>OX376669.1:10303145-12803145 GCA_947386135.1 Melanchra persicariae
ATAACTTTTTGTAAAATTATGGAAAAATCGTTTTGCACACATCCCAGCCAAATTCAATAGTTTCCAAAATATTCGGGTCTTATTAAGAAAAAATTGTTTATAATTTCTCGCTATATTTCACAATCTTACGGCGATTGCGACGATTTCAGAACTTATAATACGAGTATATGGCTCTTTAAAAAAAAAAAAACAAGAAATGCTCCTCTGGTCACTCCTGTTGCGTATGAAATCCATTTTCGAGTTAATTATCATCATCATATCAGCCGAAAGATTCCACTGCTGGACATTGGCCTCCCTCAAGTGTCGCCACAACAACCGGTCCTGTGCGTCTCGCATCCATCGGCCACCAGCGACCCTCAACAGGCCATCGGTCCATCTTGTGGGAGGCCTTCCAACGCCTCGGCTTCGGGTTATTGCCAGACCAATTTATCAAGACCATAAAACCCCATTTTACTTTACCTCAGATTCAGTTGAAAACCAGCATCAGGCACTAGTTGCCTGGCATTTTATGCTGAACTGGACCTATTTGGCGCAGCCGTGAGGCGCACACTTTTTGTTTTGACTTTTGTTCTCAATAAGCCACTGTTTTATTTTTATTAGTTTTTTTTTCTTTTTTGTTTATTCTCGTTGTTTTTGTTGTGTGCCTCTTACTGTGGCCAATAAATGTATTTTCTTTCTACAATTGTTTTCATAACGCAAAATCCTCGTTTCTAGGTTATTATGACATTGAACGTGTTATCGGATGGATATCAGCCAGGATTGATAACGTAAACAAAGGAATGTACAGACAGAAATGTTTGCGCAAACTAATCAGGGATTATCTAGAGGATAAAAAAGGTATTCCCCTGAAATTATGTGGGTAGATCGTAAAATTATAATGTGTCTTCGTCAAATTCAAAGGCATGTATTTAACGCGGCGACAAACTAACCTGTTATAGGGTTTTAAAAATAATTAAGATGGGTAGCAAAAATAATAGGTTGGCAGCTACAGTGAAGTAGCATTTTAAGTATAAAGTAGCAGCTTTATAAAGAGTTGTGAGTTCTGTTTAAATTTAAATTGGCAGTGATTCTAGTATAAATAAATAAATATTTTTGGGTGGTTTAAAAAAAATAACCACGAAGGGGATGGCGGGGTCTGTTCGCTCGCTTCGTTCGCTCACTTGACCCCGCCATTCCCTTCTAACCTAACCTGTCCCAGTCGGGGTGCCCCAAGTCCCGAGCTCGCTTCGCTCGCTCTTACACCAATTAAAACACATATACCTACGTATGACATCCCAACCAATTAGTTAGTCGCCTAATAAGTTGTTATTCGCCTCAAAAATAATTAGCCAAATTCAAATATGACTCTATCGTTTTTGGTAGTTTTTAGGAGCGAAGACAGAGATTTCTGTGTCGTAACTAAATCAGACTATTATGACTATCAGAATAGTAACGCTGTGTTTTTTAGTTATGGGTGGGAAATCACCCATCGCCCAGAGCGGAAGACAGTGTCAGACTCTTATTGACTAAAACCATCCGTGTTCCTCCTAATGCCCTTTGCGTTCCAGGGCCGCGGTGACTCTTTCGAACAAATTCCGCGACCGTACAACACCCCTGGTGCCGCAATAAACATGGTCACTTACTGGGTCTAACAAGACTAGTTGGAGTCTTGGAAGTGTTTGAGACTACCGCCGAAACGCAAAAAGAATATGCATGCACATTATGTGTGTACTGATCGGTCAATCAATATGTGATGCCATATTAACTAAGTATGTCCAACAAAGAATCTTCGTATTATTTCATAATAATGATTAATCATGGACAGGAAAAAAAATGTATCCGATGGTTTTACTTAGTACCTACCAGTTGTATTTATTAGTCCATTGCACATATTTATAAAAGTTTTTAATTATTAATAATTGTAGTTTAATAGTTCGTACCTAAATTGAAAGGGTATTACCCTGAGTCGTGCCTTCTTATTAAACAGTAGTTAATTATAGCTATTGTTTATACACAGTCTAAGTATACAAATATTAATTATTATGTCAGTAGTCGTTTATAGATGCATGTAACTCTTCATTGTAATAATATTATATTTCTTTATAAATATACTAGCTAATGACCTACCGGGACCCCCCTAGAACAGCTATACTCAAGCTGCGGGCCAAAGGCTGCATCTAGCTCACCAAGCTTTTCTACGTTTTCCAGTTTCATTGAGGAAGTCATAGTCAGCATCATCTGCTTAGCCTTTTCCCAACTATATTGGGGTCGACTTCCAGTCAAACCAGATTCAGCTGAATACCAGTATGTTACGTGGAGCGGCTGCCTACCAGACCTCCACAACCCATTAACTGGGTAGCACGGTAGTTCTTGGCAAGACTAGAGTGAGATTTACTGGCTTCTGAAAATCCGTAACGACTGCCAAAGATCTACAAATGACAGCCGGACCAACGGCTCAACGTGCTTTCCGAGGCACGGAGGAAACTCGGTATGTTAAAATGGACACCCATCCATAGACCAACCTTGACAAGCATTGCTTAACCTTGAAGATCGACCCGTGCGGTTATTCCTTAGCCACAAGCTAAAAAATAATAGTAAACTCCCGAAATTATACCTCCTATACTAATTTAAAATGTTGACTAGCTGGTGATAAATCTGTGTGGAAAATATTTTTTTTTTTGAGAATTAAATAATTACGACTTTCCTGAAGAAAGTTGTTTATCGAAATGGGCAGTCAGCAGTTTTTAAAATATGACCATTCCTTGCCGTTACACGCTGCGTATTTATGTATCATTCCCTTCAATTCAGAACGCAGTAAGTCTGCTTGGCGACAGAAATATTCATCATCATCATGTCAGCCAATTGCCGTCCACTCCTGAACAGAAATATTATTTTACTATAACTAATGTAGGAACAGTAACGGTAAAAAATTATTTAGGTACGGTAGCTATTGGTTCTTCCCCGTATAAGTTCCTGAACAAAGATCCATATAATATAACGGCCTAAATACTAAACCAAACACCCAGGATTTCCAAGTATTTTCCTTAAAATATGTAGGCAAGAAACAATTTAAATATTTATTATTTTATGACTAGTGAATCTAGTGACATTGCTTTAAAAACTGTTCGGCATTTCCGGAGAACTGAGGTTACATCACCATTTGGCTATTGTATAGTTATAAATAAATTAAATTGAAGCTTCCCAGTAAAACATTGTTAATAGACTAATCTATTTATTTGTTAGTTTTTGTGAAGACATTTCCTTATTAACCGACTTCTAATTTATTGGCAACATCTTTTGTGAATTTACCGCTATATACGAGTAGGTACCACGATGGTTACGTCGTGAAAAGGGATAGTTGGATAGCTCCGTCTCTCTCTCACACTGGAATGGTTTTAAGACAACATAGTAAGGCCCAAGAACTTTTCACGTCTTTGTTTATTTATTTATTAAAACTTTATGTACAATATTGGTAGTTAGCTTGTAACTAGCTTTGTTGCCCTGGCTGGGGACCTTAAATTCATTTGAGGCCACCACAGGATAGTCCAGGTTAAGCAGTTGATAGCCCTTGCGTGTTAACTTGCTAGTGGTCATACCGAAAAAAAAAAAAAAAAAACAAAATTGGTAGACGGGCGGACTTAATGCAACAAGGCATTATTACCAACAACCTTTGGGTTAAAAAGACTACACTGTGGTAGGTGAACAACAAAAAAAAAGATTTAAAATAGAATTTTGTTACATACACATGATAACCTGAGATAAGTGACGTCCACCAACCCACAGTAGACTCATGGTGGAAAACATCCCCCAAGTCAGTGGTAAGTGCGAATGTTCCTGGACCAAATAAATCGACTAAATTGTTCAGAAAAAATGACTTTCCAAGCAGTCTGATGCTGTTGGTGACATCCGATGTGATTGAACTAAATTAAATGCCACATACTGTGTTACAAACTGCTTGAAAATCGTTTGTTCGGGACATTTTAGTCGTTTTCAACTGTCGATTTTTAAAAGTCACTTTTTTTTTTGTTTTGCTATTTTTTCATTAATGTATATCAGCTATCAAACATCACCCTTCAATATGAACACGCATTTCTGGTGTTTCAGAAGTTGAAAGTTCCATCCTAAGAAAGGGGAAAAAGCTGAGCTACTTGACAGATGATTAGGTACCTACTCTAGGTAGACGTGATCTACCAGAGTACAGGTATATATGTTACGGTTAAAGGTGGGTGTGAACGTAAACTTAAGATTAGCCGGCTAAACTTAGCTGCAACCGGCTACAACTAGTTCTAACCTAACCTCAAAATACTTTAAAGTTCCTATTTCTGTGTGGTTTAAAAAAAAATAAGTAGTATAATCCGAGTCGGGGTGCCCAATGACCGGCTAAACTTAGGTTTATGTTCACACCCACCTTTAGCCGTAACATATACATCACTCATCATCATTAGATTTGTAAGTAGTTATTTTCCTATTGCTTATATATTATTAACACAAATATATTGCAATATATTGTTAGTTAGTTTCATTATTTTGAGTTGAGCTCGTGTAGGTGAATTTTGCCATCTAGGGTCGAGTAGGAGAGATATTCCTAAATCTGTTTTATTGGTCGGTAAGTATTGTATTTTGTTCGAAAGAGTTACCGCGGCCCTGGAAAGCAAAGGGCACTAGGAGGAGCACGGATGGGTTTTAGTCAGTAAGAGTCTGACAATCCCTCCCGCTCCATCCAGAGCGGAAGGGGTCATTTGATGATTTCCCATCCATAAAAAAAAGGTTCCCTTTATATCTAGAAACCTGCGACATATAAATAAAAAATATTTCCATTTTCAAACAAATGTACCTAATTGCGCAATTAAATCGACCGGCGCAATACTAACATAACATCATGAAATACCTATTGTCTTACAATGGCAATATAGGGGAAAATTATTACTCAAATACTCCAAATGCGATAGGTATATAATGCGTATATACCAGGGAGTTACCGCGTTTACGTGGTTGGTAGCGTGTGATATATTTTACTACGCTTTACTACCTTTTACACAGTTTTGCGTAGTAAGGTGTATAAGGAAATGAGGAACGTTGACATTATCCTCAGGATTTTTTTAAGGATAATGTTTTGGGAAGTACGTTAAAGAAAGGCCACGATAGGTCTCTGTTGTAGGTACCGGGAAAGTAAAACTCCCCCATCGTTTATTTGGCAGGTATATTAAGTAGTATCGTTTACTATACATTGCGACCTGCCCCCCTACTATGACGTGTCGTTGACATCGTGAATCCTTTGAGGAAAAGGGATACCTCACCTCCCTAGTCAAACCCATCCAAAGGTTGTCTGTAATAGTTATTTATGATATTAGTGCGGTAAGTTGGTTTAAAAACCAATTACTGCACGTATGTCAAACAACGTTTTTCAACACATTTGCGAGAAAACAGTACAATGGGTAATGAAACAAACTTTTTGTTTTCAGTATAGTCGGAAAGTCGCAACAATCTTTGACGTTTCTAATATGAAAATGTCGCGAATTTGCAAACGGCGTCACAACCGCATTGTGTGGTGCGTAAATTTTAACTTTCGAACAGGCTTCGTAAATGCATTTTTTGAGCAAGTGTGTTGAAAAATATTAATTGTTGCGATGAGATCGCCCATTGCTCATTTTCATCTTTATCCACACCCGACTTCGCCCACTGCTGAGCAGCCTCAATATTCTTATGTCAATCCAACGTTCCTGTGCCAGCCTCATCCAGCTATGGGCTACACCCTGCAAATTTTAAAGCTCCCTAATTGTATATTGTAATGGTTCTCCTCCATCTTACTTTTACATCGGAATCACGGTGGCATTTGGCTAAGAAGGGGCAGGACGGTTGTCGTTTTCCTCATTAAATTCTTAGACGGTGTAGGTAGTTGATCAGAAGAGAAGGTATAGGTACTGTGAGAGCATTAAGCATGATCCATCAACACAAAATGAAGAAGAATATTATGAACAAACAAAAACTAAGGTGTTTTGCAGAAAGAGCGGGGAATCCAAAACAGAAACCAAAAAGAATAATTAAATTCTTTGCTCTATTCAGCTGGTCGAGAATGAACTTTTGTAGGTATTCGTGCGTTTTGCTATACAAGGTATGCGAAACATTCTTTGCCATAGGCGATCCTGTGCGAATTGATTTGAATCCATAAGAGCGGTTACGTCGTATGGCATTTCATACAAACTTTCAAGTTCTTATTTTTCGAAATGAATGAACCGATTTTAATGAAACTTGGTATGCATACGCTTGATATCCAGATCGAAATAGTTAGTAGAGAACTTTTTCGAAAAAGAGTTCAGGGGCCTAACCACCAACTCTTTTTTTTTAATTTTTTTTTTTTAGGTATGACCACTAGCAAGTTAACACACTTGGGATATCAACTGCTTAACCGGACTAACCTGTGGTGGCCTCAAATGAATTTAAGGCCCCCAGCCAAGGCAACAAAACTAGCTACAAGCTAAAAACTACTGACCGCTCGCTAAGCGCATTCCCTGTGGAATACGACCTCGGCTTAGCGGCGTCAGTTAGGGACAGCAAGGGACAATCAGGCTGGGTCGTTTCATTACTTAGGGGTTATTAAAGCTAAAGGCTCAGCGGCGCGGGCTGGCTCGTTAGCAAAAGTCGGGGAGGGTTTTGAGTGGGTCGTCGCGACGGACCTCGGCGGCGAGGTCGGTATACGGAACGCGGTCTGTATCTGTTTATTCTAAGGGTGCTGGTTTCCCTACAGCTTTCCTGAATCTTTGTGATCTCGTCGTCGGATTCGACGAGTGTATGCCGAGGACGGCGAATCTTACTAATGCGAGAGGGAGTGTACTGGGTTGCCTTTGAAATCAAAGGGCTTTGGTGCTTTTCAGCGGATTTGAAGAAACGCTTTGTAAGGCGCTTCATAAACTGTTTTAGGGTCGGGATTTTAAGGTCGACATGAAGTCGTTCGTTCCGTACATACCACGGGGCGCCCGTGGCTTTTCGGAGAAATCTGTTTTGGATTACTTGCATCCTGTGGATTTGCTTTGGCTTTGTGTGTGCGAATACAGCACACGCATAAGTCATTATTGGTCGTAACTACCAACTCTTAAAGCAGTATTACTTTAATATTACTTCCAGTGGGAAAGAGACGGAGCTATACGTCCTGTATAGCTCCGTCTCGTTCCCACTGGAAGTTTAGGCCCTGGAGGAAAGATAGAGTGATTTTACACTTTGTATAGAAAACTTAAAATCGCTCTCTCTCTCTCTCTCTAAACTGAAATGTTCTCAACTAACTTTCTAGACCTGGGGGCCTAGACAAAAAACTTTTCTGTAGCGTTAACGTCAGACGCTCACGACAAAATGTATGGGAATGACATTAGGTGATGACCTTTCCTTTCCACACCTAATGTCATTCCCATACATTTTGTCGTGAGCGTCTGACGTTAACGCTACAGAAAAGTTTTTTGTCTAGGGGGGCTGGTTGGATGGCGTATGCATACCGGAGCGTTAACGTCGTACGGCATTTCATACAAACTTTCAAGTCCTTATTTTTCGAAATGAATGATCCGATTTTAATGAAACTTGTTACGCATACGCTTGATCTTCTTCAGTCAGTCCCTCATTACTGAGGATCGTGGTCACTGGACCCCTTTAAGCGGACAATCTGTCTCCATCGATTCCGGTCCAAAGTAATGCGAAGGGGAGATAGCAGCCTTGAAAAACTGGTAATTATTGGCAATACCGAAGGAAAGAGAGCACGAGGCCGGTCGCCAACACGATGGTCTGACCAAGTAAAAGATGCTACGTCCTCAAGCAAATTCCAGCAGGTGGTGATGGCAACTTTGGACCGGAATCGATACGCTTGATATCCACGTCGAAATAGTTAGTAGAGAACATTTGACCATATAGTTGTAACGAGTCTCGACTTGGTGTTCTATTGAAGATCTTCCTGTCTTCATAACAGCTTTCGCCATGTGCGCATCATGGTTCTCCTATATATTTTGACCATTACATAAATTGTATCGACCTAAGAGACTGATTTCTGAGTTTGATTCGGCGTTTTTTCTCAGGATAGCGCTAGGAAACACCGCCTCATCTAGATTAATTTTACAAAAAAGATTGACGTGTAAAAGAGTTACTGGTGACCTATTTGGAATATAAGTAATGTACGAATATATAATCCCTGATCACGGAGTTCAGGTAGACTATTTTACGAACTGTAGATCCGCAAGTTCTCCCGTACTTGCGTTTAGTTCTCCTAACTGAAAATCATGGCATTGATACCTGACTACATTTATCTAAATGTACCTATATCCACTGTGTTAGTCCGAGACCGTAACTGGTTAATTGGCTACGATAAAATGTTGAAACAACTGAAATACGAAAACAAAATCATTCTAGACTACAAAGATAATCTCGTCTCGTTCGTTATCTAACAATTATTATGTAAAACGTACCTAAATGTTATTGACGAAAAATTATCAATGGACTATTTAAAACAATAGTTATTTATTTTTCCTCGAACTCAGATGTACCTATATTTATTTTACATGGGGGTTTTTTGTTGTAAAAGTGATAACAAATATGTTTGGGTATAGATTACGTGCGGCAAATCATGTAGTCAACTAGAAATTAGGAAAAAGGAAAGTAAAACGTTGTTTATATGTAGCTTTTTATTTTTCTCGTCATGTGTTCCTTACCCTCGACTACGAAGCGTTTCTCCGTGGCTTTTCTGATGGTCTTCATGTTGATTCTGGCTCTCAGAAGTCGCAGTAGTTGGGAATAGTGTGGCGGAACAGTCCTTGGTAATGTCTCGTTTATTATGTAAAAGAATTTTGTTACAAGAAAAAAACAAGATTACAGAGTGTGATAATATAAGTGATAATTGTACTAGTCTAGGCCTGTCCCGCAGGATCAGCAGCTTCCAAGATTTCCTTCAGAATTAAAAATGAATAAAATATGCGCGGAATAACTTAAACATTTTTTACAATATAACAGACCATTATCATGAACAATAAAGAAATTACAGTTTTATTATTTAGTTAGCAAGGAAATTTATATAATATTGTCTAGCTCTTGGCTAAAGCCAAACTAGATCTGAATGCATTTAATATCTATTTTATGAGGACATTCTTAATGAAATTGCATCAGACATGAAAGTAAGAACCATCTCGGAAATCGAACCCTTTATTGGGTTTACTTTAAGAGGGCGCCGACCAAACGTCGACCGCGCAGTGGCGCCCTCATCGTTTGTTTGGTTATTTCTTTTATTTTAGAATGAAAATGCAGAAAATATGCAATTTAAGTTGGAGCACAACTTAAATTGCATATTTTCTGCATTTTCAAGATTATACGTTAATATTATTATAAACGGTAGTTTTAAATTGTTCAGTTTTATTATAATCACTAAAACGGATAAAAGTGGCCACTATTTTCCGTTTTAGTGATTATAATAAAACTTAACACGTTTTAATAATCGCCTTCGCCACGCTATCTTTGACAGAACATCACTTGTTTTGGGCCTCTGGGCTTCATGCCTAGCAGTAGCGTTTACAATCACTTCACAAACGAGGCAATGAAGACCAAATGTGCTAACGTAACCACAGACAATCATTGACCCCACAGAGGTCACCAAGCCCCCTACTAGCGACAACCATGACCCCAAGTGCCCCCAACAGTTGCCGTAGAGACAACTGCTATCAAACTGGAGATAACAGTACATAGTGACGTATATTATGTAATGACTGACAGATACTCGTTTGTTTAACAATGAGTAAGTGAGAGATTCGTTATCGGGATGCGTGATCGAGTCATGTAGTTTACGTTGAGGGTACATGCGTTTTCTTTTATGTAAGTCTCCACGTGTTTTTTAATCGATTCTAGAAACTGAAGTTTTTTTTTTATGGATGTGATTCAATATTATCAAATGCGACTAAAACCCATCCGTGCTCCTTCTAGTGCCCTTTGCGTTCCAGGGCCGCGGTGACTCTTTCGAACAAAATCCGCAACAAACTGAAACCCAACTAAGATGGGGTCGGTTTCCAATCTAACCGGATGCAGAATATCAGTATTTTACATGGAGCTTCCGATGGGGCCGAAACTGAAGTGGCAGTGGGCAGGGCACATTGCTCGCAGAACAGATGGTCGATGGGGCCGAAAAGTTCTGGAGTGGTGACCGCGTACCGGAAGCTGCATCTTCCTTCTTACCTGGAAGGCCTTCCACAAGATGGACCGATGACCTGGTCAGGGTTCTGGGTTCTGACTTTTTTTTTAAACTGTCATAGATCTACAAATGACATCTGAGTTCTACTTAACGTGTTTTCCGAGCCATGGAGTAGTCTCGGTATGTAATAGATGGTCATGCAACCATCCACGTACAAACCTCGGCTAGTGTTGCTTACCCTTGCAGCTGTTATTAATTAGGCACGAGTTCCTCTCGAAGTAAGGAGTAATAATGTTCCAAGAGCAGGGATTCGAGCTTCTATCTCAGAAAGGGGGTGGGCCACACCATGATGGCCAACTCTTGACCAACGTGGCCCATCGTGGGCTGAGTCCGAGTTAGATGATACAGCCGAATCATCAATTATAAAACTCTTCCGTTACTGTGTGATTGAGTGACTGACAGACAACGCACAGCCGAAACAACTGGTCGTAGAAAGCTGAAATTTGGCATGTAGGTACCTTGAGGAGTGTAGGGGAGAGCACTAAGAGGATTTCCCGAAATTTCAACGGGTACGGTAAAAAACAGAATATTCGCGTACGAAGTCGCGCAGGAAAGCTAGTCAACTTATAAAAATTAAGAGTCGGTAAGGCTGTTCGTTTTTTTATAAGAGCCAGGTTCCTGGTGTTTTTAAAATTTCTTTCAAATTATGTTTTTTTTTTTAAATAAATGGAATTTAAAAGTGCATACGTAGATTGAGGAAAATACGACATACAAGGGGGTGTGTATAGTTATATCGATGACATAATTAACAATTTTATATATCAGTTATTATATTATATCAGTTTCTTAGCTCATAATCGATAAAATATAAGATTACGTCGAAAAACAAAGTTATTACAAGATATATTAAAGAAAACAAAAGATTTGAATAATTTCGAGATTAGTTTAATCTTTTAATTGGCTAATATTCGAATGCATTTTATCTTTTCTTGTAATTTTAATAAGGAAAGTGATAAAGTATTTAATTTAAGGAGGAAAATCCTATTTCCCTAATCTTGATCTTAAGTTAAGCAGGGCACAAAAAACAAACAAGAAGTTATAGCCACAATCTCAAAAAACTATTTACCTTTAAAATACATAAATAACTTAACATCATCATCATTTCAGCCGAAAGACGTCCATTTTTGGACATAGACCTCCCCCAAGTGTCCCCCATGTTCCGTATGGTGTCGGACGTAAAAGAATAGCACCATCCCATCACTTCCCGTGGGTGTCGCTAGAGGCGACTAAGGGACTCACCAGAGAATGGGCAGCAGCATTCTCTGTAGGTACACTGCGATCGCCAATCCGCCTGCCAAGCGTGGCGATTATGGCAAACCCCCACCCATCTGCGGGAGGCCTATGTCTAGCAGTGGATGTGTTTCGGCTGATATGATGATGATAAGTGTCGCCACATTGACCGGGCTTGTGCATCCCACAACCAGTGGAGTCCCGTACCAGGTTGACGGTTCACTTTGTGGGAGCCCTTCTCACGCTGCGGGTTCCGGTACGCGGTCGCCACTCCAGCAGTACGATTCTGTAAATATGTCGAGATTAAGGCTGGGTTAAGTATCTAGATGAAATGACAGTTCACTTCGCGTTCACTGCACCTGAGTTTTCACGGTGAGAGATTTACAGAATCGACCGGCTGAACCATTTGAACTCATCTACTATCTGCTAATTAAATTGAAGTGTGTTTGTACCTACGTGACTTCCATAGAAGGAGGAATATTTTCGAGAAATAAACCACTCCATATGGGAATTAACGATGTGTTAATTGTAGTAAGCTATGAATCAATCAATATTAAAAGTGGCATGTTACATTATTGACGTCACACAATCACTAGAAGCACCGTATGACTAAAACTCTTGAGTCTACAATTTTATCTCTAAACATAATCATGCTATAATCTTGTAAGAAGAAGAACTAATATTACGTCAGGATTATAATATAATAAACAAAACGTATTACATAAGGCGGAATAACTAACCGCGTCACCGCATCACTGACATTCAGAAAAAAAATAAAAAATTCCAATATGGCCGCGCGTCAGGTTTGGCGCCAAGTGAGTCATTTAGTTCCGATGAATCAAATAAAATAATTTCGTGTAAACAGTTCTTCGTAAGTATCTAGTTATTTTTCGTGGTACTTTTATTTAATTTTCTCTATTGAGTCATAGCATGAACTTTCACGAACGTGAAGATGTTGATGCGTCAGCCACTTTCTTGTAAAAGTCGCTGGTGTTGTGTTTGTTTACATAGATACACTTTAATTAGTAGGTGAATGTCAAAAAGTGTGTCGGTTACATGTTGTGTGTGGTCTTGAATTAAAAGGTGTTAAGAATAAGAATATTTTATTTTCATAAAAACGGTACGGTAAGGTCTTATTACAATTTTAGAATTATGATCTAACATGTTTTGGCATTTACTGGCATAATTATAAATATTTGAGCAATTGTTTACAAAAATAACGAATGGTAGAAAACGAGTGTTTCTGATATAGTCACAATTAAATCATTATATTCATTAAATTTTTATTAGACTAAGTCTACACAATAGAAATACATTGAAACATCTATCCCATCACTTCCCGTGGGTGTCGTAAGAGGCGACTAAGGGACTTACCAGAAAATGGGCAGCAGCATTTTCTGTACATTCCAACAGCTACACTGCGATCGCCAACCCGCCTGCCAAGCGTGTCGATTATGGCAAATCCCCCCATTTGGGAGAGGCTTATGTCCAGCAGTGAACGTCTTTCGGCTGATATAATGATGATGAAACATCTATTTGGCGACGTATGCTAATACTAAATCATAATGGTAAGTATAGAAATAGTTATGTAATGTTATGACAATAATTGGTTATTTGAAATCTTAACGTTACATTATTTAAATAGGTAGGAATAATTTAAGTAATCAGTAACCATATTAGTCTGTTGCTTTTTTATCAGCAAACTCTTTAAAACTATAAAAACCAATCAGCCATTTATGTAATTTGAATTAAAAATATTTAAAAGGGAGTTCCCTAATTTCTTTTGGTACTTATATTGTTGTAAATTTGTATTGATGTCATCATCTGCCTAGCCTTTTCCCAACTATATTGGCTCCCAGTCAAACTGAATTCAGCTGAATACCAGTATTTTACGTGGAGCGGCTGCCTACCAGACCTTCACAACCCATTAACTGGGTAACACGGTACTTTTTGACAAGACTGGTGTCAGATTTTCTGGCTTCTGACAATCCGTAACGTCGGCCAAAGATCTAAAAATGACAGCCGGTAACAACGGCTTAACGTGCTTTCCGAGGCATATATATATATATCCTTTCAGGCAAATTTTTACTGATGTGATGAAGCTATTTTTATGGCTTGTGCTTCTATATGTGGATATTCTTAAAGGAGTTTAATAGAACCAAAAGCAGAAAGAAGAAAGGTGATTGGTAAGTCCCTAAGCTGATTTCGTATTTAATTAGGAATTTAAAAGTAGGTACGGAGCACGGCCTTGTTCACATGGGTTTAATTGCATTAAGAGATTAAGAAATGTATGTACAAGTTAACCCAGAGGAACCAAGTTAGTACTTAGTGTAATTGTAGGGTTCCAAAAACCGTTTATATAAAAAAACGTATTTCTGTATGTCAGGATATTCCATCTGTACCTGGGAGTCTACTCTCTAAGCCCGAAGTCCGCAGTTTCGGCCTTAGTTACGGGCGTTTTCTCCTCCGTGTCACCTACGGACTTACGATTAGTCCCGAACCCGAACTAAGTATGAATGACAACATGATTTGACAGTTGTTCTTAGTTAGGGCCCCTGATCCCAGACGTCTGGTGATTTTATATCTAGCTAGATATTTAGCATCATTGCCATTCCAGCTGAAATACGTCGAGGCGTCGGCGTCGCCACATCGACTGGTCATGCATGTTGCTTTTCGAACGTGTCATCGAAATGACACGTGATCAACCCCTAACATTTTGGCATTCCGACAGTCAATGTTGTTTCTAGAATGACATTTTGTCAAGAGCCTCCTGCGTTTCCATCAGGAAGCAAGGAAAATGTAACAATTCACCACTAGAATCGTTTCATTTACCTAGCATTACTACAGTACAGTAAATGGAGCGATTCTATTGGTTCTTAACAAACACATCTCTCGCTACGCATCTTCGCATATCTCTGGTGTAAACCCACCTTTACCTATGAGTGGCGGAATGTATCTTTTATTGTTATGTTAAAACGGAATTGTCAATTGAGAGCCTGAAAGCCAGCTCCATTTCTGCAATTACCTTTTTCCCGTCAGACCAAGATATTTTCCCATAAAATATATTCCAAAACATCGGGATATTAAAAATACCCGGCACTGGGGAAGTATTTAGTCAAAAACAGATGTTTAATTAGCAAAGTCTAAAACATACGCTAAATAAAAACATCACACGTACCGGTCAAAGTCGAAATAACATCGATTTGATAACATTTATCTTCCGAGATTGCTCAAATACTGGTTTTTACATAGGGGGCCGGTCTTGAATTAGTCATGCTATTCCGATTTGAACCTAAAATGCTCGGGAAAAATGATCATGATTCATTCAGAAAAGACATTCATTTTGGAACATTTTTTGATTAGTCCGACTGATACTGATGACTCATTAAGGGATTTTTGACTTGCGGCGTAGTCTTACTGCGTCGCAGCGTTTTTTATTTTGACGTCATACCTTTTATCTTTAATTTGATTGGTCTGATACGATCTTTTAGTCACCTTCTACGATGCGGAAATATGCACCCTTGGTTCCGAGTCGGGAGTTAGCTACATCTCATTTAGGCTTAATATTATGGTATTCATCTGAGGTGTTAGTGAGGTGTGAGGTGCTACTGGATTAACCATCGTTGTAAATGACTTAACTATACAACGTGTAACATAATAAACGCAATACGTAAAAAGGGTTCTTAGTACATTTAGGCAACTCTTACTCTGGGACTAATCCCGAAATCGCGATTAAAAAATCGACTGCCCCATAAATCGATGTAATGTTTGGTAAAGGTATTTTTAATATAACAACGAATGATATGATTTCGAATTACATAATTATCATTTGATAGAATCATCAATTGTTACAACATCTTATGACATATAATATAGGTAGGTACCTATAATATATGTAGATGATAGATGATAAGATGTTGTATATCTACTGAAGCTTAAAAGAAATGAAAGTATATCTCATGGAGGTCCATGAGATATAATTTCATTTCTTTTAAGCTTCAGTAGATATAGCATACCTATACATAAACTAACGATTAAAAGTTATAATGTTATCGTATCGTAACGTATCATTTATTGCAATCCATAATGTACAAATACAGGTGGCAAATATAAAAATGGAAACAATTGTGGACCCTGTCGGGCACAGCAAATTTTAAATAAGTAGAGAGAGGAAGAGCGCTTTCATAACCTAAATAAAATAAAAAATCTATTTACTATATTTGTATTATTTTGTGTCATAATAAGCATTTTTAAATTACCATTCATTCATTATTGTAGGTACATATAAGATTTGTTTAATAAAATGATCATTTGAAGTATTTATTTTTATCGAATGTAAATTCGGCTTAAATTACGGTCGTGACCAAGGAAAGTACATCAGGCGTGATCGAGGTCAAGAGCAAGCCCGATCCTCAATAAATAAAGAAAAAAAAGTCGATGAAAAACGAAGCCCGGGGCCTGCAGGGTTTAAAGGAACCTAACATGAATGGGATCACGGGAGCTAAGTTCTCTCGCTTTGCTCGCTCACTCTAGCTCCCGTCACCCCATTCAAACCTAACCTAGCAAAGTAGGAAAAAAAAAGCCGTGTTGCGGTGCCCTAAGTTCCCGAGTCCGGCATCGCTTGCTCTTTGTTCAGAGGTTAGATCAAATGTTATTTAATAAAAACATACTAAAGGAACGTTAGGTAACAGGATCCCTTTCAAAAAAAATTGTTAAGTTTCATAGTAGCAGCACTAATTTACTTCTTGCTGAATAAAGGATTTACCGAATGGCAATCCATCTGCCGCACAAAGAAAGAGAGTCAGGAGTTGATATGTAGAAGCATATTTAAAACCATGCTGTGTGTCGCATTTGAGCAAGAATTTTATTTATTTATTTTATTTATTTACGTAACCAAAAGCGACAATTACATTAAATATTTTACGAAATATGCGTATAACAGATTTTACGGTCCACGGTTTCCCTGTGTACCTAACTGGTGTATATGTATAAAACATGCGAACGGACTAATACCAGATATATTAAATTAAAAGATGCAATACAATACAAGATTAGGTTAAGATCACAATTGTGAAAAAGTAAAAACGAAAAGGTTGATAGAAGAATAGAAGATTGATTGTCTGTCATCTGTCTCTGTCCATAGATTTCACTATTCGTTTTTTGAATGTGGGTTTATGGAAAATTTTGAGGTATAAATTCTCGTAATGCGAGTTAGTTCACAGTTCTTGGCATAAGAATTTTCTTTTGCTCAATATATGCCATGACTTCGGACAGATCCATCACTCAACAGCAACTCTGTGTATGTATGCTTTTTTTTTATGTATGGTAAATCATCAAATGACTTCTGCCGCTCTGGGCGAAGCGGGAGGGAGTGTCAGACTCTTACTGACTAAAACCCATCTGTGCTCCTCGTAGTGCACTTTGCTTTCCAGGGCCACGGTAACTCTCGAACAAAATCCGCAACCCTGGCAGGGCGATGTATGCTTGGTTATAGCATACAACCGGTAACCGGAACCAATCAAAATGAAAATCCGTACATAGAAAAATCCTTATCATTTAAGTATGTGAGTTATTTCAAGAATTTTCTCGAGCCGACCTCAACAACCTGATGACGAATATTTGCCGATAAGTCTTATCGAATTCTAAGCGATAAAATGTATTTCGTAATAACTTTGCGACATTCTTTCATTCGTAACAGGATGTAGAAGAAAACCGTTTGATTTATATGTAAATATATATGAGTTACTTCCACTATGTGAAATTATGTTTTAAAATGTATCCGGTGTAGTTACAACATAGAGTGATGCAGAGCAGGATGGAGGATGGAAAATTGTAAGGAGCCATTACATTAATTGTATGGACCTTAAAAGAGACTTCTCCTTGATTTTTTATTTTTTACTTATTTTAATTGGGAAATTCGGGACCCCAGCCAGACTGGTGCCAGATTTTCTGGTTTCTGACAATCGGTAACGACAGTCAAAGATCTATAAAAAACAGCCGAACCAACAGCTCAACATGCTTGCGAGGCACGGAGGAGTTTCGGTGTGTCATGGATGGTTACCCATCGTCGGACCTACCTTGGCAGGCGCTGCTTAACCTCAAACATTGAACCATACGGATGTTATATTTAGCCACAACTTCGTCTTCCTCACAATCTAAACATCGTTTATTTGGTATTTCACTCTACAAGTTTTCTCATGACATGTTCACACATTTCAGGAGGAGCTCGTGGCTAAATTATAACAGCCGCATAGATCGATCTTCAAGGTTAAGCAACGCTTGCCGAGGTTGGTCTGTGGAAGGGTGACCATCTTAACATATCGAGACTCCTCCGTGCCTCGGAAAGCACGTTAAGCCGTTGGACCCCGCTGTCATTTGTAGATCTTTGTCAGTGGTTACGGATAGTCAGAAGCCAGAAAATCTGACAATCCACAAATCTGAAAATCCACGTAAAATACTGGTATTCAGCTGAATCCGGTTTGACTGGGAGCCGACCCCTATATAGTTGGGAAAAGGCTAGGTGTTCACACATTTCCAAACAGCTTCTCGGTCACCGGAGCCAGTTACATGAATAATGAGCATTCCTCCCCATATCTCCGAAACTACTGTCTAAAATTTGAAAAAAATACAGATAATAGTTCTTTGCCTATAGATCACACGAAAACCTATAAGAAGTTAACAGAAATTAACATGATAGAAAATGAAATTCGTTCGGTACCATTTCCATACGAGTCTCACTTGCAATTGGCCGATATTTTAGTCCCCAAAAAACGCCACAGTGACCGGTCCTACGCTGTCTTGAACCCTCGATACAGTGGAATCTTGCAACCATTATTTTTCTTTAAATCCTCATCCTCAGGTACTGTGAGAAATAACTGAAATAACTGAACTAGTTCCTATCGCTACCATGAATAGGGGGTCAAGTTATTGGCGCGTAACACCTAGCAGGACCCATCACCTAGTGCATAGATTGGCCGATCCAACGATCTTTCATCCTCACATAAAGGAAAGCTTAAAACAACTGATCTCCGCCTCATTTACCTACCAGAGACCCTAGACAATGTGTCATTCAATTAGCAATTAATTTGATCACGTGACATTTCGATAGCATCCGTCAATCCCATACCATTTTTGTGACGTACCTATTGACAATCGCCTGCGCCACGCTACCGTTGACAGAATGTCACTTGTCTGGAGCCCCAGGTTCTCGGATTCTTTGGTTTTTAACCTACCTATATTGCGTGCCTTAGTAGCTAAGCATCATCAGGTAAGCACGTGGTAGTGGACGTGATACCTACGTACCTATCCGGTTATCACCGAATCAATCGTCTGAAAAATGCTTCCAAACCAGTTTTACCCAGTTTTAATCGTGAAAACTTGGATTTCCCTAATTAAATTCAAAATAATAACTTAATGTAATCATGTTTACAGTTATTTCAAAGTCGATAAACAAACAGATGGCTGGGATTTCTGCCAATGAGGTGATTATATTGATAATTTCTTGAAATATTTAGGGTTTTGCAGTACTTATCAGTAATATACACAATACATAAAATATTGGTTTGATAATTAGAAAGCAAAATATTTTATCATTGTTTCCTCAAAGATTGTCGACGCGATTAAATATTATTTTTGTTGATGACTTCTATTAAACTGTTAAGTAGACCTAACCTTGCTTTGGATAGCGGATAAGCAGACAAAGCTAAAGTTTACTCAGTAATATTTTTCTACTACCTGCCTAGGTACTTCGTTAAGCGTACACCATTTTGAATTCCTTGCGACTCCCTTACGGCCTAGGATTATGAGCATAGAGGACTGTCCGTTACCCTAATCGTGTGGAATCGTTTGTTCAGTAAGCAGTGCCCAGTGATGGTCCCTGTCGGCGAAGGTTGTTTCTGTTCAAACTCAGGAGACGCTTATCCGGGGCGTGGTGCTCCAATTTTCAAGCTCCCTATGGAAATAAAGCATCTATCAAGTCGTCAAAAAACATCTTTATCTTATCCGACCAACATAACCTCATATTTTCCTTATCGCCACCATCTCCACTCCCAGAGACATTTGTGGCCTTATCAGGGATATGTATATTGTGAAGGGCGGAAAATATTGCCCGGAGTCGCCTAATAGCTGGATCGGGCCCTGGGCAGTTACAGGGTGTACCAGAAGTGCGTCATATTTAAGGGTAATGTTGGGTAGCTGATAGGTATACATAAACGAAAAAAATAACAAAACAATAAAAAATAAAAATAAAAATTATCTAAAAAGTTCAGAAGAAAGTTACTTTTCAAGCAGTCTGATGCAGTTGATGACATCAAATCTGTGGTTGAACTAAACTAATTGCCATCAACTTTAAGAAACTGCTGGAAAAATTATTCCTCTGGAAGTTTTTAGTCGTTTTTTGTGGTCGATATTTAAACTTTTTTTTTTTGTTTTTGATTTTTTTTCCATAGTGTATATCAGCTATCCAACATCATCCTTAAATATGACAACTTATTTCTTGAACACCCTGTGTTCATACGGGGTAACATACTATTTCATGTAAACTAACCTGAGGCCCTAGCAAGAATGTTTTGACGTATAAAAAAACTACAACCCCATAGTATTTTGATTTAATTTTATGCGACACACAATTTGTATCGTACAAAAATATGTACATATATCCAATTCAAATAAAAATTATGTGCGAAACGAGTACCTAATATAGATATAGTAAAGTTTTACGTTACTATACGTCAAAAACATTCCTGTTTGGCCCTCTGACCATTTTGCGTTTTATTACACACACGCAAACGTAAACGCACACGATACAGGATAACTACCGAACAACTTTATGGGCAAAATATCCCACCACGCGATTAGTGACAATGTCACGCATAAGTGGGCGGTATTGGCGATATGGGGTAGCCCCATCATGTTCTAAACTAATATTATTAACAGGTAAAATGAAACGTAATGGCGTAGGCAGAGAAAAAATTTCTTCCACTCAAAATAATTTTAATGATATTGATGTATTTGTTGCTCTATCTAAACATAAATTTAAAAAACAAATTAGTAAGCGTCTTGCTCAAAATGTTTAATTGTTATGTATTGATTGATTACTTAAGTATATTTTAACTATTAGATTTTAAGATAGCCAAACAATTGTATTGTTTTATATACTAGTTTTACAAAATTTCACCAAACTGTATCTAAATTAAGCTAGTAACATGTGGAAACTTAGTGGATTGTACAATTACTTATAGCACACTATGTACCTAGTTATATAATATACATTGTACGATTGTTTGTTTTCCCAAACAAAATAAAATAAAATAAAAAATCACATCTAACACTATTTCTCTCTAGGGCGCGTTCCCACTATGTCGTGACGACAGATTATCGTGTCGTTTAGAGCGTCGTGGCTTGTGTATTTAAATGGAGGTGTTTGCTGGAAGAAACTTCTATTGAAATAAGAAGTACATTTGTGCTCTTTTCTATAAAAAAATATGTAATTAGGGCCAAACCCAAACCACGAAGGGGAGGATGCGTGCGAGGAAGTTAGCACGTATCACTAACTGTATTTTTATATGGGGAAACTGCCTATTTTTTTTGGTATTTTTACCTTTGACGTCAAAGGATATCCTGCTTCACTTACTGTGGTGTTGGTTCCATTGTTCAGCTTTTAGGCAGAAATGGCCAGATGATGTTTCAAAATTTCATGTTATTAGGTACCTGAAATATTTTCCTTGTTACCTAATTTCCGAGGTTGCCATCTCACAGACAAATTAATATGAAATTTAAAACGGATACGCATTTCACAACCGCCCGAAAAAGACTAGTTAGAAGACATACTTTTCCCATATTTTTAAAATGAATTAAAAGCCTATTAGTACTTAAATATACATTCTCAAATCATCTTTGAGATGGTGAACATTTCATAAAAATACGCCCGTAGGTTTGGTGTAACTGGCGTTTTTGTGTTAATTTTACAATATAATTTCAAACATTCAAATTTCAAATTATTATAGAAATGGTCTAGTATAACATTAAAAAAAATATGACATGACGTTAAATTTACAATTATGTGATTTCGTACATATCTCTTTAACTCGAAGCTTCTACTTGTTATTTGTTATAGTTAACTCTTAATTAAGACTACATAATATATTTATCTATCAACCGTTATGTAATAAAGGATTAAGATTTAACTTCACCTTAAAACTTTGCACTAAACCTTTCAATCAAATAATAGGTTATATGTAGGTACTCACATATCGCAGTAAATTCCATTGTATAACAAACAATTGTTACATTGTTCTCAAACAAAATTATGCAATCAAAACAAATCGAAAGGTCACATTATTATGACCCATTCTAGATAAATAGTCCACTCCGAATGGCGCATAAGCTATTGCAGTTCCGCGCAAATTATAATACCTGTGTTTACGGCCCAAAAGGCAAGGGATAATCGACTTTATTACTCGAAACATAAGAGTAATAAGGGCTGTTACACAAACTGCGCAATTTATTTACCTATTGCGACATATTTTGGTCTTATTTACCTTATCAGATATTACAAGTACATATGAAAATTTTGTTTTCATGCTAACCCCATTTGTATTGACGCGCATTAAAACTGAAATGCGTTAGTCATATGAATTTCCGCTGAATTTCGTAGAAAAATCTGCGGTTTTGTTAACCTGATTATGTAGGCAGAGAGTAGTACATTTAGGCATTCTTTTAGGCTCATGTTTAGGCAGTTTATTAGCTCATTCTTCTTTGAAATTTGCTAAGAAACAACATGAATATAAGATCAACAGCACCGTATCGTAAAAACTCTAGATGCGTTTCGTTTAGTCTAATTTAAAGAAATTTGTGCTATTTCATGCCAATGAGAGGTAATCGTAAATGAGGGCACATTGCTCGCAGAACAGATGGTCGAAGGGGCCGAATAGTTCTGGAGTGACGACCGCTTAGGTACCGGAAGACGCAGCGTTGGAAGATGGACCGATGACCTGGTGAGGGCCGCTGGTAGCCAGTGGATACGAGACGCACAGGACCGGTTGTTGTGGCGACACTTTGGAGAGGCCTATGTCTAGCAGTGGACGTCTTTCGGCTGATATGATGATGATGATGATGATGAGAGGTAATCCCAGAGGCTTCTCGAAAGATCTCAAATTTCCTCCGTGCCTCGGAAACCTGATTTAAAATTAGTAGAATTGGCTCTCAGGTTTGACATAGTTATACGGAGAGTTATGAATGATAATCTTGCAACTGTGTATTTGTTCGTCATTTGACTCGTGCAGATTACCGGAAGCTGTAATCTGTACGTGCACTTTGTTTCCACATTGACACGTGTTAAGTTTAGTGTTTGTGGAAATTCTACATTTTCTATGCTAACTGCCTGTATGCAACGTGTAACAGAATAAACGCAATACCTTTTAAGAAGTCATTGTATTTATCATTATGTACAACTATTACTGTGGGACCAAACCCGAACAGCGCAAAAAAAAATCGACTCCCCGTACATTGTAATAATACAAATGTACTGAAGACATTTGTATTATTACAATGTACGGGGAGTCGATTTTTTTTGGGGTGATGACCCTCATTATATGTTGGAGGACTTTTTCCTTCTCAAGGGTTAAAAAACAGAAATTGGCACAATACTCTAAAAGTTTTGGGGGCCTGGCTTTTATCACCGATTTATCACAGTACGTCTTGTTTACCTACGTTCCTCCGACCTTCAGGTGTTCAATTCAAAATATTATTATTCAGCATTACCTAATTAACGTTATCGAACGTTTTCCGATAGCTAGCTGATGGCCTTGTTGGTGAAATTACTGAAATTAATTAATTATCAAGGATTTTTGTTGTTTATAACTGCTAGGGATTGTCCCGAAACTTTCTTGATATGAAAATTAAGCCATCTTAGATGTCCTCGAATCTTCACGAGGTTTTTCAAAAATACTTGTAATTATGACTGTCGTTTTATTCACTCCCGACCCGTGGTACAACTGCGATGTCCAACTGGTTGTACTACGGAGAAGTAAATAAAAAAAAACCACGAAGGGGATGGCGGGGTCTGTTCGCTCGCTTCGCTCGCTCACTTGACCCTGCCGTCCCCTTCTAACCTAACCTGTCCGAGTCGGGGTGCCCCAAATCCCGAACTCGCTAATTTACTTCTCCGTAGTACAACCAGTTGGACATCGCTGTTGTACCACGGGTCGGTCGCTGTTTTATTTTACACTAGTATTTGCCCAGGACTTCATACGCGTATATCTCGGCTCTCAGCTCATGGTCTATCGACGTGCCAAGTTTCATCTAAGTCTCCTAATCCTGTTCAGCGGTTGAGGCGTGACTGTCTTTCAGAGTTACATAAATATAGGGAGGTTCCCGGCGACTGAGACCGCAATTAACTGGAACCGCGGTCCCAGTTTCCGTATCCATTTAATTTTAATGTTTTTCTTCCGGCGACTGGGACCACCCGTAAAAACAGTACAGTCAAACTAAAAAATGTTTAACTTACTAATTAAAGAAACTAGGTACTACTGCAATATTTTTGAATCAGTTTTTATATTTTTTTCATTTGACTGTACTTTTTTACGGATGGGTGGTCCCAGTCACCGGTAGGAAAACATTAAAGTTAAATGTATGCGGTCCCAGTCGCCGGGAACCTCATAGTGGAATAAAAAAAAAATCAGGAAAAATAATTACCTGAAATCTACGTTCCTGAAATTCTTTTGATGACATCATGACATTTGTTGTCTTCAAAATTATCATAATAACAGTCTGATAACATAAAAACAGCTGCTTTACAGGTGCGCAAAAGTCGAACTCAATCGTATTATGAAAAGTAGGTAGGTACCTAGGTGAAATTCACGTGATTCGACTGTTTGAGTATAAACCTGAATATATTCGTTTAAAAACACGTGTTGTGAAGAAAATACTGATTGGAAAGCCGTCGACTTCCATTATGTTTAGTTCTTATAAAAAATACTATTCTTATCCATCGTTTGATAATAATCCATTCCTTCAATGGTAATTTGCCCCGTACTTTTCTGGCGGCCGCTACTGTTGATACTTACTTTCAGCAGTTTCTAGTGTGGCGGCCTTTTTAACCGACTTCAAAAAAAGGAGCAGGTTCTCAATTTGGTTGTATTTTTTTTTAAATGTTTGTTACCTCATATATCCGACATATAAGAACCGATTTGAAAAATTCTTATTTTATGTGAAAAGATATATATACTTATCGATTGATCCCATTGAAATTTTATCAAAATCGGTTCAGTAGTAAATCATTCCAGTGGTGTTGTTAGGTGGGGGTACCACTAAAAAGTGAAAAATAAAAATCCTTTTACAAAATATAAAAGTAAGTCATCCCTACTAATATTATAAATGCGAAAGTAACTCTTTCTGTCTGTCTGTCACGCTTTCACGCTAACACGGCTGAGTGGATCGTCATGAAATTTGGCAGATATATAGCCTGGAATATGGGGAAGGACATAAACAACTTTTTTACGCGAGAACCGACATCCACGTGGGCGGAGCCGCGGTCAAATGCTAGTAACACCGAAGCTACCACGTAGTAAGCAAAGCGGCGCGCGCTTTTTCAGAAAAGCTTTGTTCTTTACGATTGCACAACTAACGTTCTATGGGCGCAAATATCCATTGTCTTCAATTTGCAAAACTACGTCATCAGTACACGTGGCAATTGATGACACATCATCAACAGGTTAGGACATGTTTCAATAAGAAATAATAATAATAAAACAGGGACATGTTCTTGTGAAATAATAGTTGTGCAATAATTAGCGTCATTGCGATGACAATTTATTTGTAATCGAATTGATAAGAATGTTATGTTATCCGGGAGATTCTTTGATAAGGGAAGGTAAAAAGGGAGTGCTAATGTTTACAAGTAATGTTTTATTTATTCGGATATCTATTTAAGGATTCTCGTGACCAAAGGACTGCCTTTTTTCCTTGGGCATAGGTTAAGCATTGCCATACAACGTGGCAATGCTGCCAGCCTTTTGGGCACATTACCAGTAGCCAGCGATAGGAATTTTTCGACGCCATATTTTAAATTATTTTTAGTTTTATTAAGTTAAGAATTTTTATTAAGTGTATTCTACAATTATTTATAAAAAAACTAAATAAGTGAAAAAAAGAGGATGTGAACATTATTCACAGTGATAAAAGTGCTCCTTCAGTTATTCAATCATTTAATCATCAATGTATGTATACGTATATGTACATAAAACTCTTCCGATACTAGTGACTGACAGACAACGCACAGCCGAAACTACTGTCGAGAAAGCTGAAATTTGGCATGTAGGTTCCTTGGGGAGTGTAGGGGAGCACACGAGAATTTCTTGAAATTTCTACGGGAACGGAATATGCGCGTACGAAGTCGCGGGCAATAGTTAGTAGGAATATAAAATTAAAGGAATAGTTTATTGTAAAACAGAGATCCGAAGAACAAACCCAACCGACAAAGCTCTAGACACAATTGTAGAAAACTGGATTGTAGCAAGGGTTGGAAGGTGTTAGAATAATGGCCCAGAACTAGCCATTGAAGCGAACGCAGACCATGAACCAGGTGGAACGATGGAAAGTAGTAGGCAAGGGTTGGTCGCGGATTTTGTTCGAAAGAGTTACCGCGGCCCCGGAACGTAATAGGCACTAGGTCCTCCTAGTGCCTATTACGTTCCGGGGCCGCGGATGCTCCTGCATGGATGGGTTTTATTCAGTAAGAGTCTGACACTCCCTTCCGCTCCACACAGAGCGAAAGGGGTCATTTGATGATTTCCCATGATTAAAAAAAGGGGTTGGTCTCAGAACTAACCCTTTTTTTTAAGGATGTAATGTGAAGTGGAAGATGTGAGGCGTGATGACAAGGTGAACTGATGACTGACAGATGTCATCATCACTCAACCACCCTCAAAACTAAACAACTGTTAGGCTGCGATTCCACCAGAGACGTGCGAGGATGCGTAGCGAGTGATGTGTTTGTTTAGAAACAATAGAATCGCTTGCGCTGAGCGAGGCTAGGTAAATGTAGCGATACTATTGGTTCTTTAAAAACACATCCCTCGCTACGCATCCTCGCTCATCACTGGTGGAAACGCAGCCTTAGTCTTGAAAAGCTCAGATTTTGAGTTCACAGTCTTGAACAGTTTCACGTAAGTCATATTTAAAAATAAAAAGAAAACGGCACTAACAGTTTTCTTTTAGAAATCCAATTCATTAGTAAAGTATTTAGGTGAACAGTTTTTTGCATATTACCAAGTCAATGGGTTTGCTCTTGGCACAGTTTTTGCGATATTCCTGGAAATCGTGGTTAGGAAAATCCGAATTGCAGTTTGTTTGTTATTTTATATTTATTATTATCAATGTCATTTTAAGGAAATTTATTGTAGGTAAGCAATAAATTAATTTATGGTGTCAGTGAAGAATTTGCTCCATGTTAAATTCTGGAAATCAATTGTAACCAGTTAGAGGAGAGGAGCTCATGGCTAAACAATAACAGCCGCACGGGCCAATCTTCAAGGTTAAGCAACACTTGCCAAGGTCGGTCTGTGGATGGGACCATCTTTACATACCGAGACTCCTCTGCGCCTCGGAAAGCACGTTAAGCCGTTGGTCCCGGCTGTCATTTGTAGATCTTTGGCAGTCGTTACGGATTGTCAGAAACCAGACAATTTGACTTCAGTCTTGCCAAGGTCTACCGTGTTACCCAGTTAATGGGTTGTGGAGGTCTAGTACGGTAGAAGTACCGTGGCGTGGCGTGGTTCCGGGTGTCCGTGTTATCTAGAGAAAACTGCGCTGCGATGCTCCGAGGCTGATCACCGAGCATTCAAATTGTATACCTTATTTCGATCGAATAACTATTAATTTCAATTGATGAATTGAAAATCCTTTGCCACCCCGTTCGCCAGTTTGCGCGCCATTATCGTTTACTATTAGAAACACCTGTAACAATAATAAAAAACAACGTCTACATCAAAATGATTAAAATATCCTTGCTATCTATGAGTCGTCATCGTGACTTAGGTACTACATTATTCAATTCTCCAAAACAGTTTGTAATGTTGACTGTGCACGTTTCACTATTCGCCTCGTTTCATTTTGTTGTAAATATTTATATTTTTTTAATACTATTAAGTATAAAGTAGCATTGTATGATAGACACTAGATAAATGAGTAATTACGGTCATTGACCCACATCCATTTACTGACTTTCTTAATATCAAAAACAGAAATAAAGACATAAAGCTGTCCTGAATCGACTTCTATCGTGATCCTTTACGTTCTCTAGTAATTAAAAGCGGTTCATATTTTATTGTTCGGGTATCCATGAAGGGATATTAGGGAAAGATATACTTCATTGCAAGTTGATCGCATACCATAGCAAAACATTTTTTTCATATTGTTCCCCGCCTTAAGCCGTGAGTCTGAAATGTGGGCAAAGATCTCACTACTTTTCACGAAGAGTTGTGGAGGTCTGATAGGCAGTAACTCCATGTAAAATACTGGTATTCAGGTACATCCGTAGCTAGGACAAGGCTAGGCAAATTGATTGATTGAGTTTAATGAAGAGGAAAGAAAACAAAGGAAGAAAAAGTATTTTTCTGATTCCTTACGTGGAGTTCCGTACTTCGTATTATTGGCGAGACTGTTGTGCGTGTTATGGTTAGGGTCAAGAATAAATGATATGCAAATTAGGTTGTACTGAATATGATAAAGGTTTATTAAAGGCTCACAATTATTTGTTATATTATTACAGTAAAATAGGACGTGTCTGGGCGAAGGTGTAAGCGACTAGCGTGCCCAGCTATAGCGTTTTACAATTTCAAAAATGCAATTTAGAAAATCGCATCGCTAGGTTCGCTACAAGACCAAAAACACGAATCTTATTAGACTTAAACACACTTAGTGTCTATGCAAGTCTTAAAAATATGTATTAAATTCTTTAGTTTATAAGTTTATTCTATGTTGTTGGCTTGCTATACGCTTTGGTAAAAACTGTAAGTATAGTAAGCAATTGTTATTAAATAAATAAATAAATAAATCATCATCATCTTATTTTGCACGTATAGATAACAATATTATTACCGGCTCGGGATAACAAAGAATTTGACCTGTACGAAAAACTGTCGGGAATCACCGGAACTTCTAAAATACGATAAAAATAGGCATGAAATCTACTTTTATCAAAAAGTAGATTTCATAACAAAAACATACGATTAGTGCCGATTAGTAAATGGACTGAACTTCGCACTTTGAACCGAAATATCAATTTTGTATCGTCATATTAATATTGCATAATGTTTACATCAACATCCTCAATTGTACAGGTAAGATGATTGAGCTGTTTTAATAGATACTTAGTATTTGTATCGCTTTCTGACTCATGACTTGTTATTATCGTATTATAGTACTATCTGGGATTTACGATCAATAATGCACACGTAATTGTTTTTGTAAGACTTTGATGTCATTATTCACCTTTGATCGCAGTTATTCAGTGTTTTTTTATGTGAATAACGATATAAACTAAAAGTAGTTGCTTTAACCTAATAAGTATTACTATATTTATTATCGGTGAGTGTTATTTCTAACGGAATATTGTCAATACAGATAAATGCCGATTGACTATACATATTCAAAAAGTATGATGTTGTGGGGTATGTATACAAATGTTCTCATGTCTTTACAGTCATTTTGAGTAGGTACATAAGACCAAATTGACACGTACAATCGTACATTTTATGTAAAATAAAGTTTGTTTTTTATTTATTTGGAAGTCATACACCCGCGATTCTGACGGACACAACTTTATACTCATACGCAAGATAACTAGATTATAAAAGTTAGTTGTTAGTAAGTTGATGATTATGAAATATTTAAAAAAAAAATAAATAGGGAAAAGGAAGGAGAGTGATTTTTCACGTTCTATGTAAAACTTGAAATTTCTCTACCTGTCACTCAATACTGTTCCGACAGGAGGAGCTGTGAAAACTGTTGACAGTGACGAATATTTTTCAAATATTTTTTTAAAATAACGTAGCCCTAGGAATTCTTCCTGTAACGTGGGTGCGTTTACAAACATATAAACTCACACACACAAACAGCATCACATAACATAAATATTTGGTCCGTGCGGGAATCGAACACGCAGCGCAGCAGTCAATCTCCCTACCACTGTGCCTACCAAAACCAGAGTGCCAATTCTTCTAATTTTTACGCAACGTTGTCATTCACATCTCAGTCGCAAATCTGTCAAAATAACCTCATATTTTTGACAGATTGCGATTGAGATGCGAATCATGTAAAGAGGGGTTCCCTAACTTCCGCAGAGTTTCATTATAACTTCGCGGAATACCATAACCTTCACAATGACGTCAAAACTAGAGTATGTGTATGCAAATTAGTTTCTTATAAAAACCGGATCATACGAGTTGTAATAGGAAACATAACATTAATTGTTATTACATAATTATTGGCATATATTTTCAATAGTCATGTACATAAGGAGTGTCTTAGTCAGTCATTGTTTCATACAAACGTATGTAGTCTGGCGATTAGGTACTCTACTGATTGACGGCACATTTATTTATCTGTGTATTATCTAGGCCTTTATGGAAACAAAAAAGAATGGATATGATGATTTTGTTATTTATTTATTATATATTTATTAATTATATTATTTATGATGATATGATTAATTTTAACACAACTTTGGGCTTAAATAAATAACTTATTTAGTACGAAAATGGCAAAATAGTAACCATACAGGCATAGATTATTTCGTAAATTAAATATTTAAAAAATATTTTAAACAGAAACATTCAGTACTTTTTTCATAATAACCTGACTACCAAATGTCTTTCAATAAATTTTACGAGTTAATTTTCATTATAAATCATCATAATTATATGATATGGAGTGGCGACCGCGTACCGGAAGACGCAGCGTTGGAAGGCCTCCCACAAGGTGGACCGATGACCTGGTGAGGGTCGCGGGTAACCGATGGATGCGAGACGCACAGGACCGGTTGTTGTGGCGACACTTGGGGGAGGCCTATGTCCAGCAGTGGACGTCTTTCGGCTGATATGATGATGATGATGATGATGATGATATGATATGGAACTGTAAATTTGTGTGCGCACTAGCTTCATGTTACTCATCACAGCGTTTATTTCTTCCTTTAAATGATTTTGGTTGAGATATCATGCATTTAACCGCGCCCGTCAATGAGTTCAGCCGTTCGACTAAGGCACTCTTAAGAATCGTGGTAGTGAGCGTGATTTTGAGCCTAGGTCCTGAGTTTGATCACTGTATAGGTCAAAGTTTTTTACATTATGCAATAGATTAGATTGTAATTACTAACCAAACTTGTGGCTGTGAACCTATTGGTTCTTCATCTCCCCTATGCGTCATCGCTTCGACTGGTTCTGTGCTCGTTGTATGAGAGTTCAGCATCATCATCATTTCAGCCGAAAGACGATCCTGCTAGGCCTTCCCAACTGTTGCCACATCGACCAGTGCTGTGTGATTCCTGTGGCCTTCACCATGCCATCGGTCCACCTTGTGAGAGGCCTACCAAAGTTGCATCTTCCAGTACGCGGTCGCCTAGACTGTCTGTTCTAAATGGGACTTACATAAACATAACTAAATAAGCAAGAATGCACCATTATCTCTGCCTACAACTTCGTGAAATAAAGGTGTAATATATTGTAATGATTATTTTGTACTATTGCACATGTCTTGCATGTAAACGGTCATTTATTTTCAAAAATGTGAGGAAAATCCTCAATTCCCTACAATGACGTCACTGCTAGCGTCATCAATGATTGAAGCAAGCAATATATCGTATCTAGATATAACACTCTTCAAAACTTGTTCCCCCATTTCACCCCATAAATCAACGGTGGCAAAAAGCCAAGGGGTTGAATAAAAAAAAATTAGTAGACCTCTACTTTCTCTAATTTAAGCTCGGCTGGTGCCAATCGACTCGTCACACATTGGGTCTCCATCACCATCATTACAATCAAAACACACCTGCTGCTGGAAATTGGCCTCCCCCAAGTGACGGCAGTTCGGCAGGTCTTCTGCTTGATAAATACTTACACATAACAGGATAACGTGTTCCGTATGGCGTCGGACGTATTTTTCGGTTATTTTTTTTTATTTGTTTTTAGTTATGATTCTGCTTAATTCATTTTGATTATCTTTCTGTTGGATTTTAATAATGTTATGTTTAATCTTAATTATTTTGAATTTATTTATTTTTATTATGATTTTAATTCGATTATAATTTTATTTCTTTCTCAATTTTGTTTCTGCTTGTGATTTTTTTATTGTTTTATTTCAATTTTTTGGTTTTGAATTTGGCTTGAGGAGCCTGATTGTTCTTTGTGTATTTAAATACCTTCTAATTGTAAGTAGCCTTTATACAATTTCAATTTAACCAGTATGAAATGCATGATGTGCTTAGCTGCAAGAGATACACTAGACCCGAATTTGATTGTATGTTTCCCATAATTGTATGAGTGTACTCAATTGTTGGCGAGCCAAATAAAAAAAATAATAATAAGAACAGCACCATCCCATCACTTCCCGTGGGTGTCGTAAGAAGCGACTAAGGGACTACCAGAGAATGGGCAGCAGCATTCTCAGTTGGTGCATTGCTACAGCTACACTGCGATCGCCAACCCGCCTGCCAAGCGTGGCGATTATGACAAACCCCCCCCCCCATCTGGGGAAGGCCCATGTCCAGCAGTGGACGTCTTTTGGTTGATATGATGATGATGATGAAACGTAACTAAATAAACAAGAACGCACTATTATCTCTGTCTACCACGTCGGGGCATAATGACGTGTAATCATATAATGTTATTATGCACTATTGCACATATCCTGCATATAAACTGTCATTGATTTTCCTAAATATGAGGAAAATCCTCAATTCCTTAAAATGACGTCAGAGCTAGCGTCATCAATGTCGCAGTTACATTTCGAAGATCAAAATAATTTCGTATAACGATTGCTGATTAAGTCATCGATATTTATAACCGTTTTCATGATAGTTAGTCAGTAATCATTATCAATATACTATTTTAAATCGGTAGTAAAGTTTTTGTTGGCTCGATGATTATTGATTAGCGTTGATGACTGAATTTGATTGAAAACGGAGGAATTTCCCATTTGGCTCGAAAACTCAGGACTTTTGTTTGTACCTACTACAATACACTATCTCACCTGGTGGTAATGTTGAGGACGATGGAGTACGCTTGCCTAGAAGTCACCTTAACAGTCAACCCTAACGACTATTTATCAAAGAACCAATAATATAGGCAAGCGTGCTCCATCAGCAACCATATCATCGCTTACTATCAGTTGAGATTGTGGTAGGTAATTGATAAAACGAAAAGCTTTGCCCCATTTTTTATGCATATTATATAATTATATATTCTAGAAGAGATGAGCTTCTCCATATCTCCATATCCATCTGCTTGAAAAGTTGGGAACTTTTAAGTTGTTTTTTACCGGTCGATGATTTGATTTGAAAAAAGTTTATTTTTTTTGTTTTGCAATTTTTTCCTTTGTGTGTACCAGCTACCCCACTACTACTACCCTTAAATATGGACTTCTGGAACACACAGGGTGTTCTTTGGCATTTGAAAAAAAAATGCATTGCTTTAAAATATTGGACCTCCAACTTAGTAGAAGTTTTTACCGTTTACTTTGCCTCCCTCGGGAAGGTAACAAAAATGTTGAAATCTTCAAATCAAATCAAATCAAATCATTTATTCGCATAGAATGTGGGTATTTAACAAAAGTTGGTAAAAGAAAAAATAAATATTGGCCCGTGCACATTCTGCCTGAGTATTGGCATGCAAAATTTAACAAATTATGTTTCAAATTTAAATACTAAGGAACACCAAATAGATTTAATAATTTCTAAGATAAGTTTCAAATTTACAATACAGTTGGAACACTAATAAAACAATTAATATAATAATTTCAAAATTAAATTTTAAACTTCAATACATTAATAAGGAAAACTAATAAAATAATTAATATAATAATTTCAAATTAAAATGTCAATAATAGCTACTTAATGTCAATTATAATTAATGTCAATAATACTTCATGTCAATAATACAATATTCATGGTCATGGTTCAAGGGTCATTCAAAAAATCACTTATTGTATAGTAACATTTTTGAGTCAAATATGCCTTGAGTTTGTTTTTAAATTGTGGAAGGGTGTCATTTTTTATGTTGTCCGGTAGTTTATTAAATATAATTGGACCCATGCAAAGAACACTTTTTCTAAGTAGTGCAGTTTTATAGCTGCTGACAGTTAAAAGATTTTTGTATTGACTTCTAACGGGACCTTTCTTGGTGTCTGAGACCTTAGCAAATAGCTTTATGTTGCTTTTGACAAAAATTGCCATTTCTAAAATATACAATGACGGAAACGTAAGAATTTTTAACGACTTGAAGTAGGGTTCACAGCTATCTCTTGGTTTTATACCGCACATGGCTCTTATACAGCGTTTTTGGGCTTTAAATATGGTATCTCTTAAAGTACCATTACCCCAGAAAATTACTCCAAACCTCAAGACCGATGCGACTAAGCCATGGTATGCAACTAAAGCTGTCCTAATGTCAACTTTTTTTTTCAAATTAAATAGGACATACGCAGCAGTACTCAATTTTTTACAGACCTCTTCTGCTTGTGGTTTCCAAGTTAATTGATCGTCTATAAGGATTCCTAGAAATTTCGCGACCTTCGTTTTTTGAATCGTCTGTCCGTTATAGTTTACGTTAACGTTTGGTGGAATTGTACGTTGGTGAAAATGCATTATATTCGTCTTTACCAAATTTATTACCAAATTATTTTTATCAAGCCAATCAATTATATTTCTAAGACTATTGTTGATGTCCTCTTCATAATCACTTATATCATTACATTTTATAAGCGCTGTGCTGTCATCGGCAAAGTCTTCTTCATAAACTACGTAAGTGCCAGCTATCCAATACCACCTATGGCATGTGCGTAATATGTTGCAAAATCCGGCTGACAAAAACTTAAAAAAGAACAATGTGCATATTTGTCGGTCCATGACGTTCAAATTGTCATGACTGACCGTCATGACATTCAGATCTACGCAGACTAATTTTTTGTCTTACTTTTATATTATTATCTAGTTTTTTGCCTAAGAGCTTAGCGCCAGATTAAAATGGATTGTTCCGGGTTCGATTACACGTTGGGTATTTAAGTGATAAAAATGTTGAGATTGTTTTGACAACTTCTTGCTGAATGAGAACCTCACTTGATATTTTTATTGTGTCAATTATTAATGTAGTTCAGATATTATAAACATATACCGACATAGCCCGAAGGATCGCCAAACTGAAGTGGCAGTGGGCAGGGCACATTGCTTGCAGAGCAAATGGTCGATGGGGCCAAAAGGGCCCGTAGTTTCGACCGCGTACCAGAAGACGCAGCGTTGGAAGGCCTCCCACTAGGTGAACCGATGACATGGTGAGGGTCGTGGGTAGCCGATAGATGCACAGGAGTTGTGGTACTGGGGGGAGGCCTATGTCTAGCAGTGGACGTCTTTCTGCAAGATACATTTATATAACTAAGATAAAATACTAACCATGCCCTGTTAGAAGAATCTACGGCTTCTGTTTAAAATTTACATGCATTCCCAGTAACTGAGTAACATATGATCTCCCTTGGCTAGACTGGTGTCATATTTCCTGACTTCTGACTACCAGTTACGATGCTGTAACAGAGGATACTCGGTATGTTTATATGTATGGTCACCCATCCATTGACCGGCCTCAGCAAGTGTTGCTTAACCTTGAACCCGTGCAGCTGTAATAATTACTTTGGCACGAGGCATTTGGACATTACAGTCTCACCACAAACGATGATTTCAAGAATTGCCCAATAATTACGAACAAAATTACGGGGAAAATATATGAGCAATACATAACTGAGAAGCTTGATACAATGCCAACTGCGAAAAGTGAACTTCATAGGAAGACCAGAATAAATTGGCAGCAGTCCGTGGCGCCACTTACAAAGAGGAAGTCGAAATTCCGGTACATTTTCTTTTAGTTCCTTTTTTAGCCGTGGTTCAGGATGTGTTGGGTACGGGATGTTGCATAAAATTGTTCACGTTATGCTTTTGTGTGGTAAGCAGAACCGCAAGTGAGGTCATTTTATAGAGGTGATGGATTAAAATAATGGTTCCTTGGAATGCCCTGAACCTCTACTCAAAACTGATTTTGGTTTGTATTGTGCCTAAACTAAATCTGTTTTTGATTTACAACCGTACAACTAAAGAGTAAAAATAAAAACAATTGTGGAGTCTGCCAGCTATGGTTTACAGCGTGCACCATGAAGGTGTAGTCGTGTTTTAAATACTGCAACAGCTCATGTGGATGAACAACAAAATTAGTATGTGAGTTACTTTTTTTTGGGTAGTTATTAGGTATCTATATATATATATCGTGGCTAATTTGTAACAGCAGCGCGGCCCAATCTTCAAGGTTAAGCAACGCTTGCCGAGGTGGGTCTGTGGATGGGTGACCATATTAACATACCAAGACTCCTCTGTGCCTCGGAAAGCACGTTAAGCCGTTGGTCCCGGCTGTCATTTGTAGATCTTTGGCAGTCGTTACGGATTGTCAGAAGCCAGAAAACCTGACACCAGTCTTACCAAGAAGTACCGTGTTACCCAATTAATGGGTTGTGGAGGTCTGGTAGGCAGCCGCTCACGTAAAATACTGGTATTCAGCTGAATCCGGTTTGACTGGGAGCCGACCCCAATATAGTTGGGAAAAGGCTAGGCAGATGATTAGGTATCATCATCATATCAGCCAAAAGACATCCACTGCTGGACATAGGCCTCCCCCGGTTTGCCATAATCGCCACGCTTGGCAGGCGGGTTGGCGATCGCAGTGTAGCTGTAGCAATGTACCTACAGAGAATGCTGCTGCCCATCCTCTGGTGAGTCCTTAAGTCGCCTCTTACGACACCCACGGGAAGTGATGGGATGGTGCTATTCTTTTACGTCCGACACCATACGGAACAGTAACAGTATTAGGTATACCTAACATAAAAAAGTTACCTGACAATTAAAACCTTTTTTAAGCCCCAGTACAAAACGGCATTATTATAGGAAATTTTCTTTTCTGCATTTGTACACCAAAACAAATATTTACTATCCAGAAACCACATGTGCCCAAAACTTTAGATCACCTAATTTTCCGCTACCTCTAGTCTATTGGGAAAAGCCCAGATCAAATCTCCCAATTCGGAATCTCTGCCAATGACAATTCTATCAAATATTTCTTAGGAACACAACTCATTTCCTGAATCTTATGAGATAATATGCCAATTATAGTCTCCCACGTTTCAGTTTGTTTTTGAGAGAATGCCAAACATTTAGGCTTATTTCACACGGACCACAACTACGACACAAACAGGGCAGGCACTTATTTGCATGAAAATGAACAGTTTAATAAGCCTAAATAATACATTTTGCACGGTTCTATCTTCAAGCTTAAGCAACGCTTGCCGTGGTCGGTCTGTATATGGGTGACCACTGAGCTCCTCAGTGCCTCGGAAGTCAAGGTAAACTGTTGGTCCGTTATCGTAAACACAACGCAACTGCAAGATGCTGCAGCGAGATTATTCACACGTAACCACTGGTTTTTTTGTGGATGGGACACAATCAAAATGTCTCCTCCCAGCTCTGGGCGGAGCGGAAGGGTGTCAGACTCTTATTGACTCAAACCCATCTGTGCTCCTTCTAGTGCCCTTTGCTTTCCAGGGCCGCGGTGACTCTTTCGAACAGAATCCGCAACCCTGGCCGGCTCTGGCCTTAACGGCCCCGTCTACTATGCTGACATCTCTTTGAGGCGCGCGTGGAACACAAACGCCGTACGTAACCACTGCTTGACCACTTTTTGTCGCTGTGATGTGTTGGTACGCGTGGATTCCTCCTTAGTTTTCATAAGGTATTGGTGCCAATTTTAATGATTACTGTGTATTTGTGTTGATTGAATTGAGCCAAAGGGTTTATTATGTTTGTTTACGTTCGTATTTACTGTAATTATCTTCTTGCTTAACATTTTTTTATATGCAATTGTAATTTTATTAGAATATTTGTACGCCGTTGACGGCAGGACATAGCGTTCATTATTAATATTGACATCTGTACTTTGTTTTACCTATGTTCTACAAATAAAAATATTTGAATTTGAATTTGAATTTGAATTTGCATTTGAAAATACCTGTAAGTCAACTTATCAGAAGATACTGAGAATAAGTTTCCATGAGGATAATAAGGGATTAGGTACCCATTTTAATCAATCTGCTTAGCCACCAGTTATATTACAGTCGGCTTCCAGTCAACCCGGAGCTGAATACCAGTATTTTACATGGCGTGGCTGCCTATCTGATCTCCATAACCCAGTAACTGGGTAACACGAGACTTTTGTCAGGTTTTATGACTTTGCTGACTTCAGCCACTGTCAAAAAACTTCAAATGACAGTCGGGATTAACGGCTTTTCGAGCTACAGATGTGTCTTTTTTGTATAGATTCAAGTTCTTCAAATATAACAAAGACAGCTGTGTTGTTTTTTTCTTATTTTTTTTTTAGATGGGAAATCATCGAATGACCCCCTTCCGCTCTGGGTGGAGCGGGAGGGAGTGTCAGACTCTTACTGACTAAAACCCACCCATGCTCCTCCTGGCGGCTTATGCTTTTCAGGGCCGCGGTAACTCTTTCTAACTAAATCCGCAACCCTGGCAGGCGCCAATTTAAGTTCTTATCAGACAGATGTGTTGCTGGGGAGTTTGTTGCGCCACTTCTTCTTCCCAGCTAAAACACTAGCAAGCGGTGATTTGGGGGACACTCTTCATGTAAATTTTGACGTTAAAAAAGTGCTAATTTTCAGCTTAGTTTAAATAAATTGCTTTCCGAGGCTGGTCTGTAATACGAAGATCGGTTCAAAAAGTTTCGTGAATTATATTTATTTATTCATGATTCTATTATATTTTGTTCCCGTCAAAGTAATCCCATTAGATATTATAGGTACACTTGTGCCAATGTTTTTTCCAATTCTTTATGCACTTCAAAAAATTGCATGTTGCATGCACCGACATTAAAAAGAGAAGGTTATGGTACAGACCCAAACAAAGGACTGTCTATTGTGTCCTTCATGTGTCGCAGTTAGTGTTCAAAACATCTTTCCTTTCTTTATTTCCTTGAACATAAAAACTTCACGTGTATTCGCTGCACGTGAGATTACAAACAATGACATTTGAGTTATAAGTAACTTCTCCTGATTGCAATGTTGTATCACTAATATTTTGTGACATCATTACACACTTATCGTTACCTAGTATTCTTGTAATCATGGCCGAGTGGGACGATTTCCAAGGTTAAGCAACGCTTCCCTAGGTCTAGCCGTGGATGGGTGACCATATTAACATGAGTACCAAGATTCGAGTGCCTCGAGAAGCACGTTAAGTTGGTTTAACGTCTGTAATTTTCAGGTCTTTGACAGTCGTTATGGAAAGTCAGAAGTTAGAAAGTCTGACACCAGTCTTGCTAAGGGCTATTGTTCCATCCAGTTACTGGGTTGTGGAGTTCAGATAGGAAGTCGCTCCAAGTAGAATATTGGTATTCAGCAGCATCTTGCTAGACTGCAAGTCGACCCTAACAGAGTTGAGCAGATTAAAATATTATTTAGTAACCAGCTTTTGCCCGCAACTTTGTACGCGCATATCGAGTATGAAACATACTTTACGACCTATACCATGTGTAACAGTCATTGTACTCATCATTATGAACGACTTTTACAATGGGATCAAAACTGAAATCGCGTAAAAGTTGGTCCCCTAATAAAAGTTGTTCATAATGACCACACAGACCCCTTAAGAGTTATTGCGTTTATTCTGTTACGAGTTGTATGTCGCAGCCAACTAGCTTAATCAGCCGTTTCATAAAGTCCTTGTGTGTTTCCCATCTGCATATTTCTCTCAATTAAATTACATTTTACTGTCCTTATAATAATAATATTATTACTAACTGCATGTACTGTTACTAACACCTCTAGCGATTATAATTGTATTTATACATTTTGTTCTACCTGTGAGCAACGTAGTGGGTTGCATTATTATCAACATTTATATATATTATCGTTAACTATTTGTAAGATGCCATAATGGGACTGTTATTTGCTCCTTTTATAATAAAACCGACTTCCAAAAAAAAAACACTACAAAGTACAAAATAACTTTAATTTCGGAAGTCGGTGATTTTGGTTGCTTCTTCGTTATTTGACACCGACTTCCGAAATTAAAGTTATTTTGTACTTTGTAGTGTTTTTTTTTGGAAATCGGTTTTTTTTTGTGAAATAGTTTTTATTTTTCACTTTTTAGTGGTACCCCACACCTAAAACACCACTGAAAAGTCACAGGAAAGCAAAAATATGCAATTTCGTATGATTTTTCCTCATATTTTTTCCAGCAATTTGGATTTAAAAACCAAACTGCTGAACCGATTTTGATAAAATTTAAATGAGACCAATCGAGAAGTATATCCTTTCACATAAAACAAGATTTTTTCAAATCGGTTCATAAATGACGGAGATATGAGGTAACAAACACAAAAAAAAAAAATACAGTCGAATTGAGAACCTCCTCCTTTTTGGGAAGTCGGTTAAAAATAAAAGTTAAAAGCCTTGCCTTTTCATTGAACTGCGCCGTTTAATCAGCGACTTAGGTGACATGGGCATGTCATTAAACGATGTTGCCTTTTTATTGAAATGTGCTGAAAAATCGGCACATTTAAATAAAAAGGCTAGGCCACCAATTAAACGGCTGATACATAAAAAAATCATAAAAATCGGTCAAGCCGTTTCGGAGGAGTGCGACGTGGTGCCACTACAAACACCGTGACACGAGATTTTTATGTATATCGGTACTTTGTGACGTCATCATACTTATTATTAGTATCTATCATAATTTATGAAAACATTTTCCTCAACCACAACAAGAGATAAAGTGATAATGGTCTATTCTTCTCGACCTTCTCAGAAAGGAAGTAGCTTTCTATTTTTAGCTGTATAAGCAGAAAATAAGTTAATTGGCACGTTGTAGGTAGGAGTAGAGTTTCTATTCTAGTACAGAAATGATCTGAATATTGATAACCACGCTGAACACGTTTGAGATTTAGGGCCAATTTCACCAATGAAACTGAACGCGATCAGCGAATAAACCACGTTTATGAGCTGTCAGTGTCATTATTTTTCTATGGAATCTTTACACTGACAGCTCTTGAACGCAGTTTAGATGTACTGATCGCGTTCAGTTTCATTGGTGAAATCCGCTCTTTATAATAATACGACAGCTGTTTTCTCCGAAGATGTAGGCAGTAGTTCTAAATTGAAAGAGGACCAGCCGGCAAAACACTTTTCCAAAGAAAAAAAGAATCTTTCAAATCACTTGAAATTTTTACTATTATTGTAACAACCCTGAAATCGACTGTCCAATATGTTTGCATATCACGAAAAAAAAGTAGTGAACAGCTGATTTTTTTTGCGAAATGCCTGCCCCGGGGATTACACCCTCCTGGATTCTATACCTCGATTCAGTAGAGTTTGCTTGTCCACATGGGCGCAGTGACTGATGCCTGCAGACGGCGAGCAATGGGTAGCTCGCCGTCCGATCAGAACAGGCCCGGGTCGACGGCGCGCTGTGTTCCACGCGCGCCGAATCAGCAGCCGTCAGTAAAAGATAGGGCCCGTTAGGGCCAGAGCCTGCCAGGGTCGCGGATTTTGTTCGAAAGAGTTACCGCGGCCCTGGAACGCAAAAGGCACTAGGAGGAGCATGGGTGGGTTTTAGTCAGTAAAAGTCTGACACTCCAGGGAGTGTCAGACTCCCTGGAGGAAATCTTCAAATGACCCCTTCCGCTCTGGCTTGAGCGGCAGGCCGCTCAAGCCAGAGCGGAAGGGGTCATTTGAAGATTTCCCCAAAAAAGGCCAATTGCACTAATTTTTAAGCAACGTTCACACTTGCATGTCAGTTGCAATCCGTCAAAAAAGCCTTAATTTCCATACAGTTTTGACAGCAGCAACTTTGCTTGAAAATTAGTAGAATTCCTTAATTTAACTCTGAAACGTGCGTTTTTGATCAGAAAAGTTGTCTAGTCTAGTCTATGGTTTACTCATGTCAACAAAAAATTGACAAATTTATTTATGTAGGAGGGATTTTCAACTTTATCGCTAAAAATTTGGTTCAACGTTGATTGGGAAAATTTGACAGTTCCGGATAGCTTGTAGTGCTGGTACCTCTTTTTCCAAATCGTTCAGCTATCATCCGAACATACTGATTTATAAATTTATTTTGTTGTAGTGGATTTTTTTTTTGATGTTAATTAAGACAAGAATAACATTCGCAAATTACGTCATGCTGTTAAATGTGACCATTGAACATGAAAAAACTTTTTTTTGGAACTGAATACTTGAAAAACTAGTTTTTTTTAGCAGTATTATTCTAATGTTAATGTTACTAACGACGTAACGACAGCCAGCTTTTTTAAGTAAGTATGGGAAATCATTAAATGACTCCTTCCGCTCTGGGCGGAGCGGGAGGGAGTGTCAGACTCTTACCGACTAACCCATCCGTGTTCCTCCTAATGGCCTTTGCGTTCCAGTGCCGCGGTGACCAACCTCATAAATTCCTACAAGAAATCCATAGTAAAAAAAAACGCTAAACACCATTTTACCCCACCCGCTCCTAAATCACCAACACCACTAAATCACCACCGCTAATCACCGCACAAAAAACACCGCGTGCGCTCGCCACGTGCGCAGGCGCAGCACGTGTTGGTTACGCAAGGAACACGTGACGGTTACGCAATAGACAAGGTCGCGTTACGTAACGCAAGTCTATGGACTGGACTATTATTTAGTGTTCTAGCTATATCTATGTCTATCTAGGTATGTCGAGTAAATTGAGTGGAGTGGTCACGTTTTGTAGGTTGGGTATTGTAAGTTTGTTAGTGGGGTAGATAGTGGTTGAACCTTTGTTTAGTGGTCATTTTAATTGGGGTTGGGTTAGAAAGAGGTGGCTAGACGACCTGGATGCGTACCGTGACTGCTGGTTCGCGGTGGTGTGTAAAAAGAATTCCTGGAAGAGTTTGTCCAGCTGTGGACAACCCTTACTTTATTGCTTCTTGCATTTGATGTTGAATTTATACCCTTGTACATTTGTTAGTTTAAGAGCGCCAGAGGCGTTCGATAAACGTATGCGCAGCGCAGACGCCGCAACAACGCGGCGCTAACGCAGCGTATTCATTTACCCTTGCACTGACGCCACGCCGATTCCAGATAATGTTAAAATTCGCATATAACCCACAACACTACTATATTCTTCGCATTCCTCGTTCAAAGTCAAAGTCAAAGTCAAAACATTTATTTCAATTAGGCCATTAAACGGCACTTTTGAACGTCATCATTTACATTAAAAATAATATAAAGTGACTCTACTGTCCGTTCGCAAGGGTAGATTCTTATGGAGAAGAACGGACAAGAAACTCCATAGTTACTCTTTTCAAATCAATGTTTTACAATATTTTGAGTACAGAGTTCAGAAGGAGACCTGGACCTGGACCTTACCTGGTTTCACATAAACAATTATTATGAAAAAAATACCACTAGGTATTGAGAATATCATGTCCTAGTTACGTCAGAGTTAACCTCAGCTCGACTCCATGATTCTTTCATAACTTAACAATTAATTATATTGAACCGCAAAATATGATGTTCCAAATCACACTAGTTGTTGGAAGTACACAGCTCAGATCCTGAATGGAATTGTACTTTTATTACAGTAGTATCTAGTCATAGGTTTTTCCCAACTATGTTGGTCTTAACAGATTCGCTGTACGTACGAAGGTGTGTGCATGGGAAATTTTAGTTGCGGAATTTGTTCGAAAGAGTCACCGCGGCCCTGGAACGCAAAGGGCATGAGGAGGAACACGGATGGGTTTTAGTCAGTAAGAGTCTGACACTCCCTTCCACTGCGCCCAGAGCGGAAGGAGACATTTGATGATTTCTTCTTATATCTAATATTCCTTCGGCTGAATTTGAGGACAGGTATTATATTCAAAGTGACTAAAATTTTTGAGCAACCTGAAGGCTACCTAAAACTCTCATCGTTAAAAAGCCTTGAATTCGAGTCGCAACATGATCTCAGCGATAATTATCAATGAATGTGAAAAACTTGACAAAATTAGGAGAAAGTATAGAGACTTTTTTAACAGTTTGCGAATGCAATTATATATATTTCATAAAACGTTCCCATTTTCATGTCCGTGGCAATTTGTTAAAAAGCCTCAAGTTCCGTACATTTTTGACAGATTGCGAATGACATGCGAAAGGGAAATTTATCAGAAATTAGTAGAATTGGCACAATTGGCGTTTTAGATGCGGAAGGCTGTTTCGGAAAATATCTATGAAAACTGCTGATCTGAATAGTATAAACAGGGGTTTAAGTCTGTGTTGATACAGGGAGTAGCAATTCTGTACTTATTTTAATGTACTCAAAGGTAGCCTAAACACCATAATCAAGAATAGCCATGATAACTATGATAAGCAACAACGCAACGGCACCAATAGTCTATAACTTTTTCATTCAACTGCCACGTTTAATCAGTGACATGAGTCACATGGGCAAGTCATTAAACGATATTGAAAGAAAGATTTCACTAAGATCGCCGAAAATTTGGCGCATTTATACGAAAAGGCTAGGCTTTTAATGAAACGGCTGATTAAGCTAGTTGGCTGTGACATCTATACCATACTAACCAAGCACATTTATCGATCATCCAAGAGCTTCCCACCCTCAAGGAAAAATACCCAAAGAGTAAGTACCTACCTTATCTTAAACCAAACGAACTAACTCCAAAGTAAATAATAATAGGTCATAAACCAACCCTTTTATCACAAGGCAGAGGGCTCGATCCAGTACGAAAATAAGTATCACTATGTACAAAATAACGTTATATAAATATGTACGCATAAAATGTTATGCACCGACTTTTGAAAGTGACGTAGAACGTTTAATTTCTATGAAAGAGGGCGAGCCCTTAAGTTATTTCCATGTTTTGAATGCGAGGGCTGCGTCGAAAGATTTGGTTATATAAGTTGCAAATTCGTCAGAGTTTATAGACTAGAATAAAATGGAATATTTTTTTATTTGCGTAGAATGTAGGTACAAAAAAATACTGATGTTTTATAATTAGAGATCCTTATACATTCGACCTTTTTTTTTTTCTTTCGTATTTCGAATTTTTGTTTCGTATGTTGCCTGAACTTAAATGAATTTAATTTAACTTATTTGTTTTATTAAATTATCCATACAAACATTATTTAGTACAAGCGCTTAATAGTCTACAATACTATAAACTACTCTATATTAAAAAATGTCAGGATTAATTAGGTAAGTAAGGAACTACAAAGTTTTATCTATTTTTTTTTCAAAATTTATACGAATGGTATAAGGTTTAAATTCCTTTGAATCGCATTCTATCGTATAGGTAACTGCCTAAAGCAGCTAGAGGTCTAGTGAACACTGTGTACGCATTATGGGGAGAACTATTATAGAAGAATAGGAAATGTCTCTGGAAGTTTTATTTGGCGAGTCTTTAAATATTCTTGATATTTTTTTGAGTTGCAGAAGACCTGACAATACTATACGAAATCCATAAACGTCAAGAGCTTTTACGCCGTACGGCATTTCATACAAACTTTCAAGTCCTTATTATTCGAAATGAATGAACTGATTTTAATTGAACTTCCTACGCTTAAGCAGTATTCATAGGTCTAAAAAGATATCAGAGAATATTTTCTAAAAATGGTGTTACAGCAAAATTCGAAACATTTTCGAAAAATAGTGTTATAGCTTGAAAATTGAGATTTTTTTTACTTTTTAGACGTTTTATGAGGTCAGGTATTTTTTTTCAATTCAATATTTTTTTTAATTTTTATATATTTTCCAAATTGTTTAGAACAGAAGATACAGAACACAACCATTAAATATGACCTCTCACTTCTGGGACATCCTGTATATATTAACACTAATTTTCTAAAGTTTTTGGGACAGCCCGAGAGAAGACCTACCAGAATTTTGTTAACAACATGACCGCATCACCAGGACACAAACGCCCTAAAAATCAAATTACAGCATTTCAAGAAAAGGGGTAGTATTAATCTATTTGCAGCCCAGACTTTTAGTTCAAAACCTTGCGACTTTTTGCTCGAGAAATTCACGAGACCCTTTCCAGAAGAATCGAAAGTTACCGAACTCAGTACAAGGTTTCATGGCTTCCCATCTTTTCAGGGTTCATTATTTTTACGTGGAAAATTTTCTTAGAAAGCCTTTTCATCCGAGGTTTATGTAAGTATTCTTTCTGAGCCACGTGACGCACGGTCACATTCCCAGAAAGTTTTGAAAATGAAACCAAAAAAGTTTCTTATACAACAAAAATTCAAATAGAAATTGTCTGGGCGTAGTTTCTAAAGCTTTACGTGGGCTTCTATAGAAAATGCGAAATTTGTCCTTTAAATTGAAAGTTGTTGTTTCAAAGTTTTCTTATATAAGGTGGGGTTGGGATTGAGTTTCTCTTCAGGAAAACCGCTTGACGTTTTAATCAAATCAAGTTAACTACTTGATTTTTTATGGTGGTAGGTAGGTACTCATTTCTTTTGAAGCATACTTTGTAAATATTGTTTCCAGTTTGGCTAGGACATTGCTTGAACCTGATTGTCTGATAAAAAGATGATTCCGTGCTTCGGAAGGCACGTATAAGCCGGTGGTCCCGGCCGCCAAATGGCGATCGTCAAACCATGTCAGAGGCCCTTGAGGCGGTTTAGAAACTCTGACACTAGGGTGTGTGGGGTCGTTAGACCTTACTGCCCACACGATAAAGAAAAAGAAGAAGAATTCCTTTGCTAGTTATTTCTTGCCCAGGTTCTAGGCATAACAGGGCACCCTTGTTTTTAAGGCCCCGCAGACCTATTCAAAACTTTAAGTTCAAGGGATATGCCATCCACACACACAAAACGTTTTGGGAACACACTCATTGTGCGTACGGCTAAAGAGTGGAATTCCCTGCCAGAGTCTGTGTTTCCTGATAGCTACAACCCGGGAGTCTTTAAGTCAAGAGTGAATAGGTTACTTCTAGGCAAGCGGGCTCCATCTTCGACCACATTATCGCTTACCATCAGGTGAGATAGTGGTCAAGAACACGTACCTACCAATAAAAAAAAAACCTCGTGAAGTTTCGAGGACATCTAAGATGGATTAGTTTTCATATCAAGAAAGTTTCGGGACAATCCCTAGCAGTTATAAACAACAAAAATCCTTGATAATTAATTAATCTCAGTAATTTCACCAACAAGGCCGCGGCCCTGGAAAGCAAAGGGCATTACGAGGAGCACGGATGGGTTTTAGTCAGTAAGAGTGACACTCCCTTCCGCTCCACCCAGAGCGGAAGGGGTCATTTGATGATTTCCCATCCAAAAAAAAAGAAAAGGCAAGCGTGCTTCATCTTCGACCACATCATCGCTTACCATCAATAATAAAAAAAACATCTAAGTACTTTAAAATTTTTTTATTTAAATATCACGTGGTCCTGTTGTCGCTTCATTGTAGCATTGTCGCGTTGCGCCTGTCTGTTAAGGAAAACTTTTTCATCGATCTTTAGTCTCTACAATATCTTGACTAAAGAATATTTAAAAAATCCTCAGACATGTAACCGTATTATATGGTGTGACACTTTAAAATCATAGATAACACAACTAGGTGTATAATCTATCACATTATCTGTCAGATTAACCTACTATTACATCATTGTTGATAAAACAACTGTTAGATAGGACAATATGGCGTCAGTTACAACATATTTCTTGTTGTACTTACATTACGTTTCATAAGAACTTTATCTTTTTGGCACATCATGTGTGACAATTAAGTTTTTACGTTTGATTATGTAAAGTGATTAATATCATTGCTAATTAGTATTAAAATTAAGGTTTCGTTAATCCAGCAACCTACTTTATGTATACGAAAGAGCTGTACAGTCAACTGCCAACGCTTGTACCAATTTTCAAAACTCCAACTCCTAAAAAAAAGACTGACAAAATCTAAGTTCTGTTAATTTTGTAAGTGAAGTTGACTGTACAAATGTCGTCATAAATTGGGTTTCCCTCTTGTTATAGCCCTATAATCTCAATCGAAGGGTATGCAGACCTTTGTACTTGAAAAGAAATAAAACGTGTCTAAGTTTTCTTTGAAAAGAATTCGGGATTTAGACTTGAAGTTCACAGAAGCCTTTAAATGCTGAGACTTCGATGATATGTGCGTGCATTCAAATGATGATGAAATTAACAGTTTCTGATAAGCACACATAACACCTGCTCTTATCTCCCATTTCCGGGGAATCCCATGAAACTTGAAACTTATTGTAGGCAAATATTTCTAGAATGACAAAGTTTCAATTAACCTACATAGTACAGAGATAGATAAGTAGAGTAAGTCTGTTATCTACCTGTACTCATTTTTCAACGAAAAATGGTAATTACCTGAGCCGTATAAAAGTCGTAATAGCTAAAAGTAGTTTGAAGGCGGCGCGATTTAACTAGACATTTATTTATTTATTTATGTATACTTTATTGTAAAACTACTTAATTGTTAAACCTGGGAGTCTTTAAGTCAAGAGTGAACAGGTTACTTCTAGGCAAGCGTGCTCCATCTTCGACCACATCATCGCTTACCATCAGGTGAGATAGCGGTCAAGCGTGTGCCTATCAATGTTAAAAAATAAACATACAATTGACGGCCTTATCGCATTTTGCGACCTGAGATTTCCAGGCAACCTGGAATGGACAGAGATAGTCTGGACACGAAATGGATACAGTGTACTGAAAATATGTACATAAATTCATACATAGAAATATGTATTATTTATCCTTTAATAATTTAGTATCGAGGAAGGAATCATAGTGACAGGTAAGTGTACCTTACCAGTCTTTTAATTAAAAACAGGTAGTACGGGTAGAATATTACCATCTCTTTTAGAACATTGGATACATTTCATCCCGAATGTAAGTTCCCAAGGGGTAATAATAATTCATTGTTCACGGGGTTGACGAACGTGGTTGATGAAGGTACATCTAATCGTAAATCTATAACATTCCAAAGATGTACAGTGTTTCACACCGTCTCCTTCTTTTCCAGTTTATTGATAATGTTTTCGATATATGGACCAGAGAGCCAATTCTAATTATTTTTAAGCAACGTTCGCGTTAAGCCTTAATTTCTATAAATTTTTGACAGATTGCAACTGACATACAAATGCTAATAATAATTGGCACTCTGGTAGGTGGCTGCGTTAATTGCATCCCACCAAAGAGCAGCTGTTCCGTATGGTGTCGGACGTAAAAAAATAGCACCATCCCATCACTTCCCGTGAGTGTCGTAAGAGGCGACTAAGGGACTCACCAGAGAATGGGCAGCAGCATTCTCTGTACATTGCAACAGCTACACTGCGATCGCCAACCCGCCTGCCAAGCGTGGCGATTATGACATGGCCTATGTCCAGCAGTGGACGTCTTTCGGCTGATGATGTTGATGATGAGGAAAGTGCAGCTGTGTGTAAGCACAATTACACCTTCAAACATTTGTCGGATAGTGTACTCACTCTAAACAGTCATCATCAACATCCTTCTGGATTCTGTAAGAATACAGTTTTGCGGTGATCAAACAGGGACAGTAATACCCATCTATTGTAGTGTTAAGACTGCAATACACAAAAACAATGGGTTTTGTCATCCCTGCTTGACTGTAGAAAACCGCGAGACTGGGAAAATGTATCGTCTTCATGAATAACCTTATTATGACGTTCTTGACCAAGCCTCTCTATCCATATTTAGTAATGCTAGGCAGTCAATTTAATTTATTTTTGCAACTCAATTATTTATAGTATTACGTCATTAAAAGTGTCAATAATTAGCCCTTTTCAGTGGTTATTCGTTGAAACGTCATGATATTACTAGGGATCGGATTGGATGATGTACGGTTTTGACGTCAGAGCTAAAACCCAGGTGATAAGTGTTTGTTTTCAATTTAAGCTTTGTTATTTACGTTAATTATGAATTTTATTTGTTTTATTTTTGTGATCCATGAGGAGCTCGTGGCTAAATTAAAACAGCCGCACAGGCCGTTTCAAGGTTAAGCAACGCTTGCCGAGGTTGGTCTGTGGATGGGTGACCATCTTAACATACCGAGACTCCTCCGTGCCTCGGAAAGCACGTTAAGCCGTTGGTCCCGGCTGTCATTTGGAGATCTTTGGCAGTCGTTACGGATTGTCAGAAGCCCAAAAATCTGACACCAGTCTTGCTAAGAAGTACCGTGTTACCCAGTCAATGGGTAGTGGAGGTCTGGTAGGCAGCCGCTCCACATAAAATACTAGTATTCAGCTGAATCCGGTTTGACTGGTAGCCGACCAGTGGGTTGGGAAAAAGGCTAGGCAGTATATATTTTTGTGATCCATAATTTTATTTTGTGAGTATAACCACAGTATAACACTAAATGTAATCCTACTATGCCTACTACTAATATAAATGCGATAGTAACTGTCTGTCTGTTACGCTTTCACGTAAAACGGCTGAGCGGGTCGTCAAGTAAATGTTGCCAGATCTATTTTTTAAAATCGATTAATAAATCGTAATCGATCAATCGGTACAAACTATTTTGTTAATAAGTCGTTTTCTAAATAAATATGGCTATTATGTTTGTGTTTATTGCTTTTGTGAACATTATTATTTGTCAATGTGGGCTTATTATGAATTTATGCAACCTATTGTTGTCATTGCCTTGTCTTGTGTTCCATCGGTTTTATTTGCATCGACTATGAGCACAGTTAATCCAATCGTTTTTGTCATCACGAATACTTTACATAAACTCATATTTACCTATCTCTGTTCGTTATAGATAATTACATGGTAATACGTATAAAAAGGACAAGGATAACATCATTCTACCTTATCGTCGTGAAAACAAAATGCTAACACAGCTGCACAGTAGCGTTGAAGTTATCAAATGTTTAGATCTAAATCTCAATGATGAGATGTAAACTGCCAACAGGTTTCATTATAATTAAAATTATTGTTTTTATATTGTTTAATAATTATCGTTTTATTGTGATATCGATTACTCAATTGATTAAAAGACGTCATTGGTTATTTAATTCTTTGATACCTGGCAACTTTTTTTTGTATAGCATTCAAACCACAGACTAAATTGAATCAAACAGATGTCGACGTAATGTTTAACTATTAATTAACTGTAACTTTTTTCCCAGGGTGAAAAAAATTGTATAAAAATACTCTGTACACAAAAAAATAAATAATATTTTTAGTTTATTATTCCAATCAGGCACACGATACCACAAAAGGGACCTGCTCCGTGTCAATCTCCTTTGGCAGATATTTGGCCTGGGATATGGAGAAGGACATACTTTTTTACGCGATGACATCCACATGGGCGGAGCCGCGGTCAAAAGCTACTAAATAATAAAAATATAAAAATTCAAAAAAGAGACCAAACTGTTATTTATTAGTTTTAAAAAGGTATTTAAATTAGTTTTAAATAAGAAATTCGTGATCCAAACGAAAGTTCTTTCACTGATGGAAAACTTCAATTTCTTTGAGCATCGTAGACTATCATATTAATGCATTGCGATTCATATTATAAATCCAATAAGTAGGTATACCGCATTACCTCAAGGGCTACTAAATATACCCATACTACTGACGATGAGACTTAGACGATTTATTTCGAAAAATTCACAGTTCCTGTGGGATAGGCCATACAGGAGCGAAGCCGGGGGACAAAGCTAACTAAATTGTTGTGGCTATTGTTTTTTTCTGGTCATTAAGGCTTTAGAAATCGATTTGGTTGTGAAAGAAATTAAAAGTAAAATGCCACAGAGCAGTTGTACAAACGTAAATTAGCTGTAAATTATTAATAACTAGCTGCCGCCCGCGGCTCCGCTCGCGTGAATTTCGAAAGTTATCCCAATGGAACATATTCCCGGGATAAAAATTCTATTTTTTTTTATTAAGTAATGGGCTTGTTCTTGACCTCGATCACGCCTGATGGAAAGTGATAGATGAGGTCTATGATGGAGCGAGCGTGCCCAGAAGATGCCTGTTCACTCTTGCTTTGAAGGCAGACGGGTTATATGTGGAAGGGAACACATACGCTGGCAGAGAGTTCCACACTTTGGCAGACTATAATAGATCAGACCAGACCAGACCAGACTATAATCTACCTCTGTACCAAATTTCATTAAGTTCCATTCACTAGTTTTTGCGTGAAAGAGTAACAAACATTCATACGTCCATACAAACTTACGCGATTATAATATATTATTAGTAACGAAAGGATAGTCATCACACATCATCACATCTGCTGGAAGACGTCCACTGCTGGACATAGGCCTCCCCCAAATTGGGGGGTTTGCTATCATCGCCACGCCGGGTTGGCGATCGTAAGGATAGTACTTATAACAAGTTAAATAATATTATGTATTTCATGAAAAAAATATAGGTTTATTACACGAGATATTTTTTTTATAATTATTATGTGAAAAATAAGGATGGAACAAAATTAGTCGACTGACTGGACTGGAACAAGTTACAAGAAGGTGCTGTTGAAATCACAGCTTCTGGTACTAATGTAGATATAACACTATACCTATACATTAGTACCAAAATCGTTAACAAAACCATAATAATAAAAGAATTCTATAAAGAAAGCAATTAATGTTTCTAATGTTAATAAAGAAGATTTAAAACAAAACAAAATTCACATTGTGTAGCCATTTTACATAAACGAAGGTGTACCTCTGAAAAATAAATTACTTACCGCACAACATTATATTGTCCAATATTTTCCTATGTCGTAACGCCAAGTTACATAACCTGTCCACCAAAAAAAATATAATTAAAACGTTAAATTTAACCTTAAATCTACTTCACTGTACATTGCGTTGTAAATACCAGAAATTGATGCAGTTTTCATGCAAAACCGGCAATGAACGCCAAAATTTGACTAGATCAGAAACTACGAACTACAAAAACAGGTTGATAGTATGAAAAGTTATGTAATAAAACAGAATAGGTAGGTTCTGAATACACGTGTTTTCAAACCACGTACCTAAAATCACGTTGTTTCAAAGATATTGTTACGATTGTGACAATGTACGGTATACACAATTGTTTTGTGTAGAAAAGTCTTCTTTTCACTTGTGTTTGGTAATAATGGAAGCCGAATTGATTAATTTTGGCGGCACGTGAATTAGTTATTTGGTACTCGTGATTCGTGTGTCTGTCTGAAACGTGTTTGTATAAACTCGTGTTATGAGAGAATCCAAAGATTTCTGATTTTCTCTTTTTATTTTATTTTTGTTTTTTTTTCTAAGCGGATTTTGACACAGTGAAACTGTTAAAACCGACTTCAAAAAAAGGAGGTTATCAATTCAATAAGTATACGTAATTACTATTACTTATCTATGTACACACAATACACTTGTTGTTAGTTGTTAGTTGTAGTTGATTCCTCCGTGCCTCGAGTCGAGTCCCGGAGAAACGATTCAACTGTCTTGGATCCCGCAACGAAATTAATCAGAAAATAACAGCGGCCAAGTAAGTGCTTAAAACTTAGTAGAATTGACTCTTAGATCATTTGAAAAGGTTAAAAGGTATATACGGCCTCAGATCGTTAAAACCAGCGAAAAATATTCAAATAAACCGTTACCTAACATATCTATATATATAAAAATGAAACCCGTTTCGCGTTGTCACGGCATCACGTGTGAACGGCTGAACCGATTTCGATAATTCTTTTTTTGTTGTGTTTGTTATGGTCAGGAGAAGGTTCTTATGAAAAAAAAAAAAAAAAAAAAAAAAAAAAATTAGAAAATTTAAGAATCCTTAGGGTAGGTGTAGGGTAGGTGTAGGGTAGGTGTAGGGTAGGTGTAGGGTAGGTGTAGGGTAGGTGTAGGGTAGGTGTAGGGTAGGTGTAGGGTAGGGGTAGGGTAGGTGTAGGGTAGGTGTAGGGTAGGTGTAGGGTAGGTGTAGGGTAGGTGTAGGGTAGGTGTAGGGTAGGTGTAGGGTAGGTGTAGGGTAGGTGTAGGGTAGGTGTAGGGTAGGTGTAGGGTAGGTGTAGGGTAGGTGTAGGGTAGGTGTAGGGTAGGTGTAGGATAGGTGTAGGGTAGGTGTAGGGTAGGTGTAGGGTAGGTGTAGGGTAGGTGTAGGGTAGGTGTAGGGTAGGTGTAGGGTAGGTGTAGGGTAGGTGTAGGGTAGGTGTAGGGTAGGTGTAGGGTAGGTGTAGGGTAGGTGTAGGGTAGGTGTACGGTTGGTGTAGGGTAGGTGTAGGGTAGGTGTAGGGTAGGTGTAGGGTAGGTGTAGGGTAGGTGTAGGGTAGGTGTAGGGTAGGTGTAGGGTAGGTGTAGGGTAGGTGTAGGGTAGGTGTAGGGTAGGTGTAGGGTAGGTGTAGGGTAGGTGTAGGGTAGGTGTAGGGTAGGTGTAGGGTAGGTGTAGGGTAGGTGTAGGGTAGGTGTAGGGTAGGTGTAGGGTAGGTGTAGGGTAGGTGTAGGGTAGGTGTAGGGTAGGTGTAGGGTAGGTGTAGGGTAGGTGTAGGGTAGGTGTAGGGTAGGTGTAGGGTAGGTGTAGGGTAGGTGTAGGGTAGGTGTAGGGTAGGTGTAGGGTAGGTGTAGGGTAGGTGTAGGGTAGGTGTAGGGTAGGTGTAGGGTAGGTGTAGGGTAGGTGTAGGGTAGGTAAGTAGGTAGCCAGTTGACGGGAGCGAAGCCGCGGGGGACAGCTAGTTTATAAATAGATGTAAATCTAACTCAACGCTTTGATCACCAAAGATGTCTAAATATAACGTAGGTTTGGTTAAATACGTTCTATAAATACAAGGTAAATGTCAAACGGGTAAAATAAGTATGTCTTATATAAAATGGTATTGAAGTACTGTAAAAGGTTTATATAAGGGAAGGGTGTAGAGTTACGAGTCTGTGGGAAAGAGGCAATTTTTTGGGCAGTATTGAAAATCATCGCTAGTTGATTTTCCAACAATAAATTATCACAGCCACACGGGTCAATCTTCAAGGTTAAGCAACGCTTGCCGAGGTCAGTCTGTGGATGGGTGACCATCTTAACATACATAGAGACTCCTTCGTGCCCCGGAGAGCACGTTAAGCCGTTGGTCCCGGCTTGTCATTTGTAGATCTTTGGCAGTCGTTACGGATTGTCAGAAGCCAGACAATCTGACTCCAGTCTTGGCAAGGTCTACCGTATTACCCAGTTAATGGGTTGTGGAGGTCTAGTACGGTAGAAGTACCGTGGCGTGGCGTGGTTCCGGGTGTCCGTATTATCCAGAGAAAACTGCGCTGATACTCCGAGGTCGATCACCGAGCATTAAATATTGTATACCTTATTTCGATCGAATAAAATCTGACATTTTTAAGCCATTTATTCTTAGACAGAAAAAAAAATCGTGACAACATAAAAACACAAAAACGTTCTTATTTCAATTCAAATAGGTATGACGCTCGATCAAGTTATCGCCAAAACCTGAATCCGAATATTACATAAGGACGTAAAATTATAATATCCATACAAGGTTATCGTTTTTATGTCTTAATACATAATTCAGCTAGTCACGTGTTTATGTTAGACTGGCAAACAATAGGTGCAATGGAAGAAACAAGATTGGCAAAAAACATTTTGTTTTGACACGTGAAAAGATTAGGTAAGTGAAATAATAATTATTATTATAATATTAGTTGTCACCGGTTTTTTTATTGTATGTTTGCTTCGCTTGTAGCTGTGTTAAAGGGATTAGTGACGGTTTTATTTTGCTTAGAATTGTTTCTGCTCATATTCTTGATATTTTTTTAATGGCGCTTGCGACTTACGGCATTTCATACAAACTTTCAAGTCCTTTATTTTCGAAATTAATGAACCAATTTTAATGAAACTTATGAATAAAGGAAGTTCAATTAAAATCGGTTCATTCATTTCGAAAAATAAGGACTTGAAAGATTGTTTAAAAAAAAAACAATTTATTTCAGATAAACCCATATTCATTAATTACAAAAAACGCTCTTTATGTTATTGTAAAAATAAGGCATACATGAATAATCCTGTTGGGATTATGGAAACCATCCTTACTGTAATAGTCGGTATCAATGAAATTACGAAGAAGCAGAAGAAAAACACCGACTTCTGAAATTAAAATTATTTTGTGCTTTGTAGTGTTTTTTTTGGAAGTCGGTTTTTTTTTTGTGAAAAAATTTTTTTCAACCAATAAATTATTGTTCCAAACATTTTTGGGCAAGCAAATTCTTCCTAGCTTTTGAAGCATTAAGAAAATCTTGAACTCCAAATAAAATTTTTTAATATCAAAATGTTTAAACAATTCAAGCTTTCGATTAGGGTTTTAGATAATCAGGGGCCTAACCACCAACTCTTAAAGCAGTATTACTTCAATATTACTTTCACTGAAAGTAATATTAAAGTAATACTGCTTTAAGAGTTGGTGGTTTAGGCCCAGGTTTTGGAAGTTAATTCGTGGTTGAACTTAGTACGACTAGAAAAGCGTTAAAGACCAGCTGAGTAATCCCAAAATTATGCACGTGAGTGTAAACCAAATGACATAACACAATCAGAAATTCCTTTACACCGCGTTGCAAATCAATCAAACCCCACAAAATTACAGCATACCATCTCAAATTACCGTCCGTATTAAACCGAAGTGTAACGTAATAAGTATTTAGCGAATTACACATAAGTGGATTACTGGTCACGTGAAGCGGTGGTGTGGTGACCTTGGCCGCCACTGTATCACGTACTCGCATACTTCTGTCCTTGCAACTATGTTACACTGGCGTGCATCGGAATGGCACGTTTTTGTTTGATTTGAAATTGGAATTGATAACAGTGTAATGTGGCGTGGAAGCTATGTTGGCTGTATTGTTTTTTGAAGGTTAATTTATTTTGTTGTTTTGGTAGATAATGCTGGAATGTTTTTTTATTATGTATGATTACATGAACGGATGTGAGGTAGCACGTGGAGTGAACTAGTTTTCTATATGAATGGGAAAAGGCATAACTTTATACGTATTTATTAAATCTATAAACTTTCATCAGTTTCCGGTTTAGTTTGTTTTATGTAGGAAATATAATCATAAAGAAAAAACCTCAGTAACATAATATAACGTGCAGAGGTTTAGGTAGTACTCTCATATTTGGTCAGGTATATTTGATTCCATAATGTCATCAACTGAATACAAATTAAGACTGCGTTGTTTCTGAGGAATTCCGGATAATTATCACAAAATCACTGCACATCCCGAGAAATAGGCACAGTACCTACCTCATTGTCTATGAATAATATAAAAATTTCATTGTATATAAAAAAGATCGCTGAACAAACGAACAAAAAAAAACAGTCGAATTGAGAACCTCCTCGTTTTTTGGAAGTCGGTTAAAAAAACATAATCGGTTGACAATTGGCATAGATATCACTGAAAAATGATGCAAAAAAGAAAACATTAATTCGAATTGAGAACCTCCCTAATTTGAAGTCGGTTAAGAAAACATAACATGTTTGGAAAATTCACTCACGACTGTGGAAAGAAGTAGATAAAGCATGTACTAAACGGCACGTTTTTCCATACATGAATACAAATGGTTACATAAAGACACATACACGGTACACTGGCGTGTAAAATAATAATACAGTTCTACTATTTCACTGTTTTAATGTTATAATCTAGTTTTCAAGTTTCCGGGTCCTGACCTGGTCATAATATCGTAGTTTGTGGTAAACATCATCGGAGTTATAATGTAGAATTAATGTACAAAGAGACATGCAGGTTATTTGTGGAATTTGTTCGATACAGTGACTGTATCGAACAAATTGGAACGCAAAGGGCAGGAACACGGATGGGTTTTAGTCAGTAAGAGCCTAAGTGTCTAAACACACTATGCCGAAGTTACGCGACCGAAGTTCAGCACAATTACGCCTGCAATGCTATTTGAATTACTGACGACACACTATGCCAAAATTACGTCGCGTCATAGCGTACAGCCTAACTTCGGTCGGGCGTAAGTTCAGCGGCAACTTATTCTGTGAGCACACATTATACGCGACCGAAGTTCGGTTCTATTACCGACGAAGATCCGGGATCCACGATAGCGCTCGAGACACTGAATACACACACAAAGTTGCGGAACTGAATTTCTGCCGCGTAAGTTCGGCATTTATGGTGTGTCATATCAGCCGAACACGTCGGAACGTAAAATCAGCCGTCGAACTTCGGTCGCGTAACTTCGGCATAGTGTGTTTAGACACTAATACTCCGCCCCGAGCGGAAAAAGTCATTTGATGATTTCACATCCTTAAAAAGAAAAAGGTAATTTCTAGAAGACAAATTGCATTGATGTTGCATTGTCGCTTCGTGCTCGTCTGCGGCAGCCTTTTGTCTTTGGGTCTCGTAACGCAAAGGTCCAATGGAACCTTTTTAGTGAGTTTCTCTGACTGTGTGTCTCGGGAAGTTAACTCTTTTGAAATAAAATCTTGTTTATAAACATTTTTTACTATTAATTTATAACTTGACAGGATTTAATTTCGTGGTTATTGGTTAGTTAGGCTAAGTGTAGAAGAAAATTGACCCTATCTAATTAATATTAAATTCCATTCTAAAACAAATAAACATCTTAATGAGAAGATATTAGTCACCACAGCTGTAATTAGCTTTATATTAGTACAACTAAGTATTTAATAGTAATTATGTAATACTATAATTAATATGATTAGAGTCAACTTTAATGGGTCAGTTTGTGGGTCAATCTTCATGCGCGAAAAATACTCCTTACACTTCAGACATCAATTAATAATCTATAACAACTCTATTCTCATATTATAAATGCGAAAGTTTGTATGTTTGCTACTCAATCACATCGGAACGGATAACGGATCTTGATGAAATTTAGGCGTAGTGGTAGATTATAGTCTGGAATAACTCATTGGATACTTTTTATCTCGGGAGTATGTTCCCTTGGGTTAAATTTCGACATTTACGTGAGTGGAGTTGCGGGTGACAGCTAGTAAATAATAAGGCTATTATCTCTTTAATGAATAGGTATTTAAAGCGTGTAAGTTGAGCATGTGACACAATATGCATTGCCACACACGTGACTACATTAACTGCAATTACTGTTAATTGTTATTGTTATAATTACCGTTAAGTTAAAGCTATGATAAAAGAGTTGAGTAATTTTATTGAGTAGTTCGAAGTTAAATAATAATAGCTACAGGGGTCGATCTTGGCTGTGGAAATCTACCTCTGTGCCAAACATCAAGATCCATTCAGTAGTTTTTGCTTGAAAGAGTAACAAACATCCATACATACATACACACTTTTGCGTTCGTAATATTAGTAAAGATGTATTAAATAAATTTAAAAAAAAATACCTAATCAATTAGTTAGTGCAAAACCACGAGAACCTACTAGTCTCATTATACAAATTACCTACATAATTACATTACATAACAACAAATTAATTATGCAGTGACTAACATAACTAATAATATTGTTTATTTGTTTATACCAGTCACGTTTTGTAGTGCAGTGCAGTTCCTTTCACGTTGTGTCATTGTACAATGTTCATGTCAATTTATTTGACTAGAGGAGATCATTACTACTTATAGCGACTATGTTTTTTATTGTAATAATAAGGAATATTATCGCTTTCCTTCATATTGTTTTATTATGTGAAGAAAAGCGATGATGCTGTGTGTGTGATGGAGTACGCAGGCCTAGAAGTGACCTATTCACTCTTGATTTAAAGACCTGCAGTGCGATTCTGTAAACATGTCGAAGTGAACACTTGGGCGGGGCGCACGACAGGTGAGTTGTCAAACCATACAAATAAGATGGAGTGACAGCTCAGTTGTCGTTCACTCCGCCTAGATGAACACCGTGAGATGTCGACAGAATCGACCGGCTGCACCATGCACAACGGGTGAGTTGTCAAACTATACATATAAGATGGAATGATAGCTCACCCGTCGTTCACTCCGCCCAGTTGTACACCATTAGATGTCGACAGAATCGACCGGCTGAGGTTGTAGGTATGAGAAAACACAGAATTCCACTCCTAAGCTGTATGCACAGTGAAATTATTAACAAAACGTTTTGTGCGTATAAGATTATGGCATGATTTTGGTTCCCATACGAGTTACACGTTGCTAGTTTTACCAGCCGTTGTTCTAGGGATTCTAAGTGACATATTTTACATATGAAGTTAACAAAATTGATAAGCAGGACGAGTAGCTAGTTTTGTTGCCTTGACTGGGGGCCTTAAATTCATTTGAGGCCACCACAGGTTAGTCCGTTAAGCAGTTGATATCCCAAGTGTGGTAACATGATAGTGGTCATACCTATAAAAAAAAAGGAGAGCATGTGAGAAAAAAAAGTTTTCGAAGAATTTCATGTTTTCGTGAATTTTTCTGAATGTGTGTAATTTAATTTAATGTGTTATGTTTTTTATAAATATGGCATTACAGAAAAACAAAACACACAAAAATTAAGAAACAACCAATTTTGAAAAAAGAATAACATGGTTTAAATGTATTGTTTATTATAATAACTCCTATTTCTGCATTCATGGTCGAATTATCCAAAGAAGTGTTTTAATTTTTGTTTGCTTATTTGTCTAGTGTAATCTAGTGTTGCTTAATGGGTAATTGAAAAAACCTATCAAAGACGGGACGGTCGATACTTTAAATTACCCTATGTGGCTCTTGACAATAGAGCCAATTCTACTAATTTTTAAACTGTCTCTCAAAAATGTAGGGAAATTGAGACTTTTTTGCAATGATATTATAAGTAAAAAGGTGTAGATAGGTTACATAAACAACATTCGATCTTCAAGGCTCCTTCTGGGTAAGCTCGCTCCACCGTAGACTTTGTCTCTTGTCATATCTGACAGACTAGAGTCAAGAGCAAACCCATCACTAATAAAAAAGAAAAAAAAAATAACGGCACAATTTCACACTGTTAGATGACACGTAGAAGTAGGACAGCATGTCATAATTATCGGGAGCGGAAAACAGACGAGAAAAATGTGGCTAATTAGCCACATTTTCACATTTTGACGTGCCGCTTGCTGAGCGCTTATAACCTATCTACAGCTTTTACTTAAAATATCATTGCTTTTTTGACAGTTCACCACTGACATGCGAATGCGAATGTTGCTTACAAATGAGTAGAACTGGCTCTCAAAACAATATTATTTATTTTTCACCCATTTTCTTGTTTTTTTTTTCATAATTTGTTTACCATTTCAAGCCACGAGAAACACCAACTTATCTATTAAAGTACTGATATCGATTTATTTTTCGTTCGGGATCGATTGGGTTTACATAATATGATGTAACACTCGATAGCACAAATCAATGATTACACAACAGATAGCCATTATCACTGGTAATCAGTAAATGTTTGAGTAAGATAAGGGTTTAGTACGGTCAGTGGTAGTGTGAGTTTGCTGCTTGCGTAAGCAGTTTTTGTTACACTCCTGCAGATAGGCGGGAGGCGACAACGCGACAATGACCGGATCGTATTTTCATATAAAATGCTTAAAAAGTATTGTTTAAATGGGACAATTTTTATTAAGAGGCAGTTAATTGAAACTGTGTTTTTTAAATGGGAATTATTGAGAAAATGGGAAAACAAGGTTTTCGTATTATTTATTTATCGCTTCCCACGGGAAGCTGCCCAAAGTAAAAGCCAGCTCTTGGGTCACGACCCAAGAGCTGGCTTTTACTTCGGGCAGAGACTAAACATTGCCATTCGCCGCCAGTCTCTTGGGCACATTACCAGCTGACAGAGTTGAGGATGAATTTTTTGATGCTATATTTTAGTTTGTTGTAAGTTTTGTGTATTTTAATTTAAGTTATTATTATTGTTTATTTCTCATTGAATTGTTATATAACACCTTATCAGATACATCCAAGGCATGTTTTATCTTCCATATAAAACAAACATCAACTTCTTACAGTATACTTCTCTATTATTCGTCATCCCCGTCTGCGCCCCTTTTTAACCGACTTCCCAAAAAGGAGGAGGTTCTCAATTCGAATGTATTTTTTTTTTTTTTTTTTTGTGTGTTGTTACCTCATATCTCCGTCATTTATGAACCGATTTGAAAAATTCTTGTTTTATGTGAAAGGACATACTTCTCGATTGGTCCCATTTCAATTTTATCAAAATCGGTTCAGCAGTTTGGTTTTTAAATCCAAATAGCTGGAAAAAATATGTGGAAAAATCATACGAAATTGGATATTTTTGCTTTCCTGTGACTTTCCACTAAAAAGTGAAAAATAAAAAACTTTTTCACAAAAAAAAAAACCGACTTCCAAAAAAAACACTACAAAGTACAAAATAACTTTAATTTCGGAAGTCGGTGTCAAATAACGAAGAAGCAACCAAAAACACCGACTTCCAAAATTAAAGTTATTTTGTACTTTGTAGTGTTTTTTTTGGAAGTCAGTTTTTTTTTGTGAAAAAGTTTTTTATTAAAAGCTTTTATTAAATTATTAATTTACTACAGAGTCAAGTAAACAACTTTTACTACTGGGTCAGCCATTGTTTCCTTATTCTTATTTCATTGTCATTGTTATACGAGTCATAATCATCTGCCTAGCCTTTTGATTGAAATCCGACCGCAATATAGTTGGGAGTATACCCATATAGTCCCAACTATATTGGGGTCGGGCTGAATCCGGATTCAGCTACATACCAGTAATTTATATGAGGCAGCTGCCTACCAGGGGGCCTACCACAACCTCTTAAAACAATATTACTTTAATATTACTTTGCGTTCCGCTCTGTTGGATTTTCAACGCTCGGATCAGCGCCGAGAGTTGAAAATGCAACAACAGAAATTACAAAGTAATATTAAAATAATATTGTTTTAAGAGGTTGTGGTAGGCCTCCAGACCTCCACAACCCAATAACCGGGTAACACGATACTTCTTGGCAAGACTGGTGTCAGACTTTCTGACTTAAGACAATCCGTAACGACTGCCAAAGATCTACAAATGACATATGGCTGGGTATAGGCCTCCCCCAAGTGTCGCTACAACAACCGATCCTGTGCGTCTCGCATACATTGGCTACCCGCGACCCTCACCAGGTCATAGGTCCACCTTGCGGGAGGCCTTCCAACGCTGCGTCTTCCGGTACGCTGTTGCCACTCCAGAACTTTTCAGCCCCAACAGTTAAGCGATCCTTCGGACTACGTCGGCAACCTTGTTTCCCTTGCAGATATCATAATTCCTGATTCGATCACGCAAGGAAACTCCGAGTATTGCTCTCTCCATTGCTGCTGGGTGACTTTAAGCCTTCTGACGATAGATGTCTCATCAGAAGGCTATTATTAATTTATTATTATTTATACTGGGTGGAACGATGGTTCCACCCAGTATTAATAATGCTAATACTGAATATTAAGCCTCTGCCAGCGGCCTCACTCGCGTGAATGTCTAAAATAATCTCAAAGGAAACGTATTCCCAGGATAAAACATATTCTATGTTCTTGTCTAAGCCGCAATCTGCCTTTTTACTAGAATTGGTTAACCGGTAAAGACGTAAAAGCGTTCCAAAAGGACAGTGACTATCGCATAATATATTGTTAGCATGACAGAGTACAGGTAACATAAAAACCTATAGAAAATTCCAGTATATAACCAGTATCAATGTAAGTCAGTATCTGTTAAATATTTGAGATAAACGTTATCTAAATCGTGACATAATTAGTTCAATATATCGTTATGCAGCACGTCTTATATCATCGGAATGCGCAGACGCATGTGCTGTGTCTGCATTTAATTTGAAGACGTGGGTGCATGTTTGATTACTGGCACTGAAGATAGCAGTTGGAGTAAGTCAGGTAGGAGCTCTATACAGGATGTTCCATATTCCCATTTCCATATAAATAAAATATATTGACTTTTTAAAACGACCATTGAAGCAATGTGATGCAGTTTGTGGCGTTCATTTTATTTCAATCACAGATTTGGTGCCAGCAACTGTATCAAACTGCTTGAAAAGTGATTTTTCTTTGCGCTAGAGCGACCACGCCCTAGCCCCGCCAGTTCTCGATGACGATCATGTCCAAGCGGTAGGACGCGTTTGCATTTTCGTTCACGTGATTATTAGTTAAGTAGTTTTTTGAGGTCAGGTTTTTAAGTTAATATTTTTAAATTTGATGTTATTTCTTGTATTTCGTATGGTGTCGGACGTAAAAGAATAGCACCATCCCATCACTCCCCGTGGGTATGGTTAGAGGCGACTAAGAGACTCACCAGAGAATGGGCAGCAGCATTCTCTGTACCTACATTCAACAGCTACCACTGCGCTCGCCAACCCGCCTGGCAAGCGTGGCGATTATGGAAAACCCCCTTTTGGGGGAGGCCTATGTCCAGCAGTGGACGTCTTTCGGCTGATATGATGATGATGATTATTTCTTGGGTGTATAGCAGATACCAAACTCCGCCCTAAATATGAGCATGCACTTCTGAAACAGCCTGTATAGAGCTACTACCTGACCTGTTGAGGGCTTAGCACTTGCGGTAAATATGTGATGCATGGGTATCGGACTTAGCACGTGGTGAAAACAGAGTACCAATTCTACTAATTTTTAAGCAATGTTCACATTCGCATAATGTCAGTCGCAATCTGTCAAAAATTTATTTATTTATTATAAATTAGGAGAATAGGTCCTCTGGTTATAAATGGAAGACAGTTCGAAAGCTAATATTAAATCGTAATAACACCTATAGTAACAAAAATATTAAATAAGCTCTCTAATCCTAAAATAATGACCTTGCTTTCTTACCTCAAAACAAAAACATACAAAATCCTATTGTTGTTTGTTTGTCAAAGGCGTTTCCTATTCGAAAACAGTGGACAAAACATATGAAACAAACACAATAATTTATATTAAAACAATAAATTACAACAATGACGTTATTGTTAATTAACAAAGGCGTTTAATTTGGTAATTGAGGAACTTATAAGTCTTCCCTGAAACTCGTGATATGCTTTACAAAACGATTGGGTATAAGAGGCGATATGTATTACTTAATACCTATGGATATATATATCAGTACCTAGGTAAATATGTTCAAATAATTTTCGAAGAAATCAAGTAATCTACAAAGAATTAATTGTTTTTGGAGAATTGATCCAATCGTAAAAAAAACGAAAACGTATATAGGATTTTAATATATTAGATGTATTTCAGGGATCCAGGATTTTAATAACATTGAATGTATTTCAGGGATCAAGGATTTTAATATTTAGATGTATTTCAGGGATCCCAAAAGGTGGACCGATGAACTGAAGAAGGTCGCGGAAATCGGTTGGATTCTCGATGCATAGGCTCGGCTGATGTGGCGACGCTTGAGGGGGACCTATCTCCAGCAGTGGAAGTCTTTCAGCTGGACGTAAAATAATAGCACCATCCCATCACTTCCCGTGGGTGTCGTAAGAGGCGACTAAGGGACTCACTAGAGAAAGGGCAGCAGCATTCGCTGCACATTGCAACAGCTACACTACTATCGACAACCCGCCTGCCAAGCGTGGCGATTATAGCAAACCCCCCTTTTGGGGGAGGCCTATGTCCAGCAGTGGACGTCTTTCGGCTGATATGATGACGATGATGTTTAGAATAGAATAATCTTGGTTATGTACACCATGTAAGTTACAGAAAAGATTGATTGATTGATTGACTGAAAGTTACTATCATGAAACTTACCAGCTCCTATCGCTATCTATGAGGCGTGATCGAGGTCAAGAGATGGCCCATTCCTCAATAAAAAAAAGTCCACATCTATGGGTGCGATCTTCAATTACTATCGTAATTTCAGCTATGGTAGAAATAATGTGCATTAACCTTTATTAACCCACATACATTTATTGACTTTCTTAATATCAAAACCAGAAATAAAGACATAAAGCTGTCCTGAATCCGACTTCTGTTCCTTTACGTTCACTAGTAATAAAAAAACGGTTCATAATTTATTGTTTAGGTATCTACGAAGGGATATTAGGGAAAGGTCACTGTACTGTATTACAAGTTTATCTGGCACCTACCATATAGTGAATAAATCCTTAATATTTTGTCAATTCGACAGTCATTTCCCTGATGCAACGACTCTTTTTCAAAAACTTCTAGTGAAGGACGTGGGAGTCGGCTGAATGCCAGAAGCGTAGAAAGACGCAGCGTTGGAAGGACCGATGACCTGGTGAGAGTCGCTGGTAGCCGATGGATGCGAGACGCACAGGACCGGTTGTTGTGGCGACACTTGAGGGAGGCCTATGTCCAGCATGCAGCAGTGGACGTTTTTCGGCTGATATGGTGATGACGATGATGATGACGCTAGTTGATGGCGGTAGACCGTACCGCACCAAAACATTGACGTATTTGGAAAAAAACAACAGAAAAAAAACTCCCGCAATATCAATTTCAAACGCCATAGTCAAATAGGATTAGCTAGAAAATCGCTACGTGTACTATCTACGACTATACAATTGTGAGCACGAGACTCGCTCACGTTCCCGAGCTCACGTGTGGCACACAGACAAACATAGGTACATTGTTCGGTAATAAAATAGGTTGTACTAGTCTTGTTATGTCTAATGGTTGGGTAACGTAACACAGGTTGTATTTAGGTATTAGTTGTGTTGTAGATTTTAGATGGGGAGATTTTGGACTAGAAATTAATTGGAAACTTTTGGTCGCCGTGACTATTTAGGTCTAGAATCGCGATGGTCTAGTAGCCGTAAGGATGGGTGTCATGAGTTCGATTGCCAGCTCGGACTAATTGGTTACTCTATTGATCAGTTTCTCCACTATGAAGAGCTACCTTTGCGCGATGATAGGCAAAGATACAACTTTTCCATCTATTTCAAAGAACTTTTTGACTTGGTGAACGTTTTTCATGCGGGCAAAGCCTTTTTTTGCAAGGAACTTTGCCCGTAGTATAAAAGTGGATCCACACATCTCAGGGCCTTGACCGGGACGTCTCACGGTGGGTTGATTTATACGTAGTGGACTTAGGACATTAAAAAAAAAGTCATCTTATTTTTACTGATTAATGATGCAAATTTGTTCTACTATCTAATACAGTAAATTATTGTTCTATGACTTTTTATTTTACGCATTATTTTTAGTACTACAATTTTTTAAATATTTTTTTGTATAGAAAAAATCATAAAATCTAAAGAATCTCAAAAATCTGAAAACATCTCCAACTGCGATGTATATATTAAAATAGTACTATTTATTAGCTTATTTTTACAACTAGTCAGCTACTGCGCTTTGCTGCGATTTAGGAGAAATTTTTTTTTTTATTTTTTTTCTTATTAAAATCGCATTTAAGTCTACAAAATCTCAAATTTCTTCCAATTGTTGGATAAGTATTTTAATAGTACAATTTATTTGCATCTAATCGTCTACTGTAGTTTACTGTGACTTAGTAGGTAGTTAGACTTTTTTAGATTTTTTTGAACGAAAATATCTTAAAAGTCACCTAAATCTCAGAATACTTAGCAGTGATAATTATTGTATTCTCTATTCCACACCACCCCAGAGGTAGAGAACTAGGCGCGTTTTTTTTATCAGTGGTCTCCCCAATAGGCCTAATCCACGACTACAAATCTGTGTTCTGTATGTGTGAGACTTACAAAGACAAATTCAAAATTCAAATCATTTACCAATATTTTTAGGAGGGGCCTGCACCATGCTCAACACCATGCTCTGACAATAACGGGTCTTCAGTTAAAACCCCTAAATTTTCTTGATCATCATCGTCAACAAATGTATCCTTAACGATCAACAAAGCTGTTGCTTCTTCTGAAAAGGCTTTGTGTTTTCGCACCAGTTTGTGTCGTATCTTTGAAATATGTGGATCAGAGCTGATTAACAAATTGTTCAAAATATCTTCATTAGTAGCTTTTCTACAGAATTTCCTCGAATTATGAGCACGATATCTCCGAAAATCTTTGTTGCGTGCTTCAGCTGCTTCTTCGGATAATTTTCCAATGGGCACTATACCCAAGCTTTCAATAATAGCTGCTCCGTGAGCTAAAACTTTGTGAACACTTGCAGGCATGTAAAACCAATTATATAATTCAATGTATAGTTCCATGGTGGTTTCGGTATAATCTTTAAACTTCAATATATCAATACGGTGACCCGACGAAATTGCTTCTAATATAGTTTTAAATCTTTTTATTAATTCTTCATTTACTCCTGTGATCGAAGCTGCAATATCGGGGTTTTCGAAAAATCTCCTCGCAGTATTCCCATCATTTGTTGTACCATGACCCTGTTTCACAACATCAATTAAAAGTCCTGTTTCGGATTTAAATGCTTCCTGAATATTTATCTTTTTGCTCTCCATAATAGCTTTACTGTCACCTTTCACCATCCATGTCTTCAAATCTAATCTGTACGCTATATGAAGAATGCATTCCATGAATCGTATCCAGATGTGTAACGACGATAAACCATATTTATATAAATCGACATCAATTTCTTTTGCCAAAACCAAGGACAAATCATTCATTTCCTTTGGAGTAGCTTTACATATGTCACATCTTTGATGTATCGCAAAGAACTGCAGTCGCTTTACCATCTATCATGGTTAGTATTAGGTTGTGCGAGATGGTCAAATCATCAACCACTGTCTTAACTAAATTGTTAATCTCTGCCTCAATCGCATTTTTTTCTTGCAAAATGCTGAATTTGTTTTCCTTCATGAATTTAAAAAACAGCGGACGACACCATAATGAGGAATTTGGGGAATCATTTTCCCATATAACTCTGTCACTAGACACTAATTTGATAGGAATCAAACTACCCATAATTACGCTAGAATCGTCAAAGTCCTCATCTTCTTCATTTTCTCTTCCAACTTTCTGCTTATAATTGGCTTGATTCGAAGCTCCGTCAAATCCCCATTTACTAATCAGTGTCAAATCTTTACAAGTTTCACTAATTTCGTTTGACATTATAATTCTCTTCACAGTAATATCCAATAGTGCCTGCAATTCTATCGTAGCCGTTTTATCTGTTACTACAATAGCAGTTTTAGGTGGATAACATTTAATTTTTTCATTTTGCAGTGCGTAGTAAGAGGGATATACGTTGGTACCAGTTACTTCTGCGATACTTTTTCGTAGCGTATTATATTGCCATTTTGACAATTTCAAAGACAAAAACAAGCCTAAAGCTTCATCTGGAGAGAATACTGATTTCTTTTTATTTCCAAAAAGACAATCTTTTACTTTTTGCACGTCCTGTGGATGCTTGAGCAGATGCTGTAATATGTCAGCAACATCTTCCTTTCCTTCTGCTTTTAAGTTAAAAACATGGACATGTGACAACTCCTCTGAAGCAATAGTTTGCGTAGTAAGTTCCGTACGTCTCTTTTTTTGTTTAGGACCTAATTCTGTAAATGGTTTTCTCGGACTTACTTGAGTTGATGTACCAACAGACACCTTTTCATGAGATGTAGTTGATGTGCTAGGAACTGGATCGTCGTCGTTTTTTGCAAAATCTTTCATAAACTCAGGCCAAACTATCTCCGATGCCAACCAATCACTGTATTTACTTCTAAATGTATGTTCTTTTCGTTTAGCATTTTCCCATTTTTTATAAGTATTATAACAATACTTTGCGCAGAATTCCTTTAGCAAATTATCATTATCTTGATTTAAATCACACAATTTTGACTTGATAGCACTGTATAAAAAGTTATGATCCTTAATACTACCACTTGATTTCAATTTCACAAACATATCAACATTAGTAACTAAATCACTAAACATTTTCACAAAATTCTCGAAAATCAACTTTTAACAAAAATCAAGTAACGAGCGGGTAGTCCGTATGTAAAGGGTGGTTACAACGAACTGATATCATTGTTTTCAACTTGCTACCCCAAATATTTTTTACCTGCAAATTTACTGCCCTCTGATTGGCGCACGTCACTAATGACGACTCGTCTACTGATAAGAAAACCGGTTTTGGTGTTGTGGAAAGAGTGGTGTGGAATGCAGTTGCACAAAATATTTACAACAAACTAATAATAATAATCCTAATAATATGCACCATGCATCGAATTCTTTGTTTTATTCATACAAATTAAATCTCTGAAATTTTAGGGTAATAACCTACTTTAAAAAAAAAGTTCCAAAACATAAAAGTATGGTATAAGTATATACAATGCAAATATATATTTAAAAATCCTTAAGTCCCAACTTCGCGATTTCAGCCCACCGTGCGTCTCCGGGCCGTGGTGTGATACGCTTCAGACACGGACGTGTTTGTACGAGTTAATATTAAATTTACCCTAGCACGCCGCGGATGTGTGGATCAACCTTAAAATTACTCCAAAAAAATGGTGCCATCTAAATTCTATACTTTTCAAAACCTTTGAAATACACTTCTGGACACATCTATTGGCCCACCTTGTATTTTCAGTTTCGTTTGGTCCTAGCTAAAATTTTATATTAGGTCGAGCAAAAAGTTTTTATGCAGTTTTGAACCTGGCACATTCACAATTTCATTCAATAGTCTTTTTTTAAATTTCGAACACAGAATTTGAAGAAACAAAAGACAATTTGGAGCCTGTTTGTTGATATCAAACAATCGAATACTAAGAAAACTTGGTTTTATTGGTTTACTTGGATTTAATTCTTGAAAAAGTGATTGATATCTTTGGTTTTGCAACAAACATTACTTATTCTTAACATTAAGGTGAGGTTCTATCAATAATCTATGGATACTTCACCTGAAGTCGCCGCCCAAGCTGTGGCACTTATTCAGGCCGGACACAGCCAAAGAAACGTGAGTGCTCAACTTAATTTAAGTCGATCTGCGGTCCGAAATGTTTATCGGAGGTACCTAGAGACTGGCGGCTTTGTTCGTCGCCAAGGAAGGCCAAGATCTCGGGTCACAACTGAAAGGCAGGATCGATTCATCGTGACGACCAGCTTGAGAAATCGTCACCTTACCTTCATTGAGATACAAAACCAACTTCGCGACTTCCACGGAGTATCTGTGAGCGCTCGAACTGTACGGAGAAGGTTTAAAGAACGCGATATGGTACCACACAAGCCAGCTAATGGGCCCAAACTAACGCGAGCCCACCGAACAGCGCGCCATCATTTCGCACGCAGTCATTTAAATTAGACACAGCAAGATTGGAGCCGTGTACTCTTTTCTGATGAGTCTAAAATTGTGTTACATGGCAATGATGGAAGGAAGAAGGTCTACCGACGTAAGGGAGAGCGTTTCGCACAATGCTGCTTTGAAGAGAGGGTTGCTTATGGCGGTGGCTCATGGACTGTCTGGGGCGGTATATCCGCGAGCGGCAAAACTCAACTTGAGGTTGTTACAGGACCACGGCTGCCAACATTAAATGCTGAAAGGTACATTCGTTAGTGCTTACAACCTCACGTGATACCATACGCGGACTATGTGGGCCCAAATTTCCTTTTTATGCATGATAATGCAAGAGCCCATGCGGCCGGCATCGTCAGGGAATATCTTCGGGATGTGAACATCACAGTTATGGACTGGCCAGCCAGAAGCCCAGACATGAACCCCATTGAGCACATGTGGGACGAGCTAAAAAGACGTGTTAGGGCTCGTCAGCCAGTTGCCCAGACGATGCAGGAGTTGAAAACTGCCATAGAAGAGGAATGGGAGATGATCCCTCAAAATTTCATAGAGCGGTTAATAAACTCTATGCCTAATCGTATGAGAGTTGTGGTAGATGCCCATGGAGACAACACGCGTTATTAAATTAAACCTTTATTTGATAAAACATGTTTTTTATTCAAAAATCAATTGCCTTTAACAAGGCGCATATCCGACTTGTTAGGCGTAGCTCCATGTCGTATGGTATTCTGAATTCAAATTCAAAACAATACGATCGAAAAAGATGGTAAAATGTATCAGGTTTAAAACTGCATCAACAGTTTTTGTTCAATCTAGCAATCATATTTCGGTAGGGGCCATCGAAACCTAAACTCTAAAGTGGGCCAATAGATGTGTCCAGAAGTGTATATATATCAACTACAAAGCTTTAAGCAACGCAATAGACCACTCCCATTGACAATAGAGTTCAATATAAAACGACAGGGTACTGTCTTTGCGTAACATTCAGTCACGTTTCAGACTGGTACAGGTTATCACATGTATTGTAACGGTGCTTGTACACTGGTGTTTGTTATGATTTGTTACTGGTATTATTGTTAGAATTAATAACAACCAAGTATAGTGTAACGGTTCCGTACTATGGCGTCTTAAAAAGTGGGATAGAGCTATTCGTCTGTAAAGCTCCGTCCCTCTCTCTCTCTCTCATACGGGAGCTTCTGAAGCAACTCCTGTCTTCTCTGGTTTAGGCGTTTGCCTTGTGACCCGGTGGTTGTGGGTTCAATTCAAGCATGTTTTGTAAAGTTGTTTCTAGTTTGGCTAGGACATTGCAGGCTTGAATCACCTGATTGTCTGATGAAAAGATGATTCCGTGCTTTGGAAGGCATGTATAAGCCCGTGGTCCCGGCTGCCAAATGGCGGTCGTCAAATAAACCATGTCAGAGGCCCTTGAAGCGGCTTAGAAACTCTGACACTAGGGTGTGTGGGGTCGTTAGACCAAACTGCCCACATGATAAGAAGAAAAGTTGAATACCAGTATTTTACGTTGAGCAGCTGCCTACCAGACCTCCACAACCCATTAATTGGGTAACACGGTACTTCTTCGCAAGACTTGAGTCAGATTTACTAACTTCTGACAAGCCATAACGACTGCCAAAGATCTACATGACAGCCGGGACCAACGGCTTATCGTACTTTCCGAGGCACGGAGGAGTCTCGGTATGTTAAGATGGTCACTCATCCATGGCCGAACTCGGCAAGCGTAGCTTAACCTCCAAGTTCGACCCGTGTGGCTTTAGCAGTCTTTACAGATAATCAGAAGTCAGAAAATCTAACACTCGTCTAGCCAAGGGTATTGTGTTATCCAGTTACTGGGTAGTGGAGGTCAGATAAGCAGTTGTTCTTCGTTAAATGCTGTTACTCAGCTGCATCTGGTTAGACTGAGTTGAGAATTAACTTAGATTGACTTTGACTTTTGACTTTGACTTTGACTTTGACTTTGACTTTGACCTTGACTTTGATTTTGACTTTGACCCCAACATAGCTGGGAAAATGCTTGGCAGGTACAGACCTGCTCATTTGGAGGGTGTAGCAGATTGACAACACAGGTTTTATATTGGAATATTCGGAGCAATGTACAGCCTCCTTTACTGTTTGTCAATATGCCGGAAACATAGGTAGATTTGTGTTTGACGTGTTTTGTTTTAATTAAGGGTAAGTGCGTAACGAAGCTGTGCTAGTTTTACGTAAATATAATAGATTTGGTATTGTTTTACTAATTGGCGATTTCATTTAATATAATTTAGAATAGTAACTGGCTACAGTGCTAAGTATAATTTTTTTCTTTAATCGAATTCATCATCTGATATTGACAAAAAACTATCAGAATGACAACTATAGTGTGAAAAAGTTGGACTAAATTTCTAAAACTTTCTCGACCAGTCCCCAATGAGATCACATCACAGACCAAATAGGGATCACATGGCAGGTACATTGTTTTAACAGATTGAAGAAAAATATATCATATTTTAAAAACTAGTTAGATACTAAAATACTAAAAATACAAATATTTCTAATAATAAGCGACAGTACCAACATCATCCTGAAAACAGAATGAAGAACCTCGTTGGGACATTGAATATGCCTATATTTCACTGTGGCGTCGAATAAATAGAAAATGCTTTTTTAAAATAGGTTGTATATGTACTAATACTAGTTTCTAAGTTGTGTTTGTTTTAACCAAATAAAGGACATTGTCTGAAATACAAGTTGCTTTTTATTTTAATTTTTAATCCTTACTAATCCTATCCTATCCTATCCTACTAATCCTACTATAATATTATAAATGCGAAAGTTTGTGAGGATGGATGGATGTATGTATGTATGTTTGTTACTCTTTCACGCAAAAAATACTGAATGGATCTTGATGAAATTTGGCCCCAAAGGTAGATTATAGTCTGGAATAACACATAGGATACTTTTTAACCCGGGAGCATGTTCCCTTCGGATAATTTTCGACATTCACGCGGGTGAAGCCGCGGGCGGCAGCTTGTAACTTATATTTAAGATAAAACATGTTAACGTTATTATTTATTTCAACAGTTTAACATAGTCATGTCGTAAATAGAGCATAACTACTACATACATAAACCATTACCAATGAATTGCCAAATATTGATTTCTTTACTCAGAATACAATTGCGTCAAACTGTTTCTGAAATTCAGATCAAGTACCGAATGTCTAACTAAGCTGTAGTATACCTGTGGCCCGCCTAGCTTTGCTTTGTTTTTAACTAACTTTTACCTGTGACTTCGTATGCATATATATAATTTTTCCCGTTTCCGTAGGAATTTCGAGACGAATTATTACATGTAAACCTTCCTCTTGAATCACTGTCTATTGATGAAAACCGCATTAATTTTTTTTTTTACTATTGATAGGCACGCGCTTGACCGCTATCTCACCTGATGGTAAGTGATGATGTGTACGAAGATGGAGCACGCTTGGCTAGAAGTAACCTATTCACTCTTGACTTCCACTCCTGAGCTGTACGCACAATGAATGTGTTCCCAAAACATTTTGTGCGTGTGGGTGGGATGTCCACCATGTCCTAGTGGCGCATCACCGGACGTCTTGTGGTCCGATGATGGAACGGGCTTGGCGGAATCAAACGATGCAATTCCGTTGCACACTCCCCAAAGCACTATCTCACCTGAGGTAATGATGATGTGGTCGAAAATGGAGCACGCTTGCCTAGATATTAGCGTATATATAGTTTAAAAGCGTATGTTTAATAGCGTATATATAGATATCAGCGTGTAGAGGGCGAAAGCTTGCGGACCAGTTCGAAAGAGTCACCGCGGCCCTGGAACGCAAAGAGCATTTGGAGGAACATGGATGGGTTTTAGTCAGTAAGAGTTTGACACTCCCTTCCGCTCTTCCCATAGCAGAAGATGTCATTCGACGATTTCCCATACTAAAAATAAATACAGGGCGAAAGCGACTTTGTTTTATACTATTTAAAAACTAGTAACACGATCTAGCTTCGGAAATAATACACAATAACCTTCTGTTTATCGTTTTACCCAGTGAATGGGTTGTGGAGGTCTGGTAGCCAGCCGCTTCACGTAAAATACTGGTATTCAGATGAATTCGGTTTGACTGGGAGCCGTCCCCAATAAAGTTGGGAAAAGGCTAGACAGATGATGAGAGACTTATGGCCGATTTCTATAATATATCTCAATCCCAATCTTGATCCCGATCCTTGTCTGTAACCAATCAAATCAATCAAAGGTGAGGATTGTGTGGTGAAGGACACAAACTCGGCCGTTGATTGGTTACAGACTAGGATCGGGATCAAGATTGGGATTGAGATATGTTATAGAAAGCGGCCGTTAGCAAGAACTGTAAGTTAACCTAACAAGAACAACACCACTTTCAAGGAAATATCACGCTTTCAAAGTACCAACAACTAACACCTTTACTCAGAAATGAGGTGGAAATCAATCAATTTATAGTTCAGCCCATAACATGTGAAAACAATAAAGTACCTTACAAGTTCACGGTGTACTTAGTCAAGTACGCCGCGTACTCATTGTGTTTATGGCTATAGTTTCGAGAAACCTCATCTTGGTGTGACGCAGTTTTCATCACGTGAGGAATGTTCTAGTTACTTTGAATAATATGTCGAATGCTGAATAAATTATTGTTAGTTTGTCTGTTTGTTTGTATTTGACTATGACCAGCTAAAACACTAGGAAGTGATGACGGGCCGGCGTTTTTGGGGACTGTCTTTGGTACAACTTTGACGTTCAAAAAGTGCTGGCACTCAGTCTAATTTGAATAAATGGCTTTTGACTTTATGGTCGACACCAGATAAATTTGCAATAACGGTCATTGCCCTTTCCTTGATATCTCTTCGTAGGTACCTGGATAATAAATTATGAATCGTTTTTCATTACTAGTAAATATAAAGGATCACGTAATTTTTACTTGATGAAAATAGAATATGCTTGACATATTTTCCATACATAAAAAGCTGCCAAACCGCTTTTTTATTCTCCGGTTAAAGCTTATCTGAAGAATGAAAAATAGACCCTTAAGACACAAGCAAAATCCAGAGGTATTTACAGCGTGACCGCCGTCATGAATCCATTATGAAAAAGAAATGTCGTTCAATGTTCTTCTCTGTCAAACCAACCATTGGATTGTCATCACCATCATCATAATATCAACCGAAAGACGTCCACTGCTGGACATAGGCCTCCCTCAAGTGTCGCCACAACAACCGGTCCTGTGCGTCTCGCATCCATCGGCTACCAGTGACCCTCACCAGGTCATCGGTCCATCTTGTGGCCTTCCAACGATGCGTCTTCTGGTACGCGGTCGCCACTCCAGAACTTTTCGGCCCTATCGACCACTCATCTTATTCGTTCTGCGAGCAATGTGCCCTGCCCACTGCCACTTCAGATCGGCGATCCTTCGTGCTATGTCGGTTACTTTGTTTCTCTTGCGGATATCATCATTCCTGATTTTGTCTATTGCCCTTAGCGTGACTTTAAGCCTTTTGATGAGGCCCATTGTGAGCATTGCAGAAAACTACTTTACAGAAATACCCGCAGGACAAAGCTTACCAGAAAATTTTCAAGGATAGCCTTGAAAACTTTTTGTTACCATGCCTCCCGCCATTTTGTTCCCACCGTTATTTACCTACTCTATTGTTATAACATAAGTAAACATAACATGTTCTATAGGTTGTTATTCTGAATTTTCCATTGAATTAATTGTTTTTTGAAGGTTGTTGGATAGTTATGTTCCAAGGATAATTATTTAGGTAGGTATGTTTACTAATTTATGGTAGACATGTACGTAGTTCCGGATTTAAAAAGAGGGCAAATTCTACTATTTTTTAAGCAACGTTTGCATTGGCATGTCAGTCGCAATCTGTCAAAAATGTATGGAATAAGAGCGCCTTCACACTAGCGTTTGTCCAGCGTAGGCGTTCTATAAACGTATGCGCAGCGCAGACGCCACGACAACGCGGCGCAGGCGTCGCATTGTTGCGGCGTTTCCTCTGGAGTTAATTGAACGCTGTGCTAACGCGGCGCAGATGTCACACAATTGCGTTGTCGTTTCGGAAATATCATTAACAAAATGGATTCTGACGAGGAAACTATTATTGGCTTTGCTTTTAAAAATAAAATTATTGCGAAAACGTGAAAATAAAAATAAAAGGATATGTGAGAACCCATAAGCAAGATTGTACATGACTCCGCAGTAACGCGGCGTATTCATTTACCCTTGCACTGACGCCGTGACAACGCGACGCCTGCGCTGCGTAGTCGCGGCGTCTGCGCTGCGCATACATTCATCGAACGCCTACGCTGGACAAACGCTAGTGTGAAGGCGCTTTAAGAAGACATCCACTGCTGGGCATAGGCCTCCCCCAAGTGTCACCACAACAATCGGTCCTGTGTATCTCGCATCCATCGGTCATCCGCAATCCTCACCAGGTAATCGGTCCACCTAGTGGGAACCTTCCAATACTGCGTCTTCCGGTATGCGGTCGCCACTCCAGAACTTTTCGTCTCCATCGACCATCTGTTCTGCGAGCAATGTGCCCTGCCCACTGCTGCTTCAGTTTAGCGATCCTTGGCTATATCGGCACCCTTGGTTCTCTTGCAGTACAGATATCATAATTCCTGATTCGATCACACGACGCACACTCCCCGAAGTGTGTCCCCGAAGTGATCGAAATCTGACATGCTGGCGACTCGGCGGCTTTGACTCGTCCGAAATCGTAATAAAGTATTTCCAAAAAAAATTTTGTGATAAAGCGTGATCTATTTTTCTAGACTTTACAGTCTTCGTATGTATTTCAATGACGCACAAAATACTAATTCAATTATCACGGTTACTATTGAATAACAACGTGATCGGATCACGTTTCTTCTTTATTTCTGTTACTAAATAACAACTTTTTGCTGATGGTCGTAAAATACGATTTAGGATTTGCATAGTTTTGGAAATTATTACAAGTTTTGTTCATTTGTGTCTATATTATTAACGTTCTACTGCAACGGAAAGAGTCTTAGGCCCATATTCCAAAACGTAAACTCCAACTCAACTTGAACTCAAAATCCATCGGAGCTTGTCATAAATTGAAGTTTTTGCATTTGTTTGCTCATCTCTCGAGTACGAAAACTTCAATTAGACAAGCTTTCATTGACATTTTCGTGGTCATGTTGGAGTTGGAGTTCGAGTTGAGTTGGACTTTACGTTTTGGAATATGGGCCATAGACAAGAAAAGGAGATAATATAAAAAAAAACCGATCATTTATTATGACGGAAAACTTAGATTCCTAAGTAGAGAGTAATTCCTAAAAGTAATTTCCTTACTTCAACATAACTTAGTCTATTAAATTAATTAAAATTTTACGTTTCAGCCTATTGACGGATGTCACACTGTATAGCACCAGTATTGGTCATGCTCAAGAGACAATGAGAAGTCTTTTCGTCTCGTGCGATATGACACTCGTCCATTACCACTTTTACTAAACTAATCTAAAATGCGATCTTCAGCGGGATAAACTCAAACCTCCTTGGGCTCGAGACAAGAGAGATTCTGTCAAGGGTAGCGTGGCGAAGGTGTCAATACGTCAAAAATGTATGGGATTGAAAGATGCTATCGAAATGTCACGTGATCAAATTCCTACATTTTGGCATTTCGGCAGTCGCATTCGCTAATTGAATGGCACATTGTCTAGGGCCTCCTATCATTACACCGAGCTGTTGGACAGCCTTACGCCTGGGCACGTGGTACTGTCCCCGATCTGGAAAATTTTAAACAGACTCATTGCCCACTCTTCATCTGGCGTCGCATGCCATGTTATTTGTTCACGTGAGGACCTTATGACTCCGACACACTGGATCAGGGGATTTAATTAAGAATATACTTTTTGTCATCGACACGCTCAAAAGAATGCCTTGCCACCTCCAGTTTAATTTGATATGCAGTCCGATTACCAGTATTTTACATGGAACTGCTTATATGCCCAACGAAATCCTGTTAATGGGCAACCTGCGAAGACTCTGTTCTTTAACTACTAAAACGCAGCGTTGGAGGCTGAAATGGGCACCTATCAACCTGCGAAGACTCTATTTTTTACTACTAAGACGCAGCGTTGGAGGGCCTCCCTCAAGATGCACCGATGACCTGGTGAATCCGCTGGTTGGGCGACGCACAGGGCTGGTGGATGTGGCGACATGTGGGGGAGGACCTTTAGCAGTGGACGCCTTTCGACTGAAATGATGATGACTAAGGGCAAAATAATGGTGATAGAGGAAATAAGTATTTTTTTTCAAAAATTCTCGGAACAAAACCAATGTTCCCCGTTTCCGCTTCCTTCAAGGGTATTCTTGTTTAATGACGTTAATATTACGTAAAGCGGGTATACAAATAAAGAGATAAAGATCTGTTATTTCCACAACAAACACTATAATAATGTATGTGTTATATCATTACGTAGTGTACCTAGTGATGTGATCTATAATATATAGTAATTACTTGACTTGTTGACAAATAAAAAAAAATTTACAATAAAAATACAACCGACTTACAAATAAAAAAACCACTACTAAGTACAAAATAACTTTAATTTGGGAAGTCGTAATTTTTCGTTGTTTCTACGTTATTTAACACCGTATTAGTGGTACCCCTACCGATGTAATCGCTACTGGAAAGCCACAGGAAAGCAAAATAAACAATTTCGTTTACTTTGCTGACATATTTTTACCAACTATTTGGATTTAAAAATCAAACTACTGAACCGATTTTGATGAAATTTCAATGGGATCAATCGAGAAGTAGGTATTTCCTTTCCAATAAAATATTCTGTTTTCAAATCGGTTTATAATTGACGGAGTTATGAGGTAACAAAAGAAAAAAATATTATCGAATTGAGAACCTCCTCCTTTTTTTTAAGTCTGTTAAAAATTAGGAACTGCTTACAAAATCCGAACCTTCGCACTTAACGGGAAATAATGAGGACCTTACGTGTATCGTTTTATAAGCAATAAGTTGCAATGACAACTGTACAGAAAATATTAAGATTTTTTATTTTCTACTGAACTACAATCATTCCTCGTGTAAGTACATCAAACCTTCCTGCGTAATTTTTCCACGAAAGTTTTTCCATTTTTAATGGGTTATAATAATATAATTGACTTGCATCATCCTTACATTGAGCTGAAAGATGGGCTAGCAAAAAAGTTAAGCAGTACTTTAAGCCAAAGAATATTGACTTTTATAAAATAAGTTCAATGATTGCGTAATCCGAAGGCAACAAGCCACAGCACTATTGAGATACTATTCTAAGAGTTCGAATCAAGGATCGATTGTTACATAGCTAACAACTAACAGGCTTCTACGTACCCGCTAGTGTGACGAATCGCTTTGAAGAACACACCACAATGAGTGTTCTGCGTAGCTTGGTTATTTGTTTTTTTTCGGTGCGAAGATTTGTTAAGTAAGTACCTAGTAAAACCATCTTCTTCATCCACAGCCCGACTTCTCCCACTCCTGAACTTAGGCACCTCTTTTCTTGTGCCAATCTTCCACACTCCTGTGCTTCACTCATCCAGGTTGTGCCTGCGAAGGTAACAATGTCGTCTGCCCATCATTAAGATGGGGCCAGACGACTAAAACTCCTTGTATAACTATAATGTATTTATACTAAAATTATAGAAGACTAAAATGATAGCTGATGTACAGTCTATTCGAAAGTTGAAGGACTGAGTGCTGGGGCTCAGCATAAGAAAGGCATTCGTAAAGCAGTTCACTGCTGGCTGGAAAAACGCATACACATAGGCCCATATTCCAAAACGTAAACTCCAACCCAACTCAAACTCCAACTCCAGCACGAAAGTGTCAATGAAAGCTTGTCTAATTGACGTTTTCGTACTCGAGAGATGAGCAAACAAATGCAAAAACTTCAATTTATGACAAGCTCCGATGGATTTGGAGTTCGAGTTGAGTTGGAGTTTACGTTTTGGCCATAACATCAGTCCAACTAAAGTACAACAAAGCACAAACATAACATGTAAATAAAATGAACAATAATATAACACACGTAATATAATGAACAGATAATAAACTTGAAGTGTTTGCACACATGTTGCGCAATTGCACAACTACACTATATTAGTTGCTATTTTGATGCACATGTGCTTGTGCACTCTCACGTGGAGTAAATAGAAGCGCAATACTTTAATACTTTATGGAGTGATTGTTCAATCTATCAATCAATTTAATGTATTGTAAACACAGCTACTGTTATAAATAGTATGGTACTTTATCACAGGCTAGCTTTTGCACGTGGCTTTGTTACTGTGATTTTTTCTTGGGGTAAATAAATTACCAATTTTTTTTATTTTATAAAAACGTTGCCCCACACTAGGAATTTCTCCTGTATCGTGGGTGCGTTTACAAACATATAAACTCACATACACAAACAGCCAGACCCGGAACAACTATCTGTAGGCCATACAAATATTTGTTCCGTGCGGGAATCGAACCCGCGACATGCAGCGCAGCAGTCAATCGCGCAACCACTGCGCCAACCGTGTCGTCAAATTCTATACTTAATCGAATCAGTTGGACGTATTGATTCCATTATGAAAGATCTCAGATTAACTTTTACAAACAAAAAACGAACATTTTTAACCCTTTATGACTACTGGCTTTTGCCCGTGACTTCGTTCGCGCATATTAATCCTTCTTAGAAGGATCCACTTCTCAAGGTCAAACTCTTGGCTACTTCCGACCTAATCCACCCAGGAATCCACAGGCCAAAGTCTTCGAAAACTCGTGACCATACCCTGAGACACATGACCGAAGCACACATACTCGTATATTGTAAGTCTAAGTCCACGTGAGGTGTAACCGGTGAATTAACGACCGGCGCACGTTCTCTAGTTATGTAATAGTTTAGTTTCTTTGTATAACCTTAACATTGAACGTGAATTGAATGTACTTGGAGATATTTAAAGTATGCTTGGTTGTGCGAAGGCGTGCGTTTATAGGTTTTTGAGAGGGTGCGTCGATCTTCAAGGGTAAGCAACGCTTGTTGCGATCGGTCTATGAATGGGCGACAAATATGTGGAAAACCTGACTATAGACTTGGCAAGAACTATTGTGTTATCCTTTTACTAGGTCAGAGTGCCAGTTTTACTAATTTTCAAGCAACGTTCGCATGGAAAATTAAGGCTTTTTTGACAATTTGCGATTGAGATGCGAATGGAACGTTTGTTTAAAAAATAGTATAATTGGGCCTCTGATAGGCAGTCGCAAAACTAAAAGTTCCAACCGTTTCTATAGCACGAAACGGTGGGGCAAGTCGAATTTGTAATTTCAACGGAATACAGTAGTTTTATGGGGCAATGGTAACAAAAGGTGACATATTATATGTTGGTGGCTCTTGTTTTAACTTTGACTTATTTATTGAGAAATTATATTCGAATTTTTAAAATGTCCGGAGGAGCTCTTGGCTAAATTATGACAGCCATACGGGCCAATCTTCAAGGTTAAGCAACGCTTGCCGAGGTTGGTCTGTGGATGGGAGACTTTCTCAATATACCGCGACTCCTCCGTGCCTCGAAAAGCACGTTAAGCCGAGATCAACGGCTGTCATTTGGAGGTCTTTGGCAGTCGTTACGGAAAATCTGACAACAGTCTTGCCAAGAAGTACCGCGTTACCTAGTTAATGGGTTGTGGAGGTCTGGTAGGCAGCCATTCTACGTAAAATACTGGTATTCAGCTGAATTCGGTTTGACTGGGAGCTAACCTCAATATAGTTGGGAAAAGGCTAGGCAGATGATGACCGTTCTTACATACCAGATTCTGCAAAATACGGACTAGGTGTCTTGCAGGTGCTGTTTTTAGGGAAGTGTGCATCATCAGACATGCCATTATTATTAATTAATATCAGGTGAGATAGTCATTCGAAAGCTGGTAGCATTTCCTCCCAATATTCGCCGAAATAAACCCTGATTCATTGATGAGCTATTTTATTAATCATCTTCATTTAAAAGTTATTCTGGCAATTGGTTTAACATTATAAAAAGTATTAAAAGAAAAGATAGGAAAACGGTCCATCTGAAATCTTCGAAGGAGTGAAAGGGAGGGTCTCTTACTGACTAAAACCCATCCGTGCTGCTCCTTTAGCGCCTCCTTTAAATTTGTTCGAAACCCCTGGAACGCAAAGTAGTGCCCCTTTGCGTTCCAGGGGTTTCGAACAAATTTTCCAATCCTGGCAGATCTGTTGGTCTGTATCTACATTTGTATGTGAATTTCTATTTGTTTGTATTTATATTTGTATGTCTGTATTGTGCGTATATCTGACTGTTAATGCATTGTACTTACTTCCCCATGAGTTTGTTCTTTCTACATTATTTTCTCCCACGTGTGTGTTATTCTTTCTACTCCTTAGAAACAGTCTTGAATAAAAACCAAAATCAAAATAAATGCCATAACTTCCTGTTGCCAAAAACACTATTTTGAAAACATGTTAATTCGCTGAAATTCAAATTCATTCAATACAATAAGCGAAAACTGAAAATTACCATAAATATATTAAAAAAACACTTCTTTGGAGATTATAATTTCTTATTTTCTAGAAAATTGGGGTGTTTAATATGTATGGGTGTGCTTACACCATGTTTAATGTATGGATGTGTGTATGAGCATGCGCGAGCACGTGCGCGTAGCACGTTGGTCTTCACGTGTGCAAGATCGTGCGCACGCGCTGCGCTTATTATGCGATAGGCTAGGGTTGCCGCTGCACCCTTATGACGAAAATGGGTTTCGGTTGTCACTTTAAAATTGTTGTACTCGCGCAAGCACAACTGCTGAGCGTGGGGTTCTAGTTGATGTAAAAGTATTATTTGGATCTTTGGTAAGGAATTTCTCTGTGGAAGGTGGTGGTGTTAAATCCCTTACGGAAGGCATGTAAATCTGTTGGTCTTGCGCCTGATCTCTGCCAGGTCGTGCTGGATTGAGGGTAAAGGGGTAGAGTCCACATGTGATTGCGCTCACGGTCGTGCACTGTAATAATTAATTATGTCCTGCGTACTTGGCTAATCTCCGTTGAGATATTCCATTTCTAACTTGGGACTACTTAAAAACTTCTAATCTAATCTAGCCCGTAATGTCCCACTGCTGGGCAAGGCCTCCCTCTCGCTTTTCCACACACATCTGTCCTCTGCCATTGCTGGCCAGCCTCGCCTTTAAGAGTCGAGTTGGTCTCTCCACCTTCGCCTTGGTCTACCGCGATGTCACCTAGCATTGTAAGGGACCCACTTAGTGGTTCTTTTAGCCCACAGCTCATCTGACATACGATAAACGTGTTCGGCCCAATCCTACTTAAGACAAGCAGCTTTCCGGGTAACATCCGTGACTCCGTGACTTTAAAAATTGGGTTTAAAAAAAGTGCTGATATTGGGGTCTTCTTAAAAACAGCCTAAGTATATTTCACAATTTATTTCAAACTTTTTCTCCTCAATTTTGTCATATTTTTTGTAAAATTTTGGCTAGGGTTGCTACTCAAAAGTTTTCTATTTTATGAACGTTTTCCGATAAGCGTTCGATTGACTGGATTTTGTGAATGTGTGCGGAAATGTATGAATGGAGTTGTGAAAAGTGTTGTGGTTTTTTTGGAGAGTAGAGTTGTATAGTGTTGACACAATATTGTTAAGCAATGGTCATAAGAAAGGAAAACGTTGTATAGGGCTGTCAAAAAGTATTGGTAAATGTTACTCTTAAGATTTATGGTATAGTTGTGTTTTTTGAGAGTGTGTGAGTGTACTAAAATCTTCAGCAATCTCTGATATCGTAAACTATAGTATAATTTATTTTGATTACGAAACGTGTGTTTTGTATGTGTCAAAAGAACATTGTAAAATACAATTAAACAAAACCTTTTTTTTTACAGTTTTTAACATATAAGTATATCTTAAATTATAAAATGCACAAAACTCACCCACTCAAACCCACGGCCCGAGGCAACCCCAAACGGCTCGAAAATATTACTTTATTTACGCCGCTTGAAGTTTTTAACAATTTAAGTAACAATTAAGCTGAAAAAAAATTGTATAAATAAAATAATACACTGTGTATTTTATTCTTAAAGAATTGTGCCATCATCAGTAGGTACACGTGGATGGAATTATAACTACATTGTGAAAAGAAAAACTTTTGTTTGTCTTATATTCATGAGAAAAGCAAAAACTGCTCATCTGAATTTCATGATGCTTTCTTTCACTATAGGATAGACCGTGATCTTCGATTCACGTTTTTTTTTTGTTTAATTTCTTCTTTTGTTTAATATTGACATTTCTTTATTGATTTTTAACAGATTTTTCTTTGTATAGAATGCTACCCTAAGGTTGTATGATAGAAGGTATAGTTTTCAAAAAATTAAAGGCCCGTTTTGACAGCATGATACAACATTACTTTACTAGTAAGTATGAAAGAGACATGAAATAAATCTCTTTGTTGTATCCTGCTGTCAAAAAGGGTCTTTTATTTTTAACCGACTTCTAAAAAAGGAGGAGGTTCTCAATTCGGATGTTTGTATATATATATTTTTTTTATGTTTGTTCGGGCATAACTCCGTCGCTTGCCAACCGATTTGAAAAATTCTTCGTTATTTGACACCGACTTCCGAAATTAAAGTTATTTTGCACTTTGTAGTGTTTTTTGGAAGTCGGTTTCTTTTTTTTGTGAAAAAGTTTTTATTTTTCACTTTTTAGTGGTACCTACCCCACACCTAACAACACCACTGGAAAGCAAAAATACGCAATTTGGTATACATGGATGATTTTTTTACATATTTTTGCCAGCTATTTGGATTTAAAAACCAAACTACTGAACCGATTTTGATAAAATTCAATGGGACCATTTGGGAAGTATACCCTTTCCAACAAAAAAAAGAATTTTTCAAATCGGTTGGCAAGTGACGGAGTTATGCGCGAACAAACATAAAAAAAAAACATCCGAATTGAGAATCTCCTCCTTTTTTAGAAGTCGGTTAAAAATAAAAAAGAACAAGTTAGAAGCAGATTGGTATGCACCTCATGTCGCAGTCCATGCCTAGAAAAGGGCAAGAGAAAAATTGAACAATCCCAATCACGTGACACGTCCATCACGCACTTGATCTAACGGTACAACTGCAACACGTGATCAAGTGCCTGAGTTAATGATTCACTGATATTGCTGGGTTCCGGCGCCATCCACGTGTGTATGTCGTGTAGTAAGAACTGATTTGTGATCGCGCGCCAAGAGTTTGTTTTCATGTGTTAGTAGGTAGGTGTGTCAGATTGTGCACGTACAATGTCGTCAGTTTGTCACGCTTTTTATTACTTATATTTAAAAAAAAATCGGTAGTATATTTTGTGCCTCATTAACATTTCAGCCGAGAAACTTCCACTGCTGGACATAGGTCTCTTCCAAGAGTGGCCACATCGACCGTTCCTGTGAGTGTTGAATTCCAGGTCAAAGCTCCACCTTGTATGAGGCCATCCAACGCTGCGCTTTTCGGTACGGTCACCTGTCTGTTCAGCCATCGACTATCAGTTCTGAGAAGCCCAGTTGTAAAAAATCACTCCACCAAGTTCGATAATTTATCTGTTTCTGAAACTTACTAGGTGCGCCTACTGCGAGGGTTGGTCCGAGGTGGCTCGAAACAAAAAGGTCTGGAAGGACTTGGGACAGCAGTGAGACAAAATAGGCTGATAAAAAAAAACTAGTTTTCTTTGTATCTACAATTTTGAAATTTACCTTTGTTAAACTTCACCTCAAGTCTGTGATAATAATGAAAGGACTATAGAAATTCGAGCAAAAATTGCGCTGCGACGAACCCAAATAAATTGGGATAAAGGCATGACAGTGGCCCAACTCAAACCTAATTTATCCTATCCTCGGCCACATCATAAAATGGCCAATTCTACGACATTGTTACGACATAATGTATATTTTGTTACGAATAAAATTTAAGCCCTTATTCATTCTTACACAACAAACAAGGCCTGAACTTCAGCCTACCCAGCACTGCCCCAATGATCTACAAAACGTGACCTGCGCCTGCATATGTTGACATTACGCAACGCTCTCGCGATAATTTTATCAAGAGCCCTACGTAATATGCACTTCCTATTATTTGTTATGTGTAACAACTGTCCTATATACTTTAGATGTAAGTAGTGTTATCTATAAGTTAGTTAGATTGTTTGTTTTGTGTGCGTGCGCTGGGTCATGTAGGTTTACGTAGGATTACGGGTGCATTCCTGATGTGGTAGGGATGGTGAAATATAGGTTTAGCTACAGCATTGGTGGTGGTGGATAGCCGATGGATGCGAGACGCACAGGACCGGAGGTTGTGGCGACACTTGAGGTAGGCCTATGTCCAGCTGTGGACGTCTTTCGGCTGATATGATGATGATGACTGCAGTGGTAACTGAACTTTTATGGTTAATCCACACATATCCGGCCCGTGCCTGGGACGTGGCCGGGCTGTGGTCCGTCAAGACGTGGTTCAACGCGACCCGGGCACGGCCCCAACACGGACCTGTGTGAACCATTTCCAATAAAATGTACGCACAGATATTTTTCTGAGCTCTTGACAGGCCACGGTCCCTCCATGTCCTGGGCATGACTCGCATATATGTGGATAAACCTTTATAGACCGGGCATAACTCGGAAGTCCGTCTGTAGTTTTGTCGATCTCATAATAATTTTCAACTGGCATACTCTTCGAATCTACTCGTATAACTGGGCCGATACAGTTAAAATTTGGTACACAATTATGTTTGGGATCCTCTGCACACTTTTTTTTTGACTAAACCCATCCGTGCTCCTCGTTGTGCCCTTTGCTTTCCAGGGCCGCGGTAACTCTTATGAACAAAATCTGCAACCCTGGCAGACATCCTTTGCACACAAGGCTGTTTTTTTACCTTTTACACCTCAACCCTAAAATCACATCAAGTACTAGTTATTAGTTATACAAACTAGCTGATACAATTCTCTATCTACCCACGCTGTGGTAGGAGCGCGATCTATTCATAGTGCGGATAAACACGAGAGTTGCATAATACAGCTAATTAGCTACCAGTGCTACCACTGACGTTGACGAGTTGTGCACGTTTGTGTACTATCGGTATCACGTGTGAACTCATGGCAATGGGTAGAGTTGTAGGTTTGTGTGAAAATTGTGGAATTTTGGATACTTATTTTCATTACTAGCCCGTACTGTTCGACAGCTGGTTAAAGGCTCTATTCCTTCCACTAATGATCTGGTGCCTTTTTCCTCCAATTCTTAAAGAAGACGTCCAGGTCATCCCGCCGTCTCCTTCACAGTCTGCCGCGGCCCAGTCTCCCTGTTTCACGGGAAAATATTAACAGTTTTAAGGTCATCTGTATGTTGCAATTGTCAATTATTAAAATTCTTCATTGAAAAATGTTACCGCAACTTTTTGCACTCTTTTTAGTTATGCAGAGAGTCTTGAACACTGATTTGATTGATTGAATATTTTTTATAAAAATTCACAGTAACATAATAAAATTTACTTCATAGATCATATTGAGATCATCAGAACGACGATTTTTGAAGTGAAAACTTCTTTAACGGCGTTGTGCACTTTTTGGGACGGGTACAAAATGTTAGTTAGGTTGAGTCTTATTGAGAAGAACGGGCAAGAAAGGTAGGTAAGCAGATGAATTATGGGTAGCCAAATACATATATTACAATAGCTATATATAACTCACTATTCCTCACATGCCGAAGACAAAGCTCTATATTTAGCCAAAACAAAGTAGCTGTGAATGTACTAACAGAAGTACAATACAGTACTTGGCTGAAGCGATGGTCACGTTTGAAGTACAATCGAGACCACGTGTGGGGTAGGTAGAGATACACGTGTAGGTACTTAGTTGTTGGTATGCCCCGTTATGGTTCTGCGTAGGTTTATTGATCTGAGGTTCGAAGGTTAAGGAGATGTGGGAGGGCAAGGAGGGACGGATTTTGTGATGGCAACTTGAGGAACTTGTTCCGTATGGTTGTGGACGTAAAAGAATAGCACCATCCCATAACTTCCCTCGGGTGTCGTAAGAGGCGACTAAGGGACTCATCAGCAGCATTCTCTATAGGTACATTGCTACAGCTACACTGCGATCGCCAACCCGCCTGCCAAGCGTGGCGATTATGGCACACCCTTCCATGAGGGGAAGGACGTCTATCGGCTGATATGATGATGACAATGATGACAGTCTATTCATACTACATCATCATCATCATCATCATATCAGCCGAAAGACGTCCACTACTGGACATAGACCTCCCCAACTGTCGCCACAACAACCGGTCCTGTGCGTCTCGCATCCATCGGTTACCGTGCGAGGCCTTCCAACGCTGCGTTTTCCGGTATTCTCTGTAGGTACGAGTATATTGCAACAGCTAAACTGCGATGGCCAACCCGCCTGCCAAGCGTGGCGATTATTGCAGACCCCCCTTGGGAAAGGCCTATGTCCAGCAGTGGACGTCTTTTGCCTGATATGATGATGATGATGATAAACTTGAGGAATGGAAGCAAAATTATTTTTGTGGTTCATAATCGTCATCTTTCAGCTGAAGGACGTCCACTGTTGGACTTGGGCTTCCCACAAGTATCACCATATCGACTAGTCCTGTGTGTAGTGTGATACGTTTCGCAGACTCAGGAGCCAATAGGTTGAAAATATGTGAGTCTTGAAGTCGACTTTATAAGTAAGGGTCTCGGTTCTTCTAGGCAGTTTAGGTCTTTTTCTAAGTCATCGTAGACTGCACCCGTAAAATATATCGAAGATTCTATAGTCCATGTTGAAGTGGAATTTCCATTTTTTTTATCGTACTCCTCCGCTGTTTTTTTCTGATTAATTTGGTTGCGAGATCCAAGACAGTTGAATCGTTTCTCCGGGACTCGTCGAGCTTCATTGACTCGGCATTTTTCTGGTGGTCACCACAGTTGATTCTGGCTTTCAGGAGTTGCAGTGGTTTGGGAATGTGTGGCGGGCTGGTCCCAAAAAAAAAGTCCGTGTTGAAATCTGCGCAAAAATAAATTCAGAGAAGATAAACAAAGACGGTTAAAAATATCTTCTCTTGAGACATACTAAGGTACTTTTTCCTTTTTCATTATTGTTAGGCATGTGTCATCATCCCAGTCCATCAAGTGAAATTGTGGATGACGTGGACCACGATAGAGCACGCTTGCCTAGAAGCAACCTGTTCTTCACCATAATTAACAAGAAAACCAACAGTATACGAAGAGTGAGACCAATTAACCCTAGTTGATTTCCAGCAGCAGTGACATTTGCTTAAACTGTGAGTAAAAGGGTTGATTCCTGGGTTGCAGAATATGTTCGAAAGAGTTACCGCGGCCCTGGGAAGAAAGGCACTAGGAGGACTAAGGGTGGGTTTTAGTCAGTAGAAGTCTGACACTCACTGCCGCTCCACCCAGAGCGGGAGGGGTCATTTGATGATTTCCCATCCTCAAAAAAAAAAAAAAGGGGTGATTCCTAGTTAAAAAATATAATTGATTGAATTGATTGATGATTCTATTTAGTCCGTGAGTATCACTTTTGAAAAATATTGGACACGAATTTTTTGCTTTATCAAATCAATTAAAAATTACGAAAATAAAACGCAACAAATATCAGGAGTGGGGGCTGGTGAAGTCACGTGTACGTAAAAAATGTACATACAAGTGACGTCATACGAGTTTTCAACGTACTGTATCGTTTTCATTTTTTGTTAACATGAAAAAAGAAAAAATACGTGTCTAATATTTTTTGGACATCTATCTGACGGACTAATTAGATTTTTTTAGTCATCTAAACTATTATCAAGGTTCTTGGTCATACCAAAATAGGCAATGCAGTTACCGCTGCTAACCTGATTCCTCTTATGAGTTCCACCCACGGGAAGAGAGTGCGCTATTCATAGTCGAGGCCAACAGTGTTATTGCGTAATCCTATTACTTGGCATGACTATAGTCACGTTTTGCTTGTCATTATGACTTTGCATGCGGTCAAGCCCCCCCCGAAGAGGAAAATGGTGGGGGAGGGGAGCGTTTATCAATTGATTCTTTTATGTTATTTTCTGATTATTTCGTTGCGGGATCCAAGGCAGTTAAATCATTTCATCAGGATTCTGTTGCCACAGTTGATTTTGGTTCTCAGGAGTTGCAGTGTAAAAGTCAATTAATTTATTTCAATAAAAAAACAAAATATTTAGTTCAACATGCGTTCATCAAAATATTACTTTTCAATAACGCTCTATCTTTTTGAGATAAGATTATGTGCACTATTGATTTAGACATAAGTTTCTCGCTCAAGGGGCTTTGTCATTCCCTCCCCCATTCAAGACTTTTCAAGGGTATAGAAGGCTTTTAGAATGTTTTTTATTTGTCGAACATTTTTGTTTTCTAATTTTATGGCGATTTCCTTTGATAATTTACCCAGAATGCTTGGAAGAGCATACGTCCAGACCCTTTAAGAGGTTTTAAAAGGGCTCTTTTGAACGTCAAATCTTTCTCAGTTTAAGAATAATAATATAGTAGCTCTAGTTGTCAATTCGACACGGTTGGCCCAATGGTTGAGCAATTGACTGCTGCACTGCGTGTCGCGGGTTCGATTCCCGCACGGCAAAAATATTTGTAGGGCTTATAGATAGTTCTTCCGGGTCTGGGGCTGTATGTGAGTTTATATGTTTGTAAACGCACCCACGATACAGGAGGAATTCCTAGTGTGGAGTAACAAGGTAGATTATTATGGAGATGAACAGACAAGAATTTCCATAGTTACTCTTTTCAGTAGTTGGGAATAGTAATATTCAATTCTCCGTGTTTGAGGGGAGGAGGATTGTTTTCACGAGCTACGTGATTTAATTAGGTACCTACATAATATGCATATCAGCTAATCATGTTTTGGTGGTGACTGCCAAGATTCGTACATTGTTTCATTGCATTTCTAAAATAGAATAAGTGCCTAGAGTAATCGGTGAAAGTCTGTATAATTTGATGTTTGTTAAGAGCTTAATTATGCGACATAATTCTAATAGCTCGAAAGGCGTGTCAACATCGTGTTCCCCGAACGCACCGCACACTTTCTGCGTGCTTCCACGCGAAAAGTAAAAAAAAAATGGAATATAGCAACACCCCGTCAACTAATTCAAGCCGCCAATTGATTCAGTGTTGCCTGCACGCAAATTATATTTACATAACATCGGTACTCTTTTATAAACAACCTTTTTAAAGATAGAACAAAATATATATCCAAAATATGTAGGCAAATAATAAAAATTATTCGTGCTAAGTAAGGTGGCCAAATTTAATGTATAAAACTTAGTTTTGGTCAGTTTTCAAGACGTTTATCATTGCATTAACATCGGTAATTGTATTCGAAAGTTTTACCGTAAATTCAAAACGAACCATTATTTTGTGTAACGAACTGCCTCCGAAACTCACGAGATTCAACAAATCCTCGGTGGAAATTTCTTATCTTGAACTCTTAAAGCGGAATATTAGTAACTTTATTACGAAAATTTGATGGAAATCAAAAAGCTAATATTTTATAGGCAACAGACAGGTAAAAAAGAACATTTTCCTATGGGAGCCGGCAGAGCCACCAGCCATTATTTATTTTTTCTAAATCCCAGCGCACTATGAAACATAGTATATAATAGGCTTGGGCCATTGGGCTTTGGTCACTTTTATAATATTTATTGTGTGTATCTATGTATTTCAATTTACTACATAAATTACTATTTATTTATTTTTTTTTACATTTAATTTTTTAATAATTATTTTATTTGGATTTATATATTATCATCATAAAATGTGTTCCGTATAGTGTATCCGTGGCATCACAGGCCCTATCGGAATACCAGCGCTGTGATATTTTCTTTTTTTTTTAATATCGCAGCTTATGCTGAGATAGGGACCTTTTTGGCCTCGCACAGAATGTATACCTACCTATCTTTAATTTTAATTTATTGTTTTACTTTTTGTTTGTCTTGTGCGAGTCCCAAATAAGTATTTTTCTTCTTCTTCTTTCTTCTTTCTTCTAATATATATGTGGGTAAAAAAGACACTTAAACAAACATGTTAAGAAAATGGTGACCTAAAGTGGCACGTTGCTGAGATATTTGGAGGTAAAGGGTTGATATATTTCAAACCCTTGAAATAAATGCTATAACAACAGACACTCTGTTTCTCTTCCAAACACTTTCTTAACTTGAAATCAGCGGTCACCCATCCAAAGATTACACTTGTCATGAGCTGCTTCACCTTACATAAATAAAAGAGCTCTGGCAAACCACTAATATCTAACTCAAACTACATTGTAGCTCTGCCCTCGACTCTCACACAATAACTAAACCTGTTAGGAAAACATGTCATCCTTATCAACAACCTCACCACTGACCTTATAGAAGGTCAGACCAACGAAGTTGTTGCTTGCATAATAATATGCAACTTTGAGCAACTTCCTGATGGTAAGATCGGAAGACATTGATCTTTTTAATATTCAATAGTTTGTAAATAAAATAAATTAATATTGTGTGAGATATTATTACGTATACGAAAATTTTTTGTTTCGTGATTTTGTTTCATTATCAGCATTATCTCATCCAAAAGACGTCCACTGCTGGAGATAGGCCAAGTGTCGCTACAACAACCGGTCCTGAGCGTCTCGCATCCATCGGCTACCAGTGACCCTCACCAGGTTATCGGTCCATCTTGTGGGAGGCCTTTCAACGCTGTCTTTTCCGGTACGCGGTCGCCACTCCAGAACTTTTCAGCCCCATCGACCATCTGTTGCTGCGAGCAATGTGCCCTGCCCACTGCCACTTCAGTTTGGCGATCCTTCGGGCTATGTCGGTTATTTTAGTTCTCTTGAGGATATCATCATTGCTGATTCGATCACGCAAGAAAACTCCGAGCATTGCCCTCTCCATTGCCCTTTGCGTGACTTTAAGCCTTCTGATGAGGCTCATTGTGAGTTGTGATTTTGTTTAGTTCGGAACTAATACTTACGTATCTATGTGTGTTGAGGTTGGCTTCTAGATGCATCTATTTTACAAGAAGCAACTGCCTAATTGACCTTCCACAACACAGCAACTGTGTACCTGTACTCCGTGGCAAGACTGGTGCAGATTTTCTGGCTTCTGACTGATCAAAGATTTACAAATGACAGCCAGGACCAATATCTGAAGGTACTTTCCGAGGTACGCAGGAATGTCGGTATGCTAAGATGATAACCCATCATTGGACCGACCTCATCAAGGGCTGCTTAACTTAGAAAATCGAACTGTCTGGCTGTTATTATTCAACCACGAGCGCCAAAAAAACACCGTAAAAAAAACCGTACTCTACTCACACATCCAAAATTTTCCTATCGCCCAACTCAATGTCAAATCGAAGGTTGGTCGATAGCATCGCTGACATACATCCTCCTCGCTTCCGTGCGTGTGCGCAGCATGCGGGCCGGGGACCTTACACCGACCCTGTGACAGGTCAGAGAGTGACTGAAGAGAATCTGTAATGATTGTATCATTTTAAAGTTTTTAAAGACTAGAACAGCGGAGCGGAGTGGAAACCTGCAAGAATCGTCCAATCATATCTCGTCTCTTGTTTGTGATTAGTTGATTCTGACACGACTCTGCTTTCCAAAACTTCGTTCACCTTCGATCCGCTTCTCTCAACTTTGCTTAGTTTTACTCAGCTTCGCTTAGCTTTATTTTGCTTTGCTTATCTACAATCTGCAGTGCCGCTATACCCAGCTAAGTTCAATAACGCTCAGTTTCGCCCAGATTCGCCCAGCATCAATAAGTTTTGGTCATGTTGGGTCATCATCTGCAGCATGCGGGCCGGGGAGTTTATACCGACCCTGTGACAGGTCAGAGAGTGACTGAAGAGAATCTGTAATGATTAAATCATATTGAAGTTTTTAAGGACTACAGCAGCGGAGCGGTGATGCATAACAGTTATGTTAGGGCATTTTGTTGATGTTTCCTGATAGCTACAACCTGGGACTCTTTAAGTCAAGAGTGATTGGTTACTTCTAGGCAAGCGTGCTCTATCTTCGACCACATCGTCGCTTACCATCAGGTGAGATAGAGGTCAAGCGCGTGCCTATCAATAATAATAAAAAAAAATACTGTGACTACAAATAGCAGCGGCGCTTGTGGGTGGCCTTCAAATATGCAGCAATGGATGTCTTTTGACTGAAAATAAAAATCGTTTTCAGTCAAAAGACATCCACTTGATGAATTGAAAAGTAAAATTCAAAGATGAATTAAAATAACTTGAAATGCTACTAAGATTCAGAACGATAATTAGACAGTTGACAAACCCGAGACCATAATTTATAATAAAAAAACTAGTGAAAATAAGAAACCAATAATTATGTTTCATAATTAACATTTCACGGCCACCATACTTATATACAACTGTCATTACCACAATCTATAAATAGCTAACACTTTTCCTCTTTCACAAGGCTCTAATAGGGTAAGTCAGTTACATACAGTCATTTACTAAGCGCTTCCGTAATATCGACTAGAATATATAACACTTCTAGCCTTGGGTTTATCGGTTTAACCTAGGAATTATCGGAAAACCCTAGAATTTTCCAGCTGTGGAGAATCATTTGCTAATCTAACCATTGTAGTCGGACTTCAGTTTTTTATTAAGAGGGCGCCGACCAAACGTCGACCGCGCAGTGGCGCCCTCATCGTTTGTTTGGTAACGGATAATAGTGGCCACTATTTTCCGTTTTAGTGATTATAATAAAACCGAACAATTTAAAACTACCGTTTATAATAATATTAACGTATAATCTTGTGGAGCACAACTTAAATTGCATATTTTCTGCATTTTCATTCTAAAATAAAAGAAATAACCAAACAAACGATGAGGGCGCCACTGCGCGGTCGACGTTTGGTCGGCGCCCTCTTAAACGAAAAGAAAGACAAAAAATAAAAGAGTATAAATAATAAAACAACAATACCAACAACACCATAAAAACCGGCTAAGTGCAAGTCAAACTGGCGTTCCCTACCATTATTTATAAAAAAACGGCAAAAATATCACGTTTCTTGAATGGGAGCCCCACTTAAATATTTATTTTATTCTATATTTGGTATTTGTTGTTATAGCGGTAACAGAAATACGTCATCAGTGAAAACGTCTAGCTATCACGGTTCAGCTGAATACCAGTAAAAATAAATATATACCGTGGTACATAAATAACAAATATAATATTATAAAGAGGTAAAGTTTGTGAGTTTGTGAGGTGGTAGGGATAATCTCTGGATCTACTGAACAGAATGTGAAAATTATTTTTGTATATAATAGCCACATTCATGAGAAAGGCTATAGGCTATACGGGAACGAGAAAAACCGGAATATGCGCGTACGAAGTCGCGGGCGAAGTGCTAGTAATAAATAAAACCAATTGGAATTCGCAATTACACTTCGCTTTCAGAAAAATGAGTCAACTGCTGGACAATTTAGACATAGTTTAGACCCTTAGCTTCAATCATTTTCAGCAAAAAGAAGGATTCTTCTGGAAAATTTGGACATAGATGAGAGACCGTCTAAGCGTCGCCATTTTTACCAAGCATCAAAATATTGGGAGCACCAAATAAAACATTGATTGTTACTTCTTTTAACAATAAACCCCTTAAAAGGTTTACCCTGCCCCCGCAGTATTATTTTCTCAAATGTCACGCGTCGGGAAAATGCGTACTTAGAAACCGCATTTAAATAAAGTTAAACAAAGGTGACCAACCCTTTCGTTATTGTCCCAAATTTGTAAATGGAAAGAAGCAAGACTTTTCTTAAGCAATACAAACCAGGTCGACCATGTCTTTAGGAAAAAAATGGGATAATCCTGTTAAAAAAATATTTAAAAAGACTTTATTATTTTGTCAGTACCTAACATCGCAAAAACAAATAGATTACCTTTGCTAATTCCACTACAATAAGATAATAACATTTGACATAAAGACTCATTTATTTATTGTTAAAATTATTTCAAAACAAAAGCAAAATGTTGTAACTTAAACGTTTAACCGTCAAAAACTGTCTCTATGGCTGAAATTTCCAAATGCTTACCAATGAAAATTGTATTTAGCACGTGTCGATTTAGGTCGTTTTTCCACTGTGTTTGTTCCACTGTGTTACATTTTCAATATAGTGTGGTCACGTGAGTCTGACATTTGTATGATTGCACGTGAGTCAACGTGGTTAGAGATCCACTGCGTAACGGTCACGTTTCGATAGACGTAACGCAGGGGATGTACACACAAAAATAATCCCTTATGTATCTTTGCTTATAATATCTATCTACATATTTGTATGCCACAAAGGCCGAACATGACGGATCTCTTTTTTTTATGAACAACCTGCATTCTTATTAATGTATACTCATGTTTCTGCAAATAAATGTCTTGTCTTGTCTTGTCTATCTTTGGTGCGACTAATGGAAACTTTTCCAAGGTTTCCTTGGTACAAATGAGGAAAATTTGTGAGGTTTCCGAGATGAAAATAGCAAAACTTTGCCGAGGTGAGTTATTGAAAATAATGGTAGCATTTATATAAAAGGAAATGGTATTTACGTAAAACGGTTTTTCAAGCTATTCTGTTTAATTTGAAGAACGAAGTTTTTGTACGAACAAAACGTTTACGTAAGTGTAACCAAAAATTAAAATAATCTGGTAGAGTATTTTAGTTTGTTGTGCCTTTGTACATGCAATTTAAATACATAAAATACTTACACTGACACGAACGATATTACAGTCATGATAATGGTTTAATAAAAATACCTATCACTTTGTACTTGTAGTCAGAAGACTTTGCTGAGATATTCCATCATGTAATATTTCCCCTTCTATTGCAAAGACCTACGCCATTGCTTTGTCCTCTAATGAAGTTGTGACGTATTTCTATTTTGATGCTATAGAACTTTTATCAACTTATTATTTGAAGGGCAAATTGGCGAGTTATATAACCCTTCGCATGCGCCCTTAAATTACGTGATCTCAAAGACTTTCGTCATAATTATGAACGAAAATGCTGTAGGAAATGTTGTAAGAGTCTTGAACTAACTCTTTTATCGCGTGATATAATTTGTATAGTAACTTTTCGTCGACAAAGAATCTACTGAATCATATTTAAGAGTGTTTAATTTACTCCTCACGGTATTTCGTACAAACTAACAAGTCTTTATTATTGGAAATGTATATACCACCACCAACCACCACCATTAACCTTTGAGATTAGCAACTACAGTAGACACCAGATAAAATGTGCAATACCGGTCATTGACCCACGTATAGTAATTGACTTTCTTAATTTCAAATACAGAAATAAAGACATGAGCTGTCCTGAATCGACTTCTATCGTGATCCTTTACGTTCTCCAGTAATAAAAATGGGGCATAATGATTATTCGGGTATCTAGGAAGGGATATTAGGGAAAGGTCAATGTACTTTATGGCAAGTTTATTTGGCGCCTACCAAAGACATTTGCGAGTGAATTTTAGTACCTACCATTTCTTCATTTTGCACAGTTAAAAAATGTTTCAAAAATATTGACAGCCTGGGCGGTTCTCATCATACACGTCTCAGCCATTAATGTATGAACAACTGGTATAGTGAAATTTTGTATATATTTCTTACATTTAAAAGTCAAAGTGATATAATTAACATACATGTACACACAATAACTTTATTACTACTTATTTCTGATGATATTATTATGTATTTTCCGTATGATAGTGTTTGTTCAACTGTGTCAGAAGATGTTATTTGCTTAATTTAAGGCTATTTCACATGTAAACTTGTTACAAGGAGCTCGTGACTTTTTTTTTTGGGGACAAGCCCGCCAAACAATCCCAACCACTACAACTCCTGAAAGCCAGAATCAACAGTTGCGACCACCAGAAAAACGCCGAGTCAATGAAGCTCGACGAGTCCTGGAGAAACGATTCAACTGTCTTGGATCCCGCAACGAAATAAATCAGAAAATAACAGCGGAGGAATAGGAAAAAAACCGGCCTTTTTTACATCTTAACTAACTTCAAGAAAAAGGGGGGGGGGGTGCTTCTCAATTCGGTTGTTTTTTTATGTTTGTTAACTCATAAGTTCTCCGTCATTTATGAATGAATTTGATTTTCTTTTATGTGAAAGAATATACCTATACTTTCAAATGGCAAAACTAAAAACGAAACTATACACCGACTTCCGAAATTAAAGTTATTTTATACTTTGTAGTGTTTTATTTGGAAGTCGGTTGTATTTTTTTTTTTGTAAAAAAAATGTTATGATTTTGTATTATGCAACATTTTTCGTTGTAAATTCTCGATCTTGTTGAACGGTTGGTAATAATTTTCCCTCGCTTATCGATAGCATAAAGGAAGACTGCGTTAAGTAACACAGATGATTTTGACAGCTGTCAGTAACATAAATATCAGTATACACGTGATCTAACAGCGAGTTGTATCTGCCGACAGCCACGTGAATGTTTTGTTCAATCTATACAAAAGAAAGCTTTTTCTTTCCTTTATTTTTTACCGACTTCAATTAAGAGGAGGTTATCAATTTGGATGTTTATACATATATTTTTTGTGTGTTCAGGCATAATCTGCTGGCATATATAGACGGATTTGCAAAATTTTACTTTTGCTCCAAAGAAGTTTATTTCGAAATGGTCCCATAAAAATTTATTTAAGATCTGATGAAGATCTTTGGAGATAGACAGTAATATTGATATCGATTGGTTGGAATGTGTGGAATCTTAGGGGTGTATCAACACTAAAAAGTGAAAAATAAACAAACTTTTTTACAAAAAAGCCGACTTCCAAATACACTACAAAGTACAAAATTACTTTAATTTTGGAACTTTGTGTAAAAAAACGAAGAAATCCAACTAGAGACACAGACTTCCAAAATTAAAGTTCTTTTGTATTTTGTTGTGGTTTTAATTTGAAAGTCGGTTATATTTTGCTAATATAAAGTTTTTTTTTGTTTGTACAATAAAAAATACAAATATTTTTATTGAGAACTAAACTCAATTAAAATGTTTAGCGCCGTGGTTGAGAGAGATATATTATTGTCGTTTAGCTCCGAATGGGACTAAAAACAATATAAATGTTATTTTAACAACTATTTACTTAAAATGTATCTTACTTCAGGGCGCAGGCCTATAAAAACTAACCACATCTGATCAATTTATCAAAATCGTTCTATACATATTTTAAAAGAAAACTAGAGATTACTTGCTTTTCCTAGCGTTTATTGAAATAAACGCGTTTTTATTTTTTTCAGAATGATCCGGTTATGGAAAATGTTTAATTTTTTTTTATATTATTAGAAGAGCAATACACTATTTTAAAAAAAAAAAACAGAGTTAGGAATTTTTGCAAGGTTCAAAGCTAATTTGACTGGCCTAGATGGGTACAATGACTCCTTAAGAGGCATTGCGTTTATTCTGTTACACGTTGTATATATAATTACCAAATACACAGTAAATGCGCAATTGTCGACCAACTAAGGAGTTCTTACGTCACGATAAAATGATTTCGTGGATCACTGCATTCCTTTCAGAATCTTTTAAATGGTAGGTACGTCATCATTATGACGCCATTACCTTCTAACGAAAAAAAAAAAAAAAAAACCTATTTGAAATAATACATTTAATTACCCAATATTCATTGTTATTTTCGAGGAAATATTGGCCAGTGGGTGTGATTGCAGTTGGCGCATTCCAATCATGTGAATAGTCAGCTTCACTTATGTGTAATATACTGAATCCATATTTTACAGGTAAATTAATTATGTCACCATTAATTTATATTAGTAGGTATTACGCAATTTTATTTATGTATAGTACTGATTGGGAACAGAAATGTCAAATTACGTTTTCAAATACTATAATTAGAAGAGTGACCAAATTAATACGTACTTAATTCGTTTATCTGAATACTCTTTTGTGAAATTTATTCTGTCAAGTTTATTTTCCGGCCTTGCTAAAGTGGCCCATAAAAAAACGAATGAACATGAGATTGTGAAGAATACTAGTTTGTAATTCATTCATGATCTACAAAATATATTCAGGACCAACGGTAAAACGTGCTCTCCGAGGAGTCTCCTCGGTTGCTTTAACTTGAAGATCGGACCGTACAGCTGTTATTATTCAGCCGCAAATTTTTGTTACATTTCGATTGAAGAAGGTTCTCATTTTATTTTTAGTATTTTTTTCATTTTTATCAAAATCCTTTTAAAACATTTTTCTTTACAAGATATTCTTAAAATAATATTTATGGTGTATTGATGCTTTGTATACCCAATAACAGCTGTAATACAGCTATTATACAGCTTCTCTATTGCTTCTACAGCTACTATACACCTTACAACGCAAAAGGCTTTATTAACGCTTATATAGCCTGAATATACAGCTTCTAGTATTAAATCGTACTAAAGACAGCTTGTATACACCTTGCAAGCACTTGGGAAGCTTCTCAAATGCATGCCAGTCACTAATGAAAAAACTTGTAAATAGAATTAAAGGGCTTGCCATGCAATATTCATCAACGATCAATGCAGCATTGATCAATTTAAGGTCCATTATATATATTTTAACCGTCCGCATTTTCTTTTAAGAATGGGAAATCATCAAATGACTCCTTCCACTCTGGGTGGAGCGGGAGGGAGTGTCAGACTCTTACTGGCTAAAAACCATCCGTGTTCCTCCAAATGCCCTTTGCGTTCTAGGGTCGCGGTGACTCTTTCGGACAAATTCCGCAACCATACGTGTGTATTTAATAACAGACGAATGGATCTATCTTCAAGATAAACATAGACCTAGGTTGGACCGCGGATGGGTCTTAAGTAGTCAGAATCAAGGAAATTACACCAGTCTTGCCTGGTTGTTACCCAGTTACTGGGTTGTGGAGGTAAGATAGGCAGACGCTCCATGTAAAGTACTGGTAAGCTGCAACCGGTTTGACTGGAAGCCGACCCCAATATAGTTGGGAAAAGGTAGAGCATATTGTTGCCAGTTTACGTGACAATCATGACATTTATACTACAATGTTTTCTTATGCAAGACATATGTCAAATCACACACATGGCTTAACACGTGACGACAATTAAGACACAATCAACAATTATTATTATTGCACCACAATTATGTAATAATAAATTATTACTGCACCATTGAGTGCTAATTTGCAATTATGAATATTTCCCTGTTTACTTTTAGATATGTTGATGAATCATTTTGTGTGAGGATGAAAGCTGATATCTAGTGCAGTGTTATGAAATATGGGCTGAGAATACATGTGTATATAAACTGAAGTCGATTTTACATAACCTGTCTGAGTAACATGGGGTGGGGTAAAAGGATACAGAGATGAAGAGGTCGTGTGAAATAGTGCTTTAAAATAATGTACTAATGTCCTGTTTACTAGCATGGTGAGTGGACTGTGAGATACTGGGATAGTTTAACGACTTCAAATAATGAAAGACTTTCTATAATGGAAGTCGTTATACCGTCTTCGGCTTCGTGTTTCCATTGTTTCCAATTGGTACGAATTAAAACCCATAACAGATTTGATTTATATTTTTTTCTGTTATTTCCTTCTATTATAAATAAACAGTTACAAAACCAATATGGGCGGGTCTAACACGCCAACCTTGAAATCAATCGCCATTTTTATTTTAAAATAACTTCACTCCCGGAAAAAACAAGGAAATATTCACACTTTTCTCTAGGTCAACCATTTTCCTGTTAAAGAATCCTTATCTATCCTATTTTTATATGTATATAATAATATATTTTTCAACATATTTGCTCAAAAAATGCATTTACGAAGCCTGAATACATTGTTCGAAAGTTAAAAATTACGCACCACACAATGGAACGTGTGGTAAAAAAGGTACTCTCACCTAAGTACATACTTTACTGCATACTCTGTTGTATAGCGCCGTGCGTATCCTTTACGGTTTTTTTTTTTATTTCCATAGAAAATATTTAAGAATTCCACCAAGGAGTTTCCCAATCCTAGAATAAATAAGCTGAATGATCGAACCTCCTTGGAAGCACTTTTGCTCAATACGTTTGTCTCACTTTAATACTAAAGAGAAAATGAGGGAAGAATAATAAAAATAAATAAATGAAAGATGTAGTATTAATTTTCACCACGCGATTGTGGCGCCGTTTGCAAATTCGCGACATTATTAGTCGTTTATAAAAACCAACTTACCGCACTTATATCATAAATAACTTGTATTGCCCCACTGCTGGGGTAATGGTCTTCCATAGCCTGCGACGCCCGTCCCCTGACTCCGACTGCATGACGACTTCGGCTTATCTGTCCTGATGCATTGTAGATGTGTGTTTGATATAATTATGACAAGTTATAGAAAAAATACTAGAAAAAAACATGAGAAAAAAATTATCGCATGTTCAATGTAGTCACGGTTTTATGTCATTATGTAACTCACGTTGTAGTCGAACTCACGTGTGACTTTACGTCAGCGACCGGGGGTTACACCACCAAGGTCGGGCTTCATAAGCGAGTCATTAATTATTTTATTGTCTTCTTAAATAATTTTCAGTAGCAATGTTGCAATGTGGCAATTTAATTGGTTTTCATCGTAATATGTTATGGCGGTTTCGGGAAAAAGGTGGAACATTTTACATTATTTGAGGAGCTCGTGACTAAATTATAACAGCCGCACGGACCAATCTTCAAGGTTAAGCAACACTTGCCGAGGTTGATCTTTGGATGGGTGACAATTTTAACATACCGAGACTAGAGGAGTCTCGGTGTGCCTCGGAAAACACTTTAAGCCGTTGGTCCCGGCTGTCATTTGTAGATCTTTTGCAGTCGTTACGGATTGACAGAAGCCAGAAAATCTGACACCAGTCTTGCCAAGAAGTACCGCGTTGCCCAGTTAATGGGTTGTGGAGGTCTGGTAGGCAGCCGCTCCACGTAAAATACTGTATTCAGCTGAATCCAGTTTGACTGGGAGCCGACCCCAATATAGTTGGGAAAAGGTTAGGCAGAGGATGATAATGATAACACTTGTTTTGTTCTATTACTGATGGATCTAGATATTTTCATTACTGATGGACTGGTCGACGATGGAGCACGCTTGCCTAGAAGTAGCCTATTTAGCCTTGACATAAAGGCTGTCGGTTATAACGATCAGGAAATACAGACTCCGGTAGGGAATTCCACTCCTTAGTTGTATGAGAGATGAATGACATTTAATAAGTGTAATTTTCGACTTGTGTGGTGTTATTTGTTGCAACGATATTGTTTTTTAAATGATACTTGTAAAACCGTACTGGAAGACGCAGCGTTGGAAGGCCTCCCACAAGGTGGACCGATGACCTGGTGAGGGTTGCGGGTAGCCGATGGATGCGAGATGCACAGGACTGGTTGTTGTGGCGACACTCTGGGGAGGCCTATGTCCAGCAGTGGACGTCTTTCGGCTGATAGAATGATGATGATGACTTGTAAAAACTATTCTATCTTTAATTGCCACAATTAATATAAACACATAAGAAGGCCCAATTTAGACTCATATTTTTCTTTTACGCCACCCACAGGCTGTTTTATATTTAACCGCAAACTACCTTTTACAAACGTAACGTTCTATATACAGGTTGTTCCAGAATTGTGTGACATATTTAAGGGTGATGTTGGGTAGCATACATTAAGGAAAAACTGTCATTTTTTTTTTTACAAAATTGTTTTTTCTTTTTTGCAAAAAATTTAACCAGAAAAATTAGCTAAAACTTCCGAAGAAATTACTTTTCAAACAGTCTGATGCAGTGAGTGACATCAAATCTGTAATTGGGCTAAAGTAAATTCCACAAACTGTAACAAACTGCATGGAAAATCAATTCTTCGTAACTTTTTAGTCGTTTTTTCTGTTCGACTTTTTTGAATAAAGTCAAAATTTTGTGTTTTGACATTTTTTTCCTTAATGTTTATCAGCTACCCAACATTACTCTTAAATATAACCACACGTTTCTGGAACACTCTGTATACGAGTACAACGAAACAGAAAAAGAACTGACTTTTTGACACGAACAAACTTTCTTAAGTTTGAAAAGGGAACGGTTATTTTTGGTTATCAAGTTGCGGGTACGGCTCATTATACTTACATTTCTATTAATGGAACGGGTTGTATAACGGGGACGCGTGGATTGGTCACGTGTAGCCTGCCTAGGTAAAAAGTACCCTAATGGTACTTTTTCTTTAAAGATCTGCGAGGTAGCTAAGCGATGCGAGACTAGGGGTCACTCTCTAAGCCCGAAGTCCGTAGTTTCGACGCTCGCACGCGATAAAACGCCCGACACTAAGGCCAAAACTACGGACTTCGGGCTTAGAGAGTAGACCCCTGTAGCGGTGTTGTGTTAATGAATGTTTATTTATTTAACAGTTCTTGTACACACATTTGCGCACATGCGACATGTGTAAAAGTTATAAAGTAAGAATAAAACAATAAACATTAATAGAACATAACATATGTATAAACTATTACTAAAAAAAAAGATATAACACAATACATACTAAATAATATTATAAGATAAATAATAATAATTGTTTTTTCCCAAAGTTGTGCAAAGATGCTTAGCGAAGCTATGAAACGGTGAGTAGTTGAGTGGTGTGAGGTTTTATTTTATGAGTGGCCCCTTGCAGGTCTGCTTATGAGGTTGCTGCTGAAGTTGTTCGAAAGAGTCACTGCGGCCCTGGAACGCTAAGGGCACAAGGAGAAACACGGATGGCGGATGAAGTCATTTGATGATTTCTCATCCAAAAAAAAACCGGCCAAGTGCGAGTCGGACTCGCGCACGAAGGGTTCTGCAAGTCGATTTTGTCGACATGTCACGGTGTTCACCTAGGCGTAGTGAACGACAATAGAGCTGTCATTCTATCTTATTTGTATGGTTTGACAACTCACCCGTCATGCACCTCGCCCAAGTTTTCACTTCGACATGTTTACAGAATCGCACTGCTGTACCATTATCTATAAAAAAAACGGCAAAAAAAATTACGTATAGAAGCCAACCTTAAATATTTGTTTTATTTTAATTTCATTATTTATTTATAAAGTGAATATACTTATTACTAAATATTCTGTTATCAATATCGCGCAAAACCGAGCGAAACAATCACGTTTGTTGTATGGAAGCCCCCTTAAATATAAATTGTATTGTGTTTTTTAGTATTTGTTGTTATAGCGGCAACTGAAATACATCATCTGTGAAAATTTCACCTGCCTAACTATCACGGTTCATGAGATACAGTCTGGTGACAGACGGACGGACGGACAGACAGCGAAGTCCTAGTAATAGGGTCCCGTTTTACCCTTTGGGTACGAAACCCTAAAAAAAGGTGATACTTTCTACTATTTTTCGCACACTTTTTTGGGGGAGGCTTATGTCCAGCAGTGGACGTTTTTCGGCTGATATGATGATGATGATGAATGAAATTAGTAGTAAGTTTGGAATATTTTTTTAATTTCCATTTATTAATTTTCTTTCACTTTTAAAATTTCCTCCTGCAATTTGAAAACCCCCGAAATATCTGAGTGGAGCATTGTGAAGTTGAGTATTTCTCAAAGTCTACCTTCCCCTGAAAACATGTCATAAGGTGATACGTTACACTACAGTACAATTCAATAGCAAGAAAACACAAGAAGTAAAAGAAGCCGGTAAAATAAACTGTTACTGATAAATATTTAGTTGCAAAAGTATTACGTATACAATTCCCTTCAGACCGACGCAATTGCAGGAGTGATGTGAAAGAAACAGGGATTTACCTTGTACGGAAATAAACATATTTTTATTATGATGTCATTTCTAGCCCTAGTTGCGTAATACAGTTTTATTTAATGAATTACACAGTGGGTGTGTTTTTCTATGACGTGCCTATGTTCAGACGTCATGATTTTTGTTAGTTGGTATATCTTTGTCTTTTTTATATTGTATAATATAAGCTTTAGGATGAAAGGGTTAATTATAATGGGCTATTAGGACAATGACGCGTTTTAACCGGTCTATAGTAGATTCCAGATAAATGTGCAATAACGGTCATTGACCCACATACATTTATTGACTTTCTTAAAATCAAAAACAGAAATAAAGACTTATAGCAGTCCTGAATCTACTTCTATCGTGATCCTTTATGTTCTCTAGTAATGTAAAATGGTTCATAATGTATTGTTCGGGTATCTACGAAGGGATATTAGGGAAAGGTCAATGTACTTTATTGCAAGTTTATCTGGCACAAAGTATAGTTTGTGTGAATTGATTATGCTGATGTTTGCTACTCTGATCTATCCCAAGAACTTTTTGAGAAACTGGATCGACTTCTTATCAACTGTATTCGTTTCATTTTTGGCCTTCGTAAATATGTTCACATTTCTTCCTTTCCTCCTCAGCTTAAATGGTTGCCTTTCCAGTCAAAGGAGGTCCCTCAGATCTCGTATGCATAAATATGTAGTATGGGTGAAGGAATGCAGGGGTCAATCGGCACAAAACTTTGATGGGGATTTTTAAGTTATTTAAATCTTGTTTGCAGCATTTGCGGTACCTATCCAATTTTATTGAATTGATAAAAATAAAGTATAGTTGTTTTCTTAGACAAGCATTATTAAAGTGAAAACCTTTAAAATGTGTGTTTCTATTCACCCCACCGTTCTAATTCACCCCGTTTGACGGTAAATGACCTGTGTTATACCTGACCTTTTTCGAATTAATATATTAGTAGAAAATTAATTATGTTTTTATTCGGTTATTGAAAGATGAAGTTGTTTAGGCTTTTTAATTAAAATAACAAATAGGTAACAGTCTTGATTTTCCTTCTAGCTAATAAAATATCTCTTTACGAATATTTTTATATTCTTTAGTACAACTTAATGAATACCTAGTATAATTAGATGTGGTCTCATTACGTAACAATATTATTAATTATTGTCACAATATAAAACAACGTCATGTTTATTTTTATTTCATTTTGTAGGTAGATGTTTTCCGAATTGTTCGGAAGAGTTACCATTGCCCCGGAGCGCAAAGGGCATTTGGACTAATGCGGGAGGGTATAGTCAGAAAGAATCTGATACTCCGTTCCGCTCCGCTCAGAGCGGAACGGAGCTATTTGACGATTTCCCATTCGGAAAAAAAGGCTTAAAAAAAGGGTGACATGATTATTATGACATTTCTCACATATATGAAGAAATAGTTATACAAAATGTTAAACATATAATAAATAGCACAAGTCTAAACCTTAGTGGTTTTTTGGTTGCTATTTAAATTATTAATATTGTATTCTTTCGTATAAACGATAAATAAATAAAAATAAAAAAAAAATAAATGCAAATAACTCCAAGTCACTGCTTATAATAAATTGTTACCTTTCCAATGCATTGTAATATTATTTTTATACTAGATTTTGCCCGTAGGAATTTCCCGTTCCCGCGAACGGGATAAAACTTGATATGCGTGTACGAAGTCGCGGGAAAAAGCTAGTTCCTTATAAACATAATTGGTTTATAAGAAATGGATGCGGAGTTGCAATAATGACGTCAGTTTTGTGACGTTCCAAGTTTCGAGATAAAAATGTTTGTATCATTGATGATCTGATATTTATACGTCACGGTAATGACCACAAATAATTAAAATCTGATGTTTTTAGAATGGACCGGATATAAAAATATTTCTTGGAAGCAGACTGCGTCAGATAATATTTAGAACTACCAAGATGACTTTTCCTGGATTATTTTTGAGATGTACCTAAGTATCAAATGACGATGTCTAAATTGATTGGTTTATCTATAGAAGAAGAAGAAGAAATAGTATCAATAATGAAGATTTTTGGATCTAAAGAAAAACAGTTAATACAAGGTGGAGACGACAATATGACAATAAATCAAAACACTGGCAATACTAGTTCATACGAATACTTTTATCACAGATTTGATGTCACTTAACTGCAACAGACTCAAGACTGCTGATTCAGAGCCCTCCCCAGCAAAGGTATGCTGGGGTCAGACTCTTACTGACTAAAACCCATCCGTGTTCCTCCTCATGCCCTTTGCGTTTCAGGGCCGCGGTGACTTTTTCGAACAAATTCCTCAACAACACGGTACCCTTTGGAAAGACTGGTTTAGGCGCATAGTTGGATGGTTGGTTGGTTGATTATTGTGGCTGGTGGTGGATTTTCTGACTTCTGTCTAGAAGCCAGAAAATCACGACTGCCTGTAATGACTTCATCTTCTTCATCATCATTATCACCCGAAAGACGACTGCTGGACATAAGCCTCCCCCAAGTGTCGCCACAACAACCGGTCCTGTGCTTCTCGCATCCATAACGACTAATAATGATCCGGGACCAAAGACTTCACGGGCACGGAGGAGTCAAGTATGTAATGGTTGGTCACCTATCCACAGATTGACCACGGGTATCCATGCGGAATACATTTTCAAACGCGCTTTAGCTGCTGTTTTTTGATTCAATGAATTTTCAAAAGCCGTTTTATTTGAGAAAGAAAGAAAGAAAAGAAAATTGCATTTATTGGCACAATAAAAAACACATTACAAATAGAAGATAATTATATTAATATGTAAAAACAAAAATACAATATTGTGCCAAAAGGTCCTTAGCTCAGCATAATACGAGGCAATAATTTCTTTCCGTAAACTGAGTGTTAATCTACTTTTCTCCCGTCAATTATGTCATAGATTTCGACATGAAAACCAAATACCTAGTTTACATCTTTAAACTTGGCTTACCTTGGAAATTACCAGTTAACTGCTATCGGGGTTAAATCGACCGGCGCATCGTCGGTTTGTAACCCGGTTAGCTGACGGTTAAACACCTAACTACCGTTCACTGGCTAGATTAAACGGGTTAGTTAAATTCTTTGCGATGGAATTGGATTTTACTGTTGGTATCCGTAAGCCCTTAATCCCAGCATTATGCTGAGCGGTAGCGTTTTGTGCGGATATGACGCATATTTTCCTAACTTGTCTATGTTATTTATTTGTTTTTGTATGATAGATAATACATCATGTTTAGAGCAAATGTATAGTCCTCGAATTTTCTTTCTTGTTTGGTTTTGTGACAAAAGAGCCAAGCAACGTACGCATTCGCATCTCAATCGCAATCTGTTAAAAATGTAGGGATGTTGAGGCTTTTTTTGACAGATCGCAACTGACTGCTACTGTGAACGTTTTTAGATTTGGCCCTGAGGTAAAAAACTGTAATGTATTGAAATTCAATTAAACAAGAAGAAAGACAAAGTGCTATTCTAACGGTGATAATGATTGTTGTAATTCATACTAATATTATAAATGCGAAAGTCAGAGCCTATCTGTGAAGTCTGTCTTTCTCAGTCAGTTTGTCACTTTTTTACGTTTTAATGACTAGAATTGGATTGACCCAAAAAAAACTATTTATCTCTGCATAATCTGCGATGAATCTATGTTATGATGATTCCTAATTCTCAGTAACAATTTTGAACCGTGCAAACAAGAGCAGTGCAGTGTTTGAGTCATTTTGAGCAGTGCGAATCTGCCGGTCGATTCTGTAAGCATGTCGAAGTGAATTCTTGGGTGAAGTCACCACGAGGTGAGCTGTCATTCGATCTTGATTACATGGATTCACAGCTCACTTTGTGATCACTTCACCCAAGCCTTCACTTCAGCATTTTTACAGAAACGCACGTAGTGCGTTTCTAGTATTCGCAGATACGAATCTTAATCCCATCTAGGAAAACCAATTACAGATTACGTTTAAAAATAAACAATTTCACTATTATATGAAACAAAAAGTAATAATTAAAAAGTCAAGCACGTGGCCATTCTTATAATTAAATGATAACATACATGTGAAAATGCTTAAACAAGTGTTTACGAAAACGCCTGGTAATGTTACAAAATATCATGTATTTGACTACGTCATAATTATGAGATAATACGCAACGTAGGTATGTAAAAAGATCCGGTGGAGGATTGTGGACCAAATATGAAGACAGTTATAGTTTAATTTGCAATGGGAGAATTGAAACTTGTTTTTCGTAAGGAAGATGAGTGTCTTATTATTTTGTTTTTGCGGGGTTATAAAGACCAGTCAGTTACCAAGACATGAAAGTTAGATTAGAGTTCCTTGTTGTTTGGATGGGAAATCATCAAACTAATGACATTCCCCGAAGACAGTGTCAGACTCTTACTGACCCATCCGTGTTCCTCCAAATGCCCTTTGCGTTCCAGGGCCACAGTGACTTTTTTGAACAATTCCGCAACCTTGGCGGAGATTACAGTACTTAGGAGATGATAAACCACCGACTGCAGAAAACGACAAACAAATTCCAAACAAGTCTTTTTTCAAACGGTACGGTACGTCCCTCGTCCGCTCGCGCCCGTGCCCTGTCCTTTCTGTATGTATTACAATAGGGCGCAGATGAGTAAGCGTCGTGTCCGCGCCCAATCCTTCCCATATGTTTTGCATCGCGACGCTTCTATACATTTTGTATGAAAGGGACGCGGAAGAGACATATGTCCGCGCCCCGTCCTCGTCTTACGTCTTTTTTGTGTGTTCAGCGCCTTACAATTCTTGTCGGTAGTTACTGAAAGTCGGCTTTAAAAGAGAAGTCATATAAGACCCTTACATAAAATAAGTTCATGGGAAATCGAGAGCTCAGCAAACGCACGTTTTCTCGAAACTTTTCATAACAGCACTTGTTCTTTCTCTTTTATTAACTCAACTTTTGTTTAATTATGTTATTGTTTCAGTCAATCTCGAGATTTGAAAGAGTTCCTTTCAAATCGCGAGATTGACTAAACGTTTTACAAAGACATTTTAACTTAAAGTTTGGTTGTTTTTTCGAAGGGTTGCGTAAAAAATGGTTGTGTAAGCTAGGGTTAGGGGTAAACATTGATTGTTCGAAGGTTATATTCATGCTGTGACCTTTAATTCCTCTGAAAAGGGTTACGATGGCAACAACATGACTTTTATTTGTTTTTCTAAGGGTTTTGTCTAAGTTCGTTCATGTAATGTTTTTGTTTTTTGAAATTGGTGAACTGTTGAGGACTGAAATTTATGTAAGTAAGTATTTTTTTGTTAAACATTAGTCGCGAAATGTGGGTGGTGGTGGTGGCAAAAGAAAATTTTGCTTAAAATTTCGCAAAATACATGCAAGCTGTTGTGTTATTTTTTATGTACAGATGCAAACAGTTTATTTAAGTTACAGTTCTAAAAAGAACCTCCAAAGAGCACGAACTACTTTGAAAATATAAAATCCTTCCGTTTTCTTTAATTTCTCACGCACCTTTCCGTCTTTTCTTGGTTATAAATATGGTGTATTATCTACATACATACAACCAACCATCAACCATCGAATCCCACTCGGCTGGGCGGCGTTCGGGAAGTTGCGCGGTATCTTCTCGTCTCACATACCACAGTGTCTCAAGACGAAAGTCTATGACCAGTGCGTTTTGCCACTGATGTTCTATGGACTTGACACGTGGTCGCTCACAATGGGCCTCATGGCTCAATGGGCTTAAAGTCACCCAAAGGGCAATGGAGAGGGCAATGCTCGGAGTTTCCTTGCGTGATCGAATCAGGAATGACGATATCCGCAAGAGAACCAAGGTTACCGACATAGCCCGAAGGATCGCCAAATTGAAGTGGCAGTGGGCAGGGCACATTGCTTGCAGAACAGACGGTCGATGGGGCCGAAAAGTTTTGGAGTGGCGACCGCGTACCGGAAGACGCAGCGTTGGAAGGCTTCCACAAGGTGGACCAATGACCTGGTGAGGGTCGCGGGTAACCGATGGATGCGAGACGCATAGGACCGGTTGTTGTGGCGACACTTGGGGGAGGCCTATGTCCAGTAGTGGACGTCTTTCGGCTGATATGATGATCTACATAAAATAGGATATATTCCAGAAAATGACTATTTAGACCATCAGTTACATTAACAAAAAATATTAGACACGTAGTTTTTTATTTTGTCACGTAAGCAAAAAAAATACGACACATCGACATCACGTCTTTGTACAATTTTAACCTTTCATGCCATGAAAAAGTGACGTCACGGACGGGACCCTGAACTTTGATGCCCTTTATTATGTATTTGATTCGAAAATGCAAAAAATAAATAGGAGTCTTACATTTTTTTTCATTTTCTTGACGGACCACAAAGAATTAATATAGAAATTTTTGTCTGCATAGTTTTTAATATTATTGTTAGTGTCAATCTCGCAATTTTATTTTGTCGTTTGTCTTGTGCGAATGCAAATAAACACTCTTTCTTTCTTAAAATTATTATCTTTCTATCCAGAATAACACCCTATTTCCTCCATCAATCTTGCCAATAACCCTGGCTACCAACATCACAGCACTAAGTTTTTCCAGCGCAGTACGTACGTAAGCTCCACTTACTGTCTGCAATGAACGCAGCGGTAACGCAACGTCTGTCGCAACCACGCAAGGTTGTTCACTTGCGACATCCCTCGTGAATGCATCTTAGGGGCCTTGCACATGCGCTGGTTTGTCGCTGCGATTGATTTTGTTAGGAGTTTAGATGTGTTTTCAAGAAAACTGTTTACAGAAATGTTAAATGTAGGGACCAAACCCTCTTGCTTTGAGGGAATTGTTTCGGCTTCCCACATATTAATTTTTCGCAGTTTATGATGTAGCAATTTCCAATACTCTTGTCGTCTTGTTCCTTATCTTTGTAGTGAGTGACATCGTTTCTGTTTAATGCTTGTGTTGAGTATGCTCTTCTTTCTTGGTGTCTGAAATGTTTCTAGATTATTGGTTTGAACTTTCATGAGAAAGCTTCTATGTGATTTGTGTTTGTGTATGTTATAAAAAAATACCTCAAACTGAGAGAGAAAGACCCCAAATCGTATGGTAATACGCAGGTGTTCAAGTTCTTCTTGACGAATATGTCTATGTTAACTGATAGTTAGGTTTATTGTTGATTCAACTGCTTTTTAAAAATCAACTGCAACACAAAAAATAATATGCTGATAATTCCTTACGCATTATTTTCTTCTAAGTAGGTACCTAATCAAAGCGAAATTTAATAGCAGTGTGTATGTTCCTTTATGTTACCACAAACTTAAGATTGCATTTCTGAAATTTTACAACCAACCTTAGAACTCAAAAAATAAGGTTCAAAATTGTTAAAATGTTTGGTTTTTGAAGAAATTTATGGTTTTTGTATAGTTTTAGTTACAAATGTTAATAACTAGCCCGTTTGATTAGAGAGACAGATTACAGAAAAGATATATTTATGTCCAATTTAATAGTTATAGTGTTACTAAAATCTAACCTGTTTGTACAATATCGAAAGTTTGCTCTTAATCTGGATTTAGATTCAATGTTTTGAACAGGTGTAGGCTACGGTGATACGGAGTAGAAGTAATTTTGAAAGCTGTGTTAGAAAAACACATTTAACTGAAGTAAATGTCATGTTCGGTTAGTGAATCATAAGCTATACTTTATTCATTCTTTTTTTAATTAGTATATTTTTATTTGTTCTTAATAAATAAAACTAAAAACACATTTAAATAAAAATAAAAAAAATGTGAAAAACACCAAGAACAGCGTACAAGATGATCCGGAAATGACAAGTAATGTCAAAAGAAAATGGGAATCGAATTGTGATTATGCCAAGACAATTGTGATTATGTCAAGACAATTGTGATTATGCCAAGACGATTGTGATTATGTCAATTTCCAAAAATAATAGGAGATCAGTTGAGTAAAAAGATTACGATGGCCCATAAATTATAATAAACCAGCGGTAAGAAAAGCAGCGGAATTTGTTCGGAAGAGTCTTAGTCAGTAAGCACGGAGAAAACACGGATGGGTTTTAGTCAGTAAGAGTCTGACATTCCCTTCCGAGTCATTTGATGATTTCCCACATACATAAAAAAGCGGTAAAAAATCTATAATCCGATTGCGACACCCCCTGGGCCCATTTGTGAATGAAACAAAAATAAATCATATAAAATAAAAACACTAGGAAGTGGTGACGGGTGCATTTTTGGGGGACTGTCTTTTGTATAACTTTGACGTTCAAAAAGTGCTGGCACTCAGCCTAATTTGAATAAATGACTTTTGACTTTATAATGACTTTTGACATCATATCTCATGGGAGTGAATTCTTTGGCAAACTGAACGCAATATTATGTTAGATAGTATTCAGGTTACATCTGGATTTGTATACTATACGGACCTTGTAGAAACCAGAACAAATTTCCGTGCGGTCAAGCGATTTTGCCATACCTATTACTGGAATCAAAAGAAGCTCGCAATTTAGGACTCATTTATAATCCGTGGTGCTTGGCAACTGGGCTTAACCCAGTTGTATATGTCCCTTGGTACCTATTTGGCCTAGCTCTGTTCTGTCTCTGAAATCTGAAATTTTATATTTTCTGATTAATTTCGTTGCGGGATCCAAAACAGTTGAATCATTTCTCTGAGACTCGTCGAGCTTCATTGACTCGGCGTTTTTTCTGGTGATCGCCAATGTTGATTCTGGCTTTCAGAAGCTGCAGTGGCTTGGGAATGTGGTGTGGTGGGCTTTTGACTTTATAAATGAATCCAGACGTAAAGGAAGAGTTCAGTAAGTACATGGAGCTGTTGGGGACTTCTTTCTTGTAAGTACCTACTCGGCCAAAGCCCTTCCCTCAAACTAACAACAAAATCTAAAAAGAAATTGTGTCACCATTTAAAAGGGCTAGCTCAACCGTCAAGTATTGCACCAAAGAAACAAAATGATTCAAACAAAAATCAACATTTGGCCTTGAATATACTTTCCGGTGTAAAACTAACGAAATCGATAATGTAATCGATACGAAATCGAGTCGATCGTCTCGAAAATTGACAGTGAATTTTGTAATAGTTTGGTCGTTAGGCAGATTGGCGTGTTAAGGAGTTGAGTCACTCGAGGCATTGTTGACTAAATGTTGGATTACATTACTGTCACAAGGTTACTTGATGAATAGGTGAAGAGATTCTACTTTTTCGGAGTTGTGAGTTATGGTAAGCGCCAGATAAATTTGCCCTAAAGTAAATTTCTAATCACGAAAAAAAAAATCTGCTGTTCAGTAGGTACATTTTGTCGAGTTATGCACTCAGAAATGTATGGAGCAGTCAATTTTTTTCAATGTTCGTCCCATAGTAAAAGTTTTTCATAATGATGAGTACAATGACCCCTTAAGAGGTATTGCGTTTATTTTGTTACACGTTGTATTTCGTTTTTCATTACTAGAAAATGTAAAGGATCACGATAGATGTCGATGCAGCACAGCATGACTTTATTTCAGCAGCAGGTTCTCAACTCGACAGATTTTTTACAATTTTTTTTTTAAATATTTTTTTGTATGTTGGCTCAGCGATATTTTCGCAAATTGTCAACCATTTTTGATGACTTTTTTTTTGTTGGGAAGAGTATTTTCCCGGACTGGTCCCATTTCAATTTAGTGAAGATCTGATGAAGAACTTCGGAGATAGGTAACGGAACTCTTCAATAAATGATAAAAAATGCAGTTCTAGTATAGGATAATAACAACATTCGTGGTGACTCATTTTTTTTATTGCAAGTTTATCTGGCTGGACAGAATTCGATTTGATTTAACTACGAAAATAATTTGTTACTTATAGCATTGAAAGTACAAAACGTGTCGTATGAAAAATATAAATATTATCAATTTTATTACGGCATTTTTAAAACAATAGTAAGCCGGATCATCATACTAGCGTGGATGTTCTTAGACTAGGATAGGAACTGCATTTTTGTTACCATACTTTTCAGCGTCAGACTACAGATCAGCTCTTCAAACTGTTAGTCTATTTATATAGTCATTAACCTAACAATGTGTATTTAAGAAGGCAAAAAAGTGATAGGCCTCTGAGATGATACTTTTCAATTACTTTGTGCAATAGCACTTCACTAAGTCAAGGTTCAAAAATAACTATCCGCTAAAAATATACTATAACATTTAAACACCGTATAAACCAAACGCCATCAAATTATCTAACACAAAATAACATTACAAACTACAAAAACACATTTTAATGAAACATAATCCACACAATAATATTCCGCCATACATTGCAAAACTTGATGTAATTGCCAAGTGTAAAATTAGCGAAATATTTCGCTAATAGCAACACTGTCGTAACCATAGTTCCGTAGATATGTCAACACAAACATACATACATATACTATTACTTAATGTAAGCTAAATATACATATAAGTGCCATGATTTATTCGGCCAATGAAAGTGCAGATTTTGATTTTGATTTATTTTTAGAGAGATATAGTATTTGTACTGTAATGCTGTTTTTGCTAATTTGGTTTGATAAGGGCTGATGTAATAGGAATTACTTATTGCAATATAATGATATGCATTTGATAACGGTTTCCTGTCGGTTGGTGTATTAATCAATATTTTCGTCACTTCCACGGTATCGTCGATGACAGCGTATATTTGACCACATCATTTGGATCACAGAGAGCAGGGAAGTAGGTACCTACCTATTCATAATGATCAATTTAATTGCCGGCACGGTTGGCGCAGTGGTTGAGCGATTGACTGCTGCGCTGCGTGTCGTGGGTTCGATTCCCGCACGGTATAAATATTTCTAAGGACTACAGATTAGAGACTACAGAGTTATTCCGGGTCTGGTTGTTTGAACGCACCCACGATACAGGAGTTATTCGTAGGGTGTGGTAACGTTTAAAAAAAAAAATTCGGAAGCTAGAAAAACCTAAGCCTGCTAATAACGTCAATTACCTATTCAAAGCGTTTCCTTACTCCCAAGGGTTAATCCAACCACTCTTCATTTTTCATCGAAGGCTTCCACACTCATTCATAATAACGCGCAATTCCTTCTCACCTCCTTATATAGAAACCACACTTCATTGTGATATTAACACAATAAACGTACCTATTCGACTCATGACTTATTCCTCTTACGCAAAATATAGATTAACTGCTTGAAAAGTCGGTCTCCATACTTGTTACCTAGATTTTTTTAGTTTTTCTATGAACAATTTTCTATGCTGCCTAGTCAAGTCAAAGTCAAAGTCAAAGTCAGAGTCAAAGTCAGAGTCAAAGTCAGAGTCAAAGTCAAAGTCAAAGTCAAAAGTTAAATAAGGCTGAGTGCCAGCACTTTTTGAACGTCAAAGTTCTATAAAAGACAGTCCCCAAAAACGCCCCCCGTCACCAAGGGCTAGGTATTATTTCAATAGCCTGCCAGGGTTGCGGATTTTGTTCGAAAGAGTCACCGCGGCCCTGGAACGCAGATGGCACTAGGAGGAGCACGGATGGGTTTTATTCAGTAAGAGTAGAGTAGAGTAGTAACAGAAATATGTTTGTGTGAAACAAACATATTTCTTCGTTAGGTATCTAAAGATTTTGAAGCAGTAACTAAAATAATTATTTCTTCCGGATCTCTTACTACAATCACCTTTTCGTTTAATTTTACTTTATAAATGACTGAATAAATCTAGAACTTTGTTTTTAAACCCTTTTAAGGCTAATGACAGTCCTGAGTATTGGAACTACACTAGTCTAAAAAATACTTAACTATTTCCACGACGAAGAAAACGCACTACACCTCACCTCTAGAATTTCTGAATAGCAAAAATAATAATATAAAACTCGCACATGATTCAAGCGAACGAGCTCGAGACCTTCCGGCGCTATTTCATCACGAAGTTAGTTGACCTGTTGCATTTCCACCGCGTGCAAGAAATGCCTGCCGCCGCCGGGACTCAGTTTCGACATGTTCCATAATCTAATAATGTTTTGTGTGAAATATTTCGTGTTAATTACCTGGGTTTGTTCGTTTTTGGGGTTCTGATGTGATTGATATCAATGCTTCTATGATCGTCTTTATAAAAGGAGACTTGTAATGGTACTTTGTTAGTTTAGATGCGACCTTGGAAGCTTAAAAAATAATGTTTGCACCTACAGATAAAATGCAAATCATTCAATGGATTAGTAAATGTCTTTGATATTTCGGACCAACCAAAAACACATTACGGTCCTCTTGTCCTGTGACCTGTGTCGACGTTTTCATTCGCTGAATCTAAAAATAATAATTTCATAGAAGACGTATTTAACGTGTGTAAAAAAAAAGTCAAATAGCGGACTTAGAAAAAAAAAATAATATCATATATCATGCATTTCATCACAAAGTGATTCGCTCGGTCAGAGAATATGATATTTTATTGAAGACGACTTAGTGATATCTGGAATTGCAGACAAAGAAAGCAAAAGAAAAGAAAAAAAAACATACCTACACATTTTTCATCTCCAGTTGTTGGTTAAACACAACATTTACTTTAATACTACAACAAGGTATGACACTTCTTACTTTACACCTATTCCCACCCAAGCCTTCAAAACCGGCTGAGAATATGAGTTACTGCACCAAGAGTACGGAAGAAGTGATTTGATGATTTCCCATCCTCAAAAAACAAAATGAAAAAAACTCCTTCTTAATAATTTTTATCTCGTCTTTGACCATGTACTACACAACATTTCATGAGCCTAATAATATAATAACCCCATAAAAAACCCAGTTAAAAAAACAGATGTTGTAACGATGGTCATTATCGCACATCGGCAGAAAAGAAAGTATTTAGACTTCGAATCACGACTATCTTTGATTGTTCATTATTTGAAATTTTAAGTGCTATTTTTACAAGTGGCCAGTGTGTTTTGAAAGAATGTTATTGGACTGATGGAAGACATTCTCGTTCGTTGAACAACATAAGTTTAAGAGCTTTTTCACATTGATTTATTTAACTGTACCTACTTGTTAAATACAGAAAAGAACTTCCGAAACCTATCGTTTTTTTATCTATAATTCTAGCATATACTATGAAACATTGCCTTTAATCTTGCAACAAGTTATGACGCTTCTAACGTTGTATCTATTCCCGCCCCAGTCTTAGAACCGGCTACGAATATGGGTTACTGAGCCAATGGAACCTGTTCCTAGTCTGCGCTCGCGCAATAGCTGAATGTAAGAGCTATTGGCCGTGGACTATGGTTTGTTTAGATAAGTTGGGAATACATATATGGACGTTTTAGTGTTGCTGGGACTAGAATATTTTATTTTAATTAGTGAGGAGCTCGTGACTATATCATAACAGCCGCACAGGCCGCTTCAAGGTTAAGCAACGTTTGCCAAGGTTGGTCTGTGGATGGGTGACCATCTTAACATACTGAGAATCCTTCGTGCCTCGGAAAGCACGTTAAGCCGTTGGTCCGGCTGTCATTTGGAGATCTTTGACAGTCGTTACGGATTGTCAGATGCCAGAAAATCTGCCACCAGTCTTGCTAAGAAGTAACGTGTTACCCAGTTAATGGGTTGTGGAGGTCTGGTATTCAGCTAATCCAATTTGACTGCTGACATATGGACGTTTTAGTGTTGCTGGGACTAGGATATTTTATTTTAATTAGTGAGGAGCTCGTGACTACTTATATCATAACAGCCGCACAGGCCGCTTCAAGGTTAAGCAACGCTTGCCGAGGTTGGTCTGTGGATGGGTGACCATCTTAACATACTGAGAATACTCCGTGCCTCGGAAAGCACGTTAAGCCGTTGGCCCGGCTGTTATTTGGAGATCTTTGGCAGTCGTTACGGATTGTCAGATGCCAGAAAATCTGGCACCAGTGTTGCCAAGAAGTGCCGTGTTACCCAGTTAATAGGTTGTGGATGTCTGATAGGCTGCCGCTCCACGTAAAATGCAGGTATTCAGGTGAATCCGGTTTGACTGGAACCGACCTCAAAATAGTTGGGAAACGGCTAGGCAGATGATAATGAATTAGTGACAGGCGCGCGCTTGACCACAATCTCACCTGATGGTAAGCGATGATGTAGTCGACGATGGAGCAAGCTTGCCTCTATTCACTCTTGACTTGAAGATCTAGTTGTAGCTATCAGGAAGCACAGACTCCGGCAGGGAATTTAACTCCTTAGCCGTGCGCGTCTAAGCGCTATTTGTTTGTGATTGGGCCTCCATTTTTATTGAAGGATTTAGAATTTGTGATACTGGTACCTTTCATAACATAAGCCACAGTTGAACAAAGTTTGTCCAATTGCGCGTTTGATCTTCAGCGTTATCCGTATCTAGCTGCTCTCGTTCATCAATTCACCATGCTTAAATCTTTGTTCTATAATGCTATCCTGCGATCGTTCTACGCTTGCAGATTCCCGGTGATCACTCGAAAATACCTTTTCGTTCGTCGCTTCCATGGTTGTTGTATTTGCTGTAGGTACAACATTCATTGTGCATAAGTTTTTTCAAGCCCAAAGGTTGACTGGTAGAAAATGTCTTGTTGCATTAAGTCCGACTATGTAGCACTACTGTACATAAAGTTTAAATACTTACATAAATTTGTTTTACGTTTAAATCGTTATAACTTTTTATTTATTTCTGGCCTATTGCTACTCTAGCTTGCTGACTCTGTGAGATAAATTCTAACAAATACCTGTAATAATTCAGAAAGTATAAGCACGATGTCTTAAGACGCATCCTCATTAGCTGATGTGGACACAACTTATTGACCTCAGCCCAAATGCTAGGGACAACGTTTAATCAATGGCATTTTATTGCATTAGAGTAAGCCTTAGAACACATAGAGGAATACAAATATTTTATCGGGGTGCATTAAGGGACTTGATATCAGAAAGCGCCTCAGGCACGCGGCTAGGGCGCTGTGAAGATAAAATGTATGGCGCTTAACGAACGGAATATACTTGGCGTCGCGGGCGCGCGGCCGAGCGGTGATACATTTTATCTAAACAGCGCCCTGGCCGCGCGCCTGGGCGCTTTCTATATCAATTCCCTAAAAAAAGAAGCCTATGTCTTAGTAATTTCAGCCGCATGGGTGTCTTAAAATCGCAATCTTAAAGGTTTAGCAACGCTTGCCGAGGATGGTTCTTAGATGAGCTATAGAAGGTCGTGCTTACATGGCGAGACTCCTTACTTTGTAAAGCACGTTATGCCGTTTGTCACTGCTGTCATATTTTGTAAATCTTTAACAGTCCTTATATTTTTGGTACAAGCCCGCCACACATTCCCAAACCACTGCAACTCCTGAAAGCCAGAATCAACGGTGGCGACCACTAGAAAAACGCCGAGTCAATGAAGTTCGACGAGTCCGGAGAAATGATTCAACTGTATTGGATCTCGCAACGAAATTAATCAGAAAATAACAACGGAGGAGTAGGAAAAAAAAAGTCGTGGTCAGTCAATAATTAATCTTGAATATTTTCTTAATACTTTCTGTACTTTGGGGTTGACTTCTTGTCTTGCTGCATCTGCATTTAACTGCTGAACTTGACTGTACTTGAGGGCTGGGCATATCGATTGATAGCTTAGTAGCGGTAATTTTCATTTACTTACATTTAGTACGTAACAAACTAATTAATACCTATATGCAGGTAATCCAAAACAGATTTCTCCGAAAAGCCACTGGCGCCCAGTGGTTTGTAAGGAATGAACGACTCCATGTCGATCTCAAAATCCCGACTTTAAAACAGTCCATGAAACGCCTTATCAAGCGATTCATCGAAACTGCTGAAAAACACCAAAACCCCTGATCTCAAAAGCCCCACAGTACACTCCCTCCCGTATCAATAAAGTTCGCCGTCTTCGGCATACACTCGTCGAGTTTGGCGACGAGATCACAAAGACCCAAGAGAGCCGTAGGGAAACCAGTACAGTCCGAAAATACAAAAACAGACCGCGATCCGTATTCCGGCCCCGCCGCCGAGGCCCGTCGCGACGACCTATCCAAAACCCTCCCCGTCTTTTGCCTAACGAGCCAGCCCGCGACGCTGAGCCATCAGCTTTAAACTCCCTAAATAATGAACCGACCCAGTCTCTGTCCCTTGCTGTCCCTGAACTGACGCCGCTAAGCCGAGGTCCGTATCCCACAGGGGATGCCCTTAGCGAGCGGCCAGTCTTTTCTAGCCGTAGCTAGCTTTGATGCCTTGGCTGGGGGCTTTAAATTCATTTAAGGCCACCACAAGCTAGTCCGGTTAAGCAGTACACAACCCTAGCGTGTTGAACTGCAAGTGGTCACTGTCAAAAAAAAAAAAAATTAATACCTATGTTGAAAGTATGAATGATTTTGAAAGCAATGCCGCTTCACTTATGGCCTACCCTTGGCCCACACTCATCCATTTTCACTAAAACGAGAGATAGCGTGATATCTTCAGAAAGTGCTAAATTGAGTGACATTGACGCCTTCTGACTTTTGTCTTCAATAGATGGTTGTTGCGGAATGATTGATGTGTACAGGGTGGTTTAAAAGCATGGAAGAAAACACATTTATTACAAACTGAAAGTACACAACATAAGATAAGAAAAAAAAAAGTATATTTTAATATTGCACAACGGTATCCATCAAAGTTAACATGACAAATAAAACAAAATTGTAAAAAATAATAATAACAAAATCGTTATGTTTTAAAAACGTCAAAAATTATAGATGAATGCATCGTTAAGTTGGTAAGCCTTTCGTAATAGGCAAGATCTACGTAATTTAATTTTCATGTTTTTTTTTTTCTTTAAAATATTATGTTTGTATTTTTTCTTTTCTGTTCTGTCTATGTCGAACTAAAGTTTTTTAATTTCTATTTCTGATGAGGGTTATAATTATTTTGCTTTTTATGTAGAGTGAAGGTACTGTTTTGTTGACTTCACAGTTCATGTTTTTGCTGAATTTTGATAGTTTTTTTTTCTGGTAAGTAATACTGTTTTTTAAGAGTAAAGGTCAAATAAATATATGGTATTTTAGGTAGTTATAAATACCTACATCTACAACAGTAGACGCTAAAAAAGGGCACCTTTGATTTGTTTGTTTTTTTATTTGTTTTTTTTTGCATGCCAATGACTGCGCTGTAGGTGTATTCCAAACACCCTGTATAAAAACAATTCGGTACACTTTGACATTCTCCTATTTAAAACCAGTCGTATTTGATCAGTCAGTGTGGTCATGGCCTAACGTCCGATGTTGCAAACCATCCCGGGTGACAAGTTACCACATATTGCCTTATGTACAACTTATGTATTGCCTTATGTACACACTTGCAGATTTGTGAATGTAATGTGAAGTAAATTGATGTTTTTGTTCATGATTTTGTGGCTGTGTTCCGTGAACAGGTTTTTTGTGTTTCATGAGTATTATCAGACATTAAGAGGTTTTCTTTGTTTTTATTTTAATTTACTTAGAAATACCTAGTAATAACTGAGATTGAGAAGTTATTTTATTAATTTTCATTTCCTAAAATGCAGGCAGCGTATTACAGGTACTTACCTAAATTTTTGATGAGCAATACGTTATTAAAGTATAATATATTATAGTGTTACAGTTAAATTTAATTCAATTACTCAAGCTTATTGTTTTTTAAAAGACTCATAAATATATATACCTAGTAGAAAGATGACAAATAATTGAAACTCAGTGCAATGGCCATTTAGCATTTTTATATCCACGTTTAACTTACGATGCTTTTCGTTGATCTTTGCATTATATGTAACTTGTTAAGTTTACCAGGTTTTAAACTCGGATATTCTGTAAAAATTACACTCTTACAAAAAACTTATGTGAAGAGAAATTGAGATGACATTTCACTCTTTCTGATGCGATAGATTGATATTTCAAGTTCAATAACCTTAGTTTTCATTTTTACTAAACTTGGTATCATACTGGGTATTTTTTTCTAATGCGTTTACGCACCCTCTAAGAAAACTGATCACAATGTGTATATGGCAGACTCAATTTTTTTTTTAAGAATTGTCATTTGCAAGGGCATAACTCTTTAAGTTTGCGCACTGGGGAAAAAATACCCCGTATGTAACTATGTCACAATAATACCAGGTTTAGTAAAAATGAAAACTTAGGTAAGTGAACTTGAAATATCAATCTATCGCATCAGAAGAAGTGAAAGGTCAGCTCATAACTCATAATCATAACTTTGAACTATAAAATAGCTTCCATAATTCTGTCTATCAAAATCCCAACCTAACTTATTGCAACTACAAAAAATAAACAACACGTCTCAAAAATAACCCCTCCCACTGCATCATTGCGCAATACTATAGATCAGAGCTTACTCAATAGCGGTTACATAACGTAACGATATAACTGTATAACGTTACAGCGTTACAGATACTGCTCTTCACCTTGATGACGTCATATGTCAAGGTCCGCCTGGCGTGAAGAAATGCTTGCAGCGTGTGATAGCGTTTTGTAATGGTGTGGGAACGGTGTGGACATTTCTTGGTGCACATTGCGTACCCATGTACGTTTATAAAGAATTTAAAAACTGTGATAGAGGCTTTCACGATTTAAGCTTATTAAACACCATTTAAATTAGCACGGAATAGTAGTTTATGCAACGACCATATAAAAGGGGTTATTAAAACACGAGTGTAGCCGAGTGTGATAATAGCATCACACGAGTGTTTTAATACCTAATTATATGCCGTTGCATACACTATTTTATCTTCACTCATACAGTTGAAATAAAATAAGTGGAAAAATAGTTTAATCCAATATGGCGGATATTCTCACTGCGTATTCGAATGACTACGCAGCGCGCTCATCCATAGACAAAGATAAAAGCTGTCTCATTGACTTAAGTCAATGAGCCCACGCCAAAAATTAAAAAGAAAAAGTGTGCTATAAAAATTAAAAAGTTATTTTATGATGCAGTTGTTTAAAAATCGAAGGAAAATGTTGAACTTGAATGTTTTTTTTAAATTTTATACTATCCACGAAAAAAAAGTACGTGTTTATGCATTCGTTCTTGAACTCATATTTGGAACATTACCTACGTTGTGAGTGTAGATAAAGAATTGTTATAGGATACAATCTACAACTCACCAGCTTGAAAACTAAGAGTATTAGTGAAACTGCTTGTAGAAGATACATTTCAACTTGGTGTCAGATCAGTGTTAGTAATCGTTCACCATCTAATCGGTAACCAATTGACGGTTTGCCAAATATGTAATAAAACTGGTTCCCAAATGGTAATGGTGGATATCATTACTCACCGTTATGCTTGCGTTATCCAATAGGACATAACTTCTTTGCATCATGACTTATCTAACTTGTAACCAGACGAACTCAGCAACTGATGTAACGGACTCAAATGAGAAACAAGGTCAGCCATTTTGGCAAATATGGTAAAATTTGATGCAAGTACTGCTTTGTCATCTAAAAGGCAATGGAGAGGGCAATGCTTGGAGTTTCCTTGCGTGATCGAATCAGCAGTGCGTTTCTGTAAACATGTCGAAGTTAACACTTGGGCGGGGTGCACGACGTGTGAGTTGTCAAACCATACAAATAAGATTGAATGACAGCTCACTTGTCGTTCACTCCGCCTAGGTGTACACCGCGACATGTCGACATCGACCGGCAGGAATGATGATATCCGCAAAAGAACCAAGGTAACCGACATAGCCCAAAGGATCGCCAAACTCAAATAGCAGTAGGCAGGGCACATTGCTCGCAGAACAGATGGTCGATGAGGCCGAAAAGTTCTGGAGTTGCGACCGCGTACCGGAAGACGCAGCGTTGGAAGGCCTCCCACAAGATGGACCGATAACCTGGTGAGAGTCGCTGGTAGCCGATGGAAGCGAGACGCACAGGACCGGTTGTTGTGGCGACATTTGGGGGAGCAGTGGACGTCTTTCGGCTGATATGATGATGATGATGATGATTAGTGCTTTGTCATTCCGAGGCGATCTGAGGTGGAATAGAGGTCCAAGCGAGTCCGAAAGCGTGGCCCTTCTAGAGCCAACAGACTGTAATGACGAATAAACCACGTCTATCAAACGACGTTTTTCATTTCAACACACTGACACAAAACTGGCAGGTTATGATTTTTTTTTAAATTCTGGAACACTATCGGTTACCCGCGATGGATGAGAGACGCACAGGACCGGTTGTTGTGGCGACACTTGGGGGAGGCCTATGTCCAGCAGTGGACGTCTTTCGGCTGATATGATGATGATGATGGAACACTATGGATTCTAGTGCAAGCCGAACGAGACTGTCCCCAGCCAACATTTCAATGATTTATTTTACTGCAGCTTGACAGACGATGGCCACTTCTTCCTTTTGGACGACACGGTTGGCGCAGTAGTTGAGCGTCTGACTGCTGCGCTACGTGTCGCGGGTTCGTTTCCCACACGGAACATTTGTATGGCCTACAGATAGTTTTTCCGGGTCTGGCTGTTTGTGTACCTATGTGAGTTTATGTGTTTATAAACGCACCCACGATACAGGAGAAATACCTAGTGTGGGGTAACGTTTAAAACCAAAAAACCCGAGCTACTGAAAGTCAGAAACCTCTTGTAAGACGGTATCTCTTGGTAAGATTCTCTCCTCCTCTCGTCGACCGCGACCATGTCCCTCTACTGGTTTCTGTATTTGATTTTGGTAAGATTAATACCATAAAAACCGGCCAAGTGCGAGTCAGACTCACACACAGAGGGTTCCGTACCTTTATTTATCAAAAAACGGCAAAAAATCACGTATGGGAGCCCCACTTAAATATTTATTTTATTCTGCTTTTAGTATTTGTTGTTATAAAATTTCAACTGTCGATAAGCTATCACGGTTCATGAGATACGGCCTGGTGACAGACAGACGGACAGCGGAGTCTTAGTAATAGGGTCCCGGTTTTACCCTTTGCGTACGGAACCCTAAAAAGCAACTAATGCCATCAAGACCTTCGAATAAGTAAACAATCAATTCGTACTACACGTACAGTTATTATTACCCAGACTGCAGTCATATTATCCATCTCTCTTATATAACGACTTATCTAAATGGTAACCAGCTCAACAGCTGATGTAACGGACTCAAATGAGGACCAAGGTCAGCCATTTTGAAGGGTGTCTGGCGAGTAAAGAACTGGTGTGGCAATATGGAACCAGTTTGCATTGATATTCAAATGGAGAAATGGCTTTTTGTTGCGTTTCTTTGTATGGTGTTACCGAGACAGTTTGTGTGAATGAAAGAAATGTTGCTAGGTGCTGTCGCCAGCTGTTTTTAGTGACGGTTTCAAGTTAAAGGGTTGGAGAGCGGCTAGAGAAAAAATAATACAATACAAATACAAATTTCTTTATTTCAAACAGACCAGTCACAGGCACTTTTGAATTGTCAAGGTCTGTCAGTCAAATGGATAAAGCTAGTTCTGCCGCGCTAGCGACAGGAGCAGCAAGTTGTTCTGCAGCAAAACACGCTCACCGACCCTATCTCAGTTGCACGTTCCAAAGAGTGGATCCTATGCAGAAGAACGTGCAAGAAACTCCATGGATACTCTTTTAAATGAGCATTTATAAAATCATGGTTACATTCGTTTTGAAATAGTTAATGCATGAAATTATACAATGCAAAAGAGATTGATTTTATACAATGCAAAGATAGTCTTCAATTCAATCTTCAGCAGGTCCAACAATGTTTTCTCGTCTTTATCAAAGTTTGGGCGTTTTAGTCGCTGTGGAGCGGACCAGCATTGTTATCATCAATGTACTCTAATTTATTATATGCTTGTCTGTACTTGTATAGTGTGCGGCTTATGTAATTCTTATAGATGTGGCGGTATTTTATTAAAACACTTTAAACAGTATCCCATGAAAGATGTTGCTACTTTAATAATTCTGAAACCTGGATGAACTAATTGGTTCCTATTTCTAGTGACATAGTTATGTCTGTCGCCTCTTTTACTAAAAATATTATGTAGATTATTTTTAATGTACCTACTTGATATTTGTTGTTGAAAATTATATATAGGAAAGTATTTGATATTGAAATTGGGCTCTAGACTATCAGCGAAAAGAAAGAAAATTAGTTTATTTGACCCAAGTATGACGCATACATACAATGCAGTGAGAAAACAAAACGGCCATCGTTCAGCATAATGCTGGGACGCGTGTGCTAGATAGCTACAGCGCTCGTCTGCGCTCTTCTTCAGCGACAGCCGGTGGCGTTGACTTGATGACGTCGACAGGAGAAGTATTAGAAGTAAATTGTCATTGATAGCAAATTACTACATTTATTTCGTAGTGGAATTGACCTACAACAGGGCAAATACCTGTTTATATTAGTTCTGTTAGTTTCCTCAGTCAGTTCAGTTTTGTCTTAATGTAGTAGGTATTTAATCACTGATATTAAATACTGCTGTTGTTGTAGTTCCGTATGGTGTCGGACCTAAAAGAATAGCACCATCCCATCATAACCCGTAGGTGTCGTAAGAGGCGACTAAGGGACTCACCAGAGAATGGGCAGCAGCATTCTGTGTATACACATTGTTACAGCTACACTGCGATCGCCAACCCGCCTGCCAAGCGTGGTGATTATGGCAAACCCTTCCATCTGGGGGAGGCCTATGTCCAGCAGTGGACGTCTATCGGCTGATATGATGATGATGATGAGTGTTGTTATTCTATTGAACATAAATTACCAATCTTTCAACTAGAATAGTGATAAAGATCAAGTTCGAGATGCATTACGCCAGTCTATAAATAAAGTTCACGTCCATCAATGGGCGTTAATATATCGATACATAAATAGTTATTACGCTAACTTATTAGGTAAGTAGGAATCGAGCTTATCTCCCGACATCTGACCTACTTAGGGGTTATGTAATGAGCCCACTTAACTTATTGAATGATTGACATTTACATTAGGTGTTACTAAATCTGTATAGGCACGATTTTTGAAGATTTTGTAAGATTTAATGGATTTCCTTGCTTGCTACTATTTCTCAGTCAATATTTTTTAAAGATCCCTACGCCCGAATGAAGAGCGTAACCCTAAAAGGATTGTAAGAGTTTTTGTTTGTCTGTCTGGTGTTTTTCCCATCTATAAACAAGCAGTCTGATACAGTTGGTGGCAGTTTCGTTCAATTATCAATTCCGAGCCACCAACTGCATCAGACTGCTTGAAAAGTGACTTGTTTGGAACTTTTTAGTTGTTTTTACAGTGGGGTTTTTTGAATTTTTTTTTTTATTTTTTTTTCTACCTTTTAGTGAGTTATATTTTTTTTTCACAATATGGCGTCGGTTGGTCGCCATATTGTATTTGGTTTACTGTCATGGCTTTAGTAGCACTCGCAAGATTAAGACGAATCATTTGACGTAAGAATGATCAAAATCGGCCCACGCGTTCGGTCTCTACAGTGCCACAAAGGAACAAACATACATACATACATAGGCATACACATTACCCTCCTTTGCGTCGCGCAGTCGGGTAACAAAGGTGTTTAGCTGTGGGTGGAAAGTGAATTTAAGTACGTAGAGGAGTAGTTCAGCCGCAGGCTGCTATGGAGTAGTCGCTGAAACCTAGCTCTCCATTTCCTATCTACTCCTGCCCAACCATGTCACAATACCATCTCTCTTACATCACAGTAATCGTTGCTTTTATCTGTCAGATAGTAACTACATGATGTAACAGTATTACTAACAGTTAATTGTGTGTCAAGGTTGCTCCATTGTTTGGTTTCGTTAGGACATTGAGATAAGATGATGTTGTGTTACTTAAATGATTTTTGATGACCCAATTTGTGTGACGAGATTCTCGTAGTATGTTAAATGTTATATGTTTCAAATCAAAATCAAATCAAATCGTTTATTGCAATCCCTAATGTACAAATACAGGTGACAAATATAAAAATGGAAACAATTATGGGCACAGAAAATTTTTAAAGGGTATGATTTAAGCTATCGCCAATTTTATTCGTTTTGAATTTCTTTAATAATAGGGTTTGTCCTCAAAATAGTGGATCTGTCACCAAAATGTAGTTGCCAAATAATTGTAAAAAGCAATTCCATAATAAATCACATGTAATCCTCGGGATATATTATCAAGTATCAAATAAATAGGTTGGGATTTATTATAAAACGGGAAGTAAACCATATTACTGGGTGGATTAAAAAAAATAACCACGAAGGTGATGGCGGGGTCTGTTCGCTCGCTACGCTCGCTCACTTGACCCCGCCATCCCCTTCTAACCTAACCTGTCCGAGTCGGGGTGCCCTAAGCTCCCTGTGCCCTATGTTCGAATATTAATATTTGGTGACAGATCTACCATTCTGAGCACCAAGCTATTATTTAAGTAATAAAACTATTATTATAAGAACGAAGTTTATATTCATGTAATGCACTACAATTTTATTGGTAATCCATCTCATATTTTACACATTATATTAACAATAATTTGGTAATTCATACCTGGGAACACTCTTTGTTTATCTAAGAACGAAAATATTTCGTGGCGATAGATCTATTTATTAGGTGATACAACTTGATGACAAATATAAATTTTGGTGTCAAAAAATATAGTTCCATTTTTAAATAAGTAGAGAGAGGAAGGGTGCTTTCATAAAATTAAAAAAAACCTATTTATTAAGTATATTTTTGTGTTATTTTGTATCATAATAAGTATTTTAAATTACCATTCATTCATATTAATTATGTATTTAATTGTATTAGTAATTTAATGTTATCTATCTATTAATATTATTTATTTGTGAATTCGCTTAAACATTTTTCATTATTATTAGTATAGTATAAATTTATAATATTAAATGTAATTAGGTACTCAATATAATAATTTACTTACTAAGTAACTGTTATTAATAGTTATGTATTATGTGTGATATGTATGTATTATGTTACCAAGTTAACTGACATAGCCCGTAGGATCGCCTTACTGAAGTAGCAGTGGGCAGGGCACATTGCTCGCAGAACAGATTGTCGATGGGGCCAAAAAAGTCTGTGGTGGCGACCATGTACCGGAAGACGCAGCGTAAGGTGAACCGATGTCCTAGTGAGGGTCGCGGGTAGCCGATAGGACCGGTTTTTGGGGTGACACTTGGGGGAGGCCAATGTCGCAGTAGTGGACATCTTTCGGCTGATATTATGATGAGTTTTATGTGATGGAGACATCATTGGTTGGGTGTGAGAGAGATAGATGATAAGCACCATCTCTTTTTAGCAAAATAAACATTTGTGGCGTGTGGCTTTGACAATATATGGGCTTAGGGATAATATAAAACGAAAGTTCATTTCACTTCATGAAGTGTACGTGAATCTTTTTAGCTGTTGTAGATTATATGGGCACGAGGATACTCATTTGTTTAATGTCTCAGAAACAAGCGGAGATAATTTCAGTGTTATACAATTTACGTGCATAAACACATGCCAATTCTTTAGATTGATAGACAAAAGACCTTTAAATAAATAATAGTAAGTAACACCTTTATCAACGAGAGTATACGAGTCTATATTGAGAGCATAATGAAGTCCACAAAGAATTATAATTGTGCTTAATTAATGACTACACATAATACTTATTACACTAAAACAAATAAAATTATTGTATCCACAGGTGTGAAATAACTATACGTAATATTCATTTTACTTCCTGTCTTTGACAAACATGGCCTTCGATTTTATTATTGACATTACACTGTAGTCTTGAAGCCTTTTTTTATGGATGGGAAGTTATCAAATGACCCCTTTTCGCTCTTTAGTGTCAGACTCTTACTGACTAAAACCCATAATCCGTGCTCCTCCTAGTGCCCTTTGCGTTCCAGGGCCGCGGTGACTCTGTCGAACAAAATTCGCAACCCTGGCATAGTTCTGAAGCCCACCACCGTTATTATTCTAAGCCTACCGCATAGTCTATGGTGATATACTTTTCTTAGGGAAGTTGGATCGGCGTAATAGTGGAGCAGCTTAGAGATTGTTTTAGGGTTCCGTACCCAAATGGTAAAACGGGACCCTATTACTAAGACTTCGCTGTCCGTCCGTTCGTCCGTCCGTCCTTCCGTCCGTCCGTCTGTCACCAGGCTGTATCTCATGAACCGTGATAGTTAGACTCTTGAAATTTTTACAGATGATGTATTTCTCTTGCCGCTATATCAACAAATAGAATAAAATAAATATTTAAGGGAGCTCCCATACAACAAACGTGATTTTGCCGTTTTTTTTTTTAAAATGATACAGAACCTTTCGTGCGCGAGTCCAACTCGCACCTGGCCGATTTTTTTACTTTTTTACTATTGATAGGCACGCGTTTGAGCACTATCTCATCTAATGGTAAACATTGATGTGGTCGACGATGGAGCCAGCTTGCCTAGAAGTAATATTACATATTTACACTTGATATATGTATATGTTACATATATCAGATCCTCTCTGACATTGACTAGAGTCAAGAGCAAACCCATCACTTATAAAAAAAATAAAAAAAAAAAGTTACGGAAGGAGCTCGTGGCTAAATTATGACAGCCGCACGGACAAGGTTAAGCAACGCTTGCCGAGGTTGGTCTGTGGATGGGTGACCATATTAACATACCGAGACTCCTCCGTGCCTCGGAAAGCACGTTAAGCCGTTGGTCCCGGCTGTCATTTGTAGATCTTTGGCAGTCGTTACGGATTGTCAGAAGTCAGAAAATCTGACACCAGGCTTGCCAAGAAGTACCGTGTTACCCAGTTAATGGGTTGTGGAGGTCTGGTAAGCAGCCGCTCCACGTAAAATACTGGTATGCAGCTGAATCCGGTTTGACTGGGAGCCGACCCCAATTTGGTTGGGAAAAGGCTAGGCAGATGATGATATGTATATGTTACGGCTAATAGCCGAAGTGCGGCTACACCTAGTTTTAGCCGGCTACAACTAGTTCTAACCTAACCTCAAAACACTTTATAGTTCCTATTTCTGTGTGGTTTAAAAAAAATAACCACGAAGGGGATGGCGGGGTCTGTGTTCGCTCGCTTCGCTCGCTTCGCTCTCTCACTGAACCCCGCCATCCCCTTCTAACCTAACCTATCCGAGTCGGGGTGCCCATGCAATGACCGGCTAGTTGTAGCCGGTTAAAACTAAGTGTAGCCGCACTTCGGCTATTAGCCGTAACATATAATATATACTAAAGAGGCTGGTTATGGTCTTCGAAAAGCTTGATGATGAATTCGGCTTCCAATATAGCTAGCCGCTCTATTCTGTTGACATCTCACCGTGTACACTCGCTGTCATTCCATCTTGTTTGTATATTTTGACAGCTCACTTGTCGTTCACTTCGCCTAAGTTATCACTACGACATGTTTACAGAAGCGCACTGCAAATACCGCATATGGCTAGATGAATATCAATGATTCGTCGTTGAATTTGTCCATACGTGTGCCGCAAAAGACATTACTATTCCAGGAATTATATAAAAAGTAAAAAAAATTCTCCCTTTTCTTAGACAATATCTGAATATGCTTGTGCCAAAAGTTGGTGTAATACAATAGAGCGACAGGTGAGATTTCAGCAGACGACGTGTTCGACGCAGAACTCAATCGTTAAAAAAAATCAGCTGTTGTATGCAGCAGCTGTGCAGTACATTTTGTCGAGTTATGCTCACAGAAATGTATGGGCCAGTCGATTTTTTTCGCGATTTCAGTGTTGTTATAGTAAACATTTTTCATAATGATGAGTACAATGACTTCTTGGTATTGCGATTATTCTGTTACACGTTTAACAAAATAAATATTTTACAAAAACCATAACGCACGCGTACGATATGTACAAACACATAAATCGCTTACAATACATGTAATTATTGAGTTATGACCTAATCTCGAAACCTTGGTGGCGAGCGTTAAAAACTGGGCCATTTGTGATGCAACTGGTTGCATCACAACTCCACGGTTCGATCTGAAGATTGACCAACATTTCAGTATAGGTATTATAATGATTCATAATAATTAAGCATGTAGTTACCTATAGGCGATAATGTAAAAAAAAAACCGGCCAAGTGCGAGTCGGTATCGCGCACGAATGGTTCCGTACCATTATCTATAAAAAACGGCAAAAAAATCACGTTTGTTGTATGGGAGCCCCACTTAAATATTTGTTTTATTCTGTTTTTAGTATTTGTAGTTATAGCGGAATTAAAAATACATCATCTGTGAAAATTTCAACTGTCTAGCTATGACGGTTCATGAACCGTCATAGCTAGACAGTTGTATCTCATGAGATACAGCTTGGTGACAGATAGACAGACAGACGGACAGCGGAGTCTTAGTAATAGGGTCCCGTTTTTACCCTTTGAGTGCGGACCCTAAAACGATTGATGACCCTCGTGCCATTCGAACTTGTCAAAGGTGTCAGAGGTTTCCAATAGCTTTTCTCTATTACACGTTCTGTCTTGACACAGCTATTGTCACATTAGTACCTACCTAATTTAGATAAAAACTACATTTCTTTGTTATGAAATATATATGTCACAGACAACTAGCTTAATCAGCCATTTCATTACAAACCTAGCCTTTTCATTGAACTGCGCCATGTAATCAGCGATATAAGTGACATGGGCAAGTCAACAATATTGAACAGAAGATGCCACTTAGGTCGCAAAAAAATCGAAACATTTAAATGAATAGGCTAGGCTACCAATTAAACGGCTGATTAAGCTAGTTGGCGGCGACATATGCAAGTTTAAAAATAAACTATTTCCCGCGGCTTTGAGTCCTTTCTCCAGCTAAACGCACGGTTCGTGTCGGATTAGACCACACAGGAACTGTGTGTTTTCTGGGATAAAAATATTCTTAGAGACACAGCGATAATGTTGCTTTTTATCACTGAAACAATTATCATAATCGGATTAGTACTTTGCTTTAAATATACCATTAGTTTAGACAGCACAAAAAAATGCTAAAATGCAAATTTTCTTTTGACAATTTATCGTCAAATTAGGCAGTTGACACGCTGAACGCTTCCCGTTCTCTTAACAAAAAATAACCTTGAAACCGCCGCCATAATGTCTTTATTTACAAAAAATATATGAAGTAATAGCTTCTATGTATTTGTAATCTACATACATAACTCGTAATACCACCGTTGCAAATGGCACATTTGAGTAACCCAATTCGCTGTAACAGACAATTCCATCATTGCAAAACCAACTCTACCTTTTAAACTACAGAGTTTGAATTCAACTGGGAGATAAACCAAGTTTTGGTTACGTTACGTAAGTTTTTAAGGTCATAACCGTTGCATAACTCCTCAACGAGCTAAACCAGAGTAGAAAGAGCTCTTGCAATGTATGCAGAGACCAGAGTTTGTTCGAGCTTTCAATGAATCTAGGAGGGAGTGGAAGACCAAGTTGTGTGGCCAGATACTTGATTTGTGTTAGCTAATTTTAGAATGCTGGTTTCGAAATGGTAATGTTAGGATATTGGGTCTAGTTCTCATGATAATTGGTTTTAGTTAGTTTGTAGAATGAGCTGGTTAACTAATTCTGGAGAAAAAGTGTAAGTATGTCTTTACCTTATCTGTATATGAGTAATATTAAAATTAATCCTTTTTGTAGGAGATTATTTAGAAGAAAAAATAGGGAAAATATGGCAGCTGCGACATCTGATTTCAAATTGAAGTTGTTTGTCTATTTTCCATCGTTATGCTCCCAGTTGAAGTAAAAGAAAAGAATAATAATTCAAAATAATATTCCACAAAATAAGGAACGTTCACATTCGCATCGCAGATCTGTCAAAATGTTGGAAAATTTGGGCTGTCAATAATATATTGCTATGATGAGATGCTAATGCAAATGTGTTTTTAGAATAGAATATAATAGAAATAATCTTTATTATGTAATCCAAATACGTACAGAAAAGATAGACGCAGAAAACATTATAGGGTGACACAATGGGTGAATTTATCTAAGCTTTTTTTTACATGTGATGGAAAGCGGATTTGGTCGATGTTCCATTACAAGAATAAGAATGGCACCACTTTTTTTATGGATGGGAAATCATCAAATGACTCCTGCCGCTCTGGGTGGAGTGGAAGGGAGTGTCAGACTCTTACTGACTAAAACCTATCCGTGCTCCTCGTAGTGCCCTTTGCTTTCCAGGGCCGCGGTAACTCTTTCGAACAAAATCCGCAACCCTGGCAGGCTCTGGCCCTAACGGGCCCCTTCTCCTACGCTGACATATCTTTGAGGGGCGCGTGGAACACAACGCGCCGTCGACCTGGGCCTGGGGGTCTACTCTCTAAGCTCGAAGTCCGTAAATTCGGCCTAAGTTTCGGGCGTTTTCTACTCCGTATCACCTACGGACTTACGATTAGTCCCGAACCCGAATTAAGAAAGAATGACCGACACTAAGGCCGAAACTACGGACTTTGGGCTTAGAGAGTAGACCCCCTGGCTTTGATCGGACAGCGAGCCACCCAACGCCAACCTCTTATTTGACAAACAAAACAGCAACAGTAACCAACGAAATACTTGATACGAGTAACACAATATTTCGCACCCAATAGCCTCACCGTTGTTTTGCCAATAAACGTCAGTTACGCGGTTGATTGATCGTCTGTGAGGGCTCTAAGAGTCAATTTAGGTTAATCTGTTATTACCCGTATATTCACTGGTTAATGTTTATTACTAGTAGTGTTGCCAATCCTATCTTAGAGAAAAACTTCGTAAAAGCTTTAAAAGAATGTTACAAGACTTAACAAATTAATAACTAGCTTTTGCCCGGGACTATGTATGGGCGGGCAAATCCCGTTTTTTCCTATAGCCTTCTTAATGATGTGGTTTTCCAATTTCGACTCGTAGTTCCAGAGATAAGCGCATTCAAACAAACAAACTCTTGAGCTTTATTTTATTAGTATAGATTAAAATGTAATAAGGCCTATTAAAAAAAAATAACCATTACTTATTTTAAATAAAGATTCTTCGTTTTAGTATTTAAGCTAAGAATTAATGGTTCAAATGTTTTTAGCAATACGGCTGAAAATGAACAGCTTTTGCTTATTTCGTGTTTTTTATATTATTGTTACAAATAATAATTTCTTTATATATATTTAAATGAATACTTAAACGATAAAATAACTTATATTAAGACCTTTAATTTTGTTATATTACCACCAACTAAAATCAAATTTTCCAATAAAAAATGGATGACACTAGCCAGAGCTTAAAAATAGGAAGATTTCCAGAAAAAAAACCCGTGAAATTTACCCGTGTTTTTTTTTTAATCTCTATTTTCTCTATTTTTTTTAATTCTCTATTTTAAGGTCTTATAAGGTTGGCTACACTGACTACCAGCAATGTATACGAACCTTTAGCCTTAACGATATTATTGCACCAGATGCTTTAGAAGTAAGCTGAGTATCGATCGTTGACCTTTTCTTTATCCTACGTTTGTTGCTTTTGCATATGTCTGAAGTATTAAGGTATAATAATGTAGATTTAGGGAATATGGTACTAATTTATGGTTGACTGGTAGAAATGCCTCCGTCATTAAGTCCGCCTCTGTAAATTTGTGTGCATGAAGTATAAAAAAACATTAATAAATAAAGAAATACTTAAGTACATAATATAAATAGGCCTATGTCAAGCAGTGGGCCTCGTTCGGCTGATATGATGATAATAATCATCATCTGCCTGGCCTTTTCCCAACTATTTTGGGGTCGGCTCCCAGTCAAACCGGATTCAGCTGAATATCAATATTTTAGGGTATGAAAACTATCATTATACAGTCAGCGATCAGCCCTCTGAAGAAGCTAAGTGTATCCTAAAAAAGTGACGTGATTTTCATAGCTATTCCCGGCATTCAGAAATAAACTTTTTCTCCAAATAATTTCTCAGCAAGAAGACGCATGATCTCACTATATGACATGTGAACTCTTATCAGTAGATTATCTACCTTCTCAGTGAGTCAGTAGATCTGCTATCCATACAATCCGGCGCCATAGTTTACTGAACCACTTCTCAGTGTCATCCGTGTAGTGGCGAGCCACTTGCTGTAGTGTGACCATGTTGAAGTGGAAATGATAGTCTGTTTTTTATATGCAAGTTGTTACCTACAATATTTTTTTGAAAGAATAGCGGTGTCTTTTTTTTTGACATTTTTTTTTTCCACTTTGGAATACAAATAACGATATGAATAAAGCTACTCCGAAATTTGACCAAGGAACAATCCAAACCTTTTTCTATGATTGACAGATTTGCAACTGGATAGTAAGCGATCATTTGTGGTTAACGATGAAGCACGCTTGCCTAGAAGTAACCTATTCCCTCATGACTTAAATACCTCCAGTTTTTCTCTAAGCGACTTTTCAGCAATATAAGACACATGACCTCTTATCAGCAAGTTATCCACCTTTTCAGTGAGTCAGTAGATCTGCTATCCATACAATCCGGCGCCATAGTTTACTGAACCAATTCTCAGTGTCATCCGTGTAGAGGCGAGCCACTTGCTGTAGTGTGGCCATGTTGAAATTGGAATACTGGACTGATTCTGGACTTTTCAGAAATAAGTGCAAAGTTTTTAAAACATTTGAAAAAGTTTTAAAGACCTGACATGTTAATCATTTGATTTTTAACGTTATTTCGCGAATCAATGAAATTCAACTATTTTTTTTAAAGATGGTTGTTTCTAATACTAACTTGTTTTTTAAGTAGGTAATCATAACTATTGATAGAATAAAAAAACAAGGATTGGTAAAGATTGATGGTTTTTATTTTATTTTTTGGTTTTTTGTCGATAAATAAATGTTTTTTTTGACATAGAATGTGTTTAAAAATATGTTTTTGGCTTTCACAACATGAGTTTTTTTATAGTGTCTTGATTTTTTATGAATCATAACCTTTTTCATTTCATAAAAAAAATTATAGTTACCACAAAATAAAGCACGTGACCCGTAAAATGTTAAGCCTACAACCAGCCCCATTTACCATAACCATTTTAAAAACCACCCCCACCACCTTCCGCAAAAGCATGGCCCCCCTACCCACACATACACACTGACACACGCGTGCGCTCGCGCAGTTCCCATAGTTAGCCGCTTGTTACGAGCGTTACCCGCACTTGTGCCGTGACATAATCTGCTTACCCACTAACAGCCGGATACGGGGTAGGGTTGAGACTTTTTAAGTTATGGAGAAAATATTATTTATGACTGCTGACCAACCAGACGTCATTCTGAACTATGGCAGTGACAGCTAGGAACACGTTTTTAGCTTTTTCTGTGATATTTTCTTAATTTTATCTCTTCCTCAGAACCTTCCCCAGACTTCAAAGAATACATGAGAAAAACTTAGCTGATTTGGTCCAGCCGTTCTTGAGTTTTGCGCTTAGCAGCACATTTAGCTATTCATTTCTAGTTATCAAATAGGCTGCTAAGAAATCAATTTTCTAATAACAAACCTTAAAGCCATTATGAAATTAATATTACTAACATAAACCCATCTTAGTACATCCTGCCAATACCTGTCCAACCTGATCACTATCCCATCCCATCCAACACTAAATAATTAATTACATACAAATTACTGTATCAAACTACCCGATGTTTTGTTAAGTGACAGCCCTAGCACGCAGCTTCACAGGGATGTGCGGATGCTAACCTACTGCTAACGTAACGGGACAACCACGCGAGATAACTGTGGACCTGCCACAGTTCTACATACTTACAGTATTACAAGCACTGTACGTGTTTGTTGTGCGTTATTTTAATCCTGGTTCCTATAAGGGGTAGGTGCACTTCGGAGAAACTGCGTATTTTTTTTTCTATGCAACCAGTATCGAGTTACATGTAGTTCACTAAAAAAAAATGAAGAGTTCACATCACTTAGCTCGTTGTTAAGTGTCGAAGGAGTTACAATGATTGTTATACCTTTGATTTTTTATTAAAAAAAAGCCTAACTTTAGGATTTGGTTGCGGCTACCTCGGTTTTGTAGTGCTTGGGGCATGTTTGCCGACGCCAGAGTGGATGACTTTTATGCTATAATGCGCAAAAAGTCAGCCTCACTAATTCGAAGAATTCGAGGTGTAGCAACGGAATCCTAAGGATGATTGCGGATCGACCAGTATCGCCAGTGGTGGGAAGGCTCATTAGGCTACATGTCTTGTAATTAATTTTAATGTTGTGTATTCTGTGTTAATATTTTGTTGACATAATTTTCATTTTCCCTGACATAAATTGCTACTAACATAAACATAAGCGAATTCATTAATTGATAACTAACAAAGTATGGCCAGCAATGTGCAATGGTCTGAAATATGTTTTTTTTTTTTTCCCAACTATATTGGGGTCGGGTTCCAGTCAAACCGGATTAAGCTGAATACCAGTATTTTACGTGGAGCGGCTGCCTATCAGACCTTTACAACCCATTAACTGGGTAACACGGTAAGTACTTCTTTGTAAGACTGGAGTCAGATTTTCTACAAATGACCGCAGCAACCAGTGTAGGAGTCTCGGTATTTTAAGATGGTCACCCATCCACAGATCAACCCCGGCAAGCGTTGCTTAACCTTGAATCTCGACCCGTGCGGCTGTTATTATTTAGCCACGAGCTCACTGCCTCCAATTTAACCCAGTATGAAAAACAAATCGTGTTACTTTTAGTTTAAAAAACGTGTCTATTTATGGTCATTAGCTTTTAATTTTTGCATGTATTATTATACCTATTTATGATTATAAATATAAAATTATTTGTCGTTTATGTGGCTGTGAAAACGATTAACGTAGGTTAGATTTCAAGTTTGATGAAGATTACTGTTGCCTGAGTTAGATTTTTTTTCATTTTTTTTTCACAATGTTTTTTAAGATATTTCCTAAAAAAAAGAACCCTGTTACGAAGCTTCCGCAGTTTTTTTTTTGTGATTTTCATCGAAGTTTTATAAGAGAAATAAAAACCTTTTCTAAATAACCTGACATTGTAGATGTTTGGTCATCTCCAAATAAGCTTTTGCCAATTTTTTTACGAAAGATGACCAAATATTGCTTGACTATGACGGAATTTGTCACAAGCTAAAAAAATTGTTTCATGACAATTTTTTTATTTAGGTACCTGTTGAATTTATTCACTGCTTGCTTTTGCAGTGTTTTCTTTGAGAAACAAAAATGTATATTGTAATGTTTGAGCTAAGTGTGCTCTGTCTCTTATGCTTTTATCTATTTTCTCTCGGAGGAGAGAGGGAGAAAAAGACTGGCTGGCCTTCTTAACGGCTTAATAATCAGCATTGATATGCTAATTATTTTGCTTTGAAATTTGAAAAATGCTGCCAGCTGTTCCCAATTGACAGCGATGCGGATTAATATTTGATGTCCTATGAGCACTTGAAAATGCATACTATTTGACTGGATTTTTTTAGTAAATTTCTCAAAAGCTGGAGAAAAGTTCAGGCGCAGAAAAAAAAAACAAAAAAATGACAGAGTTGTGAGTGTTTTAAAATATCTGATAAACAGAGAGACGTGTGACGTTACCCACTAGCATCGCCATTGTGAATTTGCACCATCTATTACAAACAATGTTTTGCATGACAACGATACGAACTTCAAAAACTTGTAACTCCTCTATTTTGCTATCAACTATATTTATTTTTTTCACAAACCGCACAATTTTAATGATAGCTTTCGGATAGGTATGAACATTCATCTCGATTTTTGATAGTTGTCATATACCTACCCTATTCATACTACACACAGACATTACTCATACTCACACTACTTGCAATAAATGAGTACTGAACAGCTCAAACGCCCGACATGTTAAAATTCAAAATCATATTTATAATATATCTTGCGTTATAGTAATAATAGAGTTTTAAAACGTGTAAATCAGGGGACAAACCGGTGTGTCGGCGGAGCTTGAGCGGTGAATACTTCTTTCCTATTTTATATTTGTTTTTACATATATTAACATGTTATTTAAAAATCATTATTGTCTCTTTAATTATTATTATCTCATGTCGTATCCACATTAATCCAGCACCCGGCTGAGCATACCATGTCGCGTGCTGGCCCACTACTCCACATGCACCTATTGATAAAGTGCAGATAACGACTTTTTATACTGACGATACTTACATGTTACTTTGTAACGTATTGATTCATCTTGAACTTGGTATTGATGAAGGAATCTGGATTAACGTAACACTTAGTTTAATCAAATAGATGTAAATAGTTTCATTTAGTTATATAGCAATCTGGGGCTGAATTTCTAAATGTAAAACATGTAGGTACATAGGTAATTGACAAATGCTATCGAAATGTCACGTGATCGTTTACTCCAATTTTGGAGTTTGGCAATCGCCATCGTTAGTTGAATGGCGGCTTACCTTGAGCCCCAGGAATGAATCCTCATTCCTGGGGCTCAAGATAAGCTGATGTGATGTGTGATGTGTTGATTCTTTCATTTTTCTCATTCTTTCATTCCTTCATTCTCCTGCGGCTGGATAGCCGCAGGAGAATCAAGGTTGTCGACAAAGCCGAAGAATCAAACTTAAGTGGCAGTGGGCAGGGCACATTGCTCGCAGAACCAATACAAATACAAAATTATTTATTACAGATATACCAGTTACAGGTACTTTTAAATTGTCAGTCAAATAAATAAAGCTAGTTCTGCAGCGCTAGCGACAGGAGCAGCAAGTTGTTCTGCAGCAAGACACACTCACCAACCTTATATCCAGCGCGGCAGTTGTACGTTCCAGAGAGTATGGAGAAGAACGTGCAAGAAACTCCACGGACACTCTTTTAAATAAGTGTTTACAAAATCATGGTTACATTCGTTTCGAAATAATTAATGCGTGAAATTATAATTATAATGCAAAAGAGATTAAGTCTATACAATGTAAATATGGTCTGAATGTACAGGTAGTTGATAGGGTCGAAACCACGTACCGGAAGACGCAGCGTTGGTAGGCCTTCCACAAGTTGGAACGATGACCCGATGAAGGTCAAGGAATCCACTGGTTGACTGGCGGCACTTAGCAGATGCTTATGTCCAGCTGTGGACTTAAGCTTCTTGTTATTCGGCAGAAATGTTGAGTTACATAGCTAGATCGATGCTCTTGGATGAATATGCTCTGGAATTTAGTCACAAATACGTCATGTCTTCACATTAAAATGCTAGATTTATTAAATTAATTCACAACAAGATAATTTATGGTTTGTTTCATTGTTATGACAACATTATGATAAGAATACACAATTAGCGAATTCATAATTATTTTATTAACATAACTTTATCATAATTTTAAAAACTGTGCAGCAATAATTTAGTAATAATTACGAAAATAAGTTAAACCAAATTCTGTACGTGTTTTTGTTATAAGAAATTAGTACAATTTTCGGTATTATGTTTTCAATTTTTCTCAAAACTGATTATTTTTTGGTATAAAATATTGATTTATGGTGGTGGAAAATCATTCTTGTTTTGCATCTTTTCTGTTTTCTGCTAAGCAAAATGGTGTGCCTCATTCTTACGCTTTTCCTGACTTGCGTAAGTATTGTTTTGTGTTATTTTACCAATATTGTAACTTTTGGATTTTTTAAATTCCGAACGAAAGGTTCGTATGAAAAAACAGATCACTCGTGTCTCTGTCTGCTTTTATTTTGCTTTCCCTGAGCTTTTTTGAAAAGCTATAGCTTCGTCATGTGAAAATTTACCCCGGCCATTTTGAGACCATTTAAAATCTAATTCTAAAAATTAATTTTCAGGTTGCATTTCTGCAAGCATGTCCCGAACCTCTAAACGTGCACATCCAAAACTACGAAGGACCAATCATCTTGCATACAGCAAACTGCGACAACCAACCGCTTCGTAATCTTGGCAACCAATGCCTTGGTACCTGTGGTAACCAACAACTTGGTTACTATAGTAACCAATACAAGCAACCTGGTTGCTGTGAAGTGGAATGCACTTGTGTTTCAAAGCAGAATTATGCACCTTATGCGTATGGTTCCTATGGGGGGTCTGTTTGCTGCCCGGTTGCTGAAAAGCCTATGGTTTACTGTGTTTGTAACAGTTATGGGGGCAATGGGTATTCCAATAGTTATGGAGGAAATCAGGGTTATCAAGGATATCCTAATTGTCAGGGGAAGTATTCTGGTTGCTAATTAACAAATAAATTAACCATTTTGTATTTACCTGAAAACTTACTACTTATGTTATTTAAAATTTTGATGTTCCCGGCTATTAAATTAATTTCGCTTTTTATTTTTTAATTCAATTATCATACTGTTTTTCTTCAATAATAATAAAATTTCAACCCGTAACTTTTGTACACATTTTGTTTTGTAATTACTGGAACGTTTTTTAAGCAGATGTCAATGTATTTAATGTAATGAATAAGATAATTAGTGTTTGTCTTTTCGTTTCGAATCCTGTCTTGCAACCAATAAACATATGATCTACAAATAATTTTCGGTTTTTTTATTTCAACCAGAAATACTGTCTCTCTGTTGTAAGATTTTTTTTTATATTGGCAATTTTTTTCGGGGCTTGTCAGAATACGAAGGAAGGATCACTCAAAAGAACATGATTGCAAAGTCAATAAATAAAGTTATAAATATGATTCAATGGGCCGAAAACGTAAACAAGGAAATTAAAATCACGATAACGTGTAATACATTATTTATGATCAAGCCCATGCACCCAATTTTGGTCACTTACAGTAAATATTGAAATATATTCATAGATAATATTTTATTATCGTGCGATACAAAATGCATACATTTCGAAACACGTATAAATTGCCATGGCTGCGCCTGAGTCGGTCTGCGCGAAATCATTTGCAAAACTTATCAGTTTGCGCCATGATGTCATTGTGTATGAAAATACAGAATACTAACTCCAAGTAACATATTGCACCTACCTTTTATCTATATTGTATATACAGTATAGATAAAAAAGAAAAGTCTCGAACAACTGCAGTCATTGATAGACGTGGAACAATATTTTCATGTCTTTACGTTAAGTTACACTTCTGTAATTATTTACTCTGTGACATTACGCCATCTTGAAATCAATATGGCTGCGATTTTGTTAATCTATAACTTTCTTATATTATACCTAAAATATTTTACGACACTTAAATATTTTTACATGAAATATTCGACATTTTTTAATTTAAAAATGTTGCACTATACCTAAATTAGGTAAATATTTTCTTTCGTCATTTGTTTCCAATTTGTTGCTGACACGATATTTCTGGTTGTTGCTTTATGATTAAGAACTAATATTGATTGATTCTAGTCTCGTTTTGATTAGTATCAGTCATGCATGTATTTCTGTATAGGGGTCGATGACCGCTTTAAGTTTAGGGGTGAAAATGTCCTGCCAGGGTTGCGTAATTTGTTCGAAAGAGTTACCGTGGACCCGGGGGTCTACTCTCTAAGCCCGAAGTCCGTGGTTTCGGCCTTAGTATCGGGCGTATTCTACTACGATGATACGTAGTATCTGAAGTCTGAAACTCCCTTCCGCTCCGCACAGAGTCGAAGGAGTCATTTGATAATTTCCCATCCATAAAAAAGCGATTTGATCTTCAAAGTTAAGCACCGCTTGCCGAGGTTGATCTATGGACGGAATTACACACCTAGACTCCTTCGTGCCTCGAATAGCAGACTATACAGTAAGTCCCAACTGTCATTCATCTTTCAAAGTACTGACAGTCAGAAGCCAGTAAATCTGACTCCGGTCTTGCCAAGCGGTATCGTATTATTACCCAGGGTTGTGGAGGCACTAGCACTCGCTGCTCAGATAGGCACTCGCTAAACCATCATCGTCATATCAGCCGAAAGTCCACTGCTGGACATGGGCCTCCCCAAAAGTTTGCTATAATCGCTTGGCAGGCGGGTTGGTGATCGCAGTGTAGCTGTAGCAATGTACCTACAGAGAATGCTGCTGCCCATTCTCTGGTGAGTCCCTTAGTCGCCTCTTACGACACCCACGGGAAGTGATGTGATGGTGCTATTCTTTTACGTCCACACCATACGGAACTACTAGCTGTATATAATTATATGAAATACTGGTAGTCAGCTAGATTCTGTTAGACTGGAAGCTGACCCCAACCAAGGAATTGGGAAAGGCTACGCACTACGCAGATTGATAGATTTTATCTTATAAGAAAGGATTGTTAGTTTATAAACGACTTCAAAATAAGGAGACGGTTCTCGATTATTGATTTATGTTTGTTCAGCGATATTTTCGCCAATTGAAAAATAAAAATACATTTTTACAACAAAAAAAAAATAGTAACGACTTCGTATCTTTAATTTCGAAAGTCGGTGTATTTGGTTATTTGTTCGTTTTTTTACACCGACTTCCGAAATTAAAGTTATTTTATATTTTGTTTTTTAATTCACAGTCGGTCGATTTTTTTTGTAGTTTTATTTTCTTCCCCAGCTACATTACTCTATCTTAATTTTAATATTTATCCTTATTGTACAGTACAACCTACTATATCAAGATAAGGATTATTGTTCTATTACGAAGAATATCGTATGTTTACAAAGATAAAGGTAAATGCGGAAATTACCTTATCGCAGGATAATTCACAATTAATTAAAAATATCACTTACATTTACGAATAGATCTATCTATTAGGTAAATATAATAAATATTAAGTATAGATAAAAATAACGTACGTACGAGTAAAGATAAATTTTAACAGAATACAATATAAATAATCACAGCTGACAATAAAGCGTGAACGACAGTGACATTCATCATGAAACATAATTCCATGTGATCTAGAATAATCCTACAGAAACAAACTAGTTACTCACAATCTCTAATCCCACTCACACCCCATAGTGCAATCACATTTATAATCCCCAAACACCTATCGTACCAATCCTCTCCCCCCCACTCACATATACACACACTCGCACACACACACCCACTCACCATCACTCGAACATTCACACACACACCATAGTGCGCATGCGCATCCTTAAACTAACTGATTTTCATTTGTTTTTCTGTTTTGTTTAGATTAGTCTCCTCCTTTAGAATTGAGGATTTATCTTTTTTATTCTTAATAAGTATTTTCTGTTCAATAACCCAAACACAAAGATACTGTATGTAGTGAAGGGTGGAATGTTCTAACACAAGCAATTATTTTGCTTAATTGGTCACTCCTAAAAGTAAACATTTATTATTTATTTATTTATTATTATTATAGGTAACTCTAACACAAGACATTCAAGGAGAGGGAGATAACATCAGAGTATAAAGTCCTCCTGACCGATTTCGGCCATGGCGGCCAATCACAAAGGAGACTAGCCATCGGCGCGGGACATATTATAGTGCACAAGCGTGTGCGCAAACACAGGTGCACTCCCTCTTCCATCACTCTCATATTCCGATGGTACGGCAACCCGACACGTCCGGAGAGAGACCTAACACAGGACCACCAGCTTTACTTTAGAGTAAGTGGTAGTGGGATAACAACACAAAAACAACAACAACATAAAAACACAAAAACAACATAAAAATCACAGCCAAAACAACTGGCAAAAAGAACATGAAATATTGCACAAGCCTTTCTGTTATGCTGTAGGTCCTACAAAAATACAAAACCCCCCACAAAAATCTCTTCTTAGTGGGCCGTACCATGGCGTGTTAAAACGTCAGTCGTTCGAGCGAGAAAGAGGGATGGAGCTATATAGGGTGTATAGCCCTCTTTCTCGCTCGAACGACTGGAAACCTTCAACTCGCGAAAAAAGTAAAAATCGTTTGTAGTAATTCTGCGCAGATGAAGTCGCGGACGAAGTAAGTACTAGTCTAGAGTAATCCAATCTACAGAAATACACTTGTAACCGACATGAGGTAACTCTTACACAAGACATTCAAGGATAGAGGAGATAATGACGGACTTATCTTCCATTATAGAACTGCGATTGGCACACAGTTGGACGCTAAGTCGATCGTATGAAGTACGGCTGAATAGCTACTTTATAATTTTAGTTAAAAATAGATGCTTTGAAACCAAAAATTGGACATAAAATTCGATCAATTGTAAAAAGATTAGGACTGTTATATTTTTTGGGAAATCTTAGGAAAATCAGTCCAAAACATTGGTCTCATTTATCTTACGGAACCAGTTTTATTTACCAAGGCATTGATAAAACGAAGGATAAAAATTTAAGCAATATTTTCTTATTAAGATACCATTTCAATGCAGCATGTAGGTCATTAAACTTTTACAAGAAACAACAAAAAAAAAAGAAAAAAATCAGCTAAAGGTCACTCGAAATACAGTTTATAATGTTGTTTTTGTTTGTCATTTGAACGGTCATTTTGTTTTTCTTTCCATTCCACATTCAAAATCTCCCGTGTCTATTCTCCGATGCTCTTTTATTAAAGGAAACATCAAAAACATCGTGCAAAAATCAGCTTAGCAGCTGCATTTCAGAGTTCTATCAAAAAGCTGTTCTATCATTTGCACAGCCATTTTGTTTTTTCTTCCGCACCCACATTCAAATTCTCCCGTACCCACTCCCCGATACTAACGCCATCTAGTTCAAAACTAGTGTCAACATCCACTAGCTACATGAGGTAAGGCTTACGCAAGGTATTCAAGGATAGTGCAGGCAAGCGTGGCGTTTCATTGCGCAACTCAAATGTCGAGTTAGGAAAGGAGTGGTGCCGTGTCAAGGCGGCTTTGAGTGGAAACAGAACGCCTTTCCATTTGTTGGGCAATGGGATCTAGCCTAAATGCCAGGTTGGGCTGGAAAGGGGTAATTTGGGAAGAGTTGCTTAAAGAAAAAGGGGTAAAAGACACTTTAGAAAAGCAGAATCAGATAGCAAGTTTTTTCCGTGAGGCTACTAATTTAAGTTATGTTCGCGCAATCTGTCAACACGTAGCGAAATAAGAGGAGTTCTCGACAGATTGCAACTGAGATGTGAATGTGATTTTTTTATTATTGGTCCTCAGTTTTCATTCCCAGAATAGTTGATGAAACAAAATCAAATGGGAAGACTAAAATTTACCGTCGTCTTTAAATAAGTTCTGGATATCCCTGGGTTAGCAGCAGCCGGGAAACTTCTGGTAAAAACTCGCGAGCGTGATTATTTCAACTGTGAAATTGATTAGTTATTTCATCAGAATTTAATGGGCAGCGATCATTTACGCCCAAATTATTGAATTTTACACCATCCAAATAATTCCTCATCTGCATATAGAGCTGATATTATCAATAATGAAGATTCGGTAATGTAAATAACTATGTAAATCGACGTTTCTATGATTTTTTCCTTTATGCAACTATAGTTGTTGCGCTTTAGCATGGAAATAGAGGTCATTGACCAACCTGTGTACATTTATTGCCTTGAAAACAATACTATTACATTATTTATGTTGTTGCGGATTTTGTTACAAAGAGTCACTTCGGCCCTGGAACTCAAAGGGCAGTAGGAGGAACACGGATGGGTTTTAGTCAGTAAGATTCTGACACCCTCCCGCTCCACCCAGAGCGGAAGGAATCATTTGATGATTTTTTCATCCATAAAGCGCGGTTTGATATATTTTCTGTGAAAAAGCTGGCAAACCATCATTCTTATGCCTCTCATAATGTTATCTGATGATTGCCAAATCAGACCCAAAAGATATAAAGCCATCCTGAATCTATCGTGATTTTAAACATTTATATGATTCTAACCACTAATGAAAAACTGTACATAGTTTTATTTCATTTGTCGTCTGTCATGTATGTATCACAGGCAGGAAAAAGGCCTGGATTTCTTTCTTCCATTCCTGTCGGCTTTGGACAGTTGTCAATAGCCAGTATACTATTGTAGTCTCTGGTTTTCAACTAATCCTGTCGATAGACGTAAGCTCCTTCCGCCATCTTTGTCTAGGTCATCCGCGATAGCGCCGGATATTTTCTACAAATTATATTAAATGAAAAATCTAGTCCATTTGTTTAAAGTAGTATTCTAATAATATGCTTTAGTAGATGTCTATATTCTAAATTATCCTACCTCATCTAGAAATATTTCCGACATCCATTCCAAGAAGAAGCTTACGTAACGATATAAAAATACAGAACATTCTCACAACATGCCTCGAGTTCAGGAAGTACCCTTGAAAGATCGTCCTCACATCCTTTGTTGATGTAACAGTCGTGCGACTATTTATATACAGTGATTATCCTTATATACCTAAATGTGTTGTTTTTGTAGGTTTACAGGCAAGCGAGCTCCATCGTTGTCCATATAATCGCTTAACTTCAGGTGAGAGAGTCGTCAAACGGGAACATGAAAAATCTCTAAAATCAAGAGTACTTCTAAGCAAGCGATCTCCGTCACCGCCGCCGCCGGTTGCCTCGACGAGGACACGGCGGTGCTCCGCCCAAGCAAGGCAGACCTCCACCGTATACTCCACCGTGTCCTCTTGCTCTACCCCCTGCCACTTACGCTTTGTGATTCTTCGGGCTACGAGTATGTCTGTAATCTTAGTTCTCTTCTTTTGTATCTGACTCGATCGCGCAAGAAAACTCCCGATTATACCCCTTTCCATTACCCTTTGGGTAGGTCGCTTCTTAGTGTATAAATTTTCACCATTCCTTTCCATATCATGTATTTGTCATATTTTGTTATCCTCTAAGCAGTTATCTATTATCAAAATCTTTATAACTACATTTTTCTTCACACTTTAAAGTCAATAAAAATATAGGATTACACGAACAGTGTCATAACATAACAGTCGTCTAAGGCATTTGTTACTTCCTCATAGATAAATTGAAATACGTTATCGTGTTTTATATTGCGTAATAGTCCCTTTGTTTGTTCAGATTGTAAAATTAACTGTTCTAGTGTATGTTTGTGTATATTGTTTGATTGCAGTATTGAACTGTAGCTGTAAATAGCTTAGAATTTGTGACCAGAGTCGGACAGACAGGTCATATCGATGATTTTCTTGATGTCCTGTCTTTTGTCAGAGTGGTCTAGCATAGGCATATGATTCATAACAACATGTTTTTTTTTGTAGGTATTGCTACTCTTGGTGTCGTCTTAAAATACTGTTAAGGGCCTTTACGCGGTAAGGCTTTTCATACAAACTTCTTCTTCTTCTTTCTTCTTTTCCTTCTTCTTCTTAACATCTTCTATTCTTTCCTCTTCTTCTTCTTCATCTTCTTCTTCTTCTTCTTCTTTCTTCTAACTTCTTTCTTCTTCTTTCTTGGTATGCATACGCTAGATATCCAGGTCTAAATAGTTTTCACTGTTATCAGAGAACATTTTTGAAAAAGATTTTAGAGGGAGAGAGAGAGCGATTTTTAAGTTTTCTATATAAATTGAATAATTACTATATCCTTCCCTCTGAACTCTTTTTTCGAAAATTTTCTGTGATAAATATTTAGACCTAGATATCTAGCGTATGCATACCAAGTTATATTAAAATCAGTTCATTAATTTCGAAAAATAAGGATTTGAAAGTTTGTATGAAAAGCCGTACCGCGTAAACGCTCTTAACGGTTTACTTAAAAAATAATGGGGCTGCAACATGTTGCTGTGTCAGAAGAAAAAGTCACTAATCAGAAGTCGTAGTAAAATAAAATAAATGTTTGTAATTTATATATTTATTAATATTTGGGCAATCTACGCTCAAAAATAAAAAAAAAATTGTTGTTCCCTACGTTTCATCCAAAACAATGTGAGAACTGTAATTTTTGCACATAATTATGTTGTCTACGATTGATACCAAAACCAGCCTGAAAAAAAAATAGGAAGGTGATAAAAAAACGAGTAAAATGTGGTCAACAGCAAGCATCTCAACCATTTACGAAGCAGTAAACATCTCCGATCTAGCAGACCTCTACAAAACACCATTCAACAATGATTTACAAGAGCTAACGGTTCCTCTAGACATAAATATCATACAATTGTGTGGAACGAGTCCCACTTGAGCGGCGCGTGATATAAGACCAAAGATCAATAAATCATCGTTGGTAGACCGACGCAAGCGCGATGCAGCGCCCTTGATGCAGCGCGGGTATGCTGAGTGACGATTGTGAAATAGGATGTTGTAGTTTCCTGGTAATATGTAGCTTGGTTATTGCTGTTGTAAAGTAATATTTACTAGTTACAGCGTGAATGTTTCTACTTCTTAGTTGTACACTTTTGTCAGAGTGGTCCTATTTGCGCAAACGAGGCACACCGCACACGGGGAGATGTTTGGTTTGACGTCGATTTTCCCGAGTACGAGTACTGCTCTCTCAGCGATGTGGTTCCATTTCTGCTGATTAGACACGTTGCGAGTACACTAGATCATGGTGTACTCAGTAGATTTTTGTTTCAGGTCAGTCCAGCGAGTTGGTGATCAGGCGCGTGCTCTCGTGTACCGGGCCCCTGGATCACCAGTCTCTCGTCAATCGTTTTTTTTAAATGTTGCGTCATTCATATTATAGTAATTGACATGGATTTGATCAACTTTGTAACAGGGTTCAAAATCAACCTTAACTTCAAGTTTTGCTCAGCAATCCTGATCATCAATAATTACTATAAATTATATAATTACAACAAAGACAGTTTGATCGTTACACTGCTTATGAGATAGTTTATTTTAAATTAAGTCCTTACTCCAGAAAGCGCCAAAGTGTGTTCGCATATTCCATTGCCATTATTTTGATACTTTAACAAATTCACTCTTGTTTAATTAAATTCTTCTTCTTCAGTTATGATCTTCTTTCTTTATCGTGTGGGCAGTAAGGTCTAACGGCCCCACACACCCTAGTGTCAGAGTTTCTAAACCACCTCAAGGGCCTCTGACATGGTTTATTTGACGACCGCCATTTGGCGGCCGGGACCACCGGCTTATACGTGCCTTCCGAAGCACGGAATCATCTTTTTATCAGACTATCAGGTGATTCAAGCCTGCAATGTCCTAGCCAAACTGGAAACCACTTTACAAAGTACCTATGCTTCCCGTGAGAATCAAACTCACGACCAACGCCTAAACCACTCGACCACGGAGGCAGCTAATTGGCAGGCCTATACTAATCCTAATCCTAATCCTCCTAACAAAATCTCTTCTTTCAATCAGTATCACACCAATCTTCGTCAATCATTACATTCATTACGCAACCGTCAATCTCGTCCCTTCGCATAGCCCCGGGACATCCTACGTTTCACAACATGTTGACTTGTTGCGTAACAGGGGCACAACTAGAAACAACGTGTGATGTGTACCTGTTACGACGACTTGCTTGTTTGAGGGCTTATTTTGTGGCGGTGGATTATGTTTGCGTTTAATACTGAGAGGACGCAGTGCTTTAGTATTATTTATAATAAATACTACTTTAGTCAAAAGTTTAAAAAATATGCTGACTTTCCACCAAGTATGGCTTACTATTTTTTTTATTTTTTTATTTAGACCTTACTGTCCCACAGCTGGGCAAAGGCCTTCCAATATTTTTTGCACGTGCACCCCGTACTAGTCCTCATGTATTTCCGTGGAGTTTCTTGCACGTTCTTCTCCATAGAGATCTACGCTTTGGAACATGCAAATAGCTTCATCTTTTTGACCAACCGACCTTGACAGTTTAAAAGTGCCTGTAAATGGTCTAATTGAAATAAATGCTTCGAGTTTTGAGTTTCATAGTACGCGTCCAGGTCGTCTTGTCACCTCTTTCTGGGCCGGCCTCGGCGACACCGTCCATCTTTGGGCAACCATTTATGTGGAGACTTTTGCCCACGGTTACAGTGCATGCGGCTAACGTGACCCGCCCAATCCCCTTTGAGCCTGCCAGCCCGTAGTATAAGCTGAAAATTTGCTACCACATTTTGTTCAACTTGTCAAAAGTGAAATCAATATTCTGTGATGCTTGATCCTTTACAAGCAAAGCAATCTAGACGCCAACAATCATTCAACACCTAGTCTCTCACTATACATTATTCCTACGGAGAAGTTTCGAATACTTTAGCCACAGTGTCAGAAGAGAGGCGATAATCTGGAAAAGTTATTGCTGACGGGAAAAGTAGATGAGAAAGACAGGTCAGGGGTAGGAGCCCGTTCCGATGATCAGATCAAATACGTTGCACGACCAAAGTCTGCGATGCACTTCGCTGAAGATAGAAAAATATTCGTCGAGGTCACGACGCTCAACATTGTACAAACGACGCAAGGAGGAGGAGGATGGTCTAGTCAAGCCATACTTTGATTTTTTTTTTAAACATTGCGCCACACTAGGAATTTCTCATGTATCGTGGGTGCGTTTACAATCGTACATACAAATTCACATACACAAATACCCAGACCTGGAACAACTATCTGTAGGCCATACAAATATAGAGAAGGGGCGGGCTGTAAATCAGCGTTGACCGTTGACCAGTGTTGTGGCCATGCTGCACATTGCTCAACATTTGCTGAACCCGCTCCTTTTGCCACACAGCTCAAAAAATTTTTTGGTTATAATATTATGACTGTAGTGTTGGCAATAAATGTTTCTTTCTTTCTTTCGTATTTGTTCCGTGCGGGAATTGAACCCGCGACACGCAGCGCCAGCTGCGCTGCGCCAACCGTATCGTAAAAATATATAGCATCTTATATTCCTTTACACATTCCCTTTCTTTTGTAAATCAGTCTTCAGTGGTCTGCAGAATAATACCAATGTCAAAAACATTATCCTTTAACAAGGAGTTCAGTAAACTGCTACAGTAAATGAGGAACTAATCAGAAACTCAAATAACATAATAAATAATATGATTCACGCGCTCACAATGTTGTAATCAATCAGGTGATGTAATGACTCATCATTTAAATTGAATCGTCTATCTTTAGTAGAAGTGTTCTTTAAATAGATTGTGTGACTTTAATACTTAATATCATTACGTGTTATATAATAAATTAATAATACACCCTTATTTATAAAACGTTTTTAATTTTTTAGTTCAAAGATTCTAAATTCAATTTCTCCATAGAAAATTTTGAATAAAGAGCCTGTTATCGATATTTTAGCTAAGTAATGGTTATGAAGTTTTTATGATTGAGGCTGTTCGGGTTTTTATATAACAGTCGAAACTAATACTAAGTTTTTAATGAAAGTTTTGATCCAATAACTAAAATTTTTGGAGATGTTATGCCGCAAAAACGCACGGTTCCTGTGGAATGTTAACAAAAACAAAGCCGAAACACAGTTTACAATCTTTCCACTATTCAATTTTATACATGTAAAAATTATAAATAATGTCAAATCTTTCAGGAAAAACATCGTAAGCAACAATTTGAGGAAGGGAACTTTACTCTTACTACAGGAACGGCTCGATATATCCCAAAACCTCGATATGTCAGCCGAAAGATGTCCACTGCTGGACATGGGCCTCCCCCAGATAGGGGGTTTGCCATAATTGCCACGCTTGGCAGGCGGGTTGGCGATGGCAGTGCAGCTGTTGCAATGTTGGTACCAACACAGAATGCTGCTGCCGATTCTCTGGTGAGTCCCTTAGTCGCCTCTAACGACACCCACGGGAAGTGATGGGAGCGAGCCCTTACCACCAACTTATCGTTAGCAACATGTGTTTTCAAAACTCGTTTTGAATCTTAAATTATAATATCATTTAAGGTATAAAAACGCATTTTGCCTAAATGTCGCTTACGGCGTTAAAAACTCAAAAAATAAAGTATCTAAATTGAAATTTCACACAAGAAACATTGCATTCTTTCCCACATAAACAATAAAACTAAGATATCAGTTAAACTAGTACTATTACTGCGAGCTCGCGAGTAACCTTGCTGTAAATAGCTCTATCGCCATTACATCACATGTTACGCAATGTCACAATCAAAATCTATCTCTGTGTGTGTGTATGTGTGCGCTCACATACGAAACTTGCGCGTACGCAATGGCTCTGTTTGGATACTGTGAGGATTGTGTACTGTGTGTTTGGAGTTCGTGAAATGTTACAACTGATTAAGTGAATGGGGTAATTATTGGAGTTATGGAGGATGATTTAAGGAATGCTGGTGATAAATACTTATATTATGAGGTACAGTTCTCGTCAAATAACTTTGCCCTTCTGAAGTTAGCCATTTACAAAGATCGCGCAGGTGCATTCACGTAGACGGGAGCAAGCGGGACGCAAGCATGCACCGAACGTAAACGAGCGACTGAGACATAAAATCGCGCCGCCATAATTCCCGCCCCCATGTTTCTTGCGCATGCGCAGTTGCAGTTTGTTCGTAATACTACGCAGCCACTCGTAGCCAACTTCAGAGGGGCAAAGTTATTTGACGAGAACTGTAATATGAGGTAAGAAAACTGGAAGTACTAAGCTGATTACTAAATTTCTTTAACTGATAGAAGGTTACAGTGAGTTAGAGTTACTCAGCTATGAGTATCAAAGGTTCCTCTCGGAATGCCTCAGTGAGCGAAGCCTCGAGAAACAAGAAGTTATTCAAATGTTAGTTAATTGTGCGTACAGCTAAGGAGAGGAATTCTCTGCCAGAGTCTGTGTTTCTTTATAGCTACAACCTGGGAGTCTTTAAGTCAAGAAGAGTGAATATGTTACTTCTAGGCAAGCGTGCTCCATCTTCCACCACATCATCGCTTATCATCAGGTGAGATAGTGGTAAAACGCGAGCCTATCAAAAGTAAAAAAAAAACTAATTACTGAAGACTGGATAAAGATAGCTTTGCATGCTTTGGCTAAACGATTTTAACTATAACAGATTTAACAGACCAGTGGAGTACTGAAGCATATATGGCAGAAGTTTTTGTCTAGCTGGCAAGAGGGTAATAATTAAAAATGTTACCATTTTCATAAGTTTTATTATTTTACAATAGTTCAAATTCATTGAAGTCGCTAGTAAACGCTCATTGCCTTTAAGGAAGACCTTATATATGCCCAACAGTTTATCTCGACGACACAGTAACCTATGATTATAAGTAGTAGTAATGTCAATGAAATAGTTCAAATAATGCGGTTGTTATATTATGTTTATGTTTTGTTTTGAGACCGAACCTAGGCATCTAACAAACCATTGTAGTTGATAAAATCGTGTGAGAGTCATTCTTCCTCGGAAAATCTTAGCACCATCTTTCAGAAAAACGCGTCGTCAGCACAACGCCATCTATCAACCACGTAGTCAACTGTCAATATTTGGCAGGAGTATATGTTAAATAAGAAGCCTATACTATGTAACGATAATAACGATAAGATAACTTATTGAAATGTTTACTTTCATTTTCTTAGGTACCAAGCAAAATAAAAGTGAACATTTAAAAAGTTTCACAAATATCTCAACAATATGTTTTGGTGTTATTTTCAATTTTTGGAATTCGTGCATTTTATTTTTCCCAATATATGCACTGCTTCCCGTAATGAAAACTATCTTTTTTACACTTTTTAATATTCATATCTTTTTGAAGAGTTAACCGATTGCGACAAAACAAAAACTAAGTCGTACACAGAGTTAAGGCATAAATAATATATAATATAATGTACCATCAAGCTTGTATTACTTGAGGGGTTAAGCACAAGCCTAGTCTACTCCAGGTTGCTACTGAGAAATTTCCAATAGCAAAATTCAATTATACTTTGCCCAAAACAGGAATCGAACCTAGGTGGATGCAACCTATTAGCAGTGCGTTTCCAACTTACTATATATGCTAGGAAAACCAAGTTATTTTAGTACATTTTCAGGAAATTTTGTTCCTCTATTTGTGAATCTCTAGCTCATTAATTCAGTATAGATGACTCTTAGGTATATTTACTATCAACGCACTTCTTAGTAGTGTATTATAATACTCCACAGTGTCATTGATAACGCCTTGTTAGGAATTTCCTCATAGTGCAAACGTTATTTATATAATTATCAGATAGCCTGTTGAATCATTAGTAAACGTGTGTGTAAAGTAATGATGCATAAACAGATGTATTTAAAGTTCTCACTCGTAGGTACTGCTTACTAGACAATCTTATCAAAGATAGGTAGTTCAATTAACTGGTTCATAGGTAAGTGACATTCTGTCAGTGGTATCGTGGCGAAGGCGATAGTCGAAACGTCAAAAATTTATGGACAAACACTGTCGAAATGTCACGGGATCAATGCCTTATATTTTGGCATTTTGGCAATCGCATTATTTTGCTAATATAATCGCACTTTGTCTCGAGAAAGCTTCAGGTGAGGGCTGTTTGTCTCGCCGTCTAATCAAAGCCAGGCCCGGGTCGACGCCGCGTTGTGTTCCACGCGCGCCTCAAAGAGATGTTAGCATTGTAGACGGGGCCTGTTAGGGCTAGAGCCTGCCAGGGTTGCGAATTTTGTTCGAAAGAGTTACCGCGGTCCTTCAAAGCAAAGGGCACTAGGGGGAGCAGGGATGGGTTTTAGTCAGTAAGAGTCTGACACTCCCTTCTGCCCCGCCCAAAGCGAGAGGAGTCATATTTTGATGATTTCACATCCATAAAAAAAAGGTGAGGGCTGCTGGATTCGAGAAGAACAGCACCCTGATAGGGTTTGAGGTAGTGACGCTTGGCTGGAATGATAATGATGACTACTTAGAACCATCCTGTCCGGCCGGAAACACACTTAAGGTGGAAGCGTCAGGGTAGCCCGCGAAATTCTAATTTTTTTAAGTATTTTGCATTTTGCAGGTCATTTGGCCTTCAGTTAGAATTCATGCCAAATGTTATGATTTCATGAAATACTACATTTGGCATCAATTCTAACTGAGAGAGTTCTATTGATGATTTTAATGATTACAGTTCTGCAAATACGCACTTGCTACGGCCGCGAATCATATTTTGACCAACATACAACCTGATACTGACCTGCAAATTGCAAAAAAACGTAAGAAAATTTTAATTTCGTGGGCTACCCTGACGCTTTCACCTTAAGCCTTTTCAAAAGAAGAATTTGATCACAACTTTAAAAGATACTATACATCTGTATGTACGTATTTGGAATTGTTCATATATCTTAACATACCGTGTTTGAATTGTCACGCTTTTCCCCTTAACGGGTAGGCATAATGCCAAGTAATACACGAAAATCTTTCATCAATGATTACGTTTTTATTTTTAGACATCCGGAAGATGACCAATTTTGAACCAACATTATTCATAATTATTATGGGAAGCATTATTTAAATAATATTGCTGATAATACCACCCTGACACACTACTGAAAACTGTGCTATTACTAAACCACTATCAATTTTTTTTTTCTTGCTCTTTTTTGGTTTCCCTTGGGATTGTCGGGCAACCAAACTGACATTATAAAACCCTTCATTGTTGCCTGGTACCAGAAAAAAGTAACAATGAAGCTAGCTTAGTACTAAAAAAAGCCCTGGTACCAGCAACGAAAAAAACAGACACGACAATTTAAAGGAGCATTCAAAACCCCACACTTGTCTACTATCCTAGCACAAACACTTGTACATTCCTACGCACGCGCTAAGCACACGGCCGCATGACCGCTGTAAGGTCATCCGGAAATGCCGTGAGCTAATCGGAAGTAGGAGCACGTTGCAAGTACCCTTGCGTGCTAGTGATGTAATTGAGTGTAAACAAAGCATAGTGTTAGTCATGTGTCTGAGAAGGTTATGTAAAAGGAAGAAGGATTAGAAGTGGTTATGTGGCCGTGGGATAAAATAGTTTGGTAGATTTTCGTGACTTGTTACTCTTAGAAGTCTTGGTAGTCTTGTCTCTCTTGTTCTTCATATTAGGATGAATACTGACAGAAATCCTGTGTTTTGTAAATAGTTCCGTGATTAAAGTTAAGTGATTAAAGGTATATAAAGTTTTAGAAAACATGGTCCCTTATAATATAAATTATTATAGACTAGGCTTTGCCAGTTGAGTGGCCTCATTCGCGTTGATATTGGCGATACAAAGATTCTAACAAGCGCCTCTAGTGCCAAATTGTGAAGCTGTCTAAGAACGACACTTTAATGGCGCACAGTTCAAATAATGATTTCCTCTTTTTATCTTCAGGGGTAGATAAAAAGAGGGGATATGTAGAAAGGGATCATTGAGACTTGATTATCGAGCTTGCAAATGAGTTGCAAGTCTAATAAGTAAGTAAACTTGCAACTCGTTTGCAAGCTCAATAATATTGTGAGGTTACTATTTTTGTATTAGAGGTGTGAATGTAAACGGAGCCAACAAATTATTTTAGGATGTTAGTAGGTAGGTATCATTCTCTGCTCTAGGAAAATATAATTTTGAAGATATGTGCTGAAATGTTTTCTTGTTTCGTACTTTTAAGATCACCCTTATTTTTCTGTAGTCAGGGTTCCAGTTTTTAAACTTTATATTTCAGTAGCCCCTCACAAATAGTTATGTCAAATTGACGTAACTTCACACTGAGGCCAATGTTCTAAAATATAAACTTCAACTCAACTCAAACTCCCAACTCCAACATGAGCACAAAAATGTAAAAGGAAAGCTTCTCTAATTAACGTTTTCGTACTCGAGAGATGAGCAAACAAATGCAAAAACTTCAATTTATGACAAGCGCCGATGGTGTTGGAGTTCGAGTTGAGTTGGAGTTTACGTTTTGGAATATGGGCCTTATGCCCATATTATAAGATGAGATCCTGAATAGGATCCCAGAGCCCCCCAGTCCTTACTCATTTCCTTAGAAACAAAATGTATGGGATAGAGTAGTGTGACTATAGTTTGGTTTGTACGTACGCATACCTGCTGGCTTACGCCGACGACCTTATATGTATACAGTTATTTGTGTAAATTTTCCCTGTAAGTATGTACATTTCCAACGTTCAATTGATTTTATTTATAGTTATGTGTAATGCATAAAATACGTAGACTAAATGCTAAATAGTACCTATTTTAATGTTCCTTCTTGTCCTTAAAAAATAAAATAAAGTAAAAGTGCAAAATACTTTATAATATATTTTATATAAATATCAAGTATTTTGCAGTTTTATTTCATTTCATTTTTGAGATTATAGTGCAACGGACAGGTGACAGGTGACATTATAGTCAAGAGTTAACAGCCTGCCATAATTATTTTAACCGAGTCACAAAAATGCGATAGGTATCTATTTCATTCATAAAGATCCCTGATAGTGCAGACCTAACTGGGTCTTCTACAGATTTTATAAAATGCGGAAACGTTCATTAAAATGCGTTTTGAACATTAATTTTTGGTGATAACAATAGCACAATGTTAGAAAAATCATAGACTTGTATGTTTATGGCGTCTCTCTGGGACTAACCAAATAATAAACGCGGGGTAACTAGCCCGCACTTGAAATAGCGCTGTGCGAGACATGTCACTCAATTAATTGTTTAATTCGTTAGTGCAAAATAACAAATCTCGGTCAACTAGATAGTTTACTTATTTTTGTGTGAGTGGCCCTTAGCGTGCTACATTAACAGCACCAAACCCTAAGAGAAAAAATATGATTTTAAATATTCATCATCGTCATATCAGCCGAAAGACGTCCACTGCTGGACATAGGCCTCCCCCAAGTGTCGCCACAACAACCGGTCCTGTGCGTCTCGCATCCATCGGCTACCAGCGACCTTCAACAGGTCATCGGTCCGGAGTCAAGGGTAGACAGGCTGCCGGGCACTAGGGGCCATTTTTTCGTTGTGTTTATCATAATCATAAAAAATATTACTTAAGACAATAAAAATAAAAAAAAAAACAAAAAAATATCGTAACGCTTAGCAGGCGGGTTGGCGATTGCAGTTTAGCTGTAGCAATGTCATCATCATCATCATCATCATCATATCAGCCGAAAGACGTCCACTGCTGGACATAGGCCTCCCCCAAGTGTCGCCACAACAACCGGTCCTGTGCGTCTCGCATCCATCGGTTACCCGCGACCCTCACCAGATCATCGGTCCACCTTGTGGGAGGCCTTCCAACGCTGCGTCTTCCGGTACGCGGTCGCCACTCCAAAACTTTTCGGCCCCATCGACCATCTGTTCTGCGAGCAATGTGCCCTGCCCACTGCCACTTCAATTTGGCGATCCTTCGGGCTATGTCGGTAACCTTGGTTCTCTTGCGGATATCATCATTCCTGATTCGATCACGCAAGGAAACTCCGAGCATTGCCCTCTCTATTGCCCTTTGGGTGACTTTAAGCCTTCTGATGAGGCCCATTGTGAGCGACCACGTTTCGAGTCCATAGGTCATCCCTTAGCAATGTACGTACAGAGAATTGCTGCTGCCCATTCTCTGGCGAGTCCCTTAGTCGCCTCTTACGACACCCACGGGAAGTGATGGGATGGTGCTATTCTTTTACGTCCTACACCGTACATGAAAGAGATTTGAAATTGCTCAAGTTAATCTACGTTTCAGATGTTTATTTTCCTCTGAAGTTAATCGTTATCTTCAACCACCATTCTTTCTTTACGCTGTGTATTAACAATGCTCTAATGAGCTGTGTAACAATGTTTAGTGTGCAACAAACCATATATCCATCTATCTACTAGAGTGAATGATCCAATAAGAATGCCAATTTTCTCCTAAACCCATTTTCTGCAACATTTCAACCTCATTCAAACACAAAATACGTAGAAAATCAAAACTCATCAGCTGAACAAGCCAATCGCAGTCCACAATGGGGTACACATAGTTCACAATTGCCCAAACGCCGACAATAGTCTATCGAAATAGTTCACGATGTTATGCAAGGGTGTATCGGTGGCGCAAGCCGGCTTAGATCTACAAGTGGGGCAAGTACGGACTGTGTACGACGAATTGGGTAATTTGTTCGAATCGAATGTTCGTTCGGTGATATACTTTTTAATGGCTAAAGGGATTTGAAATATTTTTACAGAGTAAGTTTAAATCAGTGCGAAACAAACTCCGCCTGTCTGTTTATTGGTCACGTTTTTACACCTAAACCACTGGACCACTTCTGATTGTTTTTGTGTAGGGATAGAAAGTCAGTTTTAAACTTATTTGCTAATTGATTGTGGTAGGATGATGTATGATTGTAACGATTAATCATTTTATCGATTACCTAAGTAAAATCAACCCAAAATTAACTGGATTGGCTAACATAGTGTTAATAAGTTTTAGTGGATCTCCTTGTTTGCCTAGCCACCATTACTTGGGGTCAGCTCTCTGTATAATTCTTCATCAGACTTGTCTATACTGTGTCTCCGAGATATAAATGTTCCCTTGAAGATCATAAGTCATTAACGCCTTTATACGATAAATTTGACTTGTGCTAAAAGTTTGAAAAAATAAAATATGAGCGACGAACAGCTCGATTGTTATTTTTTTAATGGAATGTCTTTAAATTTCAGGCACTAGATAATAAAGAAGCAATTTTGAAATTAATTGTTTTTGTTCAACGTGAATATTATGAGAAATAAACAATCATAAAATGCTTAATGCTAGTCGCCATAAAGTTCTCTAAATATCTCCAAGTCTTGTTTTAATCAAAATATTCAGCGATCGTGTTATTTAGAGAAATGCCTAGTAAATGGTAATGAATGTAGTAAATACTAGATTTCTTCATGGTATCCGCATTGCTTCAGTGTTTCTCACGAAATATTTATATTACTTATTCAATTATTTTATGACATGTGGATTAGGTAAATTCTAAGCAATTAGGTAATGTTGATGTTATGATACAATGATTTGAAATTAATATAAATATGGGCTGAATTTTTCAATAGTCAGATAACTTTCACAGAGAAATAATTATGGCGGTTTGACAGCTTTTGCAATGATAATATTGGTCAAAAAGTCCATAAAAAACAGGCCTTAATGTAAACTTATATTTTTTGGCTATAAGAGATAATCTCTGGAAGTAACTGCTAATACGATTTCGTAAATTCTACTAAGAGAGCTAGACTCAAGCATTACTGATGGTCTTACTTTTCTTGAAAGAAAAAATGCTCGGCTCCTGTGGCATGTCAAGCGAAATCGCGGGAAGAAGCTAGTACATATTAATATGTATTGTATGGCGCGTGCTGCTTACATACGACGAATTTTAAAATCAAAATTATGGAATTATTTACATACTGATATCAATATTATGATTATGACACAATAAATTAATAATAGGCAATGTTGGAATCTCCTCCTAATATAAACAGTAGATAATAAAAAAAATATTGATTGTCAGATACAAAAATTGGGGCAAGTTACGATTATTTCGTAAAACACGGTCATACGAGATTGTAATGTTTTTTATTGATATTATAAACTATGATGTAATAAAAATTGCGTTTGATAAGAGTGTGTGGAACGATTTTGTTACGTTTTATTTAAAAATACTACTGTTTTACGATTTTTTTCCTACGTTTTTTTCCCATGAGAAGTTTAACAATATCCTTAGGTAGTAGATTTGAGTTAGCAACATTCTACAATGACCGGTCAGGGTAGACCATAAGCCTGAAGAAGAACATTGGATGAGAAAGGAATTATTTTGTGAGATATGGTGTAGAACTTTTTGAATTAAACATTATAAACACCTATGGGCCATAATGTAATTTGTTGGTTTCAGGAATATTTCCAGTGTACAAAAGGCTAGTGCCAAAATTATGACATTATAGAGGTATATTTAGTTAAAATATAAATGACCTAAAATTACCTATTCGAGTAGGTATCTATTTTGTTTTTAGGTATTATTTTGTTTTAATTAATCACTGTCAGTGTCGGCAAAGCATGCTTTCAATCAATTTTAATGTTATTAACGTGTCAGATTTTAATAAGAAAATGATTATAATTTGCGTAAATTGAATGTTGATGTTATTGTCTTAGTACAACAGTTTTTAGAAACAGTTTTCGAAATGTAAGGAACGGAACCCAATTGCTAAACCTTCACTGTTGTCAGCCCGTCTAACTGACTATATCTCAGGAACTATATAGGTAGACAACTATCAATTTTATCAATTTTCGTTTTGAGTGTATTTCTTTTGCCGCTGTTATGACTTATAATAAAAAATATCCTATTTTTTTCTGTTTATTGTACTAAATCCTTGGCGCTCCAGTTTATCTTGGCTTCTACATTTTCTTTGCAAACTTCATTTGTTATCATAATCTTAAAAGGACGTTTTTCAAGAACATGCACTATCAGAGTTTAAAACAATACATTTTTTCCTATCTGCGCCAATTCGATAACCTATATATAAATTTGATTGAAATACAATGTATTTAACATTTCTTTATCGAATCGGGTCACGGTGCATGGCATTGTGTGCAAATAATGGTAATACGTATTACGCAATATGCAATATATTATTTCACTGTGAATACTTTAACCGTGCCATATTTATGTATGTATGTTAAATGTTGACACCATTTCCTGGTATACCGTTGCAGTTCTTAGGTTTTTTTGAGGAACTGCCTTGTATTACCCATCCTGACTAATATTATAAATACGAAAGTAACTCACTCTGTCTGTGTGTTTGTTATGCTTTAACCGCCGACACCACTGAATCAAATATGACGCATTATAGTATATAAATAGACTGGACCTTATCTACTTACGTCGAATCTCTTTTCCAGACGACAGTCTTCAATAAATTTAAAATCATTGCCAATACTTATCCTAATTTAATTAAGACTAGCGCAAAGGTATTTTTTCATATATCCGTTTTACAATTAATGGTCACCTCTTTTTAGCCAGTTTGTTTTTTACACATTCTGCCCATTATTATCTTGCCGGTATCCCAATTTATTTGAGGCCATCACAACATGATTTTTTCTTCCATATATATTTTACTATTGGAAACCTTTTTTTAAATCTCAATGATTACGTCTTTCTACAGTTTCTACCCATTTCATTTTTACAAAATCAGTCATTTTTTTTCTAAACAACTTTAAGAGCGGATTTCGCCAATGAAACTGAACGCGATCAGTACATCTAACTGCGTTCAAGAGCTGTCAGCGTCAATACTCCATAGAAAAATAGTGACATTGACAGCTCATAAACTTGGTTTATACGCTGATCGCGATCAGTTTGGCTTGGTGAAAATGGCCCTAAGAGACTAATTAAAAGTACGGCGTACCTACGTCGAATTTATAATGTCATGTAAATAGGTCAGGCAATGTCATGCATTATCAGTCCATACAATGCGTTACGAAATTGTAGAATTAGGTGTACAAAGTAACAATATTATATTGAATTTGTTTAATTAGTTTTATGTTATTTCATTTTATTGTTTTGTAAGTCTTTTGTAAGAGAAGTCAATTACTATTCGTGGTTGCAAGATTGTGAAAACAAATTGTTCTTGAAAAAATGGGCGCTTGTTGTGTGTTGTTGTTTTTTTCGGAGTTAGTAATATACCTACATCTTTAATAACAGCTAAACCCAGATGGGATTTATAGAGAAGTCCAGCCTGAAGAGGAAATGTGGTGCTAATCCGCATACGTTGGTATATCTGATATAGAATCCTGTTTGCCCTGATGGCTAAGGGAACCGATGGCGCCAAACTTCTAGCTAAGTTCTGGGCCGACTCTATTTAGATTTTCATCGAAACTCTGAGATAAGGCTCTAGTGACAGAACTTTGCAAGGCACTACATTTGGAGGATAAGGAGCTCTGTTATAACTGGTACAGCCTCCTCACTATGACGTGCCTCTGCCAGCATGATACCGTTATAAGAGAGAAATGGAGCTACTAGCACTATCGCTGTTTATAACGAGTTAATGATGGCAATGGCACGTCATAGCACTCTGTACAATATTGTCTAATGAGATGAAAAAGTAACTGTAGGTAATGTCATCTTGCCAAAAACTAGTTTATCTAAGCACATCTACAAGGTTAAACAACAAAAACTCGTACGCAATGAAAATAACACGTTTGTTACTTCAACACCCGTTCAATAGCCCATGAAAGAGCTTAATAGACTGTTATTTAGAAAACTATACCGAACAAAAACAGCTATTACGTTAAATTACAAAACAGATGGGCATAGCAACTGGTTACGTGTTTGCAAAAACTGTGCGTTACACTTCAGTGTAAGTGTGTCGTTATGTGCAATTATGTCATAAGTGTTACGCTGCGATGTGGGGCAACCTTTATGTGGACAAATTGTGACCGAAATGGATGGAGATACCATTTTTTTTTTGTTAGGTTATGTCATTTGTGTGGGTCATGTATAGACTGGAGAAATGTGGAAGCACTAAACCACACTTCTGCTTTAATCTTCGGAAGAAGCAAGCATTATGTTTATTAATTAAATTCGATTGTTACATGAACTTGTTTCTTCCAAGGTTACAGGAAGTTTTATTTTTTAATAAAGAGACTAGACATAGAAATAAAGTACCTAATTATTGGAGAGCATACAAGTCCACAATGTTCCATCTCTATAATCTCTAAGTGAGAAAAGACTGCATAAGTTCACATTTTAGTTAATGTATTAATAATTAAATATCCTTTATTTTGTTACTACAGTCATCTACATTTTAAATACTAAAAAAAACACCTAACTAAAATATGGTATCAAAAAATTCGTGCGCATCGTTGTCGACTGGAAGTGAACACAAAAGACGGCGGTATTGCCACGTTGTATGTAATAATTCGATAAAGTTAGCACCTTGTCACCTAATTATAATAAAAAATAATCATAATTTTAAATTACCAAAACATTTGCTGACTCAAATACGGTGAACACATGTCAAATGAGTTAGCAAATAAATGACTAATACACAATACAATTTACAAAAATACCACAAAATCACATACTAGGTATACATAATGTTTATGTACATTGTACAGTCATACGTAAGCTATGACTGTTTTGTTATTTTTTAATTTTAATTTTATTATGTAATTTAAAACTGAACGATTATTGGATTTAGAGAATGTGATCATAAATAAATAAAATCATTGTACCCAGTAGTGATAGAACATATGAAAATTTTCATAATAATAACAGCTACGTTCAAATTAAGAGCGTTAACGCCGTACGGCATTTCATACAAACTTTCAAGTCCTTATTTTTCGAAACGATTGAACTGATTTTAATGAAACTTGGTATGCATACGCTCAATATCCAGGTGTTTATATATTTAACCGCTGCGGCCCCGACATGTGAAAATTCCCAAAAAAAAAAATCTTATGTAATAGGTAAATAAACATTAAATTCGCGATTAATTTATTCGCGACACACCGGTGTGTCGCCGGGGCCGGAGCGGTTAATAATTATGATAATGAGTCTTTGTAAGTACAATCATATTTTCTATCATACGAAAACAAGTTTATTAAAGTAGGACTAATTTTTCGGTGGCCTTTCCCAGGAACCATGCATTTTTGGATAAGAAGCCTATAAAAGCCATTGGCACATATGATAGCTATCCCATCACTATCCGTGGGTGTCGTAAGAGGCGACTAAGGGACTCGCCAGAGAATGGGCAGCAGCATTCTTTATAGGTACATTGCTACAGCTACACTGCGATCGACAACCCGCCTGCCAAGCGTGGCGATTATTGCAAACACCTCCCTTTGGGAGAGGCCTATATCCAGCAGTGGACGTCTTTCGGCTGATATGATGATGATGACTTAGCTATAGCGTAGCGTTCTATCAACGAAATAAATGAACAAAAAAAACTTGTATATTTCTATCTGGCCTATTTCGTCCCACTGCTGGGTAAAAGTCTCCCTCTCTCTTTTCAACACAACTCCGACATTTGCTGGTATGGGCCAAACCACTGAACCGATTTCCGATGAAATTTCAATGGGATCAATCCTATACCTTTCACATAACGCGCTTCTCGCCATCAAACCTAAACTAAAACCTAAACTTATTAAAGTTTGGCGAGTAAAATTGTAAAGATAATACTGTAACTGTCTTTGAGAATAATAATAAAAAAAATTAAAAATAAAAGACAAAAAAAAATCAAATCGAGTTATGAGGTAAAAGAAAAAAAAATACATCTCAATTGTGAACCTCCTTCTTTTTTTGAAGACGGTTAAAAAAAAACTTATACAACGTGTAACAGAATAAACGCAATACCTCTTAAGGGGTCATTGTACTCATCATTATGAACAACTTTTACTATGGGACCAACACTGAAATCGGGAAAAAAAAAATCAGCTGTTTAGTAAATTTTGTCGAGTTATGCGCACAGAAATATATGGGGCAGTCGATTTTTTTTGGGTGATTTCAGTGTTGGTCCCATAGTAAAAATTGTTAAGAGGTATTGCGTATATTCTGTTACACGTTGTATAAATGTGACTCAGGAATCATTTACCTATAACAGTAACTGTACTTCAAACATTTGGCAATACATGGCTGACTAAGCATTTGATTCATTGCATTTAGCGCCTCAAGATTTCGATTATGAGGATTCTCCGCGTATGAATCACCTATTGTTATTAGGTCACACCATATTCTATGCGGTTTTTCATCTAATGTAAATAAGTCTAAAGTATACATAACTAGGTTATCAGTCGAGAAGTTACTGGAAAAGCGATGGTTTACAAGTTATTTAATATTTTGTTTGAGGTCAATAACCAGGTCGGTGAGTGATGATTACTAGGGGCCCAGTTGGTGTGAAGAGTCATCTAGTAGCTGTCATTATTTGTTTGCATTTGTTCGAGAATTAAGGTCATTTATTTTTAACCGACTTCCCAAAAAGGAGGAGGTTCTCAATTCGACTGCATTTTTTTTTTTTTTTGTTGTGTTTGTTACCTCATATCTCCGTCATTTATGAACCGATTTGAAAAATTCTTGTTTTATGTGTAAGGATATACTTCTCGATTGGTCCCATTTCAATTTTATCAAAATCGGTTAAGCAGTTTGGGTTCTAAATCCAAATAGCTGGAAAAAATTGTAGAAAAATCATACGAAATTGCATGTTTTTGCTTTCCTGTGACTTTCCAGTGGTGTTTTTAGGTGTAGGGGACCACTAAAAAGTGAAAAATAAAAAACTTTTTCACAAAAAAAACCGACTTCCAAAAAGAACACTACAAAGTACAAAATAACTTTAATTTTGGAATTCGGTGACGAAGAAGCAACCAAAAACACCGACTTCCGAAATTAAAGTTATTTTGTACTTTGTAGTGTTTTTTTTTGGAAGTCGGTTTTTCTTTATGCAGATTCGAGTGGCTATGAGAATTTAGTAAATGGTGTGTGGTTGGAGTGGACTATTTCTACTATAAAATAGCTATAGGCTGGTGAAGATTATGAAGATATTATAGCAGCGACGATTTCAATCAAACTGACCAGCCATTGCCCAAATAAGTTGGGGTCGGCGTCCATTTAAACTGGATGCAGCTTTATTCTTTCTATATCGTGTGGACAGTAGGTAAGGTCTAGAGAGAGGAGCTCGTGGCTAAATTATAACAGCCGCACGGACCAATCTTCAAGGTTAAGCAACGCTTGCCGAGGTTGGTCTGTGGATGGGTGACTATATTAACATACCGAGACTCCTCCGTGCCTTGGAAAGCACGTTAAGCCGTTGGTAACGGCTGTCACTTGTAGATCTTTGGCAGTTGTTACGGATTGTCAGAAGCCAGACAATCTGACACCAAGACTGGTGTCAGATTGTCTGGCCAAGAAGTACCGTGTTACCCAGTCAATGGGTTGTGGAGGTCTGGTAGGCAGCCGCTCCACGTAAAATACTGGTATTCAGCTGAATCCGGTTTGACTGGGAGCCGACCCCAATATAGTTGGGAAAAGGCTAGGCAGATGATGAGTAGGTAAGGTCTAACGACCCCACACACGATCCACCAGTATTTTACCTGGAGACTGTTTATGTGACCTCCACAATCCAGTAACTGGGTAAAATGATACCTCTTGACAAGACTGGTGTCAGATTTTTTGGCTTCTGACTACCAGTAACGAACTAACGACTGACAAAGATGTTCAAAAGCAGCGCAGTGGCGACGATCTCAATAAAAAAAAACAAAAAAATACATAATCTGGTAAGTTGAATGGGTCTGGTAGGGATGTAGTTTTAGACCTACATGGTCTTGGTTTTATCCTAAAGTATTTTGAAGTGAAAACTGCCGAATAACATGGCTAAAACCAAACAAAGAACTTGAAAGATGAAAAACAGTTATTTTCAGTGTCAAATCATACATGAAATTCATGATGGACTTTGAGAAAATGTATTTAATAACGTCTGCATCAGCATTAAACACATATTTATTATTTCTGGACTAACCAGAACTGTCCAGCTGTCAGTCACGAAAATTCATTTGTCTGTGCGAATGAGAAAAAAGCAAAAAGTGGGCGTGTCGCAAAAAGCTGCGCCGGCGCAAAGCCAAGTAAAGGGAGACTCAAGGGCGGTGGGTTCAATGCTCACTCAAGCCACAGGCGAAAAGCAGAAGGTCTAGTGGATCAGTAACCCAGAAACATCCACTTTAGATAAAGGTTCTATTAAAAGTCCGCTGCACTAACGATTTCAAAGTCTGTCAAATTCTGCCATTCATAGAATCTGGCATTCATAGAATCTGGCATTCATAGAATCTGGCATTCATAGAATCTGGCATTCATAAAATCTGGCATTCATAGAATCTGGCATTCATAGAATCTGGCGTTTGTAGAATCTGGCATTTATAGAATCTGGCATTCATAGAGTCTGGCATTTATAAAATCTGGCATTCATAGAATTTGGCATTCATAGAATCTGACATTCATAGAATCTGGCGTTTGTAAAATCTGACATTCATAGAATCTGGCGTTTTAACCTTGACTTGTTTTGTGTTAACTTGTTTTTTACTTGTCTGACATTTCTAGAATCTGACATTAGTCGCCGAATCCAATCAGTCATACCAAGTTCATCAAGCCCCAGAAACTGTCTTGTGATGGTCAGACAGGCTTTCACTCCACGTAAATCACTGGCATACAGCAGCATTTACTTGGACTGGAAACCGACCGCAGTTAAGTTGGGAAAAGGCTAGGCAGGTGATGACATGAAAATTAATTTGGCAATGTCAGATTTTTCTTTTGCTGCGATAGTACAATCCGAACTAAGTAAATCATGTCAACATATTCTAATGAGAAAAGAGTTCAAGGCAGTTTTTCACATTTTATTAACCCTCTTTTCATCAAAAAAACCTTTAAATATGCGGCTAGGTTTTGAGGTCAAGATCGAAGATTGATGGGGGGGACACGACCAGCTTTCATACTGAAGACTAAAACGAGGGAAAAATAATGTATTATGTCAAACGGATCTTCTGTATTATCTTGCTTACTGAAACAGTGGTGTAGGTATTTCTAAAAATATATGGGAACATCAGAACTGCTGCAGATCATTCAACGGCGATGCAATAAAAGCAATTTGCTTATTTATTTTACTGGTTCATTGAACAACGGATAAAATCCTTCTAGAATGGGGAAGAAGTTTCTCGAACGTTTTGCAGGGGCGTCGTTTTTAACACCGCTTTTAATGTCAATAAAATGGCAATGAAAACAATATAAAGTTCATTGTTTTTTAGGGTTCCGTACCTTAGACGGCAAAAACGAAACCCTTAAAGGATCTTCTAAGAGTCTTAACAGACGGACAGACGGACCACAAATGGTCCGAAAGACTTTTTTTTGTCAGGAACGCGTGGACAAATCAAGCTGAAACTAACGAACTTCTAAGTCAACGCAATCAAAAGAAAAGGACGTGTATGCTCCGTTTATGCTCTTCTTTGTGTATTGTTCTTTCCGTAAAAAAAAGGAATCCGCATCCTTGGACTCTTATCTTGTAATTTATGTGGCCTTTTCAGGATTCGAATTAGTTTTTACAACTGCCATTAATATTCGAGTGTGATCAGAATGATTTATTTCGTTTCCTAGACTAGACAGTTGCTGGCTTCTACGCTATTCTTTTAATAAATACCGAACTTATACCTATTGGTACGTAGTGTATGGAAATTTATCTTCCATTTATATTTACACCCTATTGGTTCTTATCCCATCTGCTTCTTCTTTGAACTAATCGAAAAGTTTCAAGTTAATATTTTGGTACCAATATTAGGTTTACTTAATACATTAAGCTGAATGTTTGAATTTTTGTGAGAAGTTTGCGTGACGTGTTAAATCCCTACTAATATTATAAATGCGAAAGTAACTCTGTCTGTCTGTCACGCCTTGACGCTAAAACGGCTAAACGGATCGTCATGAAATTTGGCAGATATATAGCCTGGGATATGGAAAAGGACATAGGCTACTCTTTTACGCGATAACCGACATTCACGCGGGCGGAGCCGCGGGCAACAGCTAGTAAACTATATGTTTGAATATTATAATTGGCTTCAACCGTTCTATTTAAATAAATAAATACATAATGGAGCTAATTATATATGTAAATATAAGCAACGTCTTATGCATACCGCAAATATGTGGTTTATTTACAAAAACATACTGTATCTTTTCATCTTCCATTAAAAATACAGGTTTTTAGGTAGGATTTTCCGAACGATTAGGAATAACTTTGTATGTATTATTTTTTCACCTTCAGTGTTTGTGTTAACTTCTGCGAATAATCGTGAACGTTTATTTATCATCCCACTGCCGGTCGATTCTGTCGACATCTCATGGTGTTCACCTAGGCGGAGTGAACGACAATAAAGCTGTCATTCCATCTTATTTGTATGGTTTGACAACTCACCCGTCGTGCGACCCGCCCGGGTGTTCACTTCGACATGTTTACAGAATCGCACTACAGTTTCTCTCTACTCCACTTATATTCTAGAATTTGACATTCCATCACAACCTATGCTTATGCCATGAATTTCCTTGCAATATCGAATCAGGAATGAAGATATCCGCAAAAGAACTAAGGTTACCGACATTACCCCAAGAATAGCTATGGTAGGCGCCAGATAAATGTGCAATAACTTTTTTATTTTATTTTTTTTATTAGTGATGGGTTTACTCTTGACTCTAGTCAATGTCAGAGATGACAGAGACAAAGTCTACGATGGAGCGAGCTTACCCAGAAGGAGCCTGTTCACTCTAACTTTGAAGAGATTAGGGTTGTAAGCTTTAATAACGGTCATTGACCCACAAACATTTATTAACTTTCTTAATATCAAAAACAGAAATAAAGCTGTCTTGAATCGACTTCTATCGTGATCCTTTACGTTCTCCAGTAAAGAAAAACGGTTCATGATTTATTGTTCGGGTATTTACGCAGGGAATATTAGGGAAAGGTCAATGTACTTTATTGCAAGTTCATCTGGCGCCTATCATAGTCAATGGGATCGGAAAGTTTTCCATAAGGTAGACCGATGACTTGTTGAAGGCCACAGGAATCCGCCGGATACGAGCAGCAAAGGACCGGTTGATGAGGCGACGCTTGGGGGAGGCCTATGTCCAGCAGTGGACGTCTTTCTGCTGAAATGATGATGACGATGATGATCATAACTTCACGGAGGTCCTGGGTTCGAATCCTAGAGAGCCAATTCTACTAATTTTAAGCATCGTTCGCATTCGCATGTCAGTCGCAAACTTGTCAAAAATTTATGGAAATTCAGGCTTTTTTGACAGATTGCATCTGAGATGTGAATGCGGGCGTTGCTTAAGAATTAGTAGAATTATTGGCCCTCAGGACACTCTATTGGTTCAATCGCGATCGGCCGGGAAGCGTATGGTGCACATGCATGGTTCACTTCCCGTTTTCCCCGTTAGCCGAATGTACGTTATGGGGACAACGGGAAATATATTTAATCACAAGCGTCGCAAGTTTTAGAAGAAAAGGCAGGCATGATAGCGCGCTGCGCGGGAATAAAAGAGATAAAACATGTCTGTACTCGCATGCATTTTGCTCTAAATTATCGATGCCATATTACATACTACACCAGACACTGGAAAGTATGGACGTCTGGACTCGTATGTATTTTAAAGCAAAATGTACATTGATTCAGACACTCTCTGAATAGGTATACAGTTTGCTCTTCAACTACAAAGGCAAACTGCGATCGAACTCAGAGCAACCCCGGTCTGGGTCAGTATACAGTTTGGCAATACGCGGCCGGGAACCATTTTCGACAACGACAAATTGAAGGCGATAGTGGAAACGGATCCAACTCAATCTACGGTTGGCTGTGAGCCTTGGAGTTAGTGTCAAAACAATATTGAAGCACTTGCGTCAAATCAGTAAAGAGTTACAGCTGGAAGCTCTCCGTCTCCCACCGTACTCATAGGACCTTGCCCCATCAGATTTTAACTGTTTTCAAAATTTAGACAATTTTTAAGTGGGAAAAAATTCAAGTGACTTGAGTGGCAGTACAACACGCTGTCGCTGACTTCACCGTCTCCCGTCCGGCAGACTTCTACAGTAAAGGGATAAATAAACTGCCATCAAAATGGCAAAATTGTATATATTTTGGGCCAGTACATTGATTATAAAACATACAAATCTACATTTTCAAGTAAAGACCTAATATTACGAATTCCTCAGTTCAGACAGTAGGTTTCCTCATCAAAAAACTTCAGACTTCGCAGTATTCGTAACCTTAGTTTGTGGTTTTGTACCCAGACATGGTAGGCATTTATTTCGAATGCACCTACATAAATCTATCACTACTGCAGACATAACAACTTATGCATATTATATTGTATAGATTAGTGACTCAGCTTGGTCATTGTCACGGTCAATGTTTGCGAAAACTTTAATACTTAGGTATGTTGCAGTTTTGCACTTAATATGTTGCTGGCATTGATTTATATAGTAAGGCAATGTGGACCGCACGTTTTTCTGCCGCCACAAATTGGACTGTCTAGAAGGTCTAGACCGAAGCGCGTTCGGCAATGTTCGGGAGCGGTCGTGTCGTGAACTTGTGTAAGCCAAACGTTTCTGCGCCACTTCTTCTTCATAGCTAAATACCAGGAAGTGGTAAAGGCTGGTAGTTTTGGGGGATCATCTTTATGTCAAACTTTGATGTTAAAAATGTGCTTGCTTTTTTGACTATATGTTTTAGTCCGGTTAAGCATTTAATAGCCCTTGCGTTTTTATTTGATATGATATGGACGCTTTACTGCTAATTACCTCTTTTAACCGGATTATTCTTGCAATGCCTATAAGGTCTTTTTTTAGACTTGTCGATAAATCTAAAAATAGACTTTTTAGGTACAGAAAATATAAATTGCTGTTTGAAAATAAATGTGCCACATGGGTGACTGTTGTAACATATCGTAACAGATGACTCTCTGCACGTGTTTTTTAAGCTGCAGAGAGTAATCGAAATAAATAAATTATAAAAAAATCATGTGCATGCTTTTATAAAAATACCAGCAATTCATGTTAGTTGTAACTGCGTCTTTTCGCGGCTTCTTTTCGTATATTAACGTATAGAATCAAGACCTCTCGTTCGTCAGCCTGCGATTTTACCAGATCAATGCTAATTAAAAAATATTATAATGAGGGTACCTTTTTTTAGTATGGATGGGAAGTGGTGGAAGCGGGAGGGAGTGTCGACTCTTACTGACTAAAACCCATCCGTGCTCCTCCTAGTGCCCTTTGCGTTCCAGGGCCGCGGTAACTCTTTCGAACAAAATCCGCAACTCTGGCAGGATTATGAGGGTACCTACAACTTAGTACAGACCAATAACTCCCCTACAATACCAGTCTTTAACTCAAACCAAAATCTTTCATATTTAATCTTTTTTCCGCTCGTTCAAAATCTAATACCGCTGCACATGCATTGCATAAGTTCTGACTCACAGTGTCATTGTCAAGAGGGGCGCCAGACGGCGGCGGCTGAGGTAGGGCACGGAGGGGGGGACGGGGTAACCGTCGACGCGTGAGTCAGCGTTCCAGGAACGTAACGCGACGTTTGACTTGCTAATCTCTTGTCTGTAGTGTAGGGAGAAAGAATGCTGGTTTGCATTAGATGTTTTGTTTTAGATAAGGAATTATATTATGTGTCTGTTATGTTGTAGTGCGTAGCAGTAATATTGCGCATTTAAAAAATATCATATTAATCTAGCCTGTTAATTAAACTGCCTATGATATACAGGGTGTTTCAGAGGGCGCAGTCATATTCCAGTGTTGCGTTCTGTATCTGAAACAAAGTAAAGGAACAATAGCGAAAATAAAAATAAATCGTCATTTTGAAGAAAATCCGATCTTTTCAAGCAGTCTAATGAAGTTGCAACAAATGCAACCAATTGCATTAAACTGTATTGAAAACTGATTTGTTTTGTACTTTGTAATATTATTTTCGGCCTGGATTTATGAAAATAAATATATTATATACATTTTTTACTATTGTTGCTCTACTGTGTATCAGTTACAGAACGTCACCCTTAAATATGACCACGCATTTCTGAAACACCCTGTATTTAGGTCTTCTAGTCTAATCGACTGCATCTGTGTAGGTACCAGTATTATAGATGGAGCGACTGTCTATCTGACCCCACAACCCAGTAACTGGGTAACACGTACACCTTGGTTGCAACCTGGAACCAAGGTGTACGTGTTACCCAGTTTTACTTGGTTTAACGAACGGTTTAACTTGCCTTCCGCGGTAGGAAGGAGTCTCGGTATGGATGGTGACCCATCCACAGTCGACCTCGCCAAGTGTCGCTTAACCTGCACTACCATGTTAATGTTTAATCAGACTCATGACATTGAACGCATAAATTATATGAATGTACAGTCAACAAAACTATTTGGTTTGCAGGCAGCTAACTTGCAACTACTTTTAAAAAATGTTGTGAGTGTACTGAGTAGACAATTATTATAATTGTACACCACACTCGTAAGTATGTCATAAGCTTAAAAAGTTATAACAATGCACACATTAGAAATTAAAATAGGCAGTGCAGTGGAACAATTAATATTTGGCCTGTGTATAGGTAATCATCAAATGATTCCTTCCGCTCTGGGTGGAGCGGGAGGGAGTGTCAGACACTTACTGACTAAAACCCATCCGTGCTCCTCCTAGTGCCCTTGCGTTCCAGGGCCGCGGTGACTCTTTCGAACAAAATCCGCAACCCTGTTGACATGCAAACTAACTATTTTAGCTTAATTAAAAGATGAAGAATTCCCTTGCGTCATTTGTTACCGATCTGCGTCAATTGAATCCAGGTATTTCCAGAGATTGCTGCTATGGCGACCTAGTGGCTGACAGCTCATCGTCTAACGATTATTATTTATAGGTGCATATTAAGTCATCTGCCTAGCCTTGTCGGCTCCCATTCAAACCGGAGTCAGCTGAATACCAGTATTTTACGTGGAACGGCTGCCTACCAGACCTCCACAACCCAACTGGGTAATACGGTACTTCTTGGCAAGATTGGAGTCACATTTTCTCGCTTCTGGCAATCCGTAGCGACTGCCAAAGATCTATAAATGACAGCCGGGACCAACGGCTTAACGTGCTTTCCGAGGCACGGAAGAATCTGGCTATGTTAAGATGGTCACCCATTCACAGACCGACCCCGGCAAGCTTTGCTTAACCGACCCATGCAGCTGTTATTATTGAGCCAGAGAGCATCAATTAAGTACATCTGAAATGAATGACTCCACCCCTGTCTTTTCTCTTTATCCTCAGAAATTATTATGCGCAGTGACACCCTAAAAAGAAAAAATAATGAGTCCCGTCTTCCAGCTGCTCTGCAAATATATTTAATGATACCTTTTTAGTACATTACTGAGCTACAGACAGACGGACAAACAAAGCATTAAGAAGACTGTGCGTCATTATTTGAATCACTTTCTGAAGTATTGTGTTTGGTGTTTCATGGCTCATGAGATGAAATGATTAAAAGGAATGATTAAACTGTGTTGAGTTCAGCCAACTCAATGACAAAGAAAAAGTAGGCTTAGTCAGAATAACTATAAGATAATATCATCATCATCATCATCATCATATCAGCCGAAAGTCGTTCACTGCTGGACATAGGCCTCCCCCAAGTGTCGCCACAACAGTTCGTTGTGCTTATCATTTGGCGGGATTTGCCATAATCGCCACGCTTGGCAGGCGGGTTGGCGATTGCAGGCCATTCTCTGGTGAGTCCCTTAGTCGCCTCTTACGACACCCACGGGAAGTGATGGGATGGTGCTATTATTTTACGTCCGACACTATACAGAACATAATATCATACGTATACATAGTAAATACGGCCAAAGCGGTAGAAGTGTGTACAGTATAAAGTTCACCACACTATGTAGGTACATACATTAATTTTTCAGATAATAATTTTATTTCAAGTTCTGGCCTTATCTACTGGCATATACTCCAAAATTTGTAGGATTAACATAGGCTAACGAATTGTCGCCTGATCAACCCCATATAGGTACTTAATAATATGTATTTTTAGAGAACTTTTGTTTATCGATATTGCACATAGAATAACACTTTAACGCGTGCCTTCGGGGTTTCAGCCACAGCAATTAATTAATTTGAATTGTATTAAAAACAAAAACTGTATAGGGATGAGGGATGGGAGGGGGCAGGGAACCGTTTATCCCAGTGATAAATGATGAATGATATTTATTTTGTAAGTACGTTGTAAATAACACTTTTACACGTCAATCTTTTTGGTCATTTATCCTAGTGTTTCCTAGCCGAGAGAGGGAGAGTAGACTACCCTGAGAAGGAACACCGAAACAAACTCACTCACAAGTGCAAGGGGCGTTTTGATGAAGAGGGATGAAACGTATGTGCCTGTGGAAGTGATGAATATAAATGATTATGTATGAAGGGTGGGGAGGGACACCTAAGACAAGATCGATGTATTATTAGTAACTTAATACTGAGAGATAAGTAACTTAATACAGAATGTGACAAGTCAATTTAGCGCTGATCTAAGTCATAATTAATTATTAAATTTTGCAAATAGGTAGGTAATAAATAACTCTTGTACACTTCAATCTATTTTTTGTCAAACTAGATGATGCCGGTGTTTCCTAGCTGATCACTCTGAGAAGATATATGTACCTAAAAAAACTTAGAGATCAGGTCCGTACAATTTATTGAGTCAAATATATTATCATCTGCCCAGACTTTTCCTAACTTTATTGGGGTCGGCTCCAAGTCAAACCGGATTCAGCTGAATATTTTTAAATTGTTAAGTGGAACAGCTATATACGTGAACTCCACAATCCACCTAGGCAGATGATTAAAACTCTTACTCAGCTTATTTTATTGAAAACCCGCCTAACACAATCTAAACATTATTTTTGTTAAGTAATGCGACAACACTAGTCGCATGACCTCTATGAATCACATTTTGCAATAATAACCCTAATAATAATTAGTAAAACAATTCCCAATAAAACACAGTATTTTGCTTCAGGAGGAAAAAGCGTTGTTTTAAATGAATTGTATCAACGATTTCAATGAATTCGCCTATTGCAAAGGTACAACGCCCGTATGGTGCCGGGGCGCAAAAGAATAGCACCATCCCATCGCTTCCTGTGGGTGTCGTATGAGGCGACTAAGGGACTCACCAGAGAATGGGCAGCAGCATTCTTTCGGTACATTGCAACAGCTATACTGCGATCGCCAACCCGCCTGCCAAGCGTGGCGATTAGGGCAAACCCCCCCTAAATGAAAAGCACAACAAAAAAATGGCCCCTAGTGCCCGGCAGCGCGTCTACCCTTGACTCCGGTAGCGGTCAAGGTTATGACGATGCAAGGGGTGCTAAGAATCCCCGGAGTGGATACGGCTACCGTAAAAAACACCGACGACTGGACCTGGCAACATTAAACACTAGAACACTCCGGACCGACGAGAAGATCACCGAACTTGAGGAGGAATTGAGCAGGTTGCGATGGAGTGTTGTGGGATTGTCTGAAGTCCGAAGAGAGGGGGAGGACACGACAATTCTCAAATCCGGCAACCTGTTCTATTTCCGGGAGGGTGACCAGAAGTCCCAGGGTGGTGTCGGGTTTTTCGTCCACAGGTCCCTCGTGCCCAATGTGGTGAAGATCGAGAGTGTGTCGACCAGGGTGGCGTACCTTATACTCAGAATATCGTCAAGATATTCGTTGAAGGTCGTACAGGTTTACGCCCCAACCTCAACACACCCCGACGACGAAATAGAGACCATGTATGAGGATATATCCAGAGCCATGCATGGTCATAAAACTCATTTCACCGTGGTCATGGGGGACTTCAACGCGAAACTGGGCAAACGTGACGGTGACGAGCTGCGAGTGGGGCAATTTGGATATGGACGTCGGAACCACCGGGGACACCTACTGGCCAGTTTTATGGAGAAGGAGGGCCTTTATATGATGAACTCCTTCTTCAGAAAACGTGAGCACAGGAAGTGGACCTGGCAGAGCCCCGACGGTGCAACTAAAAATGAGATTGACTTCGTCATGTCGACGAAGAAGCAGATTTTCAATGATGTCTCTGTGATCAACGCGGTGAAAACCGGAAGTGATCACCGCATGGTAAGAGGCACATTGAATCTAAATATCAAGCTGGAAAGGTCTCGACTGATGAAGTCTACGCTCCGTCCAGCACAGATCCAGATCCAAAACTCCGAAAGCTTTCAGCTCGAACTTCAAAATCGTTTCGAGTGCCTAGGGAGCTCCGTGGACGAATACAACGATGGGTTCGTGGAAACTGTTCATACGGTCGGGTCTAAGTTCTTCAAGACTCGCCGTATAGATAAGACCAAGAGGCTCTCTGATCCGACTCTCAAGCTCATGAAGGAGAGGCGGGAGATGATTCTGCAGTCTTCAGACGATGCGTGCAAATACCGGCAGCTCAATAGACGGATCTCCAAGTCCTTGAAAAGCGACCTCCGCCGCTTTAATACTGAAAAAATTAAAGACGCGATAGAGCGGAATAAGGGCTCCAAGGTCTTTGCAAGAGATTTGTCTATTGGGCAGAGCCAGCTCACAAAACTGAAGACCGACGATGGCAGAACCATATCCGCCAAATCGGAGCTTCTGAGGGAGATCGAGACATTCTATAGACAGTTATACACGTCAATGACCAAACCCGCAGCAAATCTAGCGAACGACCCAAGAGCTAGATTGACCCGGCATTATACCGAAGACATCCCGGACGTCAGCCTGTATGAGATTAGGATGGCTCTGAAGCAGCTTAAAAACAACAAGGCGTCGGGTGAGGACGGAATTACGGCCGAACTCCTGAAGGCGGGTGGAAAACCAGTCCTTAAGGCCCTTCAGAAACTGTTCGATTCCGTCATACTCGAGGAGAAAACGCCACAAGCTTGGAGCAGAGGTGTGGTGGTACTCTTCTTTAAGAAGGGCGACAATGCCCTACTTAAGAATTACAGGCCCATCTCACTTCTGAGCCATGTCTACAAGCTGTTTTTCCAGAGTCATCACAAACCGTCTCGCACGCAGGTTTGACGACTTCCAGCCTCCCGAACAAGCCGAATTCCGAAAAGGCTTCAGCACCGTAGACCACATACACACGCTGCGGCAGGTTATACAGAAGACCGAAGAGTATAATCTGCCCCTCTGCTTAGCGTTTGTGGACTACGAGAAAGCCTTCGATTCGATCGAGACTTGGGCTGTGCTGCAGTCTCTCCAACGGTGCCAGATCGACTATCGGTACATCGAGGTGCTGAAGTGTTTGTATGAAAACGCCACCATGTCAGTCCGACTTCAGGATCAGACATCAGAACCTATCCTCCTGCAGCGGGGTGTGAGGCAGGGAGACGTAATATCTCCGAAACTGTTCACGGCCGCAATGGAGGACGTCTTCAAGGTTTTGGACTGGAAAAGGCTAGGCATTAATGTCAATGGCGAGTACATCACTCATCTTCGATTTGCCGACGATATAGTCGTCATGGCTGAGACCACGGAGGACCTCAGTACAATGCTCGATGATCTCAGTAGAGCTTCCGAAAGAGTGGGTCTTAAAATGAACATGGACAAAACCAAGGTCATGGTAAATACCCATGTAGCACCCACTCCTATCAAGATTGGAGGCTCTGCACTCGAAGTTGTTGATGAGTACGTCTACCTGGGACAAACGATCCAGCTAGGTAGGGCTAACTTCGAGAAGGAAGTCAACCGTCGAATCCGACTCGGATGGGCGGCGTTCGGGAAGTTGCGCGGTATCTTCTCGTCTCACATACCACAGTGTCTCAAGACGAAAGTCTATGACCAGTGCGTGTTGCCAGTGATGACCTATGGACTCGAAACGTGGTCGCTCACAATGGGCCTCATCAGAAAGCTTAAAGTCACCCAAAGGGCAATGGAGAGGGCAATGCTCGGAGTTTCTTTGCGTGATCGAATTAGGAATGATGATATCCGCAAGAGAACCAAGGTTACCGACATAGCCCGAAGGATCGCCAAATTGAAGTGGCAGTGGGCAGGGCACATTGCTCGCAGAACAGATGGTCGATGGGGCCGAAAAGTTTTGGAGTGGCGACCGCGTACCGGAAGACGCAGCGTTGGAAGGCCTCCCACAAGGTGGACCGATGATCTGGTGAGGGTCGCGGGTAACCGATGGATGCGAGACGCACAGGACCGGTTGTTGTGGCGACACTTGGGGGAGGCCTATGTCCAGCAGTGGACGTCTTTCGGCTGATATGATGATGATGATGATGAAAGGTACAACCTGCAAATTACGTGCGTCGATGAATGTAATTGTATATTAACTCTATCACAGAGGTACTTTAGTTATTCATTTAAATATACCTACTTATAAATGAAATCTTTCATTAATTCATTTATTTAAATAAAATTAAATAAATGCGAGGGTGTCGTGGAACACTCGTTTGGAACAAAGTTTTTATCTTATGGTTTTGGGTATATTTTTTTTTGCTTTTCGTCTCACGATATTCTTTAGATCTTTGGGCATCGGTTTTGGATATCATTTTGTTGAAGAATCGTATCACCATAAGGAAAACCGGTCGTCACGAAATTCGTGACGGAAAAATCTTGTACTTTTTTTCGCCAAGTTCGTACAGTGCGATAAGGAACTTTGTTCCAAAAATACTCCCACAGAAATGTGTCTGATCCTATGCCTCTCAGTAACAGTCGTTTTCTCCTCTTCGAGTTAATGGTTTCCTTATTTTTTTTTTCAGTGGGAAATCATCAAATGACTTCTTCTACTCTGGGCGGAGAAAGAGAGTTGCAGACTCCAATTGACTACCCACCCGTGTCCATTCAAATTTATTCCTGGGCCGTGGTAACTTTTCCGCAACCTTTTTTTTTAATAGCCTATTCTGTCCCACTGCTGGGCAAAGGCCTCCCCAAACTCCTTCCCGATCTTTTTGTCCCGAGCCATGCCTCGGACCAATCCCTCACCTTTTCTGGGTTGACCTCGGCGCCGCCGCCCATCCTCTGGCATCCACTTTATGGAATCTATTGTCCTGCGGTCACTGTGCATGCGGCCTTTTCTTCTACGTCTATGATGCCCGTTTTTGATCGCAGCGTGGCGTTTCTTATTCTGTCAGCTCTTTTTACGCCTAGGATGCTGCGCTGCATTGCTCTTTGACAAACCCCAAGGCGGAAATTCCGCAACCCTGGCAAATGGTTAAATCTTAAGAAAGTTTCAGTAGGTGGCCATGTTAATTGCTGTATCGGAGGCAGTTATTATGTCCTCCAAAATGCAGGCGTATAGGCTTTTGGGGTATTCCAGCCTGCGGTTCATGTTTTACCAGGGTCACCGCACTCATATTGGGTATACTACGGGACTATACACCTGCCAGGTTTACAAAATTTGTTCGAAAGAGTCACTGCAGCCCTGGAATTCAAAGAGCATTAGGAGGAACACGGATGGATTTTAGTCAGTAAGAGTCCACTCCCTTCCGCTCCAATCAGAGCGTAAGAAGTCATTTGATGATTTCCCATTCGAAGAGAAAACGGATCTATAAAGCCTTTTCGACAAGTTGTATTTGCAGCGGCCTACCTGGATGCGTAACTGTTAGAGCTTCCCCACATAGGCTACTGTAGTTCACGTACTCTTAGGTAGCAACTCTGCCCAGTAGGTACTTTGATTTAAAAAAATCATCATGATCTGCCTAGCCTTTTCCCAACTATATTGGGGTCGGCTCCCAGTCAAACCGGATTCAGCTGAATACCAGTATTTTACGTGGAGCGGCTGCCTACCAGACCTCCACAACCCATTAACTGGGTAACACGGTACTTCTTGGCAAGACTGGTGTCCGATTTTCTGGCTTCTGACAATCCGTAGAATTAAAAAAAATATCGGGTCATATTAATAAGTTTTCTTTACTTTAAGTTTATCTTGAAAAGTTAGTTTCAGGCCTGTATGTTACACCTTACTACTATTACAAATGCAAAAGTTCCTATGGATGGCTGTTTGCTAAACAACCACGCCAAAATTCCGACATTCATGCGGGCGAAGCCAGTGGTAAAAGCTAGTAAAGACTTTGTAATTAACCCCATGCCTCTTTATTTCCTCAGCTTTGCAAAATTCCTGTAACTTGTCTATTATCTCTATTTGAAATATTTAATTTTGAATTTTGGTAATAAACAAAAATGTTGTGGTTATTCCAATAATTGGACCCTAGTGATGGATTTTACATAAACATGTAAAACTTTCCTGGTTCTAGAGTTTATTGGTCAGGGTATTTTTTAGACTTTGGTCGAACTAGATTACATTGAAACGTGACGTAAATGCGATATTATTATACGGAAAATTTGGTTCTTGAGGTTGGTACATAACATTCCCTGATTCTGTTTGCTCTTTCGTAGCTGATAAATCTGAAACAGGTTCCCGATTAATGCTTTAACTACGGAAGATAATGGACATGAACTAATCCTTGATATTTTATTTAAGAATATATATGTCGCAGCCAATTAGCTTAATCAGTCGTTTAATTGGTAGCCTAGCCGTTCCATTAAAATGCGCCGATTTTCTGCAACTTAGGTGACATCTTTTGTTCCATATCATTTGCTGATTTGCCCGTGTCACTTATGTCGCTGATTAAACGGCGCAGTTCATTGAAAAACCTAGGCTTTTAATGAAACAGCCGTTTCATTAAAAGCCTAGGATTAAGCTAGTTGGCTGCGACATATACATAATACTGGTAAGGTTTTCTTTGGTCGCTGCATCATAGAGGCTAGTACCAATAGAATGTGACACAACAAATAAATCTGCATCCATATTTTTAAGGAGAAAATAATAGCGGATAAATGGTTTAAAAACATACTTTCACAGAAAAATCTAAAGGAAAACCTGTTCTTGAGTAATATTTTGACAAGCAGGCGGCGGCGGCGTTCTGCTGTACCTCTAAGCCTTTTTTTTAATTATGGGAAATCATCAAATGACTCGTTCTCCTCTGGGCGGAGCGAAAAAGAGTGTCAGACTCTTACTGACCAAAACCCATCCGTGTTGCTCTTAATGCAGTTTGCGTTCCAGGGCTGCGGTGACTCTTTCGAACTAATTCCGCAACCCTGGCTGTAGTTTATGCGTACCGCCATGGGATAAGGAATTCTTCTTCTTAGCGTCATCATCATCATCATCATCATATCAGCCGAAAAACGTCCACTGCTGGACATAGGCCTCCCCCAAGTGTCGCCACAACAACCGGTCCTGTGCGTCTCGCATCCATCGGTTACCCGCGACCCTCACCAGGTCATCGGTCTTCTTAGCGTAGCGATGACAAATAATCCTCATCCCCATTGTTAAATTGTTTGTTTGGCCCAATATTCAGCTAGGTACCCAATACAGTAACACTATTTCCTGACCCGGTCGTTAGGTCCTCATGTGTGCAGACTGGGCATGCGGTGCAAGATGAAAGAAGGACCATGGAGTGTAGATAAACGCCCCATAAACATTGTAGATCGTTACCATATGAGAACCACCTGTGGAGAATAGATTTTTTTTTTATTATTATTGATAGGCACGCGCTTGACCACTATCTCACGTGATGGTAAGCGACGATGTGGTCGAAGATGGAGCACGCTTGCCTAGAAGTAACCTATTCACTCTTGACTTAAAGACTCCCAGGTTGTAGCTATCAGGAAACACAGACTCCGGCAGGGAATTCCACTCCTTAGCTGTACGCACAATGAATGATGAGAAAAGGCATGAGTTTATATTTAGTAAAAATAAGCAAAAGATGGTATGGTAGGCGCCAGATAAACTTGGAATAAAGTACATTGACCTTTACCGAATAGCTCTTCGAAGATACCCAAACAATAAATTATCAACCGTTTTTCATTACCAGAGAACGTAAAGGATCACGATAGAAGTCTATTCAGCAGTGTGATTCTGTAAGACTTCATTCTAAACTTCGAATCTGAATCCGCTGTGAGTTTCTTGATTGGCATTCTAAAACTCGGTTGATAATTCGAATCTACACTAGCGCTACTATTGCGAGCGTGTTTGCGAGTTGAACTAAATTTACCTCGAGATTTTGACAGATAAAGTATGAGATGACGTAAAAAGTGGCATTCTATAAGGTAATTCCCCTGTCACTTCGACGTTCACTTTGCACTCGAACGCGATTCAAAGTGTCAAATTAAAAGCATCTATTTTATGAGTGAAAATAGAATAAATCATAGTTAAATAGTGTTTAAATAAAGTTTTTAAAGTTATAAAGTGAATAAGTGCCTACCTACTTAAGCCGACGATGGATGAAAAGAACGTGTCTCATTTGGACTGAAACATTATTGATGGATTAGAAAACAAAATAAACACTTCTTTAATTAATATTATTTTTGAAATTCACAACCAGAAATATAAACTTACTTCATGATTATTTCACTATTATTACCGGCACTGATCGATCAAAAAACAAACAGAACGTAAACAAAACAATGCAACCAAAAGTACTCTGTGAATGCAACGAACTTTTAAACGTCAACGGCAATAAATGAAAATATTGTCCACAGATTACTTATGATATTATCTGTCAGTCATTTCTTTTCGTAAGGTAAGCATAGATTATATTCACGGCACGAATTTAGAGTTTTCTGTTTTTTTTTTACTTATTAGCTGCCTTAAATTCCTTAAAATAAGAAATTTTAATTTAAACATCGTAATAGCTAAAAATCTGTGTCAAAAACTGGTAAAATGAAAAACCGATAAATCCCGACTTAGATTTTGTTGAGTGTGGTAGTCACTAGTACAGTGTTGGTCGCTTTGGAGCTCACTTCACTTCGCAAGTGCCTAGGTGATGCTTACAGAATGCAAAATCAAGGTCATTTTGAACCTTATGCGAAGTGAGAGTGAATAACGACTTGAAATGCGAGTTGTTGTTTGAATTTTACAGAATCGACGTGCAGGACAGTTTTACGTCTTTATTTCTGTTTTTGATATTAAGAAAGTTAATGACCGTTATTGCAGATTTATTTGGTGTCTACCTTAGAATGAAAATAATTGCCCTAGTCAACGTCCACTCACCAACTAATTAATATGAAACACTACGGAAATCCCGTGCGATCTTACGTAGGTACGGTTAGTGAATGACGTATACAGTATGAGTCATACTAAGTTCCTAAATTTTCATAACACCCCTATAAGTATATGACTCACGGAATAAACACGTCACTTCCAGGGAAAACTTACTAAAGAGACTTATCAAGTTTATGATTGTTATTTTGTGCAAGAATATCGTTGTAATTATAGTGTCGATAGTGTCTGGAAACTGCTACAAACTATTTTTATGGGTTGTTTCTTGATAAGTACGTGTTGTCTGAATAAAACAATTTAGTGTCCAATAATGTTAGTAGTTAGGACTTCTATCTATATTATGGAATTGATTTCATCATTATCATATCAGCCGAAATATGTCCACTGCTGGACATATGCCTCCCCCAAATGTCGCCACAACAACCGGTCCTATGCGTCTCGTATCCATCGGCTACTAGCGACCCTCACCAGGTCATCGGTCGGTTTTCGATTTTCACATTGTTGGGGATTTCTTTAAATAATGCCAATTTTCAACAATCCACTGTTTAGTTACTCTTATTCCTTATTAAATTACTTTTTTTCCAACTTTTAACTTATATCATTCTTTTTCTTCTCAGTAGAGACTCACGGTAAATGATTTAAGTTTTCTATTTTTTTAGTAAAAACCAAAATATATTAAGTAAATCACATTTTTTTCATTTCCAAAGATTTACTGCTAATTTCTGAAGATTTTTTAACCTTAAGCGTAAGCACTAAGCTGTCTCATGATACCAGAGCCACATAAAGTTCAGACGGCTTGCAAGATCAGAAAATAATTCCGTTCAACCTTGCGGTAACTTGAACACGATTAAATCAATTTATTACGACAATATCCACTTTAAACATTAAGTATTACGTACTGTTACTATATGAAACAATAAGGAAGTTGCATAATTGTTTGACGTGACTGCAGGTGACCTTAGACTGCAGGTAAGGGTGAGGGCATAGAACTGCTGTCTTGGTAGCGATTAATAAAATTAAAAGTCGGTTGTCAAAAGTCAATGGATTTATGCTGGAGTGTAGGTATAGTTACCAGATTTTAAGAATACAAGCGAATTCTCAGTATTTTTCTTTCAGTGAACTTTTGAACTGAAGCTTACATGTGGTCCTCAGTTATTCTTTCTCCATTACATTATAACATTTAAATCGCAATAAGCATCTTTTATTTTTTACTTTTGATTAATTTTGACATTATTTTATGTTTCTCTGTATAAAAATCTTCCATTCAATAAATAAAATAATAAACACAAGAAGTAAAAAAAAACATAAAAAAAGTTGAAAGAAAAACTAATTGTTTTTAAAGGAGTACGTTACAGATTTAAAACTAAAACTAAAAAATATAAAGTTAGTAAACATAACAAAAAACAAAAGGTAAAAGTTATTTAAAGTTTTATGTCAGAGGGCCAATTTGCATTCTGGAATGAACATTATAATATGACCATAGGTATTTTATTCAATAAAAAAAGTGTTAAGGAGTCCGCTTCTTAAATCTTTCCGCTTTGCACATGGCCGTGTACTAAAGCTTACTTGTGTCTAGACTCAATTCCAGGAAAGGGACGTAGTATAACAAAGAAGTAGACGAAAAGGACGGGCTTGTCTTGAATGTTAAAATCTTATACTGTATTATCACGCGTGTATTCCCCAAATAGGTATGCAGTAGTGTATGTATGAGTAACTACAGTTGTCAAAAAATAAAAGGCCCGTTTTGACAGCAGGATACAATAAAGAGATTTATTTCATGTCTCTTTCATACTTACTAGTAAAGTAATGTTGTATCCTGCTGTCAAAACGGGCCTTTTATTTTTTGAAAACAATATTTTGGTACTTTATTATTTATCCTGTACTTCCCCTTTTTTGAACAAAAAACTCTCAAGTCCTTCAACGATTTTTTTTCCTGCGCAGCTCTCACGGTACCAACACGTCCAGGTTGTACCACCAACTCTTTCTGGACTAACCTCGGCGTTCATCTTCGGGTACCCATTTTGTGACACTGAGGGGTATCGGTATGTAAGCGTCGCACGCTAAACCTCGAAGAAGCTGTTATTATTTAGTCACGAACTCCTAGGGCACTAGACAAGCCAAAATGTTTGGTTTTTGATAGCGTATTTCAATCTCCAATTGTTCACTAGTCGTTTTCGCTGGATAGCACCCTTGTAACATTTCGCTGCAACACGTTTTCATCTTCATTCCGCCTTTAGTCTTAACTATTTTAATTTTAATTATCATCCGCTCTCAATTCACATTTCCGCTCCGCTCCCTCTATGTCCTAAGCTCACAGTAGTCTAGACTAAATTCCGGGAAGGGTACGACAAAGTCGAACTCCGTCGAAATGATTCACAATGGCGGACCATTGCGTCATATTACTAATTTGTTTTTACGATCTGGTAATAGTATGGAGCTGATGTGTATGTTTTGAACTATGTACAAGTACTAGATTATTGACGACAACTGCTATTGTACTATGTGCTAAAAGATACGAATCATGCACTCTGAAATGGCAACATATAATGATGGTAACCACCGCAACCCTATACCTCGCGCGTATACGAGGGGCGGCTGAAAAGTTCTGAGCCTACTTGTACCGTACTTGCAGGTACTTTTATCGCTCCCACAAGTAGTGACTGGTTGAGTTACATCTAATTAGCATTCGCCAGTCTTGGTCACTTCCAGTCGACAGCGATGCGGACGAATATCTTGACGCCATGTTTAGTTAAGAGTTTTTATTTCATTATAGTTAGGTACATTAGTATTTAAAATATAAGACGGATTAGTATCGATATACTGACAGTGCTTTTTTTTAGCTGTGATTTTGGTGCATGACGTGTCTAACTACATGGGCAACCAGCTTGATGTTTTTGACTGACCGACTTTGACAATGCTTTGAGTTTTTTTTTATTGAGAGAAGTCTTGGTCGGGGCTAGATAACCAGAGACACTTTTGACATCGCGATTTAATAGAACCTGGATCAGGTTGGCTTAGAAGCATGAGCTACTGCTCAGGTTTCAAACCATCGAAAAAACGTGCCAATAACTCATATATCGGTGATCCCAATAAAGATACGTCAAAGTGGAAACATCGTATGTTTTTGTTACGCGTATTCTGTCACGATTTTTGTCGACCCCAAAGGAGACTTGGTTGGTAGACGATAATTCCAAAAATAACCAAGATACTGGAATAACACATTCTGAAACTTACAGACGAGTGTCGTTAAGTCAAAGATTAAAGATTGCAATTGCAATACGAATCCGTATACGTATCGTGGCATGTCATTATTTAAATTGAAATTATATAACATTACTTAATTACATAACTTAGTTAAAACATTACCTCTAAATATTGAATGTCTAAAACTATGTTGGTCCGCGCTTTAGATATTTAGAGGTTATGTTATTCTCTACAGGTTGACCATTTAAGAAAACAACGATTACACATGACTTCAATTTCATTACACATATATACATAGGTACACTAACATAACCTGTAGCGGAGCACGTGACTGAAAGCATATAAACAAACCAATTATAATAATTTTAATTGGAACTACATCATGTGCTGTTAGTATCCGATAATAACTGTCTTTATTAATGTAACTATTTTATTTACTTAAACTTTATGTACAATAGTGTTACATGGGCGGACTTAATGCAACAAGGCATTCTCTACCAGTCAACTTTTGGGTTAAAAAGACTACATAGAATACTTGTAGGTGATAGTTTTGTTTTGGAAGAATATACAAAATAATATATATTTATTAAACTAATAAAATACATTAATATTATGGATTTAATTAATATTAAAACTAAAACATTTCCTTTTGCTTTTGTAGTGGGTTGTTGGGAAAAACCTTAGCCGTCGCGATGAAAATGCGGCGTCGTCAAACTGTGACGAATGATTATTGCGTAGGTATTTGAATTATGTGTGAAACATGACTTTGCATTTATCTGAAAGTAAAAGAATTAATTAATTAAGCTAATTTAAATCGTCATCATCATTATAGCTGACAGACGTCCACTGCTGGACATAAGACGAGACTTTTAGGACTAAAACCTATCTGTGTTCCTCCTAATGGCCTTTGCGTAATGCCAGGGTTGTGGATTTTATTCGAAAGAATTACCGCGGCCATGGAAAGCAAAGGGCACTACGAGGAGCACGGATGGGTTTTAGCCAGTAAGAGTCTGGCATTCCCTCCCGCTCCACCCAGAGCGGCAGGAGTCATTTGATGATAGAGAATTTTTTTTATGGATGGGAATCCATTAAAAAAATCTCTTTGCGTTCCAGGGCTACGGTGACTCTTTCGAACAAATTCCGCAACCCTGGCCCATAGGTCGTCCTAGTGTAACAACCAGTCTTACTGAGTTATCGAATTACCCAATTACTGAGTTATGGAGGTCAAATAAACACTTGCTCCATGTTAAATACTGGTAGCACACCTGGTTGGACTGGAAGCCGAGTCCAACATAGTCGAGCAAAGGCTGGGCAGGTGTTATTTGCCTTCATGCTTGCCCACTGTATGATGGTGACCTCAAACCATCGAGTTGAGAGAGCCGCTGGCAGATGCTATGTGATGTAAAAAGTCTCTGAATTAGTTTTCAAACTTGCCAAAAGTTCAGGCGTGCAAAATGTAAAAAACTTTGAGCGTAACAACCAATTCGTTATCAATGAACATTGACTTTTGGCTATATTTCAGAACAGGACATAGCGTCATTATGCCTATGTTTCTAATTAACATTTCCATGTAATACTACCGATATTTGGTTATATACTATGTTTTCCTTATTTACGTATGTATAACATACGTGTTAACGAGATAAACTCCACCTGTGACGTGTTGTTTTAGGAATTATTTATGTTCTGAAAACGTCATCAATATCGGCATAAAAACATCTGTTGTTTTATAGTAATAGGAGGATAGAAAATAATGAAAGAAAGAAAGAAAGAAAGAAAGAAAAATAGTTTATTTGCGCCAAGCATGACGCACACCATAAAAATAAATGGGTATATATATAAAAGTAAAACGGGATTTTGAGGAAGATATGCGTCACATCGGCGCAAAACGGCCATCGCTCAGCATAATGCTGGAACTCGTGTGCGAGACAGAGCCTCAGCGCTGGTTTTCAGCGACAGCGTAATGAGTAACTTTTATATTTGGATTTAGAAAAAACCACGTTCAATCGGCGATGATTCTCAAAAAGTACAAAATATACCTACATAAGTATATAATTGACACGGATTATCGAAATGTCATGTGATCCATCCCATATGCATATTTTGGACTTTTTGTCGAGGATAGATTCGAGATGAGAGAGACAAATTAGTTTGCAGTACCAATAGCACTTCGAAATTAAATTAAATTCAGACAGACCTACGAGTAGATTTATTTTAATTCTTAAGTTGATAGTGGAAATGGATATAGTTTCTATGTCACCTGAGGATGAGCGAAGATGCGTTTATTGGTTGACGTTTTTCTAAATGTAACCCAGTGAACTCTTGTCTGTGAGAGTCCAAAGCTACGCCAAACACCTGGTCCTCTTCCTTTTGCATTCAGTGTATCCCAGCTACATTTTGAAGGTCTTTGGTTCAACTAGCGCGGGGATTTGTTAGACTGTGAACTGTCTCGGCGTTTTGTGGTTGTCGACCATTGATTCTGGCTTTCAGAAGTTGTAGTGGTTGAAACTAGTGTCGCGGACTTGTCTGCTACAACGGCCATCGGTTCTTCAACAAACATATCTATTAAGATTATTTCTTACCCATTCACTCAACGTAGTCTCCAGGGCGGGAAGTCTCGACATCGTTCCCGTTCGCCTTCCGACCGAATTCGGTCGATACGTACTAAGGCCACCCGTACATAGTAAATCGCACGATCAAAATCAATGATCTGATCTGTGGCTCGCGTACCGATCGACTTCGGTCGATGAGTTTTAAGGCCACCCAGTCAATATCGAACGCGTTCCACGGATCAGGGCCCCTAGACAATGTGCCATTCGATTAGCGATTGCGATTATCGAAATGCCAAAATGTAGGAATTTGATCACGTGACATTTCAATAGCATCATTCTGTCAATCCCGTACATTTTTGACGTATTGACAATCGCCTTCGCCAGGCTACCGTTGACAGAATGTCACTTTTCTAGAGCCCCAGATCATTGTGGATCGTATTCAAGATTGATTGTGTACGGGCGGCCTTAAGACTTATCGACCGAAGTCGGTCGGTAGCCGATCTTTAACTATGTCGAGTATTCCCGCCCTATAAAGAATTCTAACAACAATGAACTGCACTTTAAAGCTTATCTAGTGTTGTGACAATTTTCCAAAACCATGACTTGTTTTCATTGTAGTACCGCAAGCAAGAACACCTGATGTGGTTACGTTGACGTCATAGTAGAACTAGAAAAGATACGAGTACACACTCACTGTATGACCCGTTTTAAGATCAAAAATGGGAATTTTCGTGATCTTGGTGAATCAGGTTTTCAAGCTAAGAATAACGATTCATATGCTAAAAATTGTCGGGAGAAAAAAAACGTGAGGAAATCCATTGTATGACGATTCACATTATGCATTCTGTTTTATGTTGTTCTCGCCATTCAAGTTAGGTCAGCGGCCCTACCATGACGTGTTAAAGCGTGGGTAGTTCGAGCAAGAAGGAGGGATGGAGCTATATAGGGTGTATAGCGCCATCTCTCCTTCTCGCTCGAACTACTCACGCTTTAACACGTCATGATAGGGCCGCAGGTCAAAACTTGATTGATATGAATTGAACAGTACTTTACGTTTGATGTTAGAAAAAATATTGATTCTAGGCAAAGTGACGTTCTGTCAGCGATTTTTCTTCTTCGTGTGGGTAGTAAGGTCTAACGACCCCACACACCCTAGTGTCAGAGTTTTTAAGCCGCCTCAAGGACCTCTGACATGGTTTGACGACCGCCATTTGGCGGCCGGGAACACCGGCTTATACGTGCCTTCCGAAGCACGGAATTATCTTTTTATCAGACAATCAGGTGATTGAAGCTGCTAGTCAGAGTCGCATGCGATGGGTACGCCTACGCAGCCATATACTGTAAAATCTATTTTTTTTTTACTGTCTTGTTGTTGTTAGCAGCAATAGAAATGCACAATCTGTGAAAAAATTCAAATATCTTACCCTCTGAGTAACCCTAAAAAACATGTGTACATAGACATGAAACAACATTCTGAAAATCTCTTACCATCAGGTGAGATAGTGGTCAAGCGCGTGCCTATCAATTACATAATAATAATAAATCGGCGAAAAGCTGAACTTGAGACAAAGTGACATTCTATTAGATCAGTGATGTCGATTGCTAGTCCAATATGATTGGTATTGATCCATTCAATCAAGTTACCCAAGTAAACAGTTGTTGATTATTGAAATATCATAAAATTTCATCACAAAACTGCAGTCGCAACGTCCCAGACAGTATTATAATGGTTCATTTTGATTCAAAACTAAGAGGTCTGTTCACATGCAACTTTTATTTGGGTTAGACCTTGGATCACAAAGGAGCTTCGTGGATTAAAAAACTGGTCTAAATGCCATGCAGTTTTATGGGTTGCTATGGTTCTGTATCTACCTATATTTTTAAATACATTTATTTCGTTTTAAGTTCCCCTAATATATTTAAAAAAGGATTAAACGTGTTTTGGTAGAAAAAGCTTATTACAGTGTCTCAGAATATTTATTGGATAAAATATAATATGAATGAGGCTATTTTTATTCATTTAGTTTGTTTAAACGTGATTTTAAGTATATAAAGTAATTTAATATTTTTGTGATAACTTGATCTCTGATTGTTTATTTTTCATTTAGTTGTAATGTTTTTTTATATTTGCATACCTACCGAAAGATAAAATATGGTGATACAAAAACTGTAATATACCACTGTTACATGATTGTACAACATCTACATTATTACTTACCTATATTTGCGAATAAATGTATTTGTCTTTGTTTTATTTGTGCTTAAAAGACTGGACTGTCTGGTTAGTCTGCTTTGGCCAGTATAACGAAATTGAGATGTATGGAAGAAAAACATATCGTCTTCAAAAACGTCTTCTTTACTGGTTATTGGTATTGGAGACTTGCCTGATGTTCTTTCGAAGTTAGGTGGAAAAACACAGTCCGAAAGACGTCCCCAAGCGTCATCATATCTACCGTTTCTGTGGTTCTTCCATCCAGTGAACTCTTGCAGCCCTCACCAGGTCGTCGGATCATCTTTGTGGAAGGCAAACCAAGTATTTCATAACTTATGGTAGGCGGCAGATAAATTTGCAATAAAGTACATTGATCTTTCCCTAATAACCCTTCGTGAAATACTCGAACAATAAATTATGAACCGTTTTTCATTACTAGAGAACATAAAGGATCACGGTAGAAGTCGATTCAGGACAACCCTTCGTGAAATACTCGAACAATAAATTATGAACCGTTTTTCATTACTAGAGAACATAAAGGATCACGGTAGAAGTCGATTCAGGACAACTTCAATTTCTGTTTTAAAAATTAAGAAACTCAATAAATGTAAACTATTTCTATTTAATTTTACTATTAGTACATTTGCTAATGACTGCGTTATTGCGTAAGCTTGAAACGACATACAGAAATGTGTTTTAGTAATTGATAACATAATGTTTGTGCATTAGTCATGTATGGCTGGTTGCCAGGTGATATTACATAAATTTTGATTTTCTTCTTTTGTCTCTTTCATTTTTTGTTGTGAATGTAGCTAACGGGCGCTTGGATTTGTCAATTTGTATCCTAATTTGTTTCAAGTCGGTGCAACAAAATATCTTCTTATTAACTTCAAAACGGAAGAGGTTCTCAATGGTTATGAGGTAACACACACATTAAAAAATATAACCGCATTCGGTTGTATTTTTTTTTAATGCGTGTTACTTCATTTCTCATAACTCCGCCATTTATGAACCAATTTGAAAAAATATTCTTTTATGGGAAAGGATATACTTTCTGATTGGTGCCATTGAAATTTCACTAGAATCAGTAGTTTGGTTTGAAATCAAAATAGCTGAAAAAAATATGTCATCCAAGTAAGTGACATTGTGTATTTTGCTTGTGTGGGATACCACCAGAAAGTCAAAAATTTAAAAATAAAACTTACTTCCAAATAAAAAAAACACTACAAAGTATAAAATAACTTTAATTTCGGTCGTCGGTGTTTTTGGTTGTTTCATCGTATTTTCACACCGACTTCAGAAATTAAAGTTATTTATACGTTCTAGTGCTTTTTTTTTTAGGAAGTCGTTTGTATTTTCATACATGTCTATTTGCCGTCATGACAATAGTCACATTATTTCTGTCCATATTATCATCTTTCACACAATCCATTCGTGTTCCTGTGTTCTTCCTTCACCCTGATAAACAAGCTGGACTTATTCTTCTCCATAGTTTAAAACAAGGTCGTTTTTTGTACCTGTCTGTGGTACCGGTTATTTCTTCTTACTGCACATTGGATTCTTCAGGTTTATCCTAACGGAACACATTCATAATATTAGTTCTGAACTAGTTACTATCATATTATTAGGTTAAAACTAATATTATAAATGTGGAAGGGAATATTTTTTTTTATCATCTGCCTAGCATTTTCCCAACTTTATTGGGGTCGGCTTCCAGTCAAACTGGACTCAGCTGAATACCAGTATTCTTATTCATCTTCTTTTAAAAACGTTGCCCCACACTAGGAATCCTGTATCGTAGTTGCGTTTACAAACATATAAACTCACATACACAAACAGCCAGACCCGGAACAACTATCTGAAAGCCATACAAATATTTGTTCAGTGCGGGAATCGAACTCACGACACGCAGCGCAGCAGCCAATCGCTCAACCACTGCGCCAACCGTGTTCACAAAAAAAAGAGAATTCAAGTGAATTTGTTTGTTTGTCCTAATTTGCTGAACCGATTTTAAACTAAACTTTGGTATTTAGTCTTATAATTACATTATATTACAGTGATTTGGAGAAATACTTCGACACACGATTGTGTATATTTTGTTTTTGTATGCATTTTAATGTATGTAGTGATTTTATTGGTATTTAATAGAGACAGCACTAATAATAAAAATCAAATATCCTAACTAAGTTAACCCTAAAATATGGTGTCAAAAGATTCATCCGCATCGTTGTCGACTGGAAGTGTGCCCAAAAGACTGGCGGCATTGCCACGTTGTATGGCAATGCTTATCCTTTGTCCAAGGTAAAAGCCAGCCCTTGGACCACGCGAAGTGTCAACTAAGCGTTTAGCAAGTTCTTTAAATACTTAACGCATGAGCACTCGGACCCCACGACCCGAGAGTTTCAACCCCAAACGGCTCGAAAATATAACTACCGACGAGGTTGTTATATTTCCGCCGCTTGAGGTTCTCCGCTTTGGTATTTAAATTAAACTTGGGACTTTCAATATTTTGGCACGTCCCCTCATTTCAGCGGAGCAGACTGCACCTGGTTCGGTGGAAGTTGAAAAAAGTTGTTTACAAATTAGTATTTCAACCAGTGATGAATTTGGACGAAAACATGACACATGTACCTATTGTTATGATTATTAAAACGCCCTATATGACACAAGCTTTTAGACACGTGTCGAGAAACACGTCCACACGTCAATGTAAAATAATGAGTTTGTATTGATAAATATTATGTTGGTACAAGAAATTATAAAGCGGAGTTTAATGAACTTTGGTTTCCTTACAATCTATTTTTGTACAATGTTCTAACTTCTGCCTATTCATTTGAACTACATTTTGAACTAAATACTAACTCTGCTTCATTCATTATTGACTGAAATTTTGACTATACAAAAAAAAAACACACAATAGGGGTTCCAAACTCAAAATTCACAAAACCAGTCCCTTTACAAACTCGTGCGCAACCCTAAGGCCAGAGCCAGACAGACAGTTATACTGACTATAGACCTTACATAACATGCCTTTCAAGATTTTCGTAAAGAAACCGGATGATCACTCCGGACTATTATAGTTCTAGGAACATGCCAAACGTTGGGGTAGGTCAAGGGGACTTTGGAGTCACCTTGGGGGCAATGAACTGGGGTCCTTCGGTGACCGACGCGAAGACGTAATAGTGAAGAAATTCGAGCAGTTTTTTGTTCGCCTGGATGGTTCTGTCTGGATTAAAAGAGGTTATGTTTGTTTTCTTTTTCTGGATTCTGTTTAATGGGTTAGATTTTAGAAGGCGTATTGTTTTTGGTGTGTTAGAATTTTAGTTTTTGGAATTGTTTTTTTTTTTCTTTTGCGGATGGTGTTGTGTTTTGTTCTGATGTGTGAAAGTATAGTTTAAAGAAATTGAGGTGTTAAGTTTAGCAAGCTAGTATTTTGTTGAGCTATCAAATTACTAGCTGCAATACTCCACACTGTGTGGCTGTCTTAGGGCGTTACTACACCAATCAATCGATCGTCGATCAAAGCCATAGATCGATTGGTGTATTAGCGTTGGTTGGGTGGTAAACAATTGAACGACCATTTTGAACCATGATATTTTATGAGGTAGGCACTTGTGTCAAAAATTATAATTTAAATTAGAGTTTGCTAAGTACCTACTACGTATTTTTAGGTTATGTCATTGACAAATGATTTATTTTTTTGTACCTAACTAAGTAGGTGTAAATATACAAAACGGCTTATTCAATCGCGGCGAGACTTACATCATATTATTGTTCATAGTTGATGATTGGTACTGTAATATAGTATAATTATACCTAATACTAGGCCTCTGAGTAAGTAGATACTCAATAGTGACCTTATGGGGCGTATTTGACACGTATTTTTATTTTATTTTTATTACTGATAGGCACACGCTTGACCACTATCTCACCTGATGGTAAGCGACGATGTGGTAGAAGATGGAGCACGCTTGCCTAGAAGTAACCTATTCACTCTTGACTTAAAGACTCCCAGGCTGTAGCTGTATTTTGTCAAGCGCCATAATTTCCGTGTTATAAGCATGGAAGCTAAATAATATTTCCATGTAAAAGAAAGAAGTTATATTTTATCACATGGAAAATAAGGCTAAACCAACTGGAAAATAAAGTTGTTTCTTGTGTTTTTCCATTATGTTTAATTGTTTAATTTTATAGGTACTAAAAAGGAGGCAGAATTCGTTCGTTTGTTGAATTTAATCTGGGGCTAGAGACAAGTGAGATTCTGTCAACGGTACCGTGGCGAAGGCGATTGTCAATACGCCAAAAAGTATGGGATTGACAGATGCTATCGAAATGTCACGTGATCAAATTCCTACATTTTGGCATTTCGATAGTCGCATTCGCTAATTGAATGGCACATTGTCTAGGGCCTCTGGTATACCTATACCAGAGGCCCTAGCCGACATACTAACGAAAATTATCTGTCTAATAGCACAGAGCAACGATAGATAGTACACAGTAGTAGTAAAGTATACGATCTATCGTTAAGTGCTCTTTGCTATGGTTTATCCTGGGACTCGAGACAAGTGAGATTTTGTCAACGGAAGCGTGGTGAAGGCGATTGTCAATACGTAAAAAATGGAGATCACAATCAGGAAGCACCCTTAAAATCTACAAAAATAGGAAGAAAACTGCCTCCTTAGGTGCCTTCTGGTCTGATTGTGAGAATACCTAAGTAATGAAGGCAATTTTTCCAGTTCCAAGTTTACATTTCATTTCAAATTCACAAATTGTTTATCGCTAAAAACGCACCTGAAAAACGCTAAATCAGGAAGCGCCCTTAAAATCAACAACAATAGGAAGGGAACTGTATCCTGAGATACAGGTTAACTATCTAGTTCAGGAGGCAGAGCTGTGCAAATAATATATTTATATGTACCTATATTTTTTTATTATTTACATAAAAGTTTACAGAATCACGCGTCGTATTGTTATTACTACAACGGGTTAAACCCTGTCCTTTATGCCTGTTACTGTTTACACTATTGTGATTGTGACGTACCTTAAAGGTACGAGCTTGTGATAGCGGTCACGTAGATTTTAAGGTGTGGTTAGGGTAGCGATGACTGGTTAATTTTTATTGTTTTAGTTGTCATACGTAAGTACAGTTCAAAGTAGGTTCGAATGCGTACAACTCGCAAGGCTTGCGTGTATATGATGCTGTGTAATAGTGGCCGAGACAAAAGGATCATCATCATCATCATCATCATCATTATCATTATCATTTATTTTGTTTAAACTATTACTTACTGTATCTGTTTAGCTGTAAGTTTTCCTAAGATAAATAAAATAAAATAATAATATATCAGCCGAAACGTCCACTGCTGGATAGAGGCCTCCCCCAAAAAGGGGGTTTGCTATAATCGCCACGCTTGGTAGGCGGGTTGGCGATCGCAGTGCAGCTGTTGCAATGTACCAGATAATGCTGCTGCCCATTCTCTGGTGAGTCCCTTAACGACACCCATGCACGGGTAGTGATGGGATGGTGCTATTCTTTAACGTCCGACACCTTACGAAATAAAAGGATAATGTACCTTATATAGGTAATCCTTTTGTCTGACAGAAACTAAATACACACGTATACTCTCCTTAGAGTAGTCGTTTCTGTCTAGCACCTCTAGCAAAGTGTAGACTTTTGAATTTCTACCTTATGCAAGTAGCGAGACACGATATAATAATGGCGATGCCGCCAATACGAGTACCTATATACGTCGAGTTTCTATCAAAAACGGTTCTCACTCGTCTCGTCTTACTGCCGCACATTTCACCTATCTGTGGGATCTTTTACGCGTATGAAATTATCAGAAAATTTATTTATTTTTATATATATCATATATATTAAACTTTATGCACTCCAGTAAAAACACTGTACAAAAGCGAACTTAATGCCTTAGGCATTTTCTACCTGTCAACCTTAGAGTGGTGCAGAGACAACATGGCAGGTGCAACAAAGGAAAGACAAACAGAGAAAAAATACATTTATAAATACATATATAAATACACATAACCAAAACTTAACATCGTTCGGAGGATTACGGACATGTGCATTCTCCCCATACTCACGTATGGTGCACAAACCTGATCTCTTGCTCTTCAGCAGAGGTCCAGACTCGAGGTTTGCCAGAGTCATGGAGCGCAGTATCCTAGGAGTTCGAATTTCGGACCGTGTAAGGAACTCAGTACTGCGCGCCATAACTAAAATCACAGATGTGACCCGGAAAGCTGCTTGTCTTAAGTGGGATTGGGCTGGACATGGCTTCCGTATCAGACATACGGAAGCCATGTCCTCCATGAGCTGTGGGCTAAAAGGAGCATTATTTGAGTCCCTTCCAATGCTAGGCCACATCGCGGTAGACCAAGGCGAAGGTGGAGAGACGAACTCGACTCTTACCGGAAGGACTGGCCCGCAATAGCAGAGGACAGGGGTGAGTGGAAAAGGCAGAGGGAGGCCTTTGCCCAGTAGTGGGACATAACGGGCTAGATTAGATTATGATAAACCAACAATTAATTTGTTGGTTTATTCGCTGTGATGATTCTACAAACTTCTGGCTCTAAAATCATACTTTAGGTACGGTCAACACCAAAAGTCGATTAACAATGTTACTTTTTTATATCATTTAAACAGACACTAAAAACACATAATGTACTAGGTTTCCGAATTTCAGGCAATAGCTAAGGGTTTATTATATCTTAATTTTATATTCATTGCGTTTTACTTTTAAAATTGTACTTAATAATTAGGATTTAAAAATTATAAATGTTCATCGACTTTTGGTGCTGACTGTACATGTAATTACCTATAGCATTCTCATTAACCAGATCAATGCACACAAAACCACTATCACGAAACTGATCAAATTATACTTGTCATTATACTAATCGTGAAACAACGAACTTGTACAAACGTAGTCATGAAGTCATCAGAACATGTCGAGTCATTATATCTTAATAAGATCGGGTCGCAGATGAGTGTTTATGATGACTCTGATTTGTGTTCGACTTCTTCATTTAGGCCAAGTTTGCCCGCAAATATAATGAAATCGTCCCACTAACTGCTTACTTTGAATACAAATATTCATCTAAGGTCCAATTTTGGTGGTATATTACCACCATATACATGGAAATCTCCTAAATTGAATCAAGAACCTTATTTTTTTACACCTCTTTTTATTTACCCACTCGGGCCCAACATGTGAAAATTCCCTAATATAAAGTAAATCTTATGTATATGTAAATAAACATTAAATTCGCGATTAATTCGCGACACACCGGTGTGTCGCCGGGGCCGGACAGGTTAAATCACAAAAGTCTTCATCACAAACTCAGGTACAATACCGTTTAGTACTAAACTATATCGCTATATATAAAGTGGTGCCCAACGGGTTTATAAGCTATAATTTATAGCATAACATTAGCTTCGCATAACTTTTAATTTGAGGGTGCATAGTTTACGTTTATGGCATGCAAGGACAAACTGACAGACGTGTGGTACTATGAAGTAGGGATACAGAAGGTTAAGTTTATGAGTCATTGGAAAATCAATAGGTACTTAAAAAAAAAAAAATAACTTAGGTTTATTGCAACTATAACTATATACACACACTTAAATAAAAGACTCAACTAAAACTAAAAGTAATCTAAAACATGGCGTCGAAAAATTCCTCCGCATCGCAGGCCACTGGTAATGTACCCAAAAGGCTGGCAGCATTGCCACGTTGTATGGCAATGCTTATTCTTTGTCCGAGGTAAAAGCCAGCCCTAGGGTCACGCGAAGTGTCAACTAAGCGTCTTGACAGATCTTTAAACAAGTAATGAGCACTCGGACCCCACGACCCGAGAGTTTCAACCCCAAACGGCTCGAAAATATAACTACCTACAAGGTTATTATATTTCCGCCGCTTGAGGTTCTCCGCAGCGGCAGCGCCAGCGCAGCACGAAGAGCTAGGAAGATGGGATGGCTCAAGAGTATCGACACAAGTAGCGTCCCACACTAATGGCCTACCCATCTTCCATGGAAATAATGACATGCCGTCCGGTTTCTTGCCATCGTCGCGTGCCAGGCCATTTGGTTCTAATACAGCCAGAACGCCGACGGTGACAAGAGCTCGTCGGATGATGTCGTTAATATTCGCGTGCCGCGCTATGCGACCAGCGCTACGGCTGCATGACAGGCCGTGGTGTCCGAGACTGTTGACAGCTTCGCTACACTTAGGTTTTAAGGGGGGTAAGACCAGAGTGAATACGTTACCTCTATGTACGCGTGCTATCGTCGGCCACATCATCCCTCTCCACCAGGTGAGATTGTGGCCTTTTTATGGATGGGGAAATCATCAAGTGACTTCTTCCGCTCTGGGTGGAGCGGGAGGGAGTGTCAGACTCTTACTGACTGAAACCCATCCGTGCTCCTCCTAGTGCCCTTTGCGTTCCAGGGCCGCGGTGACTCTTTCGAACAAAATCCGCAACCCGAGATTGTGGCCTAATTTGACTTTTAACCACAATCACACCAATCAATAATAATGAAAACGCCAAAATAATAGATTCCTTTATCGATAAAATATGAAATTTAAAGGCCAGCATGTAATTATCATCGATGATTGCCTTATAACTAGATGATATCACCAAAAAGTCTGCAATGAGCAAACGCAACCAACACTAATACTTTACAGAAATAAATTGTATGTTCGTATGTTGGTGGTATTTTCTGAAAATGCTGACCCGATACCAAGTTTTTTCACTGATAGATAGCTGCACTATTGCTAAATTCTATTATTCTCCTTTTTATTCCAGAACGCATCCGGCAATGCATAAACGCAACGCATTAATGCATCCTGTGTCCATTTTTAGGGTTCCGTACCCAAAGGGTAAAACGGGACCCTATTACCAAGACTCCGCTATTCGCGTCCCTCCGTTCGTCCGTCTGTCACTAGGCTGTATCTCATGAACCGTGATAGCTAGACTGTTAAAATTTTCACAGATGATGTATTTCTGTTGCCGCTATAACAACAAATACTAAAAACAGAATAAAATAAATATTTAAGTGGGGCTCCCATACAAAAAACGTACGGAACCCTTCGTGTGCGAGTCCAACTCGCACTTGGCCGATTTTCTCCACGATAGCAAAACCCCAAGCAGAAGCTAATAAGTATATAATTAAATTAGCACGTACTGAAACTTCTGTTTCCTCTGCCACATTATGCGGTTGGCATGAAGGGCCAGACAATGGTAGGTCACCTTGTCGGTCGTTGCACGCTTGCATAATGTTTTTTTGTCCGTATTTCGACCCAATCTCGGGAACTGCGCCGTTTTATTGAATCATCTTGAGTTTTCAAGGATGTTTTTGTTCTTAAGTGGTATTTAAGAACTTATGTATTAAGTTACGAGGGAAGTAAATATGGCAGGTTTTTTGTTTTGTTTTTGTCTAGCTGGTAATTGGTATTTAGTCATAAATCATTCGGAAATAAATCTTTCAAGTAGTCAATCGTAGTAAGTGTGGATCTACCTATGTATTTACGTAGTTAGGTACTTAAATATCTCTGTCACTACAAGGGACCCTGTGTTTTCCGCATTTGGCGGCGAAATGCCCGGTGCAAACACAGTCGTGCCGGTGATGCTTCGTTGCACCCAATATACCTATGCACATATTTCAACCTACTGAATCATGCCAACGTGCAACAACCGCACCGGTAAGCAACGCTTACCGAGGTCGGTCTGTGGATTGGTGAGAGAAAAGTACACACAGGGTCTGGCTGACACAAAAGTCAAAATCTATAGGGACGTACCAAGAAAGGGAAGGTAAAAAATATTTATTTAAATTTTGTGCTCATAGGTACACTTACGAACTTAATTTACTAAGCTATTTTAACCCGTCAACCGAGGGCTGTGAAGAATTGTTTGACCTGCAGGAAGAAAAATTAGTAAGTGTACTTATTTTGTTTCACGATAATTTAAAAATGTATTGTAACAATATATTTAAATTATGGTATTATGGCCTTTTATTATTATGTAGAACATTTATAACTATAAAATATACTTATATAAAAATACATATTTACGAAGCAACAGAAAATAAGTAAATTAATTAATAATTTTACACGTTTTATTTTAGGAATCCCAGACAAGGAAAATACAGTGTACGTGCATTACTGCTGTGTACTGCATACATTGAAAAATAACTAAGTATTTAGATACTCTTTGTAACAAATAATAAACTAATTACCTCGAAAACAGACGGTAGAAAGATAAATAAAAGTTAATTTTATTTGTAAAGTTCAGGCTGCATTAATTATTGTTTACTACATATTTTGCGGTTTTAACAGGAAACCACCATATTGGTCACCATATTATAATAATATTGATTCATTGGCGGCGCCAAGCCTTTTATGGTTTATCTTAATAATAATTAAGTATTCGCATATTTTAATCGCTACCATGACAGATGATTTTAAGCTGGACAGTCTTGCAACCAAGTTTTTGACTTGGAAATGCAAGTTGTAACCAAATTGACGTTGACGTTGGCCCAGAAAATCCGTACTTCCCTACTAATATATAATGTCTCGTCTATTTACCTGAACAGATTTGAGTGAAAGTTTGCACCACTTAAAGATATAGATAACGCAAGTATCACGATCTGTATGAAAACCATGCGTGCCATTTTTTGACTAACTACTATGACGTCACAACTCACACACAAGCTTATGTGATGGGAAAATCAAATCGATTCAAAGACGTCGCCACGTGTGGCACCTAACTGACCTAACCGCCTAAGTGACACCTAAGGGCTCCCGCACACGGGCCACCGGCCACAACCACAAAACGCCGCCACTGGCATATTTCCTGTAATTTTCATACATTTTATATGGACTCGCCGCACACGGTTGGCGCCGGTGGCGGCCACACGCTACAAATCGTCGCAGCTTGCTTCTTGTGGCCCGCACCGGCCACTAAACGCCGACACAAAAAGCCGCCACACGCCACTCGCGCGATTCCCCACCCTAAACCTTCGTCGTCAGAGTCCATTATGATACTGCGCGCATGGGTTAAAAAGTAGCAGCCACTGACCGCAAGTGGCTGTCGCGCGCTTCAGCTCCCTTTGTGGCCGCTTGTAGCTTCTCGTGGCGGCGTTTGTGGCTGTGGCGAGTGGCTCGTGTGCGGCGACACTAACTGACGTCCGACTAGCGTACACCGATACAGACTGAACGCGAAAGTGGTGGCTTACGATTTTTGTACGTAAGCTGGTCACCGAACCGGGCACGCGAAGTAGTTGCACTTGCGTTATCTATCTATATCTGTGGTTGGCATACTAGTCGAACAAGTCCTGGAAAAGGACAAAGGATAATTATGTCCTTTCTGTAATAATAATTTTGAGTTTCCATGAGGGTACAGTCGCTGTCAGAAGCTAGAGTAGTACCTACGTTGAGCAGGCGTAGAGTGGCTATGTATATGTATATGTATGAGTAAAATAAGCATGGCAATTCTCGTTATAGGGTGTTACCACACCAATCGATCGATTGTCGATCGATGCCATCAATCGGTGATAAAATGGATTAGTCGACGTTCGTCGATAGTTTTTACTACACCAATCGATTGTACGTCTATCGATGCCATAGATCGATGGTAGAATAAATTAGTCGATGTCAATCGGTAGAACAAAGCTACCAATCGATCACAATCGATCGATTGCATCGATCGGCGGTCGATCCATTATTTATCTCTCGGTATCCGTCGATTAACCAAAGCTACCACACCAATCGATCAACGTCGATCGATGACGATCGATGGCATCGATTGACGATCGATCGATTGGTGTAGTAATACCATAAAGAATGTTAGTTTACAGTTCTCGTCAAATAACTTTGCCCCTCTGAAGTAAGCCATTTGCAAAGATCGCGCAGGTGCAGTCACGTACACGGGAGCAAGCGGGACGCAAGCATGCATCGAACGTAAACGAGCGACTGAGACATAAAACCGCGCCCCGCCCCCATGTCTCTTACGCATGTGCAGTTGCAGTGTGTTCGTAATTTTGACTACTACGCAGCCACTCGACACAACTTCAGAGGGGCAAAGTTATTTGACGAGAACTGTAGGTTTATAATTTTGTATGCAGGTCATTTCTGTCACAATATACCTATACTTTTTCTTTCATTCCAGTGTTCTGTTGTATCTTTTAGAAACGTCATATTAAGTAATCGAAAACATCAAAACAATAGTGTTCTTTGATGCCACAAGCCATTGCGTTTAGTGTCATCGTTCGTATATAAAACATGCATTTATAATTATGAAAAGAAGACGATTATAACACGGCGATAATAAACAACTACTTATTTATAGTTTGAACAAACATGGCCGATGTGTAGGGATGGGCAAAATATGACTTTTTATTGACATGTTTTTAATACTAGTTAAAAAATATTGGTATTTTTTTTTCCTCCGAATTGGTTCAAAATAGTTTTTTAAAGACACATTTCGGTTTCAATTAACGTTGTAAAGATGTTGACCAACGAACATGTTATGTAGGTACTGATTTTCTCAGAAACATCAAGATAACCTTTATTTACATAACATTACATATTTAAAAAAAAATCACTTTATGGTGAACATCTACACTAATATTATAAAGAGGAAAGATTTGTTTGTTTGTTTGTTTGAAATGAATAGGCTCCGAAACTACTGGACCGATTTGAAAAATTCTTTCACCAGTAGAATCCTACATTATCGGCGATGGTCATAGGTTATAGAATATTTTCAAAAAAGTTAGGGATCCGTATGAAAACTTCGATAATGTGACCCAAGGTGTGAGACCATATATCTAACTATTATGGATAAGTCACCATGACCGCTTTTTGTTAATATTAGTCAAGCAAATCCCATGGTGAAATAAAAAATGGTGATTATAGTACTATGATATTAATCCTTATCCATTTAAATGGTTTGATAATTAAGGTTGATTATGTCCGTGTAAATTACACTTTAAATCATTGAAATCGGACCTTTCGTTCAAAAGTTACGACGGTAATAAACATGCTCGGAGTAAGAAAAATGTCGCGGCTTGAGCGAACTGGGGAGAATCGTATCAATGCTTGGTCCGATGGAGTTGAAACACCACGGCATTTAAATGTTTTCGATAAAACTATAAGAATAACACATATTTGGATTTTTCGAAAATCAACTAGGTACATACATAACAAGGGGTGAAGCAGGGGTGAATAAGTTTTTAGGGGAGGAAATTATAGCTTGCATCAATTTACGTCGGAATTCTATGAAACTAAAAGTGGGATAATTGAAACAGATCATGTACCTAACAATTTTTGCATAATCAACCCCTGACGGGCTGAACGGGGTGAACAGTTGCGCTGAACCAATAATGAGAATCGTTGTGCTTAATTTTCCAAAACTAACCTTTATAAGGGGATATGTGTAGGGGCGTCACAGTTTGTGGAGTACCTACTATCCCCACGCGGACGAAGTCGCGGGCGAAGTGCAAGTTTCATATAAAGATGACATTACATATGTAAGGATGAAATACAACACCACAACCGTATGTTAATGATCAGACAAACAACATCGTATTCGGTTGTTCTATTTTAGTTCTAAAAGAAAGAGAGACAAGGTTGCCTGCTTGTCGGTCTTCTACAGATTGTACTTCGGAGAGTGTGTCCTGCAAGTTACCATTCCTACCTTGTTGCTAGTCCACCAATTCTCACTAAGCATTTCCAAACGTCTTTTATAATGCGCACAGCAAAAGAGTGGAACTCTATACGTGCGTCTGTGTTTTCGAACGCATTTAACCCTAATCTCTTCAAAAGTTACAGTGAACAGGCTTCTTCTGGGTAAGCTCACTCCATCGTCAACTTTGTCTCTGTCACCTCTGACCTAGACTGGAGTCAAGAGCAAACCCATACTCAAATAAAAAAGAAAAAAACGGGCAAGTGCGAGTCGGACTCGCGCACGAAGGGTTCCGTACCATTATGTATAAAAAACGGTTAAAAAATCACGTTTGTTGTATGGGAGCACTTTAATATTTATTTTATTCTGTTTTTAGTGTCTGAAAATTTCAACTATCCAGCTATCACGGTTCACGAGATACAGCCGGGTGATAGACAGATAGACAGACAAACGAAAAGTCAGACAGACAGACGGTCAGACAAACAAACGGAAAGACAGACAGACAGACAGACGGACAGCGGAGTAGTAGGGTCCCGTTTTACTCTTTGGGTTTGGAACCCTAAACAAACAACTTTGCACAAGTGGAACGAAATAGGCTAGATAAATAGATATTGGTATTTTATTACATCTTTTACTTGGCTCATTATACTACACATATAGATGATTCAATTCAGCCAGCCCTGCCTCTGTTCATCTAATGACCTTGGAAGGGTCCACGGCAGCCAGGGTCACCTTCGGGCAAACGACCGCTTAGTGCTTACGTAAGCTATTGCATCACTGCGCAGAAATGCATGCTGTGATTCAAAGGCTAGGGCTGTGGGGAGAATCAATTTATGTATCGAAATTTAAATATTTTTTTTCATATCGGCTACACGAAGGTGAAATTATCATGTCACGAAAATGTAACCTAACTTAAGTCGTTATTGCACTTTTACCAAGTGACTTGTACCCAGCTGCGTGTGGCTGGCCACCACAGGCCGAGGTCTGCTCTCTAAGCCTGAAGTCTGTAGTTTCGACATCAGTTACAGGCATTTTCTCCTCTGTATCACCTATGGACTTACGATTAGTCTTGTTTCTCCTAGATACGGAGGAGAAAACGCCCGTAACTGAGGCCGAAACTACGGACTTTGGGCTTAGAGAGTAGACCCCCTGCTCACGGTAGCCTACCCCCACTCCTCGTGGCTCGCTAACAAATATCCCGCAGTAGGTGTGAACATTAAGGATTATCAGTCAGAGATAAAAGTACCTAAAAACTTGAATTTATTGCTGCATTCAGAAAAAAAAAACCTAGCAACTAATGTTGATGGTCAACTGTTCGCAAATCTAGGAAGTAACTATAATTGCTAGTTCTAGTAATTGAAGAAATACAAGTCGCAATATCATAACAGCGACACTCAATGTCCAAAAACTTGTCAAAATGAAGTCAATTAGAGATGATTTTTACCACAGATATAAATAGACATATATAATGCAAGAACAACTACTTCGCATGCCAGTTTCGGAGCCCAGCTTACGTACAAAAATCCTAGGCCGCGTACTTTCGCGCTAAGTCTGCGTACGCTAGTCAGACGTCCGTTAGGTGGTTAGGTCAGTTAGGTGCCACACGTGGTGGTGTCTTTAAATCGTTTTGAGTTTTGACTTAATAGTGCTTGCGTTGACGTCATAGTAGGTAGTCAAAAATGTCACGCTTGGTTTTTATACAGATCGTGATACTTGCTTTTATCGATGTCTTATATTTGTGATTTTGACAGTTTGTGGCTAAGACCAAATGCGAAGATACTTGACATAATATGAACAAGAAGTTCTCATTCATCAACATCGACACTATGGGTGGCAGCCCTAGCGCTGTTATAAAAAGTGGACCAATCACAGCTCAGTACAAAATTACGCATTATAATTTTATTTGTCTGATGTTCTGATACAATATTTTACGTCTTCGTAATGTACAATAATAATATGTTTTATGGACAAAGGGCCTTTGTTTGTTGTTGGTCTGTTAGAAAATAGTGAAGAGGATTTTAAACATTCTACCAGCGGTATAGTGTGGTGTAGGCGATTGTCAAAACGTCAAAAATTTATGGGATTGACAATCTCTGGCGAAATGTCACGTGATCATAATACTATATTGGCATTTTGACAGACACATTTGCTATAGAATAGCAATTTATTTGTGTAGTCTCGTATTATTTTAATTTTTTTTTGTAATAAAAATTGCAAGTTTTCAATTTTGCCAATAAATCAAATGTTGTATAACAACAAACAATCTTTAGACCATAAAAAATTGTTCAAATGATTTTATGAGATTTAAAGACAAAAAAGGAATTATAAAATAAAAATGCACTTTTATTTTAATATTACAATTCCAAATATTATGGAATAAACGCTCTAAGTGATTATCATTAATTTCTACAATCCATCAGTACTGCTTTGCCCCGGTTTGAAAAGCAGGTAAGTACCTAATACAATTATTGGGTTGAACTTACTAGGAGTAATCCAAAATTATTTGCCTGTGGGCTGTGGGTAAGGCAGATTACTAGAAGGAATGATTGCTAGGCCAGAAAGATTCTGAAGCGACGACCTGGTACCGGCAGACGCAGCATTTGATTGTCTCCTATAATTTAAGGCCCTAGACAATGTGTTATTCAATTAGCGAATGCGACGATACGATGTCGAAATGCCAAAATGTAGGAATTTGATCACGTGACATTTCGATAGCATCTGTCAATCCCATACATTTTTGACGTATGTCAATACGTCGCCTTCGCCACGCTACCGTTGGCAGAATATCACTTGTCTCGAGCCCCTGGTCACGAAGGACGCTGTATGTAGGAAGGGCAGGATCGGTTGATGTGGCCACGCTCGGGGAAGACCTCTATCCAGCAGTGGAAGTCTTTCAACTGAAATGACGATGACGGATTGAAAATATAGGATAAATTTCGTGCAACTAGGGACTTTTTCCATACCTCGAAAGTATAAAGCTCTATCTTAGTAATATTACTAGCAACCAATGCTGTTAATGTCAAAAATGGCGTCACCAGCATACATTACCCACAGTTTATTACCTTTCATTTTACATTGGATGACGCGACGAGTTAAATTCGCTAACCGGGTTCGAACCGGCAACCTTGCTTGTTCAATGATCCTTGTTACTGAGAAGAACATACATTGTTTGTCTGTGTGTAAAGTTGGTACTGTAAGATCCTTAATATAATAATAGCTTAATATATTGATTTCGGCATTCCAGGGAGCATGAAAATAGCTTCAGTTCCAGACTGGTCGATCGAAATCTTAAATTTCCATTCAAACGATCATTCATTCACGAAAATTTTCCTTTCTCTATAGGAAAACTACGTTAACTAGTAGTACAATGACCACAAAAGTCTAAACATCCGTGTTTTGTATTAGGCACATCTAGAAATTTATGCTTAGTATTGATAAAAAGATAAAAGGCAATAAAACGTCACGTCGTAAACTACAATCGCAATGTTTTCCAACCTTTGTTACGCTGAAATTCCTTCATTTTTCAATACAAATTTCATGAAAAACGCACGACCAAAAACGTGCTGTTCAGTTCTTATCTACACCGACATTTTCACATTCCTTTTAGTTTAGAAAAGCCAGAATAAATCGAACTGCGAAAAAAAAAGTTGACGTTCGAAATTCGAAATGCGTTTGACGTTTCGCGTCGGCCATTTTGAATTGGTCGGTTGCAAAAATGTTGATTAGAATTGAGCAGTGATTATGTTTCCAGCATACAGTTTTAGTGGTTTTAGTACATAAATCGTAAGGCGCACAACGTGCTTTTTGCGCATGACTGATCACGGTGTGTTGTTGCAAAATATCGTGATAAAAACGTGCTTTTTCCGGTGTTGCGAATGAGCATTGTTTTTCTCGTGAGTAGGTAGGTTTTTATTTAAAGAGAATTGAATAACAATGTCAAACCTATTGGCAAATGTTAACTGTGTGTGATATTGGGGAAAATAGGTTCTTTACCTATGGAAATTGCTCTTTTTCAGGCCATTTCGAACTGTACCTAATAACTTCACATGGACTTTAAAATACAAAAAAAAACATTTGGCAATAATACATATAAAACAAAACCCACAGAAACAAAGAAATAAGTGATTCCACTTTGCTATACCTAAATATAAAGTTTGTTTTAATCAAACAGAAGTTTTCATAGTGCAATTAAAACGACTATTTCGTAGGTTATTTTTTTCAGATGTATTTGTAGTTGTTTATTTGCTATTTCAGGTGACCAGCAGCCCAAAGTGTATAATTAAACCATCTCATTGACCATCACCATCACATAACAGACCAGCCTAATAAGATGTGTCATTGTCACCTTGAATCCTGTTGTGAAAAAGAGATAGTGGTTTTCGTCCTAAAAAGATTTCTCTCGCACGCAACGGATCCATCATGGCTTTGGTACGCTGGGGGCATTAGGAGGAAGACAAAGGGATTTTAATCAGTAAGACTCTTGCACTCTCGTCCGCTCCACCCAGAGCGGGAGAAGTCACTTGATGATATCCCATCCTTAAAAAAAGGGGGGAGGCCGGTGGCAGATTTTATCTATACGAACTATTTCACGAGGCGCTCTATGTGACAGGTTTGACTCGAAACACTTCCCATGAATTATTATAATTCAAAAGGTGTCCAGCAAGTTAAAGCTCGTAACCAAATGAAAACCAAAACCATGTTTTACCAAAGTAACGCCTTTGTTACATCTGATGATTAACATCTCCCTTTTATAACAAAAATAGTCTCAAGATTTTCCTTTCCACACATTTGCAGACATATTATTTATGCACCTTTTCCATGTGTGCGTGTGTCGGCCACTTTAACTTGAGACCCCCTCCCTCTTGTGTCTTGAAATTTTGAAGGGATGAAACCATTTCAATGGAACTGCAGAGGTCTTGGTAAGGTGGTGGACGGTTTAGGTTGCAGTATTTGATGTGTAGGGACTAAAGGGTGTGGTTGATTTACGCACTTTGGTGTCTGAATTATTTTGTTCTAGAATGTTTTCTTTAATTTATGAATAAAATAAAACAATATTCTACTACTTTTATTATTTATTCTAGCCAAATCTACAAAAAGATTGGCGGCAACGAGTTTAAAACGTCATATTCGTCATGTTCGTCGTATTTTCTTTTGAAGGAAAGCTTACTGCCTGTAATATTTTTAGAATGTGAACAATAGGTAATTATAAAATAACGCACAATATAGTATTATTGTGTAATCGTCTGTTACTCATTAATATTTTTATTTTAAAATATTTGATTAAATCATCACGGAGCCAATGTTTACCTACCACATTTGGTGACGAATATTGGAATATTCGTCACCAAATATGGATCCATATAAATCATCACAATGCTCAATTAATAATAGACATTAAGTCAATTATTCGCAGAAATTATTTGCCACATATTTCCCTATGGTCACATCATTCAATAATGTTTGTATACCTATGTCCTTCTATGGATTGTTTAATTGCACCATCACCGCTAGGTTCTTGTAATAAACTAACCCAAAAAAATCATGAACATATTTTTCTGATTTTTTTTTTCCTGAAAAAGTTTCTACAGAATGTAACATTAAAGTAGTTTTCGAAGAAATGTTTGGAGAATGATACTTAAACAAACACAAAAACATTCCAGCCGGTCCAAACAAAAAGTGCATTCAACTTGGCAGCCGCGTAAAACAATCGCGACCCTTACATTCGCACACGAGCAAACGCACGAGTGTGCGCGGTCGACCTTGAGCCGGCGGGGTCGCTGCCCAGCCGCCAAGGGCGATGCAGCGCCGCGATGTTTATGTAACGCACCATTCTTACACCGTTACACTGGTTAGCTTTTAGCTGCGTAAGTGAAATTGCGTATTTATTTTGATTTTAGACAAAGACGGTGGGGTTGGATTTTAAGTAGAATATTTTTATTTTTTTAAATTGCGTTTAAGTACCTGTTATAATCTCCCGGGATAAAAAGTAGCCTATATTTAAGTGCTATTCCAGACATATAATCTCTTTTTGTGCCAATTTATGCTCCCTAGAAATTTAACCCAAGCAACCATGAGTTTTTGTGAAGAAAGCTTAACAGACATCTTCGGGCAAAAAGAAATGTTATTCAGGTAGACAGATAGTGGTAACAGGTAGTATTTTCTAGTACTACTCTGCAATCTGCCTAGCCTTTTCCCAACTATATTGGGGTAGGCTTCTAGTCCATGAAGCAATTACCTATCTGACCTCCATAGCCTGTTGGGTAGCCTGGGTAACTGGTACATACCTGTTACTAATTATAACTAAGTATTGTCTGATAAATTTAATTAGGTACTATGTAAGGTACCAGAGTCAGCTATTTTTAGCACCGATATCATTGTTTTCCTAATAAATTAAATATGTCAGAGTTGTTTATATATTAATAAAGTCTTACCTATTAAGTGGCCTTTGTTCCTATGGCCACTTTTTGAACGTTAACGCCGTACTGCATTTCTTACAATCTTTGAAGTCCTTGTATATCTAAATACATGGACCAATTGTAATTAAACTTACTCTAAGCTCGCTCTTAAGTTATCTATAGAAAATTAAAAATAACTGTATCTTTCCCACTGAACTCTTTTTCGAAAATGTTCTCTAATAACTATTTAGACCTGGATATCTAGCGTATGCATACCAAGATTCATTAAAGTCGGTTCATTCATTTCGAAAAATAAGGACTTGAAAGATTGTATGAAATGCCGTACGGCGTAAATGCTCTTAGGCACGCCGCTCCCCTGCGCCACGTCGTTTGTGTATAATTCACAACGTGTCGCCTATCTTCACCACGCGTCTTCACCATACTTATATAGGCCTTAGGCCTGAATTATACAGAAAAGGCGTGGTGAAGACGCGGCGTAGGCGAGGCGTAAGGCACGATGTTGCTTCAAAAAGTTTTAATACAAAATGTAGGTAGGCGACACGTCGCGTGTTGCCGGCGTCGTCGCGGCATCGTGCCTTACGCCTCGCCTGCGCATCGCCTGCGCCGCGTCTTCATCATGCCTTTTCTGTATAATTCAGGCCTTAGGGCCCCGCCTGTCATTCCTTTTTCGAAATTAGTTAGTTTTTGTTTCTGTTAGTTTCATGATATTGTCATATTTATAATAAATCTAATATTTTATTATACAACAGGTTGCAAATATGTTGGATTTTATGTCTTGCACCATAAATAATAATAATAAATCAGGTATTATTGAATACATCGGTGAGTAAATTAATATTGTACTTATTTATGCAGCTTTTAGTTATTAATAGTTATTATTTTTAGCAGGTTATGCAATATTTGTGTTATTTTACAAGGACAATAACTTTATAATAATGCCCACTGCAATGTCAAATATTGTCACTGACACCTACATTATTATATACCAAACTAAATTATGTCATCAAAAACATTACTTAGTTACTATTTTGTTTTTATGTGTCATCTATTTTTGAATGACTGTCGTCAACTGGTTTTTATTTAATTTAATTTAATAAAGTTACCAATATTTATTAATAAATATTCATTCAATATTTATTAATTAATATTCACTTCTCTTTATTCATTTTAAAAACATGCTTTTTATAGAGAAAGGAAACTCCTCACAATACGAGCCGTATCGAGGAGTACTGCCTTCTGTATCAGGCCCTTTACCCAACTGCGTAACGCCAGCTTCGACAGGTGGTCGTCGAAGCTTTTATATATATATTTTTTTTTTATTAGAGATGGGTTTGATCTTGACTCTAGTCAATGTCAGAGATGACAGAGACAAAGTCTACGATGGAGCGAGCTTACCCAGAAGGAGCCTGTTCACTCTAACTTTGAAGAGATTAGGGTTGTAAGCATTTGGAAACACAGACGCAGGCAGAGAGTTCCACTCTTTTGCTGTGCGCATTATAAAAGACGTTTAGAAACGCTTAGTGCGAATTGGTGGAATAGCTACAAGGTAGGGATGGTAAGATGCAGTACGTCTGGATGTCCAATGGTAGACGGGGGCCGGTGGAATGAGGTCATGAAGTTCTTGGGCACACTCACCGAAGTACAATCTGTAGAAGACCGATAAGCAGGCAACCTTACGGCGATGAGCCAAGCTATGTAGTTTGGCATCCACCAGTTTTACGTCACCGATAAGTCTCTTAGCTCTGCGTTCCACCGAGTCAAGCTCGGCAAGCTGATACTTAGCTGAGCCATCCCAAAGGTGGCTACAATACTCCATGCAGGATCGGACTTGTGCTTTATATTCATTTATTTGTTAATATTTTTGTTATTTATTGTCCTTTTTCTTTCTTCTCTAGAAAGTTTGTTTGGTAAGTTTTCACGCCTAAACCACTGAATATATTTTAAAGATTTTTTCTATTTCGTACAATTCATTGGATCATGGAAAAATACATTACGGTAGAATCTACATAGTTGATGATAAAATTGACCTGTATAAAACAGGTATGTAATAATCAGTCACATAAGAAAATTTTATATTGGAATAATAATTGTATGTACATTTTATCAAGAATCTAGGTGCAAATCAATCCACATACAAAAATAATGCTATTTGAATTTTTACATTAATTATTAACTTTGTAGCGGTTTTTATTTGGAAGTTTGTTGTATTTTTTTGTTAAAAAGTTTTTATTTTTGAGTTTTAGTGCTACTCCTCAAAAGTTCCAACTAGTATGTCTAAAGTTCTTCATTAGAACTTTACGAAATTTAAATGGGACCTGTTCGGAATAAACCTCTTTCAAATCAAAGTCAAAGTCAAAGTCAAGTCAAAGCATTTATTTCAATTAGACCATTTACAGGCACTTTTGAATTGTCAAGGTCGGTTGGTCAAAAAGATGAAGCTATTTGCACGTTCCAAAGCGTAGATCTCTATGGAGAAGAATGTGCAAGAAACTCCACGGACACTCTTTTAAAAATGATATTTTGTTACAAAATTATGGTTACATCATTCATATTGAAATTATACATATATGTGAGAACGATGTAAAAGACGTGCAGGATAAAAGAGTCCGGAGTAAAAAAGAAACAATTCAAAGAAATAATTAAAATAAACCATGGCAGCCGAGAGATGACCAGTCTCAGCTGACGGCGCCCGTTCACGAACATGACGCATACACTAGCACCATTCGGCTCAACCATTTTTTAGGGAGCCAAATGATCCAACGCATGCGCCACCATCAGCCAGACTTTTGAGTGAGCATGACATCCCCAATCGCCAGGGTACATTCAAGTCAAAGACCTACCCAAAATGATCATTGTAGTTTAAAGCTACACAGTACTACAAATAAAAAAAGAATTTTGCAAATCTGTCTATAAGTACATATATGACGGAGTTAAGCCAAAAAATACAAAAAAAAAACATTCGAATTTCTAAAGTTCTAAAATCTTTTTAAAGTTGGAATAAAAGTATGCGTACTAATTATTCTACGTTGAATAAAAAAATATCTGTTGCAATTTTTATTACTCAAAGTACAGATAGTAGAAACCCATTTATATAACTAATAAAAATCATAAAATGCTTCTAAACACCAGCTGTGGGAACAAGCTATTACATAGTTTGAGTAAAACTCATCACTAGGCACATATTGCTCGATCCTTATTTTTAATTGCGGATAGCACCTGGCATCTGGCTGAGTAGGTACCGTTACACCGCATAATCTGTAGTAGGTCTATTTATAAGGCACGATTATTTGACGTGACGGTAAATTAAATATACTAGTGCTTCAGGGTTGTTGTTCCCGTGGTGATGTTCACTTTTACAATTTATTGTCAATTTACTCACAGGCTTAGAATAAAAAATAACCCCATACTTAGTTTAAATTGACGACTGTTAATGATTACGGCAATACGATTTATAAGGCGATTACAATGATAATTATAACACTATGAATAATATAGCAGCAATAAAAAACAACCATTTTGTAATATCTAACGATTCAATAAAGCCTTTGTCAACATAACCTTGGCTGTATTCTACTATCAATCAAGATGAAGTAAGTTTTATGATAGAAACAGCTGTCAATCAATCAGTGTGTTATTAATGTCATGACAATTAGTGATTTGACACGCCAATTAGCGGTGTTTGTGTAGAAATATTTTACTACTGTGTTTTTTTTACAAAATTGAAGTTTATTTCATTAGGTTATTTCGATAAAAACCGGCCAAGTGCGAGTTGAACTCGTGCACAAAGAATCCAAAGTCAAAAGTAATTTATTGAAAATAGGCTGAGTGCGCCAGCACAGTCCCCGAAAACGCACCGCCCATCACCACTTCCTAGTTCCTTCCTTTCTTCCAAACGAATCATATTTTTTTATTCACACACAGACACAAATTAATTCACATACTGATCACAGACTAATATTAGTTTTTTTTTTTTTATCGAAGCACAATTTTTTTTTTCTAATTTGACCCCGAAAGTTGACACCATTACTCAACATTGATTTATTTACGTTACACTTATGTGTTTGGGTCACAGAAGTTCATATATTAATTTACCAAATTTTAACTAAATTAGTGCAATCGCTTCGGAGATAACACAGACAGACAGAGTGATGATGGTCTGGCTGTGACACACTGACCGACAGACAGACACACAATTGATTCGAGAGTATGACAGACTGACAGACAGATATACACAAGTAAGACGATCGGAACCCTAATAAAACTAAGCGTACTACATTCTAATTTTACTATTTTTTTTTTGTTCACGAATTAAAAACATTTTTACAAGCTTTTGTTGAACGTATTATATAAACGTACCAACCCAAACCAACATAAAACAGCTCGTGTCGTCCTCGTGCCGTACCTTCTAAACCTCTTCCAGATTGTAATGCTACGCGCCCACCTGCCCTGTATTGTGCAGTATAGACCACTTTTTGTGCCCCTGTTAAATAGTCAGCAATTATCCAGGCTAGTACTTAAGTTCTTTAGGCCCTAGAGACCTAGACTCGATGGGAGAGGGTTTCTAGGTAGTATGTTGGAACAATTATTTTAAAGATTGCTCGAGTTTTGTTTGGTTGTTGGGTTACTGTATTGAAATGGTTACTTAAGGTCCTGTTTTATTGTTTTGTGGGACGGCTGATAAAATGTTGTTTTAAGATTTTTATTAGTTACTTGTAGCTTTTACATGCGGCTTAAAAATTACCTTTACCAGTCCAGACTCCCATCTACCTATCTTTGCAAAAATCTTTTTTAAAATTGGTGCAGCGATTTCGGCAAAAACATTACAAATAAACAACCCACAATGGCATTTACATTATTGTTATAAAAAGAACTGAAAGAAAAACGTAACCTTGTTTTGGGTTCCTTAGAAGTTAGACATAATACAATCTCAAATTGCCCCAAAAATTAAGAATACTTAAAGCTTCCTATTCATTTTTGTTCAGGTATGACGTAAAAGAAATAAAGCTTTCTACATGTTATAAAACTGTCACAGTGCCAATTCTACTAATTTTCAAGCAACGTTCGTATATGCATCACAGTTGGAATCTGTCAAAAAAGCCTTAATTTCGATGCATTTTTGACAGATTGCGACTGACATGCAAATGCGAACATTGCTTATAATTAGTAGAATTGGCACTCTGAAAAATGTAATTATTCCTTCTGTTGTTTAGTAAAAATGTAATTATTCCTTCTGTTGTTTAGTAAAAATGTAATTATTCCTTCTGTTGTTTAGTACAAATGTAATTATTTCTTCTGTTGTTTAGTAAAAATGTAATTATTCCTTCTGGTGTTTAGTAAAAAGCTCTTTTACAAACCTTAGGCTTTTTAGGTCAAACTTTAGTAATAACTTAAGGTTACTTGTACTTATTATAGTTCGTTAAGTGTTAAGTTTATAAATAAATTCAAATTGAAAAATATAAAAAAACTTTATGCTCTTTTTGAATCCTAATTCTAGAACACCAGAATCTACCTATCAGCGAAAAGTCTTTCTTGATCTTTTCTTTTTCCAAAATATTTTGTCTGTAATACAATTGGTTTTGCCATACAACGAAAACCTCTCAGGGTTTATCTGTGTGCTGGCGAGCCGCTCAGATAATACAGTCAATCAGATAGATATAGTTTTAAATAGAAACAAATTAGAGACTGTTTCTCTCACTTACGACTTATTCAAGCTTTCAAATGCGGTTTTCGTTTTTTAAGCTTGACTTGAAGTGATTTTTTCAGATCTTTGACAGTCGTTTCGAATATCTGAAGCCAAAAATTTGACACCAGTGTTGCCAAAAAGCACCGTGTTACCCAGTTAATGGGTTGTGAAGGTCTGGTAGGCAGCCGTTTCACGTAAAATACTGGTATTCAGCTGAATCTGGCTTGACTGGAAGTGGACCCCAATACAGTTGGGAAAAGGTTAGGCAGACGATGATTTCAAGATATTTACCTACCTATTTATATTTTTTCATAGAATATTTTCCATAGCAACATTATTTTTACTTCGATAAAACATTACGTACTACAAAAAACAACCCCATAATAACATACTTAGTTCCCTTCTTACCAACAATTACGAAACGCCAGGTGGTAATATTTTTATGTCACTAGGATTACGGGGTAACCGTATATTCCAGGTGGCAGATCGAATCCTGCGCATCTTGTGCGCTAGATCCAAACTAGTTTTGTAAGAAATGTGGGTAGACTTGAATAGAACTTGTGTAGTTATTGTTTTATAGTGATAGTCGTTGTTAAGGTTTTTATTTATGTGGGTAAATTGTTTTAAATTGTAAATGTTTTTTAGTTTTATTTCTTGTTGCTGTTGTTTTAAGATTGATTTATGCGTGTTTGTGTGATTTGATTTGCTGATTTGATACTTGTATCTGGCTAACACATAATTTTAATAGCATGCTAAAGAAAAGGGGTCTATAGTAGATTCCAGATAAATGTGCAATAACGGTCATTGACCCACATACATTTATTGACTTTCTTAAAATCAAAAACAGAAATAAAGACTTAGAGCAGTCCTGAATCTACTTCTATCGTGATCCTTTGTGTTCTCTAGTAATATAAAATGGTTCATAATGTATTGTTCGGGTATCTACGAAGGGATATTAGGGAAAGGTCAATGTACTTTATTGCAAGTTTATCTGGCACAAAGTATAGTTCATAATATCAACAGTCACTACATCGACGGTCGCTGTATCGAACACGTTCTATCGACGGGGTAATGAATCGACAGTACTCCACATCGATGGTACGCTACATCAACAGTACACCAAATCGACGCTACATTACATCGACAGTACACCATCTGTGTACTATCGATGTGGAGTACTGTCGATTCATTCCTTGTCGATTCATGCCTGTGTCTATAATAAGTGTTATTCCCTATTATTATTACTCACTTTTTCTAAAAATAGTTTTGCTTATCTGTCTATATATATGACTGAGTTAAGCCCGAACATACATAAAAAACAAAATGTATAGACTTAATAACCTCCTCCTTTTTAAAGTCGCTTAAAACACTTAATTCTGAGAGCCAATTCTACTATTTTTTAACCCCCGACGCAAAAAAAGGGCTGTTATAAGTTTGACGTCGAAGTCTGTATGTGTATGTGTGTGTGTCTGTCTGTGGCATCGTAGCTCTTAAATGGATGGACCAATTTTGATGCGGTTTTTTCATTCGAAAGCCAGTTTCCTTGCGGTGGTTCTTAAATATGTTTGGTAAAAATTGGTCCAGCCGTTTGAAGAGTATCAGCTCTTTTCAAAAATTGGCATAAAATTGAATTACTTTTTTATTTACTTATGATATATTTAATATATTGCCCAATAGGTTAGTCTAGTTAAAAAACTTAAAATAAAATTAAAATTTAAAATATAAACAACCCCCTACGCAAACAAATAAATATCCTAAAAAATAATTAAAGTTGCGGCGGGGTATCGCTATATAACAAACTTGAAATATCGATCCTGAACTAGAGCGATACCCCGCTGCGACTTTAATATTTTTTTAGGATAATTATTTTTTTTACTTTTATAAGTTGTTTTTTAACCTAACGTTCGCATTTGCATCTCAGTCGCAAACTGTCAAAAACAGACCAATTCATTTATATTGTAAAAGTTTGTCTTTGCTATACAAAGCATAGATTTTCTGCTCGCCACGTATTGTCACACACGATTGTCTATACGGGATAACGGAATCCCTTTAGGATCACTACGTTGTCTGTCTGTATATTCGTTTGTCACAGCCAATTTTCTCGAAATTTACTGAACCGATCCAGTTGAAATTTGGAACACACATAATCTTCTATGACCCTTCTATCATTTCAAAATCAACCGGTTCGATTCCTGGCTAAGAATACCGAATTTTTCAAAATCCAATGATGCAGTTTTAGTTTTCATCAAAATAAAGCTCGAGATTCTTTTCAACGTTTTTCGCTATTACTTATAGTTTTGGATTTGGCCATCCACGCATACTTTAAAAATTCACCCTATATAACCTGGGATATGGAGAAGGACATAAGTTACTTTACAACCGACATCGACGCGGGCGGAGCCGCGGGAAAAAGCTAGTACTTGACATTTTACTAATTTCCTCATTCAAAACTGATTGACTACGCTCCAGGCCAGCGATCGCAAACATTTTCCATTTTCTGCCGTCGTATTATTAAATACATGTAAATTCAATTCCCGTACTCAAACACCGTGTATGTAAATGTCTGAAGTGTCTCACATTCACCCGTTATTAGATGCCATACACCGTGGCACGTGGTTGCCATTCCCCATGCATTTATTCCTTTATGAATCCATTTTACATTTTATTTGAATCAATTTGTCGAGTGTTGTGTTGGGGCCAATTTCTTTTTTATTTAGACTGTTTTAAACAAGAGGTTTTAAATGGAAAACTCCGACAAAACATAATACGACTTATTGATTATCCGGGATCCACTTATTCAAGCCCATAAATTGTTAAAATAAACTTGCTTCCGTTTTCTGCGATTTCCTATTCACTACTATTTCCAATTTTTTGTAGTATACTAGCTTTTTCCCGCGACTACGTACCTAGGCATATATTCCGTATTATATACTGGTATCGAACTCTCCATGTGTTAGGTTCTGTCAGGGTTTAAAATAATTGCGGCGATATAGTTAATCTCCATTTTGATTCTCTCACTATGCAGGAATCTAAAATCCTGGACAGCTTATCAAAATTATTGTTAGGCATTCAGTTGATCTTTATTTAGTTATAGTTATGTTTACAAAGTCTTTTTATAACCAGTCATAACATTACTATCTGCTCTTTAGCTTTAAGTTGGCGTGTAAACTGTAAATATATCTAAGCTTAAATTAGCTCATGTGGTGTTTACCTACAAGTAGTTGTTACACTGTGGCAATTTTAAGCTCATAAGTGTAAACAATTGTTGGTGAACCAAATAAATCCCGTATTTTCTCAATCCCCTATAGCCTATAGCCAATATCATTTCATTTCATTTCATCACAAAAATAATTTTCCCAACCCTACTGCTAGTTCCAGAGATTCCGTTCAAACAAACAAATTCTTCAGCGTTATTATTGGTATAGATTCCATCTAACTAAAAAAAAATTAAAATAAAACATGTTTAAAATAAAACCGAGTAAACTGGATCCTGATCCTATCAATACTCTTTTATTAAGTACGTGAAAATTTTGAGCAAATCTATTGAACATAGATTTTCAATTTTCTACCATCCCAAGCCTTTTAAACTCACCCATGTCCTTAGATCCATAAATAACACACTTCTCCCATGTTCACATAATCCTCCTTTCACTACAACACACGAACGAAAACACGTGAACCATAGACGAAATGAACACATTATACGACACATGGCAAATATAATTTACAATTCTACACTGCCCGGTCATTTCGTACAATTACCCGGGCTATGAATACCGGATTATAATGGGAGATTATAATGTGACATACTGGTGTGGAGAGTGGAAAGTTGAGAATATTAGTTATATGCTAGTCGCACAGAAAAGACGTAGACGAGGACGGGGCGCAGACAGGGCCATAGGCGAGGCGCCGCGCCGTCGTGACGCTGGGTGTCACTAGAGTTCCGAAGATGAAGATGTGGTTAATTGTGGTGGTGTTATTGTGTGTGACAGCGACGCGTAAATCCCCCGCGCACACCCCCGTTCTCACCCGTCCTTCGTTCGCTCGCGTCCGTGCCCCGTCCTTTCTGTATGTTTTACAATAAAGCACAGGCGAGTAAGCGTCGTGTCCGCACCCTGTCCTTTCTATATGTTTTGCATCGCGACGCTCCTATACTTACATATTGTATGAAAAGGACGCGGAAGAGACATGTCCGCGCCCCGTCGTCGTCTTACGTCTTTTCTGGGTGTCCAGTGCCTTACAGATTCGTATTACAGCGTTATGGTGTGTGATGGTGTGTGTGTAACTGTCAAGTTCAAGACTGCTCGCGATGGTGAACAGCTATGGAACGTCCTCTGCCCTGGAGTCTTGAAGTCAAGAGTGAATAGGTTACTTTTAGGCAAGCGTGCTCCATCTTAGACCATATCATCGCTTACTATCAGGTGAGATAGTGATCAAACGCGTGCTAATCAATAGTAAAAAAAATGAATATTAAGTAGGTAAACACTATGTTTGAAAGCTACTGTAGATCTCAAAACAACTTAAATACTTAAAATTTCGAATGATCCCAAGCTATCCATCCAACCAGCTAGTATGTCCCGGAGCACTCGGAGCAGACACCATATCACCCGTGATCCCATCACCATCACGTTTTAAAACACGCGTCATAAGTCTGGAAAAGTTTTCTTCAAATGACACACCTTTACTTACGCAATAAACGTTACCTGTACAAAACTCATGAATTATTATTTCACCATCTTTCTCTCTGACGTCATCGTTAGTCTTTTGTTTTTTGACGTAATTTTTCAACAGGAATTAATGTACGGAAATTTAGAACTTGTGACGTCATACGACTTGTCCGGTTTCCCGTACGCACGTGATTTTGTTCTGGAATAAGTTGAAAAGATGTTATATGTTTTTTTTAGGGGTTTAGAGTTATGAAATGGTAAGTGGAAAAGTTTGTGTACGGGTCTTATCGGACCTAACTTTGGAAAGAGGTGTGTCAATGAGATTTTTACATTATATCTTGACTGTCTATCAACGCACAGACAAAACTACTTAGCATAGAAAGCAATCATAATATCAATATATTATATGTATATAAAAATCTCGTGTCACGGTGTTTGTGGTCGCACTTCTCCGAATGTCTATTTGGTAGGTATGAGAATAGGTCGTTTAGTACGTCATACTTTGATATGCGCGTACGAAGTCGTGGGCTAGTATGTATATAAAATTTTTCCGTCAGTGACTGAGTGACTGACAGACAACACACAGCCGAAACCTCTGGTAGCAGAAAGCTGAAATTTAGCAGGTTGACATTGTGCGTGCAAGCAGAAATTGTAAGCAGCACGATATAGATCCGTTCACAACTAGTGTGTCCTCAGCCAGGAAGTGCTTAAGCCGAAACTTTTTCATATAAGTTGCTAAACTTTGATAATGATTGTTATGCAGTGCGAGCAACATTGCACTATAAGTATTAATAGTTACTCAGTAACTTGGTGTGAATGTCCATAGATCTTACTTCTTATTTCTGTATTTTATAAGTGGAGACTTGTAGTTGGCTGACAGTTTTATTTACTGATCTTGACCTGTTTGTTTTAGCTGTAAGTCTTCCATATTGCTTAAATAAATAAATAAATAAAAAGAAAGGATTTCCCGAAATTCCTGTGTAGTTGTATGTAGTTATAATTCCTGGCGCATTCATGTCACAACAGTTCCCAAACCTTTCGCCAAACATTAGTGCCCACGCCGACGGTTTCACAACAGTTGTCACCGGCTGATCATATCGCGACTGATTAGTTCAGCGTGGGTGTACTGCACGTGTCGAATTTAGGCTAGACGACGCATTGCTCATAGTTGGTGTTAGTGCGTGCGCTCATGAACCAACATTGTCGTGGTTTGGTTATGTAGATAAGATGATTAGAATTGCTTTGGCATGTTGATAGTATTTATTTGTTGCACATATACCACCATTTAGTATTTTTAACCCAAAGGTTGACTTGTAGAGAATGTCTTGTTTCATTAGAGTGTAGATACACTACTGTACAAGTGTACATAAAGTTTAATAAATAAATTGATTCATCAAAATTCCCAGCAGACTACTAACAACAACGAGAGTGTTATCTTTAAGGTTTTATGAATAACTAATTAAGTTATAACTGTAGGTACTTTTCTGCAATGTTAATATCTTTGCCGCTAATGTTAAAAGGCAGGCAATAATGAATTGAAATCAAAGTCGGCAACCTACCTTTACATCACGAAAGGTGCTGAAAAGCGTCAACAATATGATGTTAAAACCACATGGGGTACCAACAGCTTTCGATGATTAAACATAAAAATATTATTACTTATGTAAATGTGGTATCGTGTATCGAGGGCAGAATCACTTAACGGTTTCAGTTACGGTGTCTTATTTAACGTAATGAGCAGCTTATGATAAGTAGGCACACTTTGCTCAACACGTCATTATTGTGTTGCTTTGCATAATTATTGTCGAATAATACTTATTACTTACCTATATGTGTTGAACTATTCATATTCAGTTAGGCATAGATTTCGGTTCATCCACATAGTGACGTCGTCCTCGACTCTGAGGTTTTTCGGTAAGTCTTTTGCGGGTTTCCCTATAAAGCTCAGCGGGCCGCTGAGCTTTGACGTAAAAGTCATGGTTACACATATTTTATCAAGAGCGTTTGCCGTACGGAATTTCATACGGCAAGTCCTTATTTTTCGAAATGAATGAACTGATTTTAATGAAACTTGGTATGGTCCAGCGGCCCCACAAAGACGTGTTAAAGCGTGAGTAGTTCGAGCGAGAATGAGGGATGTAGCTATACACCCTATATAGCTCCATCCCTCTGTGATGTTGGGGGTCCTAAGGATCTTAAAGAAGTAGACAACCACCTTGATTGGACTCCATTTATTAAGTACTTTAATATAACATAAAATAATGCGCATTATAAGTAAATTACGTAGTAAGCATAATATTGAATATCACTATAAAGTAGTGCACACAATGGGTAATGTCTACCTAAGGAGCATACACACTTAGTACAACACTTCACCTCCCGGGGCGAAAGAAAAAAATAAAAATATGAAAACATTTTTTTTTTTTTTTTTTTTTTTAATATCTAATCTAAACCATTATAAAACTACAATTTTGTTTATGAAATTGAAGTAACACTATTTACTTATTGCTAAACATTGCATATTTACTTAAGATTCTATCGTATTCTAAACTTAAACGTAGTAAGGCCTAGTTCTATTCTTATGTACTAATTCTATTTTATTATTTTTACTTATCTGAACATTACAACCTAAATCTTCAATTACTTTATAGGGACCTTCAAATAAGGCATCTAATTTACGACCAGTTTCGTTCTTTAATAGCAACAAATCATCTTTCTGATACTTATACGAATTTACTGATTTATCATACAGTTCTTTTCGTTTATGCTTGTTAAATAATAAATTATTCTTGGCATCAGCATGGGCTAGCTGTAATCGGTATTTTAATTGTAATGGATAGTTATCGATATTGTATAATGGTTCTACAGTATCACAAATTCTAGTAGGTATTCGACAGAGTTTACCAAAGACAAGTTCGTATGGCGTATAATTAGTTTCAGAATGGACTGTATTATTAAAACTGAAACACCAGAAAGGTAACCAATAACACCAAGTGTCTGTGTAATTTTCGCATTGGACTCTTAAAAATGCACCGAGTGTTTTATGCGCATTTTCAAGTGCACCAATTGACTGATGATGATATGCTGTTGAGGAAAGTTTTTCAATATTAAGAATTTTACATACCTGTACCATAGTAGCTGAAATGAATTCCGTGCCGCGATCTGTAGCAATTGTACCTGGGATACCGAATCTTAAAATAAACTGTCTAACAAATGCATCTGCTATGGATACGGTTTCTTTATTTTTAAGGGGAATGGCTTGCACAAATTTTGTTAATTCACATTGTATGGTTAGTATATAATAATTACCATCGATGTCTCTATCTAAAGGACCCACTACATCTAAGTAAATTTTATCAAACGCCGAAGAAGCTGTTGTAGTTATTTCCATCGGCTCTTTTATATATCGAAAATATTTCGACTTTTGACATTTTGTACATGTCTTGACAAATTCTTGAACGTCTTTTTCGATACCTGGCCAAAAGTACCGCGTTTTTATAGTATTAACCATCCTGCGCACTCCAGCATGACCACTAGATGGCAGTAAATGGAAGTCATTCATAATAATAGTTTTATCATTATCTTCCGTTATTCTCGTTATTCCTCTTAGTATACAAATTCGTGGTCCGGACCAATTTTCAAGTGACGATATCTCATCGCATACATTTTTTATAAAATCTTCATTATCTTTATTTTTAATTACATATACTTCATCGATACGTATCTCTTTACAATAATTACTTAATTTCTGCACAAATTCGGCTCGCGATAAGTGTGCCTTGAAATTAAAATTAATATATATCGTCTTTGTATTCGGTCTAAATGAAAAACATTCAAATTCGTTCGTAATCATGTGACTATCTCTTAATCCCTTTAAATCGTCCCCTTCAATAAAACATAATTCTACAGATTCTAATGGTTTTCTTAATATATCTACAACTCTCGGCTGATCAGACCGTTCGTCGCAAACTTTTCTATGATTCATCTTTTCATGCTCATCTTTGTTTCTAGTTAATTCATCTATTCTTTTCTTTTGTGCCCTAGTCATTACAGCAACAACTTGCTCATGCATACCTTTCAATTCTTCTGATGTTAAACAAATCCTTGACAAAGCATCTGCAACTACATTCTCCTTTCCTTTGACATAAATAATCTTAAAGTTATATTCCTCCAGTGTTAGACGAAATTTAAGGAGTCTGCTTGAAGGATCCCTCATGCCAAAAAGGTATATCAGAGGTTTATGATCCGTCATTATTGTAAATCTTCTGCCATACAAGTATGGTCTAAAATATTTTACAGACCAAACTATTGCTAAAAGCTCTTTTTGAATGGTAGGGTAGTTTTTTTCTGCCTTATTTAAGGGCCTACTTGCATAAGCTACTGGTCTTAAATCTTTATTGCACAATACGGCTCCAATGGCAGTACCTGAAGCATCTGTTTGTAATATAAATTCGTTTTTTTCTGAAAAATCTGGGTATTGTAGAACGGGTGAAGAAATTAACGCATGTTTTAAAAACTCAAAAGCACTCTCACATTCAGTAGTCCATTGAAATGGTTCATTCTTTCTGCTTAATTTATTTAATGGCATTGCTATTTCTGAAAATGATTTGATAAATTTTCGGTAATAATTACAGAAAGCAACAAAGCGTTTAACTTCATCTGCATTTTTTGGTGTTGGGTACTTTTTTAATATATTAGTTTTTTCTGGATCGGGTAACACTCCTTTTTCTGATACAACATGGCCTAAATAAAGTATTTCTTTCTTTAAAAATATACACTTTTGAGGATTTAATTTTAAATTATGTTTTCTTAACCTCTCCATGACATCAGTTAAATTTTGGTTATGAGCAGTAAGATTTCTTCCAAAAATTATAAGATCATCTTGATATACGAGACATTTCTCATAGGTAAGACCTGACATAGCAATAGACATCATACGACTAAATGCACTGGGACTTGTTTTTAGTCCCATTGGTAAGCGTTTCATCTGATATTGGCCAGTATTGGTAGTGAATGCTGTTAATTTACGACTGCTCGGTTCTAAACTGACTTGATAATAACCTTGGTGAAGGTCAAGGTGAGTAAAGTAAATAGCACCTGATAGAGAATCCAAAATTTCATTTATATTCGGTAAAGGAAATTTATCATCGCAAATCATTTCATTTAATTTCCTATAATCTACTACTAATCGCCATTTTTTCTCAATTCCTTCGCTACTTCTCTTCGGTACTAATAAAATTGGACTTGACCATTCACTCTTGGATTCTTCTATGATATCATCTCTTATCATTTGATCTATCTGCTTAGCTATTTCCGGTTTTAATGCTTGTGGTAACCTATATGGTTTAACATAAACAGGTGTAATATTTGGTTTTACTACTATTGATTGTTCACAAATGTTTGTGGTCGCCAATTTATCGCCTTTTACATAAAAAACGTCGGAATACTTTGTACATATTGCCTGTATTGACTGTTTTTCTTCTGTGTTTAAGTAATTTAAATTTAATTCGGATAGTAACGTTTGAACTCTTGGAAAGTCGATCTTGTTTCTACTAAACTGGCAAATATCATAATCACTCAATGGTTTTAATTCTGGGAGTGCTACTGGTAAGGTTATGTCCTTATCGCTTACGTTGAGAATTTTTACTGGAATCCTATTATTTAGTACACGTACTATTGAATTCGCTAAAAATACATCCTTTGTTAATTCTTTTCCACTAACAACTACATCTTCAGTGACCGTATCATTTACACAAATATAGTGTATTGTCTCTGACCGTGCTGGAATAATCAACACATTTCTATTCTTTTCTAAGTCTTCAACTAAATTTAAGTGATATTTCTGTCCATTGTTAGTCAACGTTAAAGTATTTGCATTTAAGTCAATGTTAGCCTGAAATTTATTTAAGAAATCTAAACCTATGATTCCATCTGCTTTAAGTGGTATTGAATCAAAAATAAGAAAGTTATGATGTAATAATTGTTCTTTATCATGTCTTAATATCAAATCAATAGAACCTTGTGAACGTAACTTTCCACCTATCCCATTTATTAAGGTATCATCCTTGCGCACATCAAAACCTTTTGGCAAGGTTTCCTTTTTAATTATTGATAATGTAGCGCCAGTATCAATGAGCCAATAGTATTTAATATTATTAATGTAGAAAGCAATGTACTTGGTATTCCCTTGGCAAGATAATATAAAATGTTTAACCTCGAAAAAACTGATTAGAAGTGCCTACATCATTATTTTTCTGGCAATCACTATGTTGTCTGTCGTCTACTTTTTCAACGGAAAGCATATTTTGGCATTGCCCACGCTTCCTAAAGTATCTTGAGCCTCCACTACCATTCGACGTTGTTCGGAAATTACCCCTAACAGTGTCGTTCCCTCTAAAATTGCCACGTCGTGCTTGTCCACGATGGTAAACTGTTCCATAGTACTGCTGACTACGATTATAATTGTTATTATACTGTCCACGATTATTGTGAAAACCCCTTCTTTGATATTGATAACGCTGCGGTCGTCTTAAGTAGTGTGAACCTCGGCCGGTGTTAGACAAATGCATTATGTTACCTGATGATGGCTGATGGGATGCCGATTCTTCATCTTTAGCTGCCTGTATGGCATCCTTCAGGTTGCTGTAGTTCCGGGCGGAGATAATCGTGCCTAATTTCGAGCTGCGTAGACCGTCTGAAAATCGTTTAATAGCGAGCTTTTCATTCAATGGCTTCAAAACTTTATACGTGGCAGAATCACTTTCAGCTTGGGAAATTGTTAATTCGGTAAATAACTTCTCTACTTCGGTGCCATAAGTATCAATAGAGTTTGATCCCTGTTGAATACTTTGTAACTTTGAGTGTATAGCCACAAAAGATTTCTTTGGTAAAAGATGACATCTCAAATCTTTAATCAATTCTTCAACAGTTTTATAAGAACCCGAAATACGCAATTTCGCATTTTCCGAGAGTCTACTTTTCAACACAAATGTAATTAATAAATCTTTACCTTTATCTTCAATCATGTTCGCGTACATCTCAGTGGAGTCTATCAGACGCTTGGTCGTGTTGTCAACACCGTCCATGACTGGTATCAAATTGCACGCCACTTTCAAGTCAAACTCCATCTTTCCTAAATGTGGCTTAATGGGAGAAATACACAAGTTATTTATTTCCTCGTATAGAACCTTAATATTTTGCAATATTGTTAATGCCGATGACAGCTTTACATCCTTGCCCTTTTCTAACAATAAAAATATTTCACTACAATTATCAAAAATACATTTTGTTTCTCCTAATTTTGTTTCTATAACTTTGCCTTTATACCTACTTTGTCCCTTTTTTATCAAATACTTACGAATTTCTTCTAAAACCTTATAATTTTTTATCAAACTATCAATCATACTCTAAGTTTTTCATTATATAAATCTACGACACATCCATCAATTCATTACTCTATGTTAAAAATAGAATAAACATAAACCTGATCACATAAAATTATTGCGAAACAATAGAAGTAATGTCCGACGCTGCATTTTTACCCGCGCGGTATCAAATTCGCTGAGTGTTCGTGCACGATTCTTGGGCGTTTAAGTTTTTGCGTTATGAAATTTGACACTCACTATTCGATGTTATTTTAATTATTGCCTTTTCAAAATTGTCTGACTTTAAAAACACTCACTGACTCATTCACATAACTGATGCTGGATGATCTAATTGTCCGGTGTACCTGCAACTCGACCACGTAACGAAGCTCTCAAACGCTGCATGGCGTTGAGGCCCATCTCTTCCTGCATCCAGCGGCGGTGACAGCTCTTGTACACTTTCAACACGAAGTAAATGGCGAGGGCGGCGATTACAGCGAGGATGATGAAAGTCATGATGTTGATGCGCTCAACGTGTCCTCCTATTTCCTTTATAGCAGCATCATTGCTTCCGCCGGCCGCGTTCTGGCTCAGGAAAACTTCTTCCTTCTCCACAGTTGAGCGACACATACTTCTGCTTGTGTACTTATGTCGCGATCAAAAAAAATATATATTGCTCTTCTTATAGCCCCTTGGCAGATCTTTTAGGCAGGGTCGCCATGTGATGTTGGGGGTCCTAAGGATCTTAAAGAAGTAGACAACCACCTTGATTGGACTCCATTTATTAAGTACTTTAATATAACATAAAATAATGCGCATTATAAGTAAATTACGTAGTAAGCATAATATTGAATATCACTATAAAGTAGTGCACACAATGGGTAATGTCTACCTAAGGAGCATACACACTTAGTACAACACTAATACAACAAACAAACAACAACAACATACAATATTAATATTAATATCACATTGGTATAAGTTTTAATAACTTATGCCTATTATATTATATATTTTAAGTAACATAACCTGTGATCGAGTTTGCTTCCTCCACTGTGTCACATAAACCTTTAAAGGTTTTAGACTAGTGGTATATGTCTTCATTATTATGTAGTGTATTACGTTGGAAAAAAAAAAAAAAAAAAAAAAAAAAAAACTTCACCTCCTTCTCGCTCGAACTGAGTAGTTCGAAAATACCTGCGGCCCTACCATGAAGTGTTAAAGCGTGAGTACGCTTTAACACTTCATGGTAGGGCCGCAGGTATTTTATTGTTACAGACAAGGCTGAATAAATAATTCAGTCAAATGTACATCGTCGTCCACATCATCACTTGCTATCAGGTCAGATGGAGGACAAACAAAAAAACCGGACAACCTGCGAGTTTGACTCGCGCACCGAGGGTTCCGTATCTAATCTTGTCTCGATTTTTTCGGCGTATACATTACCTACTGAAGTTTATAAACTGAAAAAACTCTCAAATTCAAATTCAAAATATTTTTCACAAAAGACGTGATATTAATAAAATGAGCGCTATGTCTTGCCGTCAACGGCGTAAAAATATTCTAGTTATAATTTCTGGTAGAAATACATTCAAAATTATTATAAAAAAATGGGAAATTATAAAACGATCGAATAAAATAATAACGTAGCGACTGATGATGAGATACTGTTTTAATAACTTGAGCGGTATGAATTTGAGTAAGCGAAAAATTAACTAAACTAACGACGAATATTGATTAATAATAAAATCCAGAACGAGCTTACAAAAAGTGGGTTGTGATTAATCCATTTCAGATATTAAAATTCTACCCGTGCGACTAAATTACTAAGTGAGCGACTAGAAATACAGAAAGGGCAACTTCAATATTAAGATAGAGACGATTTTTCCAATTGAGGTTTTAACATTTTGCTCGCATCACTCGCTGCGCAAGAGCGAGTAATGCGAGCTCGGGATTTGGGGCCCCCGACTTGGACAGGTTAGGTTAGAAGGAGATGGCGGGGTCAAGTGAGCGAGCGAAGCGAGCGAGAAGCCCCGCCATCCTTTTCGTGGTTATTTTTTTTTAAACCACCCAGAAATATCATTTGCCAAATATTTAAAAAAATGCAGGACGTAACGTTGACACTCAAACAAATATTAGGTCGCTCAAATATTATAAAGCTTCTCATTTATTATGTTTGTAAGTTGCTGTTCTGTTGATTTCTCGTCACTCGCTGTCAGTCGCTCACTTAGTAATACTATAACGTAAATTAATTATTTTTGTCACTTAAAACATTAATTTACAGTCACTCGTTTAAATGCTACCCTAAAAAAATTAATGATAACAATTTAAATTAAAGCTTCTCACTACTCTGATGAAACGATAAGTATGATTGAAGGACAAACTTAACTTTGTAGTTGAAAAAAATGTTCTCCCGTACATCGATGCACGTCACGTTCATATTTTCAACTGCAAATATAAGTTTGTAATCGAAAAAAAGTTTTTTTTTTTGTAATAAAACTACAAATTATTAATTTTCAGACTATTTTCCATTACTAATTTTATTAATTCATTGCTACATGCCAAATTTCATGATTCTAGGATAACGGGAAGTACCCCATTGGTTTTGATTTACTTGCAAGTAATGATGGATAAATAGCCGTATTTTTTATTGCGTCGACTTAGATGCTTCATTTTTTTTTAGCTCTAAGGTACCATTGACCTACGAATTTGATATTTCCACGACTTCCTGAGAAAAAGGGTCGTGATAGACCGACAGACGGACAACGAAACGTTCCGTTTTTTCCAGTTTGAGGTACGGAACCCTAAAAAGCTAAGTAAATTATTAAATTAAAACAAAAAAAAATTGTTTGTTTTGTTAATTTTCCAGTAGCTTGATACCAGTAACTAACTATAGTTTTATTTTGATAAAATTCATAAATCATATTATGTTACCTACATCGATTGATTGTTTGATAAAAGGTAATATTTAATCAATGTAATATGTCTAGCATCCACTTTAATCTATAACTAATTAGCTACTAGTATTGTCTATTTTTATGTCATTTTCTTAGTACCTATTTGAAGTTGGTCGCAGTGATTGGATCACTGCGACCAACTTCTTCTCTTGACCGATGGATGCGAGACGCACAGGACCGGTTGTTGTGGCGACACTTGGGAGAGGCCTATGTCCAGCAGTGGACGTCTTTCGGCTGATATGATGATGATGATGATGACCAACTTCTACCAATATAAACTATTATCAAGCTTTTCTCTACCAATTCACTATTCTCAATCCAAAACGATACCGAATGACATCATACGCGAACCTTATCTCCACACAAATAATGCAATAAAAAATTGTGTAAATTGAATTCTTGTTATCGTGCGTTGACCCCACGATAGCCTAGTTACGGTACGTTTCGTAATGTACTGACCTGTTTTTATGTTGGGTAATATTGAGTGTACTCGTGGGAATTAATGGATGTATTGATCCGGTATAGTTGGACTATGTAATACGTTGCTTTTCAGAGGTTCTAAATAAGTAACATTCTGAGGGCGTGGCACGAATGTTTTGACGTCGAAAATTCACTTAAGTTAACGATACTATAACGTTACTACGTTACAGTATAACGATACTGTAACGTAGTAACGTTACAGTATCGTTAACTTAAGTGAATTTTAACTATGAAAAACTATCTACAACCCTATAGCGACCCTATGCGATATACGGCAAAAACATTAAGTAAGGCCTTTTTATATGGATGGGAAATCATCAAATGACACCTGTCGCTCTGGGCGGAGCGGGAGGCAGTGTCAGACTCTTACTGACTAAAACCCATCCGTGCTCCTCGTAGTGCCCTTTGCTTTCCAGGGTCGCGGTAACTCTTTCGAACAAAATCCGCAACCCTGGCAGGTCGTGCAAGGCCTTAGTGAATTGTGAAGACGTTAAAAATTAATAGGAACGACAAACGCTATGAAATTGTACGTGATCAATCCCTTATATTTTGGTGTTTCGACAATTGTCATTGTCATCGCTAAAGGTACGTTTACACGGGCAATTTTTTTAGTTATCGCTTGGCTACACATATTGATTAATCTGGAGCAACGTTCAGCAACTTCAATAAAATGCGACAATTGTTTTGGCAATATTGTTTTCAATTGCTCTATATGTTTCATACTAGCTATTGACCGCGGCTCCGCCCGCGTGGATTTCGGTTATCGCGTAAAAAAGTATCCTATGTCCTTTTCCATATTCCAGGCTATACTGGGTAATTTTTTTTCCAGTGCGCAAACTTTAAGAACCACTTCTGCCCATGTAAATGAACAACTTTCCCCAAGAAAGCCATAGTCAAATCCTAAAAAAAAAATTGAGTCTCCCATACAAATTGTGGTCAGTTGATGACAATTTTGTATGGGAAGTTCAAATTTTTTTTTAGGAATTGACTATGGCTTTCTTGGGGAAAGTTGTTCATTTACATGGGCAGAAGTGGTTCTCAAAGTTTGCGCACTGGAATAAAAGTTATCCGGTATATCTGCCAAATTTCATGACGATACGTTCAGCCCTTTTAGCGTGAAAGCGTAACAAACAAACTAACTTTCGCATTAATGATATTAGGGATTGCTCTCTCTGTGTTTTGTTTTCTTTTTCAACTAAATTACTAGTGTCATCATCATCATCATCATCATCATATCAGCCGAAAGACGTCCACTGCTGGACATAGGCCTCCCCCAAGTGTCGCCACAACAACCGGTCCTGTGCGTCTCGCATCCATCGGTTACCCGCGACCCTCACCAGATCATCGGTCCACCTTGTGGGAGGCCTTCCAACGCTGCGTCTTCCGGTACGCGGTCGCCACTCCAAAACTTTTCGGCCCCATCGACCATCTGTTCTGCGAGCAATGTGCCCTGCCCACTGCCACTTCAATTTGGCGATCCTTCGGGCTATGTCGGTAACCTTGGTTCTCTTGCGGATATCATCATTCCTGATTCGATCACGCAAGGAAACTCCGAGCATTGCCCTCTCCATTGCCCTTTGGGTGACTTTAAGCCTTCTGATGAGGCCCATTGTGAGCGACCACGTTTCGAGTCCATAGGTCATCACTGGCAACAATTACTAGTGTATTGAATAGTTTCTTGAAATCTCTCCATAACGCTCAATTTTGTCATCGCAACAATTTCACTAACTTAACGCTCGCTGCTTGATATTTAGTGACGTCACGATTGACCAGTATTGCTTAAAATTGATAAATTGTCATTGCCCGTGATATCTTAATATATTCGTACTTTGTCTGGGGAGCCTCTGATATCATGCAGCCTGTTGCGCTGGATCTTCGATGCCTCATAAAGCACGATAAGCCGTCGTCGGTCCCGTTGTAGATCTTTGAAAGTAATTAGGGATAGATAGAAGCTAGAAAATCTGACACCGGTCTTGCCAAGGGGTATCAGATTCTCTGGTTTCTGACTGCCCGTAATGACGCAACAGTCAAAGATGACAGCCGGGACTACCGGCTTAATTGCCGTGTATACTTTTTTTTCGTACTTTTAAAAATAATCAAGTCATAACAAAGCCCATTAGTCAGGGGCCATTCATTTATTATGTAAGACTATTAATGGGGAGGGGCCTGTCTTATTTTTTTCATACAAGAGGGTGGGAGAGAGTTTTAATAGTTTTTACGTACATACATGATCGCAAAAATGTTATATAGATAAGGATGAATGATTAAAACCCAAAGTTTATTACGTCCAAAAAAAAAAAATTACTAACACCTTTGTAGATTCAAATAAACATTCCTAAAAATCAACATTAAAAACAAACCAAACGTGTTTTAATTTTTTTTTTTTTTTTACTGAATAAATTTTAGCTCCTGTTTAAAATTTCTTCATCTCTTTAAAATGTGGGGGAGGGTTCATAAACAAGCAAAAATAGTCTCACGTAATAAATCATCATCTGCCTAGACTTTTTCCAACTATATTGTGGTCAGCTTCCAGTCAAACCGGATTCAGCTGAAAACCAGTATTTTTGCGATCAACAGTACGTAACAACTATCAAAATTCCTTCCCACCCCCTTGTATGAAAAAAATAAGACAGGCCCCTCCCCCATTATTAATCTTACTTAATAAATATATTCCAAAATTAATCTCACTGGACAATATATACCGTCTAAAAACTAATAAACATCCTCTATACATAATAACACCATGTAGGTACACAATAACAAATGTACCTATATTAGGTATAGTTAAAATTTGGTGATAACCAAGCGTCTGGCGAGTGATTTAAAGTTCTTTGTTGTCTGGCTCGAGCATTTATTATTACACACGTTTTCAGCAAACTGTAACGCTTGTAATGCTTTTTGGTATTATTTGTTTTAGTACTGGCTGGTTGTGACACTTGATTTTGTGTTTCATGGTTGCGGAATTTGTTCGAAAGAGTCACCGCGGCCCTGGAACGCAGAGGGCATTTGGAGGAACACGGATGGGTTTTAGTCAGTAAGAGTCTGACACTCCCTTCCGCTCTACCCAGAGCGGAAGGAGTCATTAGATGATTTCCGATCCATCAAAAAAGGGTTGTGTGAATTAAGTTGTTTGTTACATAAAGATCCTCTATTATTTCACGGGTAACTTACATGTAAACCAAATTACAGTATTACGGAAATAAGCTGGTAGTCATTCCAAATACGTAGGTACTCTTACACAGAACCCAATAATTTTTTTTTTATTATATAACTTACTCGTAATACCCAATTACACCAACAACAAAAAATCACAAAGATAAAAACCACAATAGGAAGACATTTCAGTACAAAAGGCAGAATTACGTGAGTTCAACGACCCTTATCGCCCGGGACTGTTATCATGCTACGCCGCTACGAGTTCGGGGGTCAATGACCGCGTAGGCGTGCTACGAATACGTTACGTAAAGCGTAGCATTGTTAGGGTTTATTGTTCCTGTGTTATATATAATATTATATGTTAGACACTAGTGCTATGATTGTCTTTCATTGCGTTGGTTATCTATAAGAATGGGGCTTTTGTGGTTGTCATAAAAAAATGAGGAGCTCGTGGTTAAATAATGACAGTCAAAGGGGATCTTCAAGGTTAAGCAACACTTGGCGAGGTTGGTCTGTGGATGGGTGATTCTTCCAAGCTTCGAAAGGTTTTTTTTTAAGGCAATTAAAGCCCATTGGTTTTCTTTTTGCGATTTTAGTGTTGGTCCCATAGTGAAAGTTGTTCATAATGATGAGTACAGAAGAGATATTGCGTTTATTCTGTTACACGTTGTACATTACCCTGCATATTCCTAGTTGATATTCAATTGCCTAGTGATTTATTTAAACAAGTGCATTTACATTATAATCGAATACATTACTAGTACAATCTGACTAAACATTTAGGTACTAATGAAAATTACATGAATTATAATTTGTAATAGATACTGAACACAATTATTGTCTAGCAATTGTATAGATAGATGATTAAATAAGTCTAAAACGTGTTACAGAATTTATTTATTTATTTATGAAATACTTTATTGTACACCGATAATAACTTAAAATGAACATTAGGTACTAACTAAAACACATGTACAATAGGCGGCCTTATCGCATTCCGCGATCTCTTCCAGGCACCCTGGAATGGACAGTAATAATAGCAATAACAGCAGAATAATGGCAATACCTCTTAAGGGATCATTGTACTCATCATTATGAACAACTTTTACTATGGGACCAACCCCGAAATCGCGAAAAGGAAATCAGCTGTTCAGTAGGTACCTACATTTTGTCGAGTTATACGCACAGAATATTGTTGTAGTATTGGTATTGCGTTTATTCTGTTACACGTTGTATATGCGGCTTAACAGAAATTATTCAAGATCTGACTCATCGTGATTTGAATTAAATAAAGCTTCCTTATCTGATAGCCATAACGACGGACTTATGATTAGTCCCAAACCCGAACTAAGAACAACTGTCAAATCGTGTTGTCATTCATTCTTAGCTCGAGTTCGGGACTAATCGTAAGTCCGTAGACGATACGGAGTAGAAAACGCCTGACACTAAGGCCAAAACTACGGACTTCGGGCGTAGAGAGTAGACGCTCAGGTGAGATTGTGTGTTTTAGGGTGGTGTAATCGGACACTAGCTTTCCAATTTAGGCGGCATGAACCCTTTGACAAACTATCAATAAAGTTGTCAAAAAATATAGAATACCAGCCAGTGTTGTGTTAAGAGCGTTTACGCGGTACGGCTTTTCATACAATCTTTCAAATCCTTATTCTTCAAAATGAATGAACCGATTTTAACGAAACTTGGTATGCATACGCTTGATATCCAGGTCTAAATAGTTATAAGAAAATATTTTTGAAAAAGATTTCAGAGGGAGAGAGAGAGCGATTTTAAGTTTTCTATAGAAAGTGAAAAATCACTATATCCTTCCCCCTGAACTCTTTTTCAAAAATGTTTTCTTATAACTATTTAGACCTGGATATCTAGCGTATGCATACCAAGTTTCGTTAAAATCGGTTCATTCATTTTGAAGAATAAGGATTTGAAAGATTGTATGAAAAGCCGTACCGCGTAAACGCTCTTAACTAAGTATTTATATTTTTTTTAATATCGCAGCATATGCTGAGATAGGAACCTCTTTTCTGATTAATGTCATTCTATTAGCTTCTGTTAATTCATTTTCATTACTTACTGTTAGTTTTAATCTGTTTTGCTTTTTTGTTTGTCTTGTGCGAGTCCCAAATAAACATTTTTCTTTCTTTCCACTTATATTATAATTGCATAAAAAAGAAGGTACCGAAAAACAGTAGCATATTAAATAAAACACTTAAATGAAACATTAAAGAAAACTATTGGATAAGTAAAAGTTCGTACACCAAGAGGGTAATAAAACTTATTTGGTTGCGTCGCGCCGGGGTCGACGACTTGCCTCTGAAAGCTGAATTTTATTTCAGACAGGCTGGAGAAGTAAACGAACTTTCCCTTTCTAGGTACAGGGTCGGATTTGGGGAGGAAATGAGGGTTGAATTTTATTTAACTGCCTTGAAACCTGAAACGGCGCAAATGTAACAACTTTATTGGGAATTACCTACTAGTATAAATTGTAGTATTGGGAATTATATGTTTGAGCTATTGGGGGTTCAAACATCTACCCTCCCCGACTTTTGCCTAACGAGCCAGCCCGCGTCGCTGAGCCTTTAGCTTTAATAACCCCTAATTAATGAAACGACCCAGCCTGTTGTCCCTTGCTGTCCCGAACTGACGCCGCTAAGCCGTGGTCGTATTCCACAGGGAATGCCCTTAGCGAGCGGTCAGTAGTTTTTAGCTTGTAGCTAGTTTTGTTGCCTTGGCTGGGGGCCTTACATTCATTTGAGGCCACCACAGGTTAGTCCGGTTAAGCAGTTGATATCCCAAGTGTGTTAACTTGCTAGTGGTCATACCTACAGCTCATTGAGTTTTTCATAACATCAGCTAGCAGTAAGTGAACTCTTCTACCAAAGGGCTTGCTGAGGTCGGCTTCGACTTCGTTTGAGAATTCAAAAGTGACACTAAACGGTAACTTCCTTATAAGTTTAATTTAAATTTTGAATTTGATTCATACATTGTCCCCATTACAAAATAGGCAAGTAAATCTGCCGGTCGATTCTGTCGACATCTCACGGTGTTCACCTAGGCGGAGTGAACGACAATAGAGCTGTCATTCCATCTTATGTGTATGGTTTGACAACTCACCCGTCGTGCGCCCCGACCAAGTGTTCACTTCGACATGTTTACAGAATCGCACTGTAGGCCTTAGAAATATTTGTTTTAAGGTGACTAAGACATCACCTGCGTCAAGAGATGACTTTTTGACCACAGTCAATTAATTTAATGCTACAATACTATGTAATTCGTGGAAGATGGTTTAAGTAAACAATATACGAGAAAAAAACACATTATGTTTTAAAAAAACTGGAATAATAATTGTAACAACTACAATTACTATTTACTATGTCACTTCAACAGTTTCGGAAAATATTATTAAACTCATTTGTTAAAATCTATCTAGCCGTTTAGGCTACAGAATGTGTGAAAGCAATAGACGTACAAACATGCGTACATACATATCTTCGAAAACATTACCCACCTTCTGTAGCAGCCGGATAAAAACTAGCTTTAGTAACTCGGAAAGAGTAACATGCTTATATAATAAAGCTGTAGAGTTTGTTTGTTTGAACGCGCTAATCTCTGGAACTGCCAGTTGGATTTGGAAAATTATTTTTGTATATGATAGCCACATTCATGAGGAAGGCTTTTTAGGCTATACTGGAACGGGAAAAAACAGGATATGTGCGCACGAAGTCGCGGGCAAAAGCTACTATAAAATATTTCAAATTAAAACAATTGTTGTAATCGAATTTACGTCCAGTCCTTTTAAAGCATACTTATATTCAAAAAAATTAGTTTAAAAATACCAAACCAAGAATAATATTTATATTGTACACAATCAAGCAGCCACCCAAATCCTCTCCCCACCCAAAGCCCATACAGCATCCTAATCGATCGTTCGTTGACCCCCAAACTGTCTGTCCTAAGCAATAATATATAATATTATGTACTCTGTTTATATACAAGGTCCATGAACTTGAGAAGTTAGTTGCAATTTATTGTGGTGACCGTGAAATAAGTCAATAGTCGTGAGTTTAGAATGTAAACAGATTTTGTTGTTTACTTTATTTTTATAAGATCTCTAATGGTGTTATATTTTGATTTGATGATGCAGCGATTAATTGAACTATTTTGATTGTTTTCTATATGAATAAGGGATCATTATCCTATCTAAGGCCATTCCAACTCATTTTCTTGATAGTATTTTTGAGTTTTTGAAAAAGATGCTGTGATATTGAAAACTGTTTTGAAGTTCTATTCGAGTTACGGGTTCATGAAATATAAGATTTTTTTTGCGGTTTTTGTGCTGGCACTCAGCCTAAAAAGTTTATTTGAATAAATAAACTTTTTACTTTTGAGTATATTCTATCTACCTGAGTCATTGTTACTATACCGTGTCAATATTTAACATCATAATATGATTTCGTTGAGAGAGGGAGATGGAACAGAATGAAATGGCACTAAATCATAATCACGAATTCTAAATTGAAATTTAGGTATATATTAACAGTCCTACTCATATATTTTTTAACGATTAAGTACTTAGTTTAAATACTGTTAAAGATTCTAAATTCAAATTTTGCATAGAAAATTTTGAATAAAGAATCTGCTAATAATACTTATAAAGTTTTAATAAATATGGCTACAAAGCATCAAACATATAGAACCCCTGATTTATATACCTACGTATATCGGTATTATTTAACTGTAGGTAGTCCAAAAAGCTGTAACAAATCTTGTAAAGTGAGAATGGTGCTCCTACAAAAGGGCTTTGCCGTACAATTCCTGGAATAGGATCCTAACAGGAAAACCACAGGAATATTCCTCGCTAATTCACTATCAGTTTTCAGATTTGCAGTTGCATATTCTACTAGACCCGGACAGTAATAAATATGATTATATTATGTAAAGTGAACCTTTTACAAGTTTAGATACTTCTTTGTATTAAATTTTATAAAAAAATGTTATATTCTAAAATTTGCCATTAAGTCGAGCGGACGCGGACGAAGTCGCGGGCGAAATGATTACGGGTAAAAAAATAAGTTCGATATGTGTGTTGATTATGGATAATGTAGTAAGTGGTCAAGCGGGGGCCAGTCAATAATAATAATACAAATAAACAACAAAGTCGGTTGTAAGTATTTTTTTGTAAAATAGTTATTTTTTAACTTTTTAGTGGTACCCCACTCCTAACAACACCATTGGAAAGTCGCAAGCAAAATACGCAATTTCGTTTACTTGGATGACATTTTTTTTCCAGCTATTTATATTTAAAAACCAAACTACTGAACCGATTTTAATGGTGTCAACCGGAAAGTATATCATTTTACTTAAAAGACTTTTTTTTAATCGGTTCATAAATGACGGAGTTAAGAGGTAACAAACAGAAAAAACAACCGAATTGTGAACTTCCTCCTTTTTTTGAAGTCGGTTAAAAAAAGATTCGCTTTGTTATTTATAAGTAAGTATAGGTAACACATGTTACACACAGCTAACAAAGAATTACCCGTGATTGTCGCCTCCCGGTCGCACGAAACAAAATCATTTTGTTTTTATAGCCGCAGCGATGCAAATATAACGCGTGAAGAGGACTTATGAAGAAATCAGAGCTGGCTGTCACTTTTAACGAGTCAGTGTTAAATCCGGTATGAAATGTCGTTTACGTGCTAATATACTTCGATATGTCAAAAGTGAACCACTTTGGAAATTAACCCCATCTAGATCAACACCCCTGGATTATAACGTGTCATTGCCATCATGGATCCGTTGTGAAAAAGGGATAGTGCAATAGCTCTAATAATATAGATATAGATCCGACTCCCTCTCAAAATGAAATAGCCCAAATTGATTAAATTCTGTAAGGTTATTAATCTTTGGAAGCCATTGAATATTTTGACGTATAGTAACGTTACCGTATCGTTAATGTAAGTGACTTTTGAACGTAAAAAACTACAACCTCGTAAGTATTTTGGTTTAATTTTATGCGACATACACAATTTGTATCATACAAAAAATTATGAGTATAGTATACAATTGAAATAAATATTATGTGCAAAAGGAGTATTATAAAAATATAATAGTAAAATTATATTATAAAAATATAATACTAAAATTATATATTACCATAAAAATATAATAGTAAAATTCAACCACAATAACGATACTGTTTCGTTACTTCAAAATATTCGTGGTCCGATAACGACACTTTTACTTATATAAATGCACACTATTATTGATAGAGTACCGTCTTATGTTTTGTACCAAGGTCTTTTTACATTTTAATTAATAGTTATGAACCTTTAAACTAAAATAAAAAAGTAGGTACTTTTGTTGATGATAATTTTATTTTTGTAAGTTGTATGTTTGGAAAAAAAATCTTTTGAAATAAGCAGTACCTACCTTTGTGCTCTTTTCTCTGTATATAATTTACTTTTTTTTTCTTTTTGTGTGTACTTACATACTTAAATAAATAATTAAATATACTCTACATATTTAATTTTATATACTAAAGCAAATACACTTAAAATATATACTGCTTACCAAGTAAACCCTAAAATAATTATGGCTTCAAAATCTTCCAAGTAGGTGAAGTATGCCCAAAAGACTGGCTAATACAAATTCAAATACTAGAGTCACATTTAATTTCGTAACAATGCACATTAATGCCCGCCTGCCACATCTAGCCGCACAATGAGTCTATAGCAGTTAGATCAACGGCCGTGCGCCCTTGCCCCCGCCGTCTCTTATGTAAAGCCAATGCACAGGGTCTGTGCACGTTGCACGCATCACGCATACCGTGACGTATGGGCTGAGCTGCTAAAAATTGGGTATTTTAGTGGATTTTTTTTTAATTGTCTCAAAATCTTCAGAAAAGAATAAAAAATATTTGAAAAACTCAAACACTTACAGAGTTGTGTGTTTTAAAATCGCAAGAGAACCAAGGTTACCGACATAGCCCGAAGGATCGCCAAATTGAAGTGGCAGTGGGCAGGGCACATTGCTCGCAGAACAGATGGTCGATGGGGCCGAAAAGTTTTGGAGTGGCGACCGCGTACCGGAAGACGCAGCGTTGGAAGGCCTCCCACAAGGTGGACCGATGACCTGGTGAGGGTCGCGGGTAACCGATGGATGCGAGACGCACAGGACCGGTTGTTGTGGCGACGCTTGGGGGAGGCCTATGTCCAGCAGTGGACGTCTTTCGGCTGATATGATGATGATGATGATGATGATGTGTTTTAAAATCAGTGATAAACAGAGACAGTACTATTGCATGTGACGTCAATAGCATCGCCATTGTAAATTGAGCCATCTAGTACAAACGACATTTTGCATGACAAGGATAGAATAATAACTTCAATAGCTTGTTACTCTTCTATTTTGCTTTCAATTTTATTAACTTTATTGAGGACGGATTTTTTGGGAGGGGAATGGAAAATCCTCCGTCCTTTTTCAGGACATGGCCTAACCGTGTGCCATCCAAAGCCGGACAACAGAAATACATCTGCTGCGAAAATTTCAACTGTCTAGCTATCACGGTTCATAAGATACAGCCTGGTGACAGACGGACGACCGATGGACGGACAGCGGAGTATTAGTAAAAGGGCCCCGTTTTACCCTTTGGGTACGGATTTACGCAACCCTTAAAACAGTCAGGAAAATCGCATTGCAGTCAGCCTGCCTAACCTTTTTCTAAATATGATTGGGTCCGCTTCTAGTCCAACCAGACGCTGCTTAGTGCCAGTAAGTTTAATGGAACGACTGCCAGTCTTACCTATCCACTTACGCATCTTTTCCTGTTCAGCTCCAGGGATTATGCCTGCTCCATAACGACTATGAATATTTCACTTTTTAATACCATTTTGTACTATTTCATGCTCCGCAGCGTTGCAAGAAATAATCTCAGATACGTTTAAAATTTGGCAGCACAATCGACTTCATTCAACTTGACACGTAGTGAAAGCGAGAAATTGTCCTATCTCGTAAAAACTACGTATTTTATTTAATAAATCAGATGCTCTATAAATGACGCAAACAAATTTTTTCCTTTGTCCTGTAAAGTTGACCAAATTGAGATAGTATCGATATTCCAGTCGTGTGACAATGGAAACCCCCACAAATTCTACTTTATCTGCATTCGTCAGAACATTGATTTTATCTCATTACTGATGCAAGCAAATAATGCGTTATCCTTTTGAATATTATATATTTTGCGCAGTATTTACACGTAACGCAGGGCGTTCATGCCTGCGCAAGTATTAAATGTTTATACTATTGATAAAAATATATTCTGTGGCCATCCTAATTACAATATTATTTTTGCTAAAGTATGTTTGTTAGGTTGTAACTACACCAATCGATCGATCGACGTAGATATCATTTTCGAAAAAGAGTTCAGGGAGAACGATGACTGGTTTTTCACTTTTTATAGAAAACTTAAAATCGCACTCTCTCTCCCTCTAAACTCTGTTTTGAAAATTTCTACTATTTTGTACTGGATATCTAGCGTATGAATACCAAGTTTCATTAAAATCGGTTCATTCATTTCGAATTAAAGGACTTGAAAGTTTGTATGAAATGCTGTGGGGCGTAAACGCCATTAAATTATAAAATGTTGCAAAACATAATAAAAAAACAACATAATAATTTTTTTTTTATTAAAATTTAATAAATAAATAGTAGACAGGAGACAGTCAACGTTCTTCAGTTTGTCATTGTGTATGCTTTAAAAATAAGTTTTGTTTTTATATAGTAAATATAAAAGAAGTGGGCGTAATTTCGAACAAATTTACAAATTTCTGTGTTTCTCCTCATAATTATATCTACAACTGCATTAGTAAAAGAATAGCTTTTCAGCAAAGCTTTTAACTAGATTTATTTCTCAAATAGGGCTAAAACTTCATAACTAAATTTTGAAACTTGTGTGGGCTTGTCAATATTCATACCAGCTTTTGCCCGCGACTTCGTACGCGCATATTTCGTTCATTCCCATTCCCGAAGGAATTTCCCGTTCCTGTATAGCCCATAAAGCCATCCTTATGAATGTGGGCTATCATATATTTTACAAAAATAGTTTTTCAAATCCGACTGGTAGTTTTGGAGATTAGAGCATTCAAACAAACAAGCTCATCATCATCTACCTAGCCTTTTCTCAACTATATTGTCAAACCGGATTCAGCTGAATATCAGTATTTTACGTGGAGCGGCTGCCTACCAGACCTCCTCAACCCATTAATAACACGGTACTTCATGGCAAGACTCAGTTTCTGGCTTATGACAATCCGTAACGACTGCCAGAGATCTACAAATGACAGCCGGGACCAACGGCTTAACGTGCTTTCCGAGGCACTGAGGAATCTCGGTATGTTAAGATGGTCACCCATCCATAGACCGACCCCGGCAAGCGTTGCTTCACCTTGAAGATCGACCCGTGCGGCTGTTATTATTTAGCCACGATCTCCTCTAAACAAACAAACTTATCAGCCTTATTATATTATAGTATTTGTAGTATAGACTTAAGAGCGTGTACGCCGTATGTCATTTCATACAAACTTTCAAGTCCTTATTCTTCAAAATGTATGAACCGATTTTAACGAAACTTGGTATGCATACGCTAGACATCCAGGTCTAAATAGTTATCAGAAAACATTTTTGAAAAAGAGTTCAGGGGGAAAGATATAGTGATTTTTCACTTTCTATAGAAAACTTAAAATCGCTCTCTCTCTCCCTCTGAAACCTTTTTCAAAAATGTTTTCTGATAACTATTTAGACCTGGATATCTAGCGTATGCATACCAAGTTTCGTTAAAATCGGTTCATTCATTTTGAAGAATAAGGATTTGAAAGTTTGTATGGAAAGCCGTACCGCGTAAACGCTCTTAAGATGTATTTTTCTTTGTGTTGGATAGTTTTAAATGCTGACGTCAAAGTGATGTATGTAGGTATGTGGTCACCATAGTCATTGGACTGTAATTACATAAAACAGAGGTAAAGTAGATGCGTGGCCATCTCAGAGACAACATGGAAATATCTTATAGCTATGTCACCGAAAAAATGTCAAACGCCGTAAGATTGTAAAATATCGCGTGAAATTACTAAACCATTTTTTCTAAATAAAACAAGGATATTGGAAATTATCGAATTTGCATGGGATTCGGCCGCTTTCTATAATATATCTCAATCCCAATCTTGATCCCGATCCTTGTCTGTAACCAATCAACGGCCGAGTTTGTGTCCTTCACCACACAATCCTCACCTTTGATTGGTTACAAACAAGGATCGGGATCAAGATTGGGATTGAGATATATTATAGAAAGCGGCCGTATAGTATACAAAACGATTTTTTCGTAATATATCGAGAAATTATAATGTAATCAAGATTTTTAGATTGGAACTTTGAAAAGATTATAGGACCACGAAATAAAAAATTCAGTCTCGATTTCCTTAATATGTCTACATTATTATGAGTTTATACGGAGCCCTCGGTACACGAGTCAAACTCGCATTTGTCCGATTTTTAGACCTGTGATGTTGGTATACGCGTTTATAAATAGGTACAACGTCATTTCTTCACTCTGAAACTCAATACGTTGCGCGTTGGTTGGAAACACGAGCCCCTAAAAACTTTGCAAACTTCTAAACGGGCACGTCATTAAAGAAAAATGGCGTCATAACCAAATCTAAATGAAAAAAAATACTTTCAGAATCTCCAAGAATTCCTAATAAAATGAAAGAAAATCTCTGCAATGTTATCCATGCTTTTAGATAGCGTACTGGTGGGTGTCATCCATTTTTCCACATTTTCACGAAAAGCCATTGACTTATAGGTACTTAAGGGTTTGGGGTAAGTTTATTGACCCGAGGGCAAAGCCCTGTGAAGTTACGCGGCGTCGTTTTTCACGCAAATAATTTGGAAATAGTATTTTTATGACTACTTTTGAAGGAAATCTTTTTTCGTGATACTTCAGAAGGGGTCTGTAATGTGTTATTTAGACAACGTGTTACACAATAAACGCAATACCTTTTAAGATAGTTTTTTTGCGATTTCGGGGTTGGCCTCATAATAAACGTTGTTCATAATGAGTACCTACAATGGCCCCTTTTTTATTGGTGGGAAATCATCAAATGACTCCTCCCGCTCTGGGTGGAGCGGAAGGGAGTGTCAGACTCTTACTGACTAAAACCCATCCGTGTTCCTTCTAGTGCCCTTTGCTTTCCAGGGCCGCGGTGACTCTTTCGAACAAAATCCGCAACCCTGGCAATGACAAAGACAATGACCCCTTATGAGGTATTGCGTTTTATAAGAGGTATTCTGTTACACGTATTGTAAAGTAGTATTATATAGGTATACAACCAGTAAAAATTTCGATGATGCAATTATATAATTAGTGGTAAGTGCAATATTGAAAAAGAAACTCGATTACTTATTAAATATTTATTTAATTATAATTTTAAATAGATTAGGTGGCTGAACAAATTTCTGCCTTACCCTTGAAGAAATACATTTTTTTTTCTGTATTTATTATTACATTATATTTCCATTATGAATCTTATACAATGTATGTGTCATTTACCTTTTCAATTTACCTAAATATATTCATGTTACAAATTGTTCAATACAAAAGAATTTGAACCGGCGACCTCTCCCTGTCAATACCCTAGACAGCCATTTTGGAAGAAAACAAAAATAAAGAATCACTCATGACGATCAAAATAAAACTTTATGTACACAGGAAATATGTAGTCATCGGACTTATTTGTACATTAACCTTGAACAACATGAGAATAATATATAAATCATGTTTTTAATGCACAATTTACTGAAAATTTGAGATAAGTGGATGTTTCAATGTTTTTTATGTTGTTATTCGATGTACATATTGTCAGCCAACCAAGGACCTCGTAGCAAAATAATATTAGCCACACGGGTCCATCTTCAAGGCGATAAGCATTGCTTGCTGAGGTCGGTCTGTGGATGGGTGATCAACTGATTACCTTATACAGGGTGTCCCAAGACTTAGCCACATGGAGGGAAAGTAGCTTAAATACTGTAGATAGAAATGCTGAATGAGGACTTCATTTCAATGAAATGCATTCAAAGAATTTTAAACAATCGCCTATCTGAATCGGGGTTGAAAATCGAACCCGCTAAAGGTGAAAATAAAACCTGTAATTTTAAAACCTGTAATTTTAAAACCTGTAATTTTAAAACCTTTAATTTTAAAACCTGTAATTTTACTATAAGTACCGATTGAAAGTCCCAATTATATCACCATTTATTTCTTCTTTATTTCCTTCTAAGTAACATAGCATCTAAAATAAAAGACCATGGAATAGAACAGTATTTGAGGTATTTTCCCTCCATGTAGCAAAGTCTTGGGACACCTGTATAAATTCCTCCTGTGCCTCGGGAAGCACGTTAAGCTGTTGGTTCCGGCTGTCTTGAAGATTTTTGGCAGTCGTTACGGCTGGTAGTCAAAAACCAAGAAATCGGACCCTAGTCTTGCTATTTTGTATGTGTTACCCAGTTACTGAGTTTTTTAGATCAGACAGGCAGTCGCTCCAAGTAAGCTACTGGTACACAGCTGCATCCGATCAGGGCCCCAAGTCTGCTATTTTTTATAAGTTCGTCATTCCAACACGATCCCACTGTCATTTTGCTAAAAGTTCGTAATCTGCTAAATTCATAATGGTCGATCATTGGTCGGTCAATGGTCTCGTAATAGAATCGTGGTTTTAAATATTCAATGTCTTTGAAAAGCAATGACTGCACAATGACGTTCTAATGGTAGGTCACTGATCGAAGGAACTGTCAAAATTTCAGCAGATTACTGCATACGTCTGTAATTCATTTGTCATTATGTACGAGATTACCATTCTATGCCATTTCTTTCAATGGAGTGTCAGTGGTTGACCCTTTTATATTAGCAGATTACCAAACTTGTCAAAATCAACAATTATGAAATCAATGATAGACCATTCTGACACTATTGTAATAGCAGACTTGAGGCCCAGAGAAGAAGTCGACCCCAACATTGCTGGGAAATAATCCCATGACTTCCAACTCTTTCGATCCAGGGCTAATGAGGACAATAATGGTATGTCGCTGGTCTATAGTGATGCCTTAACACGGCAGTGTCATGGTTCCGTACAGTGGCTATTATAAGAATTTTATATAATTATTATTTATATTCTGTAAATAATAGTAAGACATTTTATATTACTCCCGACAGACGTTGTTTTGCCGAACGTAAGAAAAAAAATTCTAGAACCCGATTGCAGCGCCATCTAACGGGTCAAATTGCGAACCTAAACTATCCACTCAATCAAATTCACACAAAAAATTTCCATCAATATTGGGAAATATTTATTCAGAGGAGCATGCAGCTATTGCCGTGCAGCTAAAGCAGAAATCATGAAATATATTTATTAAAAAATCATCATCATATCAGCCGCAAGACGTCCACTGTTGGACATAGGCCTCCCCCAAATGGGGGGTTTGCCATAATAGCCACGCTTGGCAGGCGGGTTTGCGATCGCAGTGTAGCTGTAGCAATGTACCTACAGAGAATGCTGCTGCCCATTCTCTGGTGAGTCCTTTGGTCGCCTCTTACGACACCCACGGGAAGTGATGCGATGGTGCTATTCTTTTACGTCCGGACACCTCAGGAACGAATAAATTTAGAATTAGGTACCTAATTAAAATTAATAATATTTCATGATTTCTGGTTTAAATTTTCCGCATGGAGAGAACCTTAAGCCATTGATGTCAATTAATTAATTAACAACACATTCATGGAATTAATTAAATTACTAAAGGAATGGGTACATAACTGGACCAATTTTAACATCATGCTTCCTTGTATGCCTAGTTTCCTTTACGAAAATTTAGTAGAATAAAACGGATAATATGGGTTTATTCCCGATTTCCACTGCAGATGCCAGGTTTGCGTCATAAGGATATTTACTCGGCAAAATATTATAATTAGTATAATTACTGGGAATTTATATCAATTGAACTTTGATATCAACAACATATTAACACAATCAATTCATAATGCAAAATTAATTTACCTCAAAATCGTACAGACCAGCCATCATCACATTAAAAATAAATAAAAATTACATATTGTTCATTGTAATATTTTTATTCTTACAAAGTATTTATTAATATATGCGCAATCCACAGTTACAAAACTCACTTCATGAACACACACATACACCCCATATCCACGACACAGGGCACAGGATATTCGTGTCCATGTGTGTGCACGATTAACATAGATCACTGTACATTTTTCCCTGAAATCTGTACATGTGTGTATCCATCTGTACACTGTAAACCTATAAAATGAACTGTGTACAGTTTGTTTACAACCAAACTGAAGTATACATAGAAATATGCCAACAATTTTAAAAGCTTTTAATACTGTAATGAAAGTAGAAATCTATACAAAGATGTAGTTGTGTGTGTTCAGACTGCAGTTGAACGGACTGGGCGTCTTTGTTTACATGTGTGAGTGCACCCTTCTCGTCTCGACATTTTTTATATTTGCGTTGCTGATAAAAAAACACCCACCTTAAGTTTAACGCTCTAAGACTCAAAATCCAGTGGTTTTTATTTTGGCAACTGTAATTGTATCTTGGTGAATTTATTTTGAATCACATAGTGGTTATGCAGTGTATGCATGAAGGGTGTGTACATGTGTGTGTTCACCTTGAAAAGCGCCAGTTCTTTGTGCAATGGGTTATTCGGTTAATGGCACCAAGCAAGTCAATGGCGCGGATGCTTTGTTTGTACCGTCAGCAGATATGTGGAGACGGTGTAGACATAATTATTTTTGATTTTTGGGACAAGACCGCCAAACATTCCCAATCCACTGCAACTCTTGAAAGCCAGACACAGTGGCGACCACCAGAAAAACGCCGAGTCAATGAAGCTCGACGAGTCCCGGAGAAATGATTCAACTGTCTCGGATCCTGCAACGAAATTATTTTTTTTTTTTTTTAATTACTTACTACAGAGCAAAGGTCTCTTCTTACATGTAGAAAAGAAATAAGTATTGATAACGACCCGTCGACGTTTGTCTAAAAGATGATGACGTTTTCACGTTTGTCCAGCGATTTTAACTTTGCATTTCTACATCGTTAAACAGATTTAACTATCCATTGCCTACCAAAAAGGTGGTTTTGGTAATTTATTGAAAAGGTTGCAATATTTCTGAACCCGTAATAAGTTCATTGTGAAGTGAGAGTTTCAATTTAACGTAGGTAAATTGTTACCCATGGATTCCAATTATAGTAATCTTAATTAAACGAAAGAATGTACCCATTCCATTCCACATAAAACCACATTATTTTAACGTCATGTCAATATTTTTGCCGAATTTATTTTGCATTCAAAACCACATCATTTTCAAACCACTTCAATATTTTTCTATTAAAAAAATTAATTGATATCCGCAAGAGAACCAAGGTTACCGACATAGCCCGAAGGATCGCCAAATTGAAGTGGCAGTGGGCAGGACACATTGCTCGCAGAACAGATGGTCGATGGGGCCGAAAAGTTTTTGAGTGGCGACCGCGTACCGGAAGACGCAGCGTTGGAAGGCCTCCCACAAGGTGGACCGATGACCTGGTGAGGGTCGCGGGTAACCGATGGATGCGAGACGCACAGGACCGGTTGTTGTGGTGACACTTGGGGGAGGCCTATGTCCAGCAGTGGACATCTTTCGGCTGATGTGATGATGAAGATGTGAAGAAAAAAAATATTTTATGCGAAAAATATTTAAGTGGTAAAATTCAACCAAATAGAACATTATAAACTCTATACAGCGTATTTATTTTACCTAAATTACACGTGTACCACTTTTTGTAGGATCCGTCATGTCAAGTACGTAACGTTCATGTGTACCTATTCGAATTTATAACGTAGCTTTGTATTTAAAACAATACAAAACCGCAAGATATACTGTATTTAGTAAATGACAGACGGACCCCGGAAAGCGTTATCTATGTACCAACTTTAGGACTTTGGGGTTTTCCCGAAAACTGTTGGTAAAACCCGAGTACGGTTTTCCATATTTGGATTAGGGAATAAATAACGGATATGGTCTATTGTGCTAAAGTTTTGCATATGCAAGGAACTACCTAATAATACCTATCTGGTTTACAAAGATTTAGAACGACTTAAATATGAAGATTTTATTTCAGTGTATAAAATGTGGGTACACGTAATTGGCTTTTTTTTCCCTAACAAATAGATTATGTTTGAACAATAATTATCAAATAGATGATTTTTAAGTAGTAACTAAATTTAAAAACTGATCAATTGCAAGTCGGACTCGCGCATGAAGGATTCCGTACATCGCCATTATTATAATACACTATTGTGCCGTTAAAATCGAGAAAAAATCTCATAGAAACTTGTCTGTATGGGAATTTTTGAGTTTTGAGTACCCCCTTTAATTTTTGAGTATTTTTTTTTTTTTAATAAAAAGCAATACAAACTCCTTGAGCATATCAAGTGCCTACTTGTTGCCATTATTAAGATCGATGGAGGAAAAACCCCCTTCAAATTTTATAATTTGTAGTTATAGCGGTAACAGAAATACACACTCTGAAAATTTTGTCTACCTATTACGATTCATGAGATACTGGCCGCTGACAGACAGACGGACGGACGGACAGCGGTAGCAGTAATACGGTCCCATTGGTAACCCCTTGGGTACGGAACCCTGATTATAAAATCTAGTATCGCTTGATCCTGTCAATCCTGTCATGATAAAAGTTTTTTTTTTAAATTTATTGATAGGCGTTTCATCACAAACTCACCTGATGGAAAGCAATGATGGGGTCGACAATGAAGTACGTGCGCTTGCCTAGACGGAAGCTATTCACTATATTTAGAGACTTAAAGATTCCCAGGTTAAGCTATCAGGAAACACAAATTCCGGCAGGGAATTTCACTCCATACCTGACACCAAGGAGATTTCAAGCAAACGGCGGCGCTTAGTTCGAAACGACTGAATGGATCGAACTACGAGCTTTATTGTTAGAAACCTAATTTATGCCACAATTACATACCAGCCATCTTTTATCAAGCAATTTCATGCTTTTTCACCAGTAAGACTTTCCTTTATTTATTTACATTTTTTCATAAATATATTTATTTATTTATTTAAATATAATGTCTGGAGATGGATTTGCTAATGCATTTCGACCATTCAACCTTTTATGGTCAAGACTAAACAAGGCGGGTGCAACACATTAGTAAATAACTATATAATTAAACACTTTTATACATATATCTAGTATATTCCTAAATACTATACATAACTGTGTCAGGAAGAATAAAAAAAATACTCAACAAAAAACATTCAAGATCACTAAGATTTCTTTGCTACCACTACCCTAGTCTCAAAATACCGGGCGGGCACACACGCGCGCGTCGTCTGCGTACGCGCAAGTTGAGGTAGGACCACATCGCCGGCCTGTTACAGTGGATAAGGTGTTAATATAACGTGCGAGGGTTAAGTATGGTGGTGAAGATATTTTTGGTTAGGTACCTATTTAAAATGGATTTTAAACATGTTTCATAAGGGCCTGGGTAAAAACGTGGTTACCTATGTTCTGAGATATTAATTTATCGGTGATTCAAACATGATATTATACTTACATGCAAATAATACAGAAGGACGTGTGGTGTCCTCGTTTGCTGCTGGGTTCGTAAATCAAAGCCAAACACTCGTTTCACCAAGGAGCGCATACACGTCCGCACCGGCCGGCGGTTGGGCAAGCAATGCCGTGACGTGCATGCGCCGCTTGTACTTTATTAATACGTCACACCTCTTCCTTTACATAAGAATTTAAACAAACAAATACAATAACTGATTAATTATTTTAATTACACTTAATTATCAAATAGTTAATTAATTCTCCACATTCTATAATTTCCAACAAGGTAAAATTTATCTTCCACTGAATACTTATTATACAATTTAACAGAGTTATTTATCTATTCTTTTGCTTCTATCGAATCACTTTTATCCTCTGAATCATCTGTTTGATAATAATTTTTCCCCTATTTCCAGGTATATACCATACTTTTCCCTTTTCCCTTCACTTGCTTTCCAAACTGTGTTTTATAAAAGTCTTAGTCAAAACGTTCATTTCAATAAGGCCATCAAACGGCTATTTTGAACGTCATCATTTACATCCAAATACTATGTAAACAAAATAAGGTGACTCTACTGTCCGTTCGCAAAGGTAGATTCTTATGGAGAAGAACGGACAAGAAACTCCATAGTTACTCTTTTCAAATAAATGTTTTACAATATTTTGAATACACACATTAACTTTGATATATGTGAGGTTGATGCACCTAGAGTATACTGCTTATAGAAATCAAAGTATTACCAGCAGAGGTAAACTTCTTCATTTTCTTAATAAGTACATGGTACTCACATATTTACAAATATTGGATCCATTAATAAAACAGTGTGCGAGTTAATAGAAAAATAAAAACTCAAAAAAAGAAAGAGTACATCTATAAAGTTAATACATAAATTGACCAGTTTGATTTTGTCTACACTACACCCTTGGTTGTTCTATGCAGCAGCCAATGGCGTAGTCATTTATACCGTAGCGCCATGATTCCACGACACTGCAATCCGTGACTAGCACCCATCCTCGGGTGTAGTACAATATCCAGTCATGAGGGCTTTGTGCACAGCGCTCCCCGCATAACATTACTCAACGGAAAGATATCCGATCTAACAAAATAAATTTCTGAAATGCATACTCACTCATGAAAATTCCGTTATAATCTGTGCACCAACACAGACCAGAATCGCAACAACAATTTGAAAATATCTAGCACGATATGTGCAACAACATATTAAGCGCTGTGTACTTGGTGGACTATTCATGAGGTGCGGTCAAGAGTTTAGTAAACAAGCCATCAGACTTGGTTTCATTATCACTGTCCTCAACTATGTCATCTAAGTCTCGAGGCAGTGATCGGGGGTCTTTCTCACACGATCATGGAGGTATTTATACATTCGCTTAGAGTCAAGCGCCCTTATTCGGGGTATACCCAGGTCCATCTCCTTGATAATTCTTAAATGAACCTGATTTTAATTAATCCAGTTTCACTCTTAGTTTACTAATAACGCGAAATCGTTCACGGATATTTTTTTTTTTTTTTTTTTAACTTCTGTGCAATCTAATTGAGCTTTACCTTATACCACACAGCGCTTAAAACTCTCTATTGAAATCTGCCGCTTTTTACGCAATATATTGCACCTATTGCGTCTTGTTACGATTTGCTATCGTTAATCTCTACGGTAATTGTCTAAAAACTTTTCATGTTACAGAGCTATTCCATGTCACTCTAATGTCGTTCAGTCGGTAAACCTTTGACAGACCGACGTGGCTGTAAATGGTTTCATTGAAACAAATGTTTTAGGTTTGATCCGCGATTAGCTGGTATTCATGATTACCAAGTCTAAGCACCAATAATAGTCATCGAAATCATACTAATTTGAACAAGGAAAATAAAAACCTCTGACTCTACGTGTAAAATTGTACGTGATTTTACATTAGACTTTACATTCGATTCTACATTCGACTTTACATTTGACGCTTTTCAGTGTTTTGGTCGATAATATACTCCTCTTTTTTATGAAATTGACCTTTTCCGGCATGATTTCTCAAGCTTAATAAAATCGTTAAAATGTTTCTACTTCCTCCTGTTTTCTTTTTCTGTTAGAAAATATAAATTTCGTTAATCCGACTTTGTTTCGAACTTAAGGAACTGTCTCATTTCTTTAGAGCTAATGCATAGACATCGACACCTTCCCCTTCTTCAGCATGAACGTTGACTATAATCTACCCGGAAGATTATAGTCAACTTCTTGTTTGTAGTGCTATTCCCCCAACCTAGTAGAGAGTAGCTCGTTTCTTAGCAGGATTTTCGATGTTGACAGGCAATATGTTAAATTCAAGAGCCCTCTTCTATTTCTCCCTGCGAGTGTCGATAATTATGTCTGATCATCTTCGCAATCAGGAAGTTTGGAAGTGTGGATGACGCATGAGTCATTTTGGGTTTTAATAAAATTGACTCTTACTTTTGCGTGGCTTTTTACTAAAAATCATTAACAGAAACACACAACTGCGTAGCCCTAATATAAAGATGCAAGTACTCTTTACGTGGCCCTTTGTGTGTTATTTACTCTTTGCGTGGCCCTTTGTGTGTTATTTACTCTTTGCGTGGCCCTTTGTGAGTTATTTACTCTTTGCATGGCCCTTTGTGAGTTATTTACTCTTTGCGTGGCCGTTTGTGTGTTATTTACTCTTTGCGTGGCCCTTTGTGAGTTATTTACTCTTTGCGTGGCCTTTTGTGAGTTATTTACTCTTTGCGTGGCCCTTTGTGAGTTATTTACTCTTTGCGTGGCCCTCTGAGTTATTTACCCTTTGCGTGGCTTTTTAAGTCATCACTGGTTTAGCCCTTTCCCAACTAAAGATGGGTTAATACCGATATTTATCAGTATTGGCCAATAAGACTATATTAGTCTAGAAATATTATAATATTTTAACTAACATTTATAACAGTAATATTTAACTAATACTTATTAATACGTATCACTTCACGAATGTCAGAATGATTGAGTGAGTCTAATCCCACCGATCCGTGTCAAGTGAATGGAATCCCAGATTATGATAAAGATTATTGTACATGTTAGTAATCTGTGGATTATGTGAATATTAAATATTAGCATATATTAGTTCGTCGGATTACTGACACGTGAATCCATGGAATATTACTAATCTCTTAACTAGTACCAATACGTTCGTTACACTCCTATTCCCAACTACATCGGGGTCGACTCCCAGCCAAACCGGATTCAGCCGAATACCAGGATTCTACGTGGAGCGGCTGCCCACCAGACCTCCACAACTCATTAACTGGCTAGGTAATACGATACTTCATGGCAAGACCGGTGTCAGACCTTCCGGCCTCCAACAATTCGTAACGTAACTGCCAAAGGTCTACAAATGACAGCCGGGCCCAATGGCTTAACGTGCTTTCCGAGGCACAGAGTAGTCTCGGTATGTTAAGATCCACAGACCAACCTCGACAAGCGTTGCTTTACCTTGAAGATTGGCCCGTGCGGCTGTTATAATTTAGCCACGAGCTCCTTGCTCCTTTAGGTAAACCTTCAATAAAATTATGATTCTCTCAATATAAATTGTGCTAGTGTGCTATTAGACAAGTACCTAATCGCTAAATTTTACCATTTCCCGTTTTTTTAATGGTACTCGTATAATGGAGTGTGCTAGCTAACATGTTGTTAATACTATTTAAGTTTATGATTTCCATGTTGTTGGATACATATTTATTTTTGTTCCTGTGTCTTAAAATACTTTGCGAACTATTGTTTAATTCAAGTTCTTAAAACGTGACAGACAGATGTGTTGCTGGGGAGTTTGTTGCGCCACTTCTTTTTCCCAGCTAAAACACTAGGAAGTGGTGACGGGTGGGCGTTTTGGGGTACTGTCTTTATGTATGTAAAATTTGACGTTCAAAAAGTGCTGGCTCTCAGCCTAATTTGAATAAATGACTTTTGATTTTGATTTTAATTTCAATATTGTGATGTAATTATCGTTAATAATATAATAAAAGTAACCATGAAAATAATATACCTTGTCCAAACCCAATGTTGTTTATCTTTCATACCTTGTCCAAACCCAATTGAATTGTTAAAAAACGTAAATAATTGTAAATGTGGGTAACAAGTAAAAACATTTTTTTTTTTTTAAATGTGGGTAGGTATGATATATTTTTAATGGGCTGTAAATACGCTACTCGACATTATGTCAATGTATAAGTAGACTAAGATAAAACTATGAGTTTTATATGTGTGTGCCAAATAAACTCATTTTCTTTCTTTCTTGGAACAACCTTCGCATTGCAAGGGTTCTGCCGGTGGTAAATTGGACATTTTGAGCGACCTGAAACAATGTCAATTTGCCTTTGTATTGCACCCTTGGAGCCATTGATTTGCCTTTGTATTGCACCCTTGGCGCCATTGGATAAGGTGTTTCGTATTTTATTTATGCTTTCAGTAAAATACAGATTACTGGTCCTAAATTTCCTCATAATATTGTTATTGGCAATCTGTAACCCAATCTTTTTTTTTTTGTATTTGTGATGGGTTTGCTCTTGACTCTAGTCAATGTCAGACATGACAAAGACAAAGTCTACGATGGAGCAAGCTTACCCAGAAGGAGCCTGTTCACTCGAACATTTTTTTTTTTTTTTTTCCAAAATTACTATCTGAAATGTGTATACCATGTTCTCACACTGCAAAATCCTAGATAAGTCCTAGATATATTTTACCACGATGACTGAATAATGAATAAACTACAATATATGTCTAATTTACACATTATTATTTCCCTGAATTGAATTTTATTGTTACTTTTTTTTTTAATTTTTTTTAGCTAGATGCGGCGTAAATGGACAATATTAGAATGAGTATTACAGTGGCTTAGCATGGGTGTCAGCCGCCCCCTTGTTTAGGTTTTGAAGGGGCCGCCCGGGGCGGGTCGCCCCTCGCCCCTACTACGCTACGCCACTGGAGTGATATAAATCTTTATTACGCGAAGTAGATATGGGTTATGCCGGTGACATTTATTACATTAGGTTTAGTGATATTTAATGTTGCTAAAACTTCAAAACGACAAAGGAATCAATCAATTGATCCATGTAATTTGCATTTTTTATGGATATATATGTCCTTGGCAAAATTACACCTTAATGCTCCTTGGCACCTTGATTCACCTTGGAAAAATACTACTTTGTGCTCCTTGGCACCTTATTGCACCTTGGCAACATACACTAATACACTTTGGTACATTTGTTATGATAGCATATTGTATTACCTACCTATATCAATAAGTAGTACATGTACCTATTGCGCTGATTGATTGCATGCATTTGACTTATCTGGTTTAATATTACTAACGACATTTGCTTTAGGTACCTCAACCTTAAAACATCATTTAACTTAAGAGAACGCGATGAATAGTGAGGAATCATAATTTTGCACTGAAAATTCTTATTACCTACGTAGGTATTTAAATAAATAATGTCACTGGATAAATTACATTAACGTGGACTTACACGGTATTTCTTATTACAATTTCTACTAATAGGTACCTACGTCGAAATTATCGTCACAAGATATAAGAAGACTGTTACCACCGAGTAGGTACTTATATTAAAATTTTAATTTTAACTTATTTTAGAAATATCCACGGCTATAGTCAAGAATATAACAATAATTATGATAGAAATTATTTTTAGAAAAGTATTCATTGCTTTTTTTCATGACAATGATAATAATAACCTATCATTGATCGATCAGAAAAATAACACTATTTGTTATTTGTAATGTCTAGTCATTTGTTTTAATAGTACTTGGACAGATAGATACATATACCACTGAATCGATAGCACCATAAAACCGTGAGGTTGTTATTAGTGTTTCATTTTTTTGTTTTTTTTTTTCGTGCACGTGAGTTCATATTTCTCCTTTTTCATATAGCAGCATAATTTACCACTTACTTGAGGCTCGTCGCCACTGTGGTGTCCTCGTTTGCTGCTGGGTTCGTAAATCAAAGCCAAACACTCGTTTCACCAAGGAGCGCATACACGTCCGCACCGGCCGGCGGTTGGGCAAGCAATGCCGTGACGTGCATGCGCCGCTTGTACTTTATTAATACGTCACAGGACGGATTATTTATTTTGTGGCTATTATAAAACAAGTTAACATAGACTACGGCTTATGCTCCACGTACACATGAATGTAAGTTCTTCAATTCAGTCTACTGACAACAGAAACAACATTCACCACCTGATCGAAAACGTCAAATTATATGTCATGCAAACTTAACCTAAAGTGAGTCATTATTGGCCGAGGTCACATAGCCGGGCAATTTAATAATGATATTTAAATTTGGAACCTCATGCTTCTTCATTTCGTTGCTGTGTTTTTGAAGACAATATTGTAAGAATAATTTAATAATTTGAATAAGTACGGATCGTTGTATGAAATGACCAGAATAACACTTAAAACCCATCTATCGTCAATTTGTCACATTTATTAATTATAACCTCGAATCTCGAGCGTCTTCCATTAAGCTCTAAATTCAAAATGCAAACAGCCAAGAGTCGGAACCTATTCTACCAGCTGATATATAGCACTGTATAGAACATAGTTTTTTTCATCAATTTTTTTGCGGTTGAGGCACATACACAAAACCACAGGAAAGTAAGAAAAAAAAACAAATTTGAAAATTGAGTTGATCCTGGCCAAGTGGCATACCTACCGAGTGGAACGCAAAAATGGCGCGAAAATTACAAATCCAAGCTATTTAACTAAGTTTTTGTAAGTGTATCTAGTTCTTTTTGTGAGTGTTCTAGTTTTTAAGTATATCTGCTGTTTGTAAAGGAGACGGAAACTAATGGGCCCAAACGTAAAGACGTATACGTTGAGATATGGTTTAATAAAATAGTTATTATTATCTATTTCAAAATACAAAAAAATTACACAATTCACAGTCTACAAGACGAGTTATCTAAAAAAACAGTTTAAATCACGAATAACCTGCAACAATGTTGCTTTCTTAGCAGTTTAATGACGTATTCTTTAGAAAGGTTGATTGTTTTTATGTCAAATAGCAGTTTGGTTGACAGAATATTAATTGTTGTTGAGTTGATGAACACTGACAAATCATAATGACAGAACTTATTAATGACACGACATATATACCTCCTGACAAGAATATTTATCAAAGAAGACAAAAAAAAGGATATTTAAAAAAAATAGGTTGATGAAACTGGAAAGTGTAGTTTTTTAGTAAAAACTTTTTTTCGGGCATTGTTCCGTTTCATGTTGTAATATAGGCGCAATATTAAAAAAACTATTTATATATATAAAAAAACTATTTATATAAATATTATACTAAATCTCTTCTGTTTCTGCTCTCAGATTGCCAAAATCCGCAGAAATTTCAGATATTGGTTGATAATAACAGTGTGAACATAAACCTAAGTTTAGCCGGTCATTGGGCACCCCGACTCGGATAGGTTAGGTTAGAAGGGGATGGCGGGATCTAGTGAGCGAGCAAAGCGAGCGAACACAGACCCTGCCATCCCCTTTGTGGTTATTTCTTTTTAAACCACACAGAAATAGGAATTTTGAAGTGTTTTGAGGTTAGGTTAGAACTATTTGTAGCCAGATAAACCTAAAGTTAGCTGGCTAATCTTAAGTTTACACACAACTTTAGCCGTAACATATATAATCTATTGATCGACACCACTCTCATCCTTATACATCTAGGCCCAAGATTATATGACAGCGGTTCCGTCTCCTTTAATAAATTCTTTTACGATTTTAGTAAGTACCATTGCTTTTTATTTTCTCACAGTAGGTGTGAAAAGTAAAGTATCCTCCTGGAGGATTTGCCTTGGGCTAGCTTGAATCCCTCGCTGCATTCAGAATTTTTGTGTTAACTCCCCTTCGCTCGTGAGTTAAACTCTAAACTCCCGAACGAATCCTTCATTGCGTTCGGAGTTTAATATGACGGCCGTGACATAAGATACTGCTTTATTCCCTCGGTGCATAAGCACTATAAATAAGCTACGGTGTTGGGGTAAGCTGTGATGTAAAAATGACATGTTTTCAAGAGATTAAAAGAAACGAATATTGGAGAGACAAGAAAAATCGATACCTAGATTGTTTTCAAATTATTTTTCCGTTTCATTCAATATGACATAAATAAAGTTATTTGTAAATAAAATGTCTGTATCTAAATAACCCGTAACGAAACTAAAAATAGTTAATTGACCACAAGGTAATAGGATGTTCAATTAATAAATCATTTTGAAACACAGTTGCATAAGATTATTAATACATAAAAATACCTACTATTATTCCATTTAGGTCATTTAATTGGAATCCAGCAAACTACCTCATACGTATGTTCCAGGAATGGTTGGCAGATTAATTACGGTTTGTTGCTAACCACATATGTATATGTCGCAGTCAATTAGCTTGATCAGCCGTTTAATTGGTGGCCTAGCTTTTTCGTTTAAATGCGCAGATATTTCAGTGACTTAAGTGTCATCTTCTGTTCAATGTTGTATAGTAGCTTGCCCAAGTCACGTAAGTCGCTGGTTGAACGGCGCAGTTCAATGAAAAGGCTAGGCTTTTAATGAAATGGCTGATATATGAGATATCTTTACAAACCTATTAGTTTTTGATGTATTTAACTTATCTTGGGGTTTTATTTGCAGGATCCAAGACAGCCCAACTTAAATGGTTGCCCGGGACTCGTCGAGCTTCATGTTCTTCTCGTGGTCGTCTCTGGTGATTCCGGCTCTGAAGAGCAGCAGTGGTCAGAAATAGTGTAGCTTATCCCAATTAAAAGTAATAATGTAGGCGACATTAATACCGCCGCAAAAAATCAACGAAGCAGAATCAACAAATGAGACTCGCAGCGCCATCTATCTCGACAACTGCGAACTAGCTTGATAAAATCCTAAATCGCGATATCAGAGTTTACCGTGCGATTAGAACATATGCAAAGCCCGAATATCAACTGTCGGGCAGTTGCCCACCAGACACTACACCCGTCTGGTCGGAGGATCCTCCCTTTTCAATGGAGGTATGCGGGACATTACTCTCTGTTCTGCTACCTCCAAAATAATACCTCGCGATCCTGGGGCGAGTTTTTCAGAAGGCGTTCATGGGACCCTAAACCAACGACGTTTTCAAAGTGCACCTATGGACAAACTGCTTTAGCGCAGAAATGTAACGAAATATGGAGACAAAAGAAATTAGGCTATAAGTTTGGCTGATTAAGAAGAATAATTATTTCCTTTTCCAGAATGGTGCCTGACAAACTATCACAATATTACCTATATACATAATTATTCTTTTTTGCAGACCGCGTATCTGCACTAGGAATCCCTGTCACACAGAAAATCAGCGTTTTTAAGGTACCCTAAGGTACCGGTACCCGAAGGGTAAGCAACGGAACCTTATGACTAAACCTTTTTTTTTGGTATGGGACATCATCAAATGACCCCTCCCGCTCTGGGTGGAGCGGCAGGGAGTATCAGACTTTTACTGACTAAAACCCACCCATCGTCCTCCTAGTGCCTTTCTTTCCAGGGCCGCGGTAACTCTTTCGAACATATTCCGCAACCCTGGCAGGGGCTTATGACTAAGCCTGCGGTGTCCGTTTGTCTATCAGCGGGCTCTATCTCCAGAACTGTTATAGGCATAAAATAGCCTTAACTTCCATACATTTTTGACAGATTGGCGCAAATAAAGTCTTTTCTTCCTTTTTCTTTCTAGGTCAATACTCAATACTCAATGTTTTATTGCATTCCATATGTATTACAAAGATGGCATAACAAAGGTAAAAAATCAATATGAACCCTGTCGGGAACAGCAAAATTAGGAGAGAAGAAGAGGGCTTAGTAGCAATTCAATGATTTAAATATGATTAAGTACAAATTATTTAGAAGTGTTTTATTGAATGTATATTTATGTATGTATATATATTATTAGGTCTATGTATACAGGGTGGAATTTTGGTCCTGTAACTGTTTATTGGCAATGCAATAGTTCTATTAGATGTCCAAGAAATTTTATTTTTGACCCACGTATTTGTCTCTTATGATAAGTACAAATTAGTAATATTGTTTAAGTGAACTTATTATAAAGGGTATAAACGTAATTATTACGATATTTCCTACAAATTATTTGTGCAAGCAGCAACCTTATCGAGTGGAGTTTTCCCACATACCTTATATTATTCAGGATTCCCATGTGTTTCCACGAATTAGTGGTAGGTTTGGTTAAAACTATGGTATTTAAACTAAAATTATTTCATAACATATTTTTAGATGAAGTCTAAACCACATACAAAAGGAAAACGCCTCTTCCGATTTTGTGCAGTTTAAAGGTAATCATAGAATATATACGTTTTCCTCCATAAATTTGATTAATATTTTTGGTATTTATCCCGACTAATATTATAAATGCGAAAGTAACTCTGTCTGTCTGTTACGCTTTCACGCTAAACTGGCTGAGCAGATCGTCATGAAATTTGGCAGATATATAGCCTGGGATATGGAGAAGGACATAGGCTACTTTTTTACGCGATAAACGACATGCACGCGGGTGGAGTCGAGGGCAAAAGCTAGTTATAAAATATATTAGGCTAGTTAATATTATAACTGATAGACAAATAGAAAGTTTCATAATTTTAGTCGATAAACGTCCTCTGCTGGATATAGGCCCCATCAACATAACCACTACACTACCCAAATAGAACGGATTCAGCAACTATTTTAAAATCGTCATTTGCCCGTTAACCTAAAGGTTGACTGATAGAGAATGCCTTGTTGCATTAAGTCCGTCAACGTACCACTATTGTACATAAAGTTTAAATAAATAAATTAATATCTTTTGCTAAACATAAACCTCTCAATGATCGCATCAATGAACTGTCCGAATAGGGAATACGTGGTGCCAGAAGCTAAATAATTATTTCTCTCAAAAATAACAGTATTTTTCACCACCTCCTAATTTTTATTCAACGCAAAGAAAGCACGTAAAATAAACTTAATTTTTTTACTAAATGTTTTTAACCTCAACTTACACTTCTGTCCAAAGTAATGCGCAATTTCTTCGTAATGTCGGAAACGTGCTGTGATTGGTCAAAACATATTAAGTTCATGGTCCGATTGACGGCTGCTCTGGCGCATGTTTTACTGTGAAAATATGACAGGTGCCAATTAAAAAGTGTTTTAGCATACGGCGTCGACCTTGCAAGGGCGTGCGTTGTAATATTTTTGGAGTTTATAATTGTGGGTTATTTTTCTTTCTGAAAACTTTTTCATGCGGTTTCACTCCTGCTGCTACAGGAACTGTGTATTCAGAATAAAAAGTACGTAGATTTACCCCTTATATACTACTTCTATCAAAGAGCTCGTGGCTAAATATTAGCATTCGCACTTGTCGATTTTTGACGTTAAGCAACGCTTGCCGAGGTCGGACTGTGGATGGGTGACCATTCATAACATACCGAGACCTTCCATGCCTCGGAAAACACGTAGAGCTGTTGGTCCTGGCTGTCATTTGTACATCTTTTACAATCGTTACTGGACATCAGAAGGCATACAATCTGACTCCAGTCTTGCTATGGTATCTTATCGCCTATAGTTTTTGGGTTACGGAAGACGGCAGTCATCATCATCATCATCATATCAGCCGAAAGACGTCCACTGCTGGACAAAGGCCTCCCCCAAGTGTCGCCACATCAACCGCTCCTGTGCTTCTCGGATCTATCGGCTACCCCTGACCGTCACCAGGTCATCAGTCCACCTTGTGGCAGCACGGCAGTCGCTCCACGTAAAATACTGGTATGGTTAGCCTGGAAGCCGACCCTAACACAGTTGGGAAAAAGCTAGGCAGATAAAGATAAACAAAGACTGCAGAGATAATTCTCTAGACATCTCATCACAAACCTACTAAACTATATCCCTATTGATTATGCAAATATTTTTCAGGACATCAAAATAAATATTTGTCTTCATAATCATGAGTGTACTTTGCACTTCAGCGGTAAGCTAACAAACTCATTAAACGTATGGAAATAAACAGTAATAGGTATGAGTTACAGAAAAGTATTGCGTGTTATAATTCTTCGCACAATTTCATGGCCACTTAATAATCGTGGATACAAAGAAACTTTGTAGCTTAATGGACTACGAAAACCATGAGTTGAGTAAGTTTTATGATGTTTTAACACTTACTGCCTAAATCTATCTCCTTTAATTCATCCAAAGTTTGTATAAAATATTGCCCTGTGTAACAAGACCGGCCATTGTACACTGTTTCATTATAGGGTATTTTACTGAAAAAATCTTGTATAGTCCGTCAGATAGATTTCCAAAAACTATTTTTTTTTTATTTGACACGATTTTTTTCTTTTTTCACGTAAACAATAAATTAAGACGATACAGTGCGCTTAAACACGAGTGAGGTCAGAATACACTTTTACCAGGAACGTATCCTATCTGATAGACTACTTGGATTTTTGAAGTGATTACTTTTTTAGCGGCGTTGTGCACTTTTTGGGATAGGTAAAAAATGTTAAACTTGCGTCAGGACACGTGACCTGATCGAAAATTCGTAAGACGGATAATGTAATATAAATTGTGATGTTTGTGTGCGATAGCGCAATAAATGAATATTGTATTTTGACTGTTCACGTGACCAGAGGGCTGGGCTTTTCTTTGGCAAAAGAATCAGCATTGCCATTCAACGCGGCAATGCTGCCAGTGTTCTGGGCACTTTTGTCATTGATAGCGATGTGGATGAATTTTTTGATGCACAATGATTTATATTGTTTTTACCACATAAATGATAGTAATTTTGATACTGATAAATAAAGCAATTCGTGCGAAATTATTCCCTAACCATTCCAAAATATTCAAAAATGCACAACGTTAAGGTTCAAGTTTTCACTTCTGCCGGCACTCCCGGAGTGCAATTCGTTTTTTTTGTGGATGGGAAATCATCAAAAGACTCCTGCCGCTCTGGGTGGAGCGAGAGGGAGTGTCAGACTCTTACTGACTAAAACCCATTCATGCTCCTCGTAGTCCTGCGTCCCTTTGCTTTCCAGAACCGCGGTAACTCTTTCGAACAAAATCCGCAACCCTGGCAACAAAATCCGCAACCTTGCAATGTATATGTCGCAGTAAGATAGATAAAGCCGTAATATGGTTATATCCCTAGGGATATAATTATATATCGTAACATAGTTAAACGAAATCGATTCATATACGATACATAGTACGGATGTAGCTACTTCTTTGTAAGTCCGCATCAAGGACGACGAGGAAGTATGAGTATAATTTCTTTGAAGTATGTTTGTGTAAAGAAACAAACAAAGATAGTGTTATGTTTGCAAGCCCATCTGTCCGCAATCCTTGTAATCTTTTATTACGACAGAAAAAGTGGAGCAAGGAGACAAAGTGTTGCTGTAATGCTGTCATTGTGGGCATATGGGAAAGTGTCTCGGATCTTTTTATTGAAATGCAGTATTTCAGCTGTAGTCTAGTGTTTGTTAACATTGCTATATATTTCTTTCTAGCTAATTATATCCTTGTAACGTTTCCCTGTCGCTTCAATCTAAAAGCATCATCACCATTTCAGCCAATATACGTCCACGGTTGGTCAAAGGTCTCAAGACGTCCGGTCTTGTGCTTCTCGCATACCACGAGACCCCTTACCAGGTCAACAATCAACCTTGTGGGAGTCTTACAAACTCGACATCTTCGGTAGGCTACATCCCAAATATTTTTCATCTTTCTATCTTTATTCCGTGTTATTTGCGAGTAAAAGCTACACGGTTTTTTTCCTCCTGTCCTGTTGGACAGAAAGGATAAGAAAACGTGAAGACTCCTTTTTCTTTCGTAGTGATACGAAAGAAAAAGGAGTCTTCACGTTTTCTTACACATTTTTTTCATTGGCCTTCCTCTCTTTTTATTCATCCACATTAATACATATACATGACTCTGTCCATGCTTCATGCTTGGCGCAATAAAAATCTTTTTCTTTATTCTTCTTTTGCTAACATGCGTGTCTTTTCATGACCGTACCAAGACAAGCTAGCTTCTTTCAAATTTTTTGTCACTTGCGCCTCTTTCAATCTTCCTATTGTGGGTAAATATAGCGTAAGGTATCTTCCCCTATGGATTGAACTATCTGTTCCGTAAGGAACTATTAGTTCATCTGTGGTAAGAGTCTAACACTCCCTTCTACTACGTCATCTGCCGTGATGTCGGGCAATCACGTGCGTCATTAAACGCAACCCTAGGGCTTAGAGACAGCCCAATATACTAACTTCTCACTTTATCAAGTTTTGTCGCTCCATATCCATCTCCCATCACTTCTCGTGGGTGTCGTAAGAGGTGACTAAGGGACTCACCAGAGAATGGGCAGCAGCATTCTCTGGTGAGCTGGTACATTGCTGCAGCTACACTGCGATCGCCAATGCGCCTGCCAAGCGTAGCGATTATGGCAACCCCTCACCCGTCTGGGGGAAGCCTATGTCCAGCAGTGGACGTCTTTCGGCTGATATGATGATGATAATGATGACATATCCATCTCAAATTAAATACAAGCCTGTTTCAGGTGCTGAACTATTTTATTTTTCTGGACCTCATCCTATTCAAAAAATTACTTCCAACAACCTCGGTAACTAAATAATCTGTATTATGTGTATGCTCTTCACTTTAACCTCCTAACTAACAACCGTGCATAACTGATAATAATAATTATACGAAGAAATAATAATTAATTATTGTATTGCATACAATGTTGAAACCCATATTTTTCCACATCTTATTTAAATGTTATAAGCTGGTCAATAACATAATCGGTGGACTTCGTAATTGATGCAAGAAGGGTACTTAATTATTTATGCATAACTTTATGAGTACCTACTACTTGTCTTGTAATAAAGGACCTTAATTAACACTACACACGGGTTATCATTATCTGTTCTTATAATAGGAAAGTGCCTGGATTCAACCACTAATACAATGTCCTATCAACGAATAATGCTTGATACAGGAGATTCTGTAGTGCGTGGTCATTATTTACAGGGTGATGTTCTGCAGTATCTTATAAAGAATACAAACAATAGCAAAATAAATCGATTTTTTTATCAAAAAAACACGGCCGTAAAAAACGACTAAAACGTTCCTAATGTCCATACACGTTCAAGTAAGATCAAACAGGCTAGTTCAAACAGTTTTGTCAAATTGACATGAATGTCTGTGGGTAAAGATAAAAAGTTAGTCGTCAAATGGCATGAAGAAATACGAAATTTTATATTTCTGTTTGATCAAATTACTTGAACGTGTATGGCCCGCATAACAGTCTGATGGAATTCAGGGCATCAAATCTGGGATTAAAGTAAAATCATCATCATCATCATCATATCAGCCGAAAGATGTCCACTGCTGGACATAGGCCTCCCCCAAGTGTCGCCACAACAACCGGTCCTGTGCGTCTCGCATCCATCGGTTACCCGCGACCCTCACCAGGTCATCGGCCCACCTTGTGGGAGGCCTTCCAACACTGCGTCTTCCGGTACGCGGTCGCCACTCCAAAACTTTTCGGCCCCATCGACCATCTGTTCTGCGAGCAATGTGCCCTGCCCACTGCCACTTCAATTTGGCGATCCTTCGGGTAAAGTAAAGTAAAATAAATGATACCTTTTCAATCCAAGCAACTTTGCTATTTATAATAGGCATGTAATTAAATCGATATCTGTATTTTCCCTTTTTTCGAACAAAATATTTCAAAGTTAAATCAAAAATACTGACTTGCACACAAATTATGCACACTAAATAAATCATATTAGATATACTGTTTAATGGTATTTGCAGAACTGTTTTACTGAACGAATATTTGGCTAATGATATTTCTGGGTGGTTTAAAAAAAAATAACCACGAAGGGGATGGCGGGGTCTGTTCGCTCGCTTCGCTCGCTCACTTGACCCCGCCATCCCCTTCTAACCTAACCTGTCCGAGTCGGGGTGCCCAATGACTGGCTACTATTGTAACCATGATAACCACCTGCTATTTCAGGGAAGTGCAATTTAGAGTGCAAGTTAGTATTTTTGATAAACAATTCGTATTTTTGTTTTATAAATCATAAATCCGATGTATGAACCACATTTTTGGTGTGAATTCGATAAAAAGGTCATCTCGTTTTGGATGATTTTTTTAGTTTTTTTTGTAAGACATGTTTTCTAATCAATTGGGATTTTTTGCACAGCATTATTTTTTCTGGTATGCATTAAAATTATACAGATGTGCATTTAAAAATATCCCTTTATAATACAGTTCCTGCCGATATCTAGCAGGAAGAACCATACTTGTAGGTATTACAATACAAGGTACCTTGTAGGGGAATAACCTTACAGACAAATAATTTTGCCTAAACATTATATTTGGTTGAGCGATCCAAGAGTGAGGAACTGTGTTGGGAACTATTATTATAATTTATTCCTATCAAAACTCCAAGTTTTTTCTACCGGAGAGTTACCCAAACCTTCAAAAGGCCCCCATTAAAAGCTCCCCGGTAATCACCACGAGCTCATAAAAGGAGCTCCGTGTCCCTCTTATAAGATCACCCGGTACCCTCCCTGTGCAACACCTGTCAGGTCACATCCTTGGGGAGCCTTTAAAGAGGTCTAAGATACTTTAAAGAGGTCTGAGCCTCGCTATGCACGGCAGCACTTGATTATTGTGCCACTGTCTTTCCTGGGGTCAGTAGGTGGGCGGACAGAGTCCCCACTTTGAGCGGTCAAGGCCTGTTTGTCCTAGAAATACAAATTATGATTACACATGTATCGAGCTCGTTATAAGTATGGTCATGTGATTGAGACCGTACTACAAGCTGTAAGGCGCTACGCCACCGGTACATGTTGGACTTCCCACCCGTACGCACAAAACGTTTTAGAAATAATTTAAGTAATTGCATCTACAGCTAAGCACTTGAAATTCACTGCCGAAGTCTGCATTTCCTGATTGATACAACCTGGTCTTTAAGTCAATAATGATTAGGTTACTTCTAAGTAAGAGTGCTCCATCATCGACTACATCATTGCAAGCTTTAATAAAAAATTAAGTCATCTCATTTTTTTTATTGAACAATGGGCTTGCTCTTGACCTCGACCACGCCTGCTAGAAAGCGATAGATGAGGTCTATGATAGAACAAGCGTGCCCAGAAGATGCCTGTTCACTGTTGCTTTGAAGGCAGACGGGTTATACGTGGAAGGGAATATAGACGCTGCCAGAGAGTTCTACACTCATAATAAATGTAGTGAGGTGAATAAAAATAAACTATGCAACAATCTGTCTTTCATCATCCATTATTTTCTCCACAATCACAACACAAAACCTATTGAACAGACTTTAGACGACACTCAATCGAGTTACGACAATAAACGTACTATAAAGACCCAATGATTTACGACACTTCGATGTAAAGCGTACTACACACTGACCTTGCGCACAAAACCCTGCAAGTACTTCTGCAATAATAATATTATCAATAAATGATGCAACCTGTCGCACTGATAGTGTTATTTATTGTTATAGTTTTATTTATATTATTGTTGAAATATGAGACGTTGTTTTTTCTGTAATTTCCGTTTTGATAAGAGGGTGTTGCACATTTCGTTTGATAAGGTATCTTTGTCTGGAGTTTTAGATTCGTCATCACCGTTATAATAGATTGAGACCATGGTTATAAATATCTTATTTACTTTGGACTCCCGATACTGTGGCATTCTACTGTAGTACTGCTCTCACCTTTGGCACGGATCTGCCAGATACCAGGTTAATGCTCTTGAGACAATTGAGAAAAGACCCAAGAGGATCATCGGCATTATTATAGGCTCGTCGAGTCGAAGCTCCAATTTTGAGCATCGACGCCGAGTTGCAGCTAGCTTGTCGGTTTTCCATCGGTTACATTTTGAGGAGTTTGCAACGGAATTGCATTGTTTAATGCCGCCAAGCCCGTTTCATCATCGAAGCACAAGACGTATGGCGATGCGCAATCGGTACATGGTGGATATGTATTGTGCGTACAGCTAAATCAAATTTTATTTTGATATTAGAATACAAGTCTAACCTTAACCGTAACGACATTCAACGTTTCGGATAATTTCCGGGCGGGAAGGCTCGACACAGTTACTGATCGCCTAACGACCGAAGAAGTTTAAGAGCAGATTTCACCAATGAAATTGAACGCGATCAGTACATCTAAACTGCGTTCAAGAGCTGTCAGCGTCAATATTCCATAGAAAAATAGTGACACTGACAGCTCATAAACGTGGTTTATACGCTGATCGCGATCAGTTTGGCTTGGTGAAAATGGGCCTTATTGGTTAAACTATTTATGGTTTTACTAAAAAAAACAATGATGATGCTTAGTCCAGTAAGAATATTAATAAACGTCACGTGGACATTCCGACAATCATAATCGCTAATGGAATGTCACTTTGTCTAGACCCACATGAGTATCATTTCTTTTATCACCTTGTCTAGTAAACAGATTTGTCATTATTTTGAGTGAGTGAATGTCATACATCCTGAATGACATGGTATTACTAAAATCTTGGCAAAGTCGTCTTGCCTGACCTTTCTTACGCTGGATTTTGGACTCTATAGCTCGTTATAACAACTAGTAGGAATAATACTGGATCTTTTAAAAATAGCCAAAGAAATATCCTTTTTTAAGGATGGGACAACATCAAAATCAACTCCTTCCGCTTTGGGTGGAGCGGGAAGGAGTGCCAGACTCTTACTGACTGAAACCCATCCGTGTTCCTTTAAATGCCCTTTACGATCCAAGGCCGCGGTGACTCTTTCGCACAAATTCCGCAACCCTGGCAGGAGCCAAGGAAATATCTGCCAATACAACCAACCACGAGGCCGCGTTTGTCAGTCTGTCTGCTTGTTTGTTGCCTCTTTAATGGCAGAACGAATTTTGAAGAAATTTGGCATTTGGGTAGAAACCTAGAACCTATTCCAGGACTCATTGTATCCTAATATAATGTTGTAAGTACTTTTATCTCGGTTGAACTTTTATTTTTTTATGTATGGGAAATCATCAAATGACTCCTTTCGCTCTGGGTGGAGCGGGAGGGAGTGTCACTCTTACTGACTAAAACCCATCCGTGCTCCTCCTAGTGCCCTTTGCGTTCCAGGGCCGCGGTGACTCTTTCGATCAAAATCCGCAACCTGTATGTTCCCAATGGATAATTATCGACTATCACGTGGACGAAACCACTAGCAAAAGTTAGTCACTGATAATAATACATTTGATTGACTCTTACATCGTATACGGCAGTTTATAAATAACAGTTCATAATCAGAAGCCCTATAATAAACAATGATAGACACTGTCATCTTAATAACTAATTCATAACAAAGGTACACAAAACAAAACCTATTGTAAAACCCAGACTATACGTCAGAACTGTCTAAAGCATTTGACCCAATAACTTTATCTCGTATCTTCCTACACTTACTAAAGATAATAAAAAAATAAAACCATTAACCTGAGTACTAGGTTATTGTCCAATATATTATGAACTGATAGCAAATAAGGTAGAAGGACCGCAAAAAAAACACAAATAATAATTAGGTCTTTAACTCCTTACCTGATATAGAAAGCACGTGTTTTTGTGCTTATTGACACGTGTTTTGAAGCATTTAAGGAGGTAGACTAACAATGTCCTTCTGTTTAGTTATATTTAGCTGTCTAAACATAACAAAACAAAAGGACATTGATGTTGTTAAAAGCCAAACTCATGAAACAACATGAGTTGGCTATCTCCATAGGTAGGGGGTTCTCATAAGTAAAGATCTAGTGTTCATGCGGCGTCTTTTCAGTGACCATGGGTAATTTTTAGTCTTGCGCCGCAGCCGAGTTATCTGCACTGGAAAGGACCTAATGACTGCGTCAGCAAACGGTGAATCGTAGCTGAATGTTGGGCCAAATAGAAAATATAAGTAGGTATGGGTATGATTAGAAATGGTCATCGAGACGCTAAGAAGAAGGCTTTCAGTCCCTTTAGCAAAGTAATCTTTAGAAAACGAAGGCTCTCATTGTGTCACCATATTCAAAAGATGATGGGTTAGGAAACATACAGATCTACAATATTCCTCGTTCGTAAATTTTCAACAACTATCAAAAATACAATAAGAAACAAAACTACTTACCTTTTTATAAATAGTTAAAAAGTTTCCGATTTTGAGAGAGCAGTTCCATTCAAAATTTTGACCAGCATCATTCGACATAAAAAAAAACATCATCATCCATCCCAATATTGATTGTCGCGGGTTTGATTCCCGTACGTAACACATATTTGTATGGCCTACAGATGGTTGGTCCGGGTCTGATTGTTTGTGCATGTAAGTTTATATGTTTGTAAGCACCCACGATACAGAAGAAATTCTTAGTGTGGAGCAAGGTTAGTAAAAAAATCATCATAATCGTATCAGGCGAAAGACGTCCACTTCTGGTCAGCTGCATAGGCCGCTGCTGCTGGGTAAGCTTCCCCTAAGTGTCGCCACAACAACCGGTCTTGTGCGTGTCGCATCCGCGGGCTACCAGCGACCCTCACCAGGTAATCGGTCCATCTTGTGAGAACCTTCCAACGCTGCGTCTTCCAGTACGCGGTGGCCACTCCAGAACTTTTCAGCCCCATTAACCATGTTTTCTGGGAGCAATGTGCCCGCTGTGTCGGATTCGACGAAAAAATAGATTCTAATAACTATACAATTTTTTTTCAAGTCTTTTAATTTTCGGGAAAATTAGAACTTTTCTAACTTCCACACTTTCTGCTACATCAATACTAAAAGTCACATGACACACACATAAATCTATAAATAACACACTTCTGCACCTTGTCCTTGTATAATTTAAATCCTTATTTCGAAGTAAATACTCGTACCTTGAATTTATCACATGACACATGAATCCCAAGAAAATAATAAAAAACCAGGTACTTTTTTTCAAAGTAACAGCAATTATGATGTTTGTCTAGAGTAAATAACTGACCTAAGTCTGTGTTTTTATAAGATTATTATCAGACAAAGGATTTTTATGCAAAACAAGGGGTGTTTGACATAATATCTATGTGTGGTGATGTAGACTGTCTACCAGTAATCTTGAACTGGAAAAATATATACATGTACCTACTTAATGTTTATGATCGTTGCTTGTAACTTAATACTTTGTTAGTAGGTACTATTATTTCTGTAAGGGCAGACGTTGTCAATGGTCGTTGGTCTTGAATGGCGTCATCGCTTATTTTACTTTAAAAACAAGAGAATATAGGAAATCTTAAAGAATCAATGTCGGGTTTCTTTCTTTGGCCTTTATGAAATTAAAAAGCCTCAAAAGATATTTTCTCAAGACGCACCAACCCTCACTGGGCCCGCTTAGTGGATAACAATCCAGTCTCTCTTCCAGAGATAAAATCTATGTTTCATCACTGAAAACGTTCAAGTTATTACGTATTATACTTATGCTTTGCAATTTAGAAAGAAGGCATAAAGCTGCAACTATGAGCTGCTTGTGAGGTATATTGCCGTCATTACGATTCAGCAGTTAGATAAATGAATACCTACACAAGAATCACATCTTTTAGAAATAATTACTCCCACTCTGGGCCGAGCAGGAGGGAGTGTCAGGAAACCCATGTTCCTTGAATTAAATGCACTAAGGACACTAAGGCCGAAACTACGGACTTCGGGCTAAGAGAGTTGACCCCCAGGGCCTCTCTCTCTCAAACTATTCCGCAACCCTGGCAGAATACATAATCCCTGAGTCTACCCTTTTAACAGAGAGGCTAACCGCACGAAAAGTGAGTAACGATATTTTCACTGCCATAAACTTAAGAACAGAAGCCCAAGCTACAAAGAGGTCCCCAAACTATTGTTTCATTCTCAAGGTTCCCACGCTGAGTTATCAAACGCTCTCACCACGTTATCTGTAATGTGTGTTACTGTGCTAAGGATGCACCGAAATAACACAAACATTGTCTGACCGAGTTCTTGCTTTGTTTTATTTAAACTTGAATTGTCTTTTTATCATTAAATGAATTTGTTGTATTTGAAACTATTGTATTGTAGTATTTGAAAGGTGCCAAGTTTTGGTTTCAAATGAACGGATCTGGGACTCTATTCTGCACTTAAATTCCCATTCGGTCCGTTTTGCGTAGGTGTTCTGGCTAAGTTAACCAGCCTAGCTCCGCCCAGAAGCACAGAAGTTTCCTGGGAGCTTCACAAGCTTTGCGGAGCGACCTCACCGTTCCGAGGATTGGGATAGGGATGCATGAAGGTGCCTCCTCGTGTAACGCAATTTGTTCCATCAGACACTCAACTGAAACGAGCGCTCGGCGCATCCTGGAGAGTCTCACCTAACACCTTATAAGACTGGCTAATCCTTCCCTTGCGGTGGTAGGGCACACACCCACCTGGTTCGAGACCACCCTCCCACCGGATTCAAGCAAGTTGCTGTGTTCCGTCGACGCGTGGGAGTACCAGAGCCTCAAGGCATCTTCTGGGCACACTCGCTTCATTATAGACCTCATCCATCGCTTTCCATCAGGCGTGATCAAAGTCAAGAGCTATCTCATTCGTCAAAAAAAAAAAACAGTATTTCAGCTGCCTAGCCTCCTCCTACTTCTTGGCAATACTGGTGTTAGTTTATTGTTTTCTGAAAACCCATAACGACTGTTAAAGATCAACAGAACTGCCAGGATCAATGGCCTAAGGTGCTTTTCGAGGCTTGAAGAATTTTCAGTGTGTAATGGGTGATCATCCAACCATAGAACGACTTCGGTATGCGTTGCTTAACCTCGAAGATCGAGCCTAATGTATTACCTGACCAGGAGCTCTTTTACAACCCATCAGCAGTGTTTTTTAATTCTGATCACTTTTCCTTGATGAGACCTTTTCCCAGTAGTGGGAGACTTTTTTTTTATGGATGAGAAATCATCAAATGGTTTCTTCCACTCTGAGTGGAGCGGAAGGGAGTGTCCAGATTTTTACTAACTAAAACCCATCCGTGATCCTCCTTATGCCCTTTTCGTTCTAAGGCCGCGATGACTCTTTTCTCAAATTCCGCAACCCTGGCAGGCTCTGGCCCTTACGGGCCCCATCTTTTTTGCTGACATCTTTTTGAAGCGCGCGTGGAACACAACGCACCGTCGACCCGGGCCTAGTTGAGATCGGGCAGCAAGCCAACCAACGCTCGCCGGCCGCAAGCCCGCGCCTGCGGTGGCCGGGAACAATAATAGTAGTGTAACAAAACAATAACTTTTATCACGTGTGCTGCCTATCTTTAATAAGGCAAAAACATATTCAAAATAAACAAAATCTATGAACAAACATGTTTATTATTGCAGAATACTTCCTCAAAACTATTTGTTATGTTATTAGTCGCCCTTCATATAACTTGTATATGAGTGCTGTGCCCCTTGCACGGCTTAGTCTAGACGGGTTAATAAAATTGTCTGGCTGTCTCTGTCTGCAGTTTTAATATATAAATATGTTTGTTATTCAATTTATATGGTGATTTTATAATGGTAGTTTTAGGTAAGCAACTACCGAAGGGCTTTTTTTACTCCTCCGCTATACTTTTCTGATTAACTGTGGGGCTGCGGGGCCCGAAGGATCGCCAAACTGAAGTGGCAGTGGGCAGGGCCTATAGAAAAGTCGATTTTGTAGTTTAGTTTTTAAATCAAAATAGATGAAAAAATATGTCATCTATGTAAACAAAATTGTGTGTTTTGCTATCTTTCCAGTGGTGTTTACGAATTACGAACAAGTACCTACTAAAAAGCGTAAATTAAAAAAACTTTTTACAAAGAAAAAATACAACCGACTTCCAAAAAAAAAAAATATTACAAAGTACAAAACAACTTTAATTTTGGAAATTTTATCAAAAACGAAGAAACAACCAAAAACACCGACTTCCAAAATTAAAGTTACTTTGTATTTTGTTGTTTTTTTATTTGAATGTAGGTTGTATTTTGGTTTGGGAACTTGGCTGATGCACTACCATGTGTCTAAGTTATGTCAAATGAACCCGATAAAGAAAGGGATAAACTCAAGGGCTTTTCTTTTTTTTGAGGATGGGAAATCATCAAATGACCCGCTCTGGGTGGAGCGGCAGAGAGTGTCAGACTTTTACTGACTAAAACCCACCCTTAGTCCTCCTAGTGCCTTTCTTTCCAGGGCCGCGGTAACTCTTTCGAACATATTCCGCAACCCTGAAACTCAAGGGCTTGACTGCAATAAAAACAAATAAATTGTCGCGACCAAGTGTAGGCTACCTAACAATTACTGTGTTGTCAACTGATACAGTGAATGCTCTCATTGTTTTTGTAATAAATCATATTTTAATGGCTTCTATTTGATAATGTTTATTGGTAATTTACTACGCAAATAATAGCTATTTTTGTAAAATATTATTGGAGTCAGTTAGAGTTTTTTTTTAATTTAAGATTGTGAAAATATATAGTTATAATTGTGGATTTCACAAAATAATTAGCATCTATTTCTTGTAATATTCAAAAGCCCATTATTGTTACATTGAAGTCTAATCGGAATAAATAATTAATCAATATACTCAGTTTGTATTGTTTACTGTGAAATACAACTATTATTTCAGTTAATCATTTGAAAAGTTGCTTTATATTGTGGTTTTCATTCCAAAACTAACAAAGGGTCTATATTCAAAGATTCAAACATATTACTATGAGTAGTATCCCAGTGTAGGGTTAAGATTTCCAGGGCTGCGGATTTTGTTCGAAAGAGTCACCGCGGCCCTGGAATGCAAAGGGCAGTAGGAGGAGCACGGATGGTTTTTAGTCAGTATGAGTCTGACACTCCCTCCCACTCCACCCACAGCGGAAGGGGTCATTTGATGATTTCCCATCCATACAAACGGTAAAGGTTTCCTATACTTCTTTTCATTTAAGTCTTTTTGGGCAAAGGCTATTAAACCATTATGATTTTAGATAATCTCAGCCAAATCCGTTAGTCAGTTTAGTCCAATGCGTCTTGCTATATCCTTTTGGGACTACTGTGTCGCCGGTCCCGGTTTGAAACTTATAAAAAACTAAGTATACATTAATATTACATAGCTGTAATAAAAAAATCCTATCTAAATAAATCAAGGATTAAATAGTTTTCCAGTGATACCAACTCAAGAGACAATTCTCTTCCATTCACACCGCATCGCCCAGACCCATCGGTGCTGTCCTAAATTTTTGTTTTTCATCTCACTGTAACATCTTTTAATTTTCCGGAGAAGATCTGTACCATTCTTAGACATCAAACGATTACTCCAATCATACTTATTCCAAATGAACTATAACTCAAAATTAAAATACCTCAGCAAAAACACAAATTGGTGGAATCGAAAAATTTCAAGAATTTCATAATAACGAATTCATTTGAACACTGCAATAAACCCGTCTTATTATTTGAAGATAAAATTTATGAGTGCAAAGATCCTATTTCTGAGGCAATGCAAGGTCAATGTACAATGTCACTTTCAAGGTTGATGCAGGGCTTACACACTGGAGACTATGTGTATGTATGTATGTATGTATGTATGTGTGTCTGTGTGCCTATCTGTGTGGTGTCATATGGGATTTGTAATCGTGTTTGAAATTGACTGTTAAGTAGGTAGTGTTTGGTATGTTGTGTTGGTTTATAGAATCTTTGTAAAATGGAGGGAATTGCTGATGTATTGGGCATTAGCGTTTGCTATTGGAGCTAATAATATACCAGTATTCGTAAACAAATAAGTTTTGATATATATTATTTCTGAAAGTATGTCTCTCAAAACGTTATAAGCGGTATCTGTATAACGTTTTGCACGTTTTGGGATTAGTTTCATTGTGCATCACACTAAAGCGTGGAATTCCCTGCCGGAATCTGTGTTTCCTGATAGCTAGAACCTGGGAAAGACTGAAAACAGGTTACTTCTTCTTCACATCATCGCTTTCCGTCACGTGAGATTGTGTTCAAACGCCAGACCCTCAATAATAAAAAATTACTCCGTGAAATATTGATATTCAAAATGTAGTCTAAAGAAATCCAAATTCTGGTCTGTAGCTTTTTTAAAAAAAGCTAACCATGTTCCAGAAAACGTATCAAATCTCAATCTCTTTGCGTTTGTATCCAGTCAAGAACAAAACAGGGATTGACCATTAACCAGGCTTCCAGTGTCTCGCGTGGAATTTCCGGACACAGCTTTGTATATACAAACCTGAAATCAGATCATAATTTAAAATGTAGGGTTTGCAGTCTACCGGTTTTCCTCAGTGATGATAGGTATGTACTTAACCGCGCTCTAAGGATGTATTTTAATTCTGCAATAGTATTTTAATTTCTAGAAAAGGGAGAATCCAGGATTGTTGATAATTAATAAATTGTGAGGATTTTCCTGAAGGTTTATTTAGATTATGTATATTATTATATTTATACACCGTGTAACAGAAGAAACGCAATACCTTTTAAGGGGTCATTGACATAAGACAAGAATCCCTTAAAAAAATAATTTTCTATATTTATTAACATAATCTACTACCTATACTAGGAGTTCTGCTTACCTAAAAATAACAAGCATGCAGTAAAAAACATGCAATACGTGGCCTGCCCAACCAATCAACTTCAAGGACCTGCGAACACTGACCCCGATTCGATCCAAATCTAGGGACAGACGTAAACACATTGTATTTATTTAAGCTTGCTGAACAAAGAAACATCATCGTTTACTAGAAACCTGTACACATCCAGGTCTTGTCATTGAAGTACACTACCATAATTATCTTTATTGGCAGCCTTGTTCCACTCATGCTGAGATTAGGCTACACCCTTTTTTTGCCATACTTTGCTGGTCTGTATCATCTTCATGTTTCTTATAGGCTTTGAATATCAAATGTTTTCAACAGATGCAAATACAGAATTTCTGAAAATTTTGTGACTAAAATGATAAAAATTATAAAAGAAGGGCTACACTGCTTCGTTTTATTTTAGTGAATATTGATTTTTAACCATAATTACGAATTAAAATAACATGAAACGGGACGTATGAAAAGCAATCCGCATTTAGTGACGTCATTGCTGTTATGACAAGGAAAAGACGACCTATAACTACTGTATATCTTTGAGATACGACAGTTCATGATCAGATAGACAGGAGAGACTCATCGTCCGTTTTGGCGCGAAAATTTAAACTGTCAGTTGAAAATGAAAATCGCAATTTCGGCAATAAATTGATGTTTTTATTTATCCATGGTCGATTTTACGTGGAATTCTTTAAAATGAGAATATTTCATGTTCCACATTGTATGGATTTTTAAAGGGACTTTGGCCTCTGAGTTATTATAAATATGATATTATACAAGCGGCTGGCATACAGTGAATGGAGACAGCGAAGAACAGGGATACTTGGAAATCTCTAGAGGAGGTTCTTACTTAAGTAGCAAAACAATATATATTAAATTTAAGATATAAATTGAAACAGCAGATAATTAGAAATAAGTTTATCTTTTTGTATTCTCTAGTATGAAATATAAGGCTTTTTTATTATGGTCTATTTTACTATGAGAATATTGCATGTTCCACATTGTATGGATTTTAAAAGGGACTTTGGCCTCTGAGTTTGTTTCGTAGTTTTTTGTCAGGGTAGTCAGCTAGGAAACACCGGCGTCGTAGTTTAAATCGATGTAAATTGACGAATAAAAATATCTAAACTTCATGTATAAACACGGCGTAAACATGGAAGAACACCTACATTATCATCATTGGCAGCCTTGTACACTTACTGCTGAGTATACTTCTCTTTCCCTTTTCTGGCATGCTCCCCTGGCATCTGCGAGTCTCATCCAGGTGATATGGAATGGAAGTAAGTACACTACCATCGTAATTATTATTGACCCTCTTGCTGGATATGACAACATCACTTTTCGTTCCATGGTCAGGGCGTGTCTCATAAAGATCTCACACGCGATACTTCTGGGCTAAGCTTAGTAAGCACATCCCCTACTACTTATTGTACTCCAGGGTCGTGGAATTGTTCAAAAGAGTAGTTCCCTGGAATGCAAAGGGCATTTGAAGGAACACGAGTTAGTTTTAGTTAGTAAGAGCCTGACACTCCCTCCCACTCTACTTACAGCGGGAGAAGTAATTTAATGATTTCCTATTCAAACAAAATAAATTACTTGAACTACCATTTTAGTAAATTACCTATCTGTTTCAAACATCATTGGCCTAGCCTTTTCCCAACTATATTAGGGTCGGCTCCCAGTCAAACCGGATTCAGCTGAATACCAGTATTTTACGTGGAGCGGCTGCCTACCAGACCTCTACAACCCATTTAACTGGGTAACACGGTACTTCTAGGCAAGACTGGTGTCAGATTTTCTGGATTCTGACAGTCCGTAACGACTGCCAAAGATCTCCAAATAACAGCCGGGACCAACGGCTTAAGGTGCTTTCCGAGGCACGGAGGAGTCTCGGTATGTTAAGATCCCATCCACAGACCAACCTCGGCAAGCGTTGCTTATCCTTGAAGATCGGTCCGTGCGGCTGTTATAATTTTGCCACGAGCTCCTCCTACCAATCTGTTTCAATAAGATTGTAAATAAATTGCTGAAAAATAAAACTAAATGTTTACGTTGCCAAGTTAAGTACTTGACTTGAGTCAACTTGGACATTAAGTTTTATTTTTAGCACGTGCTTCAACCATAACATTCCAATCTAAGTAATTACCCCACGGGTTTTACAATGTCAAACAGAAATAGATCTAAAAACCCCGAAAACCCCACCGTATTTATTAGCAAAATACCCATTTGTACAATACGAGAATATATTTAAAATAAAAAATCGAACATAATAGTTTATAATGCCACGCAGTTGAGAAGCGCATGATTCATTCTTGAACGATTTCCGTTGCCGGCTCGTTCTAATTTTAAATACGAACCCCCTTTTCGAAAATGGAATAAAATTCGTCGGCGCACGCGCCACTTCGTCGCATCCTTTTATTATTTTAGGACATCCGACTAGCTTGAAGATTGATATTGTCTTAAATTATCGGCTTAAAGAGTTTGGGGGAGGAAATCGTTATCTCGTGGATCGTATTGCATTGTTTTTATGGAGCCGGTTTAATTTTTCTTTGATATTTTGTTGTTTGTTGATTAAACCTAGATCGGGCGGGTCGCTAACTAACATTGCAATTCCGAACCACTTTTACTTGCACTCTATTAATATTTTAGTTTTAGTTTATTTTTAGGCACTTTATTTGTATGGAAAATATTATTACTGTTGACTTAATATTTTTTGTGAACGTTTTTATTTCAATAAATTATTAAATTATAAAAAAAATATAAATTATAAAAAAAAACATCACGAACACCTCTTCATGGTTTCTCAAGTACTCATGTAGACGTGTTCGTGATTGGAAGTGAAGCAATTTATAAGGAGATTCTTCTTATAAACCAACCTTATATTTATCTAGCAGTTTTAAGTCTCAATTTATGGTATAATGAGAATACAGACAGATTAGTTGCTGAAGAGCCTGTTGCACCATCGCCAATTCATCTTCATGTAAATTTTGGACAATCAATACCTACAGCCTGATTTTCAGCCTAGTCTGAATCAATGAATTTTGATTTTGATTGACGTAAAAGCGTCCTAAATAGGAAACTTACCAGGCGCCTTCTGCAACTGGATAGAGGCAGCCTACGAATGGTGGCGGGGACCATCACCGGACACTGCTTGCTAAACAAACATTACCACACGATAGGTATAACGGGCAGTCCTCTGTGCAGAGCCTGCATGGAGGAGGAGGAAACGGTATCGCACGTGCTCCTTGAGTGCACAGGCGTTACCGAAACACGGAGGCAAACAATAGGGACACCTAATTCAGTCACCATGAACCCATACTCCATAGATAGATATATAGATAGAAGCGTCCTAAAAGTCGAAAACTCTTAATTATAGTCCTACAATTCTTCTAAAACGTTTTATTTTTTGAACATTACATACATATTTCACACTCATGGCACACAATATTTAAACGCCAATAAATAAAACTTAAGCATAGTTGAAATGTTATGTAAATTGGATTATAAAACTATTTTAATGCAATAAAATGAAATTTGAATAATATTTTGGCAATACAATAACGTTGAACAATTAATTTAGCTATGCATTGATAGACACAAGGTCGTCGTACGAATTTTCATTAAATAGTCTACGAATAGAAAGTGCTTTTATTAATTATTTTTTTCGATTTCAGAGATCAACGACAGTTCGTTTATTTCTCAATTATCGTTACTCTGACAGTAGGCAAAAACTGAAGAATGTTTTAGGAGGGGAAGGTGGGAAAACATTGAATAATATTCGTTACCAACGTCCCCAAACAAAATACGATTTATTGCCAATACCAGTACCTACTAAATTGTGTGGTCCTTAAAAATACATCGCCCTCTGAGTGTGTTTCGCTGTTTCTTCTCAGTGTATTCATCTAAGAAATATCGGCCTTTTCGAGCTTAATTTGACAAAAAAAAATACGTGTACAAGTATTATTTATATCCAAATAATAATTACTACCTCGTTGGTAGTTACATTTTCGAGCCGTTTGGGGTTGAAACTCTCGGGTCGTGGGGTCCGAGTGCTCATAAGTTTTTTAAATATCTCTCAAGACGCTTAGTTAAGACTTCGCGTGACCCAAGGGCTGGCTTTTACCTTGGACAAAGGATAAGCATTGCCATACAACGTGGCAATGCCGCCAGTCTTTTGGGTTGGGCACTCTTCCAGTCGACAGCGATGCGGATGAATTTTTTGACGCCGTATTTTAGGTTTAACTAAGTTAGGACTTTTTTTTTATTTATAGTATATACAGTAAAGTATTTCCTAATAAAATTAGTAATAAATATCATGTATCGTCTTTCATTCTCGGGTAGGTTATATAAATCATCATCCGTAACTAATTATAAAAAACGCTAGCTGTCTCTTACATAACTAACTCGCAAACTGTCTGAACTTGGCCTCATTACCAAACGGTTACAATGAACGATCATGACATTGCCATACTAACTACCAGACGAATAACTTCCAAAAATTAACATAAAAATTATATAAAAATCCATAATCTATCAATGACCGGATATATATGCGATAGTCGTTAACACATCTGAATTTCCTAATTTCCGGTCGCCATTAAAATCGCGTGTATAGAAATATATTCAAAATATTATGTAGTTCTCACGAAATGATTTGAATAATTTTGTGAATTGATTCTTTTTGGCACCCGAAAGGATGTTTTGTCTGAAAAGACATGATACGTTTCATTAGACCATAGAATACAACATGACGTCACACTTTCATTGACCAATGGAATGGGTTTTTGAGTTTTCGACAGTGGCTCACGTAATAATAATGCATAAGTAAAGTAAAAGCCATAGTCAATTCTTACAACAAAAATTGAGTCTCCCATACAAATAATTGTGTGATCAGTTGATGAAAATTTTGTATTGGAAGTTCAATTTTTTTTTTAGTAATTGGCTATAGCTTTTTTGGGGTAAATTGTTCATTTACATGGGCAGAAGTGGTTCTTGAAGTTTGCGCACTGGGAAAAAAAATCCCAGTAATCCAAGAACCTAGAACCCCAGAAGTTACTTATATTGTGTTGTTTTTTTAAGCCTTTAATGTTTCAAGCCCTAATGTGAACATTGTAATTATTGGTGAAATAAATGATTATTATTATTATTATTCTCAGTAACAGAATATGTGGGATAGAGTTTAAACAAACGCATAGGTACAAAATTTGCATAAGTAGATCATATCTCAAATATTAAGGAAGGTTTTACACCCGTATCTTAAGCACCTAGAACCGGTTAATTGACCGTCGGCCCAAGCTAGCAGGTATACGTTCAAAATACATGTTAAAAGTACTACATCCCACATTTTGCCACTGAGAAAATAAACCAAGACATCGTGATAATCGCAGACCAAAAAGACAGTCTGAAGTATATCTAAAATCTGCTTTATAATACTCAATACTTTATTGCGTTCCATATGTATTACAAAGATGGTATAACAAGGTAAACGATCAATATGGACCCTGTCGGGCACAGCAAAATTAGGAGAAATATATTTGTATAGTGTATAAATTATAGCAAGTTCAATGACAGTATATTCACTTTCTAGCCTCTGCGAAATCTATTACGCAATCTCTCCGTGGTCATGTGCTATCCATTTTTTTTTATTTTTTTTATTGAGGAATGGACTAGCTCTTGATCTCGATCCCGCCTGATGGAAAGCGATAGATGAGGTCTATGATGGAGCGAGCGTGCCCAGAAGATGCCTATTCACTCTTGCTTTGAAGGCAGACGGGTTAATTATGTGGAAGGGAACACAGACGCTGGTAGAGTCCATTGGCATGTCTCGGGGGATAAAGTTGTATGTAGGCACTAACATCCATTGTCAATGAAAACACGTGACTATTAGAGTCTGTTGTTTCTTTTTACTTTAGTGAACTCTTCAGAGGACCAATTTATTCTACTCATTTTTAGACGACGTTCGCACGTCAGTTGCAAACTGTCAAAAAAGCCTCCATGGGCTCTAGACAAGTGACATTCTGTCAACGGTAGCGTGGCGAAGGCGATTGTCACTACGTCAAAAATGTATGGGATTGACAGATGCTATCGAAATGTCACGTGATCAAATTCCTACATTTTGGCATTTCGACAGTCGCATTCGCTAATTGAATGGCACATTGTCTAGGGCCTCTTGTCCCTCATTTTTGACAGATTGCGAGTGAGATGCAAATGTTAACGTTGCTTAAAAATAGCAAAATATGCCCGCAGGTCTTGAATTTAGAAAGATTGAAAGCCAATATGGAAGGCTAAAATATTTAAAGGAAGCTGGAGAGGAAATTGAGTTGATGGCTTTATTTTTTTAGCATGGGAAATCATCAAATGTCTCCTTCCGCTGTGGGCGGAGCAGGAGGGAGTGTCAAACTCTTACCGACTAAACCAATTAATGTTCCTTCAAATGCTCTTTGCGTTCCAGGGCCGCGGTGACACTTTCGAACAAATTACGCAATGAATTGATGGCTAGACATTAGATAGATAGATTATGATTATGATAAAAGCATGAAGGTTGACTGGATAGAAGAAATTATATCGCTAACTGAAACTAATAATGATCAAGAGAAGGAAGACGACGAAGATGACCAGGCATTAGATCTTGAAAGTGAATGATGTTGTCACAGCGTTGGAGATCACACCTGATGTCATAAGAAAGACTCTGGCGTTACACTTAATGGCAACCAAAGCACAAAGAAATAGGCATAAGCTTCAAATGAAATTCAGTAAACAATATGATCGCCAGTCCATTAATCATGACTTATTTTCAGGACCACGTTACAAGGAGTTAACCTTGAAGCAAAACAGTTTCCCGAAAACAGGATACGAGTGCCAACAATGGAAATGCAGTAAAACCGAACCTTGAAACATAACACAATAACATCTTCCTTCTCCGTAACACATACTAACACATACACAATAACGATGTTTGTGTAAATACATAACCTCATGACCTTCGCTCAGTTGCATCTCTCCGCATTTATTTGCAGATACGACGATTCATTCAAAATTAATTATCCTTTTGCACTCTGATGCTTACATATAGGTCCAATTTCTTTTTCTTCTTCTTCTGAATGTTCTTCATTGCTGAAGGTAATGGCTATCCTTGAAAACTTTACCAGAACCACTGACAAGCCACTCTGACTTCGGCTTCGGCGTTCTTAAGGGTGCCCTAATCAGTCATTGTTTCATACAAACTTAGTCTGCAGATTACTCTACTGATTGACGATGTACATTCAGAAAAAAAGTCTCATTTATTTAGCCCTTTAGGAAACAAAACAGAAAAAAATATTGATATGCAAGTTATTTGTGTCGAAACTTCCATATTAACCATACCTTCATAATAAAAATATTTTAAACAGATACATTCAGTACTTTTTTCATAATAATCCTTACTACCATATGTCTTTCAATAAATTTCTTATATGAAATGAAATTGTAAATTAGTGCGCGCACTAGCTTCATATTACTAATCACAGCGTTTATTTCTTCCTTTAAATGATGTTGGATGAGATAGCATGCATTTTACCGCGCCCGTCAACAAGTTCAGCCGTTTAAATACCCTTAAGGTTTCTGAAGGGTCTAATATGACTGAAACAATTCCGTCTGTGTATTTTTAGGCACAAGCTTCACTCTGATTGTGTAAGACACACACAATAATTTCCAATCCACATAATAGAATTTAACACACGAATCAAACGAGGTAATAAATACCTACTAGAATCCAGAATGGACTGAGGGATTCAAGCTAGCCCAAGGCAAAACCACCTTTATCTCCGAGGAGCTTACTCTACTTTTCATACCTACTGCAAAATAATATTTGATTCATGCAAATTCTGTCACATTTCCAATGGTTCATGGGCTAAATCAACCATGAATGTGGCTCCCAGAAATTAACCGATGACGTAGTGGCAGATCCAGGCAAAACTGACGGAACGAGCACGAGCAATGGCTGAATGTAGTACTTACAATAATCATCTTTCATATTCATATTTCTAGGTAATTCTCTCTTACATTTTATTACCATACCTTTATCGCCGGATCTTCACAAAAGGCTATCACCGACAAAAGCTTCGAAGTATGTCCCTGTCCTATCTGAACATGCATAATCTCTCTCGCACCGGATGACGCGTCGCGTGTAAATTTAGCGTCGAACGCAGGTTCACGGGCGTGCGCGGGCGCAGACCCGCGGCCATCTTGGTTTTGTTGCAGCAGATTCGATGCGCCGACACTAAATGTCACTGGTCTTGATTACCGGAGGTCTCCAGTTCTTCGCAATCTGATTTACATTGAAAATTGAGTTCTTTTTTGTAGTTTTTTAATGGCCGATAAAACTGTAACTTTTTAACATTATACGAGTTAAGTTTTGATTCAATATTGAGTATGGTTTCATTATAGTAATGAGAATTGTGATTTATTCTTAAATAACTTAAAGTTGGATTTAGAATGGAAACTTTTGTAGCTTATTGAGAAATTTTTTGGTCCGTATTTTAACAACTTGTAAAACACTAGGGTGATTTGCATGTAATCAACCTGAATCCCCAGCTTCTCGTATCTATCTAAACATAGCTACTCTTATTTTAATTATAATGAGGAACACTGAGGAATAGTCGCTTAGCAACAACAGACGGTATTACCCCTGTAGGCGATCAACTAAACCTAGGTCAATATTTAAATAGTTGTTACAGCGGCCCAGTACATTGGTAAAAAGTCACCGCGGCCCTGAAACGGAGGCCCTCGAAAGGAGGAACACGGATGGGTTTTTGTCAGTAAGAGCTCCACCCAGAGCGGAAAAAGTCATTTGATGATTTCTCATTTATAAAAAAGACGATGAACTAAACCTAGGTTTATTTATTTATTTAAAACTTCATGCACACAAATGTACAGAGGCGGACTTAATGCCTTAGGCATTTTCTACCAGTCAACCTTTGGGTGAGCGCCTCAGTACATTGGTAAAAAAAGTCATTTCGTTAATTTCGCTCCACTGTAAAAGTTAACACTATTTGAGCGCCGTTGTTTGCGACTATGTCTATTTAGAAACAATGCATCTTCTTCACGTTTGCGCTTCGCAAATCTCCACTCATGGACTCCATAATGTAAATGTAAGTCGTTCCTTGAACGGCTGGCGTTCAAGGAACGACTTGCATTTATGATCCTTGGCAGTGCAAATATTCAGATCCTGTTAAAAGTAAACAAAATACAAAACCCTATTTGCGTAGGCAGATAAAAATTCCGAGAACTTGAGGAAAACAAGCGATGAAAAACAAACTACTTATTAAAATAAAAAGTTACCTTCTGAACCAGTTTCAAGATATTCTGATATTAACATACATTATATAATATTGTATATGTCCTTATTTAAGAATGAGCTAGGTCAGTTCTGAACAGTGTGAAATATTATGCATAAACATGTTTTGAAATTGAAAAAACATACCTAGTTAAATCAATTCACAGTCAGATAGCCTGGAAGTAATCGCTGTAAGAGATATGACTACCATTGAAACCAAAGAATTAAGCATGTGTCAAGCAAGAGTTGTGTAACTATTTTTGTATACAGTCCTGGGAGTCTTTAAGTCAAGAGTGAATAGGTTACTTCTCGACAACCGTGCTCCATCTTCGACCACATTATCGCTCACCATCAGGTGATACAGTCTGACTTACAGATTGTACTTCGGATAGTGTGCGCAGGAACTCCACGACCTGATCCCACCATCGCCCTTTTACCACCGGAATACCTGACGTTCTGCTGGGTACCATCCGCACTTGGTCAATATCTCAACCAGTCGTACACAGCGCTTCTCCTCCACATTTATTATGCGCACAGCCAAAGTGTGGAACTCTCTGCCAGCGTGTGTGTTCCCTTCCACATATAACCCATCTACCTTCAAAGCAAGAGTGAACAGTCATCTTCTAAACACGCTCGCTCCATCATAGACCTCATTTATCGCTGTCCAAAAGGTGTGATCGAGGTCAAGAGAAAGCCCATTCCTCAGTGAAAAAAAAATTGTTCAAAAATCGATCTCAAAATGACAATTTTCAGAAATCTGCCGCAGAATCTAGACACATATCAAACGACTAGGTCGAAATAGATAAACAAAATCTCCCTCATGACCTTTCCTAACTTCCGCAATGAATCCAAGACCATCCAAAACGCATAATATCTCTGGTTTATAATAGACAAGATAAACAAAACGTCGACGTCATTTCCGGTTATGGCGTCCGCGGCCTCTGCTCGCTTCCTTTCGGTGTAATAGGATGACATGCAAATGTTTAACGGATGTTAGGGAATTCTTGTGAAGGATGTGGATATTGTGCAGTTATGTTGTGTATGATTTAAGTTTGAGGTTAGGAGGATTGAAGTTCAAGTTCAAGCTATGCGCATTGGCTTTAGGAAATATTTTTTTTCTTTGCTGTGTTATCGTCCTTAACGTTCTCGATCGCGTTGACGTAAAAGTGAAACGTCAACATGAAAGAAAAAGAAGTCAGCTATAACTGACTCTCTTTTCTTTCACGCTCACAAAACATTGACATGTACCTAACTATAAAAATCATATATGTAGTAGGTTGGTATAGGACGATAAATAATACCAAATGGTGAGTATTTCATTTACGAATAACAAAAACAATGTATCATGTTTTCCTTAAAAAATAAAATAAAAATGCACTAACAATTCATGCACACATAACTTTATTATTCCAAGACCAAGGTTGAACGGCGCGACATTCAAAATGGCTGCTCGCAAATTGGAGTCACTACACTCTTGGTTAACGAAGATCTTGCCTTTTAAAGGCCAACAATTACGCATAAGTACACAATAAAACGAGAATATTTTTAAACAACCAGGATCCACTGCAGAAAACTGGGTAACATTGAAGAGTTCGTTGGTATTACCACGCACTTCCTGATTGACCGAGGCCGCGACACGGCGGCCATCTTAAATTTTTTGACGTTTATTTTTGGCGGGCTATTGTGGCGTCCAGAAATGGTAAGGACTTAACATATTTAATGTCAGAAAAGATTGTTTATTAGGTACTCTTTGGAATTAAAAACTTACTTAATTTTATAGGGAGGCTCGTTTTTTGTTACATAATTTACTTGTTGTAGGTATATCTGCTGAAATATTGCCTTGTCTGCTCGTTTATATTTCATATTATAATTAGTAACAAAGGAAAATTCAGGGCATTGTACTCTTGACATGGTACTTGATAGCGATTTATGAAGCCGTTGAAGTCTATGGGTGTCCCCGTATTGTGCTGAGGAGTGTCATTGTCCTGAGCAGGACAAAGCATTCTGAGAGGCTGAGACCCTTACATATAATACCTACTTTCTTAGTTTAAAAATAATACAATTGAGCTTGTTCAATATTATGACGACACGAGAAATTATAATCTACAATTACTCGGTGACATTTACCTAGACAAAAATATAAAAAGAACTTCTTCCTTTCTACTCTTCTAAACTACAACATTGATTGTAAAACCGAGTAGAAAGTAATTCAGTCTGTTTTTTTTCTGAATAGGGAACATCTCCACTAAATCACTGAATGGATTTAAATAAGACTTGGCACTCGCATAGACCACGACCTGGAAAAAAACATAAGACACTTTTTTATCCGGGGTTTTATTCCCTTAGGGTGTTACTACACCATTCGATCGATAGTCGATCGATGCCATCGATCAACATCAATCAACGTTGATCGATTGGTGTGGTAGCTTTGGCTGATTGAAGAAAGAAGTAGAAACTATTGATCGATGTCGACTAATTCATTTTACCATAAAGCGATGTCGTGTGGTAACACCCTTTTTTATGGATGCGAAATCATCAAATGACTTCTTCCGCTCTGGGTGGAGCGGGAGGGAGTGTCAGACTCTTACTGACTAAAACCCATCCGTGCTCCTCCTCACGCCCTATGTGTTCCAGGGGGCCTACTCTCTAAGCCCGAAGTCCGTAGTTTCGGCCATAGTGTCGGGCTTTTTCTGCTCCGTAGCGTGTCGATTAGTCCCGAACCCGAACTAAGAAAGAATGACAACACGATTTGACAGTTGTTGTTAGTTCGCGTTCGGGACTAATCGTAGTCCGTCGGTGATGCGGAGTAGAAAGCGCCCGACACTAAGGCCGAAACTACAGACTTCGGGCTTAGAGAGTAGACCCCCAGGGCCGCGGTGGGTGACTCTTTCGACCAAATTCCGCTACCCTGGCTGGATGGTCACACCCTTAGGATGATTTCCGACTTTCTCCCTAGTGAAGCCGCTGGTAGAAGTTATTATTTCCTAAAACTGAACATTCAATCACCATATTGAATGTATCATTCGTCCAAAATCGATCTGGGTTTATGCTCTATTCATGTACTTTACGATACCATAAATTCACCCTAAAATAAACTTGAAATATTCGGGGTCTTTACTCGGATAAAATTGTTTGTCTGTTTGAAAAGAATCTGGAACATTGTTTATTATATTGTTTAGTACTAATATCCAGCATCTGGTCAGACTGGATGTTTGAGAGGAACATAGCTATGTTATATAGGATGTCCCAAAATTAACGCAAGATTTGAATTTGCCGCCATTTGTGCAGTGGTGGCAACCCCAAAAATATTACAGTTTGATGTTTAGCTGATTGTTTAGAGTTAGTAAAAGTGAGAGAACAGCGGTTTAGCTAAACAATTTTTTTTAAACCTTATTTTTGGTGGTCAGAAATCAGAAAATGTGTCAATTTAGATCATGTGATTTGGCACCACTGGAATTTTTGGATTTCTTTAAATGAAAAATGATTTTTAACCGACTTCTAAAAAAGGAGGAGGTTCTCAATTCGGTTGTTTGTATTTTTATTTTTATGTTTGTTATTTTGTAAGTAGGTTGTAAATAACACTTATACGCGTCAATCTTTTTGGTCGTTTTAAACTAGATAAAGTCGGTGTTTCCTGGCAAAACAAACTCAAAGTCTCTTTTGAATCCATACTATTGTACTAAGGCCCTAGACAATGTGCCATTCAATTAACGAATGCGACTGTCGAAATGCCAAAATTTAGGGATTTGATCACGTGACATTTCGATAGCATCTGTCAATCCCATACATTTTTGACGTATTGACAATCGCCTTAGCCATGCTACCGTTGACAGAATGTCACCTGGTCAAATTATATTTTCTTTTAAATCAAAGGTTCAACACTGAATCAATGATTCAGCCAATTTTGTGGAATGATAATGGAAAATTTCGATAAAATACTAAGTATGTACTATGCAATGCCTTGGAGACTACTTATTTGCTCTTTCTGGTATTCCATACAAAACCCTATCCTGTGTACTTTATTATTTAATAAAAAAGTAACTGTTTTATAGTTAAATCAAATCCTGCGTTAATTTTCAGACACCCTATATAAATAAATCTCCCGGGTACTATCCATTGACGAAGTTGAAAGGAATTTGCTTGTCTTGGTATGATCGTGTGAAGAGCAGGGATTAAACGCGTGTTAATATCAGTCCTGAGTTTGATTCCGAAGTCAGGCAAAGGGTTATCGGGTTTTTGCGTCGGTAACTTCTCAATCTGCAATCTTCTCAAGCAGCCTGAAATTTGAGGTTTCCGGCGACTGGGACCGCAATTAACTGGAACCAAGGTCTCAGTTGACGGATCCATTTAATTTTAATATTTTTCTTCCGGCTGAATATCGGCCTCCCCAAAATGGGGGGGTTGACATAATCGCCACGCCTGGCAGGCGGGTTGACGATCGCAGAGCTGTAGCAATGTACCTACAGAGAATGCTGAAATGATGGGAACGTAATGCTAGTTATTATAGGTAAATTAAAATTAGGTAAACCTAGAAAACATGACCAACATGTAACACCTAATTACCGCTTAGTTACCGATTATTACAAATACATTTACCGGGTCTTCTTTGTTCGATAAACTTCAAGGATAATTATTACGCATTACGTGCGTAATATTTACAATTATTATTATAAAGCAGTACAATAGTATACATTGCATAATAGGTGTTGGTTACTACAGTGTTCAAATGACTAATGTAAAAACATAACTCATCTTTGTGTCATTTGTAGGTAACCTATAGCTGGTAACCTATGAACTTTAGGTTTTGTGTTGCAAGTTTGCGTCATTTTCTCAGTTAAAAAATATTCAATTCAATAGTAATTGGGTTCACCTTTTTAATTGTTTTGTGTTCGGTTTTCCTTATTACGTAGTTATATCCAATGTCAACCTTTTTACATAGAACAGAATCATCACAAACAAAAATATACTTTTTATGGATGGGAAATCATCAAATGGCTTCTCCCGCTCTGGGCAGAGCGGAAGGGAGTGTCAGACTCTTACTGACTAAAACCCATCCGTGCTCCTCTTAGTGCCCTTTGCTTTCCAGGGCCAAAAATATACTGAACATGAAAATAAAAGGTATTTGTATATAGGTACCTTTTTTAACGTTATATTTTTTAATTTTAGATTGATTGGGTGTCTAAGTTGTAGACACCCAATATAAATCTTCGGAATCATCTTATTAAATCCTGCACAAAACTTGAGATTGGAAAACGAAAATTGTTATGTACATAGTTTCTTAACTGGTTCACTTAATTGTACTGAAGAATCGATGGGCTGGCGATAATACTGCAGCAGCATGTTCTGGTGCTCCCAACACCACTGTTAAAAATGTTTAAAAACATTTTCTAACAATAATACATTTACCACTTCATTTTACGTCATAGTGATCAAATGTTGGTTTAGAAAATGTTTACTAATGTTTAACCCTTCCTCATTACGCTCATTTAATTAACACCCTACATAAGTATGGTATCGTTAGCATTAGAAATTAGTATTTCCTGAGACGGTAATAGACACCCTTTTTTATGCATTCATACAAAAGGGTGTCTTTTATTCATCAAATAACTCCTCCCGCACTGGGCGGAGCGGAAGGGAGTGTCAGACTCTTACTGACTAAAACCCAGCCTTGCTCCTCCTAGTGCCCTTTGCTTTCCAAGGCCACGGTAAATCTTTCAAACAAAATCCGCAACCCTGGCAGACTCTGACCCTAACGAGCCCCTTCTACTTTGATGACATCTCTTTGAGGCGCGCGTGGAACACAACGCGCCCCGTCGACCCGTAGTAGACACCCTCCCTACGAAAAGCTTATCGAATTAAGATATGTTGTAAAAGAAGCTATCTGAAAATCTCGCCTGTGTAATAATATACAAAGCTGTCCTAATGACAATTGTATTTAAGCTTTTGTGAACATTTTTTTTTTATCAGATACCATTATTATTTTTTCAAATTGCGAGAGTAGACCTCTGTCCCAAACAGTGGGAATATTATTTTATGCAGACCATGCTTGTTTATGTACAAGCATGGTCTGCATAAAATAATGCGTCCTCCTCCTATGCCAAATACCAAGTTAAAGCTAGGGTTAAATAAGGTACCAGTAAATGTGTTATATACCATGTTCCCAGCATTACATATCATATCTTATTATTTATTTACATTTTCTGTAACAAAAAACATGTTGCCCAAACTAAGTTGTACCTACAACCTTTGTTTCCCATGAAATCCTTACAAAATCATACCAAAAACTCACTCCAAATACCGTTTCAACAGTACCCCATAACCAGCTGTCAAAATTTAAAATTCGGCACGTTCGTTCCATGTTCAAATGTTCAAGATGCGCGCGCGCACAAGATTGTCTATAACTGTACAGCGCAGACACGACCTGCCGCAATGCGCCCGCGCTCAAGGGCACGCACAGAAGCGGGATGGAGTCGTGTCAGGGATGAAAATGTTTTGGGTGTGAATGGGTGCTTTGTTCTAGAACTTTTTTGTAGAATCATTTAATAATAATAAATCATTTAATTCGAGTAACAAGACTCATAGTGTTAGTAACAATGTACTTACAGACTATGTTAGTAATACACTTGCAAAGACAAAAACATAATTGGGCACACAAAACTAAAACAGAAAACGGATTGTGACATCATTACTGCAAGGTGACAGGCCCAGCCGAAATCCTGCAGCAGTGGTTCACAAACGCACATAAATATTTAAGGGAGCTCCCATACAACAAAAGTGATTTTTTTGCTCGATTTTGCTCGATATTGATATCGGCAACAGGTAGTAGATGCTTGAAATATTCACAGAATATTTAGTTACATATTCACTTTAAAAATAAATTATTTAAACCTGTCCGGCCCCGGCGACACACCGGTGTGTCGCGAATTAATCACGAATTTAATGTTTATTTACCTATTACATAAGATTTACTTTATATTAGGGAATTTTCACATGTTGGGCCTGAGCGGTTAAAATAAAACAAATGTTTAAGGTGGGCTCCCATAAAATAAACATGATTTTTTGCCGTTTTTTATAAATAATGGTACAGAACCCTTTTTTTTTTTTTTTTTTTTTTTTTTTTTTTGGATGGGAAATCATCAAATGACCCCTCCCGCTCTGGGTTGAGCGGCAGGGAGTGTCAGACTTCTACTGACTAAAACCCACCCATGCTCCTCTTAGTGCCTTTTACGTTCCAGGGCCGCGGTAACTCTTTCGAACAAATCCGCAACCCTGGTAGGCACTGGCCCTAACGGGCCCCTACTCCTATGCTGACATCTCTTTGAGGCGCGCGTGGAACACAACGCGCCGTCGGCTTGGGTCTGGCTTTAATCGGACAGCGAGCCACCCAACGCTCGCCGTCCGCAGACCCGCACCTACGGTGGCCGGGAATCGCCCAGCGACTCCCGACGCCCGGTGCGTCTCCCTATGCCGCGGCGGCTGGGGCGTGAGGGTTGTCTCTCCCTCACGCGGCCCGCCTCCTCCTTCACTAGCATTACTGCTTCGCAGAAGGAGGTGACGGCTTCCCATGCCTCCTCGCTCCGGACCATGGATTGAACCAGGGCCGGACGCGAGAGGTCGCCGCCGCCGATCGCCTCGACGAGGACACGGCGCTGCTCCGCCCATGCGGGGCAGGCCTCCACCGTATGCTCCACCGTGTCCTCCGGGCGATCCTCGCAGTGAAAACACCCGGGCGTTTCCTCCCGCCGAATCCGAAACAGGTACCTACCGAAACAACCATGTCCGGTGAGTACCTGCGTCAGGCGGAAGGTGAGGACGCCGTGGCGCCTCTCCAGCCACTCCTCAAAGAGGGGCACTATCGCCACAATTGTGGCGTGCCCTGCACTGGGTTGCGACAGTCGCTGATTCCATACCGCCATGGTATCTTGCCGGAGCTCCGTCCGCCGCGCAGCAATATGCCGCGGCAGCAGAGTTTCGCCCCGGCGTTGCGCCTCCATGCGCCACGTGTAAACGTGCGCGAGGTCTTTCGCCTCCAGATCCCATGGCGGCAGTCCAGCAAGGAGGCTCGCCGCCTCGCGGGAGACCGTGCGGTATCCCCGGACAAGCCGGATGGCCATGACCCTTTGGGACGCGTTCAGCTTTTGGGCTGGACGCTTCCGCAGGTCTAGTGCCCACACTGGGACTCTATGCGGGGATCGTGCGGTCCATGGCCCTTTATGGGTAAAGGGCCATGGACCGCACGATCCCCGCATAGAGCCTCCGGCAGGAGGCGTTTGGACCCCCCAGATTGGGCAGAAGCCGCTTGAAGGCAGCCCCGGCCCGCTCCAGTCTGGGAGCCAAACGTCGGAAGTGCTCGACGAAGTTCCACCGGCTATCGAGAACGAGTCCCAGATACTTGATCGTCGACCCGACGCCGATGTGAACCCCTCCTACCGTGATTTGGGATCCCGGTGGTGGCCTGCTCCGGGGACCATGAAAGCACATGGCCTCGGACTTGTGCAAGGCCACCTCGAGACCCAATTGCCGGATCCTATCCACGACTATCGCAACCCCGCGTGTCATTAGTTCGACCGCCGCCTGGTACGACCCCCCCTGAGCCAGGACGAGCGTGTCGTCAGCGTAGCATACTACGCTGACGCCGCTAGGGAGGCCGGCGCGCAGCACCCAGTCGTAGCCGATGTCCCACAGGTACGGCCCCACAACCGCTCCCTGTGGAACACCGCACGACATCTCTCGCCGAATCCACTCTCCCTCGTGACCGGGGTAGATGACGGCCCTATCCGTCAGATAGGCCTCGACCGCGCGACGGAGGTAGGTCGGCATCCGGTGATACCGGAGTGCCTCCCTAATGCAACTCCAGGGCATGGTGTTGAAGGCGTTGGCGATGTCAAGAGACACCGCCAAGACGACCTTGCCCCGGGATACCGCTTCCCCCGTCGTGAGAGCTCTCACGCGCATGATGGCATCCACCGTTGAGCGCCCCGTGCGGAAACCGAACTGGTTCTCCGCCAGATCCGGCCCCACCCTCACCAAGTGCGCGACGAGGCGGTTTGCAATGACTCTTTCAAAGAGCTTGCCCACCTCGTCGAGCAGCACGATGGGCCGGTATGCGGACGGAGAGTCCGCAGGGCGCCCCGGCTTCTTAATGAGGACCAGTTTCCCCGTCTTCCAACGAAGTGGAAACTGGCCCCTCTCCAAACATGCGCTGAAGAGCCCCCTCAGTCGAGGCCCGAGAGCCTCCAAGGCCAGGACCCAGGCTTTTCCAGGCAAGCCGTCGGGTCCTGGGGCGGTATTCTTGGCCCTCAGCCGGTTAACCGCCACTCTCAGGTCTACCTCGGTCACTTCCGGGACATCGTCGTCGTCGTCGCCGTCGTCGCTGTGGTCCGCAACAGGCACCGCAGGTGGCGGAGCCATGGGCGGGGGAGTGTGCTCGCCTCGCGAAGGGAACAGAGCGCTCACCACGTCCTCAACGAGCTGGGGCCGGAGACTCTGCGTCAACGGGGGTGCCCAGGTGCGGAGTTTATCCCGCACCATTTTGTAAGGGCGCCCCCATGGGTCCCCGTTCAGAGACTCCAGCATCTCCTTGCGGGCCAGATCTTTGGCCCGCAGGATCCCCGCTCGGAGGGCGGTCTTCGCCGCTCTGTACTCCTCGTATAGCTCCGCCTCCCTGGCCTGCGCATCCGGAGGGCGGATGCGAAGCCTGCGTTGCCTGGTGTACTGGCGCCGCGCAGCAACGCACGCCTCGCGTAGCGCTGCCAGCTCTCGCGACCACCAGTACACCTGGCGGCGGGCGCTTCCTGGCCGGACCCGGGGCATTGCCACGTCACATATCTCGGACATGGCCTCCCGGAACCACTCCGCCTCGTCGTTGATGTCGGCAGGCCTGTCTGGTGGTGACACCCAGGCCTGCACTATCGAGGCTTCCAGGAGAAGCTCCCGGTCCAGCTGCTTCAGCGCCCACCGCGGACCACTCGGGGCCTGTCGGACCGACGCGGTCGAGGTCTGGGCGGAGACGTCAAACCGGATATACCGGTGGTCGGAATGGGTCTCCACCTCCTCTAAGACGCGCCAGTCAACGACACGCTGTAACAGAGCAGGGCTGGCGAACGAGATGTCCACCACTGACTCGCCCTGCATCCGCACACACGTGGGGACAGTACCCCGGTTTAGGACGACCAGGCCTGTCTCCAGAGCCCAGTCCTCCACCATCCTGCCCCTCGTGTCCGTGTAACGGGAACCCCAAGCCAAATGTTTGGCGTTGAAGTCCCCGAGAACGAGCACGGGGAGGGAACGATACCCGGCGACGACGTCAACCAACTCCGTAAGGGAGATGTGGAATTCGGCGAGGGTTCGGCTCGGGGAGAAGTAGACACCCACCACGACAATCTCCCCGAACCGTGCTGCTACGCAACCCCGTCCTCTCTTGACACTCTCGAGGGACGGGGTGCCGGCGGCGGCCGACGAAATAAGGGTCACTGAGCCGTCCAGGTCCTCCACCCAGTTCTCCCTGGGCGGGACAAAATACGGCTCAGCGACAACGGCGATATTTATCGACCACTGCGCCATGCTCTGGAGCAACAGGTCCTGAGCAGCGGCGCAGTGGTTGATGTTCGCCTGGAGGAGGCGTAATGGAGCCGTTATTGACATTCCATTACTGCCTCCTCCCGAGCCCCCTGTGAAGACTCAGCTGCGGCCGTCGCGGCTGTCGTAGTGGCAGCGGCGACGGCGGCGGCACCGGCGGCGGTGGCGGCAGACGCGGCGACGGTGGCGGCGGCTGCTGCGGCGGAGACGGCGACGGCGGAGGGCTTTCTCCTACCACCGGCGTTGGCGGGTGGGGCGCAGGCCTTGCCCCCAGCCCAGTGGTCGGCCGGCTTGCCAGCTGCCGCACATGCTACGCAGTGCGGCGCGGCGCTACACGAGCCGGCCATGTGACCGGGCTGACCACAGCGGAAGCAGAGCCCGCTGCGGTCCACCTCCGAGGTGCACATAGCTCCCGCGTGGTTGCCCACATGGCAGCGGAAGCACCTCAGAGGTCTGGGTTCTAGCAGTTTTACCTGCGCAGACACCCAGCCAACCAGTAGCCTTCGGCCCTCCGTGATCTTCTTGGCCGCCGTCACGGGGCAGCTCACCACAGTGGTTCGCGTTCCCGTGTGGTCAGGACGTATGGTGCCCGCCTTTACTTGCTCGGCAGAGCACCCCCCCGTCCTGACGACGGCGGCCACCACCTCCTCCGCCGTGACGGAGTCGTCCAGGCCCAATATGCGCATGTCGATACACTTACTGGGCCTGGACACTCGGACTTCGTCCGCGCTCAAGGACGCCCTCAACCTTTCGGCTAGGGCGTCCGCGGTCGGACCGCTGGATGCTCCGGGGATCTCCAGCATCCTGGCCCCGGTCATAGTGACCTTGAGCCGGAGGCCCCCGACGATGCCGAGCTCACCAAGGCTCACCGCCTCCTTGGCCTTGGTGAGCACGTCCCCGTATGTAACGCCCCTCTTGACCGCTTCCGGCTGCAGTGTAATCACTACAGCCGCGGTCTTCGGGGCGCTGAGCTTCGCAGCGATCCTCCTGGCCTTTTGCCGCCGCTTCCTCTCGCGCTTTTTGGCTGCCCTGGCTGCCTTTCCGGCCTTCCTCTTCTCCCCGGCCACTTGCCAACCGGCTTCCTCTTCAGCCGCAGGAGATTTGGAAGACGGGGGCTTTGAAGGCGGTTGCACTGCCGGCGCTGGAGCCTTCGCCGCCCGTGCAGCCACCCCACCTTTCTTCTTGGCCGGTGCCGATTTCGCCGGTGCCTTTGCAGGAGCTGGCTCAGCTCCTGGGTTGGCCCGGCCGGTCGGCACCGGTGTGGCAGCCACGGCAGCCGCATAAGAAGCCGCCTTCTGGCCTGCCGCCTTCTTACTCGCCGCTAGCGGGGGGCGAAGCACGATGCCCTCCAGGACGGAGAACCGTTCCCGGAAGGCGGCCATCTCCTGCCGCACGAGGTCCAGCACCTGGTTCTCGAGCGGCACGGAACGGCCATCGTCCTTGCGCCCCCCTTGAGGCACCTCTTTGGAGCTGGAGCTGGAGTTGGAGCTGGAGCTGGCTCCCCGGAGCCCGGCTAAGTCTGCCCGGAGCCTCTCATTCTCCTTTTGGAGAAGCTCCAGTGTGGTCGCCAAGCGGGCGACCTCCGCCCGCAGCCCAGACATTTCGTCCGTGGGCGCGAGCGGAGACCCGCGGTGGAAGTAGGCTTCCTCCGCTGCCGCCAGGATGGAGGCTGCGGCCGCGCTGCAGGCCTTGTTCCTACTTGGCAGGATGCGCTTCTTGGCCACATCGCGGAGCGCAGCCTCCACAACCTCGGCAAACCCAGCCGTCACTCCGGGGCGCCCGTCCTCCTTGGCCAGTCCCTCAGCCCGCTCTTCGTCTTCTAGGGAGGCGGGCCTTCTCCCCTTGGTGCCCTCCCGGCCCCTACCCCGCCTGCTGGTGGGGATTTTTCTGGCTGAGGCCAGCTCCTCATTCGAGGACGACCTCTGGTCGTCCTCCTCTCTGGGCCGCTTACGGAAGAACTCATTGTTCTCCGTAGCAGCCCTCACTCCCTCGCGTCTAGAGCTCGCCGAGCTGGCGTCTGATGCGGAGTCGGAATCCGACCCCGCTTCTCCTCGCCGCTCAGGCGAGCCCTTCCTCCAAAATTTGGAGGGAACGTCCGCGGTACGCCCGCCCGACACCTTGTCAGGCGAGTTAAAACGAAAACCGATCATCTCCTCAAAGGAGGGTTGTGCGGATCGGGGGCCTCCTCGGCCCTTGTTGCCAATGGCAATCGGAAGATGGATAACGTTGTTGCCCCCCCCAGAATACGAGGGGCTTGACGCACGAGGCGTGGCGGATTCCCGGACTGCTGTGCAGTCCGAACCGCCCTGGGGTATATCTTCTCTTTCAACGTTATCCATAATTGTCCTTTTTAAGGGTGCGGTCCCTTTCTCCCCTTCTCTCTCAGTGCTTGCTCGCTGCCCTCACAGTCACGTCTGATGATCAGACGCGTACCAGAGAGCAGCGAGCAAGCCAATGAGACGCACACCGTCCGAGGACCCGAACACTGCTCAAGTCTCCGAACGGTGTGCCCCTCTTGTGTCTCTCTTGGTCTGGTCTCTCACTTGGGACCTTCCGGCATGAGTGGCTCTACCGGCAAAGCCCCCAAGATCATTGAGACACGCAAGCCCCACCACGACGGCAACGTGGAGACACGGTTGGTGGGGATGGTACAGAACCCTTCGTGCGCGAATCTGACTCGCACTTGGTCGGTTTTTTGTAAACAGTAAATTATAATCTATCTAATCTAATTTAAATAAATCCCACTATCAAAAAGTAGGTTTAAAATAATCAGCCACTCCAACCTTCCCTCTGTCCAGTAACGAGAAGTGAATAGCAATCGGCGACTCAACTCACGATTCGGACGTCAAGGCCGGACGTCGTTGTCTGCACCGACATGCACCAACGCGGCCCGTGTTGGCCCAATATGGCCCAAGTTGCACTTGGCCAGGCCAGTTCCCTGAATTGTGGGTAATAAAAGTTTGTGTAAATATGTTTGTTAGTACTTTTGTTAGTCATTGGTCAGTGGCTCTCGTTTCGTGATAATAATGAGCTCATAAATGGGGCTTTGTCTATATTTATAGCATTTTCAGTAAAATTTTTCGTACTCAAAAAGCAGGCACAATGGGTTATCTTAGAAAGTGTTCATAATCATCATCTCTCTAATAGAGAACATTTTCGAAAAGGTGTTTAGAGGGAGAGAGAGAGAGAGCGCGATTTTAAGTATTATTTAGATCGTGAAAAATCACTATCTTGCCCCCTGAACTCTTTTTCGAAAATATTCTCTACTAACTATTTAGACCTAAATATTTAGCGTGCATACGCTATACCAAGTTTCATTAAAATTGGTTTATTCATTTAGAAAAATAAGGACTTGTAAGTTTTTATGAAATGCCGTACGGCTTAACCGCTTTTACCGCAAAAGCAAAGAAAGTAACACCAAAGGATATTCTACCTCGTTATGATGGCGTTAAGCTTTATACCTTCAAGTCAAAATAAACAAACTTGTAATAATGATAAAGTCCTTATCAAATGTTGCAGACAGGTTTATAATGCGTAAGTAAATGATGATAACACTTATCCTGAAAGTAATGCGCATTCCTTTATATAAATATTTTGCAAGTAACCAGCTTTGCATCTAGCCACCTTCTTATTTTGCAATCAGCTTGTCTTTAATCAAGTCATTATATGATTGTTTTAATACTTACTTTATTCAATCAATCAAATTTTAAACACAGTAAAAAATTTTCACTAAAAATACAACCGACTTCAAAATAAAAAAAAAAACACTACAAAGTAGAATCACCGTGTCAAGACAAGTGGATTTGTGTCATTCATTACAGACAGTAAACTATTTTAAATAACTACATACACTAAAAATAAAAATAAAAATCCTAAAACTATAAAAAAACTTTGATTTTGGAAGTTGGTATTTTTGGCTGTTTCTTCGTTTTTTGTCACCGACTTCCGAAATCAAAGTTCTTTTATACTTTGTAGTGTTTTTTTATTCCGAAGTATGTTGTATTTTTTTTTTTTTTAAGTTTTTTATTTTTCACTTTTTAGTGGTGGTTAGCTATACCTAACTAAATCCAACGCAAAAAAAAATCGTCAAGATCGGTTCATAAACAATAAATTTATACCCGAATAGATAACCCCAAAATTATGGTTGACTTGTACACATCTGTGTACCCCTTCACAGCGTACCAGCGTGATGTTATGTTATGAACTGATATAAACAATAAACAGACATGCGATTTCAGCAACACTAGCAGATTTGCTATCATGTATTGAAGAGTTCCGTTACCTATCTCCAAAGTTCTTCATCAGATCTTCACCAAATTGAAATGAGACCAGTTCGGGAAGATACTCTTCCATACAAAAAAAGAATCATCCAAATCGGTTGACAATAGGCAAAAATATCGCTGAATAAACATACAAAAAAAAAATTGAATTGAGAACTCCTCCTTTTTTTGAAGTCGGTTAAAAATCCCCGAAAGGTTAAATATTTTTAGGTACTAGATCAATAGGAAACTCCGGACTGCTGTTGAGAAAATCCGGAAAATCAAAAAAAGGTTTTGCATGTGGAGGACCTCATGCTCAATAATAGCGCCCACGACCATTACAGCATCAGACATAAAACCATTTTACTAAAATTCCAAAAAACTTATAACATACTCGTTATTAAAGAAGTCTCCTTTCAATACTGCTTCAGGTGGAGGAAGGTTTTAAACAATATTTATTTATTTTACAAAATGTATTAGGAACTAAAAATCTTCATTTTAAAACGCCATGCTCTGCTCATGCTTTCAGTTTTGCCAAGTCACTGCCGAGATAATGGAGCCTCTAATTATAGCGATTCAAAAGCAAATCCCATTGAAATATTTTTATTTTGTCCACTATGCACTAGTATTTTAAAATAAACTTATTAAAAAAATGTTACTTATATATTAAGAAAAAATCAAATTGATTTACTCACTTAATAGGTAGGTACTGATACTAGGCATCAGAAGGCTTAAGTCACGCAAAGGGCAATGGAGAGGGCAATGCTCGGAGTTTCCTTGCGTGATCAAATCAGGAATGATGATTTCCGCAAGAGAACCGAGGTTACCGACATAGCCCGAAGGATCGCCAAATTGAATTGGCAGTGGACAGGGCACATTCAGGGGACACACTCGCAGAACAGATGGTCGATGGGGCTTAAAGTTCTGGAGTGGCGACCGCGTACCAGAAGACGCAGCGTTGGAAGGCCTCCCACAAAGTGAAACGATGACCTGGTGAGTGATCCAACGGCGAAATATAGAACTGAAACCCTTGACTCCCCCTCATCATCTCATCTATATTGGGGTCGGCTCCCAAGCAAACCACATTCAGCTGAATATTCGGCTGCCTACCAGACCTTCACAACCCATTAACTGGGTAACACGTTATTTCTTGGCAAGACTGCAGGAGTCAGATTAACTGGCTTCTGACAAACAAGACAAACAAGAAACAGCCGGGGCCAACGGCTTAACGTATTTTCCTAGGCACGAAACTCGGTATGTTAAGATGGTCAGACCAACCCATGCGACTGTTCTTATTAGATCCAGCGGCAAAATATAGAACTAAAACCTTCGACGCCCCCTATTATGTGTAAATAAAAAGGTGTGCCCAAAGCGTTACAACACAAAGCGAGATGTCGTAAGTTTTTCAAGGAATTGCAAAAGTTTTAGCACCGTGAAATAATTTCCGTGGCGACAACGTATATTCTTACATGATTTTCTTATGATTTAACAAAAGTTGGGTTTTACAAGGATTCTTTTACAACATTTATTTGTACCAGTTTCTTGGTACACGTGAATTTCATGACGTCTTTGAAACTAGGGGACTATTATGAAGCAAGAGGGGTTGTATAAGAAATTGTTTAGAAACTTATTTGGAGTGCGTCATAGGAAAATAAATTATGCGATCATGTATAATGTTATAAGAGAATTGAAAGGTTTTATTATGAAACATTTTTATGAACCTACGTAAGATGATTGAATTTTAAAAAAAGTTTTAGTTTTACGTATTGTAATTTCTTCCTTTGAACATTCTTTTGTTTCTTCATTTGAAATTTTTTTTGTTTCTTCATTTGAAAATTCTTTTGTTTCTTTTTCATTCATGTGATTCATGAAGAGATGGGAGGACTAAGGACATTTGATCGCCACCTAGTCGATTAGGTGGCGTTTAAATGCCTACGCGATGCCTACTATAAATGTGGGCGGATAGTCGGCTTTCTTGATACCTATTTTTTAAGAATGGCAAATCATCAAATAACTCCTTACGTTCTGGGTCGAGCGGGAGAGAGTGTCAGACTCTTACTGACTAAAACCCATCCGTGTTCCTTCCATTGCCCTTTGCGTTCCAGGGCCGCGGTGACTCCTTCGAACAAATTCCGCAGCCCAGTTCCTGATGCCTAGTCGACTTTATCCAGTCCATTAATATTTTAATAAGGAACACATAATTATAATTAGGAGCAACCTATATATCAATTACTATGACCTAAATAATTATAAATAGGGTATTTATAATTTCTCGGTAACTATTTGTATCACAAACTCAGCTATTTTCCTAGCCTTTCTAATGAGTCCCATTCATTCAACGAAAGAGACGAACAAAAACAGATTCGAACTCTTTGCTACCCGGGTGTCATGGCAACCGGTAGTGATAACGCCCGGGTTTCTGACCTCACGCTCCGGTTATACGCAACAAGTTCAATGACACCGTTTAGCACAGTTTTCTAGTGTTTCAGCCATAGAGTAATAACCTTTCATATTAAAAGTTTGGCATGAATATTGTGTATAATGTAATAAAATGTGTTTTTCAGACTGTATGGGGCGATTTGGGTTATTTTTGGTAGCATTAAGTTGTTTACTGATTTTGGATTCCATTTTATGCGAGTTGTGTGCGTAAACATATTTATTTTCTGATAGTACATTTAGGAATGGTATGAAAGATAATAGGGATAGAAAGAGACCAAAATATCGACCAGGTTCAAGATGGACATACATACGAAGGGTTCTGAGGGCCTAGCACGAACAGGATTGTTAACGAACGTGAATTTTCATCATATCAGCCGAAAGACGTCCACTGTTGGCCATAGGCCTCCCCCAGATGGGATGGTGGGTTTACCATAATCGCCACGCTTGGCAGGGGGGTTGGCGATCGCAGTGTAGCTGTTGCAATGTACAGAGAATGCTGCTGCCCGTTCTCTGGTGAGTGAAAAGTGAATTTTACTATATCTAAAATACTAGTTTAGCACATATTAAGTATTTGAATTGGATACTATATTCGTATTTGTGACACAAATTGTGTAGGTTGCATAAAATTAAACCAAATTGGGACCGAAAGAGTACATAATTATCTTGTTTTTCTATAAAACTAGCACTTGGACCGCAACTTCGTCCGCGCGGGTTTAGTAGGTACCTACATCAGAAACTTCAACGCTCCCTCAATCCCCTTTTTGAAAAATTAAGCAAGACGATTTTCAATACTTTATTATACTAAGTACCTATGAATTTGCGGAATTTGTTCGAAAGAGTCACCGCGGCCCTGGAACGCAAAGGGCATTAGGAGGAGCACGGATGCTCCTCCGACCAGAGCGAAAGGAGTCATTTCATGATTTTAAACGTACCTATGAATTTCTAAGATAGAACAATTCAGTCGAATTTAGCAGTTTAGACTTATAAGCTGTATCAATATATTAATAAGAGGCAAAATAACCACAGAACTATTCTGTCTATTTTTATTAAAAATCACGATAGTTGCTATTTCAAGAATTAATATAACAATTGCTATTTGAAGATTTCCTGGAGGTTAAATATGAACTTTATTTGCAATATTGACTCTTGTGAGACAATGGTTAACAATAAAATTGTACCTTACCTACTTGATAAATTAATGTCGATCGAATTGTTTTCATGGTATTTATACTAATTAAAGCCCTGTATAAAGGGATTTTTATACCTACTCACGTATTGTGGTTTGATAACAGTTGGCTGGGGATATCCGAGCACCAAATAATAAGGAAAGACGTTTTAAAATACAGGCATAATTAGGTTTGTTTAAAAATGATTTGATTACTTCGTTTGTTTATTTATGGATACCGAGTATGGTTTGTTTATTACCTTTATCACTTTTAAATAGAATTATTCCAGTAGCTAAAGTTAGTAATAAAAATAGCATAACCATTTTTTTCATAATTTCCAGGATTACCTTTGACGATAATGTCACCAGGCGACTATTTAATAATAGTTAGTACCTACTAGAACATTGTAGTCCAATAGTAGGACACAATATTGGCGATGCAAAGATTTTAACTAGCGTCTATATTTGTGTCAAATTAAGAAGCAGTTTATGAACGACACTTTGATAATCGTTTTCGTACAGCGTTGCCAACGTGTTGGGAATTCTCGAAACTGCAGAGAATCTCAAGTTTATTGGGTATTCGCATTATGCGGGAATTTTGAATATAGATACTTAGTCCGGGCCCAGTCAGAATACTTTTTCAACTAATCGTAATACTTATCTTAACGTTTTTGTTAGGTTACTCATAGATATCGAATGACTCCCTTTTTTTAAATTGATTTATATCGCTCGACCGATGTGTTCGAATTAGCTTTTCTTGTCCCTCTGCTGGGCTAAGGCCCCCCTCTCCTTTTTCCACACAACTCTGTCATTAGCTATTTTTGGCTAGTTCCTTATCGAGCTCGTTACGCCATCTTCGCCTTGGTCTGCCACTATGTCTTTTGGCATTTAATGGAAGCCATTTGGTGGTTCTTGAGCGTTCGAAATATCAAGCGAAAATTTTGTGTCTTTAAATATTTTAAAGCAAAAATATCAATGCAACAAGGGAATTAATTAAAAACTGGGCGGGCATTGTCAAGTTTACAATTGCCGCTGTTACAACAAATAATAAACATTAAATTAAATTAAAAATTAAAGGGGCTCCCACACAAGTAACGTGTTTTTTACACAACTGCTCAAAAAAGGAGTGTTATGTATATTTGATTTATGGCACGGAACCCTTCTTGTGAGAGTTCGACTCGCATTTGGCCGGTTTTTTAAGCAACATTTGCATTCTATCAAAATGGAGGGAAATTGGCGGGGTTTTAAACATATTGCGAACGAGATTTGAATACGAAAGTTGCTTAAAAATAATAGAATTGGACCTCTGAGGCTTATTCTCATAATTAAAAAAGCGTCCATATGTTATGCCAGTCGCAATATTATCCCAGTAACAATCAATGACAAAAACTTAGGGAAATTTGAGGTTATTTTTGACAGAGCGACTGCGATGCAAATGTAAATGCTCCTTAAAAATACGAACATTTCCCCACTTGTTAATGATCTAAATAAAACTATCATCACTTTCATCATATCAGCCGAAATACGTCCACTGCTGGACATAGGCCTCCCCCAAGTGTAGCCACACCTGACCTGAGGCCTTAGACAATGTGCCATTCAATGCGACTGTCGAGATGCTAAAATGTAGGAATTTGATCACGTGACATTTCGATAGCATAATTCTGTCAATCCCATACATTTTTGACGTATTGACAATCGCCTTCGCCACGCTACCGTTGACAGAGTCTCACTTGTCTTGAGCTCCAGGTCATTGGTCCGCCTTCTGGGAATTAAACTACCACATAATTCCAAAACTTATTCGTTCAAATAAAATCCAGTAGCTTCACACAATTAATGGTGTATTTTTGCTAATCATTAGGATCTATATTTTAATGATCACGTAGTCAGTGTCATTGGCCGGTCGACCTACATAGGTGATGGTTACAAATTATTTCCTATACATGTGCTGGCTGAGGGAATTAAATAGGAAATGTTATGTGTGTGGATCTTCACTATTTGGCATCATAATGTACAGTCGCCAGAATATCAAGCTTCAACAATCTGTCAAATTTATTTAATAGATTTTCAACTTTGTCGCTACAGGATTATGTTCAAGGTTGATTGGTAAAATTTGACAGTTTCAGGTAACTTGTTTTGGAGTGGCGACCGCGTACCGGAAGACGCAGCGTTGGAAAGCCTCCCACAAGGTGGACCGATGACCTGGTGAGGGTCGCATGTAGCCGATGGATGCGAGACGCACAGGACCGGTTGTTGTGTCGACACTTGGGGGAGGCCTATGTCCAGTAGTGGACGTCTTTCAGCTGATAATATGATGATGATGATGATGCTGAGGTAGCTTGAGGTGCTAGCAGGACGTGGAGAATTTTTAATTTTTGTTTTTTGTTCGGCTCGAGTTTGGCCATAATTTCACCTGATGGAATGCGTTGATGTGGTCGAGGATGGGAGCACGCTTGCCTAGAAGTAGCCTATTCACTCTTCCACTAGCACTATTCCAATAATACTGGTAACTGCCTATAAATATTATTGTAAGCCTGTTTGTTTTGTACCATTAAGAAACTCATGTTTAACACCGGACGTTTACTTACACCAATTTATATTTAATTGACATTGTCATGACGTACGTGACCAGCAAATGTAAAATAAAAAAGTAGTGTTTATAAAGTAAAATTTGACTGCCGAACTTATGCGGGCCATGCACGTTCAAGTAATTCGATCAAAAAGGCTGGTTCAAACAGTTTGATCAAATTGGCATGAATGTCTGTGAGAAAATTTGATAAAAAATTAGTTGTCAAATAGCATGAAGAAATATCGTCCCATGCTCAAAAACATACGTTAAGCTAAGCAGCTTTGTTAGGGCTAATTATCGAATCCCTTTTCAACCCTTATCAAACATCGCTGAACATTTTCAAATGGACCAGAAATCTTAATAGTCCATGACACAGCGATAGTGTAGTTTCTTATTAATATTTTTCGCGATTGGATCAGCAATTCAACGATTACTTTTTAAAAATAAAGAGCTTCCATTATAAAATATTATTTTTGAAAAACCATACCAACGAATTTCCTCAACAAGCTGCATCAGCGTTATTTAAACACACACACACACTTACATACGTTCGCTCGCGGTCAGCGCCCCCGGGAAAGCGGCCGGAAGCAGTGGAAAGCACGGAACTGTGACGTCACACTTAGATAACAAGCCGACAGGGAAACTAATTAATTTGTTAATATTATTGTTGCTAAGCAGCAGTATTTTGTTGAGCTGTCAGGCTAAAAATAAAAATAATAAAATTGTTGTCTCTTCGTTGTTTGTGAAAATATTGCGATACGGAAAGGAAATAAGAAATTGATGAACGAGTGAATGATAATTAATTATAATTGTAGTTATTGTAGGCTAACGGAAAAATATCCTTAATTAAAATTTTTTTGGTGTCGGTTACAACTTAACAGTAAAAAGAGTCCACTCCTCCAGCAGTCCACTGTGGACTGCTGGAGGATGATAAAATAGCGAGAGCTGAAAGATAAGGCTGAAAAACGTTCTCAATTCCGAACGATATGACACGAGTTGACACGACCGAAAAGTGCGCTTACACTGGCAACTGAAACTAGGTACTAATAGGCATTTTCAGTATAATAATCCTGATACAGTCTCAGCATTGTGCTGAGAGATGGCGATTTTGCGCGGATTTGATGTTTATTTTCTCAAACAGTCACAAATTTGTTTCTTTTTTATAGTCTATATACATCTATGGTTGCATTTGCATCTGGGATCCATATAAGATGAGGGGTATTAAAGATTTTAATGATTTGAATGTAATCTAAATTCAGTATTTTAATTATGTTTCGCAATTAGGTACAAGACTAATTTATTGGAGGCAGTAAAATTGTAGAAACTGGCGATATCCGTTTTACGTTTTACGATCAAACATGATCTATTGGTTTTGATCTTAATCTAGTTTATTAAAATAGCAATTCGATAACTTTCTATGTACTCTTAAAAATGAGAGAACCTTATGTACAAAATTAATCCTAATACATAGTGTGCATGTGCCATTTAATTATGTTAAATTACATGTAATTTTCTAGTGTTATCATAAAATGTTTAACTATAATTAATTATCATTGTTTAAATTCAAGTTCTTCAAACTTATCAGACAGATGTGTTGCTGGGGAGTTTGTTGCGCCACTTCTTCTTCCCAGCTAAAACATTAGGAAGTGGTGACGGGTGGGCGTTTTGGGGGACTGTCTTTATGTAAAATTTGACGTTCAAAAAGTGGTGATTTTTAGCCTAGTTTGAATAAATGACTTTTGATTTTGATTTTAGTGTTAAAAATACGAGATTAAAAACGCGCGAAGTTAGATTCACCCGGACACGAAGGATTCAGTTCCAGAAGCAGATAAATTATTTCTTGTATTAAATTATAAATTAAAGCCCCCCTTTAATTTATAATTTAATACAAGAAATAATTTATATTCTATTTGTTATTATAGCAACAAAGGTCATAGTGAACGTTTCAACTATCTACTTATTACTTATACTTCATGAGGTACAGCCCGCTGACAGACAGATGGACGGACGGACATGGCGTAGTAATAGGGTTTCGTTGGTTAGTAGTATACGGAACCCAAAAAACTTTCATTTTTTAACTTGTCATAACAATTTTTAACAAAAAGTACAACTGGATTCTAAATAAAATAAAAAAAAACTAAAAATTGTAAAATAACTTTAATTTCGGAAGTCGGTGTTTTTGGTTGTTTCGTCGTACTTTAACACCGACTTCCGATTTTTTTTATTTAGAAGTCGGTTGTATTTTTTATAAAAAGTTTATTTTATTTTTCAAATTTTTTGTGCTACCTACTCCACACCTAACAACACCACTGGAAAGTCATAGGAAAGCAAAATACACAATTTTGTTAAGTTTACTTGTATACATACATATTTTAGACATATTTGGGACCAATCGGAAAGTATATCCTTTCACATAAAGACAGAATGTTTCAAATTGGTTCATAAATTAGGAGTTATGGTTATGAGGTAACAAACATTAAAAAAGCAACCGAATTGAGAACCTCCTCCTTTTTTGAAGTCGGTTAAAAACCACACGAATCATATAAGTCAAACGCTAATCCCAGTGTAGGGCAGTACTAAATACTTTAAACTACTAATTAATACTGAAAAGCCCTTGTCCAAATATAACCCACAGCAGATCTATTTAAAACCAGGTCAAATAGATCCGTGGATTAACTAACAGAAACAAATGAGGATCAATTAGCTGGATTCGGCTAGTCTATGAATAGTTTCACTGTGAACTAAATTGGGTAGAGGTCATTAGAACTTTTCTGGGTAGGTTAGCCACCCTAGTGATGTCAGAGAGGAATACGTCAGACGTCATTATGACTGTTTAGACTTGATGGGTGGGTTGTAGTGTAGGTAGTGTTTTCTAAGTATCTGAAGTCTTTTAAACGTAACAGACTGATGCTGGGGAGTTTGTTGCGCAACTTTTTCTTCCCAGCTAAAACTAGTGCTTTCCCCCCAAAACGCCCGTCACCACTTCTTAGTGAAAGTGGTGACGGGCGGGCGTTTTGGGAGACTGCCTTTATGTAATATTTGATGTTCAAGAACTGCTGACTCTCAGCCTATTTTTAATAAATGACTTTTGACTTTGACTAACGAAATTATTATGGTTTTTATGGGTGCCCTGTGGCTTTGCCTGTGGGAAAGTTGGAAAGCATCCCATAGTAACGTACACCTGAGATAAAAGATATCCTTTCTCCTTCTCTAAGGTAAAATCGTTTACCATTCAGGTGAGATAGTGGTCTAAAAGCGTGCCTACAAATAAAAAAAAAAATCTAAGTTCTTATTAAAATTTCGATAAAATTGCACAGTGGTTTAGGTGTAAAAGCGAAACGAACAAACAGTCATACATACACAGAATTTCTTGTGGGTACTTTATGCCAGCTTATGGCCAGTATTACCACAGACGTACGGTCGACATTACTGTAGGATTTTTTTAGTGATTTCGATGGTTATCGAACCCACACTTACTTAACGGTCAACCGTCATCCGAGTCACCACTAAATCATTCAGACAAACAGCCCGACATGACGTTACAGTTCACATAATGACTATAATCATCGTATTTCGACAGTTAGATTGATGAGTAAACCAGTGGCGAATTTTCCGATGATCTAAATTGGGTAGAGCGGTCATTGGAACTTCACTGGGTAGGTTATCCACCCTGGGTATGATGTCATAGCGTGATACATTGCTAGAAAAACATTGAAATAGTGTTTGTAATGATGAATCGCTTTTACAAAAACCGCTAGGATTAACCGCAAAAATGCAGTATATTTTCGTTTTTATGGTTCCGTACCCAAGAGACATAAAATGTGTGTAAGTAATGATTGGTCACCCATCCGCGAACCAACCTCGGCAAGCGTTGCTTTACCTTGAAGATCGACCCGTACGAATGTTACTATTAAGGCACGAGCTCCTTAGAATTACTGGGTAACAACAAGAATTATAACAGATTGATTAAATACAGCCGTAGTCTAAATTGGGCGCGGGTCATTGTAACCAAAGTAGGCAGGTTAGCCACCTTCAATCTGATGTCATAATTGTTAGTGCGTCAATGGTAGGTTACTGGTTATTTTTAGGGTGAAATATAAGAGTATTTTTTATTTTGAACACACTGTATTGTGGAGGAGAGCCTGGTCAGCTATGTGCCAGAATTTCCTTGTGCAGATACCAGTCGAGATGTCAGCACAGTAGACGAGGCTCGTTAGGGCCAGAGCCTGCCAGGGTTGCGATTTTTTTAATTTAGAAAAGTCGAATTCAAATAAACGATATCTAAAATGTCTTCATTAAGTTCACTGATAGTGCTGTGCACTTCTGTAAGTGACAAATTCACTATACTTATCTAAAACTAGTATCTCTAGTATGTTTTAGTGAGAAAGTCGTTGAAGTGCTATTTTTAGTAAAGTCTACATTAGAAGATTTTTAGGGGTTATTGCCATTATCAGCAAAATTGGCAAGGTATTGCTCAATTTTGGCAGGAATTATGACTTTTTATGTTTGGCAGAACATTATTGTCACCGTTATCTATTAGCTGTCATTTTTAGCAAATGTTACATCTTCACAGTGTGTTATATTACTTGGATGTCACGGCTGGTAGACATTTTAGTCACGAGTTCGATTCCTGCTCGAGACAAAATAATGTCCTACTGAAGGCCAATTCTCGTACTAAAAAAAAACTTCCAAGTAAAAAAAAACACTGCAGAGAATAAAATAACTCTAATTTAATTTCGGAAGTCAGTGTTTTTTTATTTGGAAGTCGGTTGTATTTTGTAAAAAGTATTTTTTTTTATTTTACGCCCTTTATTAGATACTTTATAATTTTTCGTAAATCGTAAACATCACTTGAAAGTCACAGGAAAGCAAAACACCCAATTTCGTTTATATGGATGACATATTTTTTTCAGTTATTTTGATTTGAAAACCGAAATATAGAACCGATTTTGATGAAATTTCTACGGGACCAATCGGAAACTATATAAGTACTTTAACTTAACATAAAAGAATTTATCAAATGGGTTCATAAATTACGGAGTTATGAGGTAACAAACATAAAATATCAACCGAATTGAGAACCTCCTCTTTTTTTGAAGTCGGTTAAAAAGCAATCAAATTCTAGTCGCAATATAATCTTAGCGAAAATCAATGTCAAAAATTTCAAAATATAAGGAAATTAAAGTTGTTTTTGTCAGTTGTCAACTGCGATGCCAATATAGAACTTCCTAAAAATAAAACAATTACCCCAGATAGGCAGTTTATATTTCCGGTAGAAATGCACAAAAATATATCAAAACTCTCATGGAAGATACAAGAGATGTTCTAGACTGAGCCAGTCAAGCAGCATTTTGTGATTTAAAAAAAACCTCTACTGCTTCATCTTATTTTTAACTGCTTCTTCCACCAAACTACCATATTAGACTTCCTCGCACTGAAGTCTCTTAAAATAATCTCAGTGTTAAAGCCCCTTGAAGAGTTGCTCTATTTTTCTGCCAAGCAACAATCATTGTTTATCGTTAGCCCAAAAATCTGGCACAAGAAACTAAGGTTATAGATATGATTCATACCTACTGCAGTATCTATAGTTACGGTAACATTTTCCTAATCTATAGTCTTACGACTTATACGCATAATTAGGTATTATGTCTAATGTTCTTTATCTTGGGCATACTTGAAAGAATGTCGGTCACGGGTGGTGGAACTTGCTCGGATGCGACGCACAATTTGAATTTATTTATTATTTTTAGGTAGTCAGCGTCCCACGTCACGCCATAGACAACAGCTGCTGCACTGTGTTCTGTTTTGTTTATGGTGTGACCAGAGACTCGTTGTAGTTATGTCCGGTCCTGACATCCGGACATTGCAACAGGTTTTTTTTTATTAAGTCATAGTTGATAAGTTATTTTCTTTTCATTTTGTGTTTTTTGTGCGTCATATGTGGCAGAAAAAACGTGTTTTCTTTCTTTCTTTCTATGGAAGTTTGAATTATTTATTGCTGAAATAATGTCGTTAGGAGTTCAATTTTGCGCAGGCCTGCGGACGGCGAGCGTTGGCTGGCTCGCCGTTTGATCAAAGCCAGCGGGCCCTACCATGACGAGCGAGCGAGCGAGAAGGAGGGATGGAGCTATACACCCTATATGGCTCCATCCCTCCTTCTCGCTCGAACTACTCACGCTTTAACACGTCATGGTAGGGCCGCAGGCCCGTGTTGACGGCGCGTTGTGTTCCACGTGCGCCTCAAAGAGATGTCAGCATGGTAGACTGGACCCGTTAGAGCCAGAGCCTGCCAGAGTTGCAGATTATGTTCGAAAGAGTTACCGCGGCGGCCCTGGAATGCAAAGGGCACTAGGAGGAGCACGGATGGGTTTTAGTCAGTAAGAGTCTGACACTCCCTTCCGCTACACCCAGAGTGGAAGAAGTCATTTGACGATTTCCTATCCATAAAAAAGGAGTTGAATCTTGTGTTTTTTAGGGTACTAAAAGTCCGTAAAAAACGCAACCTTTTAGGATCACCCGTTTGTCTATTTGTCCGTATATCACAGCCAATTTTCGAAATCTACTAGACCGATTCTGTTGAAATTTGGTAAACATAATATGAACATAGCTGTGACCCAAACACGGGCGCGTTATGTAATTAAATAAATTTTGAGAATGGGGGTCACTTTTGGGGTACAAAATAGAAAATTAAAATAATCAAGAAGGGTTTTCAAACTTTACTGTGTGACATAATCAACGAAAGGTCTTTGTGAGGGTTTAAAATATATTTGTTTCATAATTTAATTTTTAAATTAATAATTTTAAAGTTTTTATTTAATTTTAATTTCTATACATTCTTGACAGATTGCGACAGACAAGCGAACGCAAAGGTTGCTTGAAAATTAGTAGAGTAGCACAATGACTTTTTTACTCCTAACTATTCATAATGACTTCGACTGTCAAAGATCCACTATTGTCAGAAACCGGCTTAACGTGCTTTCTGAGGCACGGGTCATGGCATGGTCATGGTGACCCACCGACCGACCTTGGCACGTGCTGCTTAACCTCGAAGATCGACCCATGCGCCTATTATTATTTATCTACAAGCTCTCCTTAATATCGTACACATGCAATTTTAATGACGTCATCATCATCATTTCAGTGAACAAACATTCGACGTTGAGTATAGGCCTCCCCTGAAGATCAGTTTAGCACTGCTCGCATCCAACGGATACCCACGACCTCCTGGACCGGCAGTACACCTTGTGGGGGGCCTACCCACGCTGCGAGTCCAGTACGCAGTCGCAACTTCAAGAATTTTACGATCCGGTACTGAAGATAATAAGTATATAATGTATATAGGGTCCAATTAAAATAGGTGGACAAATTTTACCACAGCGCTCAGTAGGTCTAACCAAAGATATCCAAGCAAAAAAAAACACTGATTAAAATGATTTTATGCATTGGGTAACCAACATTTATAAGTGTATTTTTGTTCGCTGATTATTTTAATTGTAGGTATCTAATGCGATTTTCTTATATATTTTTTTACCATTGTCCTTATTTTGGTGGTCTGAATGATTCCTAAAAGTTTGTCCACCTATTTTAATGGGACCTTATATATAAAATAAGAATACATTATCTATCATAATATAATGCTTAGATTGATAATAATATTTTATTTCAGAGTAATAATTAACAGTTTCACATACACATACCGTTGCCGGTGTGCAAATATTAAAATTAACTAACAGAGCCAAAGTGGCCAAGTTCTAGGCCACATCAATATAATTTATAGTACCTAGTTTATTTGTCATCGAAACAAACTACACACGTTCAAGTAATTTCATCAAACAGGCTGGTTCAAACTGTTTGATCAAATATAAATACGAAATTTCGTATTTCTTTATGCCATTTGGCGACAAAATTTTGATACATTTTTCTCAGTCTTTCAAGACAAATTAATCAAACTGTTTAAACCAGCTGTTTGATCAAATTACTTGAACCATTAATTAGATTACTGATCTGAGGAAGCCAAAGGAGTCTATAAGAGTTGTAGAAAGTGGCATTCTATATTCTCAACATACCTCAATGAGGGAGAAAAGGCGTAAGTTTGTAGAAGCAAAAAAAAAATCCCTTACGGATTTTGAAACTTGTGAATCTTTAAGTTAAGAGTGAATAGGTTACTTCTAAGCTAGCGTGCTTCATCGTCGACCATATTATCGTTTTCCATCAGGTGAGAACTATCTCACCTGATGGAAAACGATAATGTGGTCGACGATGCTTCTGGCCACTAGGCCAGAAGCATAATTAATAAAAAGACAAAAAAAAGTTTATGATACGGAAATTTCATTTTATCAGACTTTTCGTCTATATTAACAAGTTTCTTCTTTTTCACAATTGATTATGTACTTACCTAAGATAAAATAACATCGTTTTACAAACGAGGCACCTATAATATTTTCACTTCCATCAGCATTACAGCAAACCATATAAACGGGCAGTTAGCACATTACAATAGACATAACTGTATGTACAAACACATGTAATATCTAAAACACAGAGTATGTAGTGCATGGTGTGTCATTGTACGGTGATTTTTCTGTGAGTTCTACTCTCATCATCATCATATCAGCCGAAAGACGTCCACTGCTGGACGTAGGCCTCCCCAAGTGTCGCCACAACAACCGGTCTTGTGCGTCTCACATCTATCGGCTACCCGCGACCCTCACCAAGTCATCGGTCCACCTTGTAGGAGGCCTTCCAACGCTGCATCTTCCGGTACGCGGTCGCCAATACTTTCAAATCGATGAAATTTTAGAAGATCAGTGGCATCACTAATCATCTCGATATGGTTACCTAACCAATGAGGCCAATAGATAGGCTAGAATATATACAAATTAAAATGTATAGGTGCTGATTAGACTTCCACAAGCTGGGAACACCTCTGTGTAGTCTTTGTGGTAAAGAGTTCTTTTTAGCAGTTGTTGTTTATCGACCAGTACGGTGATGAGCAAAAATAGACGAGTTCTATAAAATAACCGGGGTACAACGTATTAGAACCAGCAAGATTCCGGTGTTGGAAGGAGTTGGAGCTATACAAGATGAACGGCAATATCTCTTTTTCACATCGCAATTTTAGAAGGGCTCCTGATAATCATTCTTGCATTGAAGGCTGGTTTAAGAAGGCAAGGAACATATATACTGATAAATAATACAACAACAACATAGATACTGATAATAATGATGAGAGCTGCATCGCCATTTTACATCATGTAGATATAGCTACAAGGGGTCGCGGTAGACCGAGGACAAGATGATGGGCCTTGAATGGCTTCATAATGAATTGGCATGAAGAAGCACTACAACCAAGAGGGAAATTAAAGGAATGAGAGGAAGCTTTTTTCAAGGATTGGGTCAGAACAGGGTGATCAAAAATGAAAAGAGTTTTAGTGCGATTGCGAAAACTCCATTTTCTGCTTATTCTGTGTCATAGTACAAAGTGGGTCTGTATTGTTGCCGCACGCGATCGAAATTAGGCATTTAACCTCTGTCGTCATGTGTAATCTCAAATGCCGTGAAATAGTAGTATTTCTCTGGACTTCGCCCAGATTTTATTATGACTTTTGAAATATTAAGAAAGATTTATATTTTCACGATTACTACGATATTAAAGAACTATGTAAGGCTTAGTTTTAGTAACGGTATATAAAAACAGCCTAAAACTGGTCTAATCTATAAAACGGTTCTTCATCATCTTTCTAAAAGTTGACAGGGCCGATTGAACGTTTTAAAATATTTCTGTGACAATGTCATGTGTATCAATGTAAAAACTTTTCAAAATATAAGAATTAGCGGTGTTTTTGACAGTTTACGATGCTCCAATGCGAGTTTGAGCGCTCTTTATAAAAGATACGAGAATTGCCTTTCTGAACTAAATGTACTCTTTCTTAAAAACTATGTTATTCACACAGTCATCCATCTGACATTTAATAACTCACTAATATAACATTATCACAGACATAACCGACATAGTAACACATAAAATCACAATTTTAAATCCATGGAAATTAGAGAAACAAATGCGAAACGTCATGGAACACACTTTACTTTTGAGAAGACAAAAGACGATCATTATTTATACAAAACTGGAACACCGGGACAGTGACTTTTTACAGACCTGCCTCGTTCATTGCTTGTGAAAATCGTATCAATATCCCTTGATGAAGTGGTTTAGAAGCAGTAACCACAGATATAGACATAGATAACGAAAGAGATAGACATAGATAACACAAGTCTCACGATCTGTATGAAAACCAAACGTGTCATTTGACTACCTACTATTCCGTCACACACAAGCAATATCGCTCAAGCACCGGCAACACACCGGTGTGCGCTGAATTAATCGCGAATTTAATGTTTATTTACCAATTACATAAGATATATTTTTTATTTGGGAATTTTCACATGTCGGGGCTGGAGTCGTTAATTGATGAGAAAATCAAATCGATTCAAAGACGCCGCCACGTGTTGCACCTAACTGACGTCCAACTAGCGTACTCGGTTGCAGACTGAGCGTGAAAGTGGCGGCTTACGATTTTTGTACGTAAGCTGGCCTCCGAAACGGGTACGTGAAGTAGTTGCTCTTGCGTTATCTATGTCTATCTTTAATCGTGGGAGAAACAGACAGAGACTATACTATTTAGTTGTTTATTAAACAGCCTTTTTGAAAATAGCAAAACCATGGAGGTTTTGCTGTTGTTTATCCGACTGCGTCAAAAGGAGGGTACTGTTTTCTATGATATTAATAGTCCATGGCACTAAGCACTAAGCTTTTCATCAGTGAAATAAATTATAAATTTTACAAACTTATAAACAAACAAGCAAATGCATATGCACCTTTATCAGTGTATATAAAACTTTTGCTTTACTGAGTGACTGACAGACAACGCACAATCGAAACTACTTGTCGTAGAAAGCTGAAATTTGGTACGTTGGGTCCATGGGGAGTGTGAATTCGCAGGCAAAAGCTAGTTTTATAATATAAGTTTAGAAAACAAACGCAAATCATTATTTATTCAAATCCAACCAGTTTTATAAACATACAGACCTACATTTCCACACTAGTGTAAACATAGGCTTATTATAGTGTTAATAGGTCCAGTTACCAAAGTTCCGGGTTCAATTCCCGCTCGTAACACATATATTTGGAGGTCAATGTTCGCCTGAAAATCGCGTAAGGCGCGTGTTTCAGTTTATTACAAAATGTGGGGCGAATGACCTGGGGTTACTCTTATTAATAATTATTATTAGAGGCTTTTAATTAATCATTGTTGTATATGACATAGATTTTGAAGTTTTACTACGTCATTGGTAGTCGCGGTGCTATTGATGTGCGTTGAGTTTGACACCCAGGTCAGGCATTTGGCTTTTTACCCGACTGCGTCAGAAGGAGGGTAATGTTTTATGTATGTATGTATATATTTGTATGCATGTCCATTTCTTTGGCACGCGCTACAGCCCAAACGGCTGGACGAATTTGGACATATGAGGTATCTTTGAATTCGTCAGAATTGTGGTAGACGTAGGCTATATAAATTTTCAAAACTCACTAAAATGTAGGAAATAAAAATATGACTTTGTCAAAAAACCCGACCGCTAAAAACGACTAAAAAGTTCCAAACCAGTCGCTTTTCAAGTAGTCTGATGCAGTTCAATCACCGATATCTGAGGCCACAATCTGCATCAGACTGCTTGAAAAGCGACTTCTATGGAAATCTTTAGTCGTTTTTAGCGGTCGGGTTTTCTTTCCATGATGAAATTCCCGGAACAAGCTTCTCTGAGATAAGTCAATGGCACATTACTGTGTCGTGGTGCGAGATACACCCATCGAAAGATTCAGCCGTGCGATTCTGTAAGCATGCCGAAGTGAAAACTTAGGCGAAGTGCACAACAAGTAAGCTCACTGGTCGTTCACTCCACCTAAGTGTCCACCGGCTGTTCAGGCTAATACCATGTGTGCACAGTGCGTTTTATAGCCAATCATCTACGTCAGAAGGCGCTATACGACACATTAATGTGAACACAGCTTTAGTGCTCTGTGTTTATGGCAATATGCTCTTGTCCCCTTTATCGACACTTCTTTTACTGCTTGACTTAACTTAACATAACTTTGCCTACCAAAAATACTTTTGACCATCTCTCCTCTTCTTTAAGCTCGAAGTCCGTAATTTCGGCCTTAGTGTCGGGCGTTTTCTACTCCGTATCACTTACGGACTTTCGATTAGTCCCGAACCCGAACTAAAAGCATCTGTTGTCATTTGTTCTTAGTTCGGGTTTGGGAAAAATCGTCAGTCCGTAGGTGATACGGAGTAGAAAACGCCCGACACTAAAGCCGAAACTACGGACTTCGGGCTTAGAGAGTAGACCCCCTGGCATTGTGCATTTTCGGTCGCTAAAGAAACCTCGCTAAGCGATAATAGCCCACCGGTGGTATCAGGAACATGGTACCATGAAATTTTGCAAGGTGTCCTTGTATGAGTAGGTGCGCACTAAATAGAGATTTTTGAAAATTCAACCTATAAGGGCAAGGGGAAGGTTGAGGGGGAAAATTGATTATTCTAAATCTGCGCGGACTAAGTCGCGGGCATAGTGTTAGTCTGTAATAAACGAATACTGTGGTCACTAATCAATTGTGGTGGATTCTGACTACCCGTAACGGCTGCCAATTACACACACACCAACTACACAAATGTACAGAGGCGGACTTAATGCCTTAGGCATTCTCTACCAGTCAACCTAGCTTATCGTGCCGTCTATACTGACGTGCTTTCTATTCATTCAATACTGGATTTTTATAAAAAGCTATTGGCCTATTTACAAAAAGAATACTTTAACTATGAATAATCCATTCCAAGTTTTTAATACCCCATTACTCTGTATAAAGGTTACAACTACTCAGTGAGTGTTTTCACCGATCGTTGCCCGTTTGATTCCCGATTTAGACATGACGTCCTGAAATCGATTTATTGAATGATAGTATTCAATTTGGATCGCGTATGTTGGTTTTAGACTTGTATTAAACGTAGGAATGTTTGTTTATAAATGAATATGTAGATTTTCTTGGAAAAAATTACGTGGTTGTATTTGCGAATTTGTTATTTTGTACTGTTGTTTAAGTAGGTCGCTTCTTTATAAGTTACTTTCATGATTTTCATTCATTAGTAATTTGTTGGTATGTCTTTCTCCTTTTTGTTGTATTTGTGTCAAAGTTCTTCATTTAAATGGTTGTTTTAGTTTCATCTAAACAAAGTGAAACAAACAATTTTATGCCAAGGGTTGCGGAATTTGAATGTTCATTTTATGTTATTATCGGTGTACAATATAGTATTTAATAAATAAATAAGTAAATTTGTTCGAAAGAGTCACCGCGGCCCTGAAACGCAAAGGGCATTTGGAGGAACACGGATGGGTTTCAGTCAGTAAGAGTCTGACACTCCCTTCCGCTCCGACCAAAGGTATTTAATGATTTCGCATTCTTAAAAAAAAGCTCCAATGTGAATTAGAAAATAACGTGATACATTATACCATTGTCACTATTCTGATAGTTATTTTGATATAAGAAGATTGTGATAAAACATGATCTAACAGCACGTGTCTTGATCTTTAGAAATCTTATCTCTTATTATATATAGAATAGCCTTTTCAGACAGGGTTGGGTTCATGAGCGTTAATATTAAACAATAAGAGTTGAAAACATTAACCCTGAATCTTCTAATCGATAATAATTTACAAGGGCATGAAATGCTTATTTAAAAAACCTTTTGAGAATTTCGGCAATTTCATCTAATATTTACTCATGCGACTCAGAACTTATCATAATATTAATTACCAGTCACTATTTAATTCATATCATTAGCACACTACCAATTACTGTAAGCCTTAACATAATATTAGTAATTATTAACCCCCATAAATACAACATTTCATGTCTCAACTAATAACGAAAAACTCAACGCACCCTTAACGGGTCATTCACCCAGCGGTCTATGTACAGAAACGTAGAAAGACCTCAATTTTTACAGAGTCAATGACCTCTAGTAGGAAAACTGTTTGTAACATTCATTTAACGGATGCTGTAGGTCCTTAGTGAAAAGGGTGATAATGAGTGCTGAAGATCTTGAATTGATAGTTGGTTGGTAAACATATATAGCGACAAGAGTCTTTTGTTTTTAAGCCTTGAAATTCTCACTGAGGTGAATGGAGAAAGAAAGACAGAAAGAGAGAGAATTATGTCGTGACTATTGGGAGAATGAAAGATGAAACCGTGTTGCGCCGACCCGAAGTAGCATGGCGTAAGCAGAACTGTATCTACCGGGGGGTTCCAGCAGTGCGTGGTGGCTTAAGGGTGATGTTAGATAGCTGATGTACATTAAGGAAATAATAGCAAACCAAAACGAAGGGAAACGAATGGACTTTAAAAACCGAATAAAAGTTTTAAAAAATCACTTTTCAAGCAGTCTGATGTAGTTGATGACATCAAATCTGTGACTGAACTAAAGGTAATGCCACCAACTGTAATAAACTGATCGTTGTTAAACTTTTTTGGAACAGTCCCTTTTTCTGTTTTTACATCATTTCCTTTTCATTTAATTATACGGCTCTGGCTGATGATCAACAATCGTAGCGTGGAAAGCCCCGTAGTTAGATGGATGTGGAATCCTTTTTTTTTTTTTTTGAAGATGGGAAATCATCAAATGACCCCTCCCGCTCTGGGTAGAGCGGCAGGGAGTGTCAGACTTTTACTGACTAAAACCCACCCTTTGTCCTCCTAGTGCCTTTCTTTCCAGGGCCGCGGTAACTCTTTCGAACATATTCCGCAACCCTGGCAGGCTCTGGCCCTAACGGGCCCCGACCCATGCTGACTGCTGCTGGTTTGGCGCGCGTAGAACATAGCGCGCCGTCAACCCGGGCCTGTTCTGATCGGACGGCGAGCTACGCATTGCTCGCCGTCCACAGGCATCAGTCACTGCGTCATGCTCAGGAGCATCAGTTCCTGGGCGGCGCAGTGGCTGACGTTCAACAGGAGGGGGTGAAATGGGGCCATTACTGGCACTCCATTTCAGCCCCCTCCGGAGCCCCTAGGAACCAGCAATGGCGGCAGAAGAAGCGGCGGCAGTGGCGGCGGTCGCGGCAGAGACGGCGGTGGCGGAGGGTTTCCGGCTTTGGCGGGTGGGGCACAGGCCCTACCCCAGCCCAGTGGTCGGCCGGCTTGCCAGCTGCCGCACAGACTACGCAGTGCGGCGCGGCGTCGCAGGAGCCGGCCCTGTGACCGGGCTGACCGTAGCGGAAACATAGACCGTTGCGGTCCACCTCCGAGGTGCATTGAGCTCCCACATGGTGGCTTGGCACCGGAAGCACCTCAGAGGTCGGGGTTCCAGCAGTTTGACCTGCGCGGAAACCCGCCTGTCCCGCCTTCACCTCCTCTGCTGAGCACCCCCCCGTCCTAACGATGGCGGCTACCACCTCCGCCTCCGTGACGAGTCGTCCAGGCCCAAGATGCGCATGTCAATGCACTTGGTGGGCCTGGTCACTCGGGCATCGTCCGCGCTTAGGGACGCCCTGAGCCTTTCGGCTAGAGCGTCCGCGGTTGGGCCGCTGGCTGCCCCGGGGATCTCCAACATCCGGGCTCCAGTCATGGTGACCCTGAGCCGGAGGCCCCCTACGATGCCTAGCTCGCCAAGGTTCACCGCCTCCTTCGCCTTGGTGAGCACGTCCGCGTACGTCACGCCTCTCTTCGCCGCGTCCAGCTGCAGTGTGAGAACTACAGCCGCGGTTTTCGGGGGGCGGAGCGCAGCCGCGACGCTTCGCGCCTTCTGCCGCCGCTTCCTCTCCCGCCTCTTAGCCGCCCTGGCTGCTTTGCCCGCCTTCTTCTTCTCCCCGGCCACTTGCTATTCGGCTTGAGCCGGGGGAGGTTCTGAAGGCGAGGAAGGCGAGGAAGCCGAAGAACAGAACAGAACAGAACAGAACAGAACAGAACAGAACAGAACAGAACAGAACAGAACAGAACAGAACAGAACAGAACAGAACAGAACAGAACAGAACAGAACAGAACAGAACAGAACAGAACAGAACAGAACAGAACAGAACAGAACAGAACAGAACAGAACAGAACAGAACAGAACAGAACAGAACAGAACAGAACAGAACAGAACAGCACAGCACAGCACAGCACAGCACAGCACAGCACAGCACAGCACAGCACAGCACAGCACAGCACAGCACAGCACCGGCTTCGCGGCAGCCCAGACCCTTTGTCCTGGCCGGACGACCCCGGTGTGGCAGCCACGGCGGCCGCGTACGAGGCCACCTTTTGATGGCCTGGGGCCTTCCCACTCGCCGCTAACGGGGGGTGCAGGACGATGCCCTCCAGGACGGAGAACCGCGCCTGGAAGGCAGCCATCTCCTGCCGCACTAGGTCCAGCACCTGGCTCTCCTGCGGCACGGGCTGGCTGTCCTCCCTGCACCCCCCTTTAGGTGCCCCCTGTGGGCCGGCTCCCTGGAGCCTGGCCAGGTCTGCTCGGAGCCCTGCATTCTCCCCCTGGAGACGCTCGGTGGCGGCAGCCAAGCGGGCGACCTCCTCCCGCAGCTTGGACAGCTCGTCCGCCGGAGTCCCACCTCGGTTAGCCTCCGCGATCGCAATCTCCAGGGGATCGTCCAGCATCGGCGAACTCCTCGGCTCGCTGGCCAGCCTCCTTGGAGGCAAGCACTCTGCCCTTGCCTCCCTCTCGGCCCTTACCCCGCCTGCTGGTGGGGATCTTGCGAGCCGAGGCCACCTCCTCGCTGCAGGACGACCCCCGGTCTTCCTCCTGGGCCGCTTGCGGAAGGACCTGGGGTCCTCCGCAGCAGTCCTCGCCCCCTCGGGTCCCGAGCTCGCCGAGCTGATGGTCGCCAGGTCGTCGGAGTCCAACTCGGACTCCGACTCTGCACCCGCGCGACGCTCAAGCGAGCCCTCCTCCCAAAACAGCGCGCCTCTGCCCGCGCTCTGCCCGGCCGACTCTTTGTCGGGTGAGCTAAAATCTAAACTACTCTATGTTTGAGTCAGTAATGGAAGATGTTTTAGCAAAACTTGCTACTATAAACAAGTGATAGTCTGTGGTGACTTTAAAAATTAATATTTTCGAAAATAATTCAAATAGCAGTCGATTATTAAATCTTTTTAAATCATTTCATTTGTCAAACGTGTTCAAAGAACCAACCCGAATTACTACAAATTCTGCTACATGTATTGATAATGTTTTTTGTTGCTCTGACAACTTAGACAAAACAGTCGTAAATTACCTGCCTTCTGATCACAGTGGACTTACAGTATCTTTTGAGTCCAACATGCCAATACAACAAGTGCAGATACAATCCAGGCATATTACAATCGGCAAATTAAATAAATTTAACAGCAATTTAAACAGTAAGTTAAGTGACCAGGGCTTCACAATGGACAATGGTATAAAGAATTCTTTTCACTTAGTGAAAAGAATTTTTTTATTTAGTGACTGGGCAACTAAAGGAGTCAGGAAAAGTAGAAAAAAACTTTACGAACTTTATGGCCGAACACGGAAACTTTTAATAAGTATGTTGCTTGTTACTCAAAAATCTTTAAGAATACCTACTTGTAAGGCAGCAAAGGCTTTATACATTAGCAACAAGGATAAATCGGCAGATAACAAAATTAAAACGGTTTGGAAAATTATCAATAATGAAACAAACAGGAACAAAAAACATAATAATGATTATACACTGCGGACTTCACGTGGACGCACAAGCGATAGTAAAAAAGTCGCTGAAGAATTTGTAAATTTCTTAACTACACTCGCGAGCAAAAGTATGGAATCACTTACTTGGAATTGATTCCGCGCGATCTTGAGTACTTAATAACCAGTTAAGAATGATAAAAATGGTACCATTTTAAAGGTTAAACTGTTAACATTAAATTGATACCAAATTTATTCAAATCACGCCATTATTTAAGAAGTTATCCTGGATTACGTGAAGAAGTAAGGAAAATGTTACGTTTCAATTGTTTGGTACGCCGCGAGTTGCGCCCTATTGACCCCCTATAAAAGCACGTGTTTTCTTTATCAGTCGACTTTCACACGTTGACCGGTACAGATCTCCACCACTTTTGACCCTTGAACTTGGACGACAATGGATACTACACCTATAGAAGCAGCACTAATCGTCGCCCTATTGCAAGAAGGGCTCAGCCAGCGGGCTGTCGGACGTCAGCTCCACATAAGCCAGTCCTGTGTTTCAAAAGTTTATAAACGCTTTCGGGAGACTGGTGGCTTTATCCCGAGGCCAAGATCTGGACGGCGCCGGTAGAGGGATGACCGTTTTATTGTGTCAACCTCTCTCCGAAATCGACATTTGACTGGTGTCGACGTCCAACAGGAGCTCCGAAATGTTCGTGGGGTAGCTGCCAGCGAGTAGACAGTTTGTCGGAGGCTTAAGCAAGCTAATTTAACTCCAAAAAGGCCTGCCACAGGCTCGAAACTGACGGCAGGTCACCGACAAGTACGCCTTCAATTTGCTCGCTACCATCTTGATTGGGAGGTTGAGCAATGGAGGCGAGTCCTGTTCTCCGACGAGTGCAGAATGTTTGCATGGCAGCGACCGAAGGGGTCGGGTCTACAGGTGGCCTGGGGAGCGATTTGTGCAGTGCTGTTTCGCTGAGACAGTGGCTTATGGGGGCGGTTCTTGCATGATGTGGGCCGGTATTTCCTTCGACGGTAAAACAGAGCTTGTTTTCGTGCCTGGCGGGGGACGAGGAGGCCGTCTAACTTCAGACCGCTACATTTCCGATATTCTGCTGGAACATGTCGTTCCTTATGCAGGATATATCGGTGATGACTTCCTCCTTATGCGCGATAACGCTCTTTGTCACACTTCCCGTGCCACAACTGAATACCTCGAAGAAGTCGGTATCGCCACATTGAACTGGCCAGCGCTCAGCCCGGACTTGAATCCCATTGAGCACGTGAGGGATGAACTGAAGAGGAGGATTCGTTCCAGAAATCCTGCTCCTTCAAGTGTAAATGTGCTGAAAGCGGCTTTGATAGAGGAGTGGGAAGGTATCCCGCAAAAATCAATTCAGAAGCTGATTAGGTCAATGAAGAACCGTCTTCGAGAAGTTATTAGGGCGAGGAGAGGGAACACAAAATATTGAAACTTAATTTTAAGGCCAAATATTTTTTTTAATAATTAATTTTTGTTGTGTTATTCATTTATTATTTTTCCATTATCCTTATGTTTTTCTACCTCCTTCACTCAATCCGGGATAGCTCCCTAAATACTGGTGTGATTTAAATGAATTTGGTATCAATTTAAAGTTAACAGTTTAACCTTTAAAATGGTACCATGTTTACTATTCTAAACTAGTTGTTAAGTACTCAAAATCGCGCGGAATCAATTCCAAGCAAGTGATTCCATACTTTTGCTCGCGAGTGTAGTATCCCAGTCAAAACTACTGAAACCTTAAACTCCTCGCCCTCGCTTTCTGTTGAATTATTAAAGGCGAACGTTTCAGCTTGCCCGATTGAATTAAACCAGACGGTTAAAGTTAAACCGTATAGTTCGGTAGTGGTACCTAAAGGTACTAGACAGGCGTACCTCCGTTGGCTCGGTAGTAGTACCTTTAGGTACTAAGAGTAACGTCATACGACATCCTAATCATAATTAATATTGTTGTTATTGATAAAGGTACTTAAAAAATCTTATGTATGGGCATTAATTAAAACAATTGGATAAATAGGTCAAATGTTAGCGGCAATAATTCTTTCATATTTAACCCGCAAGTTTACTAATTTTCATAAATAAATACAAAGTGTAAAATGTGATGGACTGTTCAAAATCATCCACCATATTGTTTTTTTTTTATTGTTGGGGTGTAGCCAAACGATTCTGCTAAACGATTTTTTTTTTAATTTCGATATACTCGATTAATTGAAATGAGTGATCTTCATAAATCGATTCTTAGAAATTAGAAAAAAAAAACGTTGGCATTGAACGTGAGCGCAGGGCACTAACAGCCAGATGCAACAGGTTGGCCCACAGATTCGCACGTTGTAGTAGCGGAGTCAAAATAACTTTGTTTAAAGCTTATTGTCAAGCGTTCTACACGGGCAGTTTGTGGGTCAACTGCACGCGAAAGGCACTGGATGCCCTGCGTGTGCAATATAATAATGGTTTCAGAGTGCTGTTGGGGTTGCCCCGGTTCTGCAGCGCATCTGGTATGTTTGCTGTAGCGCGAACCGACGACTTCTATGCCATTATGAGGAAAAAGACCGCATCCCTTATAAGCAGAATTAGGGCAAGCACCAACAGCATTCTGAAAACCCTAGCCGAGAAACACGATGCACCAATTTTAAAGCACTCTGTCCGGTTGCTCGTGCGGCAGGGTTGAATAAAATTAAGTTTATTACTAACCCTTAGTTGATAAGTGATTGTTGTACTAACCACCAATGCTGTCAAATTAATTAAATAAATTATTATTATTATTATAATATAAAATAGAGCACTGATGATAATAATTAATACCCACTACTTTCTCATGTAATTAATTTACAGGTTAGAAGTAGGTTTTTCAAGGAATCTGGCGCGAAATTAATTTATTTAGTAGGTTTTAACAAGGTTTTAACTAAATTAATTAATTTCGCGCCAGATTGTCCACGTTATTCCAAATTTAAATTCAGAATGTGGTCGTATAAATTCAGAAATATTTTATTATTTTAAAATTATTGATGTTTGATACTTTCGGCAGTTTCCTACAGAATGCCCAGTATACTTAAAATTTATTTATGGTGTATGTAGACTATAGAAGTTTTTTAAACTGATGTCAACGTTTCGTTCGTTTCGTTTTATTTTGAGTAAATTTGAGTGTGACCTAATATTTTTTATAAAGAAAACGGCCTTCTCGGCCAACAGGCTCGGCCAACGTGTACTGCACACTTTAGCGTGCCGATGTCAAACAAAGTTGTTAAGTGTGCGGTTATACTTGTTGGCCTATCCTGTTCGTCGGCTCGCTCTCGGGCAACGTGAAATTTTCATGATTTCTTCAAAATTAAAGCAAATTGAAAATATTGCATGTTCCTATAGTCGGTATGTAGCTGTAGGTAGCTATGTGTGAGTAGATGCGTGACATGCGTGATCCTAGAGGTTTTTTGATACTTTTTAACCGACTTCAAAAAAAAAAACCCCTTATTTGATACTATGTTGTATAATGTAAATAATAAGTCGCAAAAATTTAATTACGAAGTTGAGCTTCGTTTGCCGAGGTCGGTTCGTGGATGGGTAATTACATAAGTATCCACCGTTCTCCGGAAAGCACGCTGCAGTCACACTATGTGAAAAATTGGTATTCAGCTCCAACATAGTTGGGAAAAGACTAGGCAGACATGACTACCTCTCACAAAAAGACGCGAAGTTTTTGGTCAAAATCTATGACACCTAGAAGACGAATCTATACCTCACTCTGCCCTTGCCTCCCTCTCGGCCCTTACTCCGCCTGCTGGTGGGGATCTTGCGAGCCGAGGCCACCTCCTCGCTGCAGGACGACCCCCGGTCTTCCTCCTGTCTGGGCCGCTTGCGGAAGGACCTGGGGTCCTCCGCAGCAGTCCCCGCCCCCTCGGCTCCCGAGCCCGCCGAGCTGATGGTCGCCAGGTCGTCGGAGTCCAACTCGGACTCCGACTGTGCACCCGCGCGACGCTCAAGCGAGCCCTCCTCCCAAAACAGCGCGCCTCTGCCCGCGCTCTGCCCGGCCGACTCTTTGTCGGGCGAGCTAAAATCAAACCCGATCAGCTCCTGAAAGGACGGTTTGGATCGGGGGCCTCCTCGGCCACTGTTGCCATGTGCAAATGGAGAGCGGATAGCACCGTTGCCCGAACGAAGCGGAACGGAACGGAACGGAGCGGAATAGAACAGAACAGAACAGAACTGAACAGAACGGAACGGAACGGAACGGAGCGGAACGGAACGGAGCGGAACGGAACGGAATGGAACGGAACGGAACGGAGCGGAACGGAACAGAACAGAGCGGAACGGAACGGAACAGAACGGAGCGGAACGGAGCGGAACGAAACGGCGTGGAACGGAACGGAACGGAATGAAACGGAACGGAGCTGAACGGAGCAGAACGGAACGCAATGGAGCGGAACGGAACGGAACGGACCAGAACGGAACGGAGCGGAACGAAACGGAACGGAACGGAGCGGAACGGAACGGAACGAAGCGGAGCAGAACGGAGCGGAACGGAACGGAACGGAACGGAGCGGAGCGGAACGGAACCGAACCGAACCGAACAGAACAGAACAGAACAGAACAGAACAGAACAGAAAAGAACAGAACAGAACAGAACAGAACAGAACAGAGCAGAGCAGAGCAGAGCAGAGCAGAGCAGAGCAGAGCAGAGCAGAGCAGAGCAGAGCAGAGCAGAGCAGAGCAGAGCAGAGCAGAGCAGAGCAGAGCAGAGCATAGCAGAGCAGAGCAGAGCAGAGCAGAGCAGAGCAGAGCAGAGCAGAGCAGAGCAGAGCAGAGCAGAGCAGAGCAGAGCAGAGCAGAGCAGAGCAGAGCAGAGCAGAGCAGAGCAGAGCAGAGCAGAGCAGAGCAGAGCAGAGCAGAGCAGAGCAGAGCAGAGCAGAGCAGAGCAGAGCAGAGCAGAGCAGAGCAGAGCAGAGCAGAGCAGAGCAGAGCAGAGCAGAGCAGAGCAGAGCAGAGCAGAGCAGAGCAGAGCAGAGCAGAGCAGAGCAGAGCAGAGCAGAGCAGAGCAGAGCAGAGCAGAGCAGAGCAGAGCAGAGCAGAGCAGAGCAGAGCAGAGCAGAACAGAACAGAACAGAACAGAACAGAACAGAACAGAACATTACCAACCTAGCTCAACTCAACAATAATAAGGTATCTTCTAGCTTTCAGAAAAAAGGGTCTAAGCCGAAATCCTTTAACATATTCCTACAAAACATTCAAGGCTTTGCATCAAACCAGTTGGAAATAAAATTATTTTTAGAAAAAACAATTTAACATATTATTTGTATATTTCATTTAGGTTAAAGGATTCAGAAATGTTAATTAATTATGACAATTATAGTATGGGCAGTTGTTTTAGTCGAAAATCAATGCTGCGTGGTGGTTCATTAATATTGATTAAAAGCTGTATTACATTTAAAACACGTAAAGACATTGTTGAACTGTCGGCGGAACATAGGTAACATTGAGCTGTCTTGTGTTGAGCTGTATAGGCATATCATAGTGTGCGTTTACAGACCCCCTAATTATCTAAACTACTCTACATTTGAGTCAGTAATGGAAGATGTTGATGTGACTTTAATATTAATATTTTAGAAAATAATTCAAATAGCAGTCGATTATTAAATCTTTTTAAATCATTTCATTTGTCAAACGTGTTCAAAGAACCAACCCGAATTACTACAAATTCTGCTACATGTATTGATAATGTTTTTTGTTGCTGTGACTACTTAGACAAAACAGTCGTAAATTACCTGCCTTCTGATCACAGTGGACTTACAGTATCTTTTGAGTCCAACATGCCAATACAACAAGTGCAGATACAATCCAGGCATATTACAATCGGCAAATTCAATAAATTTAACAGCAATTTAAACAGTAAGTTAAGTGACCAGGTATTAAACGCACACTATGCCAGCAAGCATTTTATAAGTTAGGGGAGTATATTGAAGATAAAAATGCTTGGCTCAATGCTGGTACTGCTCCACAGCGCCACTAGGTAGCCACTAGGGGGCTCGAAAGTAATCTGTTAGCATTTGGTAATATTGTTGGACCGGCTGAAGATTGTAAGAATGCAATATTTTTCATTAACTTATTTAACATTGTATAATTTCATGCACATGTGTGAGTACTGTGTATCTTTAAACTGTAATGATCATTTTGGGTAGGTCTTTGACTTGAATGTACCCTGGCGATTGGGGATGTCATGCTCACTCAAAAGTCTGGCTGATGGTGGCGCATGCGTTGAATCATTTGGCTCCCTTAAAAATAGATGAGCCGAATGGTGCTAGCGTATGCGTGATGTTCGTGAACGGGCGCCGTCAGCTGGGACTGGTCATCTCTCGGCTGCCATGGTTTATTTTAATTATTTCTTTGAATTGTTTCTCTTTTACTCCGGACTCTTTTATCCTGCACGTCTTTTACATCGTTCTCACATATATGTATAATTTCAATATGAATGATGTAACCATAATTTTGTAACAAAATATTATTTTTAAAAGAGTGTCCGTGGAGTTTCTTGCAAGTTCTTCTCCATAGAGATCTACGCTTTGGAACGTGCAAATAGCTTCATCGTATTGACCGACTGACCTTGACAATTCAAAAGTACCTGTAAATGGTCTAATTGAAATAAATGCTTTGACTTTGACTTTGATGATGATAAGTTACAGAAAATGTAGATGAAGAAAACATTACATAGGGTGACAAACTGAAATGGCAGTGGGCACATTGCACGCAGAACAGATGGTCGATGAGGCTGGAATGTTCAGGAGTGGCGACCGCGTACCAGAAGACGCAGCGTAGATGCAGCCTCCCACCAGGTGGATCGATGACCTGGTGAGGGTCACGGCTAGCCGATGGATGCGAGACGCACAGGACCGGTTGTTGTGGTGACACTTGGGGTGGCCTATGTCCAGCTGTGGACGTCTTTCGGCTGATACGATGATGATGAGAGTGACACAATGGGCGGCCTTGTCGCTAAAAACGATCTTTTTAAGACATTTCGATAGATTTTAAAGACAAAAGGAACAGTAGTAACACAAGAGGAGAATCAAATAAGCAAGCTCCGTTCTAAAAAGCCGCGCAGCTAAGAAAACTTAACTCCGCATGAACTTCATTTGACACCTTTTTCAATTGATAAGACAGATTAGCTTTCACAACAATACGAAACTGTATTCCCATATAAATAAAGACAAAGAATGTTAATTGGATTGTTTTAACATATTAAACTATTTTGTTACACATTCGAGTCGTCGTTGAAATAAGACAAAAGCTTTGGCAGACTTTCAAAGATTTGTCACTTGGGTGGAATATGGATGTAAGTGCAAAACCGAAATTCTACAAGAGGATTTATTCATTTTACTGGATTTCTTTAATAAAATTACGTTGGTGTGTGCTTTTTGAAATCTACGATAAACAGAGAGGGCTGTGACGTCACTCGCAAATCACGCAATTGTGAATTTGCGCCAAACCTAAAAACAACGTCTATTTTTCCACCGATTTTAAATAAGTCATGAATATTTTTGGAAAAATAAGCATTAGGCCTATGTCTAGCAGTGGACGTCTTTCGACTGATATGATGATGATGATGAAGCGTTAGAGTCAAATTATTTCGAGATGACTTAAATAAGGTTCACTTATATTGTAAAGTGAACTTTAATTTTATTATATTTTAACGAAATAATTGCTTTACGCCTCTATTCATGACCAGTGAAATGCAAACCATTTAAAAGATTAAAGTAATCTGTCAACAGTCAACGTTTAATTTTAATTTCTAAATATATCGTCAAAACAAATGTATTTTAAATAGAAATAGGTACCTACTGAATAGAAAATAGCGCAGTGAATATAAGTAAAAATATTTTCATTGGTAAAATTACTCGGTGATTGACACAAATTGGAACGTATGCCGCCATCTTGTTTTTTTAATACATTTTCACAAATTATACTAACAGTATTAAAAAAATAACTAATTATCCTGACAACAGCTTCCAGAAAAAGTGCTATTTCGATACCTGAAGTTTCAGATCACGTAAGGAACATTAACCCAAAGTGCCAAAATATACCTTACTGCAATTAACATTAGTGACATTTATAAAGTAGATAGACGAGAGCAGTAAGTAGCCGTGAAAAAAGTCCAAAATGTTTGACATACGCTAACGAAATTCCTTACATAATTTATTCCCATTTGTGTACTCTCGACTATTGTGGTCGCTGATATAATGACGCCATTTCAAAAACTCAAGAGTCGTTAAAATAATGTCAGTATTGCGTCAACTTTTCAAAACGTTATCTAAATAGAACAGCGATTTAATCTTTTTATTTTAAAACCAATTCAGCTGATCTTAAAAGAGTATTTAAACAAGATTAATATTAATCTCAATTCAGCGAAGTCGTTGATGGACAAATAGATTAAGTACTGACGGACAAATAGAGCTATTGACGGTAATGTATGGTCTGCAAAACGGCACAGAGAGAGAACATATTTTTCTGAGAGTTGTTTTTTTTAAATTCAAATGGTTTCTGATGTTTGACCTTTGCTTTACTTTTGCCAAATGGCTGAACTGAAATTCTTAATATTTCCAAGCCACACTTGAAAGTTTTGGAGATTGCAGTTCAGGATCAAAGTTTGCACAGAAAAAACTTTAGAAAATTCTATCATCAAGCCTGTTAACGAGTAGGCAGAGGCATCAATCCCACATTTAAACACTGAATTTTATATCCCTCTTATTCATTTTGAACTATACCTAAACTATAAATCATCAAATGACACACCCTCCCGCTCCGTCAAACTCTTACTAATTGAAACCCATCCGTGTTCTTCAACATGCTCTTTGCGTTCCAGGGCCGCGGTGACTCTTTCGAATAAATTCTGCAACCCTGGAAGTTTATATCCTTCCTAGGATAAAAATTAAAAACAAATCAGGCTATAATAACCCATAGAAACTAACTACAAAATTATATTATTATTCCAATACTCCTTAAAAAACCCAGACTACAGGCTTCTACCAAAACAAAATCCTGAAAGAAAAACCCAACCCAACTTAGGAACAGCTAGACAACTCAGAAAAAATTCACCAACGTCTCTCCAGACAGTGACATCACATATCTACAAGAGCCATGACTCTCTCCCAAAGTCAGTCATATTGTCCGAAGTCCGTAGGCGAATGTCTTATGTCTACTAACCTGCCTCTACACATACTAACAAAAACAGAACAATATAAAATCATGACGTCATGAACCCATCGGTCACCGGCCCGGTTGTTAGTTCACCAACCGTCTCTCCATCAGGTCACAGCTCGTCTCCGAAGCAAAAAGTCATAAGTGGTTATGAGACAGCCTTTGTTGTCGTAACATCGAAGTTTGGAGGTACGACATTTTGTTTTGGTAATATTTTTGTGCAGATTTGACCTTGAGTTTATTAGCGCTGGTTATGTATTTTCTGCAATGATATGGGCGGTTAATAACTTGTGTACAAGGGCCATAATAATTGCCTTAAATGTGTACTTCAAAAATAATGTAGGTATAGACACATATTTCACTTGAAGATTCAAACTGATATCAATTTTAATTACACCCAATTCAAAAGTTCAACACCAATTAATTACATCAAATGACATAAAAACAGTTAGCGCTAATATAAATATCAATGACGAAAGCGCTAGTACAATTCGGCCATGTTTTTTTCGATCGTCTAATGTTTTGGCCGCGCGTTCGTTGACCGTAGCGGCCACTGACCTTGCTACGCGACCTTCACTATAGTTCAACGAATGTACGTATATTTTCGGGCGTTTTCTTTAAGGAAAATTGATCAGCCGGCTAGAAAGGCCTTCCACCCCTCTCTTACACCCCACATTCGTAAACCAAGAAGGGGGTTACGAAGGAAAGTGAGCGGTCAAACAGTCTGGTCAGCAGGGGGCAATGATTTTTGCGCGGTACAACGCCCACTTTTATTGGATCTGTACCTATGTATTTGTGGAAAATTCTGGAATTTGTTGTTGATGCGATGATTTTAATTTGGTTTCTCATTAGTGGTTATTGAATTTGATTGTCATTGAGATATTGTTTTGGGTCAGATAAATCACACAGATAGCTGAAAACATAAATCAGTATTCTTCTTTATCGTTTTGCGAATCGCAACCAATCTTTAAAGTGCGATACCATGCTAGCTGTCAAAAAATAAATGAACTCACTAAATTATGCAATACCATTTAAATTCAATTATGGAAATTAATTTATGTTAAATTGAAAATGAAAACTGTTTATTTAGTTTTTATTTTTACATTATTTTGAATGCACAATTGGAATTCATTGTCTTGAAAGATCTAGTGGACTGGAATTTGGAAAAGAAGGGCTATCTTTTTCTCAACTTACTTATAAAATTCACTCAAAAATGCAACTTAACACGTTTCCTTTCCCTTCTGCAAATATCAGACTGTGATCATAACTATTGACAATCAGTCCACGACTGGACATACATCTATCATCACATGCCACTTAGCTGCATTCTTAAATTCTCTCATTCAATTGCTACTCGTACCAGCCATGATCCACCGAGGATCTTCGCAGAGGGTGATTACCCTGCGAGGATCATCGAGCCTGAGGGCGTTCCACCCTAGGTTCACCAATTCAACGATTCGATCGACATAAAAGTAAATCGTGCAATGTCTCATTTCAAATGACCCAAAATAGTAACTATTTCAAAATTGAAACAAAAAATTGCTACACATCATCAAACAGCAACTCTGCATGTAATCAGATTTCTCATCCAAAATCTGGCGTCAAATCGAGATGATTACCACAAACAAAGATTTCAACGTTTTTGTCAACTCTGATGGGAGTTACAACACAACTTTACTTAACAACAGTTATTTTTTTAATTGTTTTCGTCATAGCTACATCTGTCTTGTAAGTTACAGCGTGAAACCAGTTGCTGTTTGCGAAACCGTCGCAGTTGCTTCAGAGAGCCTTGATTCTAGCGTTTCTTTGGCAACTGCTTGTTAATGTTTGACAAATGTTATGAAATTGCTTTAATAGTTATTGTGGTCGTTTGTATTTGTAAGAAAGTTGTGTGTTGTGTGTTTTGTAAGAAAAATAGTTGATAAGCATCTTTGCATGAGAAAAGGGCCGTAAACGTCGGAGTCCGTGTTTCTTGATAGCTAAAATCTGGGAGTCTTTAAGGCAAGAGTGAATAGGTTACTTCTAGGCAAGCGTGCTCCATAGTCTACCACATCATTGCTCTCCATCAGATGAGGTTGTGACCAAACGCGAGCTTATCAACTGAAAAAAAACGATGCGCTTTTCTCTGAACTTTTGGACTGTATAATTTAAACAGAAGAAAAAGAACTGTGAACATTCATAGATTTTAATATTTATTTTCTCAGTTAACATGGAATCACCTTATCCCTTCATCAACACAAGTTACTAATGTACATAACTTTACAACACTCAATACACCCTCATCATCATCATCATCATATCAGCTGAAAGACGTCCTCTGCTGGACATAGGCCTCCCCGAAGTGTCGCCACAACCACCTGTCTTGTGCGTCTCGCATCCCATACACCCTAAAACCGCAAAAAAAAAAAATATTGCCCCAAACATAAATGTTTGTATAACACGACAAAATGTACTGAACAGCTAGAGGAAATCAGACAACCTATTTTTGTTTATTATTTAATACCGTAACATTCTTGAAACATTTTATCATCTAGTACATGAAATGATTACGAGAACCTAGATGTCTGCGGTCTTATCATGTGAAAGTGATAAGCGGGGTAGGTAGAGAATTGTTTTATAACACTGTAGCTAAACAGATGTTAATGAACCCTGGTGCGAAATGATATCAACTTTCTTGGGTTTTATTACACAAGATTAAGAAATAGGTATCCTTGTTGACGTTGTTTTGTTATTACGGGGGGTTGTAGTTTTATACATTGGTAAATTATTTTCACAAGTACGAGTAGGTAGGTACTCACCAGACATGGTTTGCATTTTTTTGAGTTCGAAATCATCAAATGATTTCGTCCGCTCTGGGTGGAGCAGAAGCGAGTGTCAGACTCTTACTGAATAAAACGCATCTGTGTTCCTCCTTATGCCCATTGCGTTCCAGGGCCGCGGAGACTCTTTCGAACAAATTTCGCAACCCCAGCAGGCATTGTCGTCATATTTTACGCGACGCTGACGTTGGTCTACCCATGGCGGATCATCATGCGTAGCGGGAGCCTCATTGCCACAAGCATGTCGTGGATCAGCTTAGTTTTTAGTCTTTCCTTTTAAATTGGTACCATTGAAATGTTAGTTAATAATTGTCTTTACCTGTAAAATTATTTCCATATGGTGTCGGACGTAAAAGAATAGCAACATCCCATCACTTCCCGTGGGTGTCGTAAGAGGCGACTAAGGGACTCACCAGAGAATGGGCAGCAGCATTCTGCAGCAGGGGGTTTGCCATAATCGCAACGCAATGTACCTAACATTGCGTTGCGATTATGGCAAACCCCCTCCCATTTGGGGGAGAGGCTGATGATGAAAATTAAGTACTTACTCTGAATACTAAGTTAAGGAGTTTTAGTTTAGGTTTATAGGTAATTTGTGACGACTAAGTAATACTTTTTCTTCAGATTAGTACGAGACGAGTATAACTTTTTGTACCACCAAGCAAAATGCCTGCTTGATATTTTTTTTAGTATTGATAGGCTCCCGATGGACCACAATCTCACCTATCACTATCGAACATCATTATTTTGCCAAGCTTGGGTTTTCCCAATGAGCAGAAAGTCAGAAGTCAAAATCAAAGTCAAAACGTTTATTTCAATTAGGCAATTAAACGGCACTTTTGAACGGCATCATTGATATTTAAATACTATATATAAAAAATAAAGTGACTCTACTGTCCGTTCGCAAGGGTAGATCCTTATGGAGAAGAACGGACAAGAAACTCCATAGTTACTCTTTTCAAATAAATAAATTTCAGTCAGTCTACCTTTTCAGTGTAAAGGTTCAGACACTTACAGATTCCTATCTTTTTATCGCCAAAAGAAAGTGTTTTGGTGCCAATGACCCGTTTTCTGTGAAGATAGCACATTTTTGTTGAAAAAAGATAGGTAGGTTTTGTTTTTCTTTGTTCGTTCAGTTTTATCTTTTTAGAGTGATATTGCGTAATTGTAGCAATAATCAGTAACGGATTATAATCTACACGAAATAATATAAGTGGACATTGGCATTACCTACATGAAAATGTTTTATTAAGGGGAATGGAAAACGTTTCGAGGTCATTTGAGGTCATTAGACCCCATATCATCTACACCAACGCCGCATTACACCAAATTAGGAAAATCACGTTTCTCATACGAACCTACCAACATATTTAACATTCATAAACAAATATTTTAACCACCTCATTCAGGTCTCTAATAAGGTTCAAACAGTTCAAAATCAAAGGTCTACTTACGGTGGTAATTTTCACAACACGCGTAGAATTGTGCAATTTGATGTACCGCCGAAAATTCGCAGTTCGACGACCCGAAGTACGCACGCACACATACGAAGGCGTCTCGACGCTTGTACACGTCTATTCTCTATACAGACACGGACGCACACAGCCAAAGGCGTGTAGCGATAGGCTGAAAATAACTGTGTATGTGTGCGCTCTAATGAGGACGAATAGGATGGCTGAAACTTTTTAATTTACAGATAAAAACGCCATTAGACTGTTTTCAATGTCGGTATTTGTGTGGTTTCTTTTGACCGGTGTTTATGGACGATTCCATTGTTAAGTACCTAGTGGTTTTTGACATAGATTTATGAGTAATACCTGCCGTCTTTGTAAGGGTATAGGCAGAAGGCAGAAAGCAGACTTCTTCGTCAGTGTTTTTTTGCTATTAATGGGCCCTCTTTCCATTTTTCCCGTCGTTTTCTGATTTTGGGCCAGTCTTTTGCCAAAGATTCTGATTATGTTCTTTGTTTTTTTTTTCAGAAGTCTTCAGGAAAACCCACTTTTATGGATGGGAAATCACCAAATGATCCCTTCCGCTCTGGGTGGAGCGGGAGGGAGTGTCAGACTCTTACTGACTAAAACCCATCCGTGTTCCTACTAGTGCCGTTTGCTTTCCAGGGCCGCGGTAACTCTTTCGAACAAAATCCGCAACAGCAAGACCCCCTGATCCATGACAATCATTTGGCTTGAAGACATCCACTGTTGGACATAGGCCTCCCCGAAGTATCTCCACATCAACCAGTGCTGCTGCGTCTCTCATCCAGCAGACTCCCACGGCCTTCACCAGAATCTCTAGACAACTTGACATTCGATAGCGATATCAATAGTCGATACGTCATGGCATTGACTTGCGCAACCGAAATGTCACGTGGACAATTTGAAACATTTTGTTATTTTGACAATCGCTATCGCCGGCGGAATATCACTTTGTCTAGAGTCCAAGGTCAGTGGTGGGAGGCCTTCCAACGCTGTGTCCTACGGTACTTGGTTGCCACTCCATAACCTTTGAGCCCCATCGACCAGAGCACGTTGCCCTATCAAATTCCACTTAAGTTTGTCAATTCTTCGGGCTATTTTGGTAACCTTGCACCTTGGTTCTCCTGCTATCTTGATTTCTAATTCCATCACCTTAAGGAACTCTTTTTCTTTTTCATGGATGGGGATTCATCAAGTAACTTCTTCCGCTCTGGGTGGAGCGAAGAGAGTTTCAGACTCTAACTGACTAAAACCCATCCGCGTTCCTCTTAATGCCCTTTGCGTTCCAGAGCCGCGGTAACTTTTTCGAACGAAGTCCGCAATAACCCAAGGGAACTCTGAGGTTAATAATATGAAATAATTTTCATGGAGTTTAATAAAAACCTCTTCAAATATTTTTCTTTGTTAGCCGTTTGTAGGCCTAGCCAATACATCCTCCTTTCAGGGGGCAAAGTCCTTGTCACTGATTTGATAGATTACACGCAAGTAAACACATTATGTCACCTTTATGACAGTAATCATGTTATTTATCAGTCACGTTTATACCAGATAAGATTTGCCGAAAATTAATGTATGGTCATCAGAACTAGACAGAAAAATATGCCATTTTGGAAGGCCAGTGTAGAAATTGGACAAAAATCAGTACGTCACGTACGATAAAAAATTGATGTCCGTTGCAATCATGACAACCAATTATATTGAGAAACGAAAACATACTATTATTTTGTCATTTTCCTCAGTTTTCTTTCTACGATCATCATGTATAATGTAACAGGTATATCGAGGTCATTACGAACCCTTTTTTTACTATTAATAGGCACACGTTTGACCACGGTCTCACCTGATGGTAAGCGACGATGTGGTCGAAGATGGAGCACGCTTGCCTAGAAGTAATCTGTGCACTTTTGACACCCAGGGTCAAAACTACCGGGCCCCAAGTCTAAATTCGTCATTCCAACACGATTCCATTGTCATTTTGCTATAAGTTATTAGTAATCTGCTAAATTCATAATGGTCGATCATTGGTCGGTCAATGGTCTCGTAATAGAATTGTGGTTCTAAATATTTAATTTCTTTGAAAAGCAATGTCTGCACAATGACGTTCTGGTAGGTCACTGATCGAAGGAACTGTCAAAATTTTAGCAGATTACCTCATACGTCTGTTATTCATTTGTCATTATGTACGAGATTACCATTCCACACCATTTCTTTCAATGGAGTGTCAGTGATCGACCATTAGAAAGTCATAATGACGCTTTTGCATTAGTAGATTACCAAACTTGTCAAAATCAACAATTATGAAATCAATGATAGACCATTCTGACACTATTGTAATAGCAGACTTGAGGCCCTGCTTCTATAGTATCATAAATGAATCGCCAAACAAAAGCTTCTGCAATACAAAAGGTGCCATGAACTCCCAGAGTTCATAAATGAGACTACAATGAAAGAGAGCCAAGGACAATATTGTGTCATAAAAATTACATGAAAACGCAAATATTGTTCTTTGTAATATTTTTGTAATACAATGAGAAGATTTCATTTTCGAAATTCAATAATTAGTTGGTGTCACTTAGTTAATAAGCGAGGGTCAGGGTCGTTTAAAGGGCCAGGTTTGTCAGGTCCAATCTTGAACTATTTAAACGGAAAGATAACACAAATAAAAGGAAACCTACACATTTAGGTTTTGAAATGCCCGTTCCAAAGATAGAACTTTTTCGGCGGAGCTGCGTTTACATGGCTACTTAATTTAAAATGCTTTGCCTAGGTCAATTACTCAACTACCCTTCAATAAGTTTTGTGTTGCGTTGCGGAAGTGGTTGTTACAAGAGTGTTTTTATTCGATAGATGAGTTCTTTCTAAAGTGTCCCTGTAAATTTTATACATTAAAGCACAGATATATTTAACTGTAAAGTAGACACAAAAATTGACAAAATGTAGATTATTACTATTGCATGCTATTTATTGGCCAAATGTGTGTTACTAAATATTTTATTTAAGAACTTCATCTACCTACCATATTTTATGCAATAAATGAATTGAATTGAATTGAATAAAGTTTTTTTTTTAAAGTGAAGAATCGGTGATTCTATAAAAAAGTTGGGGCTGAGTTGCCAATTCTACTAATTTTTAAGCGACATTCACAATTCATATTCGTATGTTAGTCGCAATCTATCAAAAATGTATGAATTAAGGCTTTTTTGTCAGATTGGGACTGAAAAGCGAATGCCAGCGGTGTTTTGAATTGAATTGGCCCTGCACTGATATCAAATTGCAAGATTGTACAAACGCGTATAAAAACAAAAGAAATCATTGGGCATTAAAAACTTCAACCACATCTGTCAATGGGAATAGTGCCCAGAATAGCTTGGCAGCATTTCCATGTTGAATTGAAAGAATCAGTAGAAGTGAGTTGGTATTTTCCGATGGAAAATTCTTCTATCTGTTGCGTGGAATGACGTGAGAATCGTGATAGATATTTGTCCGGTTGCCTTACGATTAAGTGGATAATGAAGTTCCTATCCACACCAAACCTAAACGTGTTTTTATGCTGGTTTAAATTATACGCAGTAGTCTTTAATTTTTCATTGGACTTGGCGTTTTTCTGGTGGTCGCCACTCTTTATTCTGGGTCTCAGGAGTTGCAATTGCTGGGAATTTAGTGACGGGTTTGACCCAAAAAATATATGGTATGGCTATGGTATTCCTGGATAAAACAAGGAAATACTAACCCTTACTGAACATTTTTGAAAATATCAGAATTTGTTCGAAAGAGTCACCGGGGCCCTGGAACGAAAAGGGCATAAGGAGGAACACGGATGGGTTTTAGTCAGTAAGAGTCTGACACTCCCTTCTGCACCACCCAGAGCGGAAGGTTTCAATTGATGTGTTCCCATCCACAAAACGACCCCGGTTAAAATGTTTATTCAACCACATAAACCAAACAGTTTTAAACCGGATACAGATATTATCTGGTACAAAAATAGAGTTCATTCATACTTTTCTCATGACACATCATATGTGCCTATATGATGTTTCTTGGAGCCTCAAAACGGTACTAAACATATACGTGTAAGCGACCTTATCATTAGGGTTATCTCATAAAATAAATCTTTGCTACACAATGGTTGGAGGCCTCCCAAACACCGGTCTACCATATTGAACAGATTGATTTGTTCGTACTTACATACATAATAGGTAAGTATATTTTTTGTGAATTTACTTACATGAGTTATTGACCCTTATCATATTTATCGTTCCACTTACATTTTATGGAAAATGTTGAGATTACAATGGCTCGTCATCATCATGTCAGCCGAAAGACGTAAACTGCCGGACATAGGCCTCCCCCAAATGGGGGTTTTGCATTAATCGCCACGTTTGGCAGGCGGGTTGGCGATTGCAGTGTAGCTGCAATGTATGTACAGATAATGCTGCTGCCCATTCTCTGGTGAGTCGCTTAGTCACCTTTTACGACACCCACGGGAAGTGATTTTTATAGGCAAAGCCAATAACCTCTGAAATGTCATCTGTACACCCTTGTGCTAACATATCGCTGGTAACAATTTAAATAAAAGAAAGAAAAAGGAAAGACTGGCTAAATCAACAGGGTGTTTAGAAATTTTCGTTTATGACACCGGTATATGTATAATTCACATCTGAAAATTAACTAGCTTTGGTCTTGATGTGTGATTTCTTAGATGATCCTAAAACGATCCGAGAGCCTTTTCATTATAATTATGTAGATTTCTTTGAGATCTTAAAATAAATTGAACTTTTAATTTGGAAAATTTTGCATTCTTGTTTTCGCCGATGCTAAAGTTGTGCAAAGATAAGCATATCAAATTACCTATTTAGATATGTCTACAATTAAAAAACACACATTCATGCTGAACATCACATTACAAAAGGCCCAGCCATTTTCGAGATTAACTCACACATACATACAGAAACTCACCGTATTTCATAATACTTATTTTTATCTGCTTACCTCGCAGCAATGAGATAAAAACAAGATAAACGTATCCCACGTATCCGTAACGAAACGAACATAATATCATTAAGTCATATCATAACGTTATCAGGGTACATGAAATATATTATAAATTCTTTAGTACTGACGTTAGTGTGCGTCACAGACATACCTACTTGCATCATCGGTTAAGCTGTTATTAGTGCTGGAATATAGAAAAAGTCTTATTAATTACTAGCTTCAGCCCGCCACTTCGTACGCACATATAAAATTAAGTCCGCCCGTACATACCGCCTATTCTACATAAAGATTAAATAAATTAATTAATTAATTGAATAGCAAAATTTAGTAATTACCAATTACTTATTCAAATTTTCACAACTATTACTACATACACACTTAAATAAAATACTTAACTAAAACTATAAATAATCTAAATCATGGCGTCGAAAAATTCCTCCGCATCGCAGGCCACTGGTAATGTACCCAAAAGGCTGGCAGCATTGCCACGTTGTATGGCAATGCTTATCCTTTGTCCGAGGTAAGAGTCAGCCCTAGGGTCACGCGAAGTGTCAACTGAACGTCTTGACAGATCTTCAATGATCAGACAAGGAATGAGCAAATAAATAAAAATCCCGATTTTTCCCGTTCCGTGGTTCCGTGGAATTTCGGGAAATTCTCTTTTAGTGTTCCCCTTTTTTTAAGGATAGGAACTCATCAAATGACTCCTGCCGCTCTGGGTTGAGCGGGAGGGAGAGTCAGACTCTTACTGACTAAAACCCATCCGTGCTCCTCGTAGTGCCCTTTGCTTTCCAGGGCCGCGGTAACTCTTTTGAACAAAATCCGCAACTCTGGCAACCTAATAGTGCTTGTGTGTGACATCATAGTAAAGTAGTCAGAAATGGCACGCTAGGTTTTCATACAGATCGTGATACTTGCGTTATCTTTGTCTATCTATAACTGTGTACACCGATGCAAATTGAGCGCGAAACTGGCGGCTTACGATTTTTGATCGTAAGCTGGGCACCGAAACGGGCACGCGAAGTAGTTGTGATGTGAGTCATGTTCTGTGATGGTGCTCCACACTGGCACTGCGTTTGGGATGGGTGAAGAATGCCCTATTTGGCCAGATTAGTAGCCTCATCCTTATTCACAACGGAATCATCGGCACTAGCACTTCATAGTAACACGAAGCTGCCGACACTTCGTGTGCAATTAATTTTGTTGTAAAATAGTTATTTATGCAACTGTTGTATAATAAGGGGTGTTAAAACACGTTATCACACCAGGCGAAGCCAAGTGAGATAAAAGTATCACATGAGTGTTTTAACACCTCATTACCTATGTAGAGTTGCATTCAAGACGTTATCTACACCCATAACATGAATCCTCCTTAAAAGGTTCTGAAACCAGATTGTCCTTTGCTGCATTAGAAATATTTGGTGGTATCAAAGCTTGTTACACCTACTTATCACTCATTTTTGCAGACAACAAATCTAACAAAAAGGCGGGATTTTTTACCAGAAAGTGACATCACAAGCTCCCACTCTTGATCTTCGTCAATTTTTATTGATTTAATAAAACAAAAAAACGTTTTTCGATAATCAAACTGACGGACTAAATATAATTATATTTTTTAATCAGAAATCATCCTTATTCCTCATCTAACCTTCATCATCATCAACTCAGCCGAAAGACGTCCACTGTTGGACGTAGGCCTCCCCCAAGTGTCGCCACAACAACCGGTCCTGTGCGTAGATCCATCGGCTACCATCAAACCTTACATAACACTATTAACTAAGTGATAAAATCACCTGATTGTTCCTATCACCATTTCCCCAAAAATCAGCAAAAACAACCATTGTCATAGCCTTATCATTATTTTGTCATAATGTTATCTAACACAAAAAATAAATATGAGTTCCCTAATCGCTACGTAACAGATATCTATTTACGTCAGAAAAAGTCGTTAGTTTGTTCATGTAAGCCAGTAACCTGGGTTACTAACTAAATTATCAAGCACATGAGTTCAAGGAATGATCAAGACGTGTTCCACTTTACACTTTTTAGTTAGGTAATCGTGAAATTTCTATTATCTCCTCTTTGCTTTGTTGATCGTGAGAGTGACTTGAGCGTAGGGTGCAAAATTTTGTTTGACTTTTAGCGTTTCGTACGTCATAAGAGCAACGGACCTTTTAGGATGCTTTCCTTGTCTGTCAGTGTGTGTATGTCAAGACACTATTTCTCAGGAACACGTGGAGGTATCAAGTTCTGGTTTAAAGCCAATAAAGACATAATAATGTCACTAATTTAGAACAATACTAAAAACACATAAATAGACTACAAAAAGCTCGTCATCAGTATTAGAAGTTAATAATTACCCATCCAATGCATATGAGAAAGAGGTCAACCGTCGAATCCAGCTCGGCTGGGCGGCGTTCGGGAAGTTGCGCGGTATCTTCTCGTCTCATATACCACAGTGTCTCAAGATAAAAGTCTATGACCAGTGCGTGTTGCCAGTGATGACCTATGGACTCGAAACGTGGTCGCTCACAATGGGCCTCATCAGAAGGCTTAAAGTCACCCAAAGGGCAATGGAGAGGGCAATGCTCGGAGTTTCCTTGCGTGATCGAATCAGGAATGATGATATCCGCAAGAAAACCAAGGTCACCGACATAGCCCGAAGGATCGCCAAATTGAAGTGGCAGTGGTACAGGGCACATTGCTCGCAGAACAGATGGTCGATGGGGCTGAAAAGTTTTGGAGTGGCGACCGCGTACCGGAAGACGCAGCGTTGGAAGGCCTCCCACAAGGTGGACCGATGACCTGGTGAGGGTCGCGGGTAACCGATGGATGCGAGACGCACAGGACCGGTTTTTGTGGCGACACTTGGGGGAAGCCTATGTCCAGCAGTGGACGTCTTTCGGCTGATATGATGATGATGATGAATGCATTCAATTGAGTTTGACTTTGACTTTGAGTTACCCATCCAATGCATTCATTTCTCCAGAAGTGATCGATCCGCAATTATGTGCTGGCTAAGTTGAGTTTTGAATGCCTTGAAAGAGTGCAGATTTCTTCTATAAAACGGTAATCCATTATAGAGATTGTTGAAATTAAAGAAGTTGAAATTAATTTCAGTAGGTCTACGGTCCTTCATAGCTCTGAAACCAATAGGCTATTAATCCAGTACAGCAAAATAAAAAAACAAGGCCTTACTACTTATGCGACAGATTTTGATGCTCACAAATAAATCAAAACCTGGGTACTTCCATTTCACCTAGAATCATGAAATTGTCACTATCACGAACTATCTATCTAAAGGATCAGGGAGTGCACACCTGCGTTTGCGCACACATTTCAGCTCTATTATTATCTCTTGCGTACTCGGTCGTGATTATCATTACCTATATGATTTAATAGATATTATTATTACTAAGGAAGTCAATTACTGTCTTTTTAACCGACTTTAAAAAAATGAGGAGGTTCTCAATTTGGTTGTATTTTTTTTGTGTTTGTTATATCATAACTCCGTCATTTATGAAACGATTTGAAAAAGTACTTTCCGATTGGTCCTATTTATATCTATTTACAACAAAATTGCGTATTTTGCTTTCTTTTGACTTTCCAGTGGTGTTTACGAATTACGAAAAAAAGCTTGTAACAAAAAAATATAACCGATTTTCAAATAAAATAAAACACAACAAAGTATAAAATAACTTTAATTTCAGAAGTCGGTGTCAAAAACGAAGAAACAACTAAAATCTCTGACGTCCAAAATCAAAGTTATTTTGTACTTTGTGTTGTTTTTTTTTTCCATAAGACAAGTGTCTAAAACTCTTTTTGCACACCAAAATTGCAAGAGACCAATAAAACCTGCGAAGAATTCGCCGTCCAATATTACCGAACTCAACAATATTACGTCACAAAGTCACGAGGACATCGTTCGTGTAGCATAGTATATGTGTCATATGGTCATTGACCTCTGCTTAACTCATCTCCGACCAATGATCTCAGCGAAACTGTTTCCGTCTATATTAGACGAGGCATTGTATGTAGCTTTATTATACATATTTGAATTATATTTTTATTGATTTGGCTTTCCGGGTATTGACTGTCTACTTAGTTAAGAGGGTCAGAGATCATGGGTTTTCCAACCATAATTTCATTAGAAATATAATAAGCATCACCATCATCATCATATCAGCCGAAAGACGTCCACTGCTGGACATAGGCCTCCCCCAAGTGTCGCCACAAAAACCGGTCCTGGGCGTCTCGCATTCATCGGCTACCGACCCTCACCAGGTCATCGGTCCATCTTGTGGGCGGCCTTTCAACGCTGCGTCTTCCGATACGCGGTCGCCACTTCAGAACTTTTCGGCCCTATCGACCATCTGTTCTGCGAGCAATACGCATAGGTATACTTAATAAAAAACATCTTTAAAGAAAGAAAATACATTTATTTACCACAAACATATAGGAACATAACTTGCTTACAGAAACAATAAAACAAAACTAAACAAAATGGTGACTTAACCAGTGATGAGACTAAATAAAGGGTGGCGTACCCTGGACTATCAGCTCTTCTGCCATTTTTCTTTGTCATCTACCTAGCCTTTACTCAACTATGACAGGGTGAGATTCCAGTCTAAATGGATGCAGCTGAATACCAGTATTCTCCTTGAAGCAAGTGCCTGGCAGGGGGTGGATGCGGACTGCTCAAGACTGGTATGGTTGGCGCTCTTTGGGGAAGGCTCACGTTCAGAGCAGTGGACGGCAATTGGTTGATGATGCTGATGATGAAGTGCCTATCTGACATCCATAACCCTGCAATTGGATAACAAGACTGGTGTTACATTTTCTGGCTTCTAATAGGCATGATTCCTGGTTAAGAAAATATTATTATGATTCTATTTAGTCCTTTATAGAATCAATAAAAAAGATGAAGAAAAAACGCATCAAAGATCAGGGGTCTACTCTCTAAGCCCGAAGTACTAAAAACAACTGTCAAGTCGTGTCTTCATTCATTCTTAGTTTGGGTTCGGGACTAACCGTAAGTCCGTAGGTGATACGGATACGCACGTAACTAAGGCCGAAACTACGGACTTCGGGCTTAGAAAGTAGACCCCAGGAGTGGGGGTTTGTGACGTCACGGGTAAGTAAAAAGTGTAGGAACTTATTTGTGACGTCACACGAGTTTTCAACGCACTGTATCGTTTCCATTCTTTGTTTAAAAGTGAAAAAAGAAAAAAATACGTGTTTAATATTTTTTGAAAATCAATCTGACGAACTAATTAGATTCATTTAGTCTTCTACCCTCCATTGCAACTGTGAGAGATCTACTCATGACAGACGGTATCAACTGCTTTACGTGCTTTCCGATGCATACCGATGTCTTGACTTCAGCAAACCCTTGACCACGCCGTGCGGCTAATACTCAGTCACGAGCCATTAAAATCTTTTCACCATACCCCAAGCTATTCTCGCATGGACCAACACGTGAGCAGAATCCCTTGCCCGCCACTTACCACCCACACTACATAGATAACGTCCTAAATATAACCACAGCGGACAATAGGCCAATCACCCCCAAAATATCTGTATGTACGGACGTGTGATCATCACTAACACGTATGGCCATGTCAAAGTCAAGTTTGTCATGACAATGTCAATTAGATATAAATTGGTGTCAGTAAACGTCTGGTGCTAAACATGGGCTTCTCAATGTTACAAAGTAAAGAGGCTTACAATAATATTTTTGGCACTTATCGGTCTTTTATATTGGTACTGATGACATAGTGGTAACATCGGTCTATGAATACTTTCATAATACACCGAGGATTGTCGATAATTTCTTTAAGTCGAAGAGTGAATAGGTTACTTCTAGGCAAGCGTGCTAAAAAGTCTAACGACCCCACACATCCCAGTGTCAGAGTTTCGAAACCGCCTCAAGGGCCTCTGATATGGTTTGACGACCGCCATTTGGCGACCGGAACCACCGGCTTATACGTGCCTTCCGAAGCACGGAATCATCTTTTTATCAGACAATTAGGTGATTCAAGCCTGCAATGTCCTAGCCAAACTGGAAACAACTTTATATATGGTTCCCGTGGGAATAGAACCCACGACCACCGGGTCACAAGGCCCAAACCACTCGACCACGGTGGCAGTTTTTTTTTTTCAACCACTAAAAAATTGTGAGAACAGAACGAACAGAACAGAGGAACTCTTCAAACTGGAAAGCAGCTATTAAACAGGATGTAACACCTGAAAAGGGGTAATTTTCCTCATAATTATGAACAACTTTTACTAAGGGACCAATTGCTTTATTATTGGCACTAAAGTTTGGGTTAACCTTCTCCGAGAAACACACGAAAAATGTTCGTCACAAAACACAACAATTTCTACTCAACTCCAGCAACTACATTTGGTATCAAACGGAAATAGATAACTTTCACTCCGTAATTTGCCTTCCCTGATTTTGGTCACCCATCCATTTTGTGACCGGAAGGGAAACCCTCAACTATTTGGTGCAACAATATTAGATTCTTATCGATCGATCTTTCCTTAGACCTTAATTGTTGAGGTCATCGAACTGTCTAGCCTTTTTTTTTTTTACGGGGCGAAATCCTCATGGATGTCCTCCGCCCTGGGGCGGGCGGAGGGGTCTGTCAGACTCTTACTGACTAAAACCACCCCGGTGTTCCATCTTCCACCTACGCCGGGGATCGCGGGAACATAGCGACTTCCGTAATCCCCGGCTGGTGCCGGCCCGCCTCTGCGGGCCACATCTCGTATGCGGGGGGAGTGAGGTGTTTAACTCCCCCCGCGACGTCAGAGGGGCGCACGGGAACACCACGCGCCGCCACCTCGGGGAACTGTCCAGCCTGGTGCAACAACTGAATGTCAAGACTGGTTCGTTGATCGAGACGCTACTGCTGAGCACGACGTTTTTTGTTGGATTCGAGGAGCAGGCAAAGTGTTACTGGGTTTTTCATCAGGTATTTATATGTAGCAGCTAGAAGTCTGAGCCAGGTTGATGAAAGCAGACACAGCCCCTAGTATATATGGGTCTTAGGTTGTGGGACCTATGAACTCGAAACGTGGTCGCTCACAATGGGCCTCATCAGAAGGCTTAAAGTCACCCAAAGGGCAATGGAGAGGGCAATGCTCGGAGTTTCCTTGCGTGATCGAATCAGGAATGATGATATCCGCAAGAGAACCAAGGTTACCGACATAGCCCAAAGGATCGCCAAATTGAAGTGGCAGTGGGCAGGGCACATTGCTCGCAGAACAGATGGTCGATGGGGCCGAAAAGTTTTGGAGTGGCTACCGCGTACCGGAAGACGCAGCGTTGGAAGGCCTCCCACAAGGTGGACCGATGACCTGGTGAGGGTCGCGGGTAACCGATGGATGCGAGACGCACAGGACCGGTTGTTGTGGCGACACTTGGGGGAGGCCTATGTCCAGCAGTGGACGTCTTTCAGCTGATATGATGATGATGATGAGGTTGTGATGAGTAGCCGGGACTACCGGCCTACCGAAACACAGAAGGCGAAGTCTTCAGTGATTAAATCATTAAGGAGTTCGTTCGACCTTTCCTTTTGGCTTTGGTGTCAGTGCGGGTAAAAACATAATAGCTATCCGCACTACCTGTCTGAGGTACAAAATTATTTATTGAAATTAAACTTTACGTAAAATAGTGGTACATGGGCCGACTTAATGCAACAAGGCATTCTCTAGTCAACCTTTGGGTTAAAAAGACTGCACTGTAACTATTGTTGTTTCCTTATATTTCTGCATTAAAAATTCAGGTAATTATTACTATAATACAAAATAAACTAATGGTTAACCGCAGAGTTTTAATTAAAAATGGTTTCATTATTGTTCTGTTACTGACTGTCACCTTTTATCGTTTTGAGGAAAAAACTGCAGCAAATTGTGTTGCTGTCTAGCTGTGTTATAATTAAGTAAATAATTAATATCTAAGAAAAAAGAAAGATCAGTAGAATTTTAACATTTTCAAGTCATCATCTGCCTAGCCTTTTTCCCAACCATATTGGGGTCGACTCCCATTCAAACCGAATTATGCTGAATACCAGTACTTTACGTGGAGCAGTTGCCTACCAGACCTCCACAACCCATTAACTGGGTAACACAGTACTTCCATCAAAGTTAGAGTGAACAGGCTCCTTCTGGGTAAGCTAGTACCATCGTAGACTTTGTCTCTGTCATCTCTGACATTGACTAGAGTCAAGAGCAAATCCATCTATAATAATAAAAAAAAAACGTCTAAAATAAGAGAATGATAAAACTAAAAAAAATATACACTTCTGGACACATCTATTGGCCCACCTTGTATTTTCAGTTTCGTTTGGTCCTAGCTAAAATTTTATATTAGATCGAGCAAAAAATTTTTATGCAGTTTTGAACCTGGCACATTCACAATTTCATTCAATAGTCTTTTTTTGAATTTCGAACACAGAATTTAAAGAAACAAAAGACAATTTGGAGCCTGTTTGTTGATATCAAACAATCGAATACTAAGAAAACTTGGTTTTATTGGTTTACTTGGATTTAATTCTTGAAAAAGTGATTGATATCTTTGGTTTTGCAACAAACATTACTTATTCTTAACATTAAGGTGAGGTTCTATCAATAATCTATGGATACTTCACCTGAAGTCGCCGCCCAAGCTGTGGCACTTATTCAGGCCGGACACAGCCAAAGAAACGTGAGTGCTCAACTTAATTTAAGTCGATCTGCGGTCCGAAATGTTTATCGGAGGTACCTAGAGACTGGCGGCTTTGTTCGTCGCCAAGGAAGGCCACGATCTCGGGTCACAACTGAAAGGCAGGATCGATTCATCGTGACGACCAGCTTGAGAAATCGTCACCTTACCTCCATTGAGATACAAAACCAACTTCGCGACTTCCACGGAGTATCTGTGAGCGCTCGAACTGTTCGGAGAAGGTTAAAAGAACGCGATATGGTACCACACAAGCCAGCTAATGGGCCCAAACTAACGCGAGCCCACCGAACAGAGCGCCTTCATTTCGCACGCAGTCATTTAAATTGGACACAGCAAGATTGGAGCCGTGGCGCCTCTTTTCTGATGAGTCTAAAATTGTGTTACATGGCAATGATGGAAGGAAGAAGGTCTACCGACGTAACGGAGAGCGTTTCGCACAATGCTGCTTTGAAGAGAGGGTTGCTTATGGCGGTGGCTCATGGACTGTCTGGGGCGGTATATCCGCGAGCGGCAAAACTCAACTTGAGGTTGTTACAGGACCACGGCTGCCAACATTAAATGCTGAAAGGTACATTCGTGAGTGCTTAGAACCTCACGTGATACCATACGCGGACTATGTGGGCCCAAATTTCCTTTTTATGCATGATAATGCAAGAGCCCATGCGGCCGGCATCGTCAGGGAATATCTTCGGGATGTGAACATCACAGTTATGGACTGGCCAGCCAGAAGCCCAGACATGAACCCCATTGAGCACATGTGGGACGAGCTAAAAAGACGTGTTAGGGCGCGTCAGCCAGTTGCCCAGACGATGCAGGAGTTGAAAACTGCCATAGAAGAGGAATGGGAGATGATCCCTCAAAATTTCATAGAGCGGTTGATAAACTCTATGCCTAATCGTATGACAGCTGTGGTAGATGCCCATGGAGGCAACACGCGTTATTAAATTAAACCTTTATTTGATAAAACATGTTTTTTATTCAAAAATCAATTGCCTTTAACAAGGCGCATATCCAACTTGTTAGGCGTAGCTCCATGTCGTATGGTATTCCGAATTCAAATTTAAAACAATACGATCGAAAAAGATGGTAAAATGTATCAGGTTTAAAACTGCATCAACAGTTTTTGTTCAATCTAGCAATCATAATTCGGTAGGGGCTATCGAAACCTAAACTCTAAGGTGGGCCAATAGATGTGTCCAGAAGTGTATAATGTACATTACCATGTAAACTTCCACCGAAAATTGGTTTGAACGGGCTAGTTAGTAGTTTTTTTTTAATACGTCATAAATCGTTAACCGCAATTTACCTTTCATTAAATCAACTCAAATATAATTTTCACAGATGATGTATTTCTGTTGCCGTTATAACAACAAATACTAAAAACAGAATAAAATAAATATTTAAGTGGGGCTCCCATACAACAAACGTGAAACAGATACAGACCGCGTTCCGTATACCGACCTCGCAGCCGAGGTCCGTCGCGACGCCCCATTCAAAACCCTCCCCAACTTTTGCCAACGAGCCAGCCCGCGTCGCTGAGCCTTTAGCTTTAATAACCCCTAATTAATGAAACGACCCAGCCTGATTGTCCCTTGCTGTCCCTAACTGACGCCGCTAAGCCGAGGTCGTATTCCACAGGGAATGCCCTTAGCGAGCGGTCAGTAGTTTTTAGCTTGTAGCTAGTTTTGTTGCCTTGGCTGGGGGCCTTAAATTCATTTGAGGCCACCACAGGTTAGTCCGGTTAAGCAGTTGATATCCCAAGTGTGTTAACTTGCTAGTGGTCATACCAATAATAAATTCAACAAACGTGATTTTTTTGCCGTTTTTATAGATAACGGTACGGAACACTCCGTGCGCGAGTCCAACTCGCACTTGGCCGGTTTTTTTTGATAATGGGGATGGGAAATCATCAATTGACTCATTGCGCTCTGGGGGGAGCGGGAGGGAGTGTCAGACTCTTACTGGCCGCGGTGACTCAACATCATCATCATATCAGCCGAAAGACGTCCACTGCTGGACATAGGCCTCCCCCAAGTGTCGCCACAACCACCGATCCTGTGCGTCTCGCATCCATCGGTTACCCGCGACCCTCATCAGGTCATCGGTCCACCTTGTGGGAGGCCTTCCAACGCTGCGTCTTCCGGTACGCGGTCGCCACTCCAAAACTTTGCGCGGTGACTCTTTCGAACAAATTCCGCAACATAATATACCTCAACACTACAATTTATAAAACAATACTGTTGACATTATTTTCCTTTTGACTGTGAAACCGCTAAATACTGCTATGAGTTCGATCTTAACCATTATTGATTAGAAAATGGCTTCCAACAATGATGACGCCAATTCTCGCAAAACTTATGCCAACGCGTCGAGTAGGTGTAGAACTAATACTTACTTATACTATTACCTAAGTACATAACATAATAACATAGTAGGTACATAGTACTTAGTATAATATTAGTAACTAGGGTTAATATACTTAGGTACGGGAGTTTATTCGAGGGCTTTGACTCTGTAGGTCGAGCACCTTATGTTTTTTACCCGTCATAGTTATTGGATACAGATATAACTGTAACTATTCTCATGGAAAATCTCATGGGTCTTGTGTAACTGTGTTTGCGTTAAGATAAGATATTGTACTAGAGATAATAAAGGGTAAGTAACTAACATCGTCGATCCGTTTTTCAGTCGAAGTGAAAACTTTAGCGGCGTTGTGCACTTTTTCGGATGGGTAAAAAATGATGAACTCGCGTCAGGACACGTGACCGTCAGCACACGTGATCTGATCGAAAATTCGTAAGACGGATAATGTAAGCACTCTATGGGATGGGTAAAAAATGTTAAACTCGCGTCAGGACACGTGACCTGATCGAAAATTCGTAAGACGGCTAATGTAATATAAATTGTCATGTTTGTGTAAGATAGCGCAATAAATGAATATTGTATTTAACCACAGAAGTACTTTTATACTGATAAATAAAGCAATTCGTGCGAAATTATTCCCTAACCATTTCAAAATATTCAAAAATGTTCAAGTTTTCACTTCTGCCGGCACTCCCGGAGTACATCCCGTTGTTTTTTTTAAATAATAACGAGCTTGAGCTCTTCTAGACTAAGTGCTATTTTATCAACTACCTATAATGATTGTCGAAATGCTATAATCAATAAACACGGTGTTCCAGCAGTTCGTGTTCATATTTAAGGGTGGTGTATATAAAACTCTTCAGTTACTGAGTGACTGAGTGACTGATAGACAATGCACAGCCGAAAATACGGGTCGCAGAAAGCTGAAATTTGACATGTAGGTTCCTTGGGGAGTGTAGGGGAGCACTAAGAGAGGACTTCCCGAAATTCATACGAAATAGCTAGTGAAATATATTACGGCAGCGCATGTAATTTTACATGTTCATTCGCGATTATTTTATGGTTTCACCTTAGTCGAAATTTCTATAGAACCAATCGGAAAGTATATCCTTTCACATAAAAGAAGAACTTTACAAATCGGTTCATAAATGACGGAGTTATGATTAAGTAACAAACATAAGAAAAAAATTAAGTAAAGGTTTAAAAAATACAACCGAATTGAGAATCTCCTTTTTTGAAGTCGGTTAACAATCACCATTATTGGGATAACATTACGCAATTATTCAACCAAAAACTCCAACAGTTCAATACACCCAAAAATCAAGTGTCATTCCGCTAGACAAACGCCTATTAGTGCGACGTCATAGCTCCGAATCGGAGTTCGTACGAAGGTCGCCGGGCCTTTGACTCGTTGCGTAATGTAGCCGTGAGTCCGTGACTCAGCCGACTAGCATGCATCGGGTTAATGTACGGAGTTACGGACTCATTGCAATTTTCTATTGGTAAATGACGTCATTGGTTGCAGATTTTGTCGACGGCGCGTTGTGTTCGATGCGCGCCTCAAATAGATGTCAGCATAGTGGTCGGAGCCCGCTAGGGTTGCAGAATTGGTTTTCTGGGTGGGTTTTTACTCAGTAATAGTCACACACTCCCTTCCGCTCCGCCCAGAGCGGAAGGTATCACTTGACGATTTCTCATCTTTAAGAATAAAAAAGGTGCGAGAATACGAAGTACATATTACATTTTTTAGGTAAGTACTTTTATTTATTTAACACTTTAGCACGTAAATGTACAGAGGCGGATTGAATGTCATATAGCCATTCTCTATTTTTTTTTTTTTTAGGTATGACCACTAGCAAGTTAACACACTTGGGATATCAACTGCTTAACCGGACTAACCTGTGGTTGCCTCAAATGAATTTAAGGCCCCCAGCCAAGGCAACAAAACTAGTTACAAGCTAAAAACTACTGACCGCTCGCTAAGGGCATTCCCTGTGGAATACGACCTCGGCTTAGCGGCGTCAGTTAGGGACAGCAAGGGACAATCAGGCTGGGTCGTTTCATTAATTAGGGGTTATGCTGGGTTGTTTCATTAATTAAAGCTAAAGGCTCAGCGGCGCGGGCTGGCTCGTTTGCAAAAGTCGGGGAGGGCCTTTGGTAGATGCAGAGAATAGTGGTAGGTGAAATAAAGATAATTAAAAGCGATTGATCATTATTTCTCTCTATAGCTTTCCATCAGGTGTGATCAAGGTCAAGAGCTAGCCCAATCATAAATAAAAAATAAAAATAAAAATTTAGATTTTTTCTCCATTAAGTTAACATAAAAGTGACTCAAAACAAACAAGACCTAAGGTATATGACCTTTAAGTATAACTTAGCTAAAAAAGAAAGTTTTCTTAGAGAAAGGAAAGTACGCATTGAATTCAAAAACACACCGAATTTATCTAGAAAAGAAATGTATGACACATAAGAGATGGCGTTCTACGAATTTTTGGGCTAACAAAACCACAAACATAAAGCTCGGGTTCCGTGATGGAGTAGGTAAAGACATTTAATTTACACTAACATTTTTCCCCTAGCATTATGATGTAAGAAGTAACATTTAATAAGGTGCGAGAATATACAGGGTGATTTTTTCAAGTGTTTGCGGATGGCCAAATGCGACACGGCACGTTTCGCGCAGTGGTTGAGCGATTGGCTGCTGCGCTGCGTGTCGCAGGTTCGATTCCCACACGGAACAGATATTTGTATGGCCTACACATAGTTGCTCCGGGTCTGGCTGTTTGTGTATGTGAGTATCAATGTTTGTAAACGCACCCACGATACAGGATAAATTCTAGTCTGGGGAAACGTTTTAAAAAAACTATGAGGAATAATGAAAAAACATTGAAAGGAGTCTTTTGATGAAAACTAAAACAACATTGGATTTTGGAAAAATCGCTATTCCTAGCCGGAAATCCAATTGGTTGATTTTGAAAATAATAAACATACCCAGGTATTATAACACAATTCGAAAGTGTCGATACTAAGGATCAAATTCTGGGAAGTAATAAATAACACATGGCAAACTTTTTAATTTGATTCCTAGCTAGCGCCGTGCCTGCAATTACTGAGCCGTTAAAAAAGCTTACAGGAAATCAGGGTTAATCTAAGTTATGAATGAACATCAAAATGTCAATCATCTCTCGCTCACAATAGACCTCATCAGAAGGCTTAAAGTCACTCAAAGGGTAACGGAGAGGGCAATGCTAGGAGTTTCCTTTCCTTTTTTCCTCGAGTCAAGAATGATGTTATCCGCAAGATAACCAAGGTTACTGACATAGCCCGAAGGATCGCCAAACTGAAGTAGCAGTGGGCAGGGCACATTGCTTGCAGAACAGATGGTCGATGGGGCCGAAAAGTTGTGGAGTGGCGACCGCTTACCGGAAGACGTAGCGTTGGATGGCCTCCCACAAGGTAGACCGATGACCTGGTGAGTGTTGAGGGTAGCCGATGGATGCGAAACGGATCTCTTTCAGCTGATAGGATGATGATGATGATGTATATCATCCCTTGCACTGACTGGGGCTAATAATTTGGACAACGGACCTTGAAATAATTTGCGATATCTAAAAGATGTGACCCGAGATTAAGATGGCTCAAAATGAGACTGCTCTCGGGCACCGGTATCCCGTGCCTGTAGCAGAAACAGTATAGAGAAATTAACAAATATTTTAATAATTAGGTATTAAACGTTTAAGGAAAACCTAATACAGGACACTGCAATGTCCTAGAACCAAAAATTTTTAGAAAAGTGAATAATGTGTACTATTATTTTCCTCTACCTAGTGTTAAATCTGTAAAAATGTGTTCCGTTCATGAGCTGGAAGTCTATAAGTTGTGACAAATACTTTTACGTCAAACAAGGTTTAGTTGTGACAATAAATGTATGACAATTCATTATTTATTTACTAAATAGGTCATAGATCTTTCCGTAACATGACTACTGCATCGGAATCGTAATTTCTGGTGAATAATGTGTAGAATTACTAGGAAAGTAACAATAAGTATAATATTTTCCTTTTGACTGTTACAAAATTCCGTTCGGAAGTTTTAAACGTAATCGCAAGGACTGTAGTACGTTTTGTGGTTACTATTTATTTACCCGGTTCCACTCGAGTTCGTATACTCACGCTTTTTCCCGGAAAGAGTAGGTAGAAGTTATACAGACTGCTTTGAGCTTCTATCCTTATTGGTTCTAAGTTTATGTATAGACTTAGGTATTAGGTTTAACATGTTTTAGTAGGTAGTAGGTCAAAGATTCACGTTTTTCTCCATGGGTGTTGAGAGAAACGGCCAGAGCTACGATACTGATGTTCCTTTTGTTTTCTGGTTAAGTTAGTAATAATAGATTATGCACCGAGGGGAAAAAAACTCCTGAATCATTGCGTTCAGGACTCATTAGGACGCCCGTGACATAAGAGACTGCTTTATCCCCTGGTTGCATTATCTACCATACTACTAGCAAGTCTGTTGAGGATTACCACTGTTCAATCGATCTGCTTAGCCACTTCTCAAGTTTGGGTCAGCTTTCAGGCTAACGATGCAGCTGAACACTAGTATTTTACATGTTGCGACTGCCTATCAGACCGATTGCGGTGAGAGGTGGTGGTGTGAGGTTTCCTGGTTTCTGGACCCGTAACACCAACGATGCTGTCCAAGGCACCAAGGAATCCCAGTATTACTACTGCTCTTTGTTCAAAATGGTTGAGATAATCAGCAGGAGTTATGATCAACAATTTGAAGACATGTGACATCCCCAAACCCATCTTACACTGGGTCCAAGGACTGGCTTTTACCTTGGACAGAAGGATAAGCATTGCATTGTCCTTATTATGAGGTGTACAATAAAGTAATAGATTAATACCCTACAGTGGGAGCAATATCTAAGGCTGATAATGCTTCAAGTCAAACCAAACTGTCCCTATAAGTACCAAAGGATATCTATTCAGTGATTTTTATGAAGAATATAGTACCTCGTTTAATTCATAAAAATCATAAGAAGGTACCTACATACATACATATTACATGAATACCATAGCAAATTGGGATCAACATTATGATAATTCGGGCATAACATTGTGGTCTCATAAATATTCATTCACAAAACGTTGTTACTCGTAAAATAATGCATTAGGTACCTATCTAAATGAGTCACTTTGCATAAAGTTAGCGATACGTAAATTTTGGTTTGAATTTGTATTAATAATTGGGAATTTCTTGATGATTCACCAATATGTTTCAAATTGTGGAAATACTCATTATTTTATCTATAGAGTATTTTTATTTTATCTGTTTGTCATGTTTAGGTTCACTAAGCGCAACCGGAAAAATTCCCGGCGACATCGCGGCAGAACCAGGTGAAGATGGCGGAACAAGCTTGATGCCTATGCCTGCCCGTGAGAAATGGAAGGGAGAAAGGGAGTCTTTAACCTTTCTGAAACAGAACGAGTTGCGTGAAAGAAAGACAATAGACTTCTTTCTTTCACGCGACTATGATTTTTTTTATTGAGTAATGGGCTTGCTCTTGACCTTGATTACACCTGATGGAAAGCGATAGATTAGGTCTATGATGGAGCTAAGGAGTGGAATTCTCTGTCAGAGTCTGTGTTTACTGATAGCTAAAACCTCAAGCAAGCAATGCGTGCTGCATCTTCGACCACATCATCGGTTACCATCAGGTGATATAGTGGTCAAACGCGTGCCTATCAATAGTATAAAAAAAACTTAAATAATTACTCACTCAAACACTCCGTCTGGGTGGTACTGTACGTTCAAAAACCCCGAATTATTGGCCTATTACAAAATAATTGTACTGTCGTTCACCTATTAGGTGCAATCACTAACTTAATGTCAGAAGGACCACTTTTCACAAGATTCCTTATAAGAACCATCATGTGCGTCAGGATTAAGGGCTCTTGAATTCAAAAACCATTACTATCAGGATTTTGTAAAAGTTGTAAAAAAAATGTAGAACCAATCCAAAAATTTGTAGCAAAGCCAAAAAAAGTTATAGCAATTCAAAGAGGTCCCTCAATCCTGGGGGTCTACTCTCTAAGCCCGAAGTCCGTAGTTTCAGCCTTAGTGTCGGGCGTTTTTACTCCGTATTGATCACCTACGGACTTATGATAAGTCCCGAACCCGAACTAAGAACAACTGTCAAATCGTTTGTCATTCATTCTTAGTTTGGAGACACAAGGGTTTCTGTATGTATCTCGGAAAATTGATGCAAATTCAAGCTTTAAAGAATATCAAGATTTAGTAGGAATACAATTAACCTTCTCCAAAATTCAGCACGATCAACAACCTTAATCCTAACGCTCATCTGGCAAGTTGAGTTTTAAACAGACTCTGATGAAGACGTAAAATTGTTCAGTTTAAAACTTGCAATAGCGAAGTGTGCATTGGCTTATGATTATTGTGAAGACAAAAAATGTACAGGGGCGGATTTAATGCCTTAGGCATTTTCTACCAGTCAATACTTGTGTGATGCAGAGGCAAATAATAGTAGGTGCAATGTTGGTGTTTTTCTTTTGTTGGTGTGTTGGTGTTTTCCTAACGTTACGCGTCAGAAAAACACTAACACACCAATACTCACAACTCCTCCACATCGCTGTCATTCGGACATGATCAGAAGACTGGCAGCATTGCCACGTTGAATTATTGCCATTTTTTAAGAGTGCTAAGTCTTTGGGAACCAGCCAGCCTTCTGTTCACGCAGTGTCGTTATTAAATTAATTCCTATGATCCAAGAGGAATACCTACCCCATTTACACTTGACCTTCTAAAACTTGTACACATAGTGGATTGATTGTCATTCAATAACAGACAAATTACAATTTCAATTAACTAACATTCATATGGTTAAGAAATTAATTATATTCTTGTTTCATTGAAATTAAGTTAAATAGAAAAATGTCATTGACTAACCTGTGATCTTGACTTAATGTTATGACTACTTTTGTAATGTTATATTAGTCAGTGAGCTTGTAGCGGCATTGATGCCGCCACAAAAAATCAGCACAGCAGAATTAAAATCACAACAAATGAAACTCGCGGCGCCATCTATCTCGACAGCTGCGAACTAGCTTGACAAAATCCTAAATCGCGATATAAGAGTTTACCGTGCGATTAGAACATATGTTTGGGATGCATGAAGGAGCCTCCTCGTGTCGCGCAATTTGTTCCATCTAAGACTAAACTGAACCGAGCGCTCGGCGCATCCTGGACAGTCTCACCTAACATCTTATAAGACTGGCCAATCCTTCCCTTGCGGTGGTAGGGCTAACACCCGCCTGGTTCGCGACCACCCTCCCACCGGAGTTCGGCGTCAAGCAGCCTTGTGTTTCGTCGACGCGTACGGAGTACCAGTGCCTCAAGGCATCTTCTGGGCACGCTCGCTCCATCATAGACCTCATCCATCGCTTTTCATCAGGCGTGATCGAGGTCAAGAGCAAGCCCATTTCTTAATAAAAATAAAAAAAAGAAGATTTCTACGAAATATAGAGATTTTTGAAAAAAACAATGTTCATAGCCAAAAGCAGAACCCGTTGATTTCCGAATAAAAACACACTAACACTATTGTATTATTACACTCGTGTCACTAATGAGGATCCAATTCTGGAAAGTTATAACACATCCATGAACATGGACAAAACCAAGGTGATGGTAAATACCCATGTAGCACCCACTCCTATCAAGATTGGAGGCTCTGCACTCGAAGTTGTTGATGAGTACGTCTACCTGGGACAAACGATCCAGCTAGGTAGGGCTAACTTCGAGAAGGAGGTCAACCGTCGAATCCGATATCCGGTATCTTCTCGTCTCACATACCACAGTGTCTCAAGACGAAAGTCTATGACCAGTGCGTGTTACCAGTGATGACCTATGGACTCGAAACGTGGTCGCTCACAATGGGCCTCATCAGAAGGCTTAAAGTCACCCAAAGGGCAATGGAGAGGGCAATGCTCGGAGTTTCCTTGCGTGATCGAATCAGGAATGATGATATCCGCAAGAGAACCAAGGTTACCGACATAGCCCAAAGGATCGCCAAATTGAAGTAGCAGTGGGCAGACCGGAAGACGCAGCGTTGGAAGGCCTCCCACAAGGTGGACCGATGACCTGGTGAGGGTCGCGGGTAACCGATGGATGCGAGACGCATAGGACCGGTCGTTATGGCGACACTTGGGGGAGGCCTATGTCCAGCAGTGGACGTCTTTCGGCTAATATGATGATGATGATGATGATAACACATGGCAAACTAAAGGAAATAGAACTCTTACCAATTTTTATTTATATTATTAATGTTAGCCACTTAACCTTAGCTGATTATTTTTCTTAATTTTTTACGGGAACTTTTATCAAAATATAAAATAAACAAATGAACCACAAAATACGCAATCTGTTAAAAAGATTTTCGACAGATTGCGATTGAGATACGAATGCGAACGTTGTTTGAAAATTAGGAAAATTGGCACGATGAGTGTCAAAATAAAGTAACAGTATCAACGAATATAAAAAGTAAAAAATTATTGGAGAATTATTGGCTTTTTATTGAAGAATTATAAGACCTTCACTCATGTACTCATGTTTTACAAAATAAATATCTTGTATCTTGACATTTCAGTAGCTAATCCCATTCATTTTGAACTTATGGATATTCGTTATCTCTGATAAAATACCAAATAATTTAGGGACTCAGTACCCACAGCCAAAGTTCAACAAAAGCTTGCCCAACAGTTCTAAATTCAATAAGTAAAGAGCAACGTCTGCGTCCAAACCACAGATATAGATAAACATAGATAACGCAAGAGCAACTACTTCGCGTGCCGGTTTCGGTGCCCAGCTTACGTACAAAAATCGTAAGCCGCTACTTTCGCGCTCAATTTCCATCGGTGTACGCTAGTCGGACGTCAGTTAGGTGTCAGTAATTATGTGGTTAGGTCCAGTGGCGGCGCTAGGAGTCGGCGACGTCGGCGACCGCTGACGGCCTCGCACTTATGGGGGCCTCGCAAGAAACTTTACCAAGTTCTTATAGACTTAATAAAATCCATGAATGGCACAGATCTATTTGTTAGAAGTATACTATCAGGATCATGCTCACAGTTCCATTCAGGCATCGTCAGAGAGAAACTTCTCACAGACCTACTTGAGATGCTTCACAAGTAGGTCTGTAAATTAGCCTGCTACGCTATACTAGTTTGCTATGCTAAAATATTTAAAAAAAGTCTGTGAAAAAACAATAACTGTGTATTCAGCAATTTTTTTTTTAAATGAAAAGGGCCTCGCAGTGCTGATGTTGCCGACGTATATATTGGGCCAAGCGCCGCCACTGGTTAGGTCAGTTAGGTGCTACACGTGGTGGCGTCTTTGAATCGTTTTAATTTTCCCATCACCTAATAGTGCTTGTGTTGACGTCATAGTAGGTAGGCAAAAAATGGCACGCTTGGTTTTCATAGATCGTGATACTTGGGTTATCTATGTCTTTCTATATCTGTGGTCCAAACAAACTTGTATACAAGCTGTGTACCTAGCTAGATGCTACGAAAGCGTCTAGACCTAGGCTAGACAGAATCTACCTACCTACAGTCTAGACGAGTTTTAACACCTATTGATTCTTGAATGCACAGCGTACACAGACTTCTGAACTGTAGTTTCATAATTCATTGCCCTTTGTTTGTAAATAATTCAAATAAAAGAGCTATTGTTTTTCAAATATTTATAGTGCTTGGTTCTCGAGGAGCTCGTGGCTAAAGAATAACAGCAGCACGGGTCGATCTTCAAGGTTAAGCAACGCTTGCCAAGGTTGGTCTATGGATGGGTGACGAAAAATTACAAAAATTAAAAATGTGAGTTTTTTCGCATAATACGATTTAATACGATAATACGATTATTTCATCTGATAAGAAATTCAAACAAAATAAATAGATAAGTGGAAATTGATTATTACAACCAAGTAGTGCCAGCCCTGGCAAATTTCCCTATTTACACTATTGTCGTCCCGATTAACCCCAATTTTTGGGTGAATAGGGATTGCATCTATTTTTACTTTTTTTTGCTTAAACTGGAATGCTAACTGCATAGTTTTAAATTAGATAACAAAGAAACCACCAAGACTCAATTATTTTGATCGTGATATAGCAATATATCCATCAACAACTATCTTAAAATTGTTCATAAAGATGGGATTTGTCCCTATTCACCCCATTTTACGGTACCTCACACATTTATGCGCACGCTTGGTTGGGATATCGACTGAAATTTATAATAATACCTACAGCTTTTATAAACTTACCTAACGTAATCATGAGCTTAAAAGGTTATAACCATACACTATTTAGCTTTAAAGACCAGCGCCATACAATCATGGCTACTTAAAGTAGTAATGATCATTCCTGGTCACTAGATTGGTGACCGTAGTCTGATATTAATTCACAGGTGGGGTTCTTTTCCGTATATTAAGACTTTGGCGTGTGTTCCACCTGCTCGATCAATTTAGCTACTGTGTTTTGCTAATAAGTACCTACTGCTCATTAGTTTCATTGGTTTATGTATGTGCTGTCTAAATTAAGGTACCTACGTTTTTGATACAATGAGAGGTTTTGTATTGTGAAAATTGTTAGAGAACTAAAGCTCGTATTATTTTTTTTTATTGAGGAATGGGCTAGTTCTTGACCTCGATCACGGCTGATGGCAATTGATGGATGAGGTCTATGATGGAGCGAGCGTGCCCAGAAGATGCCTTTAGGTACTGGTACTCCTACGCGTCGACGAAACACAGGGAGGGTGGTCGCGAATCAGGCGGGCCTTAGCCCTACCACCGCAAGGGAAGGATTTGCCAGTCTCATAAGGTGTTGGAAGGTGAGACTGTCTACACGAGGAGGCTCGTTCAGGCAAACCAAAAAAAACAAATCCGGCAATTTCGCATAGCAGTCAAAATATAAGGAAAATAGAGGTGTTTTGACCATTTGAGGTGACTGGAGGAGCTTGTGGCTTAATAATAACAGCCGCACGGGTCGATCTTCAAGGTTAAGCAACGCTTGCCGAGGTCGGTCTTTGGATGGGTGACCAACTTAACATATCGACGGTTCTCCGTATTTGTAAATCTTTGGCAGTCGTTACGGATTCTCAGAAGCCAGAAAATCTGATACCAGTCCTGCCTAGAAGTACCGTGTGGCCCAGTTCATGGGTTGTGGAGATCTGTAGGCGGCTGCCTGCTTCTCTTCATATTTAGCTGAATCCGGTTGTACTGGGAGCTGACCCAATATAGTTAGGATAAGGCTAGGCAGATGATATAGGTGTTTAGACAGTTTAAACTGAGATACGAATGCGAGAGCTCCTTATAGATATGAGGATTGCTCCTCAGATTTAATTTTTTTACATGTTTTGAAATCGAATGTCGCAGAGGAGAGAATATGACTGGCGTTTCATCGTGTTTCAAGTACGAGAATAGGGTGTTCTACTGAAAAAAATCGAATTAGTCCGTCAGATAGATTTCCTAAAATATTCGACACGTATTTTTTCTTTTTACACGTAAGTAAATAAAAAAAACACGAAGATACAGTGCGTTGAAAACTCCCGTGACGTCACTACGATATTACAATTTTTACTAGCGACATGACGTCACCAGCCCCCTCTCTTGAACTTTGATGCGCTTTATCTTTATAATTTTTTAGCGATTTGAAATGGCAAAAATACGTGTCGAATATTTTTGAAAAATCTCCCGTACGGAATTAATAGAACTATATTTTTTCTACCTAGTAGAGTTATTGGCCTACATGTTTTGTGTTCAAAGATTTGCCAACAAAAGTGACTTTTCTAATGTCCTTTGTACCAGTAAAATTTCCACAGAAAAATATCGCAAGGAATATTCTGAAATATTTTCCATAACTTACGTAACAAATCCACTCATTCTGTTTCTCAAGTTTAAATAAATAAATAGAAGCATGACATAAACAAGGAAGAAGACGCGAATACTCCCTCTCTTTCACACACGCACACTACCACACCTTTGTATACATACACACTTCATATATACATCCTTCCCTATACATAACACACACAGACAAACTTCGGTCATGACACAACATTTATACAACATTTCGTCAACCATATAGGAAAGATCTAGAGCATTCAAGGTCGATCAGCTTGATCATGACGCGGCCATCAACCGTATGACATGACATGACGTGACAACTTCGACCAGGGTTAAGAAACCTCAGTGGAAGTTTATGTAATGTTGTATATTGCTATGACGTCAAAGTTATCATGTATTATAGAGTTGGTAGTGCAAGACCGCGATCATTGTGGTAGACCTGTTTGGTCGAAGGTCTGTGTCTAGCATGTTGGACGTTTTTGGTAAAACCACTCAAATGGTTTTATACCAATGATTGTGAATTTCAAACGTTGTGTATCTACAATCACATACAGACAGATCGATAATAAAAACCACATCGTATCGAAGACCCGTAAGGATTGTTAGTTTCAATCAATTTTTTTTTTTTCAAAGAACAGTAATTTATAAATACTAGTGTTACAAATGGGCCCGTATATCGGAAGACCTACAACAGCTAGACGGGGTCGTGGCCGGCCGAGAAGAAGTTAACGGGAGGCCTTGGATGACTTCTTAGTAAATTGGCGTGAAGCTCATCAAATAGAAAGAATGGAGAAAGCCTTGCCCAGGATCGTTCAGGTTGTCCAAAAAAAAATAGTGGGAATCGAACTGGTGACATCTCTAGACAGCAGCAGTCATTCAGTTTATAAAGTTTGGAGACAGAATTCGCTCTCCCTGCACACGAAATTCCACAAAGCGCTAGACAATGCCATAAATAGGCACAGCTGGCAAAACATCTTCAAGAAAATGACTTCACATCGGGGGAATGACGACCTCAAGTCATAAAAAATACGTCGCGAGGAGGAGGGAACCCTCAGTAGCAACCCGGAGTCTGGATTTGTGCCTGATTGGTGGAAAGAGGCTCTCCTTCTATTCTTATGCATCCGCGCAAAACAGCCATCGCTCACGATGGCTGTTTTGCGCGGATGTGACGCATAATTCCATCATCATCATATTAGCCGAAAGACGTCCACTGCTGGACATAGGCCTCCCCCAAATGGAAGGGGGGTTTGCCATAATCGCCACGCTTGGCAGGCGGGTTTGCGATCGCAATGTATCTACAGAGAATGCTGCCGCCCATTCTTTGGTGAGTCCCTTAGTCGCCTCTTACGACACCAACGGGAAGTGATGGGATGGTGCTATTCTTTTACCTACGTCCGAACACCATACGGAACAATGCATAATCCTGATTACTTTTAGTTTTTATGGTATGCGTTATGCTTGGTGCTAAGAAACTCTTTTTTTTTCTTTCTTTTTCTTCTTCGTGTCGCTGGCACTTCAGTAACACAGATTTGAAGTATCCCAATACAATAACACTTCCATGGCATCGTTGGTGGCAGCGAATAGGTCACTTTGGCTGCAAGTTTTGAGGCAGAATAGGAGGTTGAGCATATTTTCCTCGTATTAAAGGGGACTAAAACATATGTATAGCTAAACAGGAGAAATGTGGGTGTGAAACCAAGCCTCTTTCCAAGGGGAAATACAGGCGTAATACTATGTTATGCAAGGAAATAAACAATAAAATACTCGTATTACGTAATATAGTACGATATTATTATGTCATGTACAATAATGTTATGTAACAACCAATTATTATTGGATTAGTAGACCAATTAATTAATTATTTTGTTGCGCAGTTTCAATGTTCATGGAATTTGATAATATTCAATGGAGATAAATAGCATTAACGTTGTAAACAATTCCCTGAAATTGCATGTTTCAGTTTAATTGGATTAATGAGGATATAATTAAATGAATTGGATTTTAATTAAATTTAAATGTAAGTTACCTATTCAGCAATTATAGCTTACAAGTTGGATCCAGGTAAGGGGACTAAAAACGTAACGTGTTTATGAGACATGGAGGAATCTCGGTATGTTGACATCCAAGAACCGACATCGGCAAGTTCTGCTTAACCTTGCAATCGACGAGCGTTGTTACAAACTCCTCCATCCTCTTTGACTGTCGTATAAGATAGACATCTTGCAAAGACATTAAGTTTTAAAAGCTTCTGAGATTAAATCAGCATTTATTTACTTCATAATTTTATTATCCTTATAGAACTTTGATATCACAGTTACAACGCAACAGGTGTAGTTGGCGCCAAATTAGCTTGCAATAGCGGCGATTGACCCACCTATATTTTTTGACATTCTTAATTTCAAAATCAGAAAAAAAGACATAAAGCTGTCCTGAATCTACATCTATCGAGATCCTTTACATTTCCTAGTAATGAAAAACCATTCACAATTTATTTTTCAGGTACCTATGAAGAGATATAATAGAAAGGTCAATGTCCTTTATTGCAAATTTATCCGGCACCAACCATAGGAACTTTCATAACAGTTATTGCGTATAACAACTGAATCGATTCCTGAAAGTGAGTCACCGCGCTACTGACATTGATAATATTGTGTGAGTCATCGGGGAAACGTAATGTACCTATGCTAACGTTATACATAACAATTCAGATGAGGTATAGAGCTAATTTAACTCATATGACCATGAGTCATGCTAGGGTGAATAAATATAAAGATTATTGAATGTTCTAATTAAAAATCGAGATGAAGACAAAGCCAAGAGCAGCAATGTGAGAAATAAGGAAACTTTTATTTTAGTGAAAAAAGAATAATAACCGGCCTAGTGCGAGTCCAACCCGCGCGAGAAGGGTTCCGTCGAAATTTTTGAGTCAGTAGTTTATGAGATAAGATGTTGCAATTAATTAGACATGGGCGTTTTCGTATTTAGTCGCAAACGGATATATAACCGATATTCAGTTTTCATATCGATATCGAAAACCGTTTTCAGATATCGATATCTGTAGTACGATTTGCGCAAGTAACTGTGAAACGAACGAAACGCAAACTAACGACAAACGCAAACTCACAGTTTTATAACTTATGGAATCTTTGTTGTAACTAAATAAATAGAAACTAGACCTTATTACTAGCGCGTTAAGATATAGATATTACGCACGCACTATTGTTAACCAAATAACCGAAGCCACGTAATATTCGCTTCATCACTTTTACGCCAGTAAAAAATTGAATGGTAAGACAGAGACAAAGCGAATAAAAACCATCGATGTCATATCGCTCGTTATTCGTAGTTCGTTCTCGTTGTTGCGCTTTGGATAAACTATAACTCGATGAAGTTTTTGTGAAAACGGTTATATATATTTAGATATCGATATGGTATGATAATAAACACATATCCGATATAAGTTACGTTTTGATATATCGAACCCATGCCTACAATTAATTAAACGTAGTTAATTTAGTAGTTATTAGTAATTTAGGAGCTCGTGGCAAAATTATAAAAGCCGCACGGACCGATCTTCAAGGTTAAGCAACGCTTGCCGAGGTTGGTCTGCGGATGGGTGATCATCTTAACATACCGAAACTCCTCCGTGCCTCGGAAAGCACGTTAAGCCCTTAGTCACGGTTGTCATTTGGAGATCTTTGGCAGTCGTTACGGATTGTCAGAAGCCAAAAAATCTGAAACCAGTCTTGCCGAAAAGTACCGTGTTACCCAGTTAATGGGTTGTGAAGGTCTGGTAGGCAGCCGCTCCACGTAAAATACTGGTATTCAGCTGAATTCGGTTTGACTCCAAACCGAAACTCAATTCGGTTTGGAGCCGATCCCAATATAATTGGGAAAAGGCTAGGCAGGCAGTTAATTTAGTAGTTAGTTAATTGCAGCGCTTCTGGCACAACGGTGTGCCACTTGATTCACGCATTTTAAAACTCTATTATTACTATAGAAAGGTATTTTATAGGATGTTGACGTTTGACAGTTCGGTCCCACACCGGTTAACTTCAATTAAATCAACACTTTTAAATATGTAAACTATGTTCTCCTTTAATACGGGATTTGGTCGAAAGAGTCACCGCGGCCCTGAAACGCAAAGGGCATTTAGGGGAACACGGACGGGTTTGGGACAGGAGTCTGACACTCCTTTGCGCTCCGCCCAGAGCGGAAGGATCTGAATGTTGATTTCCCATTTAAAAAAATATAGAAAAATGTTGTCCTTCTTCGATATCTGCAAATATGCATAACAAACAACTAGGTATTTCTTTGTTCCATTCACGATTATAATCAAACCTAGGCCCTTAAGTCCAACTCAACTCGAACTCCGACACCATCGGAGCTTGTCATAAATTGAAGTTTTTGCATTTGTTTGCTCATCTCTCGAGTACGAAAATGTCAATTAGACAAGCTTTCATTGATGTTTTCGTGCCCATGTTGGAGTTCGAGTTGAGTTGGAGTTTACGTTTTGGAATATGGGCCCTAATCTTCCAATAAGCTTCGTAGACCTTCCTACTACTTCACCTTACCACTGTAATGATACACGCAAATCTATTGTCATCACGCCCCAACATCCTTGAGTATGACGTCATATCTGACGTCACCGTGCTTCCCTAGCGTCAGGGGTTCTCGCCCTCCATGACTCAACTAAATTCACCCTTATACGGTCACTCATAATACGATTTCCCGGATAATACGTAATTTTACTTCGGTCCATGCAACTGGAGGCATGTTTTCATACATTTTCCCATTCATTCGACATCCTGTGTAATACTTCCACTTGTAGGTACACGTCTTTTTTTTTAAGGATGGGAAATCATCAAATGACCCCTTCCGCTCTGGGTGGAGCGGCAGGGAGTGTCAGACTTTTACTGACTAAAACCCATCCATGCTCCTCCTAGTGCCTTTTACGTTCCAGGGCCGCGGTAATTCTTTCGAACAAAATCCGCAACCCTGGCAGGCACTGGCCCTTACGGGCCCCTACTCCTATGCGGACATCTCTTTGAGGCGCGCGTGGAACACAACGCGCCGCGTCGGCCTGGGCCTGGCTTTGATCGGACAGCGTGCTACCCAACGCTCGCCGTCCGCAGACCTAGCACCTAATAAGACTGGCCAATCCTTGTTGTAGATAGGTACATTTTCTCAATACATGTACCGAAGTAAAAAAATCACTTCGGTACATTTATTGAGAATCTGTACCTATCTAAAATTATATTTATAGTTCAGAATCGTACCATGCGCATCTATCAACAATTCTTGGGAAAAACATTTTAAGAATGCAAAGCATTTTATTTAATAAACATACTTTTGTGTAAAAAAGTAATGATTTGACTACCCATTTGTAAACGCGTCCTTAAGTGTAACTAACATAAAAAAAATCACAGCTTGGATTAATATTTGTAATAATATGGTACCTAGTCATAAAACATTTAATATTGTCATAAAGGGGTAACGTGTTTCCGGTGAAGGCTTGTAAACAGAGGAGTCACCACAAAAATTTCAGTGACTCGCTCTTATGGGGTAAATCGACTTTTATTTACCTCAATAATTGTATCCACACACGCGCATAATTGTACTTTTCCCGTAGTATTATTATGAAATTCTTTTACCTCAAAACTTACGTAAATAATTATGTCTAATGAACAGAACATTTTTAGGGTTCCGTAGGTACCTCAGTCGGCAAGAACGGAACCCTTATAGGACCACTTTGTTATCCGTCTGTCTGTCTGTACGTTTGTCCATCTGTCAAGACTATTTTTCTCAGGAACGCGTGGAGGAATCAAGCTGTTGTGTTCGGTCCTGACATCGCGGGACAGTGCAACAGGTTTACTTTTAATTTTTTAATTAGTTTTAGTTGTTAAGATATTTTCTTTTCATTTTTTGTGTTTTTGTGCGTCATGTGTGGCAGAATAAACGTATTTTCTTTCTTCTGTAATTAATATCAAATACTCCAATCTGCTATCACTTGGAGCAGTGAAAAAATGTAAGAAAGAAAGAAAGAAAGAAAAAGACTTTATTTGCGCCAAGCATGACGCATACCAAAAATAAACAAAATTACAATTGCTATGTAAGTTAGGAAGATATGCGTCACATTCGCGCAAAACGGCCATCGCTCAGCATAATGCTGGAACTCATGTGCAAGACAGAGCCACAGCGCTGGTTTTCAGCGACAGCCGGCGTCGACAGAATGACGTCGATCGGAACAGTTTATAAATTAAAACGAAATAAATGAACAAAATATAAATATATAATTATATATGTGTGTAGAAATATAAGGTGGAAGATGGCAACTGACCGTTGCACATGCGATGGAACGTGGCCACCAAAAGTGGCGCGACAACTCTAAAAAACAAAAACAGTTGTTATCTGTGCGTACAAAAAACCGTATAAAACTAAATTCCATGCATGCGCTCCTCCCTAGTGTAAGTGTTCTGTGATGCGCAGGCTTGCATTCGAACTATATGTACTCTTTGCATCAGAATTTGACAGTAAATATTAAATTATGCAATAATGGAATTCTTGACTTGCGCAAACCACGCAATGTTTTGTTGTTGTAGGGTCGAGTGTTACCTTGTGAGTTGTTTCTGTGATAATGTGAGTGTGGCGTAAACAGCTATGTACCCAGATGACAAACAAGATCAGATGAGTACCCAAAACATCAGCAAGAGGGGAATATCGACGCCTAGCAATAATTAATTAGGTATCTATGGAAAGAGATGCAGAATATCATGGGTTAGTAGGTTAGTCATTATTTCAATCTAAAATTGGATAATCAAAAAATTCATAAAACAAATAAAAATTGCAAAAAGAAAAATAAATAAAATCAATGTATAAAATTAATAATAAATAAATCGGAATGGTTATTATACAATGTCAAATTAATGGAAATCAACTTAATAATACTAATCATTACCTACAGGTGTGAGTTAAATACTTACCATTCAAGAAAAAAGTGATCTGAGCACAAACAAAGAACAAAATAATCAAAGGAAACAAAAGGAAAGTGGGACATCAAGACCCAAAGCAGCCCGCACCGTTGGAGATCCCAGCCAAAGCCTGATGGCCGTGACCCCCGAGGTACAATACAGTGCAGCAATATATAAAAACTTAAGATGACAGTTGTTGAAGCATAAGTAACTTCTTTAATTGGTACTTGAAACACTGTAATGTTTTCAGGCACCTCATTGGTGGTGGGAGATCATTCCAACAATGCGTGGCTGCAAACCTGAAGCACCCTCTGAAAGAAGCAGTCTTGTGCATTGGGACAGTCAGCGGGCTAACCATGGATCGGAGTTTGTTTTTTAAGTAGCTTTGTTTCCAAGTTAGCTTCTCATATAAATAGTGTGGCTTCTTGGACGTAATTATGCCAAACAGTAAGTTGGCTAAATGAAGCTTTCTTCTGGCAGCCATCTTTAGCAACCCAATCTGATTAATGTAAGGAGTTATGTGGGTCCTACGTGGTACAGCAACACAGAAACGTACACAAGCATTCTGTATTCGTTGAATAATTCTCTCTGTTCTGCTGAGTAGGCATGGTCCATAGACAATATCGCAGTAATTTAATTTTGAAAGTATAAGACTGTCAACAAGTTGTTTCCGCACTGGTAGGCTCAGGTAATTACGAATCCCATATAAAACCTTCAATCTATAAAAGCAATTCCTGAGAACACTGGTTATATGGGCCTCAAAGTGCAGCTCTGGATCCATAAGCAGCCCTAGGTTACATGCATGCTCTACTCTGTCGATAATCTCTCCCATAATTATTATCTCAGGTTTGGCCGATAATATCGAACAGATCTGCTTCCTAGTGCCCAGCACTATGAATTTTGAATTAAGAGGGTTCAGAACCAGAGAGTTTTCCTCTGACCATGAGACCACTCTTTGCAAATCTTCATTCATCTTGTTCACTGCCAAAGAAGTGTCATGAGCCTTAAACGAAACATACAACTGGATATCATCAGCATACATGTGGTACTTGCAGTGCAAAAATGATTTTATGATATCAGCACTGTATAATATGTATAATAAAGGGCCCAAAATTGATCCCTGTGGAACTCCTCGTGACACATGGAGGGGGGAAGATAACAATGTAGATCCATCCTCCCTGCGGATTTCAACGTACTGTGATCTTCCAGTTAAATAACTTCGAAACCACTCCACTGCACCACTATCAAAGCCGTAGTAGGCTAACTTAGACAGTAGCAAAGTGGTATTAATCGCGTCAAAAGCCCGGGAAAAATCCAGTAGGGCTAAAATGGTTCCCTCACCCCTGTCACGTGCCTCAAGGATATTTCCCACAACCTCGGCAAGAGCTGTCGCAGTACCTCTTCCCTTTCTAAAGCCAGACTGAAGGTCCGGGAGAATAGCATTGGTCTCTAAGTATTCAATAACCTGTAAGTATACTACACGTTCCAGGATCTTTGATAGGCAAGGGAGAATACTTATTGGCCTCAGATCCTTCATGTTAACCGGGTTATTATTTTTAGGAATAGGGCGCACAACCGCGCAACGCCAGAGTTCAGGGAATGTGCTTGTGATGATAGATTGGTTGATAATGTCTGTGATAGCTTGCAGTGTCACAGGTAATGTTAAAGATATCATATCAAGACTTATCCCATCCACGCCCTGTGCATTAGACCCTAGACTCTTTATAATTTTCAAAACTGACTCCTGATTGGTTGTTGTAAGGGAGAATTTGGCAGGGCTATGCTTGTGAGAGTCAAAGTAAGACAGTTGTGAGGCATTTGGAAGACTACTACCCGGTACATCTAGGAATGAAGCATTGATATTTTCTGGATTATCAAAATGTCCAGGTAGCAATCTTTGCTGATGGTCTGGAAGCACATCTGATTTTAAATTACGCCACAGCAGCTTTGGGTCCTTAATTTGGTCGTTAATACTTTTAGTAAAATATGCCCTTTTTTCGTTACTGAGTGCCATGGCGGCTTGATGCTTGAGGTCCAGATAATATGCCCTATGTAGTAGTCCTGACTTATGAAATGCATCCCTGGCTACATCCCTTGGTTTGAACATAAGGCGAATGTTGTCAGTTATCCAGGGCGTAGGACGATTTTTAAATGTCTTTTCCTTAATGGGAGCGTGAAGATCAAAGAGCTGGATAATAAACGTGTTAAATGTTTGTACCATTATGTCTACATTGTTCATGGTTCCAACACTTGACCATGGTATCATTCGTAAGTCGGTGTCGAAATGATCCTCCAATATGTCCTTGAGCGGGCGATACACAACCAGTCTTGGTATTAGCTTATGCTTCTTAAATATAGTCTCACAAGAGATGAAGCAGTGATGGCCAAGATCGCTATTGTGATCTACCACGACATTACGAATAGTGGCGTCCGAGCAAATCAAGTCAATAAGCGAACTGCTATCACCCACAAAGTGTGTAGGTGTCTGGACTAACTGTTTCAGATTCAAATAGCTGAAAAATTCCAAAAGTTGTTTCGATTTTGAGCTACCTACATCTAACATGTTGACATTAAGGTCGCCTAGCAGTATTAAATTGTCATAAGGGGCCAGGCCACTGATACTGGCAGTTAGGCCCTCGAGAAAGAGCTCCAAGTCCAACCATGGTGGGCGGTAAGCAGTGCCAATGAGTATTTTTTTTTTATTTACTGTAAGGCTCAACCAAAGTTGTTCAACATCAGGATGGTCGGGGTGAACTTTCAGTCGCGCAGCTATGCCATTTTTAATATAGAAAGCAACCCCTCCCCCGCGCCCTCCTCGTACAGAAACCGGTCGCGGCACATGCTTAAGCCTATAACCTGGTACACTAGGCGCCCGGTCTTCCTCCCCCTTGCGAAGCCATGTTTCATTGATAGCCATTATGTCCACAGCGTGGTTGCTCATGGCTATCAAAAACTCATCATGATTTGTTCCCAGAGAACCTGCATTCAATAGACCAAACTTGATGCATTTACTAGGAGTCATTTGTATTTTTATATTTGTATGTAATTTCTAAGTCAACGAAATCTAAAGATAAGGCCGTTTATGGTGCATGTTCTGACGCTCGCAGGGGAATCAAACCCTAAAGGGTCCCGTTGACCTAGTGTCATGAAGTAGCAAGAAGATAAGAGAAGAATATGTTACAGTGCAAGTACAGGAAAAAGTCTGAAAATTGGGAATTTGTAGTTTTATCATATAAAAAAGTATTTTTTGCGATTACAAAATTGACAGTGACGTAACATTGATGTAGGTACTTATGGGAGAACATTTTTTCAACAACAAGGATAAGTTTGTCCTTCAGTCTTACCGGCTATTTTTTTCGTCAAAATAATGAGAGTGCTCATAGTTTATAAACTTCCGTAGGTAATATATACTTGGAAAAAATCAAGACTCGATCGGAACCCTCGGGCGCGAGTATAACTCGCACTTTTCCGATGTCTTTATTCAGCCCCAGCTCTAAGACTGAATAGTCCGAGAGCTGGGCAAGGCCGTCTTCAAATCCTAACTAAAAACTATTAGAACCACATTCATTCGGCGGCCATCTCATATTTCTATTTGCTATAGTTTAGCCTCTGCGTTATCTTTAACAACTCAACCAGCTACAAAACCGTTTCATAATTATTATTAACATATCAATCTCACTTATTATCCAATGCCACGCTAAACTCTGCCTACCCCGCCTCCGATCCACTTCCTAACATGATCAATTAGTTGTTGACGTGCGCGGACGCAGCTTGCTTCCCTCCATAGAGTGCGGAGCGTCTAGACGTCTCAGCGGCCGATGCTTCAATCTATGTAAACATAGCGTGGCAGTGGGCATTTTTATTTTTGTTCAATCACAGTTTTGATATCAATAATCACGGATTGTGTCCTCAAGCCCTTTATGTGATATCACATATTTCTTTTAATTAACGTCAACATTCATACTATGGGCTAATAATTCTTACTGCCAGGGTTACAGAATTTGTTTGAAGGAGTTACCGCGTGTCTGGAACGCAAAGGGCATTTGGAAGAACACGGGTGGGTTATAGTCAGTAAGAATCTGAAAATCCGCTCAGCCCAGAGCGCAAGGAGTCATTTGATGATTTTCTATCCAAAAAATAAAATCCCTACATTTTGGCACTTTAGACAAATCTAACCTTATCTCTGGTGAGGGTCGCTGGTAGCCGATCGATGCGAGACGCACAGGACCAGTTGTTGTGGCGACATTTGAAGGAGGCATATGTCCAGCAGTGGACGTCTTTCGGCTGATGTAATGATGATGATGAGATACATCTAATAATATTTACCTCATATTATTTTAAAATCTCAGTGTTTAGGCTACATGGTTGTGCCAAAGAAATAGATATTCAAACATACATACTCTCGAACAACATTTTTTCCTTTGTTGTACAATGTAAAACAAAGGAAAAAATGTAGTGCAATCTGTGCAACTAAGTATGTACATTGTACATACTTAGTTGCACAGATTGCACTACAGTCAATATTAGCTGCCTGCACGTCACGATTCCGTGGTCTATGCTTCCCTCAGTTCCGAGGTTCAAGGCTCTGTAATAACTCTTACGTAAACTCTCTTCCTTGTATGTAGTTCCGAGTTTGACAAGTACTGACTGATAGCTGTGTTTTACAGGGGCGTATGTGTGTGAGTGAAATGGGTGCAACCCTGTAAAATAGATTTTCAATGATTATAGGGATTTTGTTTATTTAATAATAGACGTTCACAGAATTTAAAAAAAAAAAAAAAAATCGTTCTCAACACTGTTTCAAATTCAAAGTCAAAACGTTTATATTTCAATTTAGGCCATTAAACTGCACGTAGGAACGTCGCCATTTACATTAAAATAGTATGTATAATAAAAATAAAGTGACTCTACTGTCCGTTCGCAAAGGTAGATTCTTATGGAGAAGAACAGACAAGGGCCCCCTAGACAATGTGCCATTCGATTAGCGAATGCGACTGTTGAAATGCCAAAATATAGGAATTTGATCACGTGACATTTCGATAGCATCTGTCAATCCCATACAGTTTTGACGTATTGACAATCGCCTTCGCCACGCTACCGCTGACAGAATGTCACTTCTCTTTTCAAATAAGTGATCGCTAAAAGTGATTTAGACAAAATTACCTTTGGATGAATTTAAAAGTGAGAAGTAAACACATTATTGCAGTACAAAGTGTAATAAAAACAAACGCAATCCCTGAAAAGGGGTCATTGTACTAATCATTATGAACAGGTTTTACTATGGGACCAACACAGGAATCGCGACTGAAAATCGACTCCCCCATACATTTCTGTGCGCATAACTCGATGTTTTTTTTTTGGTATTTCGGGGATTGGGTACTTTAGGGAATTACGTTTATTCTCTTACAGGTTGTATAAGTAAGTGTTGATGAGTTCAAGGTGTTTACCCGCGATCGGACTCTAAATAAGTTTAATAGGAGATTATAATTATATGTGGCGGGTTCTTGAAGTTCTTGAGTTTATGGAGTTTTAAACGCCAAATTTGGGCAGGTTTTTTGGCTACAGTAGGGATTAACAAGTAATAAATGGTTTTTAATTTGCGATTTAATTATAGATCATACTTTTACACCTCCATTTTTGTCGATTTAAACTACCTTGAGATAAAACTAGAAGAAAGGTTAGTCTCTTTTAATGTCCGTAGGAGTTAACCATCGCCTCGAAAAGAAGAACTACTTCAGAATCTTTACAACTAGGGATACTTCTGATTTCAGAATTAAGAATTTGAAGTTGATTAAATAGGTACGTGATTATTGTTATTATTATTATTGTTTACAAATGATTTGACCATTACTTTTTAACCATCGTGTTATGGGCCATAACACGATGGTTAAAACGTAATGATCAGAAGTATCCCTAGTTGTAAAGATTCTGAAGTAGTTCTTCTTTTCGGGTCGATGGTTAAGTCCTAGATTTTTTGAGCCCAGTAGGTGGCCACGGCAATTGTAGCGTTGGTGGCACTCATCAGATCCCCCACAGTACAGGTGCATGGGCACATGGGGCACTCCAACGTGTGGCTCGTGCTCTGAACAGGAGCGCTACACTCACATTGTGTATCCGACTGGTCTATGTAACCCCATTTTGCCAGGCTATGTCTGCAGCGGCCTACCTGGGTGCGCAACCGATTCAGAGCTTTCCATACAGGCCACTGCAGATCACGTCCAGGTGGCAGATGTTCCTGGGGTTGCAAGTAGTCGGGTGGTAGATGATGTGAAGTAGTAGTACATAGGTATAATAGGTATCAAATATCTAAAGTAATCGGACAATTTGAGGGTCCGATACCATGGGAAAACATACCGATGAACGTGACACTAGGTTGGGTAGAACCCTGATTAATTGAGTAGGATCTGATGCACAAGAATTCGATGAGCTGGCTTATTAATTAGGTATACAATCATCTTTCAAATGCTACCTAAATGAAACAGTTCGGAAATCATATTTCCTGTTTAGTCACTTTTACAAAAAAAAAGATGGAGACTTACAAATGTCAAAACTCATCAGCATTTGGAAATACAAACGTCGATGACACATTACATAAAACCAAAAATTCAAATTTTCTAATGACTAAGCAATCAAAAAATCAAGTTCAGCGCAAAGTTCAACGACCCGATTTCCACAAGTTCATTATCTAACTAGTGGTTAAATAATTTTGCTGTCCGTATCCGGATACTGGTCAGAAAGTGCGCAAATAGCGCGGTTTCACCAAACAGGGGTGCGCGTGGCGCATGCACAAGCGATTGGCGCGAAAGTGACACGCGCCTAGCATCGTAAGCGCGCGGAAGTAGGAATGAATGGAATTCTGTTTTTGAACTATTTAGAAGATTCGTTGAGGAACTTGAGGTTAGTGACCTTTGAGAGTATTTTTTTTTGGCTCATTAGTGATTTTAAATAGCGAATTCTGACTAACAATAGAAAAGCGTTGCGTCATTTGTTTTTTTATTTAATTTCTGCAGACTAATGATAATTAACACCGGTCCAGACTCTATTATGAAAGTATTGAAGTATATTTTTAATTGAAATTAATGTTATTTTTTACAAGGGCCTAACACCTTTCCCAGCAACCTACCTTATTGATGAATATTTGATTAATTATGCATCTTTGTGTCAGGCTATCTTTTTCGATATCGAAAAAAATGGTAGGATAAATTATCTGGTCTTCCCATGCGTTCCGAGACAAAATTATTGCATCTGCAGTATAAAAGGAAATAAGCCAAAGAAGACAGCATCTACATTCCAACAAATGTATAAGAAAACCGTCAGTCCACAAACAACACATGCGCTAGGGATGCGGAATTTGTTCGAAAGAGTCACCGTGGCCCTGGATCGCAATGGGCATTTGGAGGAACACGGATAGGTTATATTCAGTAAGATTCTGACACTCCCCTCAGCTCTGCCCAGAGCAGACGGAGTCATCTGATAATTTCTCATCCTTAAAAAAAAACACATGCAAGGAACCAAGGCGATTTTTTGTTTGTAGGTACCTACATTGTGTGTATCTGTGTGTGCCAAATAAACTAATTTTCTTTCTTTCTTTTCTTTCAAGAATATTTGGGTTCACATCTAAGAGGAAAGTGAAACAGGCATTTTTAACAACTTCCTCATTTTTTATGAGTACCTCTTTTATCCCTTTCACTTATTACGTCAAGACTGACCTTCAAGAAACCCCAGGAAAAAGCAATTCTCCCTCTTAATCACTAGGACGGGACGACAGGAAAAATAGGTACCTGTGGTAGGCGCCAGATAAACTTGCAATAAAATATCTAATTTGACCTTTCCTAATATCCTTTCGTAGATACCCAAACAATAAATTATGAACCGTTTTTTTAATTGCTAGAGAACGTAAGGGATCACGACAGAAGTCGATGCAGAACAGCTTTTTGTCTTTATTTCCGTTTTTGATATTATGAGCGTTTAGGCCGTACGACATTTCATACACAGTTTTAGGTCCTTTTTTTTCGAAATAAATTAACCGATTTATAAATTCGGCTAGATTATCCAGAGGCCCTAGACAATTATGTGTCATTCAATCAGCGAATGCGACTGTCGAAATGCCAAAATGTAGGAATTTGATCACGTGACATTTCGATAGCATCTGTCAATCCCATACATTTTTTGACGTATTGACAATCGCCTTCGCCACGCTACACGTTGACAAAATGTCACTTGTCTAGAGCCCCAGGGCTAAAAAGTTAGTCGTGAACATTTTGGAAAAAGAGTTTTGAGGGCAAGAGAGAGAGCGATTTTAAGTTTTCTAAACAAAGTGAAAATTCACCCTGTCTTTCCCCTAGAACACTTTTTCGAAAATGTCAAAAAATCGTAATAATTTATGAAAGTCAATAAAATATGGGTCAATTACCGTTATTGCACATTTATTTGGCACCTACCATATCGCAATCAATCTACCTGGCTTTATCCCAACACTGCTGGAGTCGGCTTCCAGTCTAACAAGATGCAGCTGAATTACATGGAGCAACTGCCTATCGGACGTGCACAACCCACTAACTGTTACAGTAACAGTAACGGGTAATATGACAGATATTTCTAGCTTCTGACTACCCGAAATCACTGTCAAAGACGTTCAAATGACAGCCGGGACTCACGAATACAGGGAGGTTTGTTAAGATGGTCACCCATCAACAGACCGACCTCAGCAAGCGTTGCTTAACCTTGAAGATCGACCCGTGCGGCTGTTATTATTAAGCCACGAGCTCCTCCAGGAAAAGTAGTGCAATGACGAGTAATAATCACCAGTGCGTCATTGGACAGGTGATTGGCCGTCGCTACACGGGTCGATGTTCGAATCCGGCCTGAAGTTTGCATAACATCGATCTGGCTGGGAAAGTTTTTGATCTCGTCTGAGTTCACCGACTTGGGGTGCTTGTGGTTACATTTTATAGTAGCCACGTGGTTGGATAGGTGTGTGAGGTAAAGTTGCAGCTGTGTGACCAAGGCCCATTATATTCCAAGTTAGTTTGAAGGACTTTTACTGGACTCTGTCGTCATGAAAACGGAAAAAAACCCTCGATGAATTTCAATAAACAACAAGTTATAGGTAACAGTCAATTTGATGATTTCAGTTGAAGGAAATGACGTTGAATATGACTCCAGAGGGCCAATTCTAAAAAAAATTAAATGGTCAAGCTCATTATCGTTCCCATTCGCATCTCATTCGCAATCTGTCAAAAAAGTCTTTATTTCCATAGGTACAATTTTGACAGTTTGTGACTGACTGACGAATGCGAAAGTTGCTTAAGAGGGCGCCGACCAAACGTCGACCGCGCAGTGGCGCCCTCATCGTTTGTTTGGTTATTTATTTTTAACCAACTCCTAGAAAAGGAGGAGGTTCTCAATTCGGATGTTTGTATTTTTTTTTATGTTTTTTCGCGCATATCTCCGTCGCTTGCCAACCGATTTGAAAAATTCTTTTTGTTGGAAAGAGTATACTTTTCAAATGGTCCCATGAAAGTTTTATCAAAATCGGTTCAGTGGTTTGGTTTTTAAATCCAAATAGCTGGAAAAGTTCTGGAAAACTTCCGAAATTAAAGTTATTTTGTACTTTACAGTGTTTTTTTTTGAAGTCGGTTTTTATTTTAGAATGAAAATGCATAACATAAGCACGTTAAGTTGTGCTCCACAAGATCATACGTTACTATTATAATAAACGGTTTTAAATTATTTAGTTTTATTATAATCACTAAAACGGAAAATAGCGGCCACTATGCTTATTTTCTGCATTTTCATTCTAAAATAAAAGAAATAACCAAACAAACGATGAGGGCGCCACTGCGCAGTCGGCGTTTGGTCGGCGCCCTCTTAAAAATAGTATAATTGGCACTATAGTGTTTTTCCAAATATGGCTTAGCTATTATGACAGAGCTAGAATTGTGCGACCATCACATGTTTGTGCATATGCCGCAGCCAATTAGCTTAATCAGTCCGTTTAACTGGTGGCCTAGCCTTTTCATTTAAATTTGCTGGCATTTTTCAGCGACCTATGCCGCCATGTCGTTTAATGACTTGCCCATGTCACTTATAACTTATGTCGCTAATTAAACGACGCAGTTCAATGAGAAGGCTAGACTGGGCTTTTAACGAAACGGCTGATTAAGCTAGTTGACTGCGACATGTGTCGCTCACATGACTTCAGCGAAAATGTATCACTAATGAAAGAAGCTTGTATTTTTACCCTTTTACAGCACACCAGAATAGGTTGCAGCAAGCTTAACTGGCCCAGGTATGGCGACGCTATTGGTGTAAAAACAGTGCGAGTCTGACTTGCGCTCCGAGGGTTCCGTACAAACTAGTATGTAGTTCATCCTTCATCTATTAAGAGAATCGAGTTTCAATTTTTAACCGACTTCAAAAATAAGGAGGAGGTTATCAATTCGATTGTATTTTTTTTGTCTTTGTTACCTCATACCTCCGTCTTATGAACCAATTTGAAAAATTCCATTGTAAATTTTTTCCGAAACAAAATTCTACGTAAATTTTTATTTTTTTGTTGTACACCTACCACAGTGTAGTCTTTTTAACCCAAACGTTGACTGGTAGAGAATGCATTGTTGCATTAAGTCAGCCCATGTACCACTATTGTACATAAAGTTCAAATAAATGATAATAAATAAAAATTCTTGTTTTATGTGAAAAGATATTCTTCTCGAATGGTCCCATTAAAATTTTCTCAAAATCGGTTCAGTAGTTTGGTTTTTAAAACAAATAGCTGGAAAAAATATGTGGAAAAATCATCCATGTATACGAAATTGCGTATTTTTACTATCCTGTGACTTCCCAGTGGTGTTGTTAGGTGAAAAATAAAAAACTTTTTCACAAAAAAAACCGACCTCCAAAAAAAACACTACAAAGTACAAAATAACTTTAATTTTGGAAGTCGGTGTCAAATAACAAAGAAGCAACCAAAAACACCGACTGCCTAGGTACTTTGTGGTGTTTTTTGGAAGTCAGTTATTTTTGAGTATGTATACCTAGAGACCACTTTTTCAACTGCAAATATTAGTTTGTGATCTCAAAATGTGTTTTTTTGTGTGATAAAACTACTAATTTTCAATTTTCAGACTTCTTTTTACCTGTGTAAGACTTAGCTTCTTGCCAAATTACATGAAGAACCCATTAGGGTTTTGTTTGTCTAAACATGCACCAATAAACGTAGTACCTATAAACAGCCTTATCTTTAGATTGCAAGGATTTTTTTACTGCTCCAAAAAGTAGCAGACCTTAGTATTTGATATATATTAATTTCAGCTTGATTCCTCCACGCAGTCCTGAGAAAAAGGGTCATAGCAGACGGACAACAAAGTGATCCTTTAAGGGTTCCGTTTTTGCCGACTGAGTTACGGTACCCTAAAAATTATGGATACTGTGAATTTTTCGCAGTGATTTCAGTTTTAATTAAAACAATCGGGCCAAATAAGCTTGCTACACTATAACTACTACTATTTTAACCGGAAAAAACTGCTTTCAAAAGCAGATAACTTTATCAGGAAAAACTGCTGTTGCAAAAATACTTTTACGCATCGTTTAGACCTTGTTTACTAAATAAACGCCAGGAAAATAGATCGAGGCGTCATATTTTAATCCTTGACGTCAATCTGGATAATAAAATGAAATCTTCCTGCATCTTAACACATTTTAAAGTTTTCCTTGTGATTGTTAATTTCTTAATATCCTTCCCTATGTTTAAAGTAAGAATATTTTAATGCACGTGTAAGGTAAGTGGGGTTTTCCGAGATTCGAATTGAACCTTGAGGAGAAGAGGACACATGTCTGTGTCTGTATCAGGTAAAAGGATAAAAGGCACGTGCGTTTAATATTATATCATTCTCTTGACTAACAAGTAGGTTATCTGCGTCATGCAGCAGCTTATTATCTATGGCTAGTGAGATCTAAAGGATTTCTAACCGACTTCAAAAAGTAGAAGGTTTTCAATTCGGATGTTTATATTATTATTTTTATGTAAACATGTTCGGGCATAACTCCGTCAGATATAGGCGGATTTGCAAAATTCTGTATTTTTAATTCGAAAGAGGTTTATCCCGAAATGGTCTCATCTAAATTTCTTAAAGATCTGATGAATAACTTCGGATAAAGACAGTTAAATAGATATGGAGTGATTGAAATTTTTGGGGGGTAGCACTAAAACGTGTAAAATAAAATGCGTTTTTACAAAAAAATAAACCGACTTCCAATTAAAACCACTACAAAGTACAAATTAAACATTAATTTTGAAGTCGGTATTTTCGGTGTGGTTTCTTCGTTTTTTGGCACTGACTTCCAAAATTAAACTTATTTTGTATGTATTTTGTAGTGGTTTCTATTTGGAAGTCGGTTGTATTTTTTTCTGGTTATTGTGAGGCTATAGTTAGATTATGAGAGTGAATTAGCACTCTTACTCCTCTGCACCGCTGTCTACAAATTTTTTTTCTTGGGGTAATCCTCATGGATCTCTCGAGGGGTCGTATACTCCCCAGAATCGCTCAGCCCAGAATGGAAGGAGTCATTTGATGATTTACCATCCTTAAAAAGAAAAAACAACACAAGCAAGAATATTTGGGAATTAAAAAATGAAATAGAAAAAAGCATTTTAACAAATTCCTTATTTTTTAAGAATAATTTATAACTTCCATTCACTATTACGTCAAAACCGACCGTCAGGAAACCCCAGGAAGAAGCAATTCTTCCTCTTATTCACCAGGACAGCAGGAAAAGTAGTCCAATACATCTGCCTAGCCCAACTATGTTGGAGTCAGCTTCCAGTCTAGTCAGATGTAGCTGAGTACCAGCATTTCACATGGAGGAACTGCCTGAAGTCAGATACTTCCACAGCCTAGTAACAAAGCAAGACGAAACTGCTTGGCAAGGCAGATGTCAGATTTTCTGGCTTCTACTAATGACGGTATCAAAGATGTTTAAATGACAGCTGGGTGCAATGACTTAACGTGTTTTCCAAGGCACGGAGGAGTCTCGTGAATAGAAGTTCACCCAACCACAGACCAACTTCAGCAAGCATTGCTCAACCTCGAAAATTGGGCCGTGTGGCTGTAATTATTGAGCCACGAGCTCCACTTATGCTTATTTATCTAGTACCTCGATCCCAAGTTTGGTTGCTATAAGCTTGCACAACCACGCCCAAAACTATCAATAAATTATAAATCAAATCACACAGCAAAAAAGAAATTCAATTTACCATAAATTACATCACTTGAAATTCATTACAAAAGAAAAACACTATGAAAATAAATTCACTAGAGTTCAACATTAGCATAGCCATAGGCTATCATGGCCGCCGGGGTCAATGGCCGGATGACGTAAGGACGCACGTTCCAATGTATTCTGTAATGCTTTCACACTTTCTACGAAAACGGTAAGTCACTACGTCATACTGAAGAGATTACCGTTCGAATTTGAATGTGAGTCATCTTTAGGAGCTATTAACACCCCTGAGTCAATTTGGGGTCGATTTTTAGTATGATTCATGAAAATTGGAGGAAATCACCGTCAACTATGACTGTAAATCATCAACTTTCAAAGTACATGTGATTCTATCTTCAGAGTGTGTTCTTTACAAGAGTCATGATCGAAGGAATAGTCCAAATAAAATTTTAAAAAAATGTGAGAAAAGAAACTGGTTTGTCCTCAGAAGCAGACATTTAAATGTGACAAGCCACTCTCAGGACTCATGGTGGATTCTCTACAACCTCTCCCTGAGTCACAGAGACCCAGTAGTGGAAATGCCACCAAACTACATTGGCGACTCATAGAAAAATGGCCATTGGGAAAAAAAAACGAAAATCATTGTCCATCCGCTAATACTCTAGGAATACATATGCCTGGAAACTTGCAAACGAAGCTTTTATGATAAAACTTTCTACCACAAAATCCCGGAATAAATCTAAAAATCTGACCGTGAAATCCAAAGGAAAACCCAGTCACTCTGACACTATAAAAAAAAATGATGCAACAGAACACAAGGCAAGCCCACCAATTAAAATTACCTAAACAAAGATCGAGAGATAAAATTAAAACATAGCAACGAAGAAAATGATAAAAATATGCATTGAAACATCGCGAGCTGCGCGGGCGTCGACCCGGTGATGTAAAGTTTGCGCAACAAGCCTTGAACTACCGGCTTTACGTGTTGGAGATACAAGGGTAAGCAAGAGGGGGAAGGTTTGCATTCTTGGTGGATTGGGGAATGTTTCAGCCTTTTTTCTGCATTTTGAATTGCAATTTAGAAAGCATTGCCATTCAACAGTCAAAATTCAATTCAAGAGTCCGCTGTCTGTCTGTATGTCTGTCCGTCTGTACGTCTTTCTGTCTGTCCGTCTGTACGTCTGTCTGTCTGTCCGTCTGTCTATCATCAGGCTGTATCTCATGAACGGTGATAGCTTGACAGTTGAAATTTACACAGATGATGTACTTCCGATGCCGCTATAACAACAAATACTAGAAACAGAATTAAATAAATATTCCTATACAACAGACGTGATTTTTTTGAGACTGACTGACTAGTAGGGAACCCTTCGTGAGCGAGTCTGACTCTCTATTCTATTCCGACTCTCACTTGGCCGGTATTTTTTCTTTTCATTTTTCAGATCCTGGTTATGCTAAGATATAGTACACCTACTAGTTGAATTTCAAGACAGTTCAATGGTTTCTCCAGGACTTGTCGAGCTTCATTGACTCAACGATTTTCTGGTGGTCGCCACTGTTGATTCTGGCTTTCAGGAGTTACAGTGGTTGAGAATATGTGGCGGGGTTTATCCTCGTCCGTGTGTCACTGCGGGATGCCAACTGAAAACCAGCGCTGGTAACCCTTTCGATATGAGCACGCTTAGCGCAACTGTATCATTATTGACTGTTATTTTTTTTTTATTCTGTTCTAGTTGCCGCTGCTATTTTCAAATTAAAGTAGCTGGTTGGCCAAGCATCTTGTTTATTTGATCATAATAAAAAAATTGAATCCTTAGAATCTTCCCAAGTCTCGAAACCGAACCTCTGCCGTCATATCACTGTCATCATGAATCCGTCGTCAAAAAGGGATAGAGCTATTCGTTTCGAATGGCTTCGTCTCTCTCTCAACGGAATCATAATGACATTGGCACGTCAGAGTAGGGGAGCTGGTCACACCACAAAACAATGAAAAACGGACTCGGATATCACAATATTCTAAGTCGTAACAGCATTTCTCTACTATTACGTGAGTCTAATAATAATGTTCTTTACGTAACGATGCTCGGGCCTTGAACTCGGATCTTTTGCAACGGTAGTGATGTATCTTGCTTCTAAGAATAGAGAATGAGCTGATTGTAAGGTTTCTTACGCTGAGTGGAGTAGATTATTGACTTTTGATGAAGATAATATTATGTGAGCAGTGGCTCTAGACCAGCGATACTTAACCTATGGTCCGTCAAGCTTTCCTGTGTAACTCTGTAACCATCAGAGCACTAAATTTTGAGTATTTGTTTATCACTCCTACACTTGCACGCACTTAAACGCACACTATGCAGGCAAGCATATTATAAGTTAGGGGAGTATATTGAAGATAAAAATGCTTGGCTCAATGCTGGTCCTGCTCCACAACGCCACTAGGTAGCCACTAAGGGCTCAAAGTAATCTGTTAGCATTTCGTAATATTGTTGGACCGGCTGAAGATTGTAAGAATGCAAATCTTTTTCATTATATAGATGCAACTTATTTAACATTGTATAATTTCATGCACATGTGTGAGTACTGTGTAGCTTTAAACTATAATGATCATTTTGGGTAGGTCTTTGACTTGAATGTACCCTGGCGATTGGGGATGTCATGCTCACTCAAAAGTCTGGCTGATGGTGGCGCATGCGTTGGATCATTTGGCTCCCTAAAAAATGGTTGAGCCGAATGGTGCTAGCGTATGCGTCATGTTCGTGAACGGGTGCCGTCAGCTGAGACTGGTCATCTCTCGGCTGCCATGGTTTATTTTAATTTTTTCTTTGAATTGTTTCTTTTTTTACTCCGGACTCTTTTATCCTGCACGTCTTTTACATCGTTCTCACATATATGTATAATTTCAATATGAATGATGTAACCATAATTTTGTAACAAAATATCATTTTTAAAAGAGTGTCCGTGGAGTTTCTTGCACGTTCTTCTCCATAGAGATCTACGCTTTGGAACGTGCAAATAGCTTCATCTTTTTGACCGACCGACCTTGACAATTCAAAAGTGCCTGTAAATGGTCTAATTGAAATAAATGCTTTGACTTGACTTTGACTTTGACTTGGTAACGGGCGAAATAGTCTCAATTTTGCCCGTTACCAAGTGTGGCCAATAGTAGTCACAGCATGTAACAAAAAATTTCTAAAATCCTATTCACGCACAAAACGTTTTGGGAACACATTCATTGTGCTGTTTCTGTTTCCTGATAGCTACAACCTGGGAGTCTTTAAGTCAAGAGTGAATAGGTTACTTCTAGGCAAGCGTGCTCCATCTTCGACCACATCATCGCTTACCATCAGGCGAGATAGTGGTCAAACGCGTACCCAACCCATCAATAGTAAAAATTTAAAAATGTATAAATTTAGATACCCTACATACTTTTGTCGAAGATCCTATTTGAGATTCTTACCTAAACACAAAGTAGATAATGTAATTTTTCATAATTCCAGATTATGATACTGCTTGCGAAATTAGTTGGAAAGAGTCACCGCGGGCCTGGAACGCAAAAGGCATGTGGAGGAACACGGGTGGGTTTTAGTCAGTAAGAGGAAACTCAGAGCGGAATGAGTCATTTCACGATTTCTCATCCTAAAAAAAAAGAAAGATTATGATACTGATTCATTAAAATGTTATAGTATCGTACGATGAATGATGACGTACATACGTACAGGTGCTTGCCACTGTGATATCAACCACGGTATTGATGATTTTATCATTACTTTAATTAGTTGTTTTTATTTATAAATATTTGATTGCATAACCTTTTCAAATTTATAGATGAACGATTAATTGGAAATGTTAATATGTTACCTTGCAACAAGATGGACGTAAAAAATATGGCAATTAGACCAAATTTTCAGAGTGCACAAAAACTAAAGTGGATGATGCATTGAGCTTATGGTTGGTGCCGGAAAAATTTGCAATAAAGGACATTGACCTTTCCCTTATATCTCTTCATAGGTACCCGAAAAATAAATTGTGAATGGTTTTTCATGACAAGAAAATGTAAAGGATCTCGATAGATGTGGATTCAGGACAGCTTTATGTCTTTTTTCTGATTTTAAAGTTAAGAATGTCAAAAAATGTAGGTGGGTCAATGGCCGCTATTGCAAGCTTATTTGGCGCCAACTATAGATTCATTACTAAGGAGATGTATTAAGGCTGGGTAGACCCCATGATAAGTAGCCCAAAAATGTAACTTATAGATTACTATAATAAAGTCGAATTGTGATCAGATTAAAAATTCTAGAAATTTTTAAACAACGTTAGCATTCACATATATGTATACCAGTCGCAATCTGTCAAAAATGTACGGAAATTTAGGCTTTTTTCACAGAATACGATTAAGATGCGAATTTTCTTTAATTTGTAGACTTATTGGCTCTCTGTAATGCGTATGCAAATTCTGTGCACGTACAGTATTGACCTTAAAAATATAGATAATAATGTTTGTCTTGATCCCCCAAAAATAAATAAAATAAAAAGAAGTAGTACAAGCATTTAATAGAGTAACTTTGTTATGGTCGACATAAAAAAGCAACCCTTTATTCAAAACTTGACACACTCATGAATGACACATAATAACCACCAGTTCATTGAATAACATAAACTCCCAATTCGACCACCAAAACAAACCTTGACCACCAAAACTCTAAAAGCACTTCCCCGCGCAAAACGGCGCCACTTCCCGCCTCCACTTCCACTTCCCGCTCGCGCCGTTTGCGCTGTTTTGCGCAGTTCCGCACAGGTTCAAGGCCCGTGTTACGCAAGCTTCCTGACGACTGCGCCCGCGCATTTCACCTTACGTCACGCGAGTAATAGTAATTGCAACAATTTATATATGTATGTATAATGGCTGCGCTTTCTTCGCTTCCTCAGTTGTGTTATGATATAATTGGACAGGAATTAGTTTTTTTTTGTAACGTTTGTGCGAGGTAGGGACTGTGTTAACGTACCCTCCTTTTTGCTTCACTGTAATCGGGTAAATTTTATTATTTAAAAGCGCGTTATGTCCCACTGCTGGGCAAAGGCCTCCCTCTCCCTTCTCCACACACCCCTGTCCTCTGCCACTGCGGGCCAGTCCTTCCGGTAAGAGTCGAGTTCGTCTCTCCACCTTCGCCTTGGTCTACCGCGATGTCGCCTAACCTTGTAAGGGATCCATTTAGTGGTTCTTTTAGCCCACTGCTCATCAGACATACGATAAACGTGTCCGGCCCAATCCCACTTAAGACAAGCAGCCTTCCGGGTAACATTCGTGATTTTAGTCTTGGCGCGCAGCACTTTGTTTCTTACACGGTCCGAAATTCGAACTCCTAGAATACTGCGCTCCATAGCTCTCTGGCAAACCTCGAGTCTGGACGTCTGCTGAAGCGTCAAAGACCAGGTTTGTGCAGCGTACGTGAGTATGGGAAGAATGCACATGTCCATAATTCTCCGTTTGAGGTATAGCGGGAGATCTCCTTTGAGAAAAGTCGGGTAAAAATACAAGTTTAAGTTTTACACCAAGTGTTGTCAGCACTACAATAAATTAATAAGGTATGTCCATAATTATGCTTAATAACTTTGTAATAACTTCACCTATTTACGTTCAGACAGTGGCGCCTTCCGATAAGGTATGTTGGTTGATATAATTAGTGTCAATTATTGTTTTAGGTAATAATAATACCAGACAATTATTGTCCTGTTGCAGTGAAAATGCCTCTTCTTATATAAAAAAAACGGCCAAGTGCGAGTCGGACTCGAACGAAGGGTTTCCTTACCGCTATCTAAAATATTTATAAATATAATAAATATTTATTTTATTTCGTTTTTAGTACCTATTTGTTGTTATAGCGGCAACAGAAATACATCATCTGTGAAAATTTCAACTGTCTAGCTATCACGGTTCATGAGATGCAGCCTGGTAACAGACAGACGGACAGACAGACAGACGTGCTGACGGACAGACAGACAGACAGCGGACTCTTGAATTGAATTTTGACTGTTGAATGGCAATGCTGTCTAATTTGCCATTCAAAGTGCAGAAAAAAGGCTGAAACACTCCCCAATCCGCCAAGAATGCTAAACTTCCCCCTCTTGCTTACCCTTGTATCTCCAACACGTAAAGCGTTATTTTATTTTGTTTTTAGTATTTGTTGTTATAGCGGCAACGGAAGTACATCATCTGTGAAAATTTCAACTGTCTAGCTATCACGGTTCATGAGGTACAGCCTGATGACAGACAGACGGACAGACAGATGGACAGCGGAGTCTTAGTAATAGGGTCCCATTTTTACCGTTCGGGTACGGAAACCTAATAAAAACCAAGGCGAACTCGCACAGGGAGAGTTCGATAACATCAACCAAAAAATCATTCGTCATTTATTTTGCAGTTGAGTTGATAAATGATTCCTAAAGATTTTGTGTAACATTGTACTTATTATTATGAACAACTTTTAGGGACTAAACCTGACATCGCCAAATAAAAATTGCTGTTTAGTACAATTTGTCGAGTTATGCGCACAAAAATGCATGGGACAGTCGATTATTTTTCGCGTGTTAGTAAAAGTTATTCATAATGATGAGTACAATGACCTATTTTAAGATTTTGCGTTTATTCTGTAACACGTTGTATAATGTGGTCAATCCCAATAGGCAGATGAGCAAAGTGAGATTTTTTTGTTAGTTACTATATCACCTAATATCTGTACATTGGCTATCTGCTCAAGCTGACTGACACTACTGTATCCCGCACATTTTGTCTCTCAGAAAATAAGTAACAACAGGTGACTCTGGGATATTGGAATATTAAAATAAGTGACTATAGCGGCGGATGTGGCCCTTTGACACCTGCCAGAAACAATGCGATATTTTGGGCAATCCCAACCTCTAAAATAAATTACTAACTATGTAATAAATGTTGCAAAATTTTCCCTCAAAAAAATGTCACAAATCTCATACGTAACGAAAAGATTTTTATGTCATAATTTTGTCACGCTTTTCACTTGTTTTCAGGAATCACGAGTAGGTACTTTGTAAAACAATGTCTGACTTTTATGGCTGCTTCTGACGTCATCTAGGGTGACTATTGCGTCATGACCGGGATGACGTAATTTAAGCACGACTTTGCATAATTTAGCTGTTCAACCCCTTTTCTTAGAATGTTATACCGTAATAAGTGTACTGTTGAGTAATAATTTTAATGATTTCTTTGAATTTGTTTTAGTTGAAGGCTGGGTAAAGGGGTGTTGGCTGGTATTTACAAGTTTTCTGTTATGTTTGACTGATTTTATTGCTCCTTTGGTCTCGTGTTGCAAGTGCGACTACCGACTTGGAGTCCCCTGGACGGAGAAAAATGGTAGTATTGGGTTTTTCATTAGGAATTTTTAAGAAATAGACCGGAGTTTTGAAGTTGATGACATCGCCGTGCCTCGGAAAACACGTGATGCCTCGGTCCTGCGCTTGATCTTTACCCAGTCGTTTCGGTTTACATTCTCATCGAACTATGACAGTAAATGAACAGTGAGTGAAGGTAGGTACTTGTGTTTGTATCCCCTTTTTTATGGATGGGAATTCATCAAATGACTCCTGCCACAGGAGAGGGAGTGTCAGACTCTTACTGACTAAAACCCATCTGTGCTCCTCGTAGTGCCCTTTGCTTTCGAGGGCCGCGGTGACTCTTGATCAAGATGGTCAATCAAAATAATAGCAAAGAACGCAGATATATAAGGCGTTAAAAAATCAATTGCAAGTTTAAGGACTTGTTTAGAATAAATAAAATAAATAAATAAGTAAAAATAGCTTTATTTCCTTCTACAATTTTTTGCCTCAAACTAATGATTAGTGTTACAAATTTAACTCGTAGTGTAAATATTAGTAATAATGTTTTTCTTGATTTAAATGTATTATAAATTATGTACAAGGACCGCTAGCAATAGCGGTGAAAGCCTCCTCCATTCGTTTCCATGCTATTCTGTCTCTAGCTACTCTACTCCAAATTGTTCCTACTATTTTTATAATGTCGTCGCTCCATCTCATTTGTGGTCGCCCTTGTCTGCGCTTTTTGTTCAATGGGTACCAGTTCGTGGTAATTTTCGTCCATCTTTCGTCTGGTACTCTTTGGAAATGTCCAGCCCATTTCCATTTCAATCCAAGTACCTTTATGGCCACGTCCTTTGCCTTGGTTTTACTTCTAATTGTTGTGTTCTTTACTTTGTCTTTAAGTCTGTGGTGCATGTAGCTCCTTTCTATTCCTCTTTGGCACACTTTGATTTTTTCTAAATTTCGTTTAGTGAGTGGCCATGTTTGACAGGCATATGTGAGTGTGGGAAGTAGGCATGTTTCCATGGTTTTCGTTTTTATTTTGGTTGGCATCTTACTCTTGAATATGTCTTTGAGTGTCCAGTATTTATTCCAGGTGGATTTTATTCTTCTTTCTATTTCCCTTTCTGTGCAATTTTTAAAAGTAATTAGGTGTCCTAGGTAGATGTACTCTTCAACGTATTCTAGATCGGTGGATGAAATTATTATTGGTACTTTGTGTCTGTTTGTCATAAGTTTTGTTTTTGTTTGGTTTACTTCTAAGCCCACTTTTTTGCTTTCTTTAAATAGCGACTCTAACATAGACTGCATTTCATTTGGGTCTTCTGACATCAGCACTATATCGTCAGCGAATCGTAAGTGTGACAAGTATTTTCCATGTAGGTTTAGACCTTTGTTTTCCCATCTCATTGCTCTGAATATTTTGCTCTAACACCGCTATGAAAATTTTTGGGGAGAGTGGGTCACCTTGTTCTCCTCTTTCGATTTTAAAACTTTTTCCTGGTTTCTCGAGCATAATCCTAGAGTTACTATTTTTGTAAATCACCTTTATCAGATCGATGTACTCTTTGTTAATTCCTTGCATTGATAGAGCTTGCCATATAGAGCTGTGAGAAATTGAATCGAATGCTTTGCTGTAGTCGATGAAGCACAGGTATAGAGCTTTGTCGTACTCGTTGTATTTTTCCAAAACCATTTTCAGGGAGTGTATGTGGTCTATAGTAGAGAAGCCACTCACAAATCCTGCTTGTTCTACTGGTTGATTTTCGTCTATTGGTTTTGTCAATCTTCTTAGTAGAGTTGCCGAAAATAATTTGTAGAGATTTGACATAAGACTAATGGGTCTGTAGTTTGATATTTGTTTCAGGTCTCCTTTTTTAAACAAAAGTACGATGTTTGAGCATGTCCATTGTCTGGGTATTTCCTTCTGATCTAGTATTAAATTGAATAGTGACGTTAGTGGTTTAGTTAGGGTGTTTCTTCCAAATATTATCATTTCATTTGTTATGCCATCTGGGCCTGGACTTTTTTCGCACTTGAGTTTGTCGATTGAGTGTTCAATTTCCCATGTGCAGAATTGTGGTACGTTGTCTGTATTTACAGGATTACTTTGTGCTTCTTCTGTGGGATCGCTGTCTTTTTTATAAAGATTTTTGTAGAAATTTGTAGCTACTTCTATTAAATCTTTTCTGTTTGTTACTAGGTAGCCAGATTTATTCTGTAGCTGATTCATAAGTGTTTTGGTTTTCGTTAGATATTTATATGCTTTTTTGACAGCGCCAGATTTTTCCAGGTATTTTTGTAATACTTTTTGTCTATATTTTTTGGTGTTATTTTTTATCTTTGTATGTATCACTTTGTAGAGTTTGCTTAGCTGTTTTTTTTCTTGTTTGGTTTTATTTTCCTTATTTTTCAGGATATGTTTTTCGTCTTTAAGCTTGGTGATTTCGTCGTTTATAATTGTTTGTTTGCGTGAACTTTTGTGTGGTAGGATAGCGCTAGTGGAGCTTTGCAGGATACTTCTCTCGATGTTGTCATAATACTCTTGTACAGTTTTCGTTTCGTATTCCTCGTGCTTGGCTAGTTCTTCTGTGTATTTCTTGAAATTAATATTATTTTGGGGTTTTGTTCGGAAGTTAGAGCGTTTTTTCTTATTGCTGGCTGTGTTTATTTTTATTCGGATGATACGGTGGTCGCTTGGGTGTTTAAAGTTACTAAGAACGCTGAAATCTTCCATAATTTGCGGCTTATTCGTTGCGATGTAATCTATTTCGTTCTTCATCGTACCATTAGGTGACATCCACGTCCATCTTAACTTAGGTGATTTGTTGAACATTGTATTAGCTATTTTGAGGTTGTGTTGAAGACAAAAGTGTATGAACCTTTCGCCGCTTTTGTTTCTTTTTCCATAACCATATTTTCCCATAGCACGACTTTCACCCTCTTTTGGTAACCCAATTTTGGCATTTAAGTCGCCGAGGAGAATTATATTGGTTGTGCTTTTCTCGATGGCTTTTCCTAATGATTCGTAAAAGTTATCCGTTTCTTTTTTTTCAGAACTAGATGTAGGTGCATACGTTTGGATTATGGTAAAGGGTTTTTCGTGAATCCTTACATGAATCAATGCGAATCTTTCTGATATGCCTATAAAATCAATTGCAAGTTTAAGGACTTGTTTAGAATAGCAAATAAAAATTAATCACGAAAAAAAAATCATAAGTATAAAAATTCGCTTTAAATATATCCAATATTTTTGCTACGCACTTTATTGATTATGCGCACTGTACACCGCATAGGCCGCCGCTGTCCCGCAGTACAGTGATCATAAAAACATTTTGCTAAACAATTTATAAGTGTGAAAAAATTACTTCACTCATTTTTTTTTATTTTTGGAATCCCTGATCAAATGAACACGATACCATATACCCAAAATTCTTGACGTTGATTTTAACACCTTATATAGTGCACAAGTGTCTATATAAACAGGTGCTCTCTCAGTTGCTCTCATAGTCCGATGGGAGTATAGGGACTACACTCCAACATGACCGGAGAGGGGTTTTGTTTTTGGATGGGAAATCATCAAATGATCAGTGTCAGACTCTTACTGACTAAAACTTATCCGTGTTCATCCTAATGCCCTTTGCGTTCCAGGGCCGCGGTAACTCTTTCGAATAAATTCCGAAACCCTGGCCATTCCGCAACCCTGGCAATTCCGAAACCCTGGCAATTCCGCAACCCTGGCAATTCCGTAACCCTGGCAATTCCGCAACCCTGGCAATTCCGCAACCCTGGCAATTCCGCAACCCTGGTAGTTCCGCAACGCTGGCAGGTCCGCAACCCTGCCAGGAGAGATCAGGCGTAGGTCCAACGACTTTAAAGCACCTGAATTTATAGGTAATAATGATAGGGAAAATCCCGAACCTTTTCATGGTTATTTAGGTAAATGGTTGGTCAAAATGCGGTTTATTGTTAAAGGAGGGCAAGCTTAGTCCACATAACACGTCAATCATCAACAATGGTAATGTTATGTATTAGGATATTATTCAATATTTATCCTGGCTATTGTTTATTTACTTTTATGCTTACAGAATAGTGAAAAGAATAACATAAGGGCATTAGTTTGATGTCATTGGAAAAAATCACGTTAGTCATTTTGGAAAAACGCAGCTTGTGTATAATATAACTCGATGTCTCATTATTTCACTCTCGTCCATATTCAAACTACGGTTCCGCTCAGCATGCCTTTTTCTTCCATACATCTCTATTTGCGAAGCTCGTAGCTTAATAATGACACCCGCTCGGGACGATCTTCCAGGTTAAGCAACGCTTGCCAAGGTCGGTCTTTGGATGGGTGATCATTTATTACATAAGTACTGAGATTATTTCTTGTCTCGGAAAGACCGTTAGGCTATTTGTCCTGGCTATCATTTGAACATCTCTAATAGTCGTTACAGATAAGTCAGAATTCCAGTACCATGTAGAATAAGGCAGGTACCCAGCGGCATCTAGTGAGACTAGAAGCGGACCCCAACATAGTTTGGAAAGGGCTAGGCAGATTGAATTTGACGCCTCTATTTGCTTATGACAATAGTCTAGTCTATAATATCCATTGTCATCACAAATCTTCTGGAAGTTCCTTAGCTTCAGGAACTTCTATCATTTTCATCATCTCAGTTAAAAGACGTCCACTGCTGGACATAGGCCTCCCCAAAGTGTCGCCACAACCATCGGTCCTGTGCGTCTCGCATCCATCGGCTACCAGCGACCCTCACCAGGTCATCGGTCCATCATGTGGGAGGCCTTCCGACGCTGCGTTTTCAGGTACGCCGTCGCCACTCCAGATTTTTTCGACCCCATCGACCATCTGTTCTGCGAGCAATGTGCCCTGCCCACTGCCACTTCAACTTGGCGATCCTTCGGGCTATGTCTACCTTGGTTCTCTTGCGGATTTCATCATTTCTGATTCGATCACGGAAGGAAACTCCGAGCATTGCCCTCTGGCAATGCTCGGAGTTTCCTTCCGTGAAACGTTGTGTTGCATTGTTGCGTTGATAGAAGTTCCTGGACAAAGGGCAATGGAGAGCCATTGCCCTTTGTCCAGGAACTTCTATCTAAAACTATATCAGAGATGGTAAGGTGAACTTTCATTGGTAACCGTGCCATTTATAAAAAAAACAATAAAGAGACCATGGCAAGTCAATCGTTGTGTTAAAAGTTTTATTTTTATTTCAATAAACGTTAGTTTAATTTCCATTGTTACAAATAACCGAGATGCTAAATAAATAAATAAATAAATAAATTTAGTTATTATTATATTATATTTTACAGTCCATATAATAATAATATTATTACTAACTGCATAATATACTGTTATCAACACCCCCAGCGATTATAATTGTATTTATACATTTTGTCTACCTGTGAGCAACGTAGTAGGTTGCATTATTACATTTATATATATTAACGTTAATTATTTGTAAGATGTTATAATGACTGTTAGTTGCAATGTTAAATGTTAAATGCAATAGAATATAAATTAAATAAAGGCTTTAATTTGGCATGCCCGAATTATTAAGCCGTGTGCCATCACTGGGACGCGTGTCATTAGTTCGGCATCTCTGTCCTATTTGATTTATGTATGTTTGTACTGTTACAATATTTCAAATAATATTAAAATCATTTCCTTTTAAATAAAATAAACAAACCAACAAACTAAAAACATACAAAATCAATCATAACATAATAACTACACACAAAACGATCATTTTCACGCGTTCTGCGCAAGCGCATACATGCGCGCGCACGTCAATTCACTTCCAGATGTTACGCAACAGGAAAGCGGGGGGGTGTGACCGGAAAGTGAAAGCGGGGTCGTTGACTCGCCTGCACCGAATGTCAATGCGAAGTCGAAGGGGAGAGAGGGGGAATTGGGTTACGTTACGCGTTTCTAATTTTCCGTTCATTGATAGTAGCGTTTGGTGTGAGCAGTGGGATTAGGGATCATTTAGTGAACTTTTATATTTTTAATAATTCTTGTCAGTCGCCAGCACATCTAGCTACAACAATCTGTCAAATTTCTTTAATAGATATTCAACTTTATCGCTACTGTATTAGATTCAAGGTTGATTGGGAAAATTTGACAGTATCGGGTAGCTTGATGTGCTCGGCGTCTGTACACACAGAGGAATAATAATTATTAATACAAATTCCTTTGTTTTTTTCTTTATCATATTATTTAACACATAATTTTGTAGCTGTCAATTAATTTACCGATTTATGGAAGATGAAAAGTATTTTTAGTTTTTTATTTATTTATGAATGGACTAGCTCTTGACCTCGATCACGCCTGATGGAAAGCGATAGATGAGGTCCATGATGAAAGCGAGTCTGAGTTAGTGGGGTTATGGGGTTAAAAGCAGGAATTATAATGTCAATTAGATACCTAAGCTGAATCAGTTTTCCTTTTATTTTAAAAAAATTATGTCAGGTGTACAGTCCTAAAAATTAATATAGTTTTTAATATTCCGTTCATTGATGGTTCCGTTTTGTGTCGGACGTAAAAGAATAGCACCATCCCATCACTTCCCGTGAGTGTCGTAAGAGGCGGCTAAGGGACTCACCAGAGAATGGGCAGCAGCATTCTTTGTAAGTTAATGGCAACCGCTACACTGCGATCGCTAACCCGCCTGCCAAGCGTGGCGATTATGGCAAACCCTCCCATTTGGGGGAGTCTATGTGTGGGACGTCTTTCGGCTTATTGATGATGATGATGTTGGTAGCGTTGGATGTGGGTGGGATTATGACTTTAAGTTGCCTATGGACTTGGAGTTGAATGGTTTTTATATTTATGGGATAGGCATCAGTAAAAAATTTTAAAGAAAAAATAAAACCGACTTCCAAAAAATACTACTACCTAAGTAGTATTTTTTGGAAGTCGGTTTTATTTTTTCTTTAAAATTTTTTAATTGTTTTAAACACAAAAAGTATAAAATAACTTTCATTTCGGAAGTTTTTTATTGTTTTTGTTGAAATTAAAGTTATTTTATACTTTTTGTTTTTTTTTTTGAAAACGTTTGTATTTTTTGTAAAAAAGTTTTTTATTTTTCACTTTTTAGTGAAGATCTAGTTTATCTATGAAGTTCAACGTCCAATGCAAATGCGATATACCTAGCTATAACTAAAACCAACGCAAAAAGAATCACAAAGATCGTTTAATTAACATTAAAGTTGCCCGAATTGACAACCCTAAACATGGAAATTCAGGTTGACGCATTTGCGTACCCCTTCACAGCGTACAACTGGTGTAAACAATAAACAGACATGCGATTTCAGCAATCCCGGGAGATTTGCTATCATTTAATAGATGGTAGGTACCTGCTTTTCCAGAGAAAGGTTTTTATCATTACATTGGAAGATAATTAACTTCATAACAACCAGTATCCAAATAAATTGAACACGGAGAGCTGCTGACTTTTAACTTTACATTATTTATTTGGATTTAACTTCATAATAAATAATCTATACTAATATTATAAAGAGGTAAAGTTTGTGAGTTTGTGAGGTTGTAGGCAGTAATCTCTGAATCTGCTGAACCAAATTTGAAAATTCTTTTTGTATAATTATGATAGCCACATTCGGAAGACTATAGGCTATACGGGAACGGAAAACTCCTTCGGGAACAGGATATGCGCGTACGAAGTCGCGGGCGAAGTGCTAGTAAATAATTACTTGAGGTGGTAGTTAATATGTTGCATCTTTTCAGGCTTTTTTTAACAGTTTGTTGTTTTTTTGGCAGTTTTTTTAGTTTGTTTTTCTGACATGCGAATTTGAACATTGTTTAAAAATTGTAGAATTCGCCCTCAGGGCCTAAACCACCAACTCTTAAAGCAGTATTACTTTAATATTACTTCCAGTGGGAAAGAGACGGAGCTTTACGTCCTGTATAGCTCCGTCTCTTTCCCACTAGAAGTAATATTAAAGTAATACTGCTTTAAGAGTTGGTGGTTAGGCCCCTGATGTAACGATTGTCGAAATTACATAAAGGTTTAGAATTGACCGCATCGCAGTTCGGTGGCGCCTGTCAATAGTTTACATATTGATTTGGTCTAGTCAAAGGTGTTTAAAACTTGTAGCTGAGTGTACATGATGGTTATTACGCTGAAGTTTGGTTTTCCCGCCTGTCAAATTCCCAACCAACTCAAGGTAGCCTACCACTCCGGCCCAACATGTGAAAATTCCCTAATATAAAGTAAATCTTATGTATATGTAAATAAACATTAAATTCGCGATTAATTCGCGACACACCGGTGTGTCGCCGGGGCCGGACAGGTTAAGACTGCAAAGCTCTTGAGCTAGGTTTCCTCCAGCAAAGCACAGGACATCCATCCTACTAGAGAACCGCAAAGAACCAAATATTTTCGTTCAAACTTGACATTGAAACTAAACCATCCATCTCCGGTAGTTATAACAGCCAGCTAAACGTTTCTAAACGAGGTGACCGCAATTTGATGCCGGCGAAATGAGAAAGCGACCTCGAATGCATGTCTATGTTGCTAGCTGCATAACGGTACACTTTGGTGTGGCCAGGGCTGCTACAAGACCGAGGTTCTGATCCGGGAGTGATAGAAGACAAATATGTCAAGAGGAACCAATATCTCCTGACTTATTCCACTCAGTAGTAGTAGGTATATCTTCAGTAGTCTCGAGTGGCAGCCAGAAAATCTGCTATCAGGCTTGCTTAAGAGGTTTGGACCTCTACAAGGACTTAAAGGTCCAGATCTTAAAGTCACGTGCCAAATACGGTCTAAGGTCTGGATTCAGGGATTACTATTCTGATATTTATTGCACCAAATATGGTAGGTACTTAACATGTCTAGTGGCATTAATACCGTCACAAAAATCAACGTAGCAGAATCAACAAATGAGACTCGCAGCGCCATCTATCTCGACAGCTGCGAACTAACTTGACAAAATCCTAAATCGCGATATCAGAGTTTACCGTGGGATTTGAACAGATACAACAGCCCGAATATCAACTGTCGGGCAGTTGCCCACCAGACACAACAACCGGAAGATCCTCCCTTTTCAATGGAGGGCATGGGGGACTTTACTATCTGTACCACTACCTCCAAACATGAGGTTCTTGTATAAAATATTTAGTAACACACATTTGGCCAATAAATAGCATGCAATAATACAATATTTATTAACACGCAATATTATGTTAGATAGTATTCAGGTTACATCTTGAGTTGTATACTATACGGACTTTGTAGAAACCAGAACAAATTTCCGTGCGTTCAAGCAATTTTGCCATACCTATTACTGGAATCAAAAGTAGCTCACAATTTAGGACCCATTAAAATTAGTGTTAATGTATAATCCATGGTGCTTTGCAACTGGGCTTAACCCAGTTGTATATGTCCCTTGGTGCCTATTTGGCCTAGCTCTGTTCTGTCTCTTGCTAATAAGGAGGGAAGTTGAAATTATATTTTTTTTCCTACTCCTCTGCTGTTATTTTCTGATTAATTTCGTTGCGGGATCCAAGACAGTTGAATCATTTCTCTGAGACTCGTCGAGCTTCATTGACTCGGCGTTTTTTCTGGTGGTCGCCAATGTTGATTCTGGCTTTCAGAAGTTGCAGAAGCTTGGGAATATGGTGTGGCGGGCTTGTCCAAAAAAAAAGAAATAGATGCAATAATACAAGTTTTTACACTTACTGTATTAATTACTAGGTAACTACATTTTATCAATTTTTGTGTCTACTTAACAGTTAAATATATTTGTGCTTTAATGTACCAACCCACCCGTGTTCCTTCAAACTCCCTTTACGTTCAAGAGCCTCGGTAATTAGTATTCCGCAACAGTGACAACCCTACGATTGTGTTGTATGATGTTATGTAGGTAGGTACGTATGTAGTTAGACTGCAGGCGCATTTCTCTTCGCGAGGTCATCAGTTATTAGTTGTCAGCGCTGTCACTGATCGGGCACAGTTTTATGTATGGACCAGGAACCTCTATCTATACCAATACAGTGCATAACATGGTCCATTTGGGGAGCAATGGCAACACGGGTCTACCTTTAAGGTTAAGCAACGCTTGCTGAGGATAGCACGTGGGTGGGTGACCATTCGATACAAACCGAGACTCGAAAAGCTAATTCAGCCATCAGTCTTGGTTGTCATTTGTAAATATTTGACTGTCGTTAAACCAGAGGGCCCATTTAATTAATTTTGAAGCAACGATCTCATTAGCATCTCAGTCGCGTTCTATCAAAAATTTAGGTAAATTGAGGCTTTTTAGACAGTTTGCGATTGACATAATTATGCCAATGCGAACTTTGTTTAAAAATTAGTAGAATTGACTCTCTGAAATCTGACAATAGTCTTGCCAAAGAACGCTTCTGGAAGCAGTACGTACCGAGTAGAACATATTGTAGAAGAACGATTTGGAGACGCGTCGTATGTGGTCGCGATCCCCAGCAGCTTCAGAGCTTCAGAGAACGACGATCAAGAATATTTAAGTCCGATTAAACTTCGACCTGGTACTTAGTAAAATAGATCCGCGTTCTTGGGTGGCCTGAAAGCGCTATTGTAAGGAATGCACGTGCATTTCTCTTTGCCAGGTCATCATTGTATGTCCGGCTCTAGTATTTTCCATCGTTCTGAACGTTTGGCCTTCTTGAAAGAAAGAAAGAAAATCATTTATTTGACGGTTTGAAAAATCAGGGGGCCAATTATTCTACTAATTTTCAGGCAACGTTCGCCTTAAATTTCCGACAATTATTGACAGATTGCAACTGAGATGCAAATACGAACGTTACTTGAAAATTAGTAGAATATTTGGCATTCTGGTATTCACAAAAAATATACTATAAAAGTGATCATTAAAAAATATATAAACTAGCACTTCGCCCGCGACTTCGTCCGCGTGGGGATAGAAGGTACTCCACAAACTGCAACGCCCCTATACATATCCCCTTATAAAGGTTAGTTTTGGAAAATTAAGCACAACGATTCTCATTATTGGTTCAGCGCAACTGTTCACCCCGTTCAGCCCGTCAGGGGTTGATTATGCAAAAATTGTTAGGTACATGATCTGTTTCAATTATCCCACTTTTAGTTTATTCATAGAATTCTGACGTAAATTGAAGCAAGCTATAATTTCCTCCTCTAAAAACTTATTCACCCCTGCTTCACCCTTTATTATGTATGTACCTAGTTGATTTTCGAAAAATCCAAACATTTGTTATTCTTATTGTTTTATCGAAAACATTTAAATGCCGTGGTGTTTCAACTTCATCGGACCAAGCATTGATACCAGTTCGCTCAAGCCGCGACATTTTTCTTACTCCGAGCATGTTTATTACCGTCGTAACTTTTGAACGAAAGGTCCGATTTGAATGATTTAAAGTGTTATTTACACGGACATAATCAACCTTAATTATCAAACCATTAAAATGGATAAGGATTAATATCATGGTACTATAATCACCATTTTTTATTTCACCATGGGATTTGCTTGACTAATATTAACAAAAAGCGGTCATGGTGACTTATCCATAATAGTTAGACATATGGTATTGCGGACTTTTTTGTAGATATTGATGACCTCTATAAAACTGTAGTACATCACTTTGCTCTATTGTCAATAGATTCCGCAGCGTACGCGATATAAGGATTTTTTCTCACACCTTGGGTCACATTATCGAAGTTTTCATACGGATCCCTAACTTTTTTGAAAATATTCTATAGCCTATGTCCATCTCTGATAATGTAGGATTCTACTGGTGAAAGAATTTTTCAAATCGGTCCAGTAGTTTCGGAGCCTATTCATTTCAAACAAACAAACAAACAAACAAATCTTTCCTCTTTATAATATTATTATATTATATTATATTATTATTATTATTATTATATAGTGTAGATGTGCCCCATGGCTTTGCCAAAAAGGTTCATTTCAGCAATGTTGACAGAATGCTGTCTGATGCTGGTCTTGCAATGAGCCTTGAGTGACGATCGCCTGTCAGTACAGTATTTCTTTATTTAAGGGTAACACGGTAGTTATTGGCAAGACTGGAAACAGATTTACTGGCTTCAATAAATCTTGATTGAATTTGAAATTAATATCGTAAAGTCCAACGAGTTCCATACTGATTAGAAAAATACAAGGGAATTGAAATACATCCAAGGGCTGATCAACAACAAAATAGTGGTGGTATGACATTTTTTATGCAAAAGCTGCCAAACCACCATTTTATTCTTTAGATAAATGTTATTGGACTGTTAAAAATCGGCCCTATACCGAGAGTAGTTCATCTCTGCCTAGCATTATCCCAATTATGTTGGGGATGGCTTCCAGGGTTGCGGAATTTGTTCGAAAGAGTCGCCGTGCCCCTGGAACGCAAAGGGCATTTGGAGGAACACGGGTGGGTTTTATTCAGTAAGAGTATGAAACTCCCTTCCTCTTCAGAGCAGGCGGGAGGGAATGTCTTTTGATGAGATCCTCCAAGTCTATTCCTCCTCGGCTGCAATGACGAATTTCACAAAATTCCCAAATTAATTAAGATAATCTCTATCACATCCATATTAATCCTATCGTGTTTAACAACAAAATGAATATTCAATAATCAGTTAAACTGAACAAACGGCTGAATAAATCACAGATATTACAATTATCATTGTATTATCTGTGACAAATGGCGGTTTTAGTTATACAAATGTCTGCCGTAATGCGTTGGCATTGGGCCGTGGCGAGGAAAGTGTGGTACGGGGGAAAAGTGGTGAAAAGTTAGAATACTTCCCGCGCTTGCATTCTCACGAATCGGCGTGTGCGCAGGGAAAGATGTTGGCAAGCATACCTAATGCTATAAAATGGATGTATTTATTTAAAGACAACCAACAAAGCACAAACCAAAAATACATGATAATAAGTACCTACTGTTCATGTCGTAGAATTAATAATAAGTATTTGATGTCCAAAAGCATTGACGACCACAAGTGACGACAAGTGGAAGCTGGAGCTGCTTAGTTGGATAAACAGGCTTTTAAAGAAAGAAGGCTCCTCGATACGCCTCGTATTGTGCGGAGGTTCCTTTCTCTGGAGCCCTAACCACCGGTAGCTTGGACTGCTCCCAACACCTGGTGGACTATTATTTTTATACTCATTTTTAAAGTGTCTTCTAAAAAAATTAATAAAACACTTACTAAACTAAACTTTTTACATTTGATAGCCCAGTTCTTGAGGTAGGTTTTAGGGTATTTAACATCACGCTACGACCCTTAGAAGTCGAGCAGCGGGTAAAACCGCAGGGCACAGCTAGTATGTAAAAAATTAAGTATGTATAGAGAGAGGTTTATATCTTTATCACATTCAATTTATCAAACTCTAAATTAAACAATGGCAATGAAAACTTCACAGGCTTAAGTATTTTTGTAATACCTATGGACATATAAAATCATTCAGCTCATTTATCCGAATCCAACCCAGTAAACTGGGGGTCTATACTGGGGGTAATCACGAGCCCGAACTAAGAATAACTGTCAAATCGTGTTGTCATTCATTTTTAGTTCGGGTTCGGGACTAATCGTAAGTCCGTAGATGATACGGAGTAGAAAACGCCCGACACTAAGGCCGGAACTACGGACTTCGGGCTTAGAAAGTAGACCCCCTGGGTATACACCTCAAGACTTAACCTACCGTTATTTCCAGTTTCCAGTTACATAAATTTAGCATCACTATCGCTCGCTGACACTACAACACCAACCTTACCATATTAACATCACTAAATCTTTAATAATTCCACACGATTCTCCCAACCTTAACCCTCAGACTTAAAGCTCAAAATCGCTTGTCACCAAATAACGGTACTAGTTGAATGATGATCAGATATCACGATAGAATGACGTGACTTACTGTTCCGATTTTATATGGGTTTATAGTTTATTTAACCGTTAATCGAATAGTTTAGTTAATTTCTGTAATCGGTTGACGGTTGAGTTAATTTTTGTGACATTTGGCTGTTGGGGACTGTCATCAATGACAGATGACTACGTTTCATTGTTGATAAAATTATAGTGTTACAAATTATTTTGGTAATTCATGTGGTACACATAATTATGTAGGTACCTAATCATTGACGTTACATTTTGATCAGTTATTGTAATAATCATCATCATCATCCTCATCATATTAGCCGAAAGACGTCCACTGCTGGACATAGGCGTCCCCCAAAAGGGTGAGTTTTCCAAAATCGCCACGCTTGGCAGACGGGTTGGCGATCTCAGTGTAGCTGTGACACAGATAATGCTGCTGCCCATTCTCTGGTGAGTCCCTTAGTCGCCTCTTACGACACCCACGGGAAGTGATGGGATGGTGTTATTCTTTTACCTCCGACACCATACGGAACTGGAATGAATAGTAATTGTAATGGTATAGCTAAATATACGCATACAAAATCTTTTATTTCAAATAGACCAGTTACAGACACTTTTGTATTGACAAGAGACAATGTGCTATTCAATTAGCGAATGCGACTGTCGAAATGCCAAAATGTAGGAATTTGATCACGTGACATTTCGATAGCAACTGTCAATCCCATACATTTCTGACGTATTGACAATCGCCTTCGCCACGCTACCGTTGAGAGAATCTCACTTGTCTCGAGAGTCGAGCCCCAGGGTTGTTATTGTGCGCCCTCTAGCTTCCCCGCACGAGGTACATACATACCTACTGAATAAAACCGACAAGTTGCATCATAACAGGAAGAAAACGAATGAGAACCACCAAAACACGGTTAATACAGCTTTTGTTTCCTTACAAGATTTGCAAAAGACGTCAACCAGAGGATACCTATAAAATAAATGAGACCTTGAAACTTCACTGACAAAATGGTCATATTTTTTTTATAGAGGAAAACCACAAGCTTGCACCTGAGCTAATATTTAGTTGGGGTATGTACCATAAGTCAAATAAATAAGGAAACTCTCAGACAGTTTTTTTAAATGTCGGTCCATTGTCACATTTGGATTAGAATAGATGATCGTTGCATCTAGGAAATGTGGATTTTACCTACTCAGTGACTTGCAAAAAGTCTACAAATAGGTGAATTCGGGATTCTTAATACGTACCTACAATGTTTTTGTTTGGACCAAGGTGCGTCACCATATTGGCCGAAAGACGTCCACTGCTGGACATAGGCCTCCCCCAAATGGGGGAGGGGGTTGTCGTAATACAAGTTGGGTAAAATTACCCAAACTACCAACTAACAACATTCTACATGTTAAATCAATAAACACATGTGTGAGTTTGGGAGAAAAACACCAATTAAGGCGGTGTCATCAGCAAAATCTGAAAAATTACCGGTTTTCTAAAATCATTTTAGCCAAATCTGTTTAGTTTCAAGCTGCAACAAAAAAAAATATGTAAATTTTAACTATATTTCCAAGAACTCTGTTATTTCCTAAACGTGATTAAAAATAAAATCCTCGATAGAAATGATCGTTAAAGTTACCTCTAATTTTGACCTTTGAAAAAAAACCCCGTATTACTAGCCTACTTAAAGCCGGAAAAATTTATAACAAATGGTGAATCGAATTTTAATGCAAAACTTTGTTGTTTTAAATTTTAATAGCTCAATTTCGTTTTGAATAAATCGATAAAATGCTTCATATTTGGCAATAAATTGCAATCATTGTGTCGTCGCGCTTATCTTTCTTTTCCAGTCCGAGAGAACCGAGTTTTTGCTACGACAGCGCCTTAAACCTCTGGTTTTGCCCGAACGATCTACCTTCTACACCAAAATAGGTAGTTGCTGAAAGAGAAGATATTAGATAAGCATCATTTCTAGTAAATAAGTTAACCATTTATATGTAGGTACACTAAGTCTGATGTGAGTAGGTGCGTCTCTGTGACATTTTTCCCTTTTTTATACTTATTCTTTATTTTGGGCAAGTACTTGTTTTCTAATTTTACGTGCCACATTTTTTTATACAGGGTCCAGAAGTACTTGGTCATATTTAAGGGGTGTTCTGCTACTGCTGTAAAGAAGCTATTTCAAAATAAAAAAATACTGACTTTAAAAAAAAAACGACCTCTAAAAAGATAAAAAACACTTTTCAACCAGTATGCACTTTTTGTCGTTTATTTTTACTCTGTCACAGATTCGATGCCATGTAGGTAATATCAGACTGCTTGAAAAGTGAAAATTTTAAAACTTTTCGGATGTTTTATTGGTCAGGTTTTGAAAAAAGTCTATTTTTTTATTTTAGTATTGTTTCCTTACTGAATAGCAGTTAACATCATCTGCCTAGCCTTTTCCCAACTATTTTCGGGTTGGTCTATTTAACCTTGTCCTAAGTAATCCGTCTCTGTTTAGTCATGGCGCCTACAAAAATGGCCGCCGTCGTCATTTCGCGGCAATAGGTCAAAGAAAGTGTCATTCATAGTTACACACCATGACACGTAATAGTAATAAATTGAATTATGTATGTCGTGTTGTCACGCTTTTATATGACAAGGCAAGCAGAACTAAAGGCTTCTTAGCCTTTAGTTCAGCTTGCCTTGTCATAATCTCACTGCAGGTCAAAAACTTCAGTGACAACATGAAGTTTTTTATATGCACTGCGATTCTGTTAATATGTCGAAGTAAAAACCTAGACGAAGTGAACGACAAGTGAGCTGTCAAACCATACAAACAAGATGGAATGACAGCTCACTTGTCGTACACTCCACCTAAGTGTACACGGTGAGATGTCGGCAGGATAGACCGGCTGTTCCAATAAAAAAAAGGATTTGTGTTTTGTTACAAATGGAAAGCGAATTACATAATGTCCATAGATTTTAGACAAGGGAACTTTTAGCTTTGGCTGAAAAATGGGCTGAATATCAGTTAAACAATCTTGAATATCCTTCAATAAAATGTACATAATTATAAAAATAAATCCCTGTTTTCCTGGACTCGAGAACGACTTTATCGATTTCTTTCCCCGTGTTTTTTACTGTTTTCTAATACTTACGGAAAGTTCTTACGGAAAGAAACTTTTCTTTACGTAAGAACCTTCTACAAAGTATTAGAAAGAAATTGCGCAGAAAATATTCTTACGGAAATGGGATATGGCCCTACGAAGTCGCGGGCAAAAGCTAGTTAGCTTATAAAATTACTTTTATTTTCAAGGTTTGCTTTGAAATCTGTGAAAGAAGAAAATCCATCTTCTAAAAATCTCCGTCTTACCCAGTTTAGCAACTGGGTAAGACGGAGATTTTCCGCCGCTACACCACCGTATCCTAGTGGATACGAAGGTGTAGCGGCATTCATGCCGCCACAAAAATCAACGTAGCAGAATCAACATCACAACAAATGAGACTCGCAGCGCCATCTATCTCGACAGCTGCGAACTAACTGACAAAATCCTAAATCGCGATATCAAAGTTTACCGTGCGATTAGCAAAAGCCCGAATATCAACTCTCGGGCAGTTGCCCACCAGACAAAACCAACCGTCTGGTCGGAGGATCCTCCCTTTTCAAATGGAGGTTTGCGGGTCTTTACTCTCTGTTTCGCTACCTCTAAACTGGTGACCCTCGACATTGAACGTCAGCGCAGCCTTCGTGCTCCTACTACATCATGACGTCATCATCACTTCCTCATCGTGACCTCAAGCTCTCGAGCAGCGAGTCATACAACCAGCCAGTACCCACGGCTTCTACGGGTATCCTGACCACCAGCATGCAGCGGACGCGCATTCCTGGTCAGCATCCTCAGCCTCTATCATCAGCGACCTTGGTAAGCACACTGCACTTTCGGCCAGTCACATGAAGAGCCTTGAAAAAAACCTCTCCAGGTCGACGCCAGCAGTCACGTCAGCACGTCGCACAGCTCCGACCCAACATGGCAAGCACACTGCACCTTCGGCCAGTCACATGAAGAGCCTTGAAGAACCTCTCCTGGTCGACGCCAGCAGTCACGCCAGCAGCAGCATCGGGGCACCGCAGACAGTTCCGACTCACCGTGAACTCTGCGACGCAGACAGTTCCGACTCACCGAGAACTCTGCGACTTCCGGTTCCGACTCACTGGAACAAACCTTCCACTGGCCTGGCAAGCATCATCAAGATGTATGGACGACTCATCCACTATCGACCTCCGGTCTCCGGAGGGGAGTGATGTAGCGGCATTCTTGCCGCCACAAAAATCAACGTAGCAGAATCAACATCACAACAAATGAGACTCGCAGCGCCATCTATCTCGACAGCTGCGAACTAACTGACAAAATCCTAAATCGCGATATCAAAGTTTACCGTGCGATTAGAACATATGCAAAAGCCCGAATATCAACTCTCGGGCAGTTGCCCACCAGACAAAACCAACCGTCTGGTCGGAGGATCCTCCCTTTTCAAATGGAGGTTTGCGGGACTTCACTCTCTGTTCCACTACCTCCAAAGTGGAGGTCAGACAGATAGGCAGACACCCCACGTAGAATCCGATTCGACTGGAAGTCAACCCGTGATGAAAGCTGCGTCCACATTAGTTGTTATTTAATGCAGAGTTCAACCAAGAGTCAGAACTGGTGTGATACCTTAACGTTGGTATCCAGATTGAACTAGACTTAAGTAGGTATGGCTATTAATCATTAATCAATAATAAACTCTTGCTTTACTGAGTGATTGAGTGACTGAGTCACTGACAGACAACGCACAGCCGAAACTACTGGTCGTAGAATGCTTGGCATGTAGGTTCCTTGGGGAGTGTAGGAGAGAGAATTTTCGAAATACCGACGGGAACGGGAAAAACCGAGAACAAGAAATATGCGCGTCCGAAGTCACAGGCAAAAGCTAATTTACTTATAAAAACAGAATCCCATAAAGCTGAATCTTATGTCTGCTCATGATGACGTCGTATCAAGACAACAAGCATCATCACTCATCCATCAGTCATCAGTATATTAGTGTAATTATATTTATTTGTAAGTTGGTTTTATATAAAAATTTTATACGTCAATTTAAACTAGATGAAGCCGGTTTTCGTAGCTGATATTCTGAAAAGAAACTCCGAAATAAATTCAGAGGTCTAAGTATATTTTAAAATCTATACAATAGTAATTTACATTGTATTGGTTAAATAAAAAAAAATACTACTAAACTGTCATTAATCAAATCGTTCTAAAATTAAAAGAAAAATACAAGATGGCGTGCAAAGAAAGTGTCACAGCACACGTAATGCTAGTAACTGACCCTGTTGCGGTCACCTTTCGCGCCGTACTTTCACCGGCTGTCTGACACACATACGGACTCTTTGTTGTTGTGCATATTTTGACCATGAACTGATAACGAATGGACGGTTCTGATTGGTCGATTAGATTGTGCTCTGATTAATGAAGCTGGATTTGAATTTTGAATTTAGAACTTGGAATGTTATTAGAGAGTTCTTGTGTTATGAGTTTTGATTAGAACAAAGGAAGCTTTATTGCTGTTTTTCTTGTGGTAATCAAACTGTCCTTCGCTAATTTTAACTGTGTTATCATACTTGTGAGAGGAAATAATATCATCGCAGGGGTTTGGCGATTAGTAGGTACCTATAGTGTAAGAAGCTTCAACTTCATGGAAGAAATTATGTGTTTGAATTTTGAATCACTTTTAGCTTTGATGAGAGCTTAATATAAAGTCTAAAGTGTGTAAATAGAGATTTTAGAAGATAAGATTGTTTCTGAAATCACCAAATTTAACTCATTTTTATGATCCGTTTTTTGCATGCTCTAACAAAAATATTCAGTTTGCTAGTAAAACTAAGTAGGTAAATAATCGTAACTTATTGTCATTAATTAGATACAAAACAATTGACTTTAATTCAAAATAGCAAAAACTTTCTCCATAGAAAGTACAAATGCATTTCTTGAAAACTCTAAGCAGGTCAAAAGCGTAAACAAAGCTTACTTACTATCATAGACAGCTGCAAGAATCTATTGTTAGTTTATTTTATTCAGTAAGAATCTACAGAAAAAAACAAGCAATTTTTTTATTAATGAGATACTTTAAAATCAAGAAACATTATTTAAACGAACGAGAATATCATCCATCAGTCTATCAACATCTTTTCTAAACACACTGGCCACCTGTAAAAAACTGCACTCAAAATTTCAAATAGCGAACAAACACGAAAAAAAAACATTTGAAGACCTGATGTGGGAACAAATGAACGGATGTCCCAGTTTCAAGTCCCGTTAGCGGGAGAAAGTGGCGGACGCGATGCATCGCCTATGCAAATTATGCAATTACACGGTGCCTGTATACGCATCAACTGTGCAATGGATGCGCAGATTAAAAACATTAAAAAACATCGTGATATTAGTGACATAGATTTTTGACAGTGACAGGTGAGGCTGTATGGGTGAATGTCCTTTGCGTCGTTTGGGTTTTTTAGTGTTGTGGCTTTTCGGTGAAGTGATTGATATAAGAAATTGTGATGTCTAAGCTGGAAAGTTTCCAGAAGAGACATAGATACTAATACTACCTATCATTCCGAATTAAAATATGAATGAAAATAATGTAAGATTATTTTCCAGGATAAAATTCCTCAATTCACAAGCCGAACTATAATGCTGACAACAAAATGAATTTACAGTTATTTTCATTCAGTAGGTAACTATTACATTAAACCGTTACCTACATAACATGCGAATGTATTTCTGCGCAAGCGTCACGCAATATTTTAACTCAAACAATTATCATAATTTGCTTTTAACAACAGCAAACAAATAACATGCAATTTCCTTAATTTTTAAATCGCTAATTACGTGCATTTCGGTTACAAATTAATTAAATAAAAACGAAACATAAATAGCCATTTACAAAAAACATATCTTGTCAATTACATCATTTCTCCGCGCGGGATACAGTTATGCGACTCTGATTCCAACCAGAACACAGCTTTCGAACGTCTAACAAGAATGATCTAACGTGACAAAGCGAAAAAATGATGCCATCCGCCATATTGGTGTAATGGCGGCCACAAAAAAACTAACGGAATAAAATACCTAACAGCCGAGTGGAGAAAGGCTTTCGATTGTCCCACATATCAGCGCACGCGAATCGTGGACGCGACTCCGAAAAGTCACAACACTAGAAGCAAAACAACTGAAACAAAACACAACCTTATTTCAAACGGGCAACCGTCACAATCATTTGGCGGGAAGTTTGACGTTTGGTGCGGTTCGAAATTCAAACGTCAATCGTGACATTTACGCGCAATACTTATTGTATAACTATCCTGCTTTAACCTTCACAAATCGTATGTCTATCTCGCTCGATACTCGACATTGAAAAAGAAAGCACTAGATTTTTTGCCGGCCACCATTTTACTTGAGAGTATGCCGAAGAAAGCAAGCTAAAATGCATGTGTGTAATATTAGAAACGTTGGTTTTATACCTCGGTTGCATCGCATTAGAGTTGGTTGCATAAGAAAATTGCATTTCCCCTGCGTTCACTCGACGTGGTTGTGTTCATAGTTTTCTCCCTTGATTAATTGTTAATTAATCGTCAATTGAAAGCAGAGTGACGGTTATCTGATCTGCGACGATATTGATTTGCAATTTTCCATATACGTAAGTGAAAGATGAAATTTCTAACAAATTGCTGGAGGCAATTGAAATTATTTTTGGAAATAGGAGAATTTTCTTAGTATTTTTTTTCAGGTTTATGAGAATTGACTCATGATTTAAATCATAGCTTGTTTATTACAGGTAAGTAATAAACTTTCTAAAAGTTATCGCTTTTCTTGTAACTATGCTTCAGAGCTTAGAAAAGCTGCTTTAACAATAAGCAACGTTTATATTAAGCTAATAAACTTGCTTAGTAGTTATGGTTAGGTAGGTTACCTACCCATCTTGCTAGAGATGATTTTAAGGAAGATTCAACATTTCAACTAAAAAAAATATTGATTCGTAGAAGTTATTCTACATTTTTAATTAAATAAATAAGACCTGAAAAAATGCACAGAATCGTTAAAAAAAATCTAAACAAAGATATGAAAGGCCACTATACATATATCACCTCCCTCCTCCGAAATAAAAACGACAACATTTTCCTCATACCACCCCCCTCCAAAACAGACTGTCCCATACGACACATGCAAGCACCAACAAAAAAAAAATAACCGTATCTTGAACTTGACCGCTGACGCACAACCCTATCACCGCCGCGGCTTCAAAACACGGACTTTCTTTACGTAAGTGTGACACGGCCCCGAAACTCGCTCCAGATACGACGGATCGACGAATCCAACAAGATGGCCGACAACCGTCTGTGCTTGTGAATTGACAGGCAATTATTTTGTAGGAGGACGTCGCCAAATAATATCTGCTGCACGGGTCGATCTTTAAGCATGTTGCGCGTCTAGTGCAAACGAGGCTTAAGTGAGTCTTACCAAGTTCTGTCAGAAGATGGGTGACCATCTAAACATTTTCCTCCAGGATTCCCTCGTGACTCGGAAAGGTGTTGGTCCCGGCTGGTCTTTGCTGATGTTTGACAGTCGTTACTGGTAATGAAGCCAGTTTTGACATCAGTCTTGCCAAAGGGCAACATATTTTCACTGTTACTGGGTTCTGGAAATCAGATAGGCAGGCGTTTCTTGTACAATCAGCTGCATTCTTGTTACATTATTTTTTTCGTAGAGCTTCGAGAAAGACAGGAGACTTTTTAATCCCAGGAGTACTGCATGGAATTATTCACTGTATTTTTAATTGCTCTGAAATCCTGTAATGTATGCATACAAGTACTGGACGTTTCTGTGATATTTTTTTTTTCTTTTCCTTTCTTTACCACTGAGAACTTTTCCCTAAAGTGCATACACACAAATGCTTTTCCGACATTAATTGAAAATGAGTCATGAAGCGTCCAAACAAGAAACTGTTATGATTATAATTCACAAGCAATACATTGAAGAGGAAAGGTGAGAAAATTATGGAACTTTAACTGTGATGTCAATATTAAAAGCAAACGCTAAGATTTCTAAGACATCGTACATTTCATTTAAGTCAAGGGAACTTCTAAAGTTTTTGTGAGAAAAACAGTTAATTTGTGTCAAGACAGGCTTACTTTTCATTTACCAGCCTTATTTTTCTTCAGAGACACAATTTATGCACTTCACTTGTCACTTGTCACTTCCAAAAATACAGAAAAAGAAATACAGATTCTATCACACACATTACATTGGTTCATTTTAATTTCATTGGTTGTAAATTTTCAGCAATGTTGGGAATGTATTTTTGAAAACGCACGGTCCCTGTTGGATAAGCATCGGAAACAAAGCCAGTCAACGAAATATTTAACTTAATTCAAACAAAACTACCGTTAGGTACTTTTCATAATTTTCATACGTATAAAAGGCCATTGACCATGAAACACGACCAATCCTAACATGTAAAATTCTTCCGTTCCTGATGACTGACTGACAGACAACGCACAGCCGAAACTACTCGTCGTAAAAAAAAATTGGCCTGTTCGGCATGTAGGTTCCTTGGGGAAATTCCTACGGGAAGAAAAAATGGGATATGCGCGTATGAAGTCGCTGGCAAAACCTAGTAGATACCTAGGTATCTAATAAAACACTAACCAAGCATTACACAGATTTTCACCACAAGATCTGCTTTCACGCTTTCCTTGTTATGTAGTTTTAATTATAACAATAATTCTTCAACAATTTTATAACCAATAACTTTAATTACAGCACGCTGTAATGAACTTTCAAGTTTCGCTGTTAAATTCAAATTCAAATTCAAATTCAAATTATTTTATTTCAAATAAACCATTCACAGGCACTTTTGAATTGTCAAGGTCGGTCAGTCAAAAAGATGAAGCTATTTGCACGTTCCAAAGCGTAGATCTCTATGGAGAAGAACGTGCAAGAAACTCCACGGACACTCTTTTAAATTATTTTTCTTTACAATTTTATGGTTACATCATTCCTGTTGAAATTATACAAACATATATGTGAGAACGATGTAAAAAGAAATGCACGTTAAAGTATCCGGAGTAAAAAAATAAAAATCAACAACAAATTAAAATAACAAATCATTAAAATAAACCGTGGCAGCCGAGAGATGACCAGTCCAAACTGACGGCGTCCGTTCACGAACATGACGCACGCGCTAGCACCATTCGGCTCAACCATATTTAAGGGAGCCAAATGACCCAACACATGCGCCACCATCAGGTAGACTTTTGAGTGAGCATGACACTCCCAACCGCCAGGGCAGTCAAGTCAATTAAAAAATAAATAAAAGTAGTATAAGGTTCACAGTACTCACACATGTGCCGTTAATTAATGAATTTATACACTGCTAATTACATTGAGTCTATACAATGAAAATATAATGTTTTACAGTCTTCAACGGGTCCAACAATATTTATAAATGCCAAAAGATTAGTTTGTGCGGCCTAGTAACTGTGGAGCTGGACCGGCATTGAGCCAAGCATTATTATCTTCAATATAATCCCCCAACTTATAATATACTTTCTTGCATAGTGTGCGTTTGATACAAGATTTAAATTTTGTTTCATTCAGTTCTAATATATTAGGAGGTATTTTATTATAACATTTTAAACAGTACCCCATGAAAGATGAGGCTACTTTAGCTAGTCTGAAACTTGGTTGAACTAGTTGATCCCTATTTCTAGTAATATAATTATGTCTGTCGCCTCGTCTACTAAAAAGATGGAGATTCTTTCTAACGTACATAATGTTTTCATATATATATTGACAGGGTACCGTCATGATGTTAATATCCTTAAACAGTTCCCTTAGAGAATCACGTCGGCGGAGATTGTATATCGCTCTTATAGCTCTTTTCTGCAGAATAAAAATAGACTCGATGTCTGCAGCCCGTCCCCATAGTAAAATACCATAAGACATGATACTATGAAAGTAACTAAAATATACTAATCTCGCGGTATCAACATCCGTAAATTGGCGGATTTTTCTAACAGCATATGCCGCTGAACTTAGCCGTCCTGCAAGAGATGTTAAATGAGGACCCCATTGTAGCCTAGAGTCAACCGTAATCCCCAGGAAAACTGTTCTATCGACGAATTCCAGTTTCTCCTTGTTCAACACTATGTCACAATCACTACTTTTGACATTTGGTAAGGAAAATCTTATGCACTTAGTTTTTTTCCCATTTAAAACTAAATTATTAGCAGTGAACCAATTTTGGACCTGCAGAAGGGCGTTATTTACGTCCTCAAGATTATTACTACGTCTGTTTATCTTAAAAATCAAAGAAGTATCGTCGGCAAACAAGACCATGTTTAGTTGGTTTTGCAATAAATGGGGTAAATCATTGATATAAACTAGAAATAAGAAAGGACCTAAAATCGATCCCTGCGGGACGCCCATTTTCACGTTTAATCCCGACGAATTAACACCGTTTATTTGGACTAATTGCTGTCTATCATTCAAATAAGATTTTACTAAGTTTAACGCTGTTTTGCCTAGTCCGTAATGCTCGAGCTTCATGAGTAATGTTTCGTGATTTACACAATCAAACGCCTTAGATAGGTCGCAGAAGATGCCTATGGCGTCTTGCGCCTCTTCCCACGCATTAAAGATATGTTTTAGTAAGGTGACACCGGCGTCAGTTGTACAACGTCCTTTGGTAAAACCATACTGTTTATCGTGTAAGATGTTATTTTTGTTAAAATGATTAAGCATTTGATTAAGCATTACCTTTTCGAATACCTTGCTAAATACTGGCAATACGGACACCGGTCTATAGTTATTTGTGTCTTTACTGTCCCCGGATTTAAAAAGTGGTATAACTTTACTGTATTTCATCAGATCCGGAAATACTCCTTGATCCACACATAAATTAAATATTAAAGTTAAATACGGCGCTATAGTCTCAATAATTGAGGTACATACTTTGATAGACAATCCCCACAGGTCTTCTGTCAATTTAATCTTGATTTGTTTAAAAACCTTTAGTACTGTTATGGGGTTTATATGTTTAAACTCAAATTTAGTTGGGCAGGCTGACACGTTGGCCTGTAATAAATCAAAAGCCAGCGAAGGCGAGGAGTTTAAGGCTTCAGTTGTTTCAATAGGGATACTGGTAAAGAAATTTACAAATTCCTGAGCAACTTTCTTGTTATCGCTAATAAGACCATGAGGAGTCTCCAATGTGTAATCAGTATTATGTCTTTTGTTCCGCTTTGTTTCATTATTAATTATCTTCCAAACCGTCTTTATTTTATTTTCTGATGCTTTAACCTTATTGCTAATATATAAGGCCTTAGCTGCCTTACAAGAAATTTTATAAATTTTTGAGTAGGTAGCAACATATTTATTAAAAGTTTCAGTCATAATAAATGGCTTAAGGCCATACAGCTCATAAAGTCTATCCCTACTTATTCTCAGTCCTTTAGTCGCCCAGTCACTAAATAAAAACTTAGGGCAAATAGTTTTAGTTCTCTTTTTAAAAGTATTATTAAACTCAGTTTGGACTACTGAAAACAATTCTGTATACAAAATATTACCATTATTCATTGTGAAGTCCCGATCACTTAACTTGGTAATTAAAGTGTTGTTAAATTTATTTAAATTACCGGATGTTATTGGTCTGGATTGTATTTGCACTTGTTGAATAGGTATATTGCACTCAAAAGATACCATTAGCCCGCTGTGATCTGAAGGGAGCTCATTTACAATGGCTTTTTCTAAATAGTTGCAGCAACAAAAAACATTATCTATACATGTAGCAGTAGCTGTAGTTATTCTAGTTGGTTCTATGAAAACATTTGACAAATTGAATGATTTAAAGAGATTTAATAATCTACTGCTATCTGAATTATTTTCTAAAATATTAATATTAAAGTCACCACAGATAATTACTAATTTATTACCAGTTGCAAGTTTTGCCAAGACATCTTCCATCACTGACTCAAATATAGAGTAGTTCAGATAATTAGGGGGTCTGTAAACGCACACTATGACATGCTTATCCAGCTCAACACAGGAGAGTTCAATGCTATGTTCAACTGACAGCTCAACTATGTCTCTACGAGTTTTAAATTTAATACAACTTTTGATTAAGATTAATGAACCCCCACGTAGCATTGATTTGCGGTTAAAACAACTTCCCACATTATAATTCTCATAATTAATGAGCATTTCAAAATCCTTTAGCCAATGCTCAGTAAAACAAATAATGTCAAACATTGTTTTTTCTAAAAATAATTCAATTTCGAGTTGTTTCGAAGCAAAACCTTGAATATTCTGATAAAATAATTTCAAGCATTTCAGCTTAGCTCCTTTATTATAATTAGCTGTGTGAGAGCTAGAAGATACCTGATTGATCGTAGATGTGGCTATACTGTTATTGATATCCTCTGTTGTCTTACAAATTAGTTTAAAGTTACATCCGGAGTGAGCCCTAAGAGTCCCATGCCATCACCAGGCAATGAGACACATGGAACCTCCTTCGTACAATTATTGTAAATATATAAGCATTTAATGTTGTGTGATCGAAAATAAACGAAAACTAATTTCCGCATTGAATATTTCAGAGTATCTGTCGCAGCCAACTAGCTTAATCAGCCGTTTCATTAAAAACCTAGACTTTTCATTGAACTGCGCCGTTTAATCAGCGATATCAGTGACATGGGCATTGGGCAAGTCATCCAACGATATTGAAACAAAGATGTCACTTAGGTCGCGAAAAAAACGGCGCAGTTAAATGAAAAGGCTAGGCAGCCAATTAAACGGCTGATTAAGCTATTTGGCGGCGACATATCAACACTGAAATTTTCAACGAAGAAATTAGATTAATTTAATTTAATTAGTTAGAAGCATCAGCTTCTTAGCAGGTACAATTTTTTTAGGGTCTACAAAGTAAGATGTACAACCCAATCTTCAGAAATGAGACACAAAGTAAATGACCATACTATTTTATTATTTCTAAAGTAGACTAGAGTGTCTATCTCTTGTCTTCGCCTTAACCGGCGCGCGCGCAGTTCAAGAAAGTTTCCTTTACGCCTGATTTGTGTACATTACGAGTGGTTACTGGTTGCTAGTTGCTGTGCCGAACCGTTTGACATAATAAGGTTAGATTTAGTTACTCAACTGTTTTTTGGTAATACAGTTTGGTGTGCTTTTTAGTTTTTTTTTGGAGTTATTTTTATTGATCCAAAATTTGGTCAAAATTTTAAAGCAACTACGCTAATCCACAAGGATTACCATAGTCCTATTAAAATTTAACCTACGAAAAATTAAGAGAAGGTGGTCTTTAAGTCGAAAAGTATTTTTTTTTTCTTAATAAGAGTGAGCCATCAAAATAATATCATACACGTGAAAGAGTAAGATTTGAGATTTTTCACTCATAACCGCCACAATGTACTTAAGTATAAAATAAAAAAGAGAACACATATTAGAGATAGACACAACACAACAGCAACAAACACATATAGGTACCTAGTAAAAGAGAAAGATAATATTACAAAATAACAATACAGGGAGTTATGCTGAGCGTGCCCAATGTGCCCTTATCCAAAGAAATGCCTTCTCAAAAAAAAACACATCATTATTTTCCTGTCGTTATCCCACGTTGCTTGGGGTCGGCGCAACACGTTTGTTTCCTCCATTCTGTCCTGTCAATCGCCATGGTAACACTTGATTCCCTTCTCTTTCATGTCACTCCTCACACAGTCCATCCATCTTTACTTTGGCCTTCCTCTCCGTCTCCCTGTATCCACATGGCGAACGACTGCGAATTATGTACATTGACGTTGAGTGACATAGTTTTTAATTTGAGTTGAGTAGTAGGTACTTATTTTTATATAAACAAATCGACCACTTACACGCAATTTACTTAAGTCCAAATCCAAAATGCTTTATCATCCAAAAACAAATAAAAGATTCTGAAATTAGATTCCTCAAAAAAAATCTTTATTTCGTTTATTTATTAGTGTCTCCAGAAATTCGCAAACGCCGTAAGATTGTAAAATGTCGCGTAAAATTGTAAATTTGTTATTTTTAATAAGACACGGATATACATAGGAAACTGAATTTGGATGGGATTTATTGTATACAAACGTTTTTTCATAATATATCTAGAAACGATAATCTAGTAAAAAATTATTGCAATTTTACGGAGTCTGGAAATTTCTCGGTAGGTACCATATTATTATACAAGATTTAAATCACATTTAATCATATTTTTTTTAGAAGTATCTATTGCCCTTTTGTAGGTACCCAAAGGGCAATAGTTACTTCTAAAAATATCCGAATTGAGAACCTCCTCCTTTTTTAGAAGTCGGTTAAAAAAGTCAACATAACTTATGTTAAACTTCACCATAATGATGGTTACACGACGCATAGGATTATTTATTACAAACACAACCTCATTAGTACTAAACTTGATAGCTATCTTGAAGAAACGTAGGCGCAATACAGTGTGCCCAATATTTACTGCGGGGTTATGAAGTTATAATAGCAGAAGTTCCAAAAAAGCGTGTTATTTTGAATCTTTTACCATTATTATCTAGTGCTGATCTCCGCGATGATTGACCGAATCTATTAATTTATTGAATCATACATTCTGTGGGGTGCATGAAAGGGGTTATTCCCAGAGGTCCACGAGTCTATTGTTCTTGACAAATTAAAATTAAGAAAGAAAAAAGACTCTACTTGCTCCAAACATGACGTATACCAAAAACAAACAAAATCACAAAAGTTATGCAAGTCAAAGTAGTGGAAATACATTATCTTATATATAAAAATGAATCGCAAAATGTGTTGGTAAGCGCAAAACTCGAGAATAACTGAACCGATTTCGCCAATTCTTTTTTTGTTGTGTTTGTTATTGTCAGGAGGTTCTTATGAAAAAAAAAAAAAAAAAAAAAATTGCGGAAAAAAAAGGGTAGGTGTAGGGTAGGTGTAGGGTAGGTGTAGGGTAGGTGTAGGGTAGGTGTAGGGTAGGTGTAGGGTAGGTGTAGGGTAGGTGTAGGGTAGGTGTAGGGTAGGTGTAGGGTAGGTGTAGGGTAGGTGTAGGGTAGGTGTAGGGTAGGTAGGTAGGTAGCCAGTTGACGGGAGCGAAGCCGCGGGAAACAGCTAGTTACTAATAAATAAATAAATGAATTTCTTCCCAAGGTTCACCACATTTTGAAAATAGAATAGTTATTTATGATATTAGTGCGGTAAGTTGGTTTTTACAAACGAGTAGACGAATGTAAGCACGAGACGAAGTCGAGGGCTTACCATAGTCACGAGTTTGTAAAAACCAAATCCGCACGTGTGTCATACAACGTTTTTCGACACATTTGCGAGAAAACATTACAATAAGTAATGAAACAAACTTTTTGTCTCTAGAAATCAGTCGGAAAGTCGCAACAATCTTTGACGTTTCTAATATGAAAATGGCGCGAATTTGCAAAGGGCGCCACATGCGCGTGGTGAAAATTAGAACCACATACTTTATTTTTTTTATTTATCTTCTCTCATTTTCTCTATAATATTAAAATGAGACAAACGTATACAGCAAAAGAGCTTCCAAGGAGGTTCGATTATTTAGCTTATTTATTCTCGTGATGTGAAACTCCTTGGTGGAATTCTTATTAATTTTTATGGAAATTAAAAAAAAACCGTAAAGAATACGCACGGCGCTATACAAAGGAGTTTGCGGTAAAATATGTACTTATGTGAGAGTACCTACTTTGCCGCACGCTCCATTGTGCGGTGCATAATTTTTAACTTTCGAACAATGCATACAGGCTTCGTAAATGCATTTTTTGAGCAAATGTGTTGAAAAATATTTTATTTCCCTACCATGAGAATGTTTGGTACATAACAGCTAACTTACTTTCTCGGTGAATTATGGTTACAGAATTGCAATACGATATTTTAAGGGCGCCACTTGGAGAAGCTCCTGACCTTTCATGTGATACAAAAGAGTTCTTAGTAACCTATATTCATTGTCTTTTATTTCATAGTAGTAATAAACATTTATCCCATAGCCAAGATTGCTGATTGTACCAAAGATTCTCATGGACCCGTAGGGAAAGAAAATATTTTCGAGAAAAGAAAGCTTTTCCCGTGCCATTTCTCTCGCTCCTGTGCCACCCGAATCCATGATCTACCCGTGATGTCAACAATGGCTTTAAAATAAGGCAAAGTTACGTCTCATCATTATCATCATCATCATCATCTCAGCCAAAAGACGTCCACTGCTGGACATAGGCCTTCCCCAAGTGTCGCCACAACAACCGGTCCTGTGCGTCTCGCATCCATCGGCTACCAGCGACCCTCACCAGGTCACCGGGCCTTCCAACGCTGCGTCTTTCCGTACGCGGTCGCCACTCCAGAACTTTTCGGCCCCATCGACCATCTATTCTGCGAGCAATGTGCCCTGCCTACTGCAACTTTAGTTTGGCGATCCTTCGGGCTATTAACGTCTAATCGACATTATTGTATGATAAATCAGTATGAACCTTCTACCTTTTTCTCGTTCAGTGGGTCCGTAAATTTTGTGCCAGTATTTTACCATGTTGACTCACTCACATTATGTATAACTGTAATGCATGTATTGACGCGTAACTGCTGTTATGTTGTATGTATCTCTTTGTTATCGACATGGCAACACTGGGTTATAAAATACAGAACAATTGCTTTTTGGCGAAATGAGGTTTCACTTTTTTGGTAGCTTTGCTTTTTATAGATTGGTCACACTTTTAAAGGTAAGTTACAGGAGAGAGAAATATATAGGCACCTACAAAATATGATATTATGCACAATGGAAACCCATTTTTAATGGGGTCAGGTATTTTCCAACCGTACAACCTTATTTGGATCAGATACCTATCTAAACATTAATGTCAATAATAATATAAATCATCAAATAATATGATGATGACCTCAATGTGACTAACACTTTACGCTCAGTTACCTTTTTTTTTTTTTTTTTTTTTTTACGGGGGGAAATCCTCATGGATGTCCTCCGCCTTGGGGCGGGCGGAGGGGTCTGTCAGACTCTTACTGACTAAAACCACCCCGGTGTTCCATCTTCCACCTACGCCGGGGATCGCGGGAACGTATGCGACTTCCGTAATCCCCGGCTGGTGCCGGCCCGCCTCTGCGGGCCACATCTCGTAAGCGGGGGGAGTGAGGTGTTTAACTCCCCCCGCGACGTCAGAGGGGCGCACGGGAACACCACGCGCCGCCACCTCGGGTCCGGATGAATGGGGGGCAACGGACATCCCCAAGTCCGCCGCCCCTGGACCCAGTTAGGGGGGCAGAAGGAGGGCAGCGTATGCCCTCCTCCGACGCCCGGTGCGCCTGCTGCGGGCCGGGAGAGCACTCGACATCTCCCTCTCCCTTTCCGCAGCCTCCTTCTGCGCGATAACAGTTTCGCAGAAGGAGACCACCGCGTCCCAGGACTCCTCACCGCCGACCATAGAACGGACTACAGCCGGCAGCGAGAGGTCACTGCCTACCACAGAGACGAGGGCACGGCGCGGCTCCTCCCAGGCGGCACACTCTGCCAGCGTATGCCGCGCCGTGTACGCTCAGTTACCTGCAGTAGGTAAGTATTTCACACGTCTTTTAAATGAACAACTTTGTGAGCCTCTCTCTCCTTAAACTTATATATGTTATGATAAATTACATCAACAAGTTTTTTGTATAAGATCGCGTTTGACTACAATCTCCCTTAGTTAGTCGGCAACAGTGTGGTCGTGCATGGAGCACGCTTGCCTAGAAGTAACCTATTTACTCTTGACTCAAAGACTCCCTGGTTGTAGCCATTAGGAAGCAATGACTCCGGCACGGAATTTCACTCCTTATTGTACGCATAATCAAAGTGGTCCTGAAATGGCAAATATATTTTGGTCGAGTTATTTTTGTACTTAATTAATTAATGTAAGAATACCTGTATAAAACATACAAAACCCAAGGAATCGGTTGCGGATTTTGTTCGAAAGAGTTACCGCGGCCCTGGAACGTAAAAGGCGGGAAGAGCATGGGTGGGTTTTAGTCAGTAGAAGTCTGACACTCCCTGCCGCTCCACCCAGAGCGGGAGGGGTCATTTGATGATTTCCCATCCACAAAAAAAAAAAAACCCAAGGATTACTGGCACAAAAGTAGGAGGCTTATGTACAGCAGTGGGTGGAATAAGGCTGCCAATGATCATTTGTATAATATTACGGCTAATAGTCGAAGTGCGGCTACAACTAGGTGCAACCCGGCTACAACTAGTTCTAACCTAACCTCAAAACACTTTAAAGTTCCTATTTCTGTGTGGTTTAAAAAACAATTACCACGAAAGGGATGGCGGGGTCTGTGTTCGCTCGCTTCGCTCGCTCACTAGACCCCGCCATCCCCTTCTAACCTAACCTGTCCGAGTCGGGGTGCCCAATGACCGGCTAGTTGTAGCCAGCTAAAACTAGGTGTAGCCGCACTTCCGCTATTAGCTGTAACATATATACCGAGTAGATCACGATCTGTGCCTTCCGAAGCACGGAATCATCTTTTTATCAGATAATCAGGAGATTCAAGCCTACAATATCCTAGCCAAACTGGAAACAACTTTACAAAGCATGCTTCCCGTGGGAATCTAACCCACGAGCACCGGGTCACTATGCAAACACCTATACCTACCACTCGACCACGGATGAGTTGAAAGAGGTGAGAGTCATTTGATGATTGCCCATTGTTAAAAAAAAATATGTCGTCTTCCTTGAAAACGTAGCCTATGATTTTGTCGTCAATTTAATTAATGTCGGAAACATAAGTGTTTTGACAGACAGGTGCCTGGACCAGACCTTATTGCGGCCAATTAAGCAAAGTAATTAATTATTAATTATTCAAGCAAAGTTCGCATTCTCATCTCAGACGCAATGTGTCAAAAATATATGAACAATTTGTAGAATTGGCAATCAGGTGTCATCATCATCATCATATCAGCCGAAAGACGTCCACTACTGGACATAGGCCTCCCCCAAGTGTCGCCACAACAACCGGTCCTATGCGTCTCACATCCATCGGTTACCCGCGACCCTCACCAGGTCATCGGTCCACCTTGTGCGAGGCCTTCCAACGCTGCGTCTTCCGGTACGCGGTCGCCACTCCAAAACTTTTCGGCCCCATCGAACATCTGTTCTGCGAGCAATATGCCCTGCCCACTGCCACTTCAATTTGGCGATCCTTCGGGCTATGTCGGTAACCTTGGTTCTCTTGCGGATATCAACATTCCTGATTCGATCACGCAAGGAAACTCCGAGCATTGCCCTCTCCATTGCCCTTTGGGTGACTTTTAGCCTTCTGATGAGGCCCATTGTGAGCGACCACGTTTCGAGTCATCACTGGCAACACGCACTGGTCATAGACTTTCGTCTTGAGACACTGTGGTATATGAGACGAGAAGATACCGCGCAACTTCCAGTCAGGTGTACGGCATTTTAAAGAAACCCTCGTCGGTGTCCATTGCTGGCAACATTATGCATGGCAGTTGATTCAGAAAAAATCTTGAGGGAAGTATCGGTATACCACACCAATCAATCGATCGTGGATTGATGCCATCGATAGATGATAGAATAAATTAGTCGATGTCAACTACAGCAATCGATTGAGCTTCGATCGATGGTAGAATGGATTAATTCTAGATTTGGATTATACTCCATCCGAGTAGGTACTAAAGGTAAACAAAAAAAACCACGTGACTTAGTTAACCGACTAAACGTAATACCAGTCTATTCAGTTGTCATGATACGTTACAGTTGTACTCTTCAATTTAGTAACGTTATTATTCGTTAATAACGTTGCTAAATTGAAGAGTACAACTGTGACGTAGCATGGCAACTGAAGTGACTGGTATTACGTTTAGCCGGGTATCCCTGTCACGTGGTTTTTTTGTTTACTTTTGGTTAACTACCTACTTGGATGGAGTATAGTTTCTAGTGATGCCAAAATCGTAATGGCCAACAACACGTCTTCTTCTGAATACATTTTGGAAGATACTGATGGAATATAACCGGATGGTATCCGTAGATCAGCTAAAGCTACCACACCAATCGGTCGATCGATTGGTGTGGCAATAGTTGGGCAAACATTATCTAAAACTATTCCACATTTCAAGTTGATAGCATCAGTAGTTCTTGAGATATCCAGCTGTAACAGTCACACCATAAGGGTTCTTTTTTACCATTTTGGTACGGAACCCTAAAAAGTGAGTAAATGGTTGTAAACAGAAGGTTGGCATAATTGCCTATTACAGTATTTTCTCAATAGGCCAATGACGAACCGACTTATGAGCTGTACTATTTTTCCTGACCATTGTTGTCACAGATGGGAAGCACAAAAGAGCAGTGTGTGTTATAAAAGAAATGGGGAATTTTAATATCAAATTGTTATTCACACATTTACGTCATTCCTTTCTCTGACCTCAAAACTGTTATAGACTTGTTATATCGTTTTCCTGTTATTGTTTAGACATTATGACGATATGGAAATAAGAAGTCTTATCCTGCAAATAGCAAGTACGTACGGAATACGTCAAATTCCCAACTTTTAAGTGGATACGTTATTTTGCTTTTTTTCCTGTGCGTTATCGTGACGTTATTGTACAAATTATTTTGACAATATTATTTTACATTTGGAAACAACGTCATCGATTAGCGTCAGAGGTACTACCCGTACGCGTTAACTTGGCATCTGGCTCGACGCATTTGTTCAATTTCAATTCGGTTTCGATGAAAACAATACACCTACCTACCTACCTATTGCTGATAACAAATTACCAGATGGCTTCAAAATTTTCAGCCTCAGAACATTTGAATGTAAATTATTTAACTTTCTTTTTGAACTGAAGATTTCATGAATGAAAAATTTACCTAAATGTTTGACATTGTTACCTATAAATCATTTTGACTTACTTATACAGGGTTATTTGTAAAACACCAACAACCTTTCAGTGGGTGAAAGTACTAATGATTATTAACAAACCCTGAAAAATCGAAAAAACAATCTACTGTTTCATATATTTTCATCGGGTGAATATTGCATTTTATATGAAACAGCCGATTTATGTTTTGATATTTCAGAGTTGGTCCCATAGTAAATGTTGTTCATAATCATTAGTACTTTCACCCACTGAAAGGTTATTGGTGTTTTACAAATAACCCTGATAATTAATCTGTTATCTACTTATTGTTCATTGTATTCCAATTATTTGTGATTCTAATTGTAATGATTAATATTTTAATTTTGGCATGTAATTAAATCGATGTCTTCTGTATTTTCCCTTTTTTCGAACAAAATATTTCAAAGTTAAATCAAAAATACTGACTTGCACACAAATTATGCACACTAAATAAAACATATTAGATATACTGTTTAATGGTATTTGCAGAACTGTTTTCCTGAACGAAAAACTATTATCAAAATAGTATATATCTGTTACGGCTAATAGCCGAAGTGCGGCTACACCTAGTTTTAGCCGGCTACAACTAAGTGCAACCCGGCTACAACTAGTTCTAACCGAACCTCAAAACACTTTAAAGTTACTATTTCTGTGTGGTTAAAAAAAAAATAACCACCACCACCGAGTTGGGGTGCCCAATGACCGGCTTCTATTAGCCGTAACATATCTAACAATTCCTCACCTCCGCAGCAGAGAGTTTTAGAGTGCAAGTTAGTATTTTTGATAAACAATTCGTATTTTTTTTTATAAATCATATATCCGATGTACGAACCACATTTTTGGTGTGAATTCGATAAAAAAGGTCATCTCGTTTCGGGTGATTTTTTTAGTTTTTTTTTGTAGGACATGTTTAGTTAATCAATTGGTTTTTTTGCACAGCATTCTTTTTTCTGGTATGGATTCAGTAAATTAGTGGAGTTACCTAGTGTGCTGAAAAATTATACTGATGTGCATTTAAAAATATCCCTTTAATTTTATGATGACCGATAATTTTACAAACCATATTTGGACGCCGGCATCACTGTTACCGTTGCGTTTATATTATTTTCATCGAAATCAAATAAATATTGTTCATTACATTAATAAGTCAAAACGTCATTCCAGCCAGGGGCCAATTTAACGCGTACGGTTAGTATTTACCTGGTTATTTAGAATGTTATTTAGAAAGGTAACTTATCTTGCAAAATACAGATATCAGAAAACATGACGCAAAACATTATTTTAATTTTAATAAACATTTTTAATCAACTCATCTTCTGTAGATGGTTTGGTAAGGTATTATTTTTCTTAGGTAAATATTATAGGTATCTAAACATCTGAAAGTTGCATCAAAACCGACAACCTTCGAAAAAAAAACCTACACAGGTCATTGTACCACCAAATCAGCAAAACCACAAGAAATGAAGACAATAAATACCAATAAAAAGACATAATAAATAAATTGCCACATAGTACGTAACCGATAAGTAGGTACGTGACTTTGAAACCGCACCGAGATCGTCTCAAAATCAGAAAGCGCACAACTTACACCGACTGCATACTTTTACAACTACACTCCAAATCCACATTACAAACAACCATACATTTCTTCTTACACCATACATCGCTGCTTAACTGCGACAGAACAAAGAGAAAGTTAGAACAGAACACGAAATGTAAATTTAGAAAGACGTAACAACCAATAAGGTTACGAAGACAGTCGCATCTCGGTACAGGCGATACGTTCTAAAGTGGGTCACTGCCGCAGATATAACGGCCTGCGCTCAATGCCCGCCCGCGTAACGTTACGTGTGGGAAATTATTTGAATTTGGAACAGAGTGTTTTTTTTTCTGCTTTTATCAGGCTGCAGTGTTGCCATTGTTCTTTTATGCTTTTTTTCACTGGTCTAGTTGTGGCGTGGCGATTCAATGGTTACCGTTAGGTCGTGAGGTTAATTATGTACCTAGTTAGATACATTTGCATCGTTTGTGATAGAAAGTATTGTTATGTATTGTTGTTGGGTGATTTAACTGGGGTGTTATGGTATTGTAGACTTGTTTGGTGAATGTAGCCATTATTATAACAGTCAGACTGTTTTATGATGGCTTACAGACAGATTACGGTCAAAAATGATGTCAATGTTAGTTTGTGAATGTGATTATACCTATATGAATACACTTGTCCACAATTAGCGATGTGTCTATGGTTAACCATAGATTTGATCATATACCTACGAGAATGTTGTAGACAGATATCCTACCTATGTCAGTGTATTATTAATTCAGTTACGCTCGATTCCAGTTACAAAAAGTTATTTTTTACTTGACCAATTAGTAATAAGTACCACCAATGTAATAACATTTTCCGAGAATTTTCCTTTCAACTCCCAATTTTCAAATGACCACGCAATACTTCCATGAAAAAGCACTCACATTTAGACGAACGCTCAAAACATTAGTCATATAACGAACAGTTCAAACATGGCACACAATAGCATGTGATAACAGAAGTCTAACAGTACTTGAACTTTATTGCTGACCACAACCCAAAGACTTCTTATACTCGTACAAAAGGTAGGTAGTGCAATAATGGTCATGACCCCATAATATACATTTTTTGACTTTCTAAATATCAAAAACAGAAATAAAGACATAAAGCTGTTCTGAATCGACTTCTATCGTGATCGTTTACGTTCTCTAGTAATGAAAAACGGTTCATAATATAATGTTCGGGTAACTGCGAAGGGATATTAGGGAAAGGTCAATGTACTTCATAAGTAAGTTTATTTGGCGCCTACCATATAAATAATTTACCCAAAAATTGTCTGAAATCGCGAGAAAAAAAATCGTCTGCCCCATACATTTATTATGCGCATAACTGGAGAAAATATTCTGAACAGTAGATTTTTTTTTGCGATTTTGGGGTTGTTGCGTATGTTGCTTAAAATTAGAAGAATTGGCTTTCTCATGGTAAATTGGTTAGTGATGATGTGGTCGACGATGGAACACGCTTGCCTAGAAGTAACCTAGGCTAGCAACTCACTCTTAACGTATAGACCCCCAGGTTGTAGCTATCAAGAAACACAGCCGTATGCATAATTAAGTTATTCCCGAAATATTTTGTGCGTATGAGTGTGTATCTTAGACTCTAAGTCTAATAAGCTATCATTCACAATGCTTCTTCTTCTTCTTTACGAGATGATGGTGACCCTTAAACAGACTGTGCCTAATATGGCCCACTAATTGGAGTGCCCAAAATGCTTTTACATGTTAATATTGACCTAATGAATCATTCTCAGTTCATTTTCAAACATAGAACAAAGTAGCTCTTCTGCATCTGTTTTTCCCAAGCTCACTCGATTACTCGTGCCGTCGACTTAACGGTACTCTATCAATAAGCACCCACTAAGTCAGTGCTAACTTTCCCTGGTTTCAGATCTTAGCTATGCTTAATGTTAGCACGACTGTAACGTTTTGATCCTTGGGTATCATACTTAGAAGTATGACGTCATCTTTAACTCAAATACATTTTCCTTTTTCGTATAAAAGAGTTTTTGTTTGGCATAAATCTGGTCTTTGATTGATAATAAATTAAAGTCTGTTCAAGCAAATTCATAGTCATACAAAATTAGGCATTTCATCATATGAGCAGGTACCTAATATGGCACTTCTGATAAAGCTATTTTCTATTATAACTGCTGACTTGTCATACAAGCCAATAAAACTCCTACTCTTGTTAAATAATAAGTGTCAGTCATAGAAATCGAAATGAAACTTTTTTATCTATGGTGTTCGTTTAAAAATTAAATATACACAACTTTTAAGGAGCATGTACTCAGCTTTTTAAGTCATACTTGCACCTTAAAAAAAATAAAAATCATTTATTTCAGACAAAGTCCATAACAAAGTTCGCACATACCTAATACTATTTAAATTTAAAATTGGTCACCTTAGCATTTGCTATCTGGACTTCTGCACAAAAACGCGTTCAAGAGCACCAGCAAAATGGTCAAACGTGATAAGCGAACTGATCGATGCAATACATTCAGAGGGACCTACACTACAGAAGACTGCATAATTATTATGGAGATGCGTCATAATCATGTGCACGATATTCAGCAGTGAGCAAAAATAAAAGACAGTCTTGTCAAAAAACGTAGGCAACGCTTCAAATGACAAGTACCAAGATCACACCGTCCCAGTACACCAAGTGCATCGAGTGCTAGGTCGGTGCAGCTTTCACTGGCAGTGCAGACGACAACCTACTGCGTCTGCGCAGCCATTCATCTTTATGATTCAAGTCTTTTAAAAACTTCAGTGTCAAGGATTTTATTGGCTTTTTTTATTTTTGAATGAGCTAGCTCTTGAAATCAACTTAAAAAAAACTGTAGAATTCAGTATCTTCCAGAGGCTGAAACCCTTAAAGATACTTCCTGAATACAATTGATTTAAAAAAAATGGTAGGTAACTAGCTTTTGCCTACAATCTCGATTACGTGGACCTAACGGATCAAGTTCGGGATAAAATAACATTTGTGTTAATCCAGGATTAAACTTACTATTTGTGTGCCAAATTTCATCCAAATCCGTCTAATAGTTTTTGCGTGATCTGATATGTAACAAACATTCAATCAGTAGGATAGGATATCGTCTTCGTGAACTGACCAATAGGGTGCATGTAATATTTACATCTTGCTTTCATTTTAAAGAATGCCATGTAAATAGACCATACTTACATAATTATAGACAAATTATAACTTTACAAATTGCAATTTTCAACTGACAGCTTATATTTTCGCGCGCTAACGGAGTCACTTCTGTCTGTCAATGGTCATGAACTGTCATGGCTCAAAGTTTTAAGGTCGTATTTTTTGTTGTCATAACAGCAGTGACGTCACTATTCGCTGATTGTTGTTCTTAAATACGTCCCGTTTAATGTTATTCTAATTCGTGATTCTTGTTAAAATTAATAATTATTAACTAAAATAAAAACATTGCAGGGGCTTTTATACTTTTTATCATCTTATTTATTTATTTAATTAAGGGTCACCAACAGTTGTTACAGATATTATACAGATAAGAACATAAAGTAATTGTGTTTTAAATCTAACTGCACAACCAATTACAGGCAAACACCACATGCAAGATGCTCATCACAAAAATTTCATAAATTCTGTATTTGCAACTATTATACGATCTTGTTACGATATCGAATCTTTTAAAAGTGAAACAATACACAGATAACAGAAAATTAAAAGATCAGCATTGACCACTACGCTTATTATCAGTCATTAATTTCCTAAAACTTTGAACCAACGACGTTTTTTTTATGGATGGGAAATCATCAAATGACTTCTTCCGCTCTGGGTGGAGCGGAAGGGAGTGTCAGACTCTTACTGATTAAAAAACTGAAACCCACCCGTGTTCCTCCATATGCCCTTTGCGTTCCAGGGCCGCGGTGACTGTTTCGTACAAATTCCGCAACCCTGGAGCCAACGATGCTAAGACCGCTTCATGCATGATGGACGATATAAAATTCTCTCTCTTGTATGTAGGTACTAACCGACACCAGTTTTGGATTTAGAAGACCTTTAATACTGCACCTCGTTTGTCCTTGCCTTCTTTAGACGGCCTAAGTTCAATGTTAACGTGACATGCAGTGCCATCTATCGGCAGTAACTAACGGTAAACAAAGGCAGTGTTGTCAATAATTTTATTTAAAAAAAAACCTTACTCAATTTTCTTTAAACAACCAGGGGCAAACAAGCAGACGAGTCACTATCATGATTAATGGTCATCGTCGACTATGCCGTCTTGAGAAAGTCGCTAAAAATCACCAAATTTATATCTAGGGACTTAGCAAAGGAAAAAATCGTTGAGCTCTTGCAAAGTTCCCGAAATCTAGCGACAAATTCCCCAAAGTGGCAACACTGATTTGACGACACGGTTGGCGCAGTGGTTGAGCGATTGGACTGCTGCGCTGCGTGTCGCGGGTTCGATTCCCGCACGGGACAAATATTTGTATGGCCTACAGATAGTTGTTCCGGGTCTGGCTGTTTGTGTATGTGAATGTATATGTTTGTAAACGCACCCACGATACAGGAGAAAATCCTAGTGTGGGGCAACGTTTTTTTTTTTAAAAAAAAAAAAAAAAAACTGATTACCAAGGTGGACCGAGAGTAGTAACCAGAAGTCGTGCATTATGATCAAACGGTCAATTCAAATTTTTTTTAGCAACGTTCACATTCGCATCTCGGTCGCAATCTGTTAAAAAAAGCCTCTATTTTCATACATTTTTGGCAGATTGCGTCTGACATGCGAATGTAAAACTACTCAGATCAATCAACAATTCAGTTAGTAGGCTTGATAAGGCGGAAAGATGAGTATGAGATCTGATTAAAAAAGAAAATATAAGTACTGAACCCGTTTTAAGAAAACACGCTTCATGGGTATGTTCAAATATTAAGCGTGAAACTGTGTGCATCATCATACAATAAAGCCATCACTGTTTCAAAATGCCAGCCCAAATAAACGCAACAAACCCAATTAGCAACAGACAAACGATCCGAACCGCATCGCTATCCAATTAAGATGATTGCATATTCATTAGCTTCCAGATAATTATATTATAACCTACACATCAGTTCCGTAATAGTTTCCTAGCATTACGGCCGTGAAATAAGCTAAAAAAAGATTAATTTCCTCGATTTTATAAAAGAATTTTTCCGCCCATGTAATATTACCGTATTGGTTTTAAAGCAACTTTCCGTACGCGTAACTGGCATTGGCATTGCGTGCGTAGACGCAAGTATCACACAACGGTAATCCACATACACACACACATACAAACAGAGAATCCGATGTATATTGTCCTGTCTCTACTCTCACGCACACTATTGCGAAATTGCGTACGAAAGAATTGCATCGTGTTCCGATACACACACTGACATTTCTCTGTATAAATACGACACACAGAGACACAGTGTTTCTCTGTGTGTCTGTTTGTATGTGTGGGTAAAGAAAGGTGTATTGCTAGGTGAAATGGGAACAGACATCTTAATGTTTGACGGCTCAGTTAAAACGGAACAAGCAATTAAATATAACGATTAACTACACGTTTTCGTGCATTTTTTTTATTGATATTGTTTTTAGTGTTGGCAACATCCAGGTTACTTAATTATTATTATTATATTAAACCAAGTAATACAGTGAATTGATGGTACAAAATCTGGGACAGTCCCGACACTTCAAAGACTTGTCCTGAAGCCAGAAGACAATGGGGTAGGGACCTTATGACCTCATGAATGTCGACAGAAAGGAGGAAGGAAGTGATTCATGTACCTGCCTTATAGGGAAAAGTCAAAGAGAAAAGGTAGGTACTACATGTTTCGAATAACCCTTAAATATGTAGGACTTTGCCCTCCCTGACATAAATAATGAGTAAGCATGAGGACTCACTGATGCCTACTGACATGGACCTCTTCAAAAGACATCTAATGCTGGAACTTCACTTAGCGTATTTCTCAAAATATTCGCGTCACCTGTGCAATACAAATATAATAGATATACATAACTTAAAGACATTATATTTTGCACAATTGACGCGAATAGATTGACAAATACACCAAGTGAAGTACCAACATAAGAGCTTACGCTATTGACTCAACAGGTTGGGAGACGCACTATCATCAGCATCACCTTAACTTTATGAAAGCGGTTTTTGTAGTCTCTGAAATAGCTCATGTTTTAGCTGCTTTCAAGAAGAACAATATAATATGAGGTATTAAATGCATTCCTTGATTCATTTATCAATAAATAAGAAGCTGAAATTATAATTAGGTACTCGAATGAAACATAATGGCAGCTCGGAACACTCCGCGTCGCTGCTGTGCAGTAACAAGTTCATCTGACAGTGGGAGTGAGGGCAAAAGCGAGCTGCACAGAAGTCATTAAGTCTTAATCGATCTATTGGACCTACAGACAGTTTGTTCTGCAGCCATTGGTGGCAAAATAGATCTATTTCTACAACTATGAATTAATCTTCAGTAGGACCTTCTGACTTAATTAATAACTTAACAACTAAACCAATAATGAAAGTAGCCATTATTAATTTACTCATTAATAATGGCCGCGCACTTTACAAGTCATACAGCGTCTAGAAGTGCGTGTTCATATTTTGAGTTGTTACAACCAACCTAGTATAGTTGAGGAAAAAATAGCAACAGAGAAAAAAGTGTTTTTTCAAAAAAGTTTGACTTCAAAAAATTACCTACTAAAAAGTTCCGATCAAATGACTTTTCAAGCAGTTTGTTACATTTGATGGCATTTCATTTAAATCACAGATTTGATGTCACCAACTGAAAGAAAGAAAGAAAGAAAAATAATTTATTTGCGCCAAGCATGACGCATACAAAAAAAAAAAAAAACTATAAAAGTAAGGCTGGTTGGGAAGATATGCGTCACATTCGCGCAAAACGGTCATCGCTTAGCTCAGCTTAATGTAAACTACATCAGAGTGCTTGAAGTGTTTTTTTTTACTTTTTACTCGGATTTAACTGTCGAATTTTAATTCAAGGTTAAGCAACGATTGCCGAGGTTGGTCTGTGGATAGGTGACCATGTTAACGTACCGAGTCCTCCGTGCCTCGAAAAGCTCGTTAAGCCGTTGGTCCCGGCTGTCATTTGTAGATCATTGGCAGTCGTTACGGATTGTCAGAAGCCAGAAAATCTGACACCAGTCTTGGCAAGAAGTACCGTGTTACCCAGTTAATGGGTTATGGAGGTCTGGTAGGCAGCCGCTCCACGTAAAATACTGGTTTTCAGCTGGGAGCCAACCCCAATATAGTTGGGGAAAGGCTAGGCAGATGATGATGTACATCAGTTACCAAACATCACCCTTTAATATGACCACCCACTTCTTGGAACACCCTGTATAAACGATATAAAATGTTAATTCTTATGCTTGTTACTCAATACAAATTACCGTATTTAACGGTGTTCTGACATTTGAGTGAGTGTGCTACTTTTTGGTCGTCAGAACGTAAGTTCTGCCTTCAATATAATGAACAGAAATTAAAAGGAGGTTGTTTTTTACATTTATCCTTCTATTCGACACATAATTTCAGCAATCCGTTTTTCAAGTATGGTGAAAAATATACGACACTTATAGGTATCTTTTTTATTACATTCGGCCTCATTGACAAAATAGGTACACCCTTTACAGCCAGACATAATAATTGGACTTAGGTATACAAGATACAATAATAGCAATCTAATTTGTTGTTGTGGTAGAAAGAGGTCAATGTTCTGAGTGGGTGTATAGGTATTGTCTATTGGCAGTGACCAGATATTGTTATCTCTACATTATGCAATTGAGTTTCTAGAATTGTTTGTGGCTGTTTTAGAAAGCTAGGTAAATTGTGAGATAGTAGGGTTTTGTGGTGGAAGAGATATTGATATCACTCTTGTATTGAGTACCTATTTGAGGTGACAATATTAATATTGAAACGAACTAGAGCCAAAAACCTTTAGAGGGTTTATTTATTTATTAGGATCTCCAAAAAAAATATAAAAAACAGTGATACAAATTAAACTAGATGAAGGGTTTTCCGATAGCCAATAGAGACCAGTGCGCTTCAACTGAAATAGCCTAATTGGGGACTTTCAGAGGACACCAACTTCTACAAATACAAAAATATAGCCCGATATAAAAATATACTAAATCTGGGGACTACATCCGGAAAACGTGGTGAAATTTCCAGGTGGTACTTTCCTAAGTACGGCAAAAAGACAAGACTGACTAGCAAACGTGCTCCACCATCCACCACATCATCAATAACATTAGACGAGATAATAGTCAAACGCAAACCTACATCACTAAAAAAATACATAGACAATTAAAATCAAAACCCTTACGGCGCTGAAATCAGCAAAAACTGAACGGTTTCCTAACGAAATTTTAGCCAAATCTGTTTAGTTTCAAGCTGCAGAAAAAATATATGTTAATTTTAACTATATTTCAAAGAACACCTGTTATTTCCGAAACATGTTTAAAAATAAAATCCTCGATAGTAATGATCGTCAAAATTACCTCTAACTTTGACCTTAGAAAAAAAAATATTACTAGCCTACTTATGCCGATAAAAATTATATAAATAATTAATCGAATCTTAATGCAAAACTTTGTTGTTTTAGATTTTTAATAGATGAACTTAGTTTTGATGAAATCGATAAAATGCTTCATAGTTGGCAATAAATTGCAAGCATTTAGTCGTCGCGCTTCTCTTTCTTTTCTATACAGTCCGAGAGTGACCGACCTTTTGCTATTGTCAGCGTCTTAACAATTTTCCGTAGTCGACTCTCATTTATATTAGTCTATGTAGTCGACTAGCGAAAAGGGCGCGTCATTTACGTTACCGTTACCACAATCAAACTCATTATAATCGTCCCTAGCCTAATCCAACGTAACAACGAAAGGCAACCAATCAACACAAAACCAGATCACAAGCAATAAGTTGACACTGAATCTTTCTCATTAGCAATTAAAATGGCGTCATTATCCAACAATTAGAACAACGCAATTCGACACGGGCTTGCGTCAGATTTAAGGGCATCTGGTCACGCTTTTCTAGTTCAGTGAAAGGGCTCCGTCTGGAGAATTCGATGGTGGAATGAGGTTGAGGAGAAAAGTTTCGGTTTTTGCTTGGATTGTGTGGGAATTTGAAGGTGTTGGTTTGCATTGGTGGTGAGGCTGATATCTAAAATGAGGTTCATGGAAGACTAGATTTTGCCCGCGGCTCCGCCCGCGTGTATGTCGGATATCGCGTAAAAAAGTAGCCTATATCCTTCTCCATATCCCAGGCTATATATCTGACAAATTTCATGACGATCCGTTCAACCGTTTTAGAGTGAAAGCACAGATAGACAGACAGACAGAGTTACTTTCACATTTTTAATGTTATATTAGAAGGGATTGTTGCGATTATTACCTATTCGACACATACAGTACCTACCTATTTAAAGCCCTCACACCTGCCTATCCTGAACCACATTAAAACTACATTACAATTTAATATTATTTAGATAATGTATGAATATTTTGTATACCTAGACTAGATGTTCATTATTCTTGGGCCATGTACCTGAAAAATATAAGCGCGACGGGAGCCATTTCTCTCACTCACTCTAGACCTTTCGGAAGAACAAAGAACCTACCAAAGTACCAATTGCCAACTTAACAATTGCACAAACTAACCCAATAGATAAATCTCTAAAACAAAACACTTAAGAAACAATTACCTCAAACCGGACTCGAACCAACCCATTCACAAGCTATAGCTACGTTGCACAAGTAAACAATTCTTACATAAAGACGTGACCCAGAACTTGGGAGAAAGGTCTAGTACACCTCCTCCTCCGCCTGCTTACTTCACCCTCCCTCTACAGTGCAACTACAAAGCATTTTGCATCTCAATTTTATGACACTGCGCAACGAGATCTAGGATTGTTAGAGAGTTGTTTGAGCGCTGAGCTGTCGTGAATGAATTTTATTACGAACGTACTGTAATTCATTCCTTAGAGCGTTAGCCTGATGTGATTCTATGGAAGGTAGGAAGGTACATCCACGTACCCATTATCAGTAGAATGCTGAGGGTACGTCAGTTAGTATGGGACACTTCGCTTAACAACTGACATCCTCAGGCTAAAGTGGAGCAACGATCTTCGCTCGCTCATAAGGGAGTGGCTTTGCCGAGTACAATGGTGAGTTATTGGAGACGGACCCCTATTTATTATCACGAAACGGTTGGCGCAGTGGTTGAGCAGGTTGACTGCGCTACGTGTATCGAGTTCGATTCCCGCACGGAACAAATATTTGAATGGCCAACAGATATTTGTTCCGGGTTTGGTTGTTTGTGTATGTGAGTTTGTATGTTTGTAAACGCACCCACGATTTGGGAGAAATTCCTAGTGTGGGGCACGGTTACAGTTGTACTCTTCAATTTAGCAACGTTATTATTCGTTAATAACGTTGCTAAATTGTAGAGTACAACTGTGACGTAGCATGGCAACTGATGTGACTGGTATTACGTTTAGCGGGGTAACCCTGTCACGTGGTTTTTTTGTTTACCTTTAGTTAATTACATAACCAAATGGAGTATAGGTATTTTGGTCGGCTTCCAATGTAACCAGATAGGTACCTACCAGTATTTTATTAGAGCGACCGGATGCTTGGATACCAGGATTACATGGAGCGACTGCCTTCACAACCCAGTTAGGCACCGAGTATATGACACCCCTTGGTAAGACTATCCCGATTTTACACCAGCAAATTTTAATCACACAAAAACGATACCAGTCACAGTCCCTCAACTCGCACAGCATGTGAAAGCTAAACTTGGGCCAGCTTTCGCTTCATGGGCCGGTAGCCCTGCACGCGCCAACCGCGTGCACCGCCCGCCATGTTGGCCCTACTGCAATTAAATGGCGGGAATTTTACTGTAAACGGTCGGTTTGTTTGGTTGGCTGAGTGTTTAGAAAATTAATGGGTTGGGTTTGTAAATTTATTAAAAGCAATGAGGAACGTGATGATGATGAAACAGTGAGTTTTGGTGAGGGTTTGCCACCTAGTAAGTAGGTACCTACTTAAGTACCTATTTGTATCGCTCTTGCCAACTGAGGTCCACTCCAAGATTTTTTATCATCATTGGTGATCAAAGTAATCATCAGTTTGCTTGGAAGATATTGATTTCCTCTTATAGATCACAGTTTTGTCGTTACATTACGAAGGTACCCGATGCGCATTGGGACATCTCCACCCCGTTCAAAGTTTTAATCTCGGTGGTAAACAGTTAATTCAGCACACATTTTCATTTAAGTTAAATAACTAATAAGCGGCTAACTAAAATATATATTTAGCGATAAAGATCTGCTTTTCTGCCTACCACATAATCGGAAAAGGTCTTCATGTTTTATCTTGTAAACAATGCCATCTATAGAAAGAACAAGGTATTAGAAGTAAACAGACCTTACTTGTCAACAGTTAAAGCCGTCAAAGTTTGCCATCTATGGATTAATAATAGGACCATTTGCAATGTAATAATATTTGTGTGAGATTATTTTGATTAGTTTGCGGCGCATTTATATAGAAAGTAACTGTCCTAATATGAAAATAAAATAAACACTCGCAAATTATAATCTCCATGATTTATCTCACATTCGCGAGCAACATTATTTTGGCAATGGGAAAATGCAGCAGCCTAATTTTTTAGTCTTGCCACACAAACCAGGTCAAGGAAGTGCAGCAGAAAAACTATTCGCCAATTTTTTTGTTATTTTTTATGAAATGCAATTCTGTGTATTGTTTCTTTATTATTTAGTTGAAATAAGAGTGAGATAATGTAGCGCAGACATCGTAATGATTGGAGGCAGTGCGAGTGGTTATTACAGGACAGAAGAAAACTAGGTGGTGTGACAGCTAAAGAATACCGCATAGAAGATTTTAGCTCAAAAATGGTTAATTTTGCCTAAATTCGATAATTTAATTACACAGTATGACTGTTAATCGCTTAGGGGTGCCGTTAATGTGGGTTGCCTTTGCGATTTATGTTGAAAATAATCGTCATAACATTTGACCCAGTTACAGTGCCGTGTGCGTTGACCTATGGATGTGAATGCGGACTAAAGCACGATGTTATTTTTAGGATACAGCTTTGCAGATAATTAAATATTTATAGATGCCGTTGGTGATATCCAATTGTGTGATACATTACAGACGGAAATACGTGTGACCTTTTACACTTTGAAAACTGGTGAGTTTTCTTTGTTTTACCTAATTCTCGAAATTCGAAAATTATTGATGTTCTGATTTTTAATTGTTGCACTGCATAAATATGGAATTTGATTTGAAATAAATTAAATGATGTGTCAACCTACTATGTCAACAGCTGTAATTAAAATAAATGTAACTGGATTTGTTTTTGTCAGTAACATACAAAATCAATTGATTAATAATATTTTTATATAACTTTATTTACACACGTGCTAATGATGTCATATTGATTTTTAATTCATACATACAATATGTGAAGTCCTTTGAATAGAAAAAATACAGTACTATGTAATAATCAATACAGTACAATTTAACCTGAATTCCTTTTCAGGTCTAACAGTTGTTCAAATAAACACTATGGATGGAAGTTTTATTACTCCTGGGAAAACAAAACAAAGTACAGAAACACAGATAGCGAAAACACTATTTAGATACGACTTCCTTTGAGGGATCAATATAATCATAGTTTTAATTTATAAACATATTCCAATTCCTCTTTGATTGAATAAAATTATTTCTTATATTGAGAAGATAAATCAGGTTGTGATTTCATTAGATAATACACAACTGATGCAGATAAGTGGAAATATAACAATAAAAAATATTAGCAAGCATATCATCTTTGTAGCTAAATTGACAGGCTGTATGTTGTATACCTGTTGTCAAAAAATCCCGCCAAAAATGGATTCCAAATTTAAATGTCAGTAGATTTTCCTATTACAACCTACAATGGTTACTTAATGTTATATTAATAAAAACAAGACAATATGGTGTTTATTTGACTGAATCGCAATAAGGGTGGGATTGGGTGTAATGCCCTAAGGCCGTGGTGACACTCGGCAGTGATGAAGAAGCAAAATGTTCGCACTCTATCATTGATTGTGTGCACATTTACGTATTTACTGGTTGGTGCCGCTGTGTTTGACGCATTAGAGTCAACAACTGAGAGGAACAGATTTGAAGTATTGCAAGGTTGGTACCTAGTTTTAATGTTGAAAACACTAACAAATCAAGTTTTGGAGTTAGGTACCTAGGGTAGGCAACCGTTAACTTTTAAAAGTTTGTGTACCATTCAGAAGTCTTATGCTGCTCTGGTAATTACGATGCAGAAAAAACATCTTGAACACAATAACTTCTTATTGTACTCTTTTTTCCCAATGTTTCCTGACATATCTCTCAAGATTTTGTTAAGACTTTTCAGGATTGATAAGCTACAATTCTTAATTTGCAAATACAGGAAGTATTTGGTGGCATATTTTATATAGCAATATAGCAATGGCATTATTTTTATTTTGTGTTAAATCACTATATTAAAAGAAGAAGGAAAGCATTTACTTGTTCTCTTTATTGATTAATATAATGAACTTGTGGCACTAGCATTTTCTTAAACAATTGCAAATCATACAATTACCTAATTAAGTTGGTTTTCATTTCATAATTTTGGCAATCTCCTCTTGATGTTGATTCACTCCGAATATTGTAAATTTCTTGGTTATTCTTGGACAAAAAACATGACTGCAAAGCAGTATTAATGTTACTTTTGTTAATGTTGGGCATGTTGTAACCATAGCAACCAGAGTTAACAGACTCAGACATGGACAAGTACTGGCAACCCTTAGCTTTAATTTGTGGCTTGCACCAAAATCATTCAAAACATTTAGAACTATATCCATCATTCTGTCAGTTATTGTCATTTGAAGATGACAGAAAGATAATTGTCTTTTAAATGTTTGTTTAGCAGAAAGTTCGGTATTTAGGAAGGTCCATAAACAAAAAAAAAAACAAGCAACCTTGTTATTCAATTCCACTGTTGGATCTTACTCGAACACCTGTAATAGTTCCTTTCAACAAAACAGAAAAAGCTGTTAGCTAGAGAATAATGATATTAACTTTTAGACTGTAACGTCACTTCACCACAATACTGTTTTTTGGCGCCCAACATGGGTCCATAATAATACCAGGCTTATGATATCACACTGCTGCACTGGGAAGTCCTTCTTAAACTTTTAAATTAAAACAAAACACCTGTGTTCCTCGAATGGGTACGCACAACAATTGGTCGAAAAAATCTAAGCAAAAAAATAAGCTTTTAGTTGTATCATAAATAATACCGTAAATCCTCCCCACAGCTATCGAGGGTATGATAATAAGGAAGTACAACATAACAGAGGAGGATTTCCGTGTTATGGAGACAGTTGTGCTGAAGTCGGAGCCCCATAAGGCTGGTCAGCAGTGGAAGTTTACCGGAGCATTCTACTATGCTACCACTGTGCTCACTACTATTGGTAAGTTCTTATTATCTCAATTATTAATATACCATCGTTGTTTATCTCATTATTACAGTCAGCAACAAAAGTCAGTTGACAAAAGTCCCAATCCCATGTTCCTATTAGGGCTGATTTTTCATCTAAGGAATAAACACGTTACCATGCCCGTTTAACAGATTTGGCTGTCAGAATGGCCGTGTGGAAATAAGTTAATCCAACATTTAAACTTTTATTTGAAAATGGTGAATTGACATATTAATTGTTAATTCTTCAGATAAAATATACATGGTCAAAAATAAGTAAGCATTTGAATGTTAAGATTAACAGTAAAAAATGACAATGAGTGATTATTGACTCTAGTTATTGTCTTATATAATAATATAGGTACAGTGTTTGTGTTGCTTGATTCCTAAATACATCTAGCAACATGGCAGTTAAAAGTACTTCCAATTACAAGTTTCAGATTAATTTCAGAAAAAAGAAAGATCTTGTGAATTAAAATAATGTAAGTGGCAAAAACTTTAAAGTAGGCAGATATTTTTAACCGACTTCTAAAAAAGGAGGAGGTTCTCAATTCGGATGTTTGTATTATTTTTTTTTCTTATAATCCGAAATTAAAAGTCAGAAATAATAAGCGACTTCTGTTGCTCACTGTACTGACCTAAATACTTGCTGGATTTTCATTATTTAGAGGATTTCCTGAGGAATGTTGATGTATATTATTACAATCATTGCATTCATTTTAGGTAAGAGATACATTATTAAATCCACAATTTGCAGCCGTGCCACATGAGAGTGGGTCGGTCGTAAAATAAAATATGAACCGCTTGTAAAAGGATAAATACTTAAATAAATAAATACCAAACAAAAGATAAAACTCTAATGCGAACATCAAAAACTTTATATTCATTTATCATCATCATCAACCGAATATTCCTAGCCGATTTTCTGCCGTATAGTAATAATAATAATATAATAATAATTTATTTAATTCAAAAACATTACATCTTGTTTACAAGTAACACTGGACCCCTCACTAGGATACCCTGTGTCGTGGGGTCCAGTCTCTTTCATCACGTATGCATAGTCATGCATTAATCATTGCATGATTACTGCATGGCTATCCTAACACTACTGAGTCTGTTATATTTTTTGAGGGAAACCTAGATAGTGTGGTTATCTAGATTCAAACTTTCCACACCTTTTTGTATGTACCAAATTCCAGATATTTAGGTTCATTCTTGATAATTGTACCCTCAAATCTGGCTCTGCAATGCTATTAATAGTTTCGTCTAACCAATAAGTACGATTATACCAGTGTTTCCCACGTCACTTGGACTTAATTTTTCCTCGGACCGTTGAAGCATGTCGCACACACCCCAGGTTGGGAAACCCTAATTTTATTTTTTTTCAATTTCTTATCCCTCTGTTATACTGTATTCTTATCATACAGGTTACGGACACTCCACGCCGGCGACAATCGGCGGCAAGCTGTTCACGATGTTCTACGCGATAGTTGGCATTCCTCTGGGGCTTATTATGTTCCAGAGCATCGGTGAAAGGGTCAACAGGCTCAGTAGGTGAGTGACCATCGTCGTGTAGCAACAAGATGTCCACTGCAGGAGATAGGCTTATCCAAGCATCCCCAACGACCGGTTCTATGTCTTATGTCCACATGCAATCAATGGTGCTTAAGGTGAAAGCGCCAGGGTAGCCCGCGAAATTCAACTTTTCTCACGTTTTTTGCAATTTGCAGGTCAGTATCAGGTTGTATGTTGGTCAAAATATGATTCGCAGCCGTAGCAAGTACTTATTTACAAAACTGTAATCATTCAAATCATCAATGCAACTCTCTCAGTTAGAATTGATGCCAATTAAATGTATAGTATTTCATGAAATCATAACATTTGTCATCAATTTTAACTGAAGGAGTTGTGTTGATGATTTTATGGATTATAATTTCATAAATACATACTTGCTACGGCCGCGAATCAAATTTTGACCAAGATACAGCCTGACACTGACCTGCAAATTGCAAAAAACGTAAGAAAATTTGAATTTCGCGGGCTACCCTGGCGCTTCCACCTTAACAGAGTATCGGCGACAGGGTCAACCGGCTCAGTAGGTGAGTGAAAACCTGGTGCAAATCTAAGGACTTACGATACCGAGAACTGTGTTACCCAATACCTCAAAGTCAGGCTCCATCAGCATTCCGGTGGAGTTCGTACCAACCAATCTGTTTTACCAAGCTTTCTTTTGACTAGACCAGAGATAGTATGATAAGTTTAGTATACTAAAATGTAAGAACATTTTGTAGATAACTCTGCGTAAGTATCTACTTTATCAATGACAAGGCTAAAAGACTTATACACAAAATCACAATTTTATGTATAAGTCTTTAACATGTGTTATGAACTTATGGCTTTGATTTCCAACAAGTTGATAACTTTGTCACAAAGTATAACTAAAACTTGAAAGTTATAGTTATATGAAGTGTTCTTTTCCAGCCAACCGTACTGCTGAAATTTTACATGTTTAATCCTGAAGCTGTCGTTACTAAAGCCTTATATTTTGTTTCAGCGTAATAATAAAGTCAATAAAACGCGCGATGAACTGCAAGCAAACGAGCGCGTCGGAGGTGGACCTCATATGCGTGGTGACCACGCTGTCGTCGCTGACCATCGCCGGCGGAGCGGCCGCTTTCTCCAAGTTCGAGGGCTGGAGCTACTTCGACAGCGTCTATTACTGTTTCATCACCCTGACCACTATTGGTGAGTCTTAGTTCTAACATATTCAACAGGAACTGGTTTACAGCTGATTGCCCAAGAAATGAAGAAGTAGACTGAAGTATTGGATTTAACATGGTGGAGAACCAAGTAATTTAAGTTGGTACGGCTGATCTGCTGAGGTCTTCCATGTGTGAAAACATACTCGATAGGAACTGCATTTGAGCTTGATATCCTAGTTGATAGACTGGAAAGGACAGCTACACAGGCTGAAAGGTGGAGAACCATGAAAATTTGGTGAGGCGATGTTGTAATCGACAATCTGATAAGCTGATGGCTCAAAGATATTTATCACTCATACATGTCATGGATAGTCAGCTTAACAGCAAGCTTTGCTACTCAGTTGGTCATTTCATTACAGTATGAGTTGATTTTGGACAGTTTTGCTATTATATAAATAAATAAAGCATAATCTGGAAAGGCTCATAATATTGGGCCGGGTCGAAGGAAGACGCGCTCAAGGTAGAACACCGGCAAGATGGTCCGACGCCATAAAGAAGGCTGCTAAAGGCAGCATGTACAGAGCGGTCCACATTGCAGAAGACCGCATGGCTTGGAGACGCGTCGTATGTGGTCGCGATCCTCAGTAGTGAGGGAACGACGTAGAAGAAGAAGAAATAAATAAAATAAAAAAAGCCTTTATTATTCCAATTGGCATATTATGTAGGTACATTCGGATAAATATACCTACATGCGATTGGATCTTAGGCGTGGATATTGGTGTACAATAAAGAATAAGAACCAATGTGCAGCAGCATTCTCTGTAGGTACATTGCTACAGCTACACTGCGATCGCCAACCCGCCTGCCAACGTGGCATTTACGGCAAACCCCCCCGCATTTGGGGGAGGTTCGGTTCAGTGTCTTTCGGCTGATATGATGATGAGTTAGTTACTCAGTAGTGAGGTTAGTCAACATGCAAGAGTAATCAATGCTCAGAGGAGTATGATGGTAGAGGCGTCAAAGGAGTTTAATATTCAGGAGTATATCATCAAAAAACAACTCAAGACAAAGGTTGACTGGTGTACAATACTGCTTTTTAGCAATTCATAAATTAACTTTTTATATCGACTACTAATGTATACAGAATATTTAGACCCTAGTTTACTATAGGTGTTCTTAATTTACCTCAAAGTTATATTTTTGAGACAAATACAACAGAAGATATTATGGTATTCAAATTTCATTGTTACCTTCCTAAACTTAATGGTCAATCTCTTGTCCCCAGGTTTCGGCGACATGGTAGCCCTTCAAAAAGATAACGCCCTCAACCGCAAGCCTTCATACGTGATGTTCGCGCTGATCTTCATCCTGTTCGGGCTGGCCATCGTGGCGGCGTGTCTCAACCTGCTGGTGCTGAGGTTCGTCACCATGAACACCGAGGACGAGAAGAGGGACCAGGCTCAAGCTGAACAGGTACTTACTGAACGGAAATAGCATTAATTTTTCCATAGCAGGTTTTTTCTAATCCCAGGGTCCAGGTCCCAGAATAAAAAAATAACAGGCAAGACTCCAAATCCAGGTTTTACAATCTTGAATTTCGGATCCATGGACAAGTGAATTGGTATCCGGCTCTAAGGACAAGACACTTGGTATCCGGCTCCAAGGACAAAATTTATAGGATTCCCAAGAATCCAAGACTCACTGTCATTGAGATCCGAGGATTCTAGAGTATCCAATATCACAACCTAAATGGTAGAACAAGGAAAAAACACGTTTCTCGTTATCTAGCTGGTGGCTCTACATAATACTAAGTAGACCTCTGGAATATCAGAGACTTCACTTATATAATACCATCCCAGAAACAAAGAGGCCTCATGTATCTAGAGACAAAGCTCCATGTCTTCTGTGCCTGTGACACGAGCCTTCGTATGTGATGTTCGCACTGGTCTTCATCCTGTTCGGGCTGGCGATATATAGTGGCGGCGGCGTGTCTCAGCCTGTTGGCGATGAGGTTCGTCACACTGAGGACGGGAAGAAGGATCAGGCTCAAGCTGAACAGATACTTACTGAACGGAAATAGTGTTTATTTTGCCAAAGCAGGTTTTTTCTAATCAAAGGATCCGGGTCGGTTGCGGATTTGTTCGAAAGAGTTACCGCGGCCCTGGAACGTAAAAGGCACTAAGAGGAGCATGAGTGGGTTTTAGTCAGTAGAAGTCTGACACTCCCTGCCGCTCAACCAGGCTCAAACTGAATAAGCAAGACTCAAATCCAGGTGTTTCCAGCCATGAAACTCGAATTTATAGACAATAGACTTGGTATCCGGCTCCAAGGACAATACACTTGGTATCCGGCTCCAAGGATCTATAGGATTCCGGATGGTAAGTAGACCTCTGGAATATCAGAGACTGTACAGTTATCATCCCAGACAAAGTTGCGTGTCTCTCGTGATGTGATGTGGTTTATAAACGCCTCAGTGCCTAAAATCAACGATAAAATTGTGTCTTCAGTCAGGGTTTAAAACACCACTATATCGAAGGTGTCTTTACTGAAGAAGTTGCTACCCTAAAGGTCATTTTTTTGTGCCTTATTACTTTGTTGCGTTCCCAGGATGCATTATTAAACATGTTTTAAATGTCTCCTTGTTATTGATTCCAGGCGCAGCAAGTTGCAGTACGTTTGGAAGGCGACGTGATCACGGCAGACGGCGCCGTACTACGCGGCGTGTCACGCGGCACACGCCTCCCTGCTGACCCCAGGCAGATCACTGCTGGTATGTTAACTAGCTTATTTATGAGAATAGTGGTTTAAATACAAACAGTCAGGAACCCCACCCAACAAGACATACATCAAACGCATTATTTTGATAGATAGGGTTCCTGGTTACATCTAGAGTTTTTCATTTCACGGTTTCTGTAGAAACTAGAACCCGTGTGTTAAAGCGTTTTCGCCACACCTATTATTGAAATCAAATGTAATACCCACAGTTTAGGATCCATTAATATTAGTGTTCGTAGTGTTAAATACCCAGTCATAGTAATAAAATATTCATGAATACTCTCGTTTACCTAACTTCGCCGATGGATGCGAGACGCACAGGACCGGTTGTTGTGGCGACACTTGAGGGAAGCCAATGTCCAGCAGTGGACGCCTTCCGGCTGATATGATGATGATGATGATGATGACATGACTTAAAAAAAAATCAAAAGTGTGTAGCTAAACAGATAATTGTACTATTCCAGGAGACACGTCGCTAGTGCCGCTGTACGTTGATGAAGAGTACGCGCCCAGCGTGTGCAGCTGTTCCTGTAACTGCTTCGGACCAAATAAGTAAGTTAATTAACTGTTTTAAACTAATTCCCGTGTCTACAAACACAGATTACAGACAAACGGAAATAAATTCATCCTTTACATTTTCTATCCATAAAATACTAGAAAATGTAAATATTCGGTTCATATATCCAATCATCATATATCCATCAACCAAGTGTACGCAGCGCTGAGTCAGTCTTTTAGCCCTTCTCAGCATGGATTTCTTAAGGGCCGTTCAACAGTATCAAATCTGGCTCTGCTCAATGACTTTGTAACGGACACCATGGACAATGGGGCACAGGTTGACGTCGTTTACACTGATTACAGTAAGGCCTTTGATAGAATTGACCACAGTATTCTTAAATCAAAGCTTTTTAACAACGGTATTAGAGGGGATCTTCTTCGTTGGTTTACTTCATACCTTGAAAACAGATCTCAAGCTGTCGTTATCAGTAACTACGTGTCGAGCTGGGTTTCAGCTCCTAGTGGCGTTCCCCAAGGTTCCTTGATGGGTCCGTTGCTCTTTATCATTTATGTGAGCGACATCGACTCGTGTTTCCACAACTCTAAGTTACTTTGTTTTGCTGATGATATGAAGATATTTTCTGCAATATCATCTAAGGATGACATGGATGCTCTCCAATCTGACCTGGCGCGATTGGATGATTACTGCTTAATTAACAAACTTGACTTGAACCCTGTTAAATGTTCAGTGATCTCCTTTAGCAGAAAACAGGTCCCTATCCCTACAACTTATAAACTTAAAGGGCAGCTATTACAGAGATGTGACGGTGTACGCGACCTAGGCGTGTTTCATGATTCTAAACTTTTATTTAACATGCACATTGAGCAAATAGTGGCCAAAGCTTCGAGGTCACTGGGTTTTGTTATGAGACTCGCAGGGTGTTTCAAGAAGGCCAAAACTCTTAAAGTTCTTTATTGCTCTTTTGTGAGAAGTCACTTAGAATACGCGTCACAAATTTGGAATCCTTGTTATGGCAAATACATTGATCGTATTGAAAGTATACAAAGAAGATTTATTCGTTTTCTATGTTTTCGGCTACGTATCCCATACCATTCTGATAATTACTTAAATCTTTGTAAGAAATTTCATTTGCAACCACTCATAAATCGTCGTCGACTAGCAGATTGCACTTTTCTATTAAAAATTATATCTAATGAGATTGACTGTCCTGATCTCCTGCATAAACTGCGCTTTAATGTCCCTCAGAGATCGGTTAGATTTAATCCGCCTATCTCTATCCCTTTTTCCTCTTCTAACTACAGGCGAAACTCATATCTAGTGCGAGCGAGTAAGGACTATAATATTCTTTGTAAAGAGTTTTCATTTGACCCATTTACCACTAAAACCTATACTGCACGCACTCGGCTGAACGCTGACTTTTTTAAAACTGCATAATGTTGTTAATGTTTTTGTAACTAAGTAACATTTTTATTTCATTGTGCTTGTTAGTGATCCTAAGTTCTCTACTGTTTTTTCTGTTTTTATCCGTGAGAACCTGTAATTGGCTCATTGTATCATATACGATTGTTATTCATCTGATAAAGCTGTTGGTTCTCCTACGATTAAATAAATAAATAAATAAATAAATAAATATTTTTCAGCTACCTACGAATATATATTAGGGAAAGATCAATGTATTTTATTGCAAATTTATCTGGAGCTTACGTTAGATTAAAAATATGCGTCGTATTTTGTGACGGAGCTCCACACTCACTCGACTTTTGCGATGGGGCGATAATGCCCATCTCGCCAGATTGAATCTGATTGGACTCTGACGTCTTGTATGATGACGATATCAGTTTCGTCATGGTGTCATGAGTAAAAATTTTAGCATGTACCTGTACCTACCTATGTGTAGGTGTATCGGTGGCTGGTAGGAGTAAAGTCTGAACTGGTTCCAAATAACTTCCAACCCCTTGACAATGTCCGCGTATGTTGTGCTGAGGACGACGGTCTCAAATAAAAGTAAATTATTAAAATCTGTATGTCAAGGTATCAATTAAAAAATACGATAATTAAGTAGTTTAAATTAAACTGTTTTAAATTTTTAACCGGTATAAATTGATAAATGGTTATTTACCCAAAGTCTGTTTTTACCGGGTATAGTTCCATCTCTAGTCTCGTGTAGAAGACCGAAGATACGATGGATGAATTGTGTGAGAGTTATAACAGTCATTGCGTTGGTACCGTTAAGTAGAGTGACTCAGTCAAGTAGTGCACAAAAACATACTTACCTAATATATTTTTTATAATTTCAGATCAATACCATACCGCGACCCGCTCTCACCGGTACCACCGACCAACATCAGACAGATAAAATCAAAGAACTACCGCGAGCTAGGCAGCATACCTCGTTACATAGAGAAATCCTCCTCCAAGAACCGTTCGCAGTCTCTACGACTCAACTCCGCGTCAGGATACCTCTACATGAACGCTAAGACCAACGACTTTCAACTAGAGCCCGAAGACTTCCGAGAGATGGTCACGAAAAGACGCGAACAACTCCGAAGGGGCATGATGATGTATGACATGAGATGTAATAACAACGAACAGTACTTACATCCTTATAGACACAGTCTAAGTACTCGCCTAGAGACCAGCCCTCACAGTTCCTCGCTGTACTCAATGAATTTGAGGTCAGAAAATCGAAGCAACGACCCGTTAGTAGATGATTACGACTCAGAAAAGTCAAGCTACGCAAGAAAGAAGCTAATGAAGAACATAGCAAGAAATACCAGTAACAGAAGAGTAGAGAACTACTTTTACGATGATGCTGTATTGCATTTCGACGATGAATACGCTTTCGACGGCTCAATACTCTTTGCTAAACGGAGAAAATCTATTGAGAGAAACTGGGAAGATTATACATGTGAGATGCCGCGGGCCCACGGAGCTGACCAAGTGTCGAACGATGGCAGCTACGGCTACTACCTCCCAGACGATGAAGAGCAAGACCAGTACTTCGTGAACGACACCCTCACGTTCCAGCTGCCCCCCCACCGGGCCAGTATATAGTGAAGTGTGTGCCAACAAGACTAGTGCCAAGGTAGGTTAGTGTTAGTCTACTAAATAAATGGGCCAATTAAGTAAATAAACATTAAATTAATAGTAATTTTACAATTTTCGCGGTAGCATCCGAGTTTGAAAGTTTTAGCTTTTACACATAGTTTATAGGTGTCGCGACTTTTTATTATAATTCTATGATATGAGCTTGGCTTCTTTGTAGATATTGTAATATAGTGTTTTTAAGGCTTGTCGTGCGGTGAGCGCTTGTGCGTTTTTAATTGTGCACTACGTCGGGAGAAGTTATTACGAAAAACTAATATTAGTAAAGTACCCACTGCTGGGACAGGCCTCTCTGTGAGAGTCGAGTGGGCCGTATCCCACCACAAGGGCCCAGTAAGGGCCCATGTATAGAAAATTCCAAGCCCAGAATTGGGATAGTACCTTTGTTTGATAACTGTAGATTTTCTCTATATAATAAGTACTAGAAAATAATCTCTAAAATCACATTCCCTTGTCAGGTAAATAAAACAAGACTGCAATAGAGATGAATGTTCTAATATCTGACCAATCATGTAACTTTGGTAATTGTGTAAGCGATAATTAATCAGTATTGTTAGATATTCGCGATTTAGGCTCAAATAATCACGTCTGTTTAGACTTTACGATGTAAAATTTTCATTAGTAAAAATATACCATGAAAAAGCATGAAGTTAACTTAGAATACCATTCCATAATATCTTGAAATTAATATAAGATGGTTATGTAAATGTATGACATAAAGCTGACTAAGACAATAAGACAACAGGACATAACGTGTGGCCTGGGGTCCTCCTACCAGGTTCACGTTCATCGTTCTGCTAAAAGCCCTTTACATAGCTCTGTATGTATATTTTATAGTAGAATGTTGGGACCCCAGTTTTCCACATTCTTACTTTTTTTATATTTCCTGGTGGGTCAGCTCTTGACCTCGATCCCTGATATCTTGATATCCTCTATCGTCTGATATAAAGCGATAGATGAAGGCTATGATTTAAAGAGCGAGCCTAGAAGATGTTTGTTGTCTTTGTCTTTGAAAGCTGAAGGATATAGAAACCCCTAGTAGGGCAGTGCTGTAGTTCCACACTTTAGCTGTGCACATATGAAATGAGGAGAAGCGCTTAGTGCTAAGTGCGGTTCAAATTAAACGCTTTATTGAATTGTCCCAATATTGATTAGGCCCAATATTGAACTGTCCCAATATTGAATTGTCCCAATATTGAATTGTCCCAATATTTATCAGTAAAATATTGTATAGTGCCTACCCAAAATTATGCAGACGACGCAACTCCCAGTTGTCTTATTCACTTGGTCAGCAAGTACATTGCAAATGGCTATTAAAAACCGACGTAGTGCAAGCGAAAATTTAATTTGTTTTCCATTTCGGAGTGAATTAGAAGTAGACACGGTTCGAGTCACAATACAATGAAAATTATCGAGCTTATTGATACAAAACTGGCTAACAATATCTACAGATGATAATTGCACAATGTGTATGTACAAACTTTGCCTGTTAAAGTGTCCTATCTTGTCCACAAAATATATGAGTAGAATGTCTAAAGGTGGCGAGTGACAAAAATTAAATTATAAAAAGCCACTAAACCATTAAGTGCAACCAAAAAACATAATATGGACTATAATATGTGTAATAGAATAAAGGCAATACCTCTTAAGGTTGAACTAGTCGCGGGCTTGAACTCATTGGTAGGCATGGCTAAAAAGCATGCTGTCTCACCGGGCATCATGCCCAACAGAGACAGTATCAGTGATGAGCAGTTAGACGCTAGTCTACACGTACAATGTCTAGTTCCCATGCACAAAACACCGTTCCGAACGGAAACAACGTTAGACGATGCAGGAACTATTGGAAAGTTGAGTTTTATGAAAAAGCCACTGTATAAATCAATTACAAATAAAGTTTATTGAATTCTTCTATAATTGAGGTTTGTCGGTACCGACTTTGTTTTTGAGATTTTTCACTTCTTTTATTATTTGTTTACGCCCGAAGTTGCGTTAAAATTAGCAAGAAAACCGAATCTTTGTTAGCTTATAACTTTTTAATGGCTTTTTATTTTACTATTCTGCTTCCGGACAGACAAAATCAATAATGATATAAAACGATATCATGCTTAACTTTGAATGTATAATGTCAAACAGTGGAATAATACCCCCCCGAAATTTGTATGGACAAAATATCGCCTAGTGTAACCTTAAGGGGTCAAGTTGTTTATCGCAAGCTATATCGCGAAAAAAAAATCGCGCACAGAAATATATGGAGCAGTCGATTTTTTTTTCGTGATTTCAGTGTTGGTCCCATAATAGAAGTTGTTCATAATGATGAGTACAATGACCTCGCTATTGCGTTTATTCTGTTACACATTGTAGACAATAAGAAAAACTAACTAGCTAAACTTACATAATTGATTTATTACTGGTACAAAGGCGGTCTTGATGCCTTAGGCATTCTCTAACAATCAATCAAGGGTGATGAAGAGTTAACATGGCAGTTACGTAAATAAAATCCCCATGTTGGTATATATCAAATCATTCATACTCGTCTATTGTTATCTGCGTGAGTGTGTTTCAGACACAGATATAGATAACGCAAGAGCAACTACTTCGCGTGCCGGTTTCGATGCCCAGCTTACGATCAAAAATCGTAAGCCGCCAGTTTCGCGCTCAATTTGCATCGGTGGTGTACGCTAGTCGGACGTCAGTTAGGTGGTTAGGTCAGTTAGGTGCCACACGTGGTGGCGTCTTTGAATCATTTTGATTTTCCCATCACCTAATAGTGCTTGTGTTCACGTCATAGTAGGTAGTCAAAAAATGGCACGCTTGGTTTTCATACAGATCGTGATACTTGCGTTATCTATGTCTCTGTGGCTTCGGAGCACATTGAAATACTGCGAGTGTTTCAATTAATAATGTATTTTGTTTACAAGAAAGGACGCTTTGTTCAGGAATTGATTTTAAATTAGCAGATATGTTTTGCATTAATGCTAATAATTTCTCAACCAAAAGGCAATGAATGACCACAAATTATGACAATGGTCCCAAAACACTGCGATTATTTATATATTAGAGAATCGCAACGATTTTTAAAGTATCGTTAATCGTAATCCATTTTTTTTTATTTACATGTATTGTTCATGACGATTTTTAGTAATTTCCTTATATATTATGTATTATTATGGTAAAATTTTGAATTCCAAATTGATAATATTATATGTATATTCCAAGAAATTATTTATTGTCGCTATGAGCCAAGAATATTGATTTTTATTAAATAATATGGTTTTTAAATTAACCTATGTAAAAGACAAAATTATACAGTAAAACTGATGATCTATAATGCCAAAAATGAATATACTTTATTCCAATAATTTTAAGAAAAAAATATTTTAGTTTATTGTTTTACCAATCTCAAAGATTTGTTTATAAGAAAATTGTTAAAATTTCAAATTATAGGAGAAAAATACATAAAATATTTATGATTTAAGAAATCTGTTCGACATACGTTATAAATGTTAACGTACCTACTTATACTGTTGAATTTATCACAAAGTGGAATGATAAAATTGCTATGGAGTTTTACTCTAAAATGTTATGATTTCATCATAATTAAAAAAGTGGCCAAGTGCGAGTCGGACTCGCTTCAAATGGTTTTTTATATGGATGGGAAATCATCAAATGACTCCTTCCGCTCTGAGTGGAGCTGGAGCGGGAGGGAGTGTCAGACTCTTACTGACTAAAACCCATCCGTGCTCCTCCTAGTGCCCTTTGCTTTCCAGGGCCGCGGTGACTCTTTCGAACAAAATCCGCAACACATAGGAAGGGTACAAGGACAAAACAAGAGATGTCACAAAAACCAGTTTTTGTGTAATTTACATTAAAATTTTTCAAAGTGTATGGACTTTCTTTTACGTAAGTATCTAATCATAGATATTACTGAGCCAATAAAAAAGTAAAAGTAAAATGAAATTTATGTGGGATTCCTTGTTTTTCCCGTGTACCCTTCAATGTGCACCAAATTTCAACAGAATCAGTCCAGTAGATGCGGAGAAATTTGGCTGTGACACACACCCGAGTGATTCTTTATGCGTCATCCTAATACAAAGCGATCGTCGCGTCATTTGTACGGCAAATCCGATTGCGTCGTCGCGCCGACAGAGAGCGATTTCCAGTTCTGCCAAACATTTTAAAGTGACGATCGCGTATTCGCGCGATGATCGCTTTGTTAATTAAGAGGACGCCATTCCGTTTTTTATGGATGTTTGGAACCCTAATTAAAACTAAAAAAATGTGTATGCAATTGTTGGCAAGATGCAAGGCAGGATGAAAATAAAATTTTAATAAATATATATATCTATTTAGAAGAAAACTCAAAATAATATCAGGAATAGAAGCTGTACAACTGATAAAAATATTCAGTATTGAATGACAAAAACTACACAGTAGTCATTTGATTTGATATCCTGGTTATCAATGTTGTAATATTATAATTTTAGTAATAATTGAAAAATATTTATCGTTTTCTATATTTTTTTCAAACTCGTTGTCTTCCAGTGTGATACTTTGTTATTAATTTCGTTTAAAAAATAACTAAAATGCTTCCATTCCTGTTTTAGTCAGCTCAGCGCGGCAAATGGCCGTAGTTTTAAACTTATTAAATTATTATTAATAATATCGTACTGAATAATTATGAAGGTTAATCAAATTGTAAAATATCTAGTCGAAAATGTGAAAAGTTATGTGTAAGGAATGTCTAGTCAAAATAATAAATGTCAAGGTCATTTTATTATTTATATTACTTTAATAAAAGGAGTTAGTCATCCTTTTAAGTTTAATTTAGAGAAAAATTCTCTTTCTTGACTGATTTTTTATTTTTATTTATTTTAGACTTACTCATAAAGCTGCCAAATATCTTTTTTGTTATAAGTATACCGAGTATTTTATTTGCTGTGATAATTTTACCTCTAGTATTATTATTATAATTAAATTATTAGGTCTATAAAAATCTCCAAAAAGTCAAAAAATTGTATTAAATTATGTCTTCAAAAGATCAAACAGTATTATTTGAAAAATGTTTATTGAAAAAATCATTAACTTAAATGTTGATGTCGTTAGAAACGATTGTTTCCAATTTTATGTCTAGACATTTATATGATGAAATATCTAAAAATATACAGTAAATATCGCTAAATATGTATATAGTAAATAATTACGTCGACTTATTTTAAGTGTTAAGTAAAAATGAACTAAACATGACTGTACTTAACTTTATGCCAAACGTACTCGAAACAAATACTTTAATTTTAATGGGTTGTAATGTACACTTCTTATGAAATACTGTATTTTTTTTGTTTTTTGCCAGTGTTGTTCCCACTATATAAACCTGTATGCTCTCTTGTTTAAGATTTGGCCATCAAAAAAAATAAGTATTATATTATTTTAATTATATATAATTGTCTCATTGGATGCTAGTCAGAAGTGTAAATAATGTTTCAATTCTGTGCCAAGATTGGTTTTTCCAACTCATGTCGTTTACTCCTATATGACTTAACCACGACTGATTCAATAAAGTGTTTTTGTTTAACCCTACAAGGGCAATTAACATTATATTACAACCACCTACGTAAATTGTTTGCGATGATTTCGCTGAACTAATCTTGAAAAAAAAAAGTTTTGCTCTTTTTGAAACTTCATACAGAGATATTTAAAGTATTAATTGAGACAATAACGCAGAACTTATGTCCCCTTATAGCAGTTACCGCAGATTGGGAAAATCGTATAAAATCTGATGACATATTATTTCATCAAAGCTATACCTACATCTTCACAGTTCATAATTCGAAAGAGACGTTCGACATAGATTCTGACGTAAGTCTCGACCTTACATCTGCCTAAGAAAACGACTTCTATGAATGATCTACGCGAGAAGGACAAATATTTAGTGTTCGAAATTGTTTGTTTTTAACCGATTTAAAAAAAAACGGAAGAGGTTCTCAATTCGACTGATTTTCTTAAAATTATTTTTTGTATGTTTGTTCAGCGATATTTTCGCCAATTGTCAACCGATTTTGATGATTCTTTTTTTGTTTGGAAGAGTATTCTCCCGGACTGATTCCATTTCAATTTGGTGAAGATCTGATTAAGAACTTCGGAGATGGGTAACGGAACTCTTCAATTAATGATAGCAAATCTCCCGGGATTGGTGAAATTGCATGTCTGTTTATTGTTTACACCAGTTCGTAACAACATCACGCCGGTACGCTGTGAAGAGGTCCGCAGACGTGTAGGTACAAGTCAACCTTGGTTTTGGAGTTATCTATTCGGTTATAACTTTAGTTCTTTATGAACCGATTTTGATGATTCTTTTTGCGTTGGGTTTAGTTAAAATGGTTTCATGCAAAATCCGTATTCCTTTTATTGGTGATTTACGGTAAATTTGAAAGTTCTCAATCAGTATGGAGTTAAAATGTTAGTCTTTGCCAATGGGACCGGTCAGTAAAAAGAACAGCTTCGTTAACGAAAGGTTTCAGGGGGCATAAAAACACAAAATAAATATTATGAACCTCTTACGAAAAGAAACCTCTTGCAAAAATGCATGATGTGATCATCTCCACAAATGAGATCCTTGTTCCACCCAGTACTGAGTATGGCCTATACTTAGTACTATAATATGCCCTTTTTGTGCTATATGCTTCGCTGGTGTGTGCGAGTTCACCCAGAAGCGTTAGTGCGAGTCTCAACCAGAAGTGTTAGTGCGAGTCTCAGCCAGAAGCGTTAGTGCGTGTCTCAGCCAGAAGCGTTACTGCGAGTTTTTAATACGTACTCGATCACGTTAACGTAAATGATCAAAGTCTTTCGTTATTGTGTTTCCAGGGCCTGAAGTCTCGACATAGTTACCGATCGCCTACCGACCGAATTCGGTCGATAAACTCTAAGGCCACCCGTACACAGTCAATCTCGATAGCGATCCATGGATCTGGTCCTTGATTTATGTCGAGACTTCTCGTCCTGATTGCTTCAAGCTGGACGACTTTAAGTCAAAATTGAATAGGTAACTTAAGCCTATTTTCGACTGTATACAGTCCCCAGCACATCAAGCTACTCAAAACTGTCAAATTATCCCAATCAACCTTGAACCTAATTTTGAATGAAATATGGTTGAAAATCTATTGAAGAAATTTGACAGATTTTTTTTCAGCTCGATGTGCTGGCGTCTGTAACTCATCGCTTTTCATCGGGTGAGATTGTGGTGAATCGCGCGTAAGCCTATCAATAGTAAAAAAAACTGCATGCGCTTATTCAGTTTCAATACAAATCAAAATTAACGTTGACGCGATCGAGTGAGTTAAGAATTCGTACTAAGGCCGCAGGTATTTTATACAATATTTTGTAGCCAAATTAACTGGTTTGTGTGCGACCAAACGTCTGCAAATGCTGCTACTGTACGAACATGATTATGTGTGTGTGTGAAAATCAACTTTTCAGTCAACTTCAGACCGGCCAAGTTATTTAACAGACTTCTGAAAAGGAGGTTATGCATTCGGCAAGATTTATTTACGAAATTAGTCTAAATTATGCATGAACTGAAAATGTCTTCGTGAAAGTATGGTTGCCAATTTGTAATACCCTGGACATGTTTCAAGTGCGGTTGATTGTAAACTAATATAAACTAATGTACTATAAACTGTTAAATGGAAACGTGAGTTCTAGTTATTACGCAGTCTGAATTAAATGTAATTTTAAAGTGAAAAATGTAATATAAATCGGATTTCAATAAAAAATACATACGAATGGTGGGTGTATTTTTATTTGGTTGTAATTTCATTGTGTAAATGTCATTTTCTTTTACACCGCATGATGGATTGTTTTATTACCAAACTTCACTTTACTGGTCTTCATTGCTATTCTTTGCTTGAAAGTGGCACCCTCCAGGGTCTTTTTTTAAGGTTGGGAAATCATCAAATGACTTCTTCCACTCTGGGTGGAGCGGGAAGGAGTGTCAGACTCTTACTGACTAAATCCATCCGCCCTGGTGACTCTGTCGAACAAATTACGCAGCCGGCTGGTTTCTGAATTGTGTACCGATTTGGAGATAGAAACATTAAATTTTCTAGCTTTACCTACTGCCAAAGTTTGACAGGCTATCAAACCGTTAAATAAACCGTAGTTTATTACAAATCCTCAACTTCAAATTAGATCGGGGGCAAGAAAAAAACCACTGTCAATATTCTATTCAAGAAAGCTACCGCTCCGGCCCCGGCGACACACCGGTGTGTCGCGAATTAATCGCGAATTTAATGTTTATTTAACACATGTATGTTTTATACATAAGATTAATTTTTTTTTGGGAATTTTCACATGTTGGGGAAGCAGCGGTTAATCTCTGGCTTTAATTAACCTTTTTTTTTTTGAAAAATCAAAAATCTTTAAATGGTTTAATTTAAATGAATGGTTTGACTTCAACCAACCATTTTTGTTTTCATTCACCATGTTGTAAAAAGTTGTAAAGACGTCCTCTATTTTGGTTCAGCTGTACCTGTACTACCTGTTCACAATGAAGGGTTCCAAGAACCCTGATGTATGAGGATGAACCTGTTTTTTATATTTATTTTTATGGTGAAGCTCTATGCTCTACTTACTATTACTGTAATTCGCATCGTCAGCGCTAGGTGGCAGCAAAAAATGAATCAATTCCTCGTTTGTCCTAAGTATTTTGAATGCAGTAGGTATACATTTTAACTGCTGTCAAGGTGTCTTGTTGTCCGATTTGAACCGATTTTATTGTTTTCAGTCAATTGTTGATAAAAGTTGTTGGAAAGACGCCCTCTGTTTTTTGGTCCGTCTACCATGAAGGGTTCCTGCAACATGGGTACCTTGATGTTTGAGGGGGAAGCTTGTATTCCTACTATTTAATTCGTGTCATTACCGCTAGATGGCAGAAATAAAAGTATCACTCGTTTGTGAGTCCTGTGTTTCTTGAATGTACTCGTAGTTCACATTTGAACTGTTGTTAAGGTGTCTTGATGTCCATACGAGTTTTTTTGTTGGGGCGATTAGTCCTCGAAAGATTCCAGTTTCCCATGCACAAGACATCCATAGCCAAGTTCGTTCTACTAATTTTGAACAAGCAAATATTTTTTTAATGAATAAAGTGTCAATCAATTTAAAAAACTTGTCAGTATGAAGAGAAATTAGAGGAGTTCTTGACTGTTTCTATATTAATTTATTTTTTATTGAGGAATGGGCTAGCTCTTGACCTCGATCACGGCTGATCGAAAGCTATGATAGAGCGAGCGTGCCCAGGCACTGGTACGGCGCGTCGACGAAACAGAGCAGGCTGCTTGACGCCGGACTGCGGTGGGAGGGTGGTCGCGAACCAGGCGGGCGTTAGCCCTACCACCGCAAGGAAAGGATTAGCCAGTCTTATAAGATGTTAGGTGAGACTGTCAAAGATGCGCCGAGCGCTCGATTCAGTTGAGTGCCTGATGGAACCAATTGCGCTACACGGGGAGGCTGCTTCATGCATCCCCAGTTTGCGACTGTGATGCGATTGCGAACGCTGCTTAAAAATATGAGAATCGCCCTCTATGTCACTGATTTTGTGTTACCTATAAAAATAAAGTAGTTCGCGGTCGTTTTTATTTCTGAGTTATTAATGTCCTACAGAGCCATACCTACTAGATCAGTAGGTAGTGTCCATCCTTAGTCCAGCTTGCTATTAGTGGGTCTCGTTCTCAACCTACTTGTTTTGTTGAAGTCATGAGTTGTGGAAGGTTTGGAATGTCTCTCATTCAATGAACTATCTACCGGTGAGTGTGACTCTGGAAACTACAACTGGGGGTCTACTCTCTAAGCCCGAGGTCCAAGAAGAGCCAAGAAGTACCGTGTTACCGTTAATGGGTTGTGGAGGTCTGGTAGGCAGCCGCTCCACGTAAATACTGGTATTCAGCTGAATCTGGTTTGACTGGAAGCCGACCCCAATATAGTATGGAAAAGGCTAGGCAGATGATGATCAGCTACGGACTTACGAGTAGTCCCGAACCCGAACTAAGAACAACTGTCACATCATGTTGTTATTCATTCTTAGTTCAGTTTCGGGACTAATACTCGTAGTAAGTCCGTAGGTGATACGGAGTAGAAAACGCCCGACACTAAGGCCTCATTTACAGAGACGCGGGGCGTCGCGCGTTGCGTTGAGCGGCGCGGCCCGCACTGAATTCAAATATATGGCGTTGTATGAGTGCGTTTACGGAGAAGCGATTTTAGACGCGTTTGTTTGAATTAGGGCGTTTTTTGCGGCCGAGCCCGCGGATGGCACCGACGCGTCCCACGCGGCGTTTATCGCGGCGGCGCACGCAGCGGCAATTCTCGATGAAGCTATGTCCGAGGCGGAATCTTCTCAGATCAGAATCAGAAATAACTAGTTCCAATTTTTCGTCATTCATGCTGCAAGTTGCGACACGTGCGCTCCCATCTCTCGCCAACATAAAACTAGTCGATTTGATCGAGGCGAGCGTGCGCCGCCGCGATGCCCGCCGCGTGCTTCGCTACACGCTAGAGGATTCGCCGCGGGCGCCGCGGCGGGCACCGTCACGCTTCCCGTCTCGCTTCTCTATGAACATGGTCGTATATTGCTATAAGTTTGTGTTTACGCGTGCGATGATGCGTGCCGCTTCACGCGCCGCCCCACCGTAAACAGAAAAAACGTCCGACGCGCCGCGAGACGCCACGCCACACGCGACGCGAGACGCCCCGCGTCTCCGTAAATGAGGCCTGGCTGAAACTACGGACTTTGGGCTTATAAGAGAGTAGACCCCTGTTTAGGTGCTGGAGAGCACAATGTTTCATGGGTTCTGAAAGCTCTTAAGTACTTGATACCCAAAAACTAAATATGTTCAAAAAATGTGTTTGTTCCAACCAACCCAGGCATCTACTCTCAATAAACACATCTTAGGTCGTTCGTAACAAAAAAAATGTTATAGAGACCTGTACCTACCTATACCTACCCATCCTAAACCATCACAAAACTCCAGCTTTAAAATTTTAATTAAAAAGCAAAAACACAAGCGTCTCAAAAATAAAACAAAAACACTTCACAAATTCATTTTGAATAGCGGATTTAATAAATGCTTAAGTGGGAGAGCACTGTTATTTCGCTTTAAGACTGGCCAAAGAGAATACTAGAAGAAAAATGGGCGCACCCCACGCCACCCCTTCCAAGGAGGTATTACTTTGAATAAAGAAAAGTTAAAATTTTCTTAAAACACCCCCGGTTGGGGTGTTGCCTATCTATCTTCGTTTAAGTATTGGCAAAAATTACCCCCCCTGTTGCTGTCTCTTTCGCACAACGGCTGTGTCATTGGCTCATTTTTTTTAAGGGTCGCGTTTGGATTATTCCTTCTTTTTAGATGTTTAGGAAAAGAAGTCAATTTATTGGAGGTTGTAGTCTTTTTTTGTAAAGATCTTGAGGTTGTATGGACTATGGACCATGTGCGGACTCACATTTGGATACTTAGATGCCCAATCGTGTAGTCTATGATTAAGGCACTGGGTAGGTCGGCAGAAGTGTTGACTGTTATTAATATTAATAAATATTTTTTGTTATCCTGTATTTTGTAGGATGAGTCCCTAAAACTATTGTAATTTGTTCAGATATCTATCTGAACAAATGCCCTTAGCGTTACAGGGCCGCGGTGACTCTATTGAACAAATTCCGCAGCCCTAGCAGACTACCGTACCCCTACTGAATTAACTAATCGTGTAAAGATTGTCAAGCTTTTCAACACGTTTAAAACCCTAATTATTAATTTTGATATGTTATTGTAAGGGCACGCGTCAACAGGTGGTTAACTTATGTATTTTTGTAGGGATAGCAAAACAAAACACAGGACTTTTATTGATAATAATGAATTTATTGTATTTCTGATTTAGAAAAGAATGTTGAAAATAAAATAGAGGTCACAGAGACCTCTATGTTACAGCTAAAACATTTGATTGAAAAAATATAGGTAGGTAAGTACCTATAATACTAGGAAAAAAAGAACCAAAGTCTTATTTCTGTGTATATTAGGATTAAAAAGGTAGATAGGTAGAATATACTTTATTATACACTAAAAATAGTTACACTACTCTTTACACAAACTTAATAGAAAAATAAAACATTTAATTACAAGTTAATTACCTACCTATCTAAAGACTATGTACCAGTTCAAATTATTTGGGTTATAAAAAAGTAATAGAGATTGAAGGAGTTACATAAAAAACAGGTACTTTTATCAACAAAACGTTATAAATGCATAATTATTAGTAGGTAGACGATGGACTCACCCTTTCATTACCGTTTTCTTTTAAACGAGCCAGCGATAGAATTACACAGCGTTTTAATTAAGAAAATCTTTCACAGAGTTTAACTTAAAGATGTAATTATTGAGCAGTCTCAGGAAAAATGCTGTAAATAGTTATAGATTAAAATAATAATGATTTGTGAAAAGGTTTCTTGATGAATGTAGATATTTCTTGATGAATGTAGAGATACTAGTCTTACCAATGGGTGTCGACGGTGGTGTTACCCAGTGACTAGGTGGTATGTTAAGCAGTCGCACTATGCAAAATACTGTTTCAGCTACAGCTGTAGCGGCATTGATGCCACCACAAAAATCAACGTAGCAGAATCTACATCGCAACAATAAACCCGCATCGCCATCTATCCCGACAGCTGCGAACTAACAACAAAATCCTGGATCGCGATATCAGAGTTTACCGTGCAATTTGAACAGATACAACAGCCTGAATATCAACTATCGGGCAGTTGCCCACCGGACCCAACAACCGTCCGGTTGTAGGATCTCTCCTTTTCAACGGAGGTTTGCGAGACCTTACCCTCTGTTCTGCTACCTCCATACAGCCAGTCAGACGAACAAGTTAATATTTTGACTTACTGAGCTTTAAGGTTTAAAAGTGCCTGTAAATGAATTAATTGTCTGAATTACCCAGTGTGACCCTTTTGCCATGTTTATACAAATAAAGAATCTTGTTTTTTTCACATTTCTTTTGAAATGTACAAAATAAATAAACCTAGGTAAGAGATTCCTTCTCTTAACATCGCGATTTTACACAACCTTTTAAAATAATCGAAACGATGTATACCCTCAAGCTTAATTCTTGGAAAATCACACATCCTTTTTGCTGACCCTCCTCCTCTGAAACTAAAGTTGAACACGATTTAAGTTGTTCAAAAGTGAGAAGTCCGCGAGCCACCGCGCAACACTTTTGCCTCACTTTCGCCAACCTTGTGTGCAATCTCCTAATATCTTAACACTTTTAGCACTTTTAGTGATCTTGAAGACTTTAAGTTTGGGATAAGTGAAAAAGTTGGAGTTTTTTTTGTCAGTTCTAGCGCTTGTCGTTGGCTGACGTGTGATGTCGTCCGGGGTCGAATTCAGCCTTAGATATAATTAAATGTTGTCACAGGAAAATTTTAGGCGTTTCGAATGGGTCAAATAAGTCTGGAAACGTCCAAAGCTGAAAATCACCTTTCTATTGCCTGCACACAACGTTACGTTTTGTAGTGTTTATTTATTTAGATCTCCAAATCTACAAAGAAAATAAAAGCAAACAATGCACGGATAATAGAAGTTAAGTACAATTATTTAGGTTCTTACATAGGAATCTACTTATTGCGCAATAAGAAATTAGCCATCGCAATGACATTACTGCTGATCTCTCGCCATTTTAACCGACAAAAAAAATGAGGAGGTTCTATATTCAGTTGTACTTTTTTTAGAGGAACACAGTACTAACACAACTCACATAATTTGACTTAGGGATTGTATGGATGGTGGAGAAGATTTTGACCTCGGAGTTTGTTTCGGTGTTTCTTTACCATAGTGGGCAGCTAAGAAGCCGGTCTCATCTATATTATACGAATCAAAAAATGTTGACGTGTCAAAGTGTTAAGTTTTACTATTCACGAAATAAATATCATTATCTTTTTTTTATTCCTATTGATAGGCACGCGCTTGACCACTATCTCACCTGATGGTAAGCGACGATGTGGTCGAAGATGGAGCACGCTTGCCTAGAAGTAACCAATTCACTCTTGACTTAAAGACTCCCAGGTTGTAGCTATCAGGAAACACAGACTCTGGCAGGGAATTCCACTCCTTAGCTGTACGCATAATGAATGTATTCCCAAAACGCTTTGTGCGTGTGGGTGGGATGTCCACCATGTACCGGTGGCGCATCGCCGTACATCATTATCATTTTGAGATAGTATTTTTCCAAACTTCTACCTAATACCTACACGTTCCATTTCACAATGCGAACCCTCCATTTCTATTCCTTCCTTCAAAAAAGCGAAAATTTCCTTTCATTTCAAGGAAAACATTTACAATAAACAAAGAAACACAAAGCCGACCGTCTAGGCTACGGAATAAAAGATCTGTATACATCTTACAAACGTCTCCAGCTACAAAGGAGAAAAGGTCCGACATTTGTCGGTTCAAAATAATTTTATTTTAGCAAAATTGAAACTGCCTCCCGTTAGCCGGCCGTTTTCTTGAACAAATTTTAATATCTGAGGAAGATACGGCTACGGCTATATTTATATTTTTCCTCCACCCCGTTTCTTTCGGCGATTATTATTCTGTATTCCAATGGGCTCGGAGGGAGGGGGGCCACCCCTTGGACTCTTTCCTTTTTGCTTCTTAAGTCCATCTTGAGACGGGGCAGGGAACACTGTGGAGCGGTGTTGAGTTATTTTTGTTTTGAGCTTTATTTAAAATGTGAGCATATTAATTGCTGAAATATAGCAGCGTAGTAGTCGGATCATAATCAATTTTGTGACTCATAAATAAATAGGTACATATTTAAAACAATTACTTAAACACATAACACTTATAGATACTAAATACAAACTAGTAGAAAATATACAAGCGGAGTAAAAAGAAGAGGGGAATAACTCATAGGGCATCGAAAAATTCGTCTACATCGCTGTCTACGGGAAAAGTGCCCAAAACACTGGCCGCATTGCCACGTTGAATGGCAATGGTGATTCGTTGGCCAAAGAAAAGGCCAGCCCTCTGGTTAAGCGTATTTATATTTTACCAATGAAGTATTATAAAGACGTGTCATGCACCAATATCACGGCTCTCGAATTACCACAAGCTTTATCGGTAGCAAGATAGCTGCGTATACGCACGCAGGGTGACTACCGTGATCTTTGCGGTAGTTACCTTTTTTTTACGTTGCCGTTTTAGAGTGCGGGCAACGCGTCTACAACGTGGAACAGAATAAACGCAATACGTGAAAAGGGGTCATCGTACCTACTCATCATTCTGACCAACTGTTACTAAGGGACCAACCCCAAAATCGCGAAAAAAAAATCGACTTGTAGGAGGACATAAATTATGTATCGATAACTCAACAAAATGTACTGAATAGCTGTTTTGTTTCGTGATTTCCCAGTTGTTCAGAATGATGAGTACAATGACCCCTTTTCAGGTATTGCGTTTATTCTGTTACACGTTGTATGAATAGTAGTATTTACGTTTACGTTTATGTCGTTGTATAAATACTAGTCTATCCAAATAAATCTTTATTTAGTCAACGCTGAATACTTATTGCTACGGCGTAGAATCATTGCTACGACGTAGCCCGTAGAAGTGACTGCTACGAATATGAAAAACTAAAGTTACAGACGGATTTCTCAATCGTCCGTTAACTGAAGAATAAATATGGTGGTTTGACTTACTATGTATTCTACAAAAAAAACTGTATCATCATCATATCAGCCGAATGACGACCACTGCTGGACATAGGCCTCCCCCAAGTGTCGCCACAACAACCGGTCCTGTGCGTCTCGCATCCATCGGTTACCCGCGACCCTCACCAGGTCATCGGTCCACCATGTGGGAGGCCTTCCAACTGTACAAAAAGTTTCCTTAAATTAATTACTTAATTTTAATTACACTGTGTTTTTCACCAGGATAACCAGGATTTTTTCTTATCGATAGTTTATTTTAACATAGTTCCTTAATTTAGTTCCAAATTACCGTTACGTAATTATTCCCTTCTGCTTTTTATCCTGTTTCCGAGAATAAAAGAAAAAAACTGAAAAAAAACCATGATTACAATTTAAAAATCTCTCCAACAACTCCACCGCACTCAAATTCTCTGCTTCTGTCACTTACCCCTTTTACTGGAAAAACCGTGGCACCTACCCGGAAGGGGTTCGATATTTAAATATAAGAAGAACACCCCCTTTTTTAAAGGGAGGACCCTCCCCACCTCTTGGATTTATGGATCTGGCCCGGAGTGGGCTCCTAATTACTTATCTTTGAAATACAAATCAATCGCCAAGGAAAAAGCCTTTAGCAATGGATCTTCTAAAATGTAGCACTTAAATATTACTTAAGAATAACTTAGAGGTTGCTATGTTAGCCTTGCTGTTGAGACGGGATTAACGATTTGTTAAGTTAAACCATGAAGTGGTTTGGTTAACCGGTGCCTACGTTAAGTGGTACAGAAATGGGCATAAGTGGTAATGGGGTGCTATAGTAGATTCCAGATAAATGTGCAATAACGGTCATTGACCCACATACATTTATTGACTTTCTTAAAATCAAAAATAGAAATAAAGACTTAGAGCAGTCCTAAATCTACTTCTATCGTGATCCTTTATGTTCTCTAGTAATGTAAAATGGTTCATAATTTATTGTTTGGGTATCTACGAAGGGATATTAGGGAAAGGTCAATGTACTTTATTGCAAGTTTATCTGGCACAAAGTATAGCGTTTTGATCTTTTGAATGTTTTGTGTAGTCATTGTTAGCGGGCCAATATTATGTCTTATAACTGCAGGTTACCTACCTGTGTTGGAAGTAAAAAAGTTAATGCGCGTGTAGATTGAGTGATCTAAAGAAACCGTTTCAATTTTCTATTATGGCATGACGTTGTAAATGTATTGAGGATTTGTTAATAACTTATTTGTTAACAAATTTTTGAAATTAAAATGAAAACCAGAAAGGCTGAAAATTCTGAGATAGGTAGGTATATGTGTTACCTACGGCATTTTCTTGAGGCCAGCAGATTTAATGTTCTAGTTTGAACATAACTTTAAGCTCACTATTTTTCTACTTCACCATGATGTTTTAACATTTTGCCATTCAACGAAGTTTAAAAAAGATCACTTATAAGTAAATCCGTGAATTGCCACTGTGGTCTGTAAATGGTGGAATACAGAGTTGGTACCAGATAAAGACTACATGCATTGTATTGGTTTGGTAACATAAAAATGGTTTTATAAATTCAACACCGCAAATCACTGCTGACGCCTGAAAATTGGTTTAGGTAATTACATGTTCTGGTAGGCGAATATGGACCATAGTCCGTTGAAATAAAACGTGGCAATTAACTATCTAATCATTCGACTTTTAAGAGCATAATGCCAGTGTAGCCTCCACCCGTTTGTATCCTACCTAACGTCTGGCGATAGAATAAAAAAGCGGGCGTGTACCTTTTAAAAAATGTTTATTCTAAGAAACCAAGCAGGTTAAGCCGGAGGCACACAAAAGATTTGTAGGTCGTGGGTTACGGTCGTCTGTTTTCACTTCTGCAGGGATAAGTTCTCCCCTGCAGTTGCTGGCGAAAACTCGCTCGTGGCCGGAGATGGAAGATTGCCGAATTCTGTGCTGTGCTGCACGGTGATGAGGCTGGCGGATGACGCGGCGACGCAGTTCCGACTGGCTCAGCAGGCCAGTGGCGAAGCGTCGGGATGGTCTTGGGTCCTCAGCTGGTCGCCGAAAATCTTGCCCGCGGGAAGCTTGTCGTATAATTAAAAATTATGCATGATTACAAAGATTGGCATTCAGGAAGGGGGAAAAGAGGGGCTAAATAATTGTGGATAGGCAGGTCCTAAGTTCGGTAGGTATACTCAGGGAGACTAATTTAAAATATAGACGATTATAAAATGTAAGAAGCACAAGCTTCTCACATTTTACACGGTTCCAAAAGGTCGTTTCCTATCGAGAAGAACCAGCAGAAAACTTCACAGTTACTCTTTTAAAACATTGATTGTTACAGTGTCCATGTTGCACCCAACTAGCTTAATCAGCCGCTTCATTAAAAACCCATTTTATTCAATTGAATTTGGAACGAAAAACTACTATTAATTACTCTAGACTCTATAAATAGAAAGATGAATGGAACTCGCACGAGACAAACAAAAAGTAAATTAAAATAAAACTAACAGTAGGTAATAAAAATTAATTTATTATTATTATTGCAAACATAGGCGACATGTGTCTTTGTACATATGTGTTTTGTACTTTGTACATTTGTCTACCATAGTAACAATCAATGTCTAAGCCTAGCCTTATCCTAACTATATGGGGGTCGGCTTCCAGTCTAACGGGATACAGCTGAGTAACCAGTATTTGCGTGGAACGATTGCCATACGCCCCACAATCCAGACACTGATACACCTTTTTAAGACTGGTGACAGACTATCTTGGCTTCTGACTCCTCGTACCTAATGTCAAAGATTTACTAATGACAAACGGAACCAAGAGATTTACCTGCTTTCCGGGTCACGGAGGAATGTCGGTAGGTAATAACTGATAACATAGAGGTGGCTTCTTGGTGTTGCGGAATTTGTTCGAAAGAGTCACCGCGGCCCTAGAACGCAAAGGGGCCTTTCGCTCCACCCAGAGCGGAAGGAGTCATTTGATGATTTCCCATCCTACAAAAAGCTCTTCTTGGTGACGTCACAAGCTCTTAACATGGCAATCGATTCTCAACTTTATAAGTTTCCAGTCCGCTTCAGGTACGTTGTGCCTGAAAAAGAAAAAAGCAGAGATTATTAAGTTGCTCTGTGCTGGAATATGGATCTTTTATTTTCTACTTCGATTTCTACTGTATAATTTATATACGTACCCTATACTCCATCCGAGTAGGTAGTTAACTAAAGGTAAACAAAAAAACCACGTGACAGGGTTACCCGGCTAAACGTAATACCAGTCACTTCAGTTGCTATTGTACGTTACAGTTGTACTCTTCAATTTAGCAACGTTATTTACGAATAATAACGTTGCTAAATTGAAGAGTACAACTGTAACGTACCATGACAACTGAATAGACTGGTATTACGTTTAGTCGGTTAACTAAGTCACGTGGTTTTTTTTGTGTACCTTTAGTTAACTACATACTCGGATGGAGTATAGAATATTAGGCCCATGTTCCAAAACGTAAACTCCAACTAAACTCGAACTCCAACTCCAACATGAGCACGAAAATGTCAATGAAAGCTTGTCTTATTAGCCACTGCGCCGCCCAGGAACTGATGCTCCTGAGCATGGCGCAGTGACTGATGCCTGTGGACGGCGAGCAATGGGTAGCTCGCCGTCCGATCAGAACAGGCCCGGGTTGACGGCGCGCTGTGTTCTACGCGCGCCAAACCAGCAGACGTCAGCATGGGTCGGGGCCCATTAGGGCCAGAGCCTACCAGGGTTGCGGATTTGTTCGAAAGAGTTACCGCGGCCCTGGAACGTAAAAGGCACTAAGAGGAGCATGGGTGGGTTTTAGTCAGTAGAAGTCTGACACTCCCTGCCGCTCAACCCAGAGCGGGAGGGGTCATTTGATGATTTCCCATCCAATAAAAAAAAAAAAAAGCTTGTCTTATTGACGACTCGAGAGATGAGCAAACAAATGCTAAAACTTCAATTATGACAAGCTCCGATGTTGTTGGAGTTCGAGTTAAGTTGAAGTTTACGTTTTGGAATATGGGGCCTATGTCATAGGTATTAAACTCAAAATACCAACATAATCACTATGTACTCAAACCCTAAAAGTTTGTATTAAATCTGTAAGACTTTCTGAAGGTTTAAGTAAATACCTAAATAAGATTTCATTTGCAAAAAAAAGTGGTGAAGAGCTGCTATATATGTATAATATTTCCGCCTAACTATGATAGCATAAGGGTTTGGAGTGGCGACCGCGTACCGGACGAGGCAGCGTTGGAAGACCTCGCACAAGGTGGACCGATGACCTGGTGAGGGTCGCTGGTAGCCGATGGATACTAAACGCACAGGACCGGTTGTTGTGGCGACACTTGGGGGAGGCCTATGTCTAGCAGTGGACGTCTATCGGCTGATAAGATGATGATGATGATTAAGGGTACCTACTTCTAAAAATAATAATATTTTATCCGTCAGTTATTAAAAAAACATTGGAAACGTATTTTTCTTTTCTCATGTACTTAAACAATAAATAAATGAAGACAACACAGTGCGTTTTGCGTGTCTTCGTTTGTCTATTTACCAATAAGTGACATCACAAGCCCCACTCCTAAACTTAGATGCGTTATGTCTTTGTCAATGTTTATAGAGCATACAATACCTTTTGCAATATTTTTTGACAATGGAATTAGATATTAATTTTATAAAAATAAATAGGTAGTAATTAGAGGACTTTTATTTAAATATACTTACAAAAAAAAAATCTCAACTAACTATTACTATATGTAAACTTAAATAAAAGACAATTAACTAAAAATAAAATAGAATATGGCGTCGAATAATTCCTCCACATCGCTGGCCACTGGTAATTTATTTATAAAGTGCCTAAAAGGCTGGCAGCATTGCCTCGGATAGTAATTTGTTTCCTATTTTTATACCCAGGAAACATCTTTATTCCTGTATTTTATTAAAGAAACTTTTACATTTGTGTTCATCCCATCTCAAAAACACCTCTATTTTCCATCCATTCATTTTGACAAGTAGGTAGACTAACTGTCGCCGAGATGATAATTATTGGCCAACTGACAAAGTGGATCATGAATAGGATCAGCTTTAAGCAGTGTAAGTTTTCAGCGTCTGCAAACGTTACTTAAATAAAGTTTCATGACAGCAACGGTTACATTATTGTATTAGTAAGAGATCAGTAGGTATCTCCGACGCATAAAAGAACAGGTTGATGTGAAAAGAACGGTGATTTAGAATAACTGCGGTAATCGCCGATTAACTTTGCAGATCGATATATTTATTGACCACTTAGGTATTAAAAATACATTTCAATTTGATAGGACAAAAAAAACCGGCTAAGTGCGAGTCGGATTCGAGCACGAAGGGTTCCGAACCATTATCTATAAAAAACGACAAAAAAATCACGTGATCTTTTTGTCGCACTTCAATTTTATTTTATTCTGTTTTTAGTAGGTATTTGTTGTTATAGCGGCAACAGAAATACATCATATGTGAAAAAGTCTTTTGTCTAGTTATCACGGTTCATGAGATACAGCCTAGTGACAGGCAGACGGACAACGGAGTCTTAGTAATAGGGTCCCGTTTTTACCCTTTGCGTACGGAAGCCTAAAAACGGTGTCTTTGTCATAATTAGCATTTTGTTCCTATACCCAAGCAATCGCTTGCTATGGGAAGTGGCTTCCGCCATAATGTAATAGTCCAGATTTCGATTAAACCATTCCTTAAAGATAGATATAACATACAACTTAATTTAAAAAATAATCTATCTATTTTCTTAACAAAACATTTTAAAACATTTTAAAACTAAAGCAACGATATTTTATACAAAAATACAATGGCGACTTGAATAAAACAGCATCTTTTGTAAAATAACACGGCGGCCCGGGGGGGTTGCGGGGTGCGGAGGAAGGCGCGAGGGGGGAGCGGCCATCGCGAACCACTTTTCTTTCTCTCGCCAAAGCCATTTTGAAAGGAGCGGAGGAATAGTATGGATGAGACGTTCTTAGGGAAACTACAAAATTACCCCTTTTCAACAGATAATCATCAGAATTCGTTGCTAAATTATAAACTTACTTGTAAAAATTGTGTCATCGTAAGGGAATTGTTCTTCAAGATAAGTAGATAATATTTTCCTAGTTTCAAGGACAGGGGTCTTCTTAACAATAATAATTAATAATTTTACAAGCTTAATAGCTCTTTTACAAGATTGCTTAAGAGCGTGTACGCCGTATGACATTTCATACAAACTTTCAAGTCCTTATTCTTCAAAATGAAAATTTCGAAAAAGAATTCAGGAGGAACGATATAGTGATTTTTCACTTTCTATGGAAAACTTAAAATCGCTCTCTCTCTCCCTCTAAAATCTTTTTCAAAAATATTATATATTATAACTATTTCGACCTGGATATCTAGCGTATGCATAGCAAGTTTCGTTAAAATCGGTTCTTAAATAAACGAAAAATAAGGATTTGAAAGTTTGTATGAAACGCTGTACCGCGTAAACGCTCTTAAGAATGGTTCCATAAAATATATGAAAAATAAATGCCCATATGTAAAGGCAATGAACTTAACTGATCTAGTAACTATTAGTTAAGGCTTCTAGCTGGACTCCATGAGGGCCTAATGGAAGCTCAAAGTTTGCTTTGCGCTTAATGATATAGGTTGCACACCCAAGTTTGCATATTCGTTCTGACTCAAAGACCCCCTGGTTGTAACTATCAGCAAACACATTCTGCACCAGGGAATTCCACTCCTTAGCTGAACGCTCAATGAAAATATTATGTGTTTGGTTTCCAGTAAATATCTATTGCTTTAATTTCCAATTAATTAAATGTTATCAAGTGGTCTTATCCACACTAACCTACCACCATCTACAGAAGTCGGGGGCGATGCGATGTTTTTTCACTCGTTTTATATTAAAATCGGGAGAGCCAAGGAAATTGTCAGTCAGATAGGAAATTGCGAGTCCCTTCGAGTCGTGCCCGAGTCGCCTCGGAGTCGTCTCGGAATCGTGACCGGACGCCTTTATAACTACTGAGACATTACTGATTGTAATGACTATTGTATTTATTGACGGAATCAAATCTTAGTTTGTTTTGAAAGAAATATACTGAAAATTTCAAGTATCTATACTTAAAGTTTTCTGTAGCATTTTTCTTGTCTTGTTGAAGATTTTTATTTATTTATGTAGGAACCTATAGCGTCGCTTAGGTCTTAGACAACACCTTAAGTTGTTTTCACAGTAGTGCGTAAAAACTGCCTAATTTATTGTAACCATTGTGCTGACTTTATTAGGTACAATGGTTATAATTTGAATTCAGAACTAAGCACCTACTTTATTTTTTTTACTTTTTTTATTTTATTTGGGAAAACAAACAATTGTACCTACATGTTGTATCACATCTAAGTATACAATTCAGTAGGTTAACGTACAATCAACAACGTTTCCACATATTACTATTATTAATTACTTACATACAGAATGGATGGGTAGGGCCAATTTAAACTTTATACTTATTAGGTTTAAATAACTTATTCTTTTTTAAAAACTTTATTGTTGTTTTGTTTTGATTTCCGTGTGAATAGTTCAAACCCATATTAAAACAACAATATAGTACCAATTATATTACACGATAAATCTAATTAACTGATGGACATGGAAGTTAGTAGTATTCGGAAATGTGATGATTGCCGAGAGAAATTAAGGAAATAGTTGCACTGTAAATATGTTTTTTTGCTTATAGTAGAGTTTGAGAAATACTCAACTTCAAATGCAGGAATTAATTCAGGAATCGCAACATAAATTGGCATTAAATAAATATTATCTACTCGTAAAGTAAAGGTGAAATAGTTGTCGATGTCGCAATTGCTTGATTATTTACTACGGAATACTATTCAGGAAGATATTCAGGGAATATGGTTTTAAGGATCTATAACTTTTAAGAAAGTTTTGATCAAATTGAGATGTCCAACATGCTCGGCTATAATAGAGGGAATCAAATAGGTAGATAGATTGCCTCTGACGTCTGCAAGAAACCTACTTATTCATCTGCCTAGCCTTTTCCCAACTATACTGGGGTCGGATCCTAGTCAAAGCGGCTTTAGCTGAATACCAGTATTTTACGTAGAGCGGCTGCCTACCAGACTTCCACAACCCATTAACTGGGTAACACGGTAGTTATTGGAAATATTGGTGTCAGATTTTTTTTGGTTTCTGACAATCTGTAACGACTGAAAAAGATCTACAAATGACAGCCGGGACCAACGGCTTAACGTGCTTTCCGAGGCACGGAGGAATCTTGATATGTTAAGATGGTCACCCATCCACAGACCAACCTCGGCAAGCGTTGCTTAACCTTGAAGATCGATCTATGCGGCTGTTATTATTTAACTACGAGCTCCCCTCGAAAGAAACCTACTTATTGAAGAAGTAATTATTTTTTTCTTGATTAACACTGCTCAGCTCATTTTGTTAACTTTTACTGCGTTCAACTATTGAGGGTAAAGATAAAAGTATCTGAAACATTTAAAAGTGTGTAATGTGTTGCTATTGGTATATTGTCGGCTAAGTAATTATTAACGGCTCAAAATAACGCTACAAATCACGTGAAATACCTGAACATCAAATAACAGTGCTAAAAACTTATGAGATCCCTTCATTTATACCTACCTACTTTTAAATTCTTTCCCTGAAGTTTCACAAGATGATAATATGTAAAACTAGTATATGCATGGACTATAAAAAGGATGTTTTCTTAAAGACCCATTTACCTACTAAATATCTTTCATTAAAAAAAATACAAACCAATAAATTTTTACCTCTCAACGTTACCTACCTATATACAATAGATTCTTCGCTTCTTTCTCGACCAGTCTTCAAGATCTCTACCAAAGCCTCAAGATTCCTTTCTTTTATCTGGTTTCTTTAGTAAAGGCGGGGGAAGGCAGGTCTGGTTATGATGGTCGAGTATTTATTTTATTCCGGAGCGTCATTTTTGCCACGACTCCCCTTTAGAGGATCGTTTTTGTAGGGCGTCCGGCGATGGAGTTGGTGCTCTTTAGTGGCCCTGGAAATATTAATAATTGTTTTGTTAGGTTTGTGTTTTTCTGAAAATAAGTTAAAATTAATACTTAAGTAGCAGGGGTTTATTGTCAGAGGAAAGTTGCGCAAATATGATTGTTGGTGCAAAATTAATTTTTCTAAAATGAAAAGATCTGGTCGAATAAGATGTTTTATACAACGTGTAACAGAATAAACTTAATATTTTTTTTTCGCAATTTCATTGTTGATCCCATAGTGAAATTTGTTCATAATGATGAGTAAAATGACCCCTTAAGAGGTATTGCGTTTATCCTGTAACACGTTGTAGAAAGAGTATTATTTTACTGCTAAATTTAGCTATAAAGGACATTAGTAAATGGATACTATAGGTATCAATGAACCAGTAAAAATAGCTAACATTTTGATGTACGTAGATAACGTTTTTCCTTTGAGAAAATATTATATAACTTTCTCAAAAGCGGCGACGGTCGCCACTCCGTGAGCGTCCAGCCTTGCTATCTTTTTGCGAGACTTTACTTTCTTCAAATAATTGTATAGATAACGCGGGACAAAGAAACGAACGCCCCCTCCACCCCGTCACCCCCTGGGGGTAGAAAGGGGGGACATTTTTACTGTGTACCCCCTTTGATCAAGTAACATTTTGACGAAGCGTTGTTTTAATTATTTTGAGAAAAATTGAGCTTAATATAAAATGGGTTTTCTTTAGTTTACAGTTGAGTTTGGCGTGGCAAGAAAAACGTTCCTTTTTTACTTTGTGTAGCAATGAAAAGTATTTATGCATACCTATGTCTACATGTTACCCTAGATGTTTTGAGTTAATGCGGCCTTGACCGAGACCGTAGCAAGTTTGCTTGGACAAGTTAGCACATTCTACACCGAGTTTTATTCAGTAACTTGACTTCTGGCAGTTTAAGTTGGTAAAAGTCAGGGTAAGAAGACTTGCTGTGATGTTTACACGTTGCTGGTTGGTTGCAGAGGTCAAATAACGTGAAGTTTGACGATTTCGATGTTCAGATCTGTTTTTCAATACCGATCGTATAATTAAAATTGGTGTTATTATTTTTGTTGTGTTTTTGTATAATTATTGTAGAGAACTGGGGTTTGTATGTTGATACATTAAAAAGTTACAGGCATGTAGGTCTCAGAATGATTTCTCTTAGACTACTTACACTAGACAAAGTGATATTCTTTTAGCAACACATAGATATACCAAACATGACATAGTACACAGAAGATAATTCAAGTAGGAACGCGATATTTAACTCTAAAGTTGAGTTTTCTCCCAGTATTTCTCTCTCTCTCTATCACGTTTTAGTGAATGAGAGTGATCACATCACACGCGATATTTTACAATTTTTCCGGTGGCATATATACCCTATATAATATGCCACCGGAAAAAAAATAAAATATCGCGTGAAATTGCAATCTATTTTTTCTTAAAAAGACATGGATATTTTATAAAAAAAATGTTTTTTCATAATATTTCGAGAAATTATAATCTAATAAAGATTTATTACAAACCTACGGAGTTTGCAATTACTATCCGGGGACATAAAATATCTTATGCATAAATAAATCTTGGTACTTTTAGAAGTCTAAAATAATGATATCCAAATATTTGGGATTGACCACTGACCACGTGACATTTCGGGAGCATACAATGTTGAATCCCACACATTTTGGACTTTTTGACAACTGTTATTGCTGATAGAATTTAGTTCTAGGCCCTTTTGAATATTTAACACACATGCTCGACACACGTGTTTTTTCTATAAAACCAAATACTTGACTTGTAACGTGCGGTCTAATTCGATTCTTATTAGTTTGAAGTTCTGCTCTAATAACATCAGCTTCTATTGGAATAATATTTCGTTTTATCCTATTTCTATTTTTGAATGTCACCGGATAATTGCAAACACCGTAAGATTGTAAGAAACATTTTTCCGATTTTAATTTCAGCACTATCATGTTCAATACAACAAATCCCATACAAATACAAATTTACGCGATATTTTAAAATCTTACGGCGTCTGCAATTGTGACATTATAAAAGGACAACTGGCTGAATAGTATACCAACGCACAGTCGAAACTACAAGGACTAGAAAAATGCAATTTTGCACAAGGGATGAACCCATACGGTGTAGGTAAGCACTATGAAGGCATTTTGGGAAATTCACACCTATCAGGTGGTAAAAAGGGATAATATTGTTTGTACTAAATCTGATGGTTACAGTTATAGAAAAGTTGTTCGCAGTGCTGACTGAAAGACAGCATCGGTCATAAGTTGGTATACAAATATAAACAGCACTCATCGAGACTTTTTCGATTCATCTTTTGCTTCCTTAACTACCAACTTCTAAAAATGTAAGAACCCTGACTTTAATATAAAACGTCTTATAGTTCCAAGTTTTAATTATTCAACACCAGGGAGTCTACAAAATACTGTCATTACCATTCCAATAAGGCTATTTCATCCCTTCTTGATGGAAGTCAGATCAACCCCATCTTTTTTTGAGGGAAGAAGATGGGGCTATACAAGGGTAGAAGGAACAAGCGAGATGCCAAGCTGACCGCTCCGCGAATTTTAATTTTCTTACTATTTGAATCTTAATTTTTCGCGGGGTTGATTTTCTCTCTCCGTCTTTCGTTAGAGGGGTGATATTACCGTCTTTTTCTCGTTTTTTTTTGTTGTCTAGGGGGGTAGGGGGTTGTCTTATCGTGGTTATGTTAATTTGTTTCTTTGACTGGAGGTAATCGGTCTGTTTTTTATTACTTTTCTTCGTAAGGAAGATTTGTTTTGAGTTGCAAAAACAAGGCTTGTTTGTTTCTCGAGCATTGAAGACTTGAAATCGACTTACTTTTTAAGTCTACGGGTAAATTTTTCAATTGGTAGTTAAGTTATATCTGAGAAATGTAATGAAAAAATAAAGCTGTTAAAACCACCTCTTTTTTCCTAAAAATAAAAAGGGCGTTAGTTTCAAATTGATTAGTTCTGTAAAAGTAGGAATAATAGGACCTATAGTTTTCAGAAGCGAAGTGGTTTCTAAAAGCTAAATGTCCCTTTACTAAATATATAAGAATAGGTACTTGCTATCAAATTCAATTAAAAGGTAATAGATATCGCTTTACTGGTTACTCTAATGGGTGTTATGAAGATACCCTGGGGAATTTCAGAAACGTTGCCACAGCGAGTCACGTGTTTCGCTTTGAATTTTTTGAGAAAATAAAGTTTGAGAAGAAATCAACAAATGACTCCTTCCGCTCTGAGAGGAGCGGAAGGGAGTGTCCGACTCTTACTGACTAAAACCCATCCGTGATCCTCCTAATGCCCTTTGCGTTCCAGGGTCACGGTGACTCTTTCGAACAAAGTACGCAACCCTGGCAGACTAGAATGACGTACTCTTTGTACGGGCTTTTATCAGCCGCCTAGCCTTTTACCAACTATATCGGGATTTTTCATGGAGCGACTGCCTATCTGAACTCCACAACCCAGTAACCGGGTAACACAGTACCTGTGTCTTGACCAGACTGGTTTTCAGATTTTCGGGCTTCAGAATGTTATAACCTTATCGGCTATCAATGATCCACGGGGACAGATCCCGGTTTGACAGCTGGATCCTGGGTCCAATGGTGGTATATAATAAGTGGTTATCCATCTGCGAACCGACCTTGGCCAGGGTCGCTTAACTATTGAGATTGACCCGTGCAGCTTTTACTATTTAGGTACTCCTCATAATATGGAACTACTCTTAAAGACACCATACATTTAGGTACCTAATTGTCCATCTGATTTAGTAGTAATCAACGATTTTTTTCCCCAAAGTAAGGGATGTAGGACAGCAAATTATTCACGAGTGCAGGTTAAGTATGTACCTATACCTTATTTAATTTGATCTCAGTATATAATTCCATTGTTAGACATAGGTCCTCGTACAGGGTACCAATTCTACAAATTTTCAAGCGACGTTCGCACATCTCAATCGGAAACTGTCAAAAATTTATGAAAATTAAGGCTTTTTTGACAGTTTGCGATTGACATACGAATGTGAACGATGTTTAAAAATTTGCATATTTGGCCCTCTGGTATCTTCCTTCTGTACCTACTTGTCCTTGCCTAAAATGTTACAAAGTACCAGACAGAACCTTTTCTCAAACACCTAGTACTACCATCTCTACCTACCCTCTTGCCGTCCAGCCTTATAAAAGTATAGCCGGGCTATGTTTAAATTGTCTTAATTTTTCATCTCGCTCCGCCCGGGGCCGGTCGTCGCCCCCCCTCATAATTGTTTTTAATTTAAGCCCGGAATGAGAAACGCTACAAGACTTGTTAGTACGAGAAAAATAATGTCCGTTTTGACAGGTACGATGTTTAGAATTAAGGGTAAGTGAGGGTAGGTGGAGAATTTTCGGGATGTTTTTGAAATGTTAAGTGTTTGAGTTGCTTTTTTTGACAAAGTAGAACTTATCGTGGTACACCAAGCTACTCATAAGTCGTAGTTAATTCAAACACAAGTTCCCATCAAAAGGGTATTTTGCTGTTTAGAAAAATAATCCCAACATGTGAAAATTCCCTAAAATAAAATAAATCTTATGTAATAGGTAAATAAACATTAAATTCGCGATTAATTCGCGACACACCGGTGTGTCGCCGGGGCCGGACAGGTTGTCCTTCCAATTATTTTCAAAAAACATTGGACATTATTGTCTTTTCAAATCAATAAAATTGCAAAGATAAAGCCCATCACAGTTCAGGTGTGGTGGCTTGTGTCGTCACTTGTTGGTAAAAAGTGTGCCAACGCCTGACGTCACGCTAAATTTCAACGCACTGTATCGTCTTCATTTTTTGTTAACGTGACAAATAAAAAATGCGTTTCCAATATTTTTTGGTCATCAGTAATCACCCTAATAAAAATTGCTCTAAAATAATTATATAACATAGAAGTTGGATAATTTTAAACTGGTATCTAGGTGTGAGCTGCAATACAGGCTAAATCCTGAGTAAGAATAAAATTGCTCGGTTAGTGAGTAAACATTGAATTAGTCCCAACTGGGCGCCAATAACTACCCTCAAATTTTTTTTTCGCTCCTAAAAATACACGCAAATCTTGCACACAGTTTCTTAGTATAAAAACACATACAAATAAAAGATCCCGTCACCGTCTGCGCCCCCTGGCGTGATTCCAGAAGACTATTGCTGTCTCCATCCGTTTCCGAAGTAACCCCAGAAAATATGTTTCCATGCTATGTTATTAATGCGGTCTTTGACTTTCTACGTGCATTTTGTTTATTGTTTATGGTATAGATTTAATGTATTGGTTGCGGTTGCCAATAATAAGATTATTAAAGGGCAGAAGATGGCGGCAATCTTATTTAACTGTTCTTATTGTGTTACTATTAATTGCATGTGCTGCAATAATCATGTGTTTAGCTATTACTTTTATCGTATCAAAACTTTTATTTCTACCTGTGGGAAGCCATTTGCGTTGCATTAAGTATAACTAAAAAAACATTGTTGCTAACTGGTTTCAAGCTCTCATAAATCATAACGCAACTGTTTGCTGCTCCTAAAAAATAATGAATGAATGGGGAACTCTCACTGGCTTAAAAACGATGTTCCAAATAAGCTTATGAAGTGTATTAGGATAAGTAGGTTCTATAATTGAAGAAAGATGGTTTCAGTACAGTGCTGCAATCTTCTGGTAAACAAAAACAAAACAAACAATGGTCACCATTTTTAATTAAGTGCCTAAGTATGTAACATTCTGATTAAAATTTTTAATCATATTACAACAGCTACCCACAGGGAATGCCCTTAGTGAGCGGTCAGTAGTGTTTTTAGCTTGTAGCTAGTTTTGTTGCCTTGGCTGGGGGCTTTAAATTCATTTGAGGCCACCACAGGTTAGTCCGGTTAAGCAGTTAATATCCCACGTGTGTTAACTTGCTAGTGGTCATACCTAAAAAAAAAAAAAAACAGCTACCTAGACTAAAATACCACAACATTTGAGCCACCAAAACTTTAAAGAATGAAAAATTCAAGCGATCTTTCTGGCGTCACAAAAACTCGAAAATTCAACCCTTTTTGTAGAACATTTTTATATAATTATCTATATAAACGTTGCGGGGCCGTTCGTCAGTTACCTAAGGGTGGCTATTGCAAAGTTAAGGAGACGACTTTTTACAAGGGGTAGGCACCCCATTTTATTTTTTATCGCTGCTCGAATTATTACTTGCATGGCTGTGAGTAAGTACGGCGCTTCTACATTTTTACGAAGAACTAAAACCAAAGGTTTAGGTTTAGTGTAAAGCGGTAAACACATCGATCGAAAGGTGATTAAAAATCATACGAACTGTCAGTTAAACGACATGTTAAAATACCTATTTTCTATGCATTTTTTAGTTTAGCTTTAAAAGCTGTGAATCATTTTTGGGAGATATACGAAGTATAATTTACAGTAGGTCCGTTAGGTACGTTCTTAATTTTTTTATTAATTTTTCGCCAAAAGACTGCGTTAATTAATCGTTTTGTTATGTATCTGAGCAAATGTCTGTCTTGTTAGAAAATAATCAAATTAGAATATGGTGAAATATGTTCTTATAATGTCATGCAAACTAAGCTCGAGATATTAGATGAATTTGAGTTTAATTACCGCTTTCAGAACAGACTTTTTTAAACTGGTAATTTAGTTTTTGATACTGCAGGTACAAATATGATGCTGAGAGGTTCAGTTATGAGCTCAAAAAAAAAATTCAATTCGCTTAAAAAAAAATAATAGAAAAGTAATTGATTGGGACACTTTCTTCCTCCCATACTCATACCAGCCTCCCTGGCTAGGTGGAACAAAACTTATTCCTCGGACCCCCAAATGGGGAGAAAAATAAATCTAAATTGGTCCAATCCTTTGAAATCCCCCACTTTTTCTACTTTACCGTTACCAAGAATAATTGTCGCGGAGAAACTTAAGAAAGTTTCTTTTTATTCTACAATTTTGAACCTTGGAGCAAAGTTAATTAGGTTCAGTTTGATTTGGAAAGGGGGTGGGGTATAAAAATGGAATTATGTCTATATTTTAAGTTAGTTCAGAGTAATTTATGATGTTTTGTTTCTTTTCATAGACATCGTATTCAAGATTTTTCGTTTATAATATTTTGTTTCAGTTAAATCTTGATTTATAGTCTGTCTAAAGAAATGAAATCTTATAATCTGAAAGATTTACATGTATTTCATCATGTTTTTTTGGTATAAAAGGCATGACAATCCCATACTATAATATAATAAATGTGATAGTATTTATGTATGTCTGTTAGTGATATTTTCCCGCCTTATCGGCTGTACGGATTTTGATAAAACTTGGAAGACTGTTAGACCTTGTCCTAGAATAGGATGTAGGATACTATAATTTTATCTCTCGAATACATTTCTTGCTAGTTATAAAATTTATTTTTTGTGTCATACTTTTTCAAACATTTATATCGTTGTCTGATTCTATTTGTCAGTCATTTTATAACGATATTAATGTATATCTATACAACACATCTTCAAATAATAACTCCTTAACGATTTAACCAAATTATACTTAAACTTTAGTTTAAATTTACCCATAGGAGGGTGGGTGAACGTGAAAAATTGCTCCAATTCCGAAGTTTCAGGCGCTCTCCTGAACGGAAGTGACGTAATAGGCGGGTTCCGGTACACCAGGACGTACCCCCGGAAGTGGCTCATATACTCAGTTAGAGTCATAATAGTATTTTGTTGATGACCGTTATTGAAAAGTGTAATTAAATATTTTAATAATAAATTTGTTTTTAGAAATGCTATAATTAAGATGAAATTGGAAGTAGTGGAACTATTTTCCTGCTGTGATTAATATAACTTGTTACTTCTAAGCAAGCATGTTCTATCTTCGGCTACATCATCGCTTACCATCAGGTGCGATGGTGATCAAAAGCGAGACTATATCAACTAGATGTTGAGAGCTGCAGAATTTGTTCGAAATAGTCACCGTGGCCCTGGAACGCAAAGGGCATTTGGAGGAACACGGATGGGTTTTAGTCAGTAAGAGTCTGAAACTCCCTTCCGCTCCACCCAGAGCGAAAGGAGTCATTTGTTGATTTCCCATCCTTAAAAAAAATGGTATTGTATTTTGACAATTTTAGTATAATTATAAACTCAATTTTCCTTAACCACTTAAAAAAATCACTTAGAAATCCTCAACCAAAAGTTTAAAAATAAACCCTAAGTTCCGGGTTCATCCATTAGCTATTGAAACGCGGTTTTTCCCAAGTTTTTGCAGCATCCCGGTTCAGTTAAAGTTGGACTGTTAATATTCGCACCTTCAACTAGTCACTAACTTTGCGACGATGAAAAATTCGATGGAGGCTAGGTGGCATTGTGAGCGGGGATTTATTATTTAACACTAGCTGACCTGACAGACGTCATTCTGAGCAAATGGACTGTAACCATAGATATAGATAGACATAGATAAGACAACGCAAGAGAAACTACTTCGCGTGCCCGTTTCGGTGCCCAGCTTACGATCAAAAATCGTAAGCCGCCAGTTTTGCGCTCAATTTGCATCGGTGTACGCTAGTCGGACGTCAGTTAAGTGTCAGTTAGGTGGTTAGTTCAGTTAGGTGCTACACGTGGCGGCGTCTTTAAATCGTTTTGATTTTTCCATCACCTAATAGTGCTTGTGTTGACGTCATAGTAGGTAGTCAAAAAATGGCACGCTTGGTTTTCATACAGATCATGATACTTGCGTTATCTATGTCTATCTTTTGTGACTGTAACAGTGACAGCTAGGAACAATTTTGTATAGGGTAAGGTAAATGTGGCTTTCACATTTTTCTGTGCTTTTTTTCCAATTTTCCTCTTCATGAGAACCTTTCTCAGACTTCAACGAATACTTACATGAAAAAAATATGATGTATTGGTCCAGCCGTTCTCGAGTTTTGCGTTAGCAACATATTTAGCCATTCATTTTTATTTATATAGATTTACGAGAGATACGAATATCGAGTCGTTTATCTGTCTGTCAACCACTAACCAACCAATGGCGTTACGACAAATAGCGTTAACAGACAAATAAACGACCGATAAATTATCTCAGAAACCAGTCATTACTCCGTCTGCCATTTGTTTTTTCTGTTGTACACGACTGCGGCTGTTTAGTTGTATGACCCCAAAGTTCGTGAACCGTATACTAACTGCTTTGATACTTTAATCATTTGGCATAATATTGAATGTAGTAAAAAAAAATCCGCTCTTCCAAATCGCTTACCGCTGTCAGTCGAACTCGACGCGTGGCTCGTTCGCAAATTAAAAAGTTGCCGAACACTTTCGCTCGCAAACTTTCAACTATTCCATCCGCCATTTTGGTTTTAAACGTTTAACTTTTTAATTTTCACTCTTTGGCTCCAGGATTTGGCTTTCGTTCGTCGTTTTAGTTTTATTGATTGTAACTTAAAGTGATTGTTAAGATTTTAAAAACAAAATAAATATCGAAATTTTTTTCTTCAAGCGATTCCAGCAACTCCTCTTTGTGAGTGGCCAATTATTTTATCAACCACAACGGTTCAGTACGAATGTACTTTCAAAAGTTTGCTTGTATGTCTAACATAAAAGTTTTGGAAATATCACCCGACTGGCTTTTGCCTGCGATTTTGTACACGCATATCCCGTTTTTCCCGTTCCTGTATAGCCTTCCTCATGAATGTGGTTATCATTACTAAAACACATATTCATTCTGGGTTCTTAAATTCACTATAAATAATAACAAACTAGCGACCGGCCCCTGCTTCGCACGGCGTTTTCAGATTTATTTGACGGACTAATTAGATTTTTTTAGTCATCTACCCTTTTGTCCGTCCATAGGTAAGTACTTAGCTTCTACGTAGTATAAAATAAAGTCGCTAACTGCCTGTCTGTCAGTTTCTTTGCTTTCTTTTTGTGATCAATTTTGTCAGATACATTTCCAAAAAATATTGGAAACGTATTTTTCTTTTCCAAATGGCGGTCGTCAAACCATGTCAGAAGCCCTTGAGGTGGTTTAGAAACTCTGACACTAGTGTGTGGGGTCGTTAGACCTTACTGCCCACACGATAAAGAAGAAGACACAAACAAAAACTAAAGACAATACAGTGCATTTAAAACTCATGTGACGTCACATTTCAGTACTTTTTAACCGGAAAGTGTCGTCACTAGCCCCCACTCCTATTTCATGCGTTTTATCTTCATAATTTTTTATTGATTTGATAAAACGAAAAATACTCATTCAATATTTTTCGATAATCTAACTGACGAAGTAAATAGAATCATAATTTTATTTTTTTACTCAGGAATCATTCCTACTGTCCAATTTTATTATTTTTCCTGAATACTTGTGTTTACTGAGGTAGGTAGGAAGACAGAAAGCAAAACAACCTTTAAATAAAATAATTTATCAGAAAACAAGAGCAAAAGAAAATTATCTCCATTCGAGTTGCCCCCAATATTTTGAATGAGTTTTAATGAATCTATCTAAACCCTTTGGGAATCAAATTATATTTTGATTGAGTATTTTATTATGACAAAAAATAAATGAGTTTCATGTTTGTAGGTAAGCAAATATATTTTCGTTTTAAATAGGCTGTACCTAAATTAGATGTCTACGCAGAAATTTGTTGCTTGGCAACACAAGGATCACAATACACATTAATTTGTTACTATGCCCTTTTTAATATCTAGTTGAGTTTTACATGAAACTTATAAATTGGGGAGTGTGCGGCGGAATTACTGCTATAGTAATTGGGCATGCCATAGTAACTGGCCACTCATAACAAAAGAGGTAGAAACAAGGTACTTAATTCACAAAAAATGTTCCAGTATCTGGTACAGGAATATTTTCTGTCAACTTAACATTTATGGGCTTGATTCCAGTACCTTGTTTCTACCTCTTTTGTTACTGTAGCGTGACCAATTACTATAGCAGTTACCTTAGTTTAATTCCGCCAAGCCTGTTCCATGATCGGACCACAAGACGTACGGCGATGCGCCACCGGTACATGGTGGACATCCCACCCTACGTAGAAAACGTTTTCTACTAGACTAATTAATTTAGCTATTGTTTGAATAAAATATTTTCTACGTATAATTGATTCGAACCAAAAACAAGTGGAACGGTTTTCAAGTTTCGTGAAAACCTTAACTTTAAAGAAGAATGGTTAAAAAGGGTTCTAATTGGAACGTCTTTTACGTATCACTTTTATTGCTCATTTCAACAGTTCCAGAGGCTGTTTACTTTTCACTGGAGTTATTAATTAATTCTATGAATTCAGTGAGATTAGAAACAAAATCGTAATATTTGAATAGAAAAAACGTATGCTAGACATCAGACAAATATTCAATAACGGTCATTGACCCACATACTTATTGACTTTCTTAATATTAAAAACAGAAATAAAGACATGAAGCTGTCCTGAATCGACTGCTATCGTGATCCTTTACGTTCTCTAGTAATGATAAACGGTTCATAATTTATTGTTCATGTATCTACAAAGAGAAGTAAGAAAACGTAATTATTCTTATACTAGGTTTTGCCCACGACTTCGTACGCGCATATCCTGTTATTTTTCCTGTTACCTGAAGAATTCCCCGGTCCCGTACAGCTTGTAGCCTTCCTCATGAATGAGGTTATTATATACAAAAATAATTTTCCAAATCCGACTGGGAGTTCCAGAGATTAACGCGTTCAAACAAACTCTTCTCTTCTCTTCTCTTCTTGACAGTCGATAAAACTCTTGCTTCAATTACCAGATTTTCAATAACTAAACGTTTTCATCCATCGATTCCAACGCTTCAAAAGATCCCTTTCACAAAAAAGGGTACTTCGCAAATCTCTCCCAAACATTTGTTTCTAGATCTCCTCTTATTTCCATTTCACTCATTACGAGGAGATAAAATTTAAATTGCAAAACTCACCCCCTTTTGAAAAAAGGGATAGTGGGTGTCAAAAAAGTACTAAAGTAGCTACCAAGGGGAGGGTGGGCACCCCATGAAATTAATATTTTTCGCCATCCGTGTTCTTGTTATCGAAGATTTTAGATTTATTAATGTTTGAGCAGGAGCGTGATTTTCTTCTGTTTGACGTCTTTAAAAGGTGAATGAAGAATGAAGGGGTGTGTGGGGAAGATTGGGAGCGTTGGACTTGTCTTGACGGTTGACGAGTAATGGCCGATGCCAATACGTGTCTTTCAGTAGATTTTCTTTTAGTTTTGACTAGTTTTACTATATCGTCAACATTCTATTTCTAGTTTATTATAGTCCTATCAATATACCAAATGCATGGAATTTATTTAACCTGTAGGTAAATAAAAATACTTGATATCACACAAACCTACATGACTACCTACTTACGAGTAGGTAATAACGCCAACCTAAGTGCAAGGTTAAAATTAGTCGATTGGAGAACAATTGGTAACAAACTAAATGATTTCTCTCTTGAAGAATCATTGGTAATTTTACAGGATTTTTTTTATTTCAATATACAATATATGAATACAGTGTAGGTATGTCTATGTATATCAATAGGGTAGATGACTAAAAAAATCTAATTAGTCCGTAAGATAGATTTCCAAAAAATTAAAGACACGTTTTTTTTCTTGAAAACGATACAATACGTTGAAAACTCATGTGAAGTCACGTGTAATTACACTTTTTACCTACGCTTAACGTCACAAGCTCCTACTCCTGTGTTTTGAAACGTTTTATCTTCGTTCTTCAATATTTTTCGATAATCTAACTGACGGACAAAATAGAATAATATTATTTTTAACCAGGAATCATCCGTATTGCAACTTTTCAAACACAAATATAAGTAAGTTACTTCTTCTATCACGATAGTAATGACTATCAAAAACAAAACACTATCATTGACAATTTACGTCGAGGAGTCTTGCGCAAATTTTTCAAGATGTCAGCCCGTTCGGAGCCCCGAGCAAAACTTTTCAAAGCCAATTTTCTCTTTAATGGGACCCATTTGTTTGTTAAAAACATTCGGGAGATATCTCTCCGACGCTCTAAGAGTCGAGCCACTTGTGCCTCTTGTTTCGCGGGCAGAAAGAAATGTTTTGAGGGTTTTTGGCGTTGGTTCGAGGATCCTTAATGGTAGGTCTGATCGAGTGGTTGACTGTTTTTATTTGGATGGAATTAGGTCAGTTTTTCTTTGTTTTGCAAGTTAAAAAGTATTGCTTTTTCTGGTCCAACATTGTCACTGTTGTCAAATACCTGACACAGTGGTTGCCTGACGCTTGTTTTCAAGTGAACCGTCAAAGTAGTATGACGGTCGCAAATCAGTTTTGTTATACATGAACAGCCGTATTCATAAAAGCTTTATAACCAGTACTTAGCTAAAATACTGATAAGCAGTTTCTTTATACAAAATTTTGTTTGGAGAATTTGAATTTAGAATCAGCTAACAGCCGTTTAACTAAGTAACGGTTAATAAGTTTTTTTTATAATAAGAGCCAAATTATAAATAAGTACTAATCGCTTACACGTGTCATATAAAACAAACCAACCCATCCGTCTTTAAAATACCCAATTTCTGAAGCAATCCTTTTATATTAATTTTCGTGACTCAAAGACGGCAGCCATCATTAAAATTTTCTCTAAAACTCTCGGCCCCCTAATTAAAAAATCGTGTCGAAGGGCAAATAAAATCAATTCTGCCGCGCTTTCGCCCCGCTTTCGCCCTGCGAAGAGTTCCGAGGAGTTTTTCTTACCCCTTTCTCGTTTTATATCGTAATTATATTTATATAATGAGTACAAAGTTTTGATGGACTTATCCCGAAGCATTATTGGGAAAGTTTTTGGAAAATTGTTGCTGTTTTATTTTGTTAGTCTTTTTGAAAGACTTGGACGTCGATTATATTGAAATATGAAGTTTGTTTAAAAAGAAGGTACCTGTGTCAAAATTAAATGTGGTAAATTTTATCAATTTTGCTCTAAAATGATAATAATGAGCACTTCACTTTTTCTGTTCTCAGCTTTTAAATGAAAGTTAGTAACTCATCATTACGTAGTCATCATTTCAATTATATACCAAAGAAAATCTTATCGAAGAATTATGAACCCTGTAGGTCATGGCAATTGATTATTGTTTAAATAAAAAGAGCTATTTCATTTGAAGTAATTAACAGTTTTTTTGTAACAGATATTTAATAAAAAACTATGTTATAAAAATAATAAAATAAAAAATGAAACAAAACATTTGAAAAGCGTTTTATAAGAAAAAATACTAACAAAAATTAAAAAGCTACAAAACGTTTGAAAAGAGAACGCTTTTCAAATCCATTTTTTAAGAAGCACCGGCCATATTGAACCCCTCCCCACTCCACGAAGACGCCCACGACAGAAAAACCTTTAGAATTGAACAAAAATGTCCGCGCCAATGAGGGGTTGCTTTTAAAAATATAATCAATAGCAAAGCGGGGGAGGGTTGAAAAAAAACTGTGAAAAGAATTAGTTTTAGGCGTGGGCTTGTGATTAAAGATTTTGTTTTGACGCGGGAAAATTTATGATAATAGTTGTTTTTTTTTGTGTAATGTTTGACGTTGATATTCATAAGTTTGGGAATAAATGACGGAATAAAAACGTGTGTTTTATTAATTTGTTTGTCACTTAAATTCACTTTTTTGTCGATTAATAATAATAATAATAATTAAGTTTTTTAAATTGAAATTAAGAAGCTTACTTTCCCGTATCAAGTTAGCTACCTAATCCTAACTTTAAAATTATAATGCGTATGTGAGTTTGTTTGTTTATACGCTTTCAGGCCTAAATCGCCCTTCCGATTTTTATGAATATTGGTGCAGAGATAGATGGGGCCCTGGACACAGTTTTAGGCTAATTTAAGAGCGAAGCCGCAGGCAAACGCTATGGCTGGTACAAAACAGAAAAATAACTTACCATTGAAGATGTTTTCAGGGTATGATGTCTTTGAAGAAGACTGGAAGTAAGAATTCGTACTTGCTCATTTCTCTGGTTGTGGGTAGACTCAAAATGGACAAGTTATACACATTTTCATCGCACATGTTTTTCTTAAGCAGTCCGACTCCGACATAGAAAAAACATGGCCGAAAAATTTTCGTGCAACACTGAAGTTACGAAAACCAACTTTTAACCCCGAAACGCATCTACGGTGTCAAAATTGCATTAAAGTAAAAATTATTTTTAAATGAACATTTTCTAAGCTACACTTCACGAACATGGTCAAAATACAACTGAACTTAACCCTATGAATGCGATGGGGGTCAAAAAAGTTGTCTTACCGGTTATCTTGCCGCAGGGCGCAGGACAAAAGGACCGAAAGGGTGCCAACTGGACATAAAAGAATCACCTTTCGCTAAAAAAGGGAACGGCCGCGGTACTAATAATAGCGGAATGTACCTATTATAATATTTGGACCTATTTAAGTATCCAATGGGTAGGCTATTGTGATTTTTGCGGAACTGACCTGACCGGTTTTTGGTAGTGTTGGGGTCTGCTGATGAGCTGCAGGAGTTTTGTCGATGGTTTTTTGGATGGTATGAAAAATATTTAAAATGTTGTTGACGTTCTGATTTCTATAAAATAAAAAAAAACTTTCAATCAAAAGTAAAAAATAATAATAGACTACTTAATGGATTGGTTGATACCCGCTCCAAATTACACCTCTAAAACACACGGAGTTAAATGTAATTCATTCGATTTTATTTTGTATTTACAGCTGTATTTTACCACCATTTTAAGTTACATCTTTTTCGTTGGTACCTAATTACATTTCCAAATACCTGTTTACTAAGTAGGGTATACTTAATAAATAGGTAATTAGCCTAATTTCTCGAACATTCCAACACCAAAAACTATCGACATACACCTATCGATAGACCAGACACACAGACAACATGTCCAACGGTCCACACATAAAAAATTAACAATTAAACAGCGAAGAATTGTCCAGGGGTACAATGTGCCTGATTTGCATTCTCACCGGACCGGTTCTCACGGCGGCAGTGAAGGGTTGCAGCCGGCCAGAGCGTATGTCTTCATTTCACACCTCATGGTTTAGCCAATTTATAAACCGGTCGAATTTTTAAATGTTTTATCTTGTGGTGAAATAATTTTGAAAGGAAAAAGAAGTCTTATTGGTTTTTCTTAGAAAATATTTGCCATAGCATGCAAAGGGTTTGATTGCTAGTGTGGTCGACCAGAAAGTTATGCTAATGTGTTAAAAATTATTTGTATTTTCTAATGCTTTTTAACGAGCAGCTTTATTATGGAGACATTTTTATTTTTGTAAAAGAGTTCTGACAAATTTGATAAGCTGTGTGTGTTTCGCGGTCTCGAGGGAGCAAAGTTTTAAATAACCGTGATTGTATTGTATTTAAACGTACTTTTTCCAGTGGCAATTTATTTCTAAAATATTCCACTATAGTATACCAGTAGCGGTCATTGACCCACATGCATTTGATTGACTTTCTTAATATCAAAAACAGAAATAAGAATTAAAGCTGTCCTGAATCGACTTCTATCGTGATCCTTTACGTTCTCCAGTAATGAAAATCTCCAGTAAGGTTCATAATTTATTGTTCGGGTATCTACGAAGGGATGTTAGGAAAAGATCAATGTACTTTATTGCAAGTTTATCTGGCGCCTACCATAGGTACTATTCACCGTTTTTTAAACTAAATATAATCTATTACTTATTTACCTTTCCTAACATAATAAATATCACTCCTTTTTGGGCAGCAGGGTAATAGAAGCTTGCAAAAGAAAACTATTAATTAGTAATAATTACATCGTTACGTTAAAAGCGATTAGGTAATTGCTACGCGGGCGTAGCGCTACGGTGGCTACGAATAACGTAGGCGCTTGCTACGGACTAACAAGATATTTTTTTTTGTTTTTGAAAACGCATTGTTTTTACACAGCTGCCAAATTAGTATGACGAGATATTGCGCTCGGCTTTGCGCGTATTTTAGTTTTTACCCGACTACGGCGAAGCAGAAAGGAGTTTACTTGTCACCAATAAGTAGGTATGTCCGTTTTCAACATCGCGATTGGGCGATTTGGGCGTGAAGTCAAAGTCAAAGCATTTATTTCAATTAGACCATTTACAGACACTTTTGAATTGTCAAGGTCGGTCGGTCAAAAAGATGAAGCTATTTGCACGTTCCAAAGCGTAGATCTCTATGGAGAAGAACGTGCAAGAAACTCCACGGACACACAAGGCACATCTAACGAACAAATTTACGCATGTTTTATAATATTTGTTCGGTTCTAATTCATCTTACCAATCTTTTCAAGTTTGCAAACAATTTCACTGAATACCTAGTAGGTAATTATCTTGCCTGTGACCCGAAGACGTAGGCAGAGCTATATTTAATAATATAGTAATATGTTTATTTATACGAAACTTAAGATATAAATTACAAAATATTTTAACAGGCTAATTTATGTCACTTTAAGTAGTGTAGCCATCTGTCTATATTGTTAAGAACAAACGAATAAATCATCATCTGCCTAGCCTTTTCCCAACCGTATTGGGGTCGGCTCCCAGTCAAATCGGATTCAGCTGAACACCAGTATATTTTACGTGGAGCAGCTGCCTACACAACCCATTAATTGGGTAACACGGTACTTTTTGGCAAGACTGGAATCAGATTTTCTGGCTTCTATCAATCGGTAACGACTAACAAAGATCTCCAAATGACAGCCAAGGCTTTCCGAGGCACGGAGGGGTCTAAGTATGTTCAGATGGTCACCCATCCACAGACCAACCTCGGCAAGCGTTGCTTAACCTTGAAGCAGCCTCTGTGGCTGTTATAATTTAGCCACGAGCTCCTCTTAGAACACTCCTTAGAACACTAATCAATTCATCAAATAATGCAGTAATGTATTAGTTTGACGTAATAAAAGACGAATCTATTGACAATATTTACAAATTCCAATTCAAGCTAAGAGCACATACTCAAACATAACTTTTACTTAACTCCAGACTCCAATTCTAATATACCGAAATACCTATATCCCCTCGCATCTCACAAACCACAGTTATCTACATCTATATCCTTGCCATAGACTGGACATCTTGACCCAGTTCATCTATGCCAGTGGTTTCCAACCTATGGTCAGCAAGGGCCAAAATATGGACCGCGAAAGGTTTACAATTTCAATCTTTTCTCTTCAAAAACATTGCTGCAAAACAGGTTTTATTTATTAATTTATGTACACACAATAAACTTAAAAAAATATTTGTGAATTGTACACAGAGCAAAAGAGCACAAAAGTAGGTACTGCTTATTTTAAAAGAAATTTCTTCCAGCAGACCTGCCCTGACCTGATCTGGTTTTATGTTTCTACCAGAAATTTGTCGTGTATATGACACTGCTATTTACATTTTGATTACAAAGAATAGTTATGCTACAAGTTTATTTTAAGATTAAGAGCGTTTACGCCGTAGGTACGGCATTTCATACAAACTTTCAAGTCCTTATTTTTCGAAATTAATGAACCGATTTTATTGAAACTTAGTATGCATACGCCATCCAACTAGGTCTAAAAAGTTAGGTGGAGCATTTTCGAAAAAGAATTCAGAAGGAAAGATAGTGATTTTTCACATTCTATAGAAAACTTAAAATCGCTCTCTCTCCCTCTAAACTCTTTTCCGAAAATTTTCTCAACTATAAATAAAATTGGTTCATTCATTTCGAAAAATAATGACTTCAAAGTTTGTATGAAAAGCCGTAAACGCTTTTAACAAACTTTAATTTTCTTCTTGATTTCTGCTAGCACAAAGAAATCAAAGTGTCAAATAAAGATTGGGAACCACTGCTCTATGCTCTATGGTCAGTGTGACGTCACGCAGCGTCTTAGAGACGTCAATCTTAACACACAATGCTAGAGATAGGATGCGGTGATCAGTTTGTTTATATTAGTTTATGCTTGTAAGTTGTAGGGGATGTTCTGAACGGGAAGTAGTGTGAGCTAGGTATATGTAGGTAATAAAGTACAAGGTATATGTACTCCTACGTCCCTAAAAATAAAGGTTAGAATGTTCTGATAGACCAAATATATAAGTAAACTTTGTTAACTATACCTACACATTGACATTAAAACTTACATTGTAAATTCATTGCATTAAGTGTATAGATTCAATCTCCCTAGTATCAATTATTTTTATGAATAATTTCAACATGTTCCCATTATTTGTATCTAACTATTTACTGATTTAAAAGAGTGTCCATGGAGTTTCTTGCACGTTCTTCTCCATAGAGATCTACGCTTTGGAACGTGCAAATAGCTTTATGATTTTGACTGACCGACCTCGATAATTCTAAAATGCCTTTATAGGGTTTACTTGAAATAAACGCTTTGACTTTGACTAACGTACCCAAGTGAGTGTATAACTAACAATCTATAAAATATAACTGTAATTTCGGAAGTCGGTGTTAAAAGCAAAAAAAAAACAATCAAAAATGAAACGAATGTTTTTTTTTATTTTTCACTGTTTTGTAGTACCCCACATTTAACACCACTGGAAAGTCACAGGAAAACAAAATACGCAATTTCGTTTTCTTGGATGACATTTTTTACAGCTATTATTATGATTTAAAAAACAAACTGAACCGATTTACATGAAATTTCTATAGGACCAATCGGAAAGTATATTCTTTCATATGAAGTAGATTTTTCAAAACGGTTCATAAATGACGGAGATCACATGAGGTAACAAATATAAAAGAAATACAACCGAATTAAGAACCTCTTCCTTTTTTGAAGTCGATAAAAAATACATCTATATAACATCTAGGTACATTTCACTAGATTCTAGCAGGTCAGTCATAGGTTTTAATAACAAATCACTTATACCTTAATGTTCCGTATGGTGTCGGACGTAAAAGATTAGCACCATCCCATCACTTACCGTGGGTGTCGTAAGAGTCGACTAAGGGACTCACCAGAGAATGGGCAGCAGAATTCTCTGTAGGTACATTGCTACAGCTACACTGCGATCGCCAACCCGCCTGCCAAGCGTGGCGATTATGGCAAAGCCCTCATTTGGGGGAGGCAGTAAGTCCAGCAGTGGACGTCTTTCGGCTGATACGATACATCTTAATTCCAGTAGTAGCAACAAAATAATGTGTATTTAATAACAACTTCCTTATCGTTCCAAACATTTCTCATGTTACCCCAAACCCCGGAAGACAACACAACCAAGATGTGCAGCTGATCAATTCAAAACTACCCAAAATGGTCCAAATTACCAGTTTTTTTATCATCTTGTCCATTGTCCTTCTTTATACAAGACAAACATTATTGTAAGCTCCCCTTCGTTTTAGTGATAATATGCAATTAATTTGAATAATAATGCTCCCCGGTCTGATTGACCTGAGGTTTTTTCTTAAGAGCTTTTAAGGGTTATCTTTGAAGGGTTATGGACAATGGACATCTTGGGAGATGAGAAGTAACGGTTATTGGTGTCCGTGTGGGATTCATTTTGGTGAGGTTGATTTACTGTTGTTGGTGAGTGGGTAGGTAGTAATCTTAACTTTATTAATATTATTTATAAATGCGAATCTGATTTTTTTTTATTGTTTCGTTTTTACGCCTAAATTAGGTACTAAACCGATTTCGATAAACTTTGGTACATTATAGGGACTCCTAAAACAGTTAAAGGCTATTTTTTTTGCAAAAGTAACTACATATCTGTTTATAAGCCTAAATTCCCAACTTAATAGATGTCGTAGCCAACTAGCTGAATCAGCCATTTCATTAAAAGTCTAGCCTTTTAATTGAACTGCGGCGTTTATCTAATCAGCGACATAAGTGTCATGGGCAATTAATTAAACGATATTGAACAAAAGATGTCACATAGGTCGCTGAAAAATCAGCGCATTTAAATGGAAAGGCTAGGCAACCAATTAAACGGCTGATTAAGCTAATTGGCTGTGACAAGACATACCTACTTAAGTATTTACAGTAAAACTTATTTATTTACATGTATATGGATAAGTATTGCTTAAGAGCGTTTTAAATAATGAGTGGTACCTATCCTAAATAAAAGTTGGCATTATATTTTAAATAACCTGTCAACCTTTGCATAGAGTTACGCTTCATGAGAGAATAGTTTGGTAAGTTTGTATTTGAACAGGCATTGGTTGACTATCCGCAATGGCAGAAAAATCACGACGCCAAAATGCACACCGAACCATTCGAACTTTCGTAGAAAAATATTCACAAAAGCTACCTACAGAAAAATAATGCGCCATCTGGCATCGAATAGACGAAATAATTAACGCCATCTAGTGCCCAATAGAACTACTGTTTAACGCCATCTATTGAATAGTAGCCAACACTAAAAAGCGACCTCTTTTGTGAAATTGATGAACTAAAAGATTTGTACGCGCCCCCTGACGCCGGGTAGAGTAACCATTTTTCTACCTCATTTTTAAAACTCCAACAACAACTAAAAATATCACTAAATTCAGTATTAATGTTTTCAATTAAAATAATGTTATTAATGAGCGTCAATTTAACCAAAATTATATTTTTTGAGAGTGCATCATTTTCTTAGTTTTTCTACTCGCCAATAGATGGCGCTAACAGTCGTCCAAACGCCCCATTCTGTTGGCCACCCTTCGTTCCACAGAGGGGTGTCTAGGGGTATTCGTTAATAAGTTTTATTCATCGTCAACTGATTTTTTACTAGAACGTTCTCTATGATTCCGATTGCACTTGTAACATTCACACGTCCTTTAAAAAATTATAAGAAAAATATTTTGGTTTTTTCTTGTGACTATCTACTATATATAATATATCTGAGTTCCTATAGTAGGTCTCTTAATTAGAAAAACGTAAATAATCAAACATTTAGTTATACCAACGTGTAACAGAATCATCATTATGAACAACTATCACACAAACTATCATAAAACAACTAACACTGAAATCGAGAAAAACCATACTTGACTCTGGCAAAAATTATTTCTCAAACGGATCCTTGGATGGAAAATAGTTTTTGCACACCCTCAATATTTTTAAACGATCTATCCAACGTCACCCCACGCCATGGGATAGAAAAATCATCGCCACTTTACGTGTAAATTAAATCTTTAAAAAAAAGTATTAAAGATTTTATTTTCCCACTTGGTGCTTGCGTAATTAATATGTATACCCACACCAAATTCCAAATTTCTAGTGCTAAGCGTCCCTGAGCTAAACCGCGGACAGACAGACAGGCACGATGAAACTATAACACTTCCTTGTTAACTACGGAACCCTAAAAATCCTTAACGATTGTTTTAGTAGTAGATAGAGTAAAAAAAATATATTAGTAAAGGCATAATTATACTAAGATTAACATTTAGCTGAAGACAACAGCAGCAATGGTACACCAACACCAATACTTTGAATAACAATACATACAGTCAGTACGAAGGTGGAATAATTCCTATTTTTTAAAATTCATTTTTCATTATTTTCTTAGCATATTCTGTATTGAAGAAGATGTTATAATGATACTAACTCCTCACAAACACAACCCATGCTTGAAAGACCTACCCAAGAATTCTTAGATCACTGTAATTTTTCCCTTTTTGAGTTGTTTTTATTAGATCTTTTAACCACTTGACATATAGGGGTAACCTTGGGTTCATGCCTCGTAACATTGAAAGCATTTAACGGGGCCTCTGTGAGTTGGCTTCGGCCCCTCGCATGCCTTCCATAGGTCCGGGTTCCCTGGGTCTGGCCCTGTACAAAACATCGAAATAATAATATCATTGTAGCAATGAAGTCTTGGAAATATTTAAAAATCTGTGCTTGTCCAAACTGGAAGTAGTTACTGCACCACAAGCAAAAAACAGTTATCTTTAGTTTGGGTTATCTCAGTATGGAACCAGCCTCATTTCAAAGCAGGGATGAGGTATAGCTTGTTTTATTTTATGTATATTAGTAGTAGCTAGGCAGACTTAATGCTACAAGGCATAGGCATTTTGGTTGCAGGCCCTAGCTTTTTTCGGCAAGACTACATGCTGAAAAGAAACAACCCGGATCAGCAACTGCTTCTTAGGCCAACACCTCTTGGTATTGGCCAAGAAGTTATTTATATATATCGCAGCCAACTAGCTGAATCCGCCGTTTCATTAAAAGTCTAGCCTTTTCATTGAACTATGCCGTTTAATCAGCGACATAAGTGACATGGGCAAGTCATTAAACGACATTGTACAAAAGATGTCACCTAGGTCGCTGAAAAATCGGCACATTTAAATGAAAAGGCTAGGCAACCAATCAAACGGCTGATTAAGCTTATTGGCTGCGACATGTATATAGTTATTCATATCCACTTCCCATACAAAATTGTCATGAACTTATCACAATTTGTATGGGAGACTCCATTTTTTAAGAATTGACTATGGCTTTCTTGAGAAAAGTTGTTCATTTACATGAGCAGAAGTGGTTCTTAAAGTTTACGCTCTGGAAAAAAGCTAACCCAGTATAATAACTTCTGTTATTCAGTTTTTTTTCCAGCTCTGCAACCTTATAGAAAGGCTACGAGAAGTACCTATGGCGATGCGCCACCGATACATGTAGGTCTAACGAAGTTCATTTACCGGTGGCGCATCTTGCGCACGAAATGTTTTGGGATAACTTTCTTGTGCGAACAGCTAAGGAGTAGAATTCCATGCCGGAGTCTGTGTTACCTGATAGCGACAACCTGGTCTTTAATTCAAGTGTGAATTGATGATAATATCTAGGAAAGCGTGCTCCTCCGTCAACCACATCATCGCTTCCTATCAGGTGAGATAGCGGTCGTAGTCAGTATCATTTGATACTTACGTGCATTTTAAATAAGTAAGGGTTAGAAATTTGAAATCTAGTAAACAATATTTCTAAATTACAACAGTATTTTCTTAGATTGTACAAAACCTTGTCTACATCTGCCTACTATATCGCGGTCGGCTCCCAGTCACACCGGCTTCCGCTGAATACCAGTATTTTACGTAGAGCGGCTGTCTACCAGACACCAGTTTGCCTAGAAAACCTTGCCTTATGTAGGTATAAAAATCTTTGTCATAATAAATAACTGCCAACGTTTACCCATCAAAGACAAACATGACTACCAAAAAGCTTCCTGAAAAGTTCCCACGCTCGGAAAAGCCACGACACGATAAAAAAAATAAAAAAAAAACAAACAACTCGACCTCATAAAGTCAAGCTACAGATTAACCGACAAATTGCTTGACAAATTACACTTTTTTACGTTAAAAAAGTGCCGACACGCCACCGTTAAAACACTGAATTAATCACCTCAATAGCCCGCAGGATTTCCGGGCAAAAAAAATCTGTTAACATCCCACAGTTGCCCGGGCAAAAAATGCCCGACACTTAAAAAGTCATTTATATTCCCGTCTCATGTCGGAAAAAAGAAGTAAAATATGCCCCGAAGAGGGAAGGGTTAAGGGGAGTATCTGATATGGTTATTTTCCGGTTAATTTCGGTTTTTCCGTTGTTACAGTGTGTTGGGGGTTGGAGATATTCTTGTGGAGTATTTGGTTAATTAGGTGTGTCAGTGTTTTGGGTGTTAGACATACGTTTCTAACCAGAAAAAATATGCAGATTTTATTGAAGCATGCCAAGAAGGTTTTGCAAAGCTCAATACTTTCGTTTCGGGTATCCTTTCTAACTTCAGGGACGGAGTTGACAAAAACTAAGGACATGCAGTTGAGATAGCTAAGATGTCTTTTGTCCAGCAAAGGTGCTACAAAGAGTGTAAAAAACTCTGAAAATGAATTGTGTAACAAAGGGTTAGTACCTATGTAACTCGGAACGTAATTTTCGATTATTGAAGTCAATTAACTGTTTACAAGATAACAGAAAAGAAGATAATATTCATTATTATGAACACCATTAAGTTACAGAAAATATTGATGAAGAAAACAATACATAGGGTGACACAATGGGCGGCATTATTCCTAGAAAACTGCTTATCTATAATTGCTAGGGTTTATCCAGCCATTCAAAATAGACTACAGTTTGATACATTCAGCTTAACTGCGTACTTTAATATCCAACAATTCTTAACCAATTCTCCACACACACCTCTTTCTCCGTCCATCCTGACATTTCGATCCCAAATCCGCATCGAAGCAGCCGTTTGTGCCCCATCCCGTCCGGCACCGTCCGGTCCCGTGTTGTCCGGGACAACAAGTTACTTAGCCGGCCGCGTCCGACGCCAGCCGGACTGTCCCGAGGGTGTGTTAGGTTAGGGGCACACTGGGTTTTTGTTTCCGTGTTTACGTGTGGTCCGGAAGTTTTATGAAGTTTATTAACATTTTTTTTGTTGAATAAATGAAGATAGACAATTATGAATGTTTTATTTAATTCAAAAAGTTTGTCACATAAAATTCTATATCACCAAAATAACTTACTATGTAATACGGTAATAATAAAATTAAAGTTTATGTAAAAAAAGACGCGATTTAACAATTAGTGTATATTTATTATTAGTTTATTTGTTTATTTATTATTAGATTACTGCAAGAAAATTAAAATAATCTATTCGAAACAATTTACAACAAATTAAATCCACATTAATTACAAGCATTCTTTTTCTAAAAAGAAACGCTGCGGTATTTGGTTTCCAGGTGTCAAAGCAAAGCTGAAAAGTTCATGATACAATTATTTAAGTCGTAGTCTGTTGACGATGCAAAGGTCCTGCAATATTCTATTTCTGGAGCTTTCCAAGAAAATCTTTCCACAATTCTATCAAGTTAAAAATCATAAGCAACAGTGAACTAATTAAGTCATTTAACATATTTTAATACCCGAAAAAAAATGTGTTAGAAAATTAACAGCCACAACAAAGATTTTAGTAGAATCAATTAATTAAACAGAGCTGTTCATGGTCCAAACCAATATTTTTAATTACTGCTGATTTCCAGTAGGTACCTATCGCATAAATTTTCACAATTTTTAAACACCAAACTCTCTCATTGTACCACCACCTTAAACATCCTCGTTAACATTCATTGCTGTTTATTTTACTTTTTTTCCGCCATTTTTTTTTATTTTTTCGCTCGTTCACACGCTCCGAGGGACCGTTTACACGACACCGATGATTTTTATAATTCAATGTTGCTGTTTTATTTTCCTGTTTATGGTAATACAGTCCCGCGGTGGCAATAGAGACTTTTTGAAATAAAAATGGAGGATTTTATTTTTTTTATAAATTTAATGGAGTCGTTTTTCGCGGTGTGTTGGTGTCATGTTTTTGTGATTTTCATGTAAATGTTGGTTTGGGAATAATGTGATACTTAAATAAAAATGATAAAAGATTTTAATTTCATTTTTAATCTAATTGGAATCATTAGAACTTCTACATTCGTCAGCAGATTATTTGTCAAGTTATTGGTCTCGTTTTCCTACTAGATTAGTTACATTCTAATGATCTAAAAAGCTTTTGCAACAGTTATAATGTGACGGACTAAAATCATAATACCTTTGATTTGAGTTCGTCGAGTGACAAAAAACCAGCTGACGAACATAGCATTTCTCATCATCTGCCTAGCCTTTTCCCAACTATATTGGGGTCGGATTTCATTCAAACCAGATTCAGCTGAATACTTTTAATATTTTACTACTAATATTTGTATTAGTAGTAAAATATTAAAAGTATTCAGCTGAATCTGGTTTCAATGAAATCCACTTTTTTTTTTATTGATGGGAAATCATCAAATGACCCCTTCCGCTCCAGGTGGAGCGGAAGGGAGTGTCAGACTCTTACTGACTTAAACCCATCCGTGCTCCTCCTAGTGCCTTTTACGTTCCAGGGCCGCGGTGACTCTTTCGAACAAAATCCGCAACCCTGGCAGGCTTTGGCCCTAACGGGCCCCTACTCCTATACTGACATCGCTAGGAAGCGCGCGTGGAACAAAACGCGCCGTCATTTTGGTAAGACTGGAGTCAGATTTTCTGGCTTCTGATTTTCCGTAACGACTGTCAAAGATCAACAAATAACAGCCGGGACCAACGGCTTAACGTGCTTTCCGAGGCACGGAGGAGTCTCGGTATGTTAATATGGTCACCCGTCCACATATCAACCTCGGCAAGCGTTGCTTAACCTTGAAGTTCGACCCATGCGGCTGTTATTATTTAGCTACGAGCTCCTCCTTCTAGCTGCTCTAATGATTCCAATTAGATAAAAAGTAAAATTAATATCTTTTAAAACTAAATTGAAATATTATTGTAAAAAAACTTGGATGATGGCGTTAGGTTATCACGATCAGATTATCTAATTATTATTTAACCATTAAAAATTTGTCACTAAACTTAATAACATTATTGCTGCTAGAGGATTTCCTCAATAGTTTTTCACACTCCTTCTCAAGAAAATATCCAAGTCAGCAGCACAAGAAAAAAAAATTGTTTATTTTCGACAGAGACATCGATTAAAAGGTTAACTATTCTACTTAAATTACAATTTAAAGTATACTACATAACGAGTAGGTAAGTATTTATTTAAGTTAGTATTGGTAAAATCTTTTCAAAACAAGCTTTTATTTAATCTTTTATTTTTATTGAACTAAAAGTACCTATTAAAACTTTTGTTGTTCTTTTAAAAATAAAGTAAAGCTAAGTGTAGACTACAACAAAAATTGTGACATAAATGTCAGACACAATTTTTTTTATTGTTCACACTTTTACGGATTTTGTGTGTCTGAATAGTGTGTGTACGGAAATTGTGTCCGTGTTTCATAACGACCGTGTTTAAATTCTTATGCTAAAGTTTTCAGCACCATCTGCTTTTAAAATGTTATTTTTATAAACACTGGTTGAAACATTCCAAAGCTCTGGTAGACCTTCTACAAAAAATGATAAGGCTCTTTGCGGTCTCCTTATTCCACATAAAAAGCAGTGCGGTGTATTGAAAATGTCGAACCTGACTAAAAGTGTCTAGTGTACTTGACGCTTTGGCACAACGTATTCACAATGCCGCTGATGCGACACTAATTATTGTGTCACAAAAATCGCAATTAGAGACACTCGTGTTCATTCAGAGTATGTACCGTGTAAAATTTTGTAGTCTAAAGTGACCTTAACAGATGGCCTAGCACTAATGTTTTGACGTATAGTATACGAGTAGTACAGTTAACATAGGTGAATTTTGAATAATATAAAAAAACTACAACCCCATATTATTTTGGTTTCATTTTATACGACATACAATGCGACTTTGTCTCATACTAAAATCTGAATATAAAAAGCCCTTGAACTTTTTAACCATTACTTAGTTAAAATACTATTTAAAAGATTCTACATTCAAATTCTCCATTCAACATTTTTAATAAAGAATCTGCTGCTCAGTATTTTAGCTAAGTAGGTAATGACGTTCAAAAGTGCCGTTTGAAATAAACGTTTTGACTTTGCGCTAGGCCCTCAGTTAATAAAAGTAATAAGCTCACTTTCTTGTACAAACCAGTTATTTTTTAGATCTGGGTTAGTTTTAATCCGGGTCATAATAATATGGAAATTGTTTTTTAACCTCGAGCCCTGAGATAAAAGATGACTCTTCGCTTATAACTAGCGTGCTTTAATCAAATATGATTTGTAGAAACGTTTCCAATGAGCCAAAACAAGATGATGCTAACTTGTTCGGTTGAGGAGTCATTACTGCCCAATGGCTGACCTCTGGCTGCATCATCAGACCAGCTCCAAAGTACCATGTTATTACAGTGTCTCCAAAGTTATACAACGTGTAACAGAATAAACGCAATACCTCTTAAGGGGCCATTGTACTCATCATTATGAACAACTTTCACTATAGGACCAACACTTAAAACTCGAAAAAAAGTATCGACTGCTCCATACATTTTATGTGCGCATAACTCGACAAAATGTACTGAACAGCTGATTTTTTTTCGCGATTTCTGGGTTGCTCCCAGTGTAAAAGTTGTTCGTAATGATCAGTAAAATCACCCCTTAAGAGGTATTGCGTTTATTCTGTTACACGTTGTATAAGTATCTCAAGTTTTAGCTTACTCGGTTGCTAGGAAAGGCTTGACAAATTAACTACCTGCTAATTTGTAACCGGACTACAATGAAAGTCAAGGAAATGGACTTACTACAAAGAGTTGGTAATTATGTAAGTAAAAAAAAAAACTTAATTTTTCACTAATTAACTTAATCACTTAATTTCAGGTACAGAAATAATGACATAAAGCTGTCCTGAATCGACATCTATCGTGATCCTTACTGTTCTAGTAATGAAAATTGATTTATAATTTACTGTCCGGGGGAACCTACGAAGAGATATTAAGGAAAGGTCAATGACCGTTATTCTTCATTTATCTGGCGCCTACTATAGCAGATATTGCAATAAAGAAGAAACAGCAAAACAAAAAAAATTGTTTAAAAATTGAACCAGTAAAATTGACAAAAAGGTTTCGAAGACAAAATCTTCATTTTCTGTTTACGCGACTAAAGAATAAAACGTGCCCGATATTTTTTGGAAATCTATCTCTCGGATTAAATATATTTTTTCATTAAAATACTTTATTAGGCTGCATTCTACCTCTAGGCAAGCGGGCTTGATCATCGACAACATCATCGCTGAGCACCATGTGAGATAGTAGTCAAACTCACGCCATCCAGTGTAATATAAAATAGCCCACTATCTTGTCTAACAAATAACTTCTACATGAGAACTTTCCTTATATACGCAAAGTTAACATTATATTAATCTCGCGAGTATAAGCAGCTATCTTAGAGGAGCTTGCGGGGCGGCTGCGGGGCAGCTGCGGGGCAGCTGCGGGGTGGCTGCGGGGAAACTGCGGGCCGTCCGAGATCGTAATCAATTTAATTGGAAATTTCCTTTGATTAAACGCAAAGACGTTGTTAGAAGTTGACCTAATAAAACAGGTAAGGTCAGCAGATTCGTGTTTGTTTAGCGGTCATTTATTTATACATAGTAACAGATTATGCTCAAAACCCGAAAAGGGTTTTTTTTTTGCGTATTGTGAGTTGGCCCCATAGAAAAAGTTGTTCATAATAATGAGTGAACCAGAGAAACTGATTAAAAATTAATGTATCTACCAACTTTTATTGTGGCGTTTAATGGAACGCACCCAATCTAAATCCTTCTCTGAAACGATTTGATTAGGTCTAAAACCGAATGCAGGCTCCGCTCCTATTGGTCGTAGGGTGATTTTATATAGCCTATAGCCTCTTTCTTTAAAATTCGAACCAGTAGTTCCTGAGATTAGCGCGTTCAACCAAACAAACAAACTCGTCAGCTTTATAATAAGTATTAGTATGGATGGATACTTTTTTTTTAGCTTTTTCCAACTTTATTTATAAAGCTAATTTCCTGTCAAATCTTTTAAACTTCATACATTGTTGTTTAAACTACTGCAACTTTAAACAAACTACCCTCCAAAACCAGCAATATTAACCAACCCCGAAAATGATTTTGCCAACGCTACCAAATCCGTATATCTTAAAATTTCCACCCAGTGAATCTTGTGGCGGCCCAAGATTATGGCAATAAAATTTATGTATCGCCCGCACGGAGCAACTTGCTTGCTTTGCGAACCGTACCCAGCTTTGTTGGACTTGTAATGAATTCTTGGGTTCTCTGTTATGTTAAAAATGTTGTATTGGATGTTAGTTAGTTCGGATATTGATGGGCATGGCTAAGTTTAGTATTGAGTTTGAGGAGCAGAATTCTGGATAGTGTAAGTGCCCTGAATTCTGAACACTTCTTAAGATGTTTTTCAAAGTTTTCCTGTGTATTGGAACTAAATCGTATGATCACAGTGCCTCCAAGAATTAGACAGCAGCAGAATCATCAGCATGTCTGACATATGGGTAAAACGGAACTTTTAAGTCCTAGTAATTTTATTTATCATTTAGATGTAGGTAACTACAGTCACTTGTTTCATGTTTGTGCTAAATTAATGTCATTCATATTTTTTACTTTTTATAATGGGGCTTTAATTGGTATAGGAAATTCTGACAAGAATTAGGGGTAAATCCCTAATTCTTGTCAGAATTTCCTATACCAAATCAATAATTAGATTACATATTTATGAAAAAAAAATTTACTACTATTAAAAATAATATTATAAATAAAAGAATTAAAGTTTGTGAGGCTGAATGGACGTTTGTTACTCTTTCAAGAATAAACAACTGGCCAGATTTTAATGTAGGTAAGTTTACAGTATAGCTTATACATTAAGTAACATTTCATCATCATCATCTTCATCATATCAGCCGAAAGACGTCCACTACTGGACATAGACCTCCCCCAAGTGTCGCCACAACAACCGGTCCCGTGCGCCTCGCTTCCATCGGCTACAAGCCACTTTAACCAGGTCATCGATCCATCTTGTGGGAGGCCTTCCAACAAGATAAAGAAGATAGAAGTAACATATAGCTTATGCAAAAGACGACCTTGGGCTCTAGACAAGTGACATTCTGTAAACGGAAGCGTAGCGAAGGCGATTTTCAATACAACAAAAATGTATAGGATTGACAGATGCTATCGAAATGTCATGTGATCAAATCCCTACATTTTGGCATTTCGACAGTCGCATTCGCAAACTGAATGGCACATTGTCTAGGGCCTCAGCCGGTCGATTCTGTTGACATCTCACGGTGTACCCCAAGGCGTAGTGAACGACAATAGAGCTGTCATTCCATCTTATTTGTATGGTTTGACAACTCACCCGTCGTGCACCCCGCCCAAGTGTTCACTTCGACATGTTTACAGAATCGCACCGCTGGACATACGTAGGTACCGTGCAGACTGGAACGAGGACAGGCGCGGTAATAGAATTCCTGGACTTGATGAAGGGCTTTACCCAGCCGTGGTAAAAAATAACTGTAGGTATAGTTAGCCGGAATAATAAGAATAATGATATTGGTGCAGTATTTATACGTACAATATACATATAATAACACCATTTTTTCCTTTAAAAGTAATACTGGCAGGTTTAAATTTCAAAATTTACTTCCGCAACAAAGTTAATAAAGGACGAGGCAGATCAAATGTTGATATTTGAAGCCAGATTTTTACTTGGTAATACAGAAACGGGGTTTGGGTATGAAAAACAGCATTTTTTACAATTCCATGAAACTTTCAATACAATCCCAAGAAAACTTCACCCTACATCTTAATCACAATTTTACACCTCATAAATATACGTTCAGCAGAGTACCTAATATACGTAATTACCGTCGTTTGTGGAGCACATAGAGACAAGACGATAGAGTATATAATAAATATGTATAGAAGCGCGAGCTGCGAGCTGCGAGCGCCACGAGGCGACGTAAAATTTGTGGGGGCGCTACGTCGTGCGCTGCAGGTAGAGGGGAAAGTGCACTTTTTATTTATTTATTACAACTTTATGCACTAGTAAAAACACTGTACAAAGGTGGACTTAATGTCATAGGTATTTTTTACTAGTCCATCTTAGAGTGGTGCAGAGACAACATGGCAGGTGCAACTTAAAAGAAAGACAAACACAGGAAAAAAAAGTTACTGTGTAGTTTTTTATTCTTTATAGCGTTGCGCTACGTTGCATTGCTATCTCAAAAAAAAACCTTGCATTTGACCATTCTCTCAAAGAAAAACCGATGTGGTCGACGATGGAGCACGCTTGCCTAGAAGTAATCTATTTACTCTTAAAGATCCCCAAGTTGTAGTTATCAAGAAACACAGACTCCGGTAGGGAATATCACCTCTTATTCTTATCTGAACGCACAATTAAGGTATTTCCTAAACGTTTCGTGCTCATTCTGTTTACTTTTTAAAAGATAAAATTATCAAAACGTCTATGGCCTGAGAGCCGTTCAACTTTTGTATTTCCATCTAATAAAATCCAAAGTGTTTGTGATTTTTTATTCATAAAGTGCCTTTGTTCTTATATCTCTAAGCCTGAAGAAAACACAGCACCTTTTTTACCCAAAGGTTGACTAATAGTGATAGCCTTATCACTATTAGTCAACCTTTGGGTAAAAAATAGTACACTGTAGGTATTAAGTTTACAACAAATAGTTTCAGAAAGCAATCTTGCACAGGTACCTAAGTACTTCATCTACCTACCAAACATACTCTAAAATTTCGCAACTACCCCAAATTACACCTACACCGCTCGCGTCTTGGTACAGCATATAAGTCGATCGCGGGGTGGTTTTTACATTCACCCCACAAGAGTACTCACCCCCTCGCGAATCTCCTCATACCACCCTTTACATCCACGTGAATTTCACCTCTGTACTCTTGAAAATAAGTCGGGTTTTCGGGTGGGTGTTTTTGAGTAAGTTTCCCTGGTTTACACCCCACCATCTTAATATTAATATCATCTTGGGAGTCCCCACATATGATGAAGTTTTATGTTGTATAGCGAGAGATTATGTAGGTTTAGTGTCTGTGTAGATATATGGTATTCATGACAGAATTACTGTCTTATCTTGTGAATTATTCATTTAAATTGGTAATGGCAGGTAGATGGGTATTCTTCTCACGTTCTGGTGCGAAATGTTTGAGATTAGCTGACGCATTGAAGTAGGTACTCACCATTTTTAGTCGAATGAATATCGAATGTTAGGTGGGATTGAGTGACAGCGTGACGATTGATAGGAACGGAATGGAAGAAGAAAACATTGTTTCGATCCCAAGTGACTTGGGACTGAGGCAAGGCGATGGTGAATGTCGACGTGTTGTTTCGATCCCAAGTGACTTGGGACTGAGGCAAGGCGATGGTGAATGTCGACGTGTTGTTTCGATCCCAAGTGACTTGGGACTGAGGCAAGGCGATGGTGAATGTCGACGTGTTGTTTCGATCCCAAGTGACTTGGGACTGAGGCAAGGCGATGATGAATGTCGACGTGTTGTTTCGATCCCAAGTGACTTGGGACTGAGGCAAGGCGATGATGAATGTCAACGTGTTGTTTCGATCCCAAGTGACTGGGGACTGAAGCAAGGCGATGGTGAATGCGGCCACAATATCTTTTTTCTTATGATTTGTGCATTCAGGAGGATCGATAACCGGTGAAGGCCTTAGAAGTCTGAAACCGCGAGCCTATCAGACTGATATAATACAGCTGAAGAGTTTGTTTGTTTGAACGAGCTAATCTCTGGAACTGCCAGTTGAATTTGGAAAATTATTATTTAAATTATATTAATTTTGTTTATGATACCCACATTCACGAAGAAGGCTATAGGCTATATGAGAATGGGAAACTCCTACGACAACGGGATATGCGCGTACGAAGTCACGTGCAAAAGTCAGTATGTAATAAAAATAAATGTCACAAGCACTGGACTGGTCGTAGTGGCAACGCTTGGAGTAAGCATATCCAGCAGTGGGCGTCTTTCGACAGAAATGATGACGACGAAAGTGGTAGCAGTCTGCCATTGGTTGTAAGAAAATAGCAGAAATACTGTCTCAATTGCTGCTACCGAGATGGGAATCATCTATCTATACTTATAAATTGGTTTGTCTTGACTTACTATGTCAACTTAGTCACTACTAAGTCTAGAAAGCTGTTTGGTATAAGTATAGGTTTATTCTATAACTGTTACTTATACAGGGTTGTAAAACACCAACAACTTTTCATTGGGTGAAAGTACTCATGATTAATCTTGTCACAATCTAAGAAGCACATGAAATAAATCTCTTTCGCACATAGTGGTAAAGCGATCTTCTATCCCTCTCTACTCGGCTGTCAAATCGGGCTTCTTAGATTGTGACAAGTTTTATACAACTTTTGTTACGAGACTAACCCTGAAAAATCGAAAAAAAAATGTACTGTTTCATATATTTTCATCGGGCGAATATTTCATTTTGTATGAAACAGCCGATTTATTTTTTGATATTTCAGAGTTGGTCTCATAGTAAAAGTTGTTTATAATCATGAGTACTTTTACCCACTGAAAGGTTGTTGGTGTTTTTCAAATAACCTTGTATAATATAAGTTTCCGTTAAATAGGATGTTTGGAAATTACAATTTTAAAACTTTGTATGAAAGTCTTTCTTCTTTGAAGCCGACCTCTACGTAGACAAAGTCACGGGCATCAGCTAGTGTATCTATGTATATGTCACCGGAAAGTTGCAGACTCCGTGAGATTGTAACAAATCTTGATTAGATTATAATTTCGCGATATATTGTGAAAAATCATTTTGTATACAATAAATCTCATCCAAATTCAATAGTTTCCAATATATCCGTGTCTTATTTAGAAAAAATAGTTTACAATTTTACGTGATACTTTACAATCTTACGGGGCGTTTGCCAGATTCCGGCGACATATTATAAAAATATAAGGGTTCCTTTTTTACCTTTTCAGGTATGGAACCCTAAAAAAATACAAACGAATTGAGAACCTCCTTTTTTTTAAGGCGGTTAAAAATCCCGGTTTCTCTTGGTCACCACCATAACTTGAGATTGAGATTTGAACGATTTAGGTACATAATTTTTTTTTGTTGTGTTCGTAATTGTCAGGGCGAAGTTTTTTTTTTAATTCTTTATTATTGATAGGCACGCGCTTGACCACTATCTGACCTGATGGGAAGCGACGAAGTATGTATCATATGTATGAAACAAAATTGTGAAAAAAAAAGCATCCGAACGAAGCCGGGGCGGGCCAGTATAGCATAAATTCTGCAGCATACATTGAAGACTGTTTCATGTTACATTTTACGAGGAAACCTAATCATACATTTGGTCACTTAGAATATATCACGGTAAAGTAGATATTTGATTTAGTGGAGGAGGATGAAATTGGCAATAAAGCAAGCAACACGCGCTCGAGAAAAATATAAGTATTAGTTAATTTTGTAATTTGTATAAACATCCAAAGTTGTGGAAGAGCGGAGTCTCCTAACACAGGCGTCATCACGCTTAAAAGGAGGCTCGGAGGGAATTAAACTAGTCGGTAAAGAAATATTATTTTTTGTACGGGTATTGTATTTTTTTTGTAAAATAATATCGAATTATTAATTCAAGTCTAAATAATATAAAACTTTAAATTTTTCGAAGCTACTTTTCTCATTAGCTGAGCTACATAATCGCACTTTAAAATATTGTATTCAATCAAATGGAAAAAAAATCCTGCCTATTTAAAAATAAAATATTCCTGTACATAAAAGAGTTATGAATATAAATGTGGATAATAATAATAATATTTTATTCAATTTATAAAGTAAAACAGTAAATACAGTTTTGCTTAAATCTATGTCAAGCTCACTAGTGTTATTTGCCTGAACTAGGACATCCTGTGTTTCAGGCCAGAGGATGGATGGAGAGGGAGAGGGAGGTCAAAGAAAAGATTCGTGGATTGTGTGAGGAGTGATAGAGAAGAGAGTCAGTGATAGCCGGCAGAATGGGGAAGAAAATGTGTTGCGCCGACCCCAAGTAACATGGGATAAGGGCAGGAAGATGATGAACTAACGACCCTACAGCAGTCACGTATTTCTTTACCAAAAATCATTAAACTAAATCTTACAAAATGTTCAAGTAAAAACAGACATCCAAAACATTTTGATAATTCATTATCTACATGTGTTGCAAAAATATATTCGTCGAAGAGATTTTGGATTTTTATAAATACGATTTTCCTTTATAAGGTTACACATTAAGTCCTGATTCCTGTTTAAAGCATTTCAAGAGTTTTTCTGAAAACATCTAAATTTTTGGCATTAAATAAAATACTTGAGACAAGGCTTGAAACGTCCATAACACACAAAAAAAACGATTCAGATATCCACACTAAATCAGTTTTAAACAAATATTTTTAAACTAACACATATTGCAACAAAGATTGAAAACTGAAAAGGGAGAAAAAGGGCGAACCCTTTATTAGTAATATATTCGAAACGTATGTGTTCTCGTAAAATGGGACCCGGAAGAGGCCTGTGTCGAAATGGGTTGGACATTCAGTTATTTTAAGGTGTGAAATAGAACAATATTTTAAGTTTTAGTGAGTAGTGTTTTTAGGGTTCCGTACCCAAAGGGTAAAAATGGGCCCCTATTACTAAGACTACGCTGTCCGTCTGTCTGTCACAGGCTGTATCTCTAATACTAAAAACAAAATATAATTAATATTTAAGTGGGGCACCCATACAAAAAACGTGTTTTATTGCCGTTTTTTTTTATAGAAAATGGTACGGAACCCTTCGTACGCGAGTCCAACTCGCACTTGGCCGGTTTTTTTAAATTTGGCGTGCGTTTGATCCTATATCTTACTTAGATCCTCCTTGGTCTTTCATCTCAAAGAAGATCATTGAGATCTTACCAAAACACGAAAGTTCGGCTGGAAACTATAAATACTGTTTTTATAAGAAATATACCTCATTTGTTTTACTATTACAACGGAAGCCTACGGTTAACACAATAGTTGAATATTCAAAAAAATATTTTTTGTCAATGTTTGGACCATCTCAAACACATTTGGTGAAAACGGAAAAGGTTTAATAATTACTAAAGTTATTGTTTTATGGCACTTTCGTATTTCAGTACAAAATATGCAACGCTTGAATGATATGCTTTCTCCTTTTATCTTGTACCAGACAAGAAACGTAATTTGGTCGGCTTATGGTACGGAACTCGTGTGTTTGTCCGACTCGCACTTGTCCTGTCTTTTTTTAATGAAAACTTTAAAAAAATATCAATCAATCAATCAATATCTTTATTGTGGATCACAGGTAGGTATCACATAATACAGGTCTTAAATAATAAAATTGAGAACAGCTACGTCCCGCCCCTAGGGCATACAATAGTTACATAAAAAGTCACATAAAATAAAAAAGATTAAAACAAAACAAAACGAATAACGGTACACATCAGTGGGCCACCGAACGCATCATGACTGAGGGAGACTATATTGGAGCAGTGATTTGTCTGATAGGAAGTCTTTTATGGAATAGTAGCACTTGTTTACTAATAGAACATGGAGATTCTTTTTAATTTTTTTCATTTCCGTAATTGTTCTAATAGGCCCTGGAATATTATTATAGATGCGTGAAGCTGTACAAAAGATACTTTCATGCATTAGATGTGTGGTTTTAAAATAAATATTTTAAAACCGCAACAAGTTATCAAACTAATACGTAGTTAATTTCTCCTTTCATCTATATGAAATTAATTAGCAGTTGATATTGGAAGCCGCGCGTTCTAATAATGTTATGTAACAATATTTAATTATGAGTAGGTAGGTATCATGGCAACGATTGAGATATTAAAGTATGAATTTGATAGTGGCAACATTATATTTAAGATAAATAATTATAGAACACATAAAAAGTAGATTATTTAAAATAGTTTTTTTTAATAAAATGATTTTTAAACAAAAAAAAAAACATTAATGACTAAATCGTTTGCACGAAAAATTTGTACGGTTATAATGTTAAGCATAAAATGTACCTATACTCTTTTTTTAAGGATGGGAAATTATCAAATCTTCCGCTTCAAATCAATTCAAATCAAATCTTCTGGGTGGAGCGGGAGGGAGTGTCAGACACTTACTGACTAAAACCCATCCGTGTTCCTCCTAGTGCCTTTTGCGTTCCAGGGCCGCGGTAACTCTTTCGAACAAAATCCGCAACCCTGGCAGTGTACCTATTGCGCATTTAATTTTTGAACCATCTTCTTTACTTTGTTTAATGTAGAACAGAATATGTTCTATGCTATTCTAAACCCTGTGCTTGAAAAGATAGTCAAAGAGCATAAAGCAATAATAAAGCATTCTCGATGTTTGTTTTGAAATCCATCCATCCATCGGTAACTTTTTAGAAGCCTCCGGAGATGAGTTTCTAAAATAAAATGTACATCTAACTTTTAACTACAGTGGAATCCGTATAATAAGACTCCGATAATATTGAAACCGCTTATTAAGAATAAATGTAGTGAGAAGTTTGGTTTATTATAAAACTCCTAATGAGAGGTTCGGATATAATGACAGCGCTTATTGAAATGTCACCTATTTTCAAGAAATAATGTTAATTTATAGTAGTGCCTCGGAAAGCACGTAAAGCCGTTGGTCCCGGCTGTCATTTGTAGATCTTTGGCAGTCGTTACGGATTGTCAGAAGCCAGAAAATCTGACACGTCTTGCAAAAATACCGTGTTACCCAGTAATGGGTTGTGGTGGTCTGGTAGGCAGCCGCTCCACGTAAAATACTGGTATTCAGCTGTTCCGGTTTGACTGGGAGCCGTTTTGTTTTTTCATTATTATTTATTTCTGTTTTATGTGCGTTTTGTTTGTGCTAACAATAAAAGTTTTTTTTTCTTTCTGCTTTTTTTTATGCCTCGAAGGCTTCCACAGACTTACGAATCTCTTAAATTAAAGCATTCAGTCCAGAGCTATTATATTACACGATATTACAATGACATGTGTACAGTATAAGAATATTTAAAATACAAATTAAAATTAATCAAAAATCGGCCACATCCGTGGGGACTGACTTATCATGCGAAACTCATACGCAATAACAAAAACCGACCTTTTCTCCCAAAATCCCGCCAAATTAAAACTAAATCGCGCGACCCGAATTCAAATTTCGAACACCCCCCCGCACACAACTACAGATTCAAAAACACCAATGAACGGCTCGCATTTAAATTTGGAACGCAACTATAAAAGCGCAGGTATCGTCAACCCAAAGTAAGAATTCTATTTTGCAAAAATATACGCGATAGTTATAGTACGTCCCGACCCCTTGCGAAGGAGGAGGCGGGAGCAGGAAATGGGGTTGAAGTAGCGGGGTGTTTCTGCGTCGGGCGGGGTGTCTCCTAAAAACGGTTAAGTAGCTCCCCCTACCCTCTATAACTATTTTATGCGGTCCCCTTAGAAAGACAGCGGAGATGGGGCCGCGCGATACGGTATAGGCGTTGTTAGGATGGGGGAAGTGAAATTTTAATATGTCTAGTCGGTTAAGAATTCATGGCGGATTTATAATTAAATGCCTAATTAGGGTATTGCGTTGTTTTCATAATATGAGACGCGTATGAATTTTAACGGGTAATCTGGGTTTTTGTTTTCATGGGATGCCATAGCGTGGGTGGCCGAGTTAAGTTATTTATAAAAGTATGCAATTAGTGTGATTGCAACCAGAAAATTATAATAATTGTAATATGAAATGTTTGAACAATGTATTAAGATCCGACCAATTTTCACGTGTACTACTAATCCATTGGAAATAATTATAATTAGCTTTAGAATAATAATTTAGTGCTACCAATGTGAATAAAATAAAAAAAGAAAATTACCATATTATCCACGTTAGGATTAAGCTCATCATCATCCGCAGCCGGACTTCGCCCACTGCTGGGCATTGGGTTTATCTCGTGCCAATCCCCATGCTCCTGCGCCAACCTCATACACGTTTTATCCGCGACGACATAATGTCGTCTACCCATCTCACCGTTAATATGTAGTTTCACTTGTAACTTGTTCATCACCGTTAAAATAATTACAAACACTAATATTATTTGAGGTACTCATCAATTTAAACGAAATCACAAAACAAAGTTTTTAGTCAATAATTTAACTGAACGCAAAACTATCAAGATCATTAATTACAGTTTTATAATAAACCACTCATCTTATTTATGTAGCATAAACTGATAAATCACGATCATTCCTCAACTACAGTTGTAACGTCCTCAACTATTAAATAACTACTGACAGGTTATCACTACAAAGAAAACCCACTCCTTCAAACTACACCCAAGAACTAATTTTTATTCTGACATAAAAAAAGTGTTATTCAAATGCAAGTACAAAATTCACCTGTCACCCCATTTTTCTCACAGAACAGGTTGCAACAACTTGATATCATCAGGTTCTTGAGAAATAACAATGGGATGTGTTTGAAAGATGTCTGATTGAAAGAAAACTGGTTCAAGTTCTATTACGTGGGAATTTTTATGGTAAACGCCGAGTTGTTCAGAGGTAATTGTTGGATTTATTGGGGTGTGATAGACGAAAGTGCAGTTTTTTAAGTGATTTTTTTTAGCTTTTCAAGAAAGTTACGACGTTAGGGATAGTTTTTGTGTTTCTTTTTCATAAACAAAAGAAAATATGATTGCGAGCCTGATCAAGATAAATGTTATTTTAATAACAGTTAGATTTTGCTTTCAAATTAAAAAAAAACAGAATACTAAACTGTCATAATCTGTTTTCAGCCACCCACTATATTATAGTGAAATAAATTTCAACTCTACTCAATACAATAAAACTACCCAAATTAAATATTTATTTTATTGTGACAAAATTTAAATTTTATTTTGAGTCCAATATATGCATTTGTACACATCATTTGCTTTAACAATACCTCCGATTTTGTTACATCTCATAAATCTGTTCTGTATTTGTTAAACAATTATTACTTAATTGATTTTAACAAGACATTTTAATTGAAATGAAAAATCAAAAGCAGTCAGACAAGAAAATCCAAGATCCTACAACCCTTATGCTTAAAACATTTTCTCATAACCTCTCCTAGTTCTCATGACCCTAAAACCCTGTAAACTGGAACTCAATAACAATTTAACTCAAATCGTGATGAAATAAAATCTCAACTGAATCAAACTGGTATTAAATAAACTAGATTGTCAAGACAGGTTGGTCAAGAAATATTGAAAAGATACTATTTTCGAAATCAAATTCCCACAAGGCTATCCCAAGTCCCCAGTTTTTTCAAAACCTGTCGCGACAATAAAGGGATGGTCCGACACACAAATAAAAATTAAGATACGGATTGTAAAAAAACTGGTTTTTGTAAAAGGGTGGAGAGCAGTCTTGGATATGTCTTTATGTTTTTTTCTTTTCTTGATAAAAAGTATTTTTATGTGTGATGAACAATTTAAAAATACCACCTTGATTTTAATGAAATTTCAACGTTTTGATAGTGCATTATGATTTTTTTTTGTCACTGTGTTCTTAGCCCAGCAACTATCTTAGTTATATATACGGCGAACTAAAAATGTAACTACAAAAAAAACATTAAATTAGAATAAAAAAAAAACTAACAAAATTCATGTAAATTTCAGCGAAACCGCGCCTGACAAAATGTTCGCAACTCCTGCCCGGCTGCTTATACTCATGTAAAAAGCCAACGTCTAAGGCGCACGGAAAGGCGAGGAGTGGGGGCAAGGGGGGGTGTAGCTCCGCGGCTCATGTATACACACCTGAGACTTGCGCGTGTATCTGTGAACCAACGTAAGTGTGAGTGTGAGCTTATATTTTCATTTCAATAGTTTTTGCATCGCCTCGGTGGGTGTAAGTCGCAAGTGTGTGCGTTAATACCGTATTGATTCAGCCTCTATGGCGGAGTTAGCAAGTTTATGATCTTTAAGATGCGTATTTCAGTTATAAAACTTTCCCGGGTAAATCGACCCTACCTAGAACCCTGTTTAAGTGGTTATAAATATCTGTTGTCTAACTTTGTACCTACTTTGGATTGCGATGAAGTATTTAGAGAATTCAGCGTAAACTTGCTGTTATTTATTTGATTATCCACTACGGCCTAGTACTGACGATCTGTTTTATTAACAGGTTAGAGTTTAACGGGAATAGAAATCTGTTTCTGACATTGGGGGAATAGATTCGATGATGTAAAACTGGGATTACAACTTTATAAGTAGTTTGTGTGTTTGAATTAATGGTCTTAAGCTAAATTGAGTCGTATTGAGAAGATTAAGAAAGAGTTGCATGTAGGTAGTTGTCCAATTAAAAAAAAATATTATGAAAGGCTCTCGTTTCGCCGCTGACAGTTAACGATGATATAATCGATAACTTAAGAATGTTTAACATGTACGGTTTACCCAATTATATTCTTAACTAGCTTTGCCCGTGGCATCTCTCCTGGAGCCTACTCCACTGGGATTTGTAAATTTTATAGAACACTTTGTAGTAATTTCTTCACAAGCACATAACTAACGTTTACATTATTTTACAATTATACCTGTGTGTAATATAAATTAGTGATGATTGGTATTAGTTATTATTAAAATAATACTAAAAGACATAATTGTTCGTCTAGTTATGACTGCACGTGGGTCGAGTCAGCTAAAAATAATCAAGATCCTCCTCAATCAGAGGGTGAGATATTATTAGAACTCGTTAAGTAAAAGCGCTGTAATAACCATAGATAATTATTATCTGCATTGATAGGATTCAAGAAATATTTTTTTTGCGTTAGTTTCAAAAAAAATATATTAATATTTTTAAAACTGAGATTTCTGTGTAGGTACATCAGAATTGTTAAAAAAAATCTTCTTTTTCTCTCTCGACTTTAATATTTAACAAAATTATATTGAGGACTCAAAAATAGAGATTTTTTTTAAGGTTATCATAAATGCATTAACTTTTCAGACGATCAACGATATTAATTTTGAAAGCTTTAAAAATTTTATGGACATAGATATACAAAAACATTATTAAATATAAGTAATTTGTGTTAGTAAAAACAGATTTTTTAAAATTTTTCTAGAATCGAACAAGTCTGTTGTGGTTGTTATTTGAAACCGCAAGAGTATGTGGAGGTCGGAATCCAACTTCAGATCAGGCGTCAGACTTAAAAGCTTCAAATTATTTGAGGCGGCGATCACAAAAGATTCGCTTGAGTGCTCTTGTCGTACAAACGAGATCTCGCTTGTAAAAAAAGTCTCGAAACAATACTCCATAAATTTTATTTGGGTTTATTATTAAAGATAGAAGACGCAAATACATTTTAAATTGTGTTTATAGATTATTTAGATTTAAATGAACTGTTAACCAACAACATGTAACTAAATAAAACAAACAGATGAATCAGATGAATAATTCTCTCAAGCTTTATTAAAACGTATGTATGTAGTAGTTAAATCCATTTTTGTGTGATAAAAAGATGTTTCTTCTTTAATTTAATTTATAATAATAAAATTACCATAAGTGATAGTCAAACCCTAAGACCTAAAAGCCATTCATTCTCAATTCGTTACCATTCAGCTCAGCAACAATTGCCTAAATCAAAAATCAACTGTAAACCAACTCAACAAAATGTTGACGATCCCCGAGCGCACACCGGCGGAGTTTGAAAAAGCGAGCGTCTAAGGAGGCGAGGGGTAGCGGGGGGGGCACTTATATTTTAAGATGGCTTCCGAGCGAGCACGAATATCGACGCGCGTCCCCCTACCGCCCGCGCTTCGCTTCAACCCCGCGCACTTACGCCGCGCTATTCCGCTAGCACTCTGATTTGTGGTATAGTGTGCACTTGCCTTATAATGTGTTACTTACATTTTTTGATAGGGCAACCCAAGTTGGACATTGAGAGGACTTGAGTTCGTAAATGTTGGCAGTGTAAAGACGTTAAGTTAGGTATGTTGCAATGAAATGTAGTACCAATAATTTTAGAGCTTATATTCAATAGGTACACGTAAAGACATGTAACTAAAATTAACAAAATAAAATAAAACTGCGGCAGTCGGTTGTATTTATTGTAAAAAGTTTTTTTTTTATTTTGCGCTTTTTAGTAGGTGCTTTACCATTTTTTGTAATTCCTAAACGCCACTGAAAAGTCATAGGAAAGCAAAATACGCAGTTTCGTTTACATAGACGACATGTTTTTTTCAGCAATTTTTATTAAAAACCAAACTACAGAACCAATGTTGATGAAATTTCTATGGAACTTTTCAAATCGGTTCATAAATGACGGAGTTATTAAGTAACGAACATAAATAACCGGATTGAGAATCTCCTCCTTTTTTTTTGAAGTCGGTTAAAAATACTTTTATCTGAGAAATATATTAATATAACAGTTTGACAGACTTCGCAGACATTTTTGCCAAAGCGCCATTTCAGTTCTTCATAAAAAAATATCTGGCTATTGAAAAGTCCAAATATCCAAAAGGCTTAGAATAATAACGCCTAGAAACCTAGTACGAGCATCAAAAGTGAAGCTACTCAGACTACTCCATATATGGAGTACTAGGCGCAGCGAGCCGTCAGTGCTCAAGGTCACGCTCTGTTGAATGCACCTCCCGAGAAACATTTAAAAATGACAGTTTGTTGTATGAAAAGATGCTCTAACACAACCGGAAAACTGAAAAAATGTGATAAAACTACGTTTCACACCTAAGTACTTACATTAAATCCATTATTTTTACGTAAATCAATCTTCAAATAAAAATTTTCATAACCTAATTTGTCACAATGTATTGTTGCCAGTTGTAAAGAAAAATTACCCATAATACAGTAGGCACTAACGGGGGGCCGACCCCAGTCTTTCATGGGTATCATTTTCGTGATTTCTGGGGTCGCTAAAACCGATTATGGGGTCAAAATCGTAATCCAAGATGGCGCCGACGGCATTTGCTAACTTCTCGTAATGGGTGTTATTTCCATGGTTTCTGGGGTCGCTAAAACTGATTATGGGGTCAAAATCGAAATCCAAGATGGCGCCGACGAAATTTGATCGGCACCGAGGGTCTGTACTCTGCTTCTAAAAGTAATTGTTCAAGTTTACACTTCTGTCCGGACTCCCGGAGTGCCACTGCATTTTTTTTTACCGGGTTAGTTTCATCGAACAAGCAAACATCTAACACGTTTTTCTAGCGAATAGCAATGATGCCGATTCTTTTGTTCACCACCTAAACTAAAATAAGAATTTTGCTATCTCTTACTGCAGACCACGAAAGAAGCAGACAAGTGATATGACTCCATAATCGATTTTAGCGACCCCAGAAACCATCAAAATGACACCCATGAAGAAAAGTTAGCAAATTTTGTCGCCGCCATCTTGGATTTCGATTTTGATTCCTTAATCGGTTTTAGCTACCCCAGAAACCATAAAAATGACACCCATGACGAAAAGTTAGCAAATTTCGTCGACGCCATCTTGGATTTCGATTTTGATTACTTAATCGGTTTTAGCTACCCCAGAAACCATAAAAATGACACCCATGACGAAAAGTTAGCAAATTTCGTCACCGCCATCTTGGATTTCGATTTTAACCCCATAATCGATTTTAGCGACCCCAGAAACCATAAAAATGCCACCCATGACGAAAAGTTAGCAAATTTCGTTGCCGCCATCTTGGATTTCGATTTTGACCCTATAATCGGTTTCAGCGAACCAGAAACCATGGCTTATTACAATAAGGACGTACCGACAAGTTACGTACGTAACATTTTTTTTTGTCGATCTATGATTAGTCCATTTTTCCCGATTTTAGGGAAAGTGTTCATTCCTAGCAATATTTTTTTACGTCTGTGTGCGTGTCTGTGGCTGTAATTACATACTGCTCACTCACACATAAGTACTAAAGTTGCTTCATGTTTTAGTAGGGAGCGTGTATGAGACTTTCCTTCTAGGCGCTATTATTCTAAGCCAAAAGGCCATTTCATGTATAGGTACTAGTGTCTTCTGCTCGATGCCCAAAACTTTTATAAATCAAACAAAAACCTCGAAAAACCATAAAAAAATTGCTACCGGGCTCTTGAAAGACACTATGTTAGGGTCCAAATTAAACATAAGACATGTGATTGGTTTTTGATTATTCATTCAATCAGACACAACAGAGAGCCAATTCTACTTATTTTTAAACAACGTTCGCATTCGTATCTCAGTCGCAATCTGTCAAAGAAGCCTCAATTTCTATACATTTTTGACAGATTGCGACTGACATGCGAATGTCAACGTTGCTTAAAAATTTGTAGAATTCTGATAAACTCTGGTAGCCAATATCACGCTACAGATACATTTGGATGCATGAAGGAGCCTCCTCGTGTAGCGCAATTTGTTCCATCAGACACTCAACTGAACCGAGCGCTCGGCGCATCCTGGACAGTCTCACCTAACATCACCTTATAAGACTGGCCAATCCTTCCCTTGCGGTGGTAGGGCTAACGCCCGCCTGGTTCGCGACCACCCTCCCACCGCAGTCCGGCGTCAAGCAGCTTGCTGTGTTTCGTCGACGCGTGGAAGTACCAGTGCGTCAATGCCGCATCTTCTGGGCACGCTTGCTTCATCATGGACCTCATCTATCGCTTTCCATCAGGCGTAATCGAGGTCAAGAGCTAGCCCATTCATAAATAAATAAATAAATAAATAAAAACATTTTCGTTCGAGAAACTGAGGTTCGAATCTGTAAATTTGTCTCTATGCAAACTTAGGTGATGTGAACATAAAGTAAGCTGTCACTTAGTGGGTACTCAAATCACTTCAAAAACTTTATTTCGAGCTTTAAAGTCTCATACAGGGTTAGTAACAAAGTTCTTAAAACTAAGTGTTAGTAAACAACACGATAGGTGACACATGTAACTGACAGCAGTGAACCACTGTTAGGGCTGGCCATGAGCCCATGACTCGAGCCACCATCGATGCTGCTACACGCGACGACGCCGCTAATATCCCCGAGGCACTGCAGCACCTTAGCAGCCCCATCAGTTTTCTGAACGCGTTATTGAATTGGACGCGAAGGGCTCGTTTAAACGCTTGCGAATATTTCTCCCACAAGCTGCATGTGTAGAAGGAGGTACAGAATGCTCTAAAAAGCGTCAACTTAACGTCTGCAGTACACCGTGCAAACATGCGGGCTATCATATTCGCGGGTACACAAAGATAAGATGGCCTATATTGGCATCGCAAAGAGGACACGCGCGCCTCTAGCGGCTTAATTTAGAAGCTACCTAAGAACGACACTTGCAGCGTTGCTAACAACAAATTAATCAAATTCCGCGAAAATCTAGGTCAAATTCTCTAACTTGGGGACAAAAATCTATTGTTTCCCCATAAAATCTCCTCTGGCCTGACATATCAAATCACAGAGTTGTGTGGAAAAGGGAGAGGGAGGCCTTTGCCCACGAGTGGGACAAAATAGGCTAGATAGATACATATATACATTTCGAAGGCGATGCCTTCGAAATGTATATATGTATCTATCTAGCCTATTTACTCGTCCCACAGTCGAGTGACATCAATTTAGAAAAAAGGGAGTTATCGATATCCATGAGTACCGAACGTAACAAAAATGTTAAGATAAATAAATTTTTGTAAATTCTGGTACTCGCGCGAGAGAAGCGGGCAAAAAGTAGTTCAGAGCTCGATAAGGTTTGTGCTTCCGTGAGATTCTTGACACGGGGACTTAGGCTGAGTTTCCACTGGAGCGGAGAGGAAAGGAGCGGAGCAGAGTACAGCTTTGCCAATATTAACCAATGGAATTGCATAAAATCTCCGCTTCGCTTAAGTGGATATTATAGGTATTTGAGAACTAGATAATTTCATACAAAACTGAGAAGCGGAGCAAGGCAGCGGAGCGCGGAAGCGGTGCGCGGAAGCGGTGCGCGGAAGCGGTGCGCGGAAGCGGTGCGCGGAAGCGGAGCGCGGAAGCGGAGCGCGGAAGCGGTGCGCGGAGGCGGAGCGCGGAAGCGGAAAAAAACCGGCTGCATTTTGCTTACTTGTCGTGTGAACTCGGCACTAAATCGCTACGCATCAATGGACAGATACAGTCCGCAACTCCACTCCGCATACTCCGATACTCCGCTCCACTACCTCACTCCGCGTCAATGGATAGGCAGCCTTATAAGGGTATCTCCATGGTATAAGATGTACCTAATAGACAAAGCACTTAACCGGCCTACTTTTTCCGACTACACAGAGTTGACTATAAAAATCAATATTTTTTTATTTTCATATTGCTTCTTTAGAAAATCCATAAATATGACCATGTACTTCTAGAACACTTATATGACTGTATTGGGTCGGTAACAAGAGTAACTAGATGCAGCTGAAAACCAGTAGGTATCTTATGGTATCTTACATACGGCTAACCAATAGCGATACCTTTTTTATGAATGCGAAATCATCAAGTGACTTCTCCCGTTCTGGGTAGAGCAGAAGGGAGTGTCAGACTCTTACTGATTAAAACACATCCGTGCTCCTCCTAGTGCCCTTTGCTTTCCACGACCGTGGTTATTCTTTCGAACATAATCCGTAACTATAGCGATACCCTTGACCTAAGATTTGACAAATTTCATAGACGCAGAAAGAATGTTTTCAGATAGATGTGCCTGGCACAAGGTGGACCGATGACCTGGTGAGGGTCGCGGGCAACCGATGGATGCGAGACGCACAGTACCGGTTGTCGTGGCGACACTTGGGGGAGGCCTATGTCCAGCAGTGGACGTCTTTCGGCTGATATGATGATGATGATGATGATGATGATGATGATGATGATGATGATGATGATGATGATGATGAGATGTGGCCTCCTGTCACATCTACCCAGAGTACTAAATAATGGCATACTAAAAGGGTCACCCTAAGTGCTTCAAGTGAGTTTTATTCCTAAATCTTTGAAGGACAAAATAAAAACATCGGTAGTAAATTAAAACAAAAATAATTGTATTTTTTTTATTTAGACCTTATCACAATAATACCTATCTAAAACCTTAAATATAAATAACGGTAATCTAAAATTATGTCACTAAAATTAATAGCTAAATCTAAAAATGCATGTGTTGTCGTCTTATAAAATCTCAATAGTACCTCGTATCTAAAACCTAAAATATTATATAAATCAATCAATATAGATTTGAATCTAACAATTAAATTAATAGCTGAGTCTAAAAATACATGACAAGCCTATAAAAAAGTAGAATTTATATTATGAGATTCCGAAAAGGGTTTAAACATTTTTTCATGGGAGCTGGCCCGACACCATGCCCCGACGCCATTTGCGGCGCACGATCCAACATACATAATTATATGGGTAAAGGACACTTAAAAAAAAAAATAGCAATATGGGCCTAGCAAAGCCTAAAGTGTCACGTTGCACTGATTTTTGGAGATAAAGATCACATGTATAAACGATGCAATGCAGCACTAAAAATGAACTATTTACGTGCTTATAAAACGTGTAACAGAACAAACGAAATACCTCTTAAGGGGTCATTATATCTCGGAGGGCCGAAGGTTTTTGGTGGGTTGGGTTTCCGCGCAGGTCAAACTGCTGGAACCCCGACCTCTGAGGTGCTTTCGGTGCCAAGTGGGCCACCATGTGGGAGCTCAATGCACCTCGGAGGTGGACCGCAGCGGTCTATGTTTCCGCTGCGGTCAGCCCGGTCACAGGGCCGGCTCCTGCGACGCCGCGCCGCACTGCGTAGTCTGTGCGGCAGCTGGCAAGCCGGCCGACCACTGGGCTGGGGGTAGGGCCTGCGCCCCACCCGCCAAAGCCGGAAGCAGGAGGAAGCCCTCCGCCACCGCCGTCTCTGCCGCGACCGCCGCCACTGCCGCCGCTTCTTCTTCCTACAAAGGGCTCCGGAGGGGGCTGAAATGGAGTGCCAATAATGGCCCCATTTCACCCCCTCCTGTTGAACGTCAGCCACTGCGCCGCCCAGGAACTGATGCTCCTGAGCATGGCGCAGTGACTGATGCCTGTGGACGGCGAGCAATGGGTAGCTCGCCGTCCGATCAGAACAGGCCCGGGTTGACGGCGCGCTGTGTTCTACGCGCGCCAAACCAGCAGCAGTCAGCATGGGTCGGGGCCCGTTAGGGCCAGAGCCTGCCAACGTTGCGGAATATGTTCGAAAGAGGTACCGCGGCCCTGGAAAGAAAGGCACTAGGAGGACTAAGGGTGGGTTTTAGTCAGTAAAAGTCTGACACTCCCTGCCGCTCCACCCAGAGCGGGAGGATCATCATTTGATGACTTCCCATCGTCAAAAAAAAAAGGGGTCATTATACTCACCATTATAAACAACTAGCACTTCGCCCGCGACTTCGTCCGCGTGGGGATAGTAGGTACTCCACAAACTGCGACGCCCCTATACATATCCCCTTATAAAGGTTAGTTTTGGAAAATTAAGCACAACGATTCTCATTATTGGTTCAGCGCAACTGTTCACCCCCCCCGTTCAGCCCGTCAGGGATTGATTATGCAAAAATTGTTAGGTACATGATCTGTTTCAATTATCCCACTTTTAGTTTGTTCATAGAATTCCGACGTAAATTGAAGCAAGCTACAATTTCCTCCCCTAAAAACTAATTCACCCCTGCTTCACCCCTTATTATGTATGTACCTAGTTGATTTTCGAAAAATCCAAACATTTGTTATTCTTATTGTTTTATCGAAAACATTTAAATGCCGTGGTGTTTCAACTTCATCGGACCAAGCATTGATACGATTCTCCCCAGTTCGCTCAAGCCGCGACATTTTTCTTACTCCGAGCATGTTTATTACCGTCGTAACTTTTGAACGAAAGGTCCGATTTGAATGATTTAACGTGTAATTTACACGGACATAATCAACCTTAATTATCAAACCATTTAAATGGATAAGGATTAATATCATGGTACTATAATCACCATTTTTTATTTCACCATGGGATTTGCTTGACTAATATTAACAAAAAGCGGTCATGGTGACTTATCCATAATAGTTAGACATATGGTATCGCGGACTTTTTTGTAGATATTGATGACTTCTATAAAACTGTAGTACATCACTTTGCTCTATTGTCAATAGATTCCGCAGCGTACGCGATATAAGGATTTCTTCTCACACCTTGGGTCACATTATCGAAGTTTTCATACGGATCCCTAACTTTTTTGAAAATATTCTATAGCCTATGACCATCGCCGATAATGTAGGATTCTACTGGTGAAAGAATTTTTTAAATCGGTCCAGTAGTTTCGGAGCCTATTCATTTCAAACAAACAAACAAACAAACAAACAAACAAACAAACAAACAAATCTTTCCTCTTTATAATATTAGTGTAGACAAGGGGACCAATCCCGAATTCGCGAAGAAAAACAAACATTTTGTCGAGTTATGCGCACATAAATGTATGGGGCAGGCGACTTTTTTCGCGATTTCAGTGTTGGTCCCGTAGTAAAAGTTGTTCATAATGATGAGCACAATGACCCCTAAAGAGGTATTGCGTTTATTCTGTTACACGTTGTTCAAGCATTCGATTGTGTTTGTTCCTTCTAAAATAAAATGGCATGTGCTAGAGAAAAATTATTGTGCGAAGGAATTTAGAGAGAGAGTAGTAGACAAAATGATAAATATGGGTACCATGAATAATTTAAGTGTGACGAATCAAGCTAAAATGAGAAAGCTGGGTGTATTAGGCAAGCAGCGAAGGATATTTTGAGAATGACAAAAGAAAGAAAAATAGAGAGGGATACATGGTGGTGGTTGACAGAAAAACAGAGGAAAACAAGAAGAACTTCAAGGAATGGCAGAGTGTAGAACTGGAAAGCTGAAAAAAGAGTGAGTATACTATTTTAAAGAAAAAAGCTAAGAAATCCATGGCAAAAGCGAGTGCAAAAGCTATGTCACATAGTGTAAATCATGGGAATAAGTTATTGAAAGGCGGCTGAGAGAAGAGAGTGACATCTCACAGAACCAGTTCGGTTTTATGCCTGACTGGGGTACAACGGGATGCTATTTTCGATATCCGTCAGCTGTGTGAGAAATACAGAGCTGTGCATAAATATCTGCACATGGTGTTCATTAAAAAAAGAAAAAAAAAAACCTCGAAAAGGCATATGACCGGGTGCCTCGTGAGGTTTTGTGGTGGGCCCTTAAGGAGATAGGTGCGCCTGGTAAGTATTTCTAGCTGATCCGAGCGATGCACAGTCGATGCAGTACCCATGTTCGGTCAACACTGAAGCAGGTTTGCACTTACACACTAAAGGTTGGCCCTCAGCCCTTAACTCTTCTTGATGATAGTGGACGCTATGACGTCGGATGCAGCATTAAAAATTAATACTTACCTATTTATTTTTAATGCTGCATCTTTTTCACATGGTGATTTTTATCTTGAAATATCTCGGCAACGTGAAAAAAAATGGCGACGGCGGCAGGGGGCTATGCCACAAAGGTTCTACCCCCTTTGAAGGTGTAAAAACATATTATTCAACCTCTATATTTAAGATAAAAAAATGATAAACCTAAGGAATTCTTTTTACCTAGCGGTAGATTTGGCACTCACTGGCTTCTTTTTTATAATTTCTGATTGCTTTCTAGCACGTTTTATAACTGATCCAAGCAGATATTCAATCTCATCAAATTCTTCACAGTCTACAGGCATTAAATTACCTACGATTAGGACTTTGATTAAACCTCTAGGGGTTCTGTTGAGCGAATTCTGCGCCGTTAAAACTTCAAGTAATTTTTTTAAACTAATATAGGTAAGGTTGTTGTAAGCTAGATTCAAATAGCACAAGGTATTATTGCCGAAGCAGTACACCACATCACCACGTGTTTCAGTGTTATCCGGAGAGAAAGGCTCATTGTACGATCCCAATTTATTATCAGCCAAAAGTTCAGCTCTTTCTAGAATACTTTGGCCCTCAACTGCGATTTCATTAAGTTGCTGTACAGTTGGATTTTCTAGTTTAGGCCTCTTTGATGTCTTTTTTTTATTATTTTTGGCAGAAGGATTTGTTTGAAGCTCCATAATAAATGTGTTTATTAAATCCTTTCTCTTTCCTAAGTAAGTTATGTATCTAGCTCTACTTTCGAATGATTCTTGGGTTTGCAAAGGAAATTTTTGTAACGTGTCCAGAATGGCCACACCTCCTTCGTCTGTAATCATATTGCCCGCTAAATTCAAGTAACAGAGTTGTCTGTTTACTCGCAATAAATCTGCTAAATGCTTTGCACCAATGTCTGTAATTCTGTTAGTAGATAAGTTTAAAACAGATAATGTTCTTGCAGCGGGACATTGTTCTTTTAATTGGTCAGTGATGGTTTTTACAATAGCATCAGTTAAAGTGCATCTCGCTAATGAGAGATGTTTTAACTTATTATGAGTTAACAATATATCATAGTTAGCTTGGTCGAGAGATGTACCATCAAGACATAATTCAGTTATTTGAGAATCGAGTAAAAATTTGGACAATTCATACAAAGAGTACATGCACAAACCACTGTTGATGGTTATTGAAGTCAAATATTGTTGGTACGGGATAGTGAGCGTGAGTACTTGCATGACCTTCCTAGGTATTTCCTTGTTTTTGAGAAACTTCACCTGGACCAAGTGTTCGTTGCTGTCGTAAACTGTTTCTATATTGACTATTTTTTTACTGACGTTCGGAACTATTTTGTCGATTTCTGAATCATACAATTCTTCATTTATGGGTTCTTGTGTAAAAGATGGTAGCTTTGATAGTTTTCGTTTCAGGCCATGTTTCTTATTACTTGCAGCACTGACGTACACTACTGTAAATTTTAAAATATTTAAATATTATATTATCTCCGCTGTTTCTTAGTTTTAATCGTGAAATTTAATTCCCGATAACATTAATCATGTTTTTGTCGAAAAAAATATTTTAGTTTTCACAGTCATTTCAGAAAACATGTTTCAGAAAATGTTCTACAATGCAGAGCTTTATCACCGACAGTGTACTGTGCATTGCTTCAATGCTTCGTATTAATCGTGAAACAATAAAATTTAGAGAGAAATCATTTTTAACCGCAAGGATCACTTAATCCAAATTCACGGTAGAATATGTCCTGATGCTTGGAAGCGGACCCCTACTCGCTCCAACGAATGATGTCGCTAAGTGACAGGAAAAGACAAGGTTAAGGTAGAATTCACAGCCTTGTAACGGTGATTTTACCATTATTATCCACTTACATCCAAATAACGTTGGAAAAGTTATGTTACTCGACTGACGAATGATATCCGATTTATTGCAAGGTAGTCAACTAACCCTGAAAGCCTCTGGTAACGATAACCTCAGCATCAACGCAGTATTCTTTGCAAGCCCAAGGCAGAAACATATCAAAGTCAGCTGGCTGTGGATGACTTTCGATGATCTGAATGCTTTCTTGTTGGTCCATGTCAACCATCTTGTTACTGTTTTTAGCTTTATGGTCCAACCGGAAATTGTTTCTGTACTAATACTTAGTATCGAAATATATGATCCAAATTATTATAAAGTGATTGTCAGTGATTAATATTTTAGCTGATCTAAATTGAGCTGAATTATGTCAAATATCAGAATATTATGTCGTTGACATTTTTTATTGTCTTGAAAAAAGAAAAAAATTGGAGTAATGTTGGGGTCTACCCTATAGAGCAGAACTTTTTAACATTCAAAACTCATAATTTTGTAAGTCAGAATCATCTTTAGTCATAAAGGACATGTTAGGTTTTTCTATAGAGGCTGACCTTTTATTCGACACTGCAGTGAACAGTGAATATATCCCATATAATAATTATCATATCATATCCTTAATAATCTCGAAAAGTAGAACCATCATACCGGAGAAAGTTCACAGTCAGAATCGTCTTTTGGCATACATTTCATATCGATGGTCATTAAAAGACAGAATTTATTATCATATCTCAGAGAGTTTAAATAATTGTGGTTTATTTCCCTGTAAGCCAGCTGTCCCACGCAAGTTTATCGTCGCAGATGGTTTTAACGCTTCTCACCTGCTTCTGAGCTCGTGGGCCGCCTCGCCCCTACGCAACTTAGTGGGCTTAAATTACACTCTAAGGGTAGGGCAGATCCAGGGTTGCGGATTTGTTCGAAAGAGTTACCGCGGCCCTGGAACGTAAAAGGCACTAAGAAGAGCATGGGTGGGTTTTAGTCAGTAGAAGTCTGACACTCCCTGCCGCTCCACCCAGAGCGGGAGGGGTCATTTGATGAATTCCCATCCAAAAAAAAAAAAAGGGTAGGGCAGACAAGACTATGTGAAGTCGGTTTAGCAGCGATTCGTTTCTATCACTAACTTTGCAGCACAACATATTGAATTTTTAAGACATTATTTTTTAATTTTAGGTTAAAATGCTACTATATAGAAATAAAATGAATCCAAACGAAATTCTGCCATTTTAAAAGTATACCATTGTAAATTTGAGCATATCATCATTCGGCCAAACAGTAATTAAAATATTAAATAATTTTTATGCCTTATAATATTCGTCTAAACATCGTCAGGGAAAATATGTTTTCAAGGGTGGATCACGACCCTCAGTAATGAGAAGTACGACTTCAGGAGGAGGAGGAAAATATTCGTATATAGAAGATTATGCCAAGTATGTTATGCCAAATAACGGAGCATTAAGATTCTTACAGATAGAGAGAACCCGTGATGTTGATTTACAGTTTCAGGAAATTGCATAATGAGCATCACTTTGCAGCGGCTATGTTGCTGATGGATAATCCTCGCTTCAAGTTTGCAAGTTTTGTTTTGCATGTGCAAGTATTCACCATTAGCTAGGTGAGAACCACCAAAGATGGAGAGAAATGTGGCGAATTAACTCTTCTGAACAGAGACGATAATTCTCCGGTAGGGCCAGGAAAAAGCATCCGTGAAGTATCTTACTCTGATACGTCAACTTTTCTTTTTCTTGAATGGAAAATCTTCAAATGACTCCTTTCGCACTGGGCGGAGTGAAAGGGAGTTTCAGATTCTTAGTGACTAAAACCCGCCCGTGTTCCTCCAAATGCCCTTTGCGTTCCAGGGCCACGGTAACTCTTTCGAACAAATTCCGCAACCCTGGCAGGCACTGGCACTAGCGGGCCCCGTCAATTATGCTGATATCTCTTTCAGGCGCGCGTGGACCATAACGCGCTGTCGACTTGGGCCTGGGCAGGAATTCATAGTTACCGACCGAATTCAATCAAGTCAATCTCAATTGCGATCAGATCACTGATTTTGATTGTAGATCGCGTTCGAGATTGACTGTGTACGGGCGGCCTTAGGACTTATCTATCAAATTCGGTCGGTAGGCGATCGGTAACTATGTCGACACTTTCCGGCGACCCATCAATCGCTCGCCGTCCACTGGCCCGCGCCTACACGGTGGCCGGGTATCGCTCTATGACTCCTAACGCCCGGGGCGTCTTCTTCTGTTGCGGCGGCTAGGACGTGAGGTTCACCTCTCCCTCACGCGGCCCGTCTCCTCCTTTGCTAGCATTAAAGCTACGTAGAAAGAGGTGACTGGTTCCCAAGCCCCCTCTCTCCGGACCAGGGATATTTACCCAGGGCCGGACGCGAGAGGTCACCGCCGCCGACGAGGACACTGCGGTGCTTCGCCCAAATAGGGCTCCACCGTATGCTCCACCGTGTCCTTCAGGTGACCCACAAAGTGGTGAAACTCACCCGCCGAATCCGAAACAGGTAGTTCCCGAAACAACCATGTCCGGTGAGTACCTGCGTCAGGCAGAAGGTGAGGACGCCGTGGCTTACCACTTCACGAAGGGGGAAATTGTCGCCACAATAGTGACGTGCCCTGTGCTGGGTTGCGAGACTCGCTCCCTCCATACCGCCATGAGATCTTGCCGGAGCTGATCCATCCGTCGTTCTACTATTTGCCACGGTAGCGGAGTTTCGCCTGGGCGTAGCGCATCGCGTGTGGCGATGATAGCATGGCGGCAATCCGGAAAGCAGTCTTGTCGCCTCGCCTGAGACCGTGCGGTACCCCCGGGCCAGCCGGATGGCCATGATCCTCTGGGACGCATTGAAGTAGTAGGCTGGCCGCCACCTCAAAGCGCCCTCACTGGGACCCCATAAAAGGCCATGAACCGCACGACCCCCGCGTAGAGCCTCAGGTGTTTGGACCCCCTAGATTGGGCAGGAGCCGCTTGAAGGCAGCCCCGCTTGCCCCAGCTTGAGAGCCAAACCTCGGAAGTGCTTGACGAAGTTCCATCGGCTGCCGAGGATGAGGCCTAGATACTTCATCGCTAACCCGACGACGAGGTGAACTCCTACCGTTATTTGGGATCCCGATGGTGGTGCGTTTGGAGAGCCATGAAAGCATATTGCTTCGGACTTCTCAGGGGCCACCTCGAGACCCAATTGCCGCATCTCCTCAATTACTGTTGTCTCTTGTGTAGGAGAGCTACCGAACCATCCGACTAACCCATTTTCAAAACTAGAAATTTCTTAAATGATGTTTGTATATTATAGGTCAATTAAGAATGTACCTACCGTTCTGGCAGGCATCTCGCGATTTCATCATACCTTAATTTTTTAAAATGACAATTTTTTTTTTTAGTTGACTCCCACAAGTTTACTATTTAAATATGTTGTAATTTACATAATTACGTATAAGTGTAAAAAAATACTTGCTTTGCTTTGTCCTCGCACATAGGTGCGAGAACAAAGCAAAGTTGACATCGGGATAGTAATTCATAGCCTGCTCTCACAAGGCTATAAAATTTTGAGGACATGTTCTTTTAATTGTTTAAAAAGTATACGTTAACAGCCAAAATATTGTAGCGGTTGCAGATGCCAGACGAGTAAACATGATGATTTTTCAAGTGTGCGTGGATGGATGCATACTGGAGGATGCATATCCGGAACTATTTGGAATATCGAAAAACACATATTTCAAAATGTTATCATTATGCTCAGACCAAAAAAACAACAACCTTTTTTTGTTTGTCTGAGTCAATATGTATGGAAACATGAATAAACGAAATAATAATTAAATAATTATTACACCATCCGTGTGTCGCTAATTTTAATAAGGATCAAATTTTGGGAAGTAATTCCACATGGCAACCTAAAGAAAAGCGCTCATTTTTAACAAATTAGTTTTAAAATGTAATCCTTTACAAGGGATAAGTGTTGCATAGATGATTGCAGCCACCTTTGGAATGGCTAAGTTGGTAAACTTGCCAAGCTTGACTAGGTGCAACGCATAGTTAAAAAGCTCATTGACAACTTTATTGTTGTTCTATAGGTTTGCGCCAGTTCTTTCTAGCTGAATAGACGAAGAAGAAGAAGAAGACTTTATTGCTTTACTAGCTTCTACCAGCGGCTTCGCCCGCGTGAAAATCGGAAATAGGGGAGGTTTCTTGATTTGGATTGTAACTACACCTACTCTACACCTACCTACACCTACCTACACCTACTCTACACCTACCCTACACCTACCCTACACCTACCCTACACCTACCCTACACCTACCCTACACCTACGCTACACCTACACTACACGTACCCTACACCTACCCTGCACCTACCCTACACCTATCCTAACCAGCCCAAAAATACTATGACATGTTTCTGGTTTCCTGGTACTTGATGTTTTTGGTCTCCTGGTATTTGTAAATCTATAGTACTAAGGCAGCAGCGGCTCTGAATTTCCACTTCCTCCTCAGTCTTCATTGATCCATGCCACTTAACGGGATAAAAAGTAGCATATGTCTCATTCCAGGATATGAACTAAATGTGTGCCAAATTTCATCCAAATCCCTTCAGCCGTTTTTGCCTGATTGAAACACAAACATACAAACATACAAACATACAAACATACAAACATTCACCTTTATAATATTAGTAGGATTATGTTTAGAAATGTGATTTATTTTGTGATAAATAACTTGTCAATGATATAATGACAACTATAAATAAAAAGAAAATGTTTCGTAGAGACGGAGGAAGTAAAACGTTTATATCACTAGCTAAGGAGAGCGGAGTGAGCCCCTCGTCTACCGATACTACATCTCGATCCATACCCACGTTAAAGGCGTCGCTCGCCCACTCTTCCATCTTTTTTATTATGGAAATAATAGTGAAAAACAGTTTTTCAGCAACAAGTTTTTGTAAGTCAATTTATGAGCTGGAAAGGCCATAGGCATCCTAAGTCACATGACCACCGCCGAATTTATGCTCACGTACAACTTCATCGCTCAAAACTTTTTAAAAAAATGATCAGTCTCCTTTCCTTTTTAAAAACCATACAAGCAAATATTTCAAAGAAATATTCTTTTTCTTTGACATATCATATCTTTCAATTAGTACCTACACACAATATTTATATATTTACGTATTTTTCGATAAGTATTTCATCAGTAACAATTTCTACATGGACGATAAAACGAACAAGAGTGTTGACACGGACAAATTTGAAATCATAAAGGATCCCGTCATATTCCGACCCAAGCCGGGCGACTTTGATGTATTCCTGCCATGGGCTTGCAAAGAATTCCGCGTCAATGCTGATGTTATCGTTACCAGAGCCGTTCAGAGTGAGTTCACTGTCTTCATCAATGAATCGAATAACATCAGACGAGTAACATTGGAAACATATTGCACGTTGTTTGACGACCATTATGTAGGTAACTGATAAGAGTGATATCAATGTTACACGAGTCTGTTGTCAATCATCCCTAAGTCACAAAAAGAGAGTGGTCATAGAACGGTTAACATTCGCTTGCGCTGGAGCGAATAATAGTACAGTCCCAATCCCAAGCATAAGCACGAATTCGAAATAACAACAACGCAACGGAACGGAACGGTGTGCAACGGAATTGCATAGTTTGATTCCACCTAGCCCGTTCCATCATCGGACCACAAGACGTACGGCGATGCGCCACCGGTACATGGTGGACATCCCACCCACACGCACAAAGCGTTTTGGGAATACATTCATTGTGCGTACCGCTAAGGAGTGGAATTCCCTGCCGGAATCTGTGTTTCCTGATAGCTACAACCTGGGAGTCTTTAAGTCAAGAGTGAATAGGTTGCTTCTAGGCAAGCGTGCTCCATCTTCGACCACATCGTCGCTTACCATCAGCTGAGATAGTGGTCAAGCGCGTGCCTATCAATAATAAAAAAAAAAAAGTCGTTGACGTGTGGATGATCAGTGCATGTAAATGTGATTTCTCCATAATTATGCTTGTTTCACGATTAATACTCGGTCGTAAAATACATAGTAAGTACGTCGAGTGCGAAATAACGGTACGCAATGTACAACGTGCTCTGCTATGTGAGAACTAAAATCGTTTTGTCTACAATAATGGTCTGATGTTTTTCGGAATTAAAGTTCTGAATATAATTAAAGAAAACAGCGGAGATAAGAGAGGTATAATATTTAAGTTTTTTTTTTATTTACAGCAGTGTACGTCAGTACTATAACTACGAATAAGAAGCATGGCCAGAAACGAAAACAGTCCTTAGTACAACCATCTGTGATAACAGCACAAGATCCTGCTGAAGAATATCATAGTTCAGAAATTGACAAATTGGCCCTGGCCGTCACCAACATAGTAAAAATAGAAACAGTTTATGACAGTAATGAAAAGTTGGTCCAGCTGAAGTTTCTCAAGAACCAGGAAATACCAAGAACAGTATTTCAAGTACTCGCGCTCACTATCCCGTACCATCAAAATTTTACTTCAATAACCATAAACAGCGGTTTGGGCATGGATTCTTTGTATGAATTATCCAAATGTTTACCCGACTCTCAAATTACTGAATTATGCCTTGATGGTGCATCTGTAGGCCAAGCTAACTATGACATATTGTTAACCCACAGTAAGTTAAAATATCTCTCATTGGCGAGATGTACTTTAGAAGATTCAGTCATAAAAATGATTGCAGATAAATTAAAAGAACCATGTCCCGCGGCGAGAGTATTATCTGCTTTAAACTTATCTACGAATAGTATTACTGATGTAAGCGCAAAGTATTTAGCAGATGCATTGCGAACAAACAGACATCTCAGTTACCTGAACTTAGCGGGCAATATGATTACAGACGAAGGCGGTGTGAGCATTCTCAACACATTACAAAAATTTCCTTTGCGACCTGAAGAATTATTGGAAAGTAGATCCAGATACATAGCTCATTTAAAAAAGAGAACTGATTTAATTAACATGTTTATTTCGGAGCTCCAAACTACTGCATCCACTAAAACTTATAAAAAAAAGACAACAAAGAGGGCTAAACTGGAAAGTCAATCTTTGCAACATAATGAGTTAACAGCTGAGGCCCAAATCATGCTAGAAAGAGCTGAATTTTTGGCTGACAGTAAATTGGGACTTATTAATGAACCTTATTCTCCAAACAACACTGAAACTCATGATGGTGTTGTGCACTGCTTTGGGAATAATACCTTGTGCTATTTGAATCTAGCTTACAACAACCTTACTTATGTCAGCATCAAGAAATTGCTTGAAGTTTTAACGGCGCAGAAGTCGCTGAACAGAATTCCTAGAGGTTTGATCAAAGTAGTTTTTGACGGTAATCCGATACCTAGAACTTGTGATGAATTTGATGAGATTGAAAATTTATTTGGATTCGCTATAGACTGTTTTAGAAAACCATCAGAATCTTCGACAAGAAAGAAGGCTTTTAGTTCAAGATCTATCGTAAGATAAAAGGTTCTTTAGGTTTTGATTTTTTTATTTAAGGATTATTAATTTGTTTTCACAGATTAAATAATTCGGATCTCCAATTTTCGAATATCTTATTTGTAAATCGTTTAATAAAACACTATTTTATATAGGCTTGACATGTGTTTTTGGACTTAGCAATTAATTTTATCACTGAAATTTTAGATTAATTTACTTATGTTGGTTTTAGATAGGAGGTACTATTGTGATTTTTTTTTTAAAGATTTGACATCCATTTTTAGACTTAGATGTTAATTTTATTTTTGCGTATAATTTTAGATTACCTTAATTAATATTTGAGGTTTTAGATAGGTATTATTGTGATATTTAATTTTAAGGTTTAAATAATATAAATATACACTTACTTTGTCTTTTATTTCATCAATAATGAGTTTCAATTTTTTTCCTTCAAGACGTAGGAATGAAGCTCACTTGAAGCAAATCTACCGCCAGGGTAACTTTTCATATTTAACAAAAAATAACTTACGTCATTACAACTTGTGATTACTAGTGTGCGTGTGGTGTGAGGGCCACTTTGGTAAAACTCTTTAAAAATGTGCTAAGGATATAGTGTACATTCCGAAAGAATTGTGAAAGACGGAATCAGATTTTGTGAAAGTCAAGTTATGGGCTGTGAAGCTGGGCCCTTAATTCTCTCACATAGATGATTAAGGGCCCACCTGTACCAAATAAACTATAGACGCTACAGAAAAAGTCTTTATGCCAAAATCTAAGCTAGTGGCAAACAAAATTTGTAAAAACAAGACATTATCGCAAAACGTTGTAATACTTTGTATATCTTCGTTTAAAATGGACCCTCTCAATTCTCATACACGTACAAGTTTATTACGTAAACAGAAACCATTAACTTACAGCTGCTTTTTGAAATCCTATCTGCTACTAAATAAATTGTGAAAGCAAGAACAGGTCACCACGTCTTGTTGTTTGAAAGTTATGACCTTGACGGACACCCAGCCACAGACTAACCTTGGCAAGCGTTGCTTAACCTTGAAGATACTGTCTGGCAACACTCGCACTGTTTACAGGAGCTGCGTAATTTTAATTCCGAAATAATATAAGTTGTTGTCTAAATAGTGCTAAAAGCAGTAAGATGGAGTGTAAGAACTAAGTTAAGCAAGTGATATTGTTGGTGACAATTTACGACAAGTGAAAAAGCAAATACGACGACTTAAAAAAAAAAACAACATTGTGGCGCAAAACGGTGTATAAACAATAATTCTGTGTACGTGAACGCAAAATAACATCCTATCGCAAAACATTACAAATAAGTGAATAATTGTGGTGCAATCTAACAACTTTTTAAGTGTCTTATCTAAAATACTAAGAACTTGAATACCGTTTTTGCAATAGATTTTAAATTTTGGACTTTGGACTCGGAATATTGTACGACAACTACCGCCAATGTCTCCAAGTGGTGCCGTTGGCGGTGCAGTGCAGCCACGCTCAGCAGTGTAGTGCTGCTATACTCAACGGTGCAGTGCAGCTACATTAGGACGCAGGAGGGTGCAGTACAGCAACACCTAGCGGGGCAGTGCTGCAATACTGAGTGGTGCAGTGCAGCAAGGTTTCCGAGTACCAGCTTTTTATTTTCAATTTTTATTTTATTGATGCTTGCCTTTTTTGTTGATGTGCTTCTTTATTTAGAAGCAACTGCTTAGTTTTTGCCATAATTCACATATTTTTGAATTAATTTTGCGCTTTTTCACTAATAACAATAATTGAACATGGCTGATGACACATCTCCGACAAATAAGCACGAAAAAGCTACTCTGCGTAATGTTTCGACCACCAGAGGGAACAAAAGGCAAGCTCTTGGGTCCCCACCTCCGGCGACTACTGAAAATGTACTATCGCGAGATGATGTTCGCGAAATTATCCAGGAAGTTATGAAGACTGAATTATCGATGATGTTGTCTAAACTAAATGAAACCATCAATACAATACTACATAGAGAGTTGCAGCCCATCAATGCGAAAATTTCTGCCATGGATGACTCGATGAAATTCATGAACAGTCAGTATGAGGACCTACTAAAGGAGCATGCGTCATCTCAGGAGACCATTATGGAACTGCGGAAGGAGAACCTTGAAATCAGCAACATTGTGAAGTCGCTAAACGCTCGTGTAGATCAGCTGGAGCAACAAACTCGATCTAACAACATTGAAATTCAATGCGTACCTGAGAAGAAACACGAAAATCTCTTTGATATTGTGTCAGAAATTTCTAAAGTGGCTACGTGTGTTGTGGAAAACAGAGATATTTTGCATTGTACTAGGGTTGCCAAACTAAACCCTAATAATACTAGACCACGTTCAATAGTTGTACAGCTGGCTTCCCCTCGAGTTCGTGACCAGTTCCTGGCGGCTATTGTTAATTTTAATAAGAACAATAAGAATAATAAACTGAACAGCGTGCATCTCGGCTATTCTGGGCCAAAAACACCAATCTTCGTGACTGAACATCTGCCCCCCACATACAGGGCTCTGCACGCTGCCGCAAGGATCAAAGCCAAAGAACTTGGTTATAAATTTGTGTGGATTCGAGGTGGTAAGATTTTTATGCGTAAAGTGGAAGACTCGGATCTTATCATGGTTAGAAACATGGACACTTTAAATAAGTTAAAATAATTTTTAACTTTCATTAACATTAACTTATTGTAGTCGCAGCTTTGGTATCAATTATAGTTAAAATTCTCAGCTCATAATATTAATATTTACTACCAAAACACTAGAGGTCTACGCACGAAGACTCATAATTTTTGTCGTCAATTGTCTTTAGAGAAATATGATATTGTGATTTTAACTGAAACATGGCTGAATAATAGTGTTTTGAGCGCGGAGCTTTTTGACGATCGGTATATAGTATATAGAAGAGATAGAGATGGTAGGAAAAAGGACGGGGGTGGCGTATTGATCGCTATATTAAAAACAATTAACTCAAAACGTATGGTTCAGTGGGAAAGTCAATGTGAGGATCTTTGGATAACTATAGAGGTACCGTTTTTAAAATCTATTCGTCGAATAGCTCTGTGCGCAGTTTATTTACCACCCCCTGTGTTACGTAGTAGTTTGGACAATTTTTTGGACCGCTGTAACGTGGTTCTTGAACAGACAAACTTGTGCGCCTGTATTGTCGGTGACTTTAATTTGGGTAATATACAATGGAATTTGGTATATGACGCAGAAAAAAATTATACTCCTCCTGGCATTGCTAATGTACTGACTGACTTTATTCACATGCATAAATTGTCACAACTTAATGGCATCCTGAACATGTCTGGCCGAATATTAGACCTTGTATTAAGTAATGTACCCGCCGGTAGCGTTACTGCGGCCCTAAATTCCCTCAGCACCATTGATGTCCATCACCCCCCCATCGAAATCCTGATTACAGCGAGTGAAGAAACCCGACTTCCATACAATCCTCAGGCTACAAAAATTAATTATAATAAACTTGATTACACGAAAATTTGCGAGAATCTAAACGATATAAACTGGGAACAACTGTTTGAAAAAATGGCTGATGTTAACGAAATGCTACGAACGTTCTATGACAGGCTCCTGCATATTATACATATGCACGAACCCTCTAAACCTACTTTTAAATATAAAAAATATCCTCCTTGGTTTAATAAAAGCTTAATAAGAGCTTTAAAAGAAAAAGAAAAAATAAGATCTCGCTTCAAAGTCTATAAGAACCCTAGGGATGAAATCGAGCTCAAATTATTAGGCAAACGGTGTTCCAAATTAGCTACCGATAGTTATAATGAGTATATTAGAGACATTGAAAATGAAATACCTAAAAATCCGAACCGCTTCTGGGCATACATTAAAGATAAAAAAGGTGGCTCTAGCTCTTATCCAGCCACAATGACTAATGGAACCGTATTTACATCAGATGGTCCAGAAATTTGTGAAATGTTCGCGTCAAATTTTTCCTCCGCTTTTAGTAGCGCGACAGTGACCCGTAGTGAACCTGAGTCCGATTTTCTTCATAATATGAAGAATAACAGTCTACCACTAACAGCACCTGTAATTGACCGCGATAGCCTGTTGAACAAGCTCAAACTATTGGATATTCGTAAAGGTGCTGGGCCTGATGGTATTCCGCCAATATTTATTTATAAATGTGCTCCCGCTTTGGTATCCCCTTTAACACTAATATTTAACAAGTCTCTTAGCTCAGGTGTTTTCCCTGATTTATGGAAAAAAGCAAAGGTTATTCCAATTTATAAAAGTGATCAAAAGGATGACATTAAAAATTATAGACCTATCTCTATCTTATCAACCTTTGCTAAGGTTTTCGAATCCTTACTTTGTCCTTACATTCAGGCACATTTCAAATTGTATTTGAGCTTTTCTCAGCATGGTTTCGTAGGGTCTAGGTCTATTTGCACTAATCTGGCGACTTTCACAGAGATGCTATCGGATGCCATTGACTGCGGCAAGCAGATTGACGTGATTTACACAGACTTTAGCAAAGCCTTTGACCGCGTGCCTCACCATATACTTCTATCGAAGTTATCTGCGTATGGAATCACCGGTACACTTTATGACTGGCTTAGGTCTTATCTCGAAAATCGTTCCTTCTTTGTCGCAGTTAATGGTTTCCAATCGGGAACCTATAAAACATCATCAGGGGTCCCCCAAGGCTCACATGTTGGACCAGTTCTATTTATTATGTTTGTTAATGATATCCCGCACTGCCTAAGATTCTCAGAATGTTTTATGTATGCAGACGATCTTAAATTCTCACGGATAATCGAATCTGAAAACGATTGTACATTACTTCAGAGGGATGTGGACTCCTTGGTTAAATGGTGTAATGATAATGAAATGAGCTTAAATATAAAAAAGTGCTACCACGTGAAATACACTCGAAAAAAGAAAGCAACTGCAAGTGTATATCGCGTGGGCCCTAACGTTATCCAAGAGGTGGATCAAACAAGGGACTTGGGAGTTGTTTTCGACAGCGCCTTGACATTTGTACCTCATGTCGAGGGTGTCATCAAAAAAGCTTCTAGAATGCTAGGTTTTGTCATAAGGAATGTTGCTGGATTTAAGCGTAATCGGACGAAGATCTTATTGTACAACTGCATCGTTCGTAGTATCTTAGAATACTGCAGTACGATTTGGAGACCTCATTACTCTACGCACATTCTTCGACTGGAGCGAATACAAAAGAGATTCCTCTGGCATCTAGCCTATGCCAGCGGAAATGCTAAAAGGATACGATCCTATGAATCCCGACTATCTTATTTTAAGATGGTCTCACTTGAGAAACGTAGAACAATCATTGACTCTTCCTTTGTTTATAAGCTACTCCGGTGCATAATTGATTGTCCTCTACTACTATCAAAGTTTCAGTTTCGTGCTCATGCCAGAATCCCTCGTGCTCCTATAACTCCTTTACACCCTCCACTCCGCAGAACTATACTGGGTGCAAACTCTGTCGTTCCTCGTCTTTGCAAATTATTAAATAACAGCAGTGATCTTATTGACGTGCATTTTGACTCATATGCCAAGTTTCATAGAACAACTATATCAATTGTTTAATTTTAATTTTAATTTAATTTTGATTTGTTTTTGCTTGTTTTTACTTTTACTTTTATTTTAATTTTAACTTAAATTTTAATTTTGATTGTAATTTTGATTTTAATATTAATTGTGATTATAATTTGACTTTTAATTCGGATTTTAATTGATTTTGATTTTAATATTGATTGTGATTTTAACTTGGCTTTTGATTTCGATTTTAATTTTAATTTTGATTTTAATATTGATTGTAGTACTAATTTTACTTTTCATTTAGATTTTAATATTGATTGTGATTTTAATCGACTTATGATTCGGATCTTGATTAATTTTGATTTTGATATTAATTGTGATTTTGATTTGACTTTTAATTTCGATTTTAATTTTTGATTGTAATTTTGATTTCCAATTTCGCTATTACGTACAGTTTCGATGTGTTTCTGTTTGCTTTTCGTACTGTAAATCTCATCACGTAATGCTTTTATATTATACCTATTAATTTTAATTTTAGTTAAGTACTCAAATATTAGTGTTTAATAATAGTTCAGTGCTTGTGGCACACCTTATTTGTTTATGGGGCATGCGGTGCTAACCTGTAATTAATTGTTACACTAACCTTGAATATTATATACCTACTTACTTTAAATGTTATCAGTGTAAACAATTGTTGGTTGGCCAATAAAGGAAAAAAAAAAAAAAAAAATAAAAATAAAGATTGGCCCGTGCGGCTGTTATTATTTAGCCACAAGCTCCTCCACCACCAGTTTGAGTATTTATCCAAAAAAAATGGGTAAAAACGGGTATTTATCCATTTCAGATAAAAACTCGTGTATTAATCCGTTGAGTATTTATCCTCTGCCCACCACTAGTATCAACACATCCGAGAAGTAAAATGAACGCTCACTAACCAATTGAATACCTATTTGCTTCGCCGGCCACGAAGCTTATACACAAGCCAGGATAGTAAAATCAGTGCTGGGGGTGTTACTAGCTCAAAGATAGAACCTATTACTAGCGTATTCGACCAGAAATTTAGCTAGTAGCTTATTTCATCATCATCATATCAGCCGAAAGACATACACTGCTGGACAAAGGCCTCCCCCAAGTGTCGCCACAACAACCGGTCCTGTGCGTCTCGCATCTATCGGCTACCCGCGACCCTCACCAGGTCATCTGTCTACCGTGTGGGAAGCTTTCTAACGCTGCGTCGTACGCGGTCGCCACTCCAGAACTTTTCGGCCCCATCGACCATCTCTTCTGCGAGCAATGTGCCCTGCCCACTGCCACTTCAGTTTGTCGATCCTTCGGGCTATGTCAGTAACCCTTTAAGCCTTTTGATGAGGCCCATTGTGAGCGACCTCGTTTCGGTTCTATAAGTCATCGGTGTCGGCTGACAGGGGAAAGGAAACCGTGCTGCGCCTACCTCGAGTAACATAGGAAATCGGCAATTTGGCACAAAGATGATGATCACGCATCGTTTAGGAAAAAAATAAAGACATAGTAAGTGGTGTGAGTTTAATATTCAAAGCTAAATTACCACAACAGTATCTCAAATATAATGCTAATCTAAAATTAATCACAAAATTAAAATAAATCTAAGTCTAAAAGTACATGTCAAGCCTTAAAAAATATTTCAGGGTTTTCAGGTGTTTTGTTTATTATTACAATTTTTTATTTTTTTTTTCATTTTTTTATTTATTTTTTTTTTCAAATAGGACACTTGATAATGAGATATCCGAACTTTTAAATGTGTAAATAAACATTAATCAACAACATTAAAATAAATCTAAGTCTAAAAATACATGTCAAGCCTTAAAAAAAATTAAAAGTAGTTATATAATAAACGATTTTAAAATAGGATTCTTGATAATGAGATATCCGAACTTTTTAATGTGTAAAGAAACATTAATCAATAAGACTCAGTAACTTAAAACAAATTAATGTGAAAACTGAAGAGATTGCTTTTGTTTGGTAGCCTAGGAAAACAACTTTGATAAAGAAGGCAATCTGCGAAACAAACACCCGAATTATATTAATTGCAATAGGTTCAATGTTGTCTGAAACTTCGGTGAAATACCATGTGGTACAAACATTTTATCTATCTGTCTGTCAAGGGTGAATAATCGTCTGATTCATAAGGTCTGGCTTGATTCAAAATTCATGCTCATGATCGCTTCTTTTAATATCGCGAAATTAATAGAAAAGTACGCAGTCTTGACGGTGTGTTTATGGTGTGTTGGAGAAATGAGGAAAATAATAAAAATAAGACATATTTTGTTTTTTTCCATCCATTCCGATGAAAAAAAACAAATTTCATTTATTTTATTTTCCAGTTTTACTACTGGTTTTTGGATCTTGAACTCAAAGGTCTCTTTTTATTTGTACCTTCTGTTTGTCTTATACGACTGGTTATCACTGATCCAAGTAGAAACTGAATATTTTTAAATTCTTCACAATCTACAGGCATCAAGTTACCTTCTATCACGACTCTGATCAAACCTCTAGGACTTCTGTTATAATACTTCTGCGTCACTAAAACATCATGCAATTTCTTGAGACTGACATAAGTAAGGTTGTTGTAAGCAAAATTCAACCAGCACAAAGTATTATTTCCCAAACAATGCACTGCACCATCTTGTGTTTCAGTGTTGTTCGAAGAAAAAGGATCATTAAAAACTCCCATTCTACTTTGAGCCAAATATTCCGCTCTTTCTTGTTTAACTTGAATATCAAATTCTGTTTCGTTACGGTGCAAAGATTGACTTTCCAGTTTAATCTTCTTCGATGGTTTTTTTTTAGTGGTGCCTTTATCGAATGAAACGACTTGGAGCTCTTTTAACAAAGCGTTAGTTAAGGCATTTCTCTCTTTTAAGTAAACCACGTATCTGCCTCTACTTTCTTGTAGTTCATCAGGTTGCAACGGAAACTTTTGTAACGTGTTGAGAATACTCACACCGCCTTCGTCTGTAATCATATTGCCCGCTAAGTTCAGGTAACTGAGTTGTCTGTTTGATCGCAACACATCTGCTAAATACTTCGCACCAATGTCTGTGATTCTGTTGGTAGATAAGTTTAAAGCAGATAATACTTTCGCAGCTGGGCATGGATCTATCAATTGTTCTGCGATCGTTTTAACAATGTCATCATTTATAGAACATCTCGCCAAAGATAAATGTTTTAACTTACTTTGCGTTAGCAACATGTAATAGTTAGCTTTGCTGAGATATGTACCATCAAGACATAATTCAGTTATTTGGGAATTAGGTAAACATTTAGAGAGTTCATATAAAGAATCCATGCGCAAACCACTGTTAATGGTTATTGAAGTTAAATGGTTTTGGAACGGGATAGTGAGCGCGATTACTTGCATGACGTTCCTTGGTATAAATTTGTTCTTGAGAAGCTTCAGTTGGACTAAATTTTGGTTTGCGTCGTAAATTGTTTGTATCTGGACTATGTTTTCGGAGGCGGGAGCCGACCCTCTATTGAATTCTGAACTATTATAATCTTCATTCGAACTAGGATCATGTACTGGAGATGCTAGTTTTGACGTTTTTCGTTTCTGAGCATGTTTCTTAGCCGAAGAACTTGTTGTTACAGCACTGACATACGCTTCTGCAGAGTTCAAAAATTATAATGTTAAATTATGTCTACTGTTTCTGTTTTAATCCTGAACTCTATCCTATGATAAAGTTACACAATAAATTGTCGTCGAAATAATGGGACAGAGGACGTTCCATACTGCATAACATGTTTAAACACTCGATATACAGTCTCCGTCAGAAATACATATTGTAGCAGACAAGATGACCAAATACTTCTGAACTATTTAAATGATGATCCAGACATATTGAAAAATAGTTGAAATTCAAAATGAATTAAAAAAATACAAACATTCCAAAATTAACCATATCTTCACAACGTTAATCACGCATTTCTTAAACATAAATAGATGTTTGCATTGCATTTCTTTGTATATGATGTGTAAAAGAGTAAACGCAAGTGACGAGCGGCGAGGAACGCGAGTGTGACCATATGGGTCATTGTACTCGTCATTATGTACAAGTTTTAGTATGCAACCAACCGCAAAATAGTTTATTTTATTGCACGTTGTGTAGTAGTGTCAATTGGCTGTGTTCATTCCTATTCGTTTATCTCTCTGACTACAGTATTGATTCTTAGTATCTGCGTTCATCAAAGTAACGTAAGAAAAATAACGTCGTTGACCTCATACTATCCGATTTATTCCTTTATTTCGATCTTTTTTTGCTCCATAGCGTTTTGGGGTTTTTGATCGTAATATATAAAACTAACCTTGAACAGCTCTGGTTACGACAATTTCTGTATAGACGCGGTATTCTATGCAAGCCCATTGCAGGAACCTATCAAACTCAATCGGCCTTGGACAGTTAACTGGTATGTTCATATACAAATTGTCAGCGGTTTCTTGATGTTCCTTGACTTGATCAGTAATTTTACCGTCCATTTAGAAATGTTTCAGAATAAATATGTATCGAAAAATACAACTCAAATAACGAAAAAATAGAAAATTATAAATGATGAATACTATAAATGACAGAATAATGTCATCAAGGGCATCAAGAAGAATTTTTAATTTTTTATGGTCTCTAAAAAGAAATGAGGTAAAAACACAAAAAAAAAAATACAATCGAATTTAAAAAAGAGTAGTGATCATGCTTTTTAAAGTTCATGTACTCCACATGAGGTGCGGTCAACACTTATAGAACCATCGCCTACAGGTTACTCCACCGAGAAAAGTTCTCTTGACAAGGGCATTTGTTGATGTATTTTGAAAATATGGACCTTCTATATGGCTGCTTTCCGACGAATATTTCCAACTTTTTTGTGTAGAATGTTACGGCATCCACCAGAGAAAATAACTTGATCCCGTATTTTGCTGGTTTACTGGGCATATATTGGCGATATCGACACGATCCTCTAAAACTCTCCAACATTTCATCTATGGTAACATATTCATTGTTTATGTGATGTTTCACAATTCTTCACAAATGCTTCACAGGCCTGTCTAATTGGCGCCAGTTTGTCAGTGGAGTTCCGTTCTTGGCGAGTTGTAATCTCATCAAAATGAAGGGCTCTGAGTAAAAACTGAAATCGCTGCATAGAAGTGACAGCGTGACATTTTTCGATCCCAGTACCATCAGCCATTCAAATGTCATCAATCGAAGTATGTGATGATTTATGTATCCATTTATCCCAATTAGATACATAACACCAATCAATGCTTTCAGTTCAATCAAGTTCGTTTGTTCACAGTCTCGTTCTCTCTCGTAATTTGTCTGCATAGATGTTATTTTTATATCAGTGCAATCCACAACTCATGCTGTAACATATCTAAGTCCAAAAATAGGAGCCATGACTCTGAAGGACAACTGACCTCCTGCACCCTGTGGACCTGGTTGCTCCGTAACTATATTTTGTTGCCTTGTTCTGACACCTTGTGGATAGGGTGTCTTCCTCCATTTGGAAATAATTTTATAGCTGCCATTTCTCTTTCTGTTTGACACTATAAAAGTTCTGTGACGATATATTAATCAAAGGTTCTTCATCATCATCACTATACGAACTTTTCAACTCCATGTGCTGTTCATCACACGATTCTAAAACCTGATCCGGTTCCTCCAAAGGTAGCTCATATTGTTCTGTAGGCACCAAATCTTCACATTCTTGCTCCGAATCCATGTAATGTTCACTTCTTTCATCCAGACATGTAGCGACTTCATCTTCTTCCTCCTTGCCACCGCAAACATCTTCAGATTCATCTTCTAACCAACTCAATATACGTCGTTGTTGTTCTTTACACATTTTAGAAGTCAATTAAAAAAAAAACCATTTTAGGTACAAAAGAAATCAAACAATTCAATTTTATATACGGGATTCGTCGCGTGGGGAAGACCCCACGCAACGAATACCCATGGGGAAGACCCCATTATAAGAATACGGCCCTTGCGCCCAAAACACGTCTGTATCTCTCTGCGCTGGCGCGCGAACTGAAGTTAGCGGCGATGCGCGTTAATCTTATTTCAGAGGGTACCTGAAGTACTAAAACTCCTGGATAGTTTTAAATGTGTTAATTTTACATTTTTCTAACACCTAAGCTTTTAAAGTCCCCATGCGACAGGCCGAAGGCATGTGCGACACATTTTTTTACGACATCCACGCGAACGAATTTCCGGGCACAGCGAGTCTAAAATAAATTACAACCGCGGGCGCAGGAGCGGGCACCGCTACTCTTCACGTCCCGCACCACGCGCCGTGTTACGCACTGCATCTTCATAAACAACATCGTACATTGTCATATGTTCGTATTTGCGCGTGTGATGATGCTGGCCGCTGCACGCGACTCCCCGCGTCTCCATAAACAAGGCCTACAAGAGGATCTATCACGGGTGCACCGACGGTCACCACCTCTTCACGCTGCGCACCACGCGCCGCGTCACGCCCTGCATCTTCATTCAAACAACATCGTACATTCCGTATGTTTATGTTTGCGCGTGTGATGATGTTGCTGCTGCACGCGCCGCCTCGCGCCTGTCTGTAAATGGAAAATCCGTCCCATGTGCCGCGAGACGCCACGCCACACGCGACGCGCGACGCCCCGCATTTCATAAACAAGGCCTAAGAAGGATCAAATTGTGATAAAGTGACTGCATGGCGGTTGAGAGGAAAGAATGGTAGGTACTAACAAGAAAACATGTTGAACCAACAACATTGACACTAAGATGCTCCGTTGAAAAAAAATAAATGAAAATATTATAAGCGTATTTTTATTTAATGCTAAATTACCACAAAAGTATCTCAAATAGAATGCAAATCTAAAATAAAAAACAACGTTAAAATAAATGACTTGAATTTAAAAATATCTTATAGGTACTTATATCAAAAGTTAAACATCGTAAAAATCAACATCATTTTCAAAAGTAAGCAAAGTAAACGACCAAAAGTTCATTTATTTGGTGGAAGATCTTGAAGTCAGAGGCTTTTTTTTTGCTGAAGTGGTTAATTCCTTTTTGTAACTGTTAATATCCGATCCAATCTCTTTAAATTCATTACAAGCTACAGGCATTAAGTTACCTTCAATCACGACTTTGATCAAACCTCTAGGAATTCTGTTAAGAGACTGCTGCGTTTGTAAAACTTCACGCAATTTGCTGAGACTAATATAGGTAAGGTTGTTGTAAGCAAAATTCAAACAGCACAACGTGTTATTGCCCAAACAGTACAGTATACCATCTTGTGTTTCAGTGTTGTTTAGAGAGAAGGGCTCATTAAAACATCCCAACATCTTTTTAGCCATATATTCAGCTCTTTCTTGTATAGTTTGGGCGTCAGTTTCAATTTCATATTGTTGCGTCGACTGATTTTCAAATTTGCCTTTTTTTAGAGACTTCCTCTTAGATGCGTTTTTTTCGACTGCAGCAGCTTGCATATCTTTAACAAATGCTTTTATTATAGCATTTCTCTTTTTTAAGAAAGCCACGTACTTGGTTCTACCTTCTAATATTTCGTGGGGTTGCAAAGCAAACTTTTGTAATGTGTTGAGAATGCTCACACCGCCTTCGTCTGTAATCGTATTGCCCGCTAAGTTCAGGTAACAGAGTTGTCTGTTTGATCGCAATACTTCTGCTAAATACTTTGCGCCAATATCTGTGATACGGTTGGTAGATAGATTTAAAGCAGATAAAACTCTTGCTGCGGGTTTTGAGTCCCTTATTTGCTCGGCGATCATTTTAACGATGTCATCATTTATCGAACATCTCGCCAAAGAGAGATGTTTTAACTTACCGTGCGTTAACAACATGTGATAGTTAGCATTGCTGAGAAATGTGCCATCAAAACATAATTCAGTTATTTGAGAATTGGGTAAAAATTTGGATATTTCATACAAACAATCCACGCGTAAGCCGCTGTTAATAGTAATTGAAGTCAAATGTTTTTGGTACGGGATAGTCAGTGCGATTATCTGCATGACCTTTCGTGGTATTGTCTTGTTCCTGAGAATCTTCAGTTGGACCAAATATTCGTTAACGTCGTAAACTGTTTCAATCTTGACTACATTTTCGGTGACGGGAAGAGATTCTCTGCCGAATTCTGAACTATGATTATCTTCATTCAAACCAGAATCTTGCTCTTGTACTACAGAAACTTTTCGTTTCTGAAGAAGTTTCTTAGCAGTAGTTGTAGCACTGACATTTGCATCTGTAGAGTTAAGAAATTATAATGAAAAAATATATAATGTTTCTTTGTTTTAATCCTGAATTCCACCCCATAATAAAAAAGGCAGTAATTGTCGTCAAAATAATGTGAAAGAAGACGCTTCACACTGCAGAACTTGTTCGAATCAACTGCTCTATACATTTTAGTGCGCATTACTATAAAAATGTACTGAACAGCTGATTTTGATTTCGATTTCGTGGTTGTTACCTTCATAAAAGTAGTTAATAATGATGAGTACCCCTTTATAGGAATTGTGTTTATTCTGTTACACGTTGTTTATATGTACAAGCGGGACAAAAAGAGAGGGGAAGAACTCATTTGACATCGATTAAAACCAATTCATTAAAACGTTTTTCGATAAATTTGCGAGAAAACAGTACAATAGGTAATAACACCAACTTTTTGTTTAATCAGTCGGAAAGTCGCAACAATTTTTGACGTTTCTATTAAGAACATGGCGCGAATTTGCCAAACGGTGCCACAATCGCATGGTGAAAATTAGAACTACATCTTTAATTTATTTATTTTTATTATTCTTCTCTCATTTTCTCTTTAGTATTAAAGTAAGCAAACGTATTCAGAAAAAGCGCTTCGAAGGAGGTTCAATCATTCAGCTTATTTATTCTAGGATTGTAAAACTCCTTGGTGATATTCTTATTATTAATGAGAATAAAAAAAATCGTAAAGAATACCTAAGTATCTACACCTTTTACCGCACGGCGGTCGCTATACAATAGCAAAATACGGTAAAATATGGTACCTACCTATTTTACCGCACATTCCATTATGTGGTGTGTAAATTTTAACTTTCGAACAATGTATAAGTACAGGCTTATTAAATGCATTTTTTGAGAAAATGTGTTGATCAAATGACTTCTTTCGCTCTGGGTGTACCGGGAGGGAGTGGCAGAGTTACTGACTAAAACCCATCCGTGTTCCTTCCATTGCCCTTTGCATTCCAGGGCCGCGGTAACTCTTTTGACAATATTCCGCAACCCTAGCAGGCTTTGGCTCTAGCGGGCCCCGTATTGTTTGCTGACTGCTCTTTTTGGCGGGCATGGAACGTAACGCGCCGGAACTCATTGCCCTATTGTTGTAATCCCAAACGGCTCAAATATAAACCCATGGTTTTTATATTTGCGCCGTTTGAAATCATTGGATTTTAATTTTGGTATAAAAAGATAGTCAACTTACTCAGAGTACTTTTGGTTCTGACAACATTTGTTTCAACGTTGTGTTGGTGGCAAGCCCATGGTAAGAACTGATCAAAATCGGTCGGCTTTGGACGGGTATCTTTGATGGTACTATCAGAATTGGCATGATTATTCATCTGATCGGCTTTGTAGAAAAAGTAACAGAATTAATAACTATCGAAAAATAAATACAATTCAAATCGAAAATACTGAGTAATATAAATGACAGAATAATAATGTCAAAAAGAATAAAGTTTTAATTTCTGTTATGTTTTTGTGGTTTCTTGAAGAGGAATAAAATTATGTGTACAATATTAAAGAAGTTTTAAGCAAGGAAGTTGTAAGCTTCATGTAGCTAAGCATTTCATAGGCTGACTTTATTCAAGAAGCCAAGAGAAGAATTAAAATTTATGAACATTTTCAGTCTCATATTTTTGTTTTGCGAGAACCGCATTGATTGGAAAAGAAGAAAGAGTATGGGCATATGTTTTGTATAACCAGAATCTGCTTAGAATTTTCCCAACTTGAGATTTTTCCTTTTCCTTGATTAAATAAAAACTACGTTGGGGTCGGCTTGTAGTCTAACCGAATGCAGCACAATACCTGTATTTTATATGGAAAGACCTGACTTCCTCCTCCTCCTCCTCAAGTCGTACTCATTACTGAGCGTCGTGATCCACCCTTAAAACATCTTTTGACGATCTGACGATGTTTCGCCGTCTCTGTCTATCCTGGGCCAAGTGAAGCGCATCATGAAATTTTGTGCTAACGGAAGAGCTTATTTTGTCGGACCATCCACCTGACTTCTACAACCCAGGAAATTGGTAACATGGTTAGGTAACGGTACCTCTCGGGCAAGACAGATGTCAGACTTTCTGACTTTTTACCCGTAACTAGGTACTGTCAAAGATCTTCAAGCTGAACGTGAACGTGCTTTCCGGGGCACGGACAGATCTCAAAACCGTCCTCCGCAAGTGTTGAAGACAGACCTTTGTGACAGTGATTGGGTTCTTAGGCCGCAGTAAAAAATCTTGTCTGCACTAGACCTAACGCGCGAAGTTGCTACGGTGCGGTAGGGTTGTCACTTCTGTATTTTACAATTTTAACTCTATACCCTTATCATTATAGTTTAACTTTGAATGGAGAATGTCGACAGATAGTTATACATCTAGCTGTGGCCTACTGTATATAAATTTAACCAGCGCAGAGATTTTTTTTCTTGGTCGAAACAGTGTACACAGTTTGTGTGTAGAATCGACACGAATTCTTGCATAAGCTCGACGACTTTTCTTAGCGTGTACAAGCGGCCTTAGTCTACATAGGTACCTAAACCAGCCTGAAAACCTTCAACATATCTTCAAACGCTCCAATACGGTATTTTCGCTCGTACACAGTTGGAAATAATATGTAATTATGTAAATAAGTAAACGGCGAAGTAGCGAGTTATCACGGAGCGCGCCACCCCGCCCCCTCTTCGAGCCACCCCCCGCGAAAACTAGCAGCGATATAATAACTTCGTGTGGCTGGTTTATAGTGTGGAGATAGACTATGTTCTTTTCTTCATATTTGGAACGAAGTTCCATATTGTACGTTACATTCCAGATACTTGGCGATGTTGTTCGCCGTAAAGTGCGCTAAGCCGAAAAAAAAGGGCAAGTCATCGACTGTTAGGACTTTTTTTTTATTTGTTCGCTAAAGCAATCCTTAGAAATAAAATTCTTCCGTTACTGACTGAGTGACTGACAGACAATGCATAGCCGAAACTACTAACCCCACAGCCGAAATGACTAGGCATGTAAGCCTTGGGGAGTGAGGGGAGCACTATGAGAAGATTTTCCGAAATTCCATGAAGCATACAAATGTAACTACTCGCCTACGACAAAAATAAATAAATTGGCATTGAGTCACCCGGCAGATCATTTATATGGATTTGGAGCAGAGATGGCGTAAGAACGCTACCCTGTAGGACACCATCTTTTTATTAATATAGACTGATACAGAAAGCTTTTTTGTTTTGGCGCATAGTCAGTGCATTGTTGTCTGTTTGAAATACAGTAATAGTGTTCAAGTTTCCTCTAATTCCTACAAGTTTATCTAATAAAAAAACACGGTTTTCTTTATCAAAGGTTTTAGTTATTTCCAAATCAAAATAGCTTTCTTATTTTCTTTTTCAAACTGTTCCTTGCAAACTCGGTTGAATTGAATAAGGTATACCTGGCGACGAATGGATGACTACACATCAGCCTGCAAGTAAAGGCATGATCTACTTTCTTTATGTTGTGGGTGGAAACGAATACGTTTTTAATTGCTACTTAGCTAAAGAATACTAATAAATAATTAAACGCAAGCCTCCTCCACACTAACCCGCCAACGCTACGCGAGCTCTAAGAAGTGTTTCAAAGGCAGCCATCTTGGAACTCATCTCCTTACGCGAGATAATGTATTAAAATATGTACATACCGGCACGTATAGCTGTGTATACATGCGGCTTGAGAGCGAGTATGTAACTATGTATGACGTATAGCAACGTGACACTTGGTACATACTTAATTTGTGTGTGTATATATGTGCGTATTTATGAGCTGGTTATTTGTGGTTTTATTGGCAGTGTTATTGCTATTTGTAACTTTGTAATATATCGTTTCGGAGGAACGTCTTATGACCATAACATTTCTTCATTGTTCTTGGGCTATTTCATAAACGTAGATCTCGAAAAGTATTGAACTGAGAAAGTGGGTCATTATTATAAAAGCATGATATGAGAATTTGTGAACAGTAATACAATAGTAACTTGATTTGACGGTAAATAGTACAAGTTATCCAAACCTTTCAAAGATTTAGGTATATAATAAAAATGACCTACATTTTATCTTATCCATCTGTAAACAGAATCATTTTTTCAAGAGATTTTATTAAAGTGACAAGCTATTTTTGTGGGTTTATCAATCGCACGGGAGCCGTACTTTTTTTTGTAAAAAAATAGCGTTAATATACTTTTTTATGCATCTGTCATTTCATCACCACCCTTGATCGACTGGAAGAGAATGCTAAACTTCATGGAACACAGGTACAAAAAGGACTTAATCTTTTTGTACCTGAGTTGTATATAGTTTTAGTAAAACTAAGGTAAGCAACCTACAACTTTACCTCTGTAACATTCAAAACTTTCCTCCGCTGTACTCCACAAATATAGCACATTTCTTGTAGCAAGCTCTTGCAATTCTAACGCGGCATCAGCAGCGAGTCTTAAGAACCGAACGTCGTCGGTTCGTTCGTTCCAATCTAACTTTGTTCTGGTTCTTGGTTGGGTAGGGTTGGCAGGATTGGGAATTTGAAATGCACAAAGAAATACACTTCTTTTTAAAATGTGTTGGTGTGAATATGAAGCAGCTAGTAGCTAAATAATGATGGGTGCACGGGTTGATCTCCAAGGTTAAGCAACGCTTGCAGAGGTCGGTCTGAGGATGGGTGACATATCGAAATTCCTCCGTAACTCGGAAAACATGTCATATCTTAACCATCTATGATAAATTGACTGATAGAGAAAGCCTTAAGCATTAAATCCACCATTGTGTATTCACCTGTGTATTGTATGAAGTTTTTAATAAATAAACTAACAAGCATACAAAACATAAGCTAAAATGTACTGCTACGACTGTACGCACATTTTTTTAAAGAGATTGTGTTTTGAACTAGAAATTTATATGAAGGATGTGCTAGAAATGGATTATACAACCGGAGGGATGGAATGTGACTATACGAATTATAGAAAGTCCGTTGATTGCCTCAAATCAATATCCCTACTAATATTCCGTACTAATCCCTACTTATTTATATTATTAATTAGTAGGGATTTATGTTAAAATTATAGAAATATTAAAATTGATTACACTAAAGGCTAACTTTATCTCGTGTCTTCTCCGGCCAATTTATCAGCATATTCTAGTATTAATGGTAACGGCAGCGTGTTTATATTACGACGTCCATCTTAAGGCACAGAGACCCACCGACAGCTTTTAACTTTTTAAAAATCTAGCAACCCTACCTATTCGAAATTCAAAACGGAACGCGGGGCGGTGGGGTTTCATAAGTAAGTACGTGTTTCTAAGTTCCCGATTATATTGTCGGTTGGCGAGTGCCTGATTTATTTGTGTTGCCAGTAATTCGAAATATATTTCCCTTGTTGTGGGGTGAGGCTTGCAACTCTTAGTATTCAGGGTAATTTATTGATGTTACTGGTCGGTTAAGATGTTTTGATTTTGATAAGAGGTTATTGGTGTGTGTGTTGTATTAAAGTTTTCGGGTTTAAAATTTTCACTTGAGCGTGAACTGTTACACAAAACTACATGCTACTGTCGGAATACCAGCGCTGTGATATTTTTTTAAAGTATCGCAGCTTATGCTGAGATAGGGACCTTTTTGACCTCGCACAGAATTATGATGCTTTTGCTATTTTTATTTTTAATTAATTTTTATTACCTACCTACCCATTGTTAAATTTATTTTATTGTTTTACTTTTTGTTTGTCTGGTGCGAGTCCCAAATAAATATTTTTCTTTCTTTCTTTCTTTCTTTGGTGCACAATGCGAAGATTGCTATCATGGCGGTTTTAATACGAGGGCTATAATTAAGTTTGAGCCTTTTTATTCTTTTAACTGCCAAAGAGCATGATAACGTTATTTTAAGCATTTAATTCCTTGAAAGTTTTTATGTAATTTTAAAGCACAAACATGCCAAACAGACGGCCTAGCACGAATGTTTTGACGTATACAATTATACATGCGTTACAGTATCGTTAGCGTCGCGTCGCGTCGCGGTGGTTTGAGGGGTCGCGGGTTGCCGATGGATGCAAGACGCACAGGACCGGTTGATGTGGCGACACTTGGGGGAGGCCTATGTCCAGCAGTGGACGTCTTTCGGCTGATATGATGATGATGATGATGATGATCGTTAACGTAAGTGAATTTTAAATAAAAAAAACAACCTCGTGTTATTATTATATTTTTATTAAATTTTATGCTACAATTTGTATTACCTATACAAAAATATGAATATAGTTTCCACTTCAAATAAATATTATGTGCGAAACGAGCACTATATTTATAAATAATAAAATGTTATGTTACGTTACCTATACGTCAAAAACATTCTTGAAAGGCTCTCTGTAGTAATATTATTCGTCATATTTTCTCATTACTACGGATAGGTATATGTCTCTTTAAGAACAAATAGAACATCTTATTTGCAACTCCAACAAATACAATGACAGCACCTTAGAAGTTCTCTACCCGCCCCAAGATAACACTAACTCGCACCTCTGAAATCTTATGCAAATATCACACAGTCCCCATGTAAAACTTTGCGCCGTAAAACTAATTAATTCCACTGTATATCCATGTTATATAAGCGAAATTTTGAGTGCTTCGTCTTCGTAGTGTCTCAGGTGGCGGGCCCCCATTCCCCCAAACCGCTTTGGGGGCCAACCCACCCCGCGAAGCGTCTATTTTCGCGGGGAATAAGTAACTGTGGCGTTATGTTACATCGCTATTGATTTTCTTAGTGGCTTTTAAGGCGGTGGCGGTGTAGTGTAGGTGGAATGGTTTGGGGGATCGTGACAGGTTTGGTTCATATTAGTTGGGGGTATTTTTGTTGCGTTAGCACACTTTTAAATGAAGTCTACACACTCGTGTGATAGAACGGAGAAGGAGAATTAGATAAAGCTGAAGTAAACGTTGTTTTTTTTTAAATTTTGGCTAGTGATCGTAAGAGATGTCACAACAACGATTATGATTATATTTTTAGTTAAATTTTAATGGTTTTGAGTGTTATAGATTAGAGACAAGATATGGAGATAGGTATGCAGTTTCGGTGGACAATAAAGTATAGCCTAGATTTATTTTATAAACTGGCATACGGGTAACAGGTTAAAAACATGAAAATAATCTTGTAATAATACTACAAGGTTTTGTTTACAAAAAATTTTATGTATGTGCCTCATTTTCACGTGAATAAACCGTTTTTCTTTATTTTTATTATTTTCATGTTTTTAACGCGAAAGATTGTCTAAAGTTTTATCAGAATTTGGAAATTCTGATTAAAGTTGAGAAAATTTACATATTAACAGCATATTCCAAAACGTCTTCACCCAGTACATAAGACACACACATATACAAACACCAAAGAAGCTTTACTTACCCATAATATAGAGAACATTATAATAATTTTAATGGAATCTTGTTAATCCCACCACAGGGGGGTAGCGCGGCACCCCAGCCTCCCACCCCACCCCATACCGTGCGTATAAAATTACATAAACAGAGCAGAAACTATAACATTATATCTAAGACGTTTCAATTTAATTGAAATTTTAATTAAATTAGTCTTCGCGTCTTAGAGGAGTTCAATTTTGCTATTAATTTAGGGTTTATTTTGTGGTTTAGTGTTTTATGAGAGTTTGAATGTTGAAAGGGCGTTAGAATTTTAAAAGGTGTTGGAGAAAATTATAATCATCAAGTGAAATGGCGTATTCAAATCACTTTGAATATTTTGAGTTATCTCGAAAATTGAAACACAAGGTTTGTATGCAAAATTCGTGGGCTTTCTGTGTTTTTTTCAAAGCCTATATCGAAATTTATGGTTTGAGAATAACGTATGTATAGGTATGCTTTCAAAATTTCAGTTTGCTGCTGAAGTAGTTGGAATATCATGTAGTCGTTTAAGTTTTGTAAAATCTCATCCTTTACATTATCGATAGCAAATCACCTCCTTCAATTACTCCTAACAATTCTACATAGTCTTTCAAACTACACCACAGAACACTAAAACTTGTCTCAATCAAACCAGAAATAACGATCTCACAATCAAACATGGCCCTTATTACCCCATTAGCCATAAAAGGTCCGGACTCGAACTTAAAGCCGGCTAATAAGAGCCGTCGTTACGACGTATGTATGTGCGCAGTGCGTGGTAGGAATTTCATAAAGCTACTCAGTACCGGAAGACAATGCTAGTAGGTGGAGCGGTTGTCAAACTTTTTAAGGTTATGTAAGTAAATTTTGACTGCGATTTCTTTTGTAATAATTGAATATAATACAATATAAAAATTTATTCGGCACAGACACAACACAATGGCAACACATATAAAAAAAGAATAATAACATAACAATAAAATTGTGCTGAGTGTGCCCGTGCGGAAAGGGTTACCATCTCAGCATTTGCTGGTTTTCAGTTGGCACACCGCAGTGACACACGGACGTGAGTAAATAAAATAAATCCGTACTTAAATATTTATATTTAGAATACATTAATAGATAATGTAAAAATATTTGTTGTTTTTTTAGTGTGTTCTACACTGTCCAGAGTAAAATTTTAAAGGACCTACAAATCTACAATATAAAATAAAAACGCGGGCCGCTCGACACGGTGACGCATTATCGAGTTCAAAAAAGCCTGTGACGAAAATCTGCCTTCCATAAAATTTTCCTATATTACAACCTGTGGTCACAACATGGGGGTTCTTAAGACAAGAGTGAATAGGTTACTTCTTGGGATGCATGAAGGAGCCTTCTCGTGTAGTGCAATTTGTTCCATCAGACACTCAACTGAACCGAGCGCTCGGCGCATCCTGGCCAGTCTCACCTAAAACCTTATAAGACTGGCCAATCCTTCCCTTGCGGTGGTAGGGCTAACGCCCGCCTGGTTCACGACCACCCTCCCACCGGAATTCGGCGTCAAGCAGCCTGCTGTGTTTCGTCGACGCGTGGGAGTACCAGTGCCTCAGGGCATCTTCTGGGCACGCTCGCTTTCATCATGAACCTCATCTATCGCTTTCCATGAGGCGTGATCGAGGTCAAAAACTAGCCCATTCATAAATAAAAAAAACTTTTAGGCAAGTATGCTCCATCGTCGACCACATCATCGCTTACCATCACGTGAGATTGTGGTGAAACGCAATCTTATCGATAATAAAAAACGGAATACTATACGTTTTTGTATTTATTGTTTAAGTTCAGCGGATCTGTTATATATGCTAGTCTTGCTTTGAATTGTAGTTGTTGTGTTAAAACACATGGTTTATATTTGATATCCGCTTCGAAGGACCATTCCGTCCCCATATACGAGACAGGATAAAAACTAAAATAAATCGATAATTTCAGGGCATAATCATGAAGCTTCTAGATATTATCCAGATTCTTATTTTACTTATTTATTTAAACTTTATCGGCGGACTTAATGCAACAAGGAATTCTCTACCAGTACCAGTAACAGTATTTTGTTTGCGTTTAGTATAAATTTCTGTCTTGGACAAAGCCAGAGATGCAGATGTATATCATCACGGTAAATGTGCTTCATAAAAGACGCACAGATGGATCCGGTGACGTGGTTCATGAAGAATATCACCCAAAGGAAAAAAAAGAAGTATAAAATAAATAAGGTGTGATATTATGGGACATGTTAGTATTTTGTAATTTCTTCAAAAGTCAGATGCAATCTTCTCTCTCTCCATTCATACGCCACACAGCACCACCTAAATTATTAAAATAAACCTCCAAGTTTGAGAACCTTAGCGTAAGTGGAAAGATGAGGCGGCATTCGCGAGGGAACGTCCCTCCGTACTTAATTACCTCCCGTGTAAGTACACATCAGTTGTTTTGTTAGACCTCTTCAATATTTATAAGACGTTGATGAAGGAATATCTGAGAATATATATAGGCTTTTGTTATGAATGGAGAAGGAGAAAATTAATTGAGTTATCCTTAACATTTTTTTAAATTGATTTTGGAAAGCGAGAAAACAGCGAGGACCATAGATATCACTATATCATCATTGGATCGGTTTGAAAGCTGAAAAATCAATACTTGGGAAGCTTTTCATGTCTGTCGGGACATTGCAGAGCTTACCGGACACTCGAGAAATATCCCACTGAAGAATGTTAGTTTCTTGGGAACAGTGTTATCCTTAAGAAAATATTTAAGATGTGTCTTGCCACTATACACAGGTTATAGATAATTAAACTAATATTTATTTAAACTTTATGTACAAATAGTGGTGCATGGGCGGTCTTAATGCAACAAGGCATTCTCTACCAGTCAACCTTTGGGTTTTAAAAGACTACTACTGGGGTAGGTGCACAATAAAAAAAAAAAAAATATAATTTTGTTTCGGAAAGAATATACAAATAATATACATTATTATTTTTATGTTCATATTATGCGGCCTAATCTTCTCGAAGTACAAATCCGACTAATATTGTTTTTTCTTTACTGATAACTACACTTGCGAACTCCATAAAAAAACGTTTTACAGAAGCGGGCAAAAGTTATCTATAATTTCAAGCCTTTCTCCCATTAGGGTTGGCAGAAATAACAGAAGCCTATGTGCTTGATATGATCCTTACATATTGCGTGTATAAGGAATTGATTCAATTTTATTCTGATTTTATAATCAGAGGGCAGCAAGCACGAATGTTTTGACAAATAGTATCATTAACGTAATTGAATTTTGAATACAAAACTCTTTCACAAAAAAAAAATACAACCGAATTCCAAATAAAACAAAACACTACAAAGTACTAAAATAACTTTAATTTTGGAAGTCGGTGTTTTCTGTTGTTTCTTCATAGTTTAACAACGACTCCCGATTTTTATTTTCATCACCACTGGAAAGTCAGGAAAGCAAAATACGCAATTTCGTTTACTTTTGATTTAAAAACCAAACTACAGGACGGATTTTGATGAAATTTCAATGGGATCAATCGCAAAGTATATACTTTCACATAAAAGAAAGAAAAGAATCGGTTCATAAATGATAAAGCAAATGAGGTAACAAAAATAAAAAAAATACAACCAAACTGAGAACGTCCTCCTTTTTTTGAAGTCGGTTAAAAACTACAACCCCATAGTATTTTGGTAAAATAAATATTATGTGCGAAACGAGTATTATAAATGATAACTATTTATAGTAAAATTCATTAATTCATTTAGATACTTTTATGTTACTTTACGTCAAAATAATTTAACAACATTTCTAACACCAAAAACAACATCCAGATTACAAATAGTTATCCGACTACCCTCATTGAAATTCACGTTGTATACCTACCTACATTCACAGTCGAAAAATCTCCCTCAACAGTCAAAATCGAAACAAAATAACAGTGTTTTCGCGAAACCAGACAGCCACCCTTTTCATTTGGCACCCCCGACTGCCCATTAATTACGACTGCCCAATAGTTTGCACAACTAATTCTTATGATAAATTGGAACGGTCAGGGAAAAATTGTTTCAAAATTAGTAGAGTATTTTCAGTTGTTTGGTTGTTTCTTGTTTTATTTTGATACTCGTATTTAAAGGGATATTATGATTACGGATATTATTATTTTCGCCCAGAGGTCTGAATCCGACCGTATGTATTTCATTTAAAAAAAAGCTTCAACTATGCCAAATCTCAAATTTTCTTCCTTCTGCGCAATATTCTTTAAAAAAATTGAACAGGAAACAATACATGATTAAACCTTAAAAACTGAAACAAAATTGTTTTAAAATATTTTTTATTTTACATCTTGGATTTATTTAATTCAAGTTACAATTTCATGCGCTTACAATTTTAATGTTTTAAAAACTGGACGTTATAAAAATAATAGCAGTCATATAAAACAAGACAACAGTCAAAGTGTGGATTTCTCTGCCAGCGTCTGTATTTCCCTTCCACGTATAACCCGTCTGCCTTCAAAGCAAGAGTGAACAAGCTCCTGTTCACGCTCCATAATATACCTCATCCATCGCTTTCCATCAGACGTGATCGAGGTCAACAGCAAGCCCATTCCTCAATCAAAAAATATTATATGTTAAAAAAACTAGGTATGTATTAGGTTGGGAAAGTCTTTTCGCAATTTAGTATGTATGAACTTGTAATAAAATCTCTTTGGCTAGATACTATTTGTATCTGGCTGGTTTTGGTATCATTGAAAGTTTAAATTTTAAAGAACATAATTCCAAATTCAAATTAGGAAAATGTGTGATTTTCACTTGTTTTTCTTACTGTCAAGATGAGATAATCTAATGAAGCAATTCGATACATTTTAAAATTTTGCTACAAAAAAGGTAAAAATGCAATGCAAGCCACAAAAAAATTTTGCGATGTTTATGGACCTAGTGCAGTGTCTGAGAGTAGCACAAATTTGGTTTAAGCGTTTTCAATCCGAAAATTTTGATGTCAAAGAAGGATGCCATTTTTGAAAAAGTGGAGCAAATTCAGCATATCAGTAGTTACGACGTAGCTGAAGAACTGGGAATTGACCAAAAAACAGATTTGGCGCATTTCAAAAAAACTGGGTACACAAAAAAGCTCGATATTTGGGTAGGTACCTCACGAGCTCACTGAAAGAAACCTAATGAACCGTGTACTCATTTGTGATTCTTTATTACGACGTTATGAAACCGAACCATTTTTGAAGAAGCTGATAACTGGTGATGAAAAGTGGATCACGTAGGACAAGATCGTGCGAAAAAGGTCGTGGTCAAAGGCCGGTCAGGCTTCACAGACTGGCGAAACCCGGGTTAACTCGCAACAAGGTGATGCTGTGTGTGTGGTGGGATTGGAAAGGCATTATTCATTATGAGCTGTTGCCACCAGGCAGGACCATCGATTTTGAACTCTACTGCGAACAACTGATGAGATTAAAGTAAGAAGTTTAGAGAAAGCGGCCGGAATTAATCAACAGAAGGGGTGTGGTTTTTCATCATGATAACGCTAGACCTCACACATCTTTAGCCAATCAGTAAAAATTAAGAGAGTTTGGCTGGCTGTTAATGCATCCGCCGTATAGTCCTGACCTTGCACCTTCAAATTTCCACCTGTTTCGGTCTCTTTAAAATTCTTTAGGCAGTGTCAGGTTAACATCACGAGAGGACTGCCAAAACCCCTTGTCACGGTATTTTGATCAGAAGTCCCAAAATTTCTATATCATGTTCCTACCTACAAGATGGCAAAAAGTTATCGAACAAAATGGTACCTATATACTTTAGTTAAATGTAAATAAACTATGCTAAAAAATGATTTGAATTTTCTTAAAAAATGCGAAGAAACTTTTTCCCCAACCTATTATTAAACACGACCAAAAATCCTTCTGCGAAAGTGTCTTTCTCAAAATAAAATAAACAATTTTTTACCCAAACCAAGTAAAAGTAAAATCAAAATCGTCAAAACCGGTTTCCCCTTACTTAACAGGACACAGACCAGTCTTATCTTTCTTTAAAGGAAGCTCGTTTTCAAGGAATGGGAATTTGAATCCCTTCCGAAAGATATAAAAGTATTCTAGTGGAGTGATTCAACCTGTTTTGATCAGGTTCTGTGAACGATAGGTCGTGGGTACGGTGTTTGGGTGATGAAAGGACATAGTAGTGATAAATAGTAAGTTTGTATTGAAATTGTGTGGGATTCAAAACATGTTTTTTTTTTCTTTAAGGTGGTCGGTCTGTATTTCTTTGTAAGTATTACGTGGGAATATGGAATAACTCTATTCGGTTATTTTATTTTATAAGTAATCATTTACACATAAGTTAGTACCAATTACTTTCTTTGTCTGAAATCTATCGTTAAAACCGCCCATTTTAATTAAATATCTTTTCAGTGAAAACCAGACTGCTAAAAACGGCTAAAAAGTCCCAAACAAGTCGCCAATTTATTATTTCCTACATTTTTGGTATCACTTTTATTCTGATAGGTTTTGAGGAAAACAAAATTTGAAGACATAATTAGGGCACAAAAAATCGGTGTTATAAATTTTTAAATATGTACCCAGTGTCACTCTAACAATCAAGATGAATCTAACGGCACTCAAGCTAAAATCTATCACGCCGTTTATGCTACAGAGCGTGTCAAAGAAATATACATACATATTATCACATACTTACATACACTTGAAAAACATAACCCTCCTTTTGGCGCAGTCGGGTAAAAAACGGATAGTCAAAAGGTTCTGAAGTGGCGATCGCATATCAGAAGACGCAGCTTTGGAAAGCATCCTACAAAGTGGGCCGATGACCTGATGAACGCTGCGAGGATCCGCGAGCCGCATAGGTCCAGGATGTGGCGATGCTTTGGGGAGGCTTATGGCTACGGTGAACAGCTTTCACCCTTCGGCTTTCGGCTGAAATTTACTTATTGATTTTAGTGTGCATCATACTTGGCACAAAGATTTTTATCTTTCTTTGTGTTGTATAAAGACGTACCATTATCGAAATATATAATTTCCTTATGAAATCCATAACGAGCACAAGCCCGCATCTTAAAACAGCTACCTGAATCACCCTTTTAAACAGCACCACGCGGCTAAGGAAACCCACCCCCGTATCCCTTAAACTTAACAATACCGATACCTTCGAAAATTATTTACCAAACTACCCTCCGAACAAAACGGCCCGCATCACGCCTTCAAAACGAAGGAAATTATTCAAGTCTGATAAGAAGTGCGGAGACGTCAGTTAGAGTAATGTTTCCGCTTTTCCCGCCCCTCCTCTTCCTTAGGGCGAGGGGAGAAAGGGCTTATCGTACAAAAGGTATCGAGTCCCAACTCCCCTCTTTATAGAATTTTCGGGCTTTCCACTTCTGCGGGGTGTTGGGGGGTGTTCCCCCCTTTTTGCGACGTACATTTTCATTTCCTTCATCTTTCTCCGCTTTCGAGGTGGAATGGGATGGACTTAGGGTAGTTGATTTGATTTTGAGCCATGTAGATGATTCTGTAATTAAAGAAAATTGTGTGTCAGTTTAATCTGCCTTGAAAAATTAAATTGGCTAAAACATTACATATACGGGCGTTGATTATCTCTTTACTAAAGCCTGCAGTGTCATCTATGTTTATGAATTGAAAAGGTGGTGATTATGTTAATTGACTTCTAATCCCAATTGTCACAGATGCTGATAGTTATGATGACGTAGACATAATATTGTATGTGACATACATAATAACCAGGACATTCATATTTCAATCAATCTACCTAGGTACCTATGATTTTTTTTATGCCCTATATACGCGTTTGTACATAATTTTGCAGTTATTAGTCTAGTTGTTATGAAGTTATGTTACTTCATCATCACCATCATATCAGCCGAAAGCCGTTCTTTGTTGGACATATGCCTCCCCCAAATGGGAGGGGGGGTTGCCATAATCGCCACGCTTGGCAGGCGGGTTGGCGATCGCAGTGTAGCTGTGTACCTACAGAGAATGCCCATTCACGGTTAGTCCCCTCTTACGACACCCACGGGAAGTAATGGGATGGTGCTATTCTTTTACTACCAAGCCTTCTCCCAACTACCTACACATATTGGGACAAGATTCCAGTCTAACTGAATACCTACAGCTGAATACCAGTATTTCACATGGATAAGGGACTCACCAGAGAATGGGCAGCATCTTTCTCTGTAGGTACATTGCAACAGCTACACTGCGATCGCTAACCCGCCTGCCAAGCGTGGCGATTATGGCAAACCCCTTTGGGGGAGGCCTATGTCCAGCAGTGGACGTCTTTTGGCTGAAATGATGATGATGATGATGATGACGACTATCAAAGATTTTTCAATGACAGCTGACACCAATGGCTTAACGTGCTTTCTGAGGCGCGGAAGAGTCTTGTAAAGTATGGTATAATATTTTATTACAAAAATGTAAGGTGATAAAGTATGGCTACTTAAAATATCCCAGATTTTCTTTGTGTATTGTTTATTTTTTTTTTAATGGATGGGAAATCATCAAATGACTCCTGCCGCTCTGGGCGGAGCGGAAGGGAGTGTCAGACTCTTACTGACTATTACTCATCCGTGCTCCTCGTAGTGCCCTTTGCTTTCCATGGCCTCTTTCGATCAAAATCTGCATGTATTGTTTTGCTTAAAGTTACAATCTCGACCGTGCTTTGTTTTTCTTAAAACGACAAAATAATTATTATTGTCTTTTCTTAGTTCAACTTTACATTAGAATATTTACAGAAATAACACCAGACCGCCATATTTCAGAACTTAAAGTTATACAGAAAATGCAAGCAATGCCCATTTAAAATACTTTCAAAGCGTGCCGGTATAAAATTATGCAAACTACTGTTTTTATTATGCAGGTTGCTGGTTTTACAAACTATTTCATATTCTGTAGAACGAGATAACTTTTTGATTTCATGGAATATATACGAATTTACATAGTTATGAATATTTTTATAAGAATAATGTTAATTGTCTGTTTTTTAAGGGTGGGTATCATCTAAAGACTTCTTTCGCTCTGGATGGAACGGAAGAGTGTTCCTCCTCATGCCCTTAGCATCCAGGGCCGCGGCGACTCTTTTGAACAAATTCCGCAATGTTATGATTTTTTATTGTCTCTTTGCATATGAGTGTTTATATAATGTGACTAAAGCCTCGTTTCCACTAGACAACATTTGACGCGCAACGCGTGACGCCCAACATGTTCAGCAACGTTGCACAACGACGTTGCCAGCAGGCGCGTAACAGTTACAATGTTACTAAATAAAAGTTGCTCGTTGCCGTTAAACATGAAGCGCAACATGTTGTGCATCATGTCGCGCGTCAATTGTTGCCTAGTGGATATGCGGCTTTAGGATTCATTATCATTATTCTGCCTACCACGAGTGGTTATATCACCATAATGTTTTTTTTTTTAATTTATCAACCTTACCATATCAAACCTGTTGTTATTGATCTGGTTACAGTCATTATCATCATCTCAGCCGAAAGACGTCCAGTGCTAGACATAGGCCTCCCCGAAGTACTTCTCGACACATCGACCGGTCTTGCGCCTCCCGCATCCCGCGCTTAATAAGGTCATCGATGTGCTGCGTCTTCCAGATCAGGCTACCACAGTTCCTAGTTCGAATTAGAATTGAATGTAGTTTAAGATTTTTTACTCTCTTACGACATTCTCCACGAGGAACTCGACAAATAACATTGTTATTACATACAAAAATGTCTAGGAAATCAAAAGATACATTGAAAAGCTAAAATCCCGCTTATGCATGTACCCTTATGAACATAAACGAAGTAAAATCTGGAATCTCAGAATATTAGCAAGACTGTCTTGTAATTTGTTAAAGGTTTGATTTTGTGTTTGTATTACATAAACAAAAGCGACGCAAAAACGTATCCCCAAGTCCATCCCTGCACCCAATTCCCCGTCTTACACCAGCAACCTTAGACGCCCCCTCCCACCCCATTCCACCCCTTTTCCACCCGCGTACTTCGTTAGTGAACTTCCATACTTTGTAATATGCAAATGTAGCTTCTAAGGGGATGCGGCGATGCCGTCGTCTTAAAATGAATTCATTACGCAGGTGTCTGTATAGTAGGTATTGATTATGATAGGGTAATTAGCTAGTGGGAAAAAATAGGTAGGTAGGTTTTGGTGTGCGGAAATTCAGATTTTTTTTTTGTAATTAAAACTCAAAATAAAATCCTTTTTTTGACGAGGTTGTAAGGAATGGTCATTCGCTATTTACTGATTTTTACCCATTTACTTTTCGTTCATATTTTTATGTACATCTGCTGTTTTGGTGTCTCTAGGGTAGGTAATGATTTTAAAAGTGGAATTAGCTAGCAGGTTTTTGAGGGTGCTTACATAGGTAAAAAATTTGGAAGGTAGGTTTAGGTGTAGAAACGCGAGGTTTTTGTAATTTAACCACGATTTAAACTCCTGATTATTTCACGAGGTTGTAAGGAATAATAATTTGGCGTTCTACTGTTTAATAGTGTAATTAGCTTGTAGGTTTTTGAGCCACTTGAGAAAAAATTGCGAGAGGTTGGAGATTTTTAGACCTCTTAAAAGAGGTCATTCTGGGTCATTGTACTCATCATTTTGAAAAACTTTTACAGTGGCACCACAATTGAAATCGAGAAAAAAAACCAACTGCCCCGTACATTTCTTTGCTCAAATGTTCTGAACAGCTGATTTTCTTTTCGCGTTTCGAAGTTTCAAGCAAACTCATTTCGTTCAGCACTTAAAACGTGAACAGATAACTAACGGATAGACCAACAGAATTAAGCAATTTCGTATTTATTAATATTAGTATGAATAAAATATAAAAATATTCCACATGCTTTATTAAAAGAACTTTTTAACAAAAAAAAACCGACTTCCAGAAAAACACTACAAAGTGCAAAATAACTTTAATTTCGGTAATCGGTGTTTTTGGTTGCTTCTTCGTTATTTGACACCGACTTCCAAAATTAAAGTTATTTTGTACTTTGTAGTGTTTTTTTCGAAATTTTTGGGATGCATGAAGGAGCCTCCTCGTGTAGCGCAATTTGTTCCATCAGACACTCAACTGAACCGAGCGCTCGGTGCATCCTGGACAGTCTCACCTAACACCTTATAAGACTGACCAATCCTTCCCTTGCGGTGGTAGGGCTAACACCCGCCTGGTTCGCGACCACCCTCCCACCGGAGTTCGGCGTCAAGCAGCCTGCTGTGTTTCGTCGACGCGTGGAAGTACCAGTGCCTCAGGGCATCTTCTGGGCACGCTCGCTTTCATCATGGACCTCATCTATCGCTTTCCATCAGGCGTGATCGAGGTCAAGAGCTAGCCCATTCATAAATAAAAAAAAAAAAAAAAAACCGGTTTTTTCTTCGTTAAATTTTTTTTCACTTTTTGTGGTACCCCTCGCCTAACAACGCCACTGAGAAGTCACAGTAAAACGAAAGTACGCAATTTCATATACATGGATGATTTTTCCATATATTTTTTCCAACTATTTGGATTTACAAACCAAACCACTGAACCAATTTTGATAAAATTTTCATGGGACCATTTTTGAGAAGTAACAAAAAAAGAATTTTTCAAATCGGTTGGCAAGCGACGGAGTTATGCGCGAACAAACATAAAAAAAAAATACAAACATCCGAATTGAGAACCTCCTTTTTTAGAAGTCGGTTAAAATAAAATATTTCCTATCACGTTATTCCGCCCAAGCTCGGCCGTCGCTCCACCCGCCCGCCGCGCGCCGTCGGCACGTGGAACACCACCTCTGTACGTAACACAGCCTTCCAGGAATGCACTTTACAGGTTTTAAAGGCAGCCACATGTTGCCTTATTGAAAAATGTGGGGTTGAGGTTTATGTAGGGGGATGTAGGGGAAGTAGGGGGTAACTTGTTTTGCAATATTATAACGTTTCAAATAGGTTAGCTTAGCAAGCATTATCTATTGCTATAATTTTCTTGTATTTTTTTTCACAATCAGTATAGAATCTACCTAAAATTCAGCGCTTTGAACTTATAAGACTTTTGAAGAATGTTGTTCATCTAATATTTTATGGCAGAAGGAGTTTTATTAATTAGAAATACACGTTACGCCTTGGATACCAGTACCAATAGGTTTGCGTCATAAAAATAGTACTGGTTTTACATTTTAGTTTATTTCTTTGTCAAATAATATAAGTGAATTGTAGATTGGAATAATGAATAAAATTTTGGAGAGATTTTTGAAAAATGATAATATTAACGCAACGGTAGCAGTAGAATTAGACATGAACCCGTAATTGAAGTCTTAGTTCATGTTGTATACAGAGGGCCTTTTTTTTAAGGATGGGAATTGATCAAATGGCTCCGCTCCGCGCAGAGCGGAAGGGAGTGTGAGATTCTTACTGACTAAAACCCATCCGTGTTCTTCCTAATGCCTTTTGTGTTTCAGGGCTGCGGTGACTCTTTCGAACCAATTCCGCAACCCTGGCAGGATACTGAGAGTCTAGCATGAATGTTTTGACGTATTATAGTAAGGTTACAGTACCGTTAACGTACCTAAGTGAATTTTGAGTATCAAAAAACTACAATCCCATAGTATTTTGGTTTAATTTTTTGCGACATACATATACATAATCAGTGTTACACAAAAATATGAATATAGTATCCAGTTCAAATAAAATATAAGTTTAAGTTAAGTTTATTCAATCAAGCTATCATTGAAATCACCTTTAACAAACATCCAGAAAGAGAGTCTAGTTAGTACAACTTGTGCATACATGTCATTATATACACCTACGTCGCTTGGCCTTATTCTATCAAGATCTTAACACTTCTCCATCATTATTGTGATACGACTTATAAGATTAGACAATATTAAACGATTGTAGTAATTCAAATGCGTAAGGAATGTCGAATGAGCTACGAGTTGTCCACTGACCCAAAATCTTCTGTCGGAAACAATACATCAATATTTTGCTAAAGATATTTTGTTTTGTAACATGACAGCCCCATGAATGTGTTGAGTAAATATGAAATGTGAAATGTAATTGACTTTATTAAGTGTGAAATTCCATTTGTAATTAATAATGTTGAAGTTCTTATTTCATAAAATGGTTGCAAGTAAATACTAAATACATTTTGACACAAGTGAGTTTCACACATATTATGTGCGAAACGAGTAAGTATTATAAATTATAGTAAAATTTTAAGTCACATTATCTACTATAATAATACGTCAAAAATATTCGTGCTAGACCCTCCAATTGCCATATATCGTTCCTAACATTTCATTTCATATCCTACAGACCAACATACATACAATGCCCTTGTAACAAACAGCTGACGAGTGCGGCCAAGGCCACAGTTCCACTGCTGGGCAACCCGCAAGCAAACACGATCGTCCTCGCCCACTACAATTAAATGACCCTGACAATACGCATGGCGTTACTACGAGAAGTCGAAGGGGATAGAATATTATTGAACTCATCCCGTTCGAGAACATTCTGTTTATTTACAGCTATAACCCGATATATGTTGCCCGGGATGACTTATGGAACCGAAACGTAGTCGCTCACAATGGGTCTCATCAGAAGGCTTAAAGTCACCCAAAGGGCAATGGAGAGGGCAATGCTCGGAGTTTCCTTGCGTGATCGAATCAGAAATAATGATATCCGCAAGAGAACCAAGGTAACCGACATAGCCCGAAGGATCGACAAGTTGAAGTGGCAGTGGGCAGGGCACATTACTCGCAGAACAGATGGTCGATGGGGCTGAATAGTTCTGGAGTACTGGAAGACGCAGCGTTGGAAGGCCTCCCACAAGATGGACCGATGACCTGGTGAGGGTCGCTGGTAGCCGACGCACAGGACCGGTTGTTGTGGCGACACTTGGGGGAGGCCTATGTCCAGCAGTGGACGTCTTTCGGCTGAGCTGATGATGATGATAACCCGATAGACTTCGTTCTGTTGAAAGCTTTGGACTGTGGCAGTGACAGCTAGGGACTATTTTTTTTACGTGCAACTTCTTCTCCTTATGAAATTTCCTCGGACTTAAGAATACTTAAAATAAAAAACATTATAGGTAAAATGGTTCAGCGCCGTTTGCGTTTAGAAACACTTTGACGCATTAATTTTTATATAAATTTAAATTTGAAGATAATTAATGTTTTAAATAACAATGATTCAATGAAGGATTATAATAGGTTTAAGTATGTAGCTTTATCCTGTGGTTTAACGCACAGGAACTGTGCATCAATCAGGGATTTCCTATGACACAGCTTTCCATCAGAGAGAATGTTTCGTAAACTGATTAGTTTTTCAAGAGATTCCCGATTACAGAAGTTATTTAGACCAACCTTTCTTTTCCTGATTCCTAGTTATAAAGCGAGAGATTGGTCCAAATGGTATGTCTAAAAAGAGAGTAGAAGTGCCTACAAGATAGAAGTCTTGTTCCGTGGCAGAAAAGTTGAAAATAGAATGTTTTTAAAACGTATAATCATAGATAGAAATAACATTTATCACGTTGAACAACTACTATTTTTCGAGTTTTCTATTACGTTTACTCAAAACTATGTCTGTACTAGGTTTTTCACTTACATTCAAATGCATCCACACAAGAACAGTTCTCACAAAAACGTCCCTCATATTTATTTTTTCACCTTATATAATTTTCGCAAAAACCAATTTAAGTCTAAACTCGATATATTCTAAAACCTTGACCTATTCCATATTATCTCTAAACATTCGTGCAACATACTAGTAGGGGTTACGTCCCAACTGACCGAAGCTATTCCTGTCTGCCACGGAGATTTGATTGACGTCACCGTGGTGCTCGCAAGTACTTGTCGGCAATATCAACTTGTACAAGTATTTGGTATGTAAACATATGCTTTGATTGTTTGTATTATTAGTTTTGAGAGGTTTTGTATGTTGAAAGGAAAATTATATGAGTTTTTTTGTAGATACTGCAGTGCGATTCTGTAAACATGTCGAAGTGAACACTTGGGCGTGGTGCACGATGGGTGAGTTGTCAAATCATACAAATAAGATGGAATGACAGCTCACTTGTCGTTCACTCCGCCTAGGTGTACATTGTGAGATGGAAACAGAATCGACGGATACTTGTAGTGTGTGATAGGATAAATCACGCTTCGAACAATTTCAACGTAGAATTTAAGTATTTTTTTGTTTTAGGTTCGCAAAGTGCCGACGGCATGCAACAAAGCAAGATTGCTTGTAAAAACTGTGAAATTGAAAGGTTTATTCAAACACGTATTAGAAAACCCCTGAACTTCGCCATTTCGGTTCTCAGTCAATTCTTGATTGGCAATGCCATGATTTTCTCACTTATTTCAATACTGAACTTAATTTCGAATCTATTCTTTCATATACGGTTTCATAGAAATCATGAAATAAATAAGAAATGCTCCCATAAATGTACAGTTCACAATTTTGTTTACATTTGAAGGAATGATCAGAAAGCTGAACAATACAACGTGTTGTTCATAATGATGAGTACAATGACCCCTCAAGTGGTATTGCGTTTATTCTGGTACACGTTGTATATCACAGATATCATATTAACAGTTTAGCCTCTCAGACAGAACCAGCTTAAATGCTACCAACATAATCGAACCAAATCTGACCTACAGACAATATACCTACCTGCTAATACCAGAATTATTATCGCAATGGCTACTGAGTGACCTTGACACATCCGGGCATCGATTCGGGCATGCATCGATTGTATGCCCGGATTGCCCGGTAATTGGGCTTAGTGACCGGGTGGCTCCTTATTCAAATTAATAATTGGAGATTGATTTTGAGGGTAGTTGTGAATATTGGTGTGTTGGATTTCTGTTAGGGTATGTCTTGTCTTAAGATATTGTGGAAATTATGGCAGTGGTTTGTTTTGTAATGCTGAGTGGCTGTATTTTTATATCAGCGTCTAACATTTAGTAAGTGGCATACAATTTCATAGATGTTTGTTTTAAGTGGAGATCGCTAAAGAAATTTTGTTGAAGGCTTGCCTGAAGAATAAAAAAAAAAATATTAACTTTTATTTGTGATCGACCTGGTTGTATTCAGCCTTTGTTATTAAATCATTAAAATGAAAAATGCCGACAAAATACGGCCAATTGTAGATAAGAATTTTTGGGTCTTTGGAATTATGCATTATAAATAAAAATACCGAAACCGGGGCCTTTGAGGTGGTTTAGAAACTCTGACACTAAGGTGTGTGGTCGTTAGACCTTACTTGGGCAGTAAGGTCTAACGACACAATAAAGTAGAAGAAGAAGAAGAATTAAAATATGCTTTTACCGAAGCCTTTTACAGAATTTGGTGGTTCTTAAAGCAAGTAATACTTCAAGAAGTCTTAGTTAATCCCTACTTCCCTACTAATATTATAAATGCGAAAGTAACTGTCTGTCTGTCCTTCTGTCTGTCTGTCTGTCTGTCTGTCTGTTACGCTTTCACGCTAAAACGGCCTGAACGGATCGTCATGAAATTTGGCAGATATATATCCTGGGATATGAAAAAGGACGTAGGCTACTTTTTTTACGCGATAACCACGTGGGCGGATAATATTTACCGACATCCACGTGGGCGGAGCCGTCGGCAAAAGCTAGTTTATTATAAATGAAAAAGTGTATTTGTTTGTTTATTTGTTACGCTTTCACTCCTAAATAAATAATACAGTTTTGATGAATTTTCGTAGTTACAGAGGTAGATAAAACCCTGGACACGGTTGTAGACTAAGAAAACGCTATAGTAGATTCCAGATAAATGTGCAATAACGGTCATTGACCCACATACATTTATTGACTTTCTTAAAATCAAAAACAGAAATAAAGACTTAGAGCAGTCCTGAATCTACTTCTATCGTGATCCTTTATGTTCTCTAGTAATGTAAAATGGTTCATAATGTATTGTTCGGGTATCTGCGAAGGGATATTAGGGAAAGGTCAATGTACTTTATTGCAAGTTTATCTGGCACAAAGTATAGTCCTGATTAATATTATAATGCTAAAGTGAGTTTTATTGGTTTGTTACGCTGAGGAAATTTTGATGAGGTTTGGTACAGACATAGATAAGACCCTGGTGATGAATATTCGCTTCTTTGATGCGAGCGAAGGCTCAGGAAAAGCTAATTTCTCATACAAAAATAAACCAAAAAAAAATTCGACATAACCACAATCTAACATTGCTCATCCACATTTTTGTATTTATGGAAAATCCTTAAATGACTCCCTCCGGTTGGAGTCGAGTGTCAGACTCTTACTGACTAAAACCCATCCGTGTTCCTCCTATTGCCCTTTGCGTTCCAGGGCCACAGTGACAACAAATTCCAGGATCATCCCCTACACTTTATCGGCGTGACCGTCCACGCAACAATTGTTTACTACTCCACAAGTGAGTACGTACCGCCGGGTAATAATAGACGTCCAGCTGAGTCCTTGACCTCGAGTTGGACCTCCACGGTACCTACTGTCCGACTTGACATATACATATATGTATATCTACCTACTAACTAAACTAAATGTAGATAGCTAAGGGTCAATTCCACTTATTTTGAAGCAACATTCGCATTTGTCTGTTATAATTATTTAGTCTGTCAAAAAAACATTTTTGATAGATTGCAACTGAGATGTGAATTGGCTATTATTATAAAAAATCATCTGTCGCATTGCGTCTCGAAATGAGAATGAAGTATTGATTTTTATTGTATCATTATATTTAATTTATAATCGGGATGATTCCTGGTTAATAATTATTATGATTATATACCTATAGTCCGTCAGTTAGATTACCGAAAAATTATTTGACACGTATTTTTTGCTTTATCAAATCAATAAAAAATTACGAAGACAAAACGCAGCAAAGAGTGGAGGCTCGTGACGTCACGTGTGAGTAAAAATACAGTGTAGGTACTTACAAGTGACTTCACACGAGTTTTCAACGTACTGTATCGTTTTCATTTCTTGTTTACGTGAAAAATAGATTTTTTTGTCATCTACCCTATCATGTTATTGGACATAGGACAAAAAAATATGTTATAAGTAAACAAGTGTATAATTCTGGTATTATCGCACAGGGCTATCCCTTTATAGACTACCTTTGAAGTGTAATATTAGACGTCCGTCTGAATCCTTGACCTCGAGTTAGACCTCTACAGTACTGCTGTCCGACTTGACATATATGTACAATATATACCTGCTTACTTACTTACTAAACTATATGCAGATAACTTGCCTTGCTAATTATAAAATTATCTGTCATCTCGACATGACTTCAAAGTATATTTATGCACTATATTTTTTTATTGCACATCTCATAATGAATATAGGACAAATATTTATGTTGTAAACACGGGTATAATAGTGGAATTATGGCATAGGGCTATCCCTATAACGACTTCCTTTGAATGGTTTTAGCCAAAAAGATTAAAAAAAAACCGGACCAGTGTGTGTCAAACTCGTACACAAAAGGTTCCGTAGCGTTCGCATTCACAACGGAGTTGCTAAAAGTAAAAAAAAATGTCTAACTTCCCTATATCTATACAAGTATTGACATCGACTGTTGCTGAGATAATATTGCGAATTTAATTTCAACTCTTGTTAAGTACGAGAATAGTCTTTCAAGCACATTTGAAGAAGAATGAGTTTTATGGAGAGAAGAAAAAATGATTTAAAAGAGTGTCCGTGGAGTTTCTTGCACGTTCTTCTCCTTAAAGATACACGATTTGGAACGTGCAAATAGCTTCATCACTTTGACTAACCGACCTTGACAATTCAAAATTGCCTGTAAATGGTTTAATTGAAATGAACAAAATTAGATCAGAACCTTAGTCTACAGATTCGGCATAGTGTTAGTAGGTCCTCAACGAAATATCACAGCGGTCAACAACACCAGTCCAGTGGGACTTTGACCCTCGACAATTAAATCCGTATGTCCCAAGGCTGCGGACAAATACGCAAACTGAGCGGATTTTGTAGCGGATATTGACTATTTCAAGTCTGCGTTTGTTTTTGTAAGTATCATGTTAGCTTTCTCTTTTTTATACCTATCTGGATTCGGTTAGAGTGGTTGTAGCAACATACTCAAGTCAACGTGAATTCTAGTGACAATTATAAGATCTCTAAATGAATAAGTATTTTGTGTATCTAAATGTAATACTAGTATTTTAAGTAAAATAGCTACCTACTTACCGATACCAGAATTATTTATGTTATTGTTATTAAATTTTTATCTGAAAGTAATTGTTTAGTTTTCATGTAGATATAATTTTATGAGTATGTAGTTTATAAGTATGTAGTAACTTTTTCTGTGCATTGACAGAAAAACGACTGCCCCATATATTTTTGTGCGCATGTAACTTGACAAAATGTACAGAACAGCTAATTTTTATTTCGCGATATCGGGGTTGTATATCTTGAAGTATTCATAGTGGAGGTGTTTTTATTAATTTATGTACTCCGTAGATCTTGAATAAAGTGTCACGTTATGCCATCGTCAGCGGATGGGATTTTAACAACAAAGTACACATTACATTACATTACATTGCATTAGGAACAAAAATACTTGGCACCTGAACACAGGACTTTTCCCATCAGTAATTAAACCAAACTCTAATGAACTGACTCATTTCTTTTCAGATTATAGAGATCTTAGAGATGTTGTTTAAAAATTTTCACAGATTACCGAAAAATTTAGTTTTTAGAAATGATCAAGAGAACCTACAGGATTTGTTGTAAACTTTATTTATTATTTATTTTTTACTTGATTGTACACCTCATTACAAGAACAGGATAAACATTTATAAAAATAAGTGTACAGTGGGCGGTCTTACTTTTTCACATAAATCATCACCATATTCCTACCAATATTTCACGTTATTTGGGTTCGGTGCAATTAGTTTTTTTCCTCTATTCCTGTCAACCGTCATGCTATCGCAGACTTTCTATATAAGACTCAATTATTTTTTTTATTAACTCCGTACTGTCTCACTGCCTCTGCCCACCAGTGGGACAGTACAGTGCAGTGCAGTGGGACAGTTTTGGGAGAGTCCAAGACTCAAACATTAGTACAAAATAATTAAAAGATTGAAGTGAGCCCCACCAATTTTATCTCAGACAAACAACGTCACATTCATAATACTATCATTGCTGTCTACCCCACATCTAAATAGGGCACAAATGTAGTCATGGTACATTCATAACATAAACAGATCTCAGTGTCCAGCCGAACGATGCCCTTGAACTTAGCGACGCCGACGTCCGTCCAGTCCAACGGATGGACTTATTGTGTAAGCATTGTGATTTTATTGCAATTTGGACGCAACTGCGATTTTTGTCTCTCCACTTCGTCAACTGCTGTTTGGTTTACTAAAATTTGAATTATGGGCTCTAGCTAGACATAGTGATATTTTATCAGCGGTAAAAATTGTCATACAAAAAAAAATTGAGATTAACCAAAGTTTGAAATTTCTGACAATCGCCATTGCTGATAAATTGTCAGTATTTGTGAGCGAAAAAAGAGCGATTATAGAAGAAAATTAGAACCGAATTCCGAATATAAAAAACACTACAATAACTAACAAACAAACAACCACTAACTAACAACTTTAATCTAATAACTTTAATTTCGAAAGTCGGTATTTTTGGATGTTTCTTCGTTTTTGACACCGACTTCCGAAAGTTATTTTATACTTTGTAGTGTTTTTTTATTTGGAATTCAGTTGTATATTTTGCAAAAAAAAAAAATATTTACGCTTTCTAGTGGGTGGGTTGTCATTTTGGTTGGAAGCAAAATACGTAATTTCGTTTACATGGATGACATATTTTTTTCAGTTATTTTGATTTAAAACTACAGAGCCGATTTTAGTGAAATTTCAGTCTTCAAGTTTCAAAGACCCAATCGTAAAGCATAATATTCTTTTACGAAATATTAAAATTTATCAAATCGGTTCATTATTGACGGATTTATTAAATAACAGAAAAAAATACACGAATTAAGAACCTCTTCTTTTTTTGAAATCGATTATTAATAACGTCAGAAGTTTTCTGTAACTGCCTATATTAAATAGGTTATTGAATCTGTACAATCTTGTTTTCAGAAGTTTATTTGCTTTATACAGTTCATTGCTCCAGGGGCTTTTTGTCTGACAGCAAATGAGTTATACTTATTTACTTGCACAGAATTCTTGTGTCTTCATCTGATACAGCGTGCTTCGGAAGGCACGTATAAGCCGGTGGTCCCGGCCGCCAAATGGCGGTCGTCAAACCATGTCAGAGGCCCTTGAGGCGGTTTAGAAACTCTGACACTAGGTCGTTAGACCTTACTGCCTACACGAAGAAGAAGAAGATGACAGCGTGATAACTTGGCTTACGACAATTCTACCGTTTACTAGCTTAGGTAGCTTCCCTACAACCTGCCAGGGTTGCGGATTTCGAAAGAGTCACCGCGGCCCTGGAAAGCTAAGGGCACTAGGAGGCGCACGTATGGGTTTTAGTCAGTGAGTGTCTGACACCCAGAGCGGAAGGGGTCATTTGATGATTTCCCATCAAAAAAAAACCTTCATGCACAGACATACATAGGAAAAAATGCTTCTTTGCAATGCAATGCTTTTCGCACTAGTCTTTCAACAATCGAAATTCATCACCATAAACATTGCAATAGTTTCACAAGTAGGTAACATAATCAACTATAAAGTTTGACGTGGTCAATTGTCCGGTCGTTGACCTTGACCTAACAATGGACCCGGGCCCAAAGGATGTAGGTTGAACATGTTACACTTTCCAAGTGTGATGTAAGGTTTAAAGTTACATGCTTAATAATACACCTACTAAAATGAGATCGAAATTGTGAAGATACGTATGGTAACTATTTTTAAACGGTTTGTACTAAAAACTGTGAAACTTTTATTATTTATTAGTTTATGATAAGTAAACTTTATTGTACACCTTATAATAAACTCATAACCTTTTTTTTAGTTCGGGAAATTATCAAATGACCTTGATCAATGTCCTAATTTGGGACTAGAAACAGTTTTTATCCAGTTGTACGATTCCTGTTTTCGAAAATCAAGTTGGTAATGCTGGTAAAAGCTAGTCTAATCTTCATAAATGTAACACTTTTTGTGTTACAGGAGAAAATTTTACACTCAAACTGATTTTTAAATTATCAATTAAGTATTACTCAAATAAATGTTATCTGACAATTGACAAAGTCTTTTTCTATCTTTTTCAGTGTGCACGGGCGTACTAGGCGCCGCGCGCGCCTCGGCCGGCCCGTCAAATCAGAAGAAAAGTATAGGTACTTTTCTTCTAAGGTTTATTATAAAATTACAATTATTCTAATTACATTACAACTTAACAACAAACATAATTATAATAAAACACTCTGTTGTCCACACCACCTTTAGCAACTGCTAGACAACCGATTGCTCCACAGCGTTACACGCTGCACCCACTTCAATGGGCATTAGCTGTCTATCAACCAGTATTGCAAACCTACCAAGAAGGCTTCGTAACCCTTATGTTAGATACGAATAGTTATTAGTAGTAACTACCAACAGATACAATATAAAAGAATATAATACTCTTTTTTAAGTAGGACTTAAGTACATAACCTCAAAAAAATATATAAAAAATCTTAACTTAGTATCTAAACCTTATAAGGCGTTAAAAATTTGAGAAGAAGCTGTTGGAATGCATCGGCCTAGTCTCTCGAGTCGAATGGTTAATAGTAACTACCTACGGATGGTTAGTATTTGTGTCAAGGCCAGTATATTGATTGTCTCTTGATTATCTTGATTGGTATGTACCTAATTGTAATATGTAGGTGAGGAGCTTGTTGGGTATGTTATATCAGTGTGGTAGATAGGTATGTGGTTATTCTCTATGCATTGCAACGTAGGTTTGGTATGTTTGAGAATTCGAGGGTCGCGGGTAGCTGATGGATGCGAGACGCACAGGACCGGTTGTTGTGGCGACACTTGTGGGAGGCCTATGTCCAGCAATGGACGTCTTTCGGCTGATGTGATGATAATTGCTGAAGGTTATTTAAGTTTTCCTCCTAGTTATGTACTGCTTTGAATCTGAGTGTGACACAGATATAGTTCAATTATTGTTTAAAGGTATTCTCTAGAAGTAATGATCAAAAGGCAACATCGTGGCTAAAACATAACAGCCGCATGAGTCGATCTTCAAGGTTAATCAACGCTAGCCAAGGTCGGTCTGTGGATGGGTGACCATCTTAACATACCGACACTTCTCCGTGCCTCGGAAAGCACGCTAAGCCGTTGTAGCCGGCTGTCATTTATAGATCAAAAGAAAATCTAACTCCAGTCTTGCAACGAAGTACCGTGTTATCCAGTTAATTGGTTGTGGAGTTTGGTAGGCAGATGCTCCATATAAAATACTGGTGTTCAGTTGAATCCGGTTTGACTGGAAGCCGATCGAAGACTGATCCGAAAGAAAAAATACTGGTAAGTTTTTTTTGTTTTTTATTAGTGAGAACAAAATTCTTAATAATTAATTACGATCTAGCTTAGAAGTCTAATAAGCAATTTAACTCTTACTTAATATGTTACGTGATAGATTATGTTAAAACTAAGAATAGTGTTTATTTGCACTCATACCTCATCAGCTGTCATTAAAGCAGACACAATAGTAAAACAATGGCGTCACATCTCCTGGAGATGTAGTAACTGACAAGCTAATACACAAGTCCGTAGCACTTCCTTAAAGTCTGATATAATTTATAAAAACACTACGTTCATGTGATGTACAATATTGTTACTATTATTCATTCACTTTTTACTTACTGCTAAGTGACATACTTACATAATTTAATATTTCCAGTAAAGGCACCTAAGACATACCTACACATTTCCAGAAAAGGGACAGTTCTACAGGCTACGGGAGCAGTCTCGGAAAAAAGATAGTGTTTTATAAGAAAAGTCTATGGGCGCGACGTAGGCGTTTCGCTTCTCTATAGTAGGCGCCAGATAAATGAAGACTAACGGTCATTGACCTTTCCGTAATATCACTTCGTAGGTACCTACCCCCAGACAGTAAATTATGAATCGTTTTTCATTACTAGAACAGTAAGGATCACGATAGATGTCGATTCAGGACAGCTTTATGTCATTATTTCTGTTTTTGAAGTGTGTCAATTAATGTAGGTGGGTCAATGACCGTTATTCTTCATTTATCTGGCGCATACTATAACTATTTTATGCAACGTCATTATTTATATAAGTTCATTAGGTATTTTTAAGAAATATGACACTTTTTTCAACTTAGCGCTTGTAAGTTGCGAAATGACAGGGGAAACGTTATAAACTTTTAAACTATGGTACCTTTCCCTATTATATCTTCGTAGATACCCACCGAACAATATATTATAAACCGTTTTTCATCACTAGAGAACGTAAAGGATCACGATACAAGTCGATTGAGGGCAGTTATGTGTCTTTATTTCTGTTTTTGATATTAAGAAAGTTAATAAACGTATGTGGGTCAATGACCGTTATTGCACATTAATTTATCTGGCGCCTGCCATACGCACAAGCTTAGACAAAATATTGTCGAATCTTCCACACATCTTCGTTTGCAAATGAAGAACAATACATAAATAAGACAATAATAAATAATAAGAAAATAGTCTGGTGGAGATGATCTAAAAAACCGATACTTGCCTTTCATGAAAACTATTGCATAACACTTTAGCTTTGTAAAAGCCTTTTCTAGAACCACAGATCCAATTTTGCACTAAATTCACTCACTTTCCTACACTCAACTTACACTTTCTATGACAAAATCAAAGAATAAACTAACACCTCTACAAGGGTTCAACCCCGTATCTTTTACAAACCCTACTCACAATAAGATACCTGTTTCTTTGCAACAACTTCTTGCATAAAAAATATAATTAAAATTATAACAGAAGGTTGGAAAACACACCTATCTAATGAAAAACTGTTAAATTACACTTTGAAAATCGTAAAGAAATTTGAAGAAATCATAACGAAAACCACATTTCCACTAAATTCACTTTCACACAAAAAAAAACTCACTTTCTTACACTCAAATTTCACTACTTCCGACGGATCTAAAGAATAAACTAACAACTCTACAAGGGTTTCAACCCCGTATCTTTTAAAACCCCTAACAATAAGATACCTGTTTCTTTGCAACAGGTTCTTTCATTCTTATCTTTTTTATGCCCTTGGGTTTATTGTGTTGTGGGTGCCCCTTGTTACAATTTAAATCTAATCAAAATGTTTAGTAGTTTAAAAAAATAACACTAAAGGAATTGTTAAAATTAATGACATTAATAAGGAGGCAAAGTGCAAGTAGAGCTGTGATTTACTCACAATGAGAATTCCTTATGATGTGAATGAAGTGTTCCTTACAATAAACTGAAACAAAATCACGTTTCTTGTATTTTATTTAAAGGTTTTTTTTTATATAGTTGCCATAGCAATATACTCTCTCTGAAAATGTTTCTCTCTCTATGAACATAACGGAAACGAAGGAAGCCGTCATGACATGGCTAAGTCCAAAGATAAATGAATATTAGTTGGAAAAATAATTAGTAAAAATTGTTGATTCATGTACTTTTTATTCCCGACTTTTAAGTCTCCCTAATCTAGAACATTCATAATCCTCCATTCTGAAATCATTCCTATTGTCATTCTTACATCCCACAAAGAAATTGTAGAAGTTACCCTAAAGACGTCAAAAACCTGTCCACTTTGTCCGGTGTCCACTATCTTTTGAAAAAAAGTAACCTGTTCCAATTTTGAATAAAAATTCGAATCTCAGTAACCTGTTCTATTTTATTTGAAATTCTCACAAGAACTGGAATAAACTGCTTCAATCTGGTTCAAACTGCTTCGAATCGGATAAAACTGGTTTTGATTTGTACGATTACGGGAATTGCGATTGTGTGAAAGGTTAAGATGTCATGGGAATGTAGGGGTTACGGTGTGCCATGTCCTATGTAGACCATGGGACAGATAACTAACGCTTTATTGAAATTCTGGTTATTGTGGGAGCCATAATTATTAAGATTACCTTCTACATTTGTAGGAATGTTATTTAACGTGTATTTTATTTATAAAAATCTAACAAAAGCTACCCTATGATTATGAATAATGTACTATGTGAATGATATATTTTTATAAAAAAAAATTAATATCATTCACTTATCTAGTGACAAAAAACTAATTAAGTAATTGTTCGGCAGATAGGATACGTTACTACATTTTGTAATCTAAGAAAATAGTTTTAGTGACAGACATACTGTTTTATAACTTTGTTAAAAAAAGACTAGGTTACATGTGTGACTAATCTTCTAAAAAGTTGAGTTGCCATCGTTGTAAAACATCTACCAACCCTCAAAAATCACTTAAACTACGCTATCAAAACCGCTTTCCAAAATTATTACTAATATGTAACAAAAACACTATAACTACCTACTAACTACCTAAACAAAACGAGCCCATAATAAGTCCAAAAAACATCTTAACCCAGTACATAAAAACATTACATTCATAACCAGGGCGACATTAAACCTTACAAATTCACCCTAACCTAATTTATACAACTCAGCGAAATTCTACTAGACGCTCTGCCCCAAACCGCCGTACAAAATCGCCTAAAGCGCTAAAGCAGCTGGCTGGTACAACGCACCCCACCTATTCCTCAGAGAAATTCAAATAACGAACGCCTAGCACCGCCATCTTGCGCAAGACGCTGGTATAGAATAACTATACGTACTTTTTTCAGCGAAACGTCTTAAGTTAGAGATTTTTACGCCACTATAGCTCTTATGACGACACCTTACGTTGGTAAATCGCTCGCGGAAAAATGGTCCTACATCCCGCGTCTTGCCTTATTTTCCGATGTCGTAACTATTATGATCTACATCGTAAAGTCAATCGTAACTTAATACCATAGAGTTTATATCGGAGCGTACTTCAGCTCGAGTTAAGTCATTTCGACATTACAACATAAAACTATAATAACAATGCACGAGGTTAAACTAGCTGCCGTCTCGTTCCACGCGATTAAATTGCTATGTGATAGAAAGAGACAAATGCATGTAAGTAGTTGCGATTTGAGGGGCGTGGCGGAATAGTTAGGATAGTGGAAGTTTGGAAGAAGTTCGAAAGAGGGTAGCTTTTGGTAGATTTTATTGGATTTTACTGTAGTACGGTAATGGTTCGCGGAGCATTTGAATATCAATGGCGCTCATTGAAATTTAAAACAGAGTCAGCGCCATATTTTCAGATGAAGTCAAACTATTTTATGAAGAGGATCTACATTTTTTGTTAAACTTGGTCCATAGTAGTAATTTTCAGTGGATGGAGTTCATTATGGCATATCTACTAAATTATCAAATGTTTCTTTCTTTTAATACTGTTTTTTTTCCTTTCAGATCCACTGCAGGACAAAGGCTGTTTATTTCCAAGTAATTCTTATTAGACACTAATACGTAGAAACCCTAATAGGTAATTCGGTATAAGCAAGCTGTTCTACAAGTCCACGATATTACTTACGAATAGTAATAGTAGTTCTTTGGTATCTTCAAAACGTTTTACCGTCTTTTACCACAATTGATTAGGTACATGCCCTACTGAAACAAGATCATCCGAATGGTTTTCCAAGTTTCTCAAATTCCGTTGCGGAATTTGTTCGAAAAAGTCACCGCGGCCTAGAAACGCAAAGGGCATTAAGAGATACACGGATGGGTTTTAGTCAGTCAGAGTCTGACACTCCCTCCTGCTTTACCCAGAGCGGAAGGAGTCATTTGATGATCCCATCTTTGAAAAAAGAAAAAGCGAAAAGTGTCTCAAATTCCCAATATGTTGCCTTGAAATTGCCATCGTTTCCTACTATGAAGTCTTAGTAATACTGATACAAAAAAATAACGAAGAAGGAACCAAAAACACCGACTTCCGAAATTAAAGTTGTTCTGTACTTTGTAGTGTTTTTTTGGAAGTCGGTTTTTTTTTTGTGAAAAAGTTTTTTATTTTTCACTTTTTAGTGGTACCTAAACCTAAAACACCACTGAAAAGTCACAGGAAAGCAAAAATATGCAATTTCGTATGATTTTTCCACATATTTTTTCCAGCTATTTGGATTTAAAAACCAAACTGCTGAACCGATTTCGATAAAATTTAAATGGGACCAATCGAGAAGTATATCCTTTCACATAAAACAAGAATTTTTCAAATCGGTTCATAAATGACGGAGATATGAGGTAACAAACACAAAAAAAAAAAAAAAATACAGTCGAATTGAGAACCTCCTCCTTTTTGGGAAGTCGGTTAAAAAAATGCTTATCTTTACAGCAGTGAAGTATAAGTATAAGTATACAAATACAAAGATGTAATTAGACATTCACCTACCTATTTACAGGAGCATATTGTAACAACTGATTTAAGTACCAGATAAAAAGATAATCCAGACAAAAAAATCTGACACCAGTCTTTCCAATAAATACCATGTTACCCAGTATATAGGTTGTGGAGGTCTACGTAAAATACTGATATTGAGCTGAAGCCGGTTTGTCTGGGAGCCGACCCCAATATAATCGAGAAAAGGCTAGGCAGATGATGATAAAAGGACAGTCCAGTTTGTTAAAATCGACACTCAGCTGACTATTGGAACTGGCATGCACCCTGTACAACAAGAAAATTTGGGCTTAGGGCGACGATACCTCTTGCCACGAGTGTATCAATTTATTTGGTGTTATCTCAGTTCCTTCTTCTCTTCCATATTATAAGTAGTGTACCACTGCAGGGCAAAGGCCTACCTTCCTTCTTTCCACCTCAATCTATCTTGAGCTATCTGAGTCCAAACCTATAAGTAGGAGTCCAGCTCGTCTCGCCATCTCCTTTTGGGCCTACCACGTCGCCGGTTCCAGATGTTCGGGACCCAATCTGTGGTTACTTTCGCGCAGTTCTCATGTGGCATGGGACATTTTTATGGCCCGCCCAGTTCCACTTCAATTAGGCAGGTGTGTTGCTTACATCTGCGATTTGAGTTTTGGAACGAAGTATATTGTTCCTTATTCGGTCTGTAATCCTTACTTCAAGGATACTTCTTTACATTGCTCGCTGGTAGACCCCGAGAGTGGACTGTAGGTGAGGGTGGGGTCCTTACCTAACATAAATATTTTTAGCATTACAAGCCATCATACTTGAATATTCTGAGTAGGACTAACTTATATTCCTGCTAGATGATACCAAAGTATGGCATTTCGGTTACTAGTCATGCTATTCCAATTGGTATCTTACCTCTTTTTCATGGAGTATTCTCTGACCACTCTCAAATTTTGACATGTAAATGTAATTTTTGTAATGTGATGTAATCTACTTCTTTACATATATTGTAATCACAAATCATAATAAATTATATAAATCTGATTTATTTTGACATTTATCTAACAAATTTATTTTGACATTTACCTAAAAAAATATTTTGACATTTACCTAACAAATCATTTTGACATTTACCTAACAAATTATTGTTGACTATTATTCCTATAGTAATTGAATAATACAATCATTTATGTAGTTAATTTGTAGTTTAGTACGAGTAAGCTCTTTATTTGCATGTAAAAATTGTAATTAATTGTGTTTGTATGCCTATAATAGGCTGATCATAGCGCACATTAACCTAAAACATGTCCAACCACTGTACCTATGTATCACAAATAAAATATTTCTGATTCTGATTCTTATTGGTATGAAACTTATAAGGAACTGTGCAATTTGAATCTTTCTTAGTTAATGTTACCTCGCAAACAAGTCAGGAGAGATATTGGCCAAGCGCGTGCCTGTCAATAATAATAAAAAACGAGAATTTTTGAGATGTGAAAATTTGCTGAAGTTTGAAGTCTGTTGAACTTTGAAGGTTCACTTTTGAGAAATCTTGCTTTGTCTGAAAAGTAGTTTTTCAAAAGAAATATTACATAAGAATTATAGAATTTATATGTCTTGAAAATCAAAATCTATAGTACTTTAATCAAAACTACTTTTGTCTCTTACTGCTTATGCTCCGGGACTCGTCAACCTTCATTGACTCAACACTTTTCTGGTCTCCACTGTTGATTTTGACTTTCAGGAGTTGCAGTGGATGGAAATAGTGTGGCAGGATGGTACCACTGCCAGGGTTTCGGAATTGTTCAAAAGTAACGCGGCCCTGGGTGCAAAGGGCGTTTAAAAGAACACGGATGGGTTTTAGTCAGTAAGAGTCTGACACTCCCTCCCGCTCCACCCAGAGCGGAAGGAGTCATGTAATGAGTTCCCATCCAGAAAAAAAGCAGCTATCACGCTTACAAAATTTCTGGTGAAATGTCGGAGTACCTACTTAATAGATAGGTATCTACAATATTTGTACACCCACATTTTGCCGCAAATGTTGTGTCTGCAGAGAAGTAACTTCCTCTGCCTATACTTCCTAGGCATACTGTCGTAATGTTACGTAGATTACTTGTGTGTATCTAGAAATAACATTATCTAACTATACTAACTGCGGGTATAATAATCCTAACTATACTAATTAATATATAAATGCGATAGTGAGTTGGTTTGTTTGTTACGCTATCACGCTAAACCGGCTGAACTTATTTGAATGAAATTTAGCACACGGGTAGACCAAGTCCTGAAAAAGAGCATAGGCTACTTTCTATCGACATACCTCGCGGGTGAAGCCGCGGGCGGAAGATAGTACTGGCTCCCAGTCAAACCGGCTTCAGCTGAATACCAGTATTTTACGTAGAGCGGCTACCTACCAGACCTCCACAATCCATTTACTGGGTAGCACGGTACTTACTTCTTGGAAAGACAGTTGTCAGATTTTTTTTACTTCTGACAATCCATAACGACTGACAAAGATTTACAAATGACAGCCGGGACCAACGGCTTAACGTGCTTTCCAAGGCACGGAGGAATCTCGATACGTTAAGATGATCACCCATCCACAGACCAACCTCGGCAAGCGTTTCTTAACCTTGAAGATCGATCCTTGCGGCTGTTATTATTAGCCACGAGCTTCTCTATCAAGAACAAGCTGTTAATCTCATTAATTAGGCTTTTTAGTCCGAAGCCAGAAAATAGGGCACTAGTCTTACGAATGGGTATCGCATTACCCAGTGACCGCGGCGGGTAGTGGAAGTCAGATAGGCAATCACTTCATGTACAACATGGTACTCAGAAGTATCCGGTCATACTGGACGACCCTCAAAATTTCTATTTTTATCAGATTCATTGATTTTATATGAAAGAAAGAAAAATAAAGAATAATCCTAACTCACAGCACAGCCACCCTCATATCTCTCCTCTTTACAACGTTCCCTTCCTTATCCAGGTTTTTATTTTCACTTACAGAGCAGACGGTCAACAACAACGATGCGACACAACATATCAACACGTGTGACATTACGGTCAGACCGCGTCCACCGCACACGGAGAGGTGTGGAGCAGTCATTGTTCCAACAAAAAATAAATAAGCATGGTGCGAATAAAAGGGCAGATGAAGATATAGAGGAGTAAGCGAGTCAATACGGGGGACATTTTATTGCTTGAGAGTGGTACAGATTTCAGATTCTTTTAGTTACAATATGTGAACAGGGTCGGTCAACAATGTGTCGGTGTACAACGATGCGACACAACATATCAATACGTGTGACATTACGATCGAACCGCGTCCGCAGCACACGGAGAGGAGTGCAGCAGTCATTGTTCCAACAAAAAATAAATTATCATTGTGCGAATAAAAGCGCAGATGAAGCTATAGGGGAATAAGCGAGTCAATACGGGGGACATTTTATTGCTTGAGAGTGGTACAGTTTTCAGATTCTTTTAGTTCCACTAACATGATCTTACAGCGGTTGGTATACAATGAGTCGGTGTACAACATAATATATCTTGATATTTGTTATGTCTTACGTGTTGAGGTAAGACTGCGTCCATCGCGTACGCAGAGACACTACTCTCCGTACGTGATGGATGGATGGATTTTTACGAGTGTTGATGAGAATTAGGCACCAGCTATTGTTGCAAAAAATATACATACATAATAATATGTTTCAAGAATGGTGTGACAATCAGCGCAGATCAAGATGCTGTGGAAATCTACGCGAGAGTTCTTTTGTTATGAGATGGAGCACACCGTTGCAGCTATAGGAAAATGCTCTTGAAAGGCAATCTATGACTCGCCACTTACTTGCTGTTTACTGACAATGACTGGGCTTTTCTCTTCTTGGGCAACTAATTTTATGTCAAGACCCGAAACTAAACTATACAAATAGTCACTCAAACCGATTTCAATTATATGATTTGCATTGTGTCTAAATTAACCCGGTAATCATGTAATTAGAAACAGCTTATGGATTACCTACTTACGTACACGACGTCAAAAAAATTGTTTTGAGACTGATCACGTGTAAAATTACGTCTGACCCGTCTTGACCACACAGAAAAATATGTGGAGTAACGAAGCGTACTTGTAGCATTCACAAGTGTTTATATGGTTCTAATTGGTTTAAGTCACAATAACAAGCAAACAGAAATGAGTATTTGGGACATGCTCATAAAAATAAGCCCCAACATCTGCCTAGCCTTTTTCCAACTTTATTGAGGTCGGCTTCGAGTCAAACCGAATTCAGCTGAATATTAGTATTTTACGTGGAGCGAGGCAGCCGCTCCATGTAACCAGACCTCCACAACCCATTAACTGGGTAACACGGTACGTCTTGGCGAGACTAGTCAGATTTTCTGGCTTCTGATAATCCGTACCAACTACCAAAGATCTACAAATGACAGCCGGGACCAGCGGCTTATCGTGTTTTTTGAGGCACGGAGGAGTCTCGGTATGTTAAAATGGTCACCCATCCACAGACCGACCTCGGCAACCGTTGCTTAACCTTGAAGATCGACCCGTGCAGCTGTTATTAGTTAGACACAAGCTCATAAGCCTCATTATAATAAAAGTACCGAGCGTTCCGCTGTAAACCACCTGAAAAGGTTTGTCCAGAAAAACATACTTACACATACAAGTACAGTATGTAGAGTTTTTAGCTGACTTCAGTCTGACATATATTTTGTGATCTACATGTATTAAAATTTTAATCCTGCCAGGTGTAGTATTTTTAGTTAGCTACAGAATTTCTGATAAGAATCACATTTTTTATAACAAACACTTGCGCATCGTCACCGCCAATATGGGCATAACTTCCTACCGAAGTACTAAAAATTTAAACAAGAAACGTAGCTTATTTTCCTAATTTATTTCCATGGATTCGCCCCTACTCATGGATTATTTAATCTTATTGTAAATATTATGTGTAATCTTATTAGAAAGTGAAACTTTTACACTTTTTACTTTCTTTAGTGATACTTTTCCAAATAGATTTAAAAAGTAATCACAAATGAAAAGGCAAGCATGCACCAAACTCAGTCTCATCATCAACTGTACTCAAACAGGAGCCTACTTATCCAAATAAAAAAAGATCCGAACGAATCATATTTTAAAACATGATATTTTAAAACCATAGAAAGAGAAAAACAGGTAAAACATGTAGGAACTCCTTTTGGCTTTTCCTGTAATCAATAAGTTTAATAAAGAACCCATATAATATATTATTCTAGCACAAAGTCGTCTCCACTCCACATTTGTCCGAGGTCATCGCCCGGTCAGTCAGTTGCGACTTGTCACCTATCGACGGCGCGGTGCGGCTCATTCCGGTGAAAACGTGTGAAGTTTCGCTGAAAATATTTCAAGAATAGTACCTACGCTACGTATTGATACAATTTTTTTCCTGAAAATTTAAACTTACATCACGTAAGATACTTTTTAACCCGTGATTACGAGCCCTTGGGATAATTCCCGATTTTAACGAGGATGAATCCGCTGACAGAAGCCAGTCTTTTATAGTTTGAGCTTACATAACTTATCATCATCATCTTCCAGAGCCCCACTTCGCCCACTCCTGAGCATAGGCCTCTCTTTTCTTGTAAAAATCCCCACGTTCCTGTGCCAGCCTCATCCAGGTTCTACTCACGATGGCAATACTGTCGTCTACCCATCTCGCAACCGGACAACCGAGATTACTTCTTCCAATCCGTGGACGCCAGTCAGTCACCGCTTTACTCCACTTATGATCACTGCGCCTTGCTAAGGCCCAGGAAACAACTTAAAAATAAAATATATGTAGTTTACTCTATCTATACTCTACTAACTATACAATTTTCTCTACATAACACTGAATAATAATAAGTAACCAAGTTCGACCAGGTAATTTTTAACCGACTTCCAAAAAAGGAGGAGGTTCTCAATTCGACTGTATTTTTTTTTGTTTTTTTTTTGTGTTTGTTACCTCATATCTCCGTCATTTTTCCTGAAACTGTCGAAAGTCTGATGACCAATTTCCATTTTCTTTTATTAATAAAATATAACACTGAAATCTCGTATTAAATCTTTATTATTGGAACTGAACGAGTGCATGAAATCGTTCAGAGCTCGTCGTATTTGTATTATACCTCTTTTGTTTTCTCTTAAGCTGAATGAAAATGAATTTTAAGCTTTATGTGATGAGATCTGAATAACTTGATTGAGATTGCAGTATTTTTTTTTGGCTTAGAGAAATTAAGTAAAGCATTTTATATGAAAACTTGCTTTCTTAAGTGTGTTCAATACGATGTAAAAAAAAAAGATTCAGCATGTTTAAATTTTTTATTTATACTGATGGACGCCGACGAGTGATTTAATACTTTTCCTGTCACGTTATTTATTCAAAATTTATGTATAAATGTATCATTTTAACCTAAATACCTCCACTGCTGGGTCATGCTCCATGTGTCGCCACATCAACTATCTGTTCTGCGAGCAATTTGGCTAATTTAATTTTTTTACCGGCTTCAAAAAAAGGAAGTCGCAATTCGTCTGGTTTTTTTTTATCATAAGATTAAGAGCGCTGTCACAAATGGGTAGTCAAATCATTACTTTTTAACACAAAAGTAAAACATTTAAATAAAATGCTTTTCAATCTTAAAATGTTTTCTGAGCGTTTTGTTGATAGAAGTGCATGGTACGATTCTGAACTATAAATATAATTTTAGATAGGTACAGTTTCTCAATAAATGTACCGAAGTAAAAAAATCATTTCGGTACATTTATTGAGAAACAGTACCTATCTAAAATTAGCATTTTATTTAATAAACATACTTTTGTGTTAAAAAGTAATGATTTGACTACCCATTTGTAACAGCGCTCTTAACTTTTTTTTCTGATTTGATCGCGCAAGGAATTTAAAAAAAAAAAAACGTTGCCCCACACTAGGAATTTCTCCTGTATCGTGGGTGCGTTTACAAACATATAAACTCACATACACAATCAGCCACTCACATACCAAATGCATGATAAGAGAAATATAAATCATTTATTCGACACATATAATACAACACAACAAAATTACAAAGATAAAGAAAAGAAATAGAACAAAATATGTCCTCAGGGTGCCCACACCAAAACTTGTTCTTTTCTCTATTTCATATTTTACTAACCCCCCCCCCCATATGGGGGAGAATCATGTCCAGCAGTGGACGTCTTTCGGCTGATATGATGATGATGATATTTTACCAAAAGACATTGACCTGAAAAATAGACTTTTCAACCTCATGATTGTGCTCTTCCTATTTCTATTATTTATTTGTTTACCAAAATATTACTAACCCAATTTCTCCCAGTCCCTCTTAAAGAGGTAACAAGATTTACAAGAAACTTCAATACCAAACTAAGATTTCAGAGCAATTCCTTATAGAGAGTAAATCTCAAAACCGAAATATTTCTTGTTACGCCCATGAAATTAATTTAGGAACCAGAAATCTTAGCTTAAAGACATGTCTGGAATATCTCAGAGCTAAACCAACTTAGGGCACCTAAAATTTACAAGATTTTGAACAATGAATATTATTCTCATTGTTTTGGTAATTTAATCTTAGAATACCTAATAATTTTCTAACTGGCTACATAAATCAGCAACAACAATAATTTATTGTAGATTTTTATTTAAAAAATAGGTTCATTGCGTTTGAAAATAATATGGATGCTATCTGATTTTTATTTCATATGATTTCAATTCCGTTAAGACGTGAAGAGGTTTTTGAAATTTCTTTAAAAATAACTCTATTACACGTCAATAGTTTATGTATTAAAATAAAACTATATTCGGCCGGTATTGGCTCACTACTCTGACAAGAACGCCTTAAAAAATCAGAGGTCAGTCTCTTTTACGATCTACGTAAATATTAGTACGCAAAGGTCAGTTGGAAATTAAGAAACTCATTTTTCCAATCGCAGGCAAAGGAAGTAAGAATATTCTTCCCCGACAGGTTTCAAATCTTCATTCTATTCGCCAACAGATGGGGTTAATATCGCCACTTGCTGCAAAAAGTAAAAACTTTTTTATGACTTTTTACAAATTATCTATTTAAATCATCAAAAGTATTTTGTTTCTTTTCGCAAAAAATATTGTAAAAAAGATAATTTACATTCATTTTGAAACATCTTGGAGTTGATGCTATTCGATAAAGGATGGCGCTACGTTCGTTTTTCAAACAGACCAATATTTTCTAATAGTTATTCTATTCATCAATAGATGACAGTACATGCATGAGAATTTTCCAACTGGAATTAAGTGTATAATGGAACTCGCTGATTGGATTTTAATAATGCCAGTTACAGACATTTGGGGCTTTATTGGAATAGAAGATAAAATTTCGTTAATTTTAAAGATGCTTTTTATATACCTATGGAATGTTTGTGATTGTCTATGACATTTTTAGTCGCCTTTTTAAAGAAATATGGGTAAGTACGTTAACATTTCAGTTGTCACACAACTACTGTTGGATATATTATATAAAACTAAGCATTTCGAGGCAAACATTTAGGTAACAATAAGACAACTTTATGTACTGTTTATTTTTTTATTATCGATGAAAGGAAGATGAAAAAACTTATGCTTTCTGCTGAACTACTTCTGTTTGCTATTTACTCATAAGCTGCTGACATAAAGCCATAAAAAGACTTCTTCAATCTTGCAGAAGGCAGTGTAGATAATCACAACATCATTTTCTTGTTAAAAATTTGGATAAACATAACTTTCCGAGTTCATAAAAATCGGTTAAATTCTCGGACTCGAACAGAAAAGGTTTCGCACGATAAATCGAAAAAATACAGGTTTGTTGTATTTTTAATATAATTGCTATTACTTTACATGCTTTTGCCCGCGACTCCGTCCGCGCATATCCAATTTTCCCAATCCCGTAAAACATTCGGGAAATCCTCACTTAGAGCTCTCCTACACTCCCCAAGGAACCTACATGCCAAATTTCAGCTTTCTACGACCAGGGGGCCTACCACAACCTCTTAAAACAATATTACTTTAATATTACTTTGCGTTCCGCTCTGTTGGATTTTCAACGCTCGGATCAGCGCCGAGAGTTCAAAATGCAACAACAGAAATTACAAAGTAGTATTAAAATAATATTGTTTTAAGAGGTTGTGGTAGGCCTCCAGTCGTTTCGGCTGAGCTTTGTATGTCAGTCACTGCGTCACTCGCTCATCAGTAGTGGAAGAATGTTATTATATTTTACATTTTATTGTTACAGCGAGATTTTCAACTGGCTCACTCAAGTAACTCATATTTTTATTATAATATTTCAGTAGATCTTTATATTCCCCTCATTCGTTAAGTAGATACATAGGTACAAAACATTCTCAACATTTCTAGTTATCTTATCTAGTTTCCCAGACATTTTTACAATATTCCCATCCAGCTATCCAACGACTCTTGCTCCAAACACATAGGCATAGGTAGGATCTACATTCTGCTTCATCATCCTCTAAAAACCCATCACTGAAAACCGCATCAAAATCGGACTAGTAGTTTTGGTTTTGCACAAACAAATGTTTACTTTAAAGCCCCCAGGTGAGTTGTCACAGTAACACCAATATAAGAACATGCACCAATCAAATTCGAACTCATGACTGAAAACCGCATCAAAATCAGACCAGTAGTTTTGGAGATAAACGGCAACATTGGTTTGCACAAACAAACATCCTCTCACCCCCAACGCATCCATCTCCGTACCGTGACCCGTCGTGGGTTAAAATCAAAATATTAGACGTTATCGAACATCCTGAGATAATCTTCCAGTCTTAAAATGTACCTACCAGTTTATTATCAGTACACATAATTAATTGAAAAAATACAAAAAATAACTCTTAAAAAATTGAATTCTCAAACTAGGAACTAACCAGACTTCTTGACAAAAACAAAAGAATTATCAAAATCAGACAGCTCTGTAAAAAGTTATGCGTGGTTATAAATAAAAAAAATATATACGCGTCGACTTGAGAACTTTCTCCATGTTTTCGTCGGTTAACCATCTCAGCCGTGTCCTGGTATCATCTTTCAATCCGTTGAGATCTACCCAGTTCCTATCTACTTTAATATCAATAGGCATACCTTGAGAAAATGTCCTTTAAAAATATTGTAATAAGAAATTCAAATTCGAAGCAAGTTTTTGAACAAAGTAACCCCACCGAAGATGACCTGTGTCCATTTCATTGTGCCGTGTCCGTCTTGGGTCGAAATGACCCCTCGCGATATTTTAATGATAATAACTAGTTTTTATCATAAGAAGTGAAAACAGGTTTAAGTTCTCATGAATCTTTATTGTAGACTTTATTATTAATTGCACTGTCCAGGAAATTAATAAAAATAGCTATTGAGAGTGATGGGAAATTGAGAAGCTATCAAAATAAATAATATGAAAATATCTAACTCCTGAAAGTGAGCTATACTTTCTTGAAGGAAGTCATTGTCAATCCAATAAAAAGTACGTACCTTATTAATTTTGATTATCTGTTGCTAATGTTAGTTAGTTAGGTAATGAACTATCGTGTTAGCTCAAGCAAGTCTATGACTTCCTTGTAAAAGTTTGTCTATATGGGCAGAATCAGTTTTCAAAATATGGTTACACCTGTTACCATTTTTGCCGGTATACTTCAATAGTCATGTTTCCCACCCTACCTAGATATTCTCAACAGTTCATTTTATCCTGTTTCCCAGACTTATGATAATAGAGGGCTGGCTCTTTCTTTGCCCAAAGAATTAGCATTGCCATTCAACGTGGCAATGCTGCCAGCCTTCTGGGCACGTTTCCGGATGACGGCGATGCGGAGGAATACTTCGACGCCTGAGTTTATTTTATTTTCATATATTACTTATTTTGTTTGTTTTGGTTTTGTTTCTATACTGAATAAACTTTTTATAACTAGTTTTTATCATAAGAAGTGAAAACAGGTTTAAGTTCTCATGAATCTTTATTGTAGACTTTATTATTAATTGCACTGTCCAGGAAATTAATAAAAATAGCTATTGAGAGTGATGGGAAATTGAGAAGCTATCAAAATAAATAATATGAAAATATCTAACTCCTGAAAGTGAGCTATACTTTCTTGAAGGAAGTCATTGTCAATCCAATAAAAATACGTACCTTATTAATTTTGATTATCTGTTGCTAATGTTAGTTAGTTAGGTAATGAACTATCGTGTTAGCTCAAGCAAGTCTATGACTTCCTTGTAAAAGTTTGTCTATATGGGCATAATCAGTTTTCAAAATATGGTTACACCTGTTACCATTTTTGCCGGTATACTTCAATAGTCATGTTTCCTACCCTACCTAGATATTCTCAACAGTTCATTTTATCCTGTTTCCCAGACATCTTTACAAATCGTCATCCGTCCTACTAACTGCAACGGCTGCTGTACTCCAGACACATCCATCCGCCATTTATGTAGATCTTGCTTTGAAAAAAAAAAATCATCTCAGCCAGCCAGTCGGTATCCGGCGATCATCTTACAATCTTACCAAATGGACCCACATATTTTAATATCAATAGTCATGACACCTTGAGAAAATATTGTAATAAGAAATTCAAATTCGCAACAAGTTTTTAAACAAAGTAACCCTTCCGAAGATGACCTCTGTCTATTTTATTGTGTTGTGTCCGTCTTGTGTCGAAATGATCCTTCACAATATTAATGGTTGATGGCGTTGAGAAATGTATTGTCAGAAGCTTTCTAAAAGAAATGTTTATCATAAAATGCTTTTTGATGAATTCGTACTTCTTCAGAACTAGGTGAAGATGGTGGGACGAGTTTGGCACCTATAAACAGGACTGATCAACACTTGCCCAAAACCGGAAGGAATGGATTGAGGAAAGCAACGCCTTTGCTGTCAAAACTGTCACAAAAATAATAAGTTGAAAATATCGAGAACAATAAGACCAACAAAAATGTCGTCCTTTATTTAAATAGATCATTATATTCCTCACATCCCTACAAAATATTCTCAACAGTTCGTTTTATCCTGTTTCCCAGACATCCTTACAAAATTGTCAACCGTCTTTTCTCTGCAAAGACCGTCTCAGCCGTTACTAGTATCCTGAGATCATTTTACAATCTGTTCAGATCTACCCAGTACCTTCTATCAATAGTCATAATTCCTTTAAAAAATATTGTAATAAGAAATTCGAGTTCGAAGCAAGTTTTTGAACAAAGTAACCCCTACCGAAGATGACCTCTGTCCGTTTCATTGTGTTGTGTCCGTCTTGGGTCGAAATGACCCCTCGCGATATTTAAATGATAATAACTAGTTTTTAGCATAAGAAGTGAGTTAAATTTTGATGAAAACAGGCTTAAGTTCTCATGAATTTGTTAGTGGTCAAGTAGCGGATTATGATACAAGATTTTTAATTGTTAAAAATATATACACACAGAATAACAGAATATTATAGGACCTCAGTACAATGCTCGATGACCTCAGTAGAGCTTCCGAAAGAGTGGGTCTAAAAATGAACATGGACAAAACCAAGGTGATGGTAAATACCCATGTAGCACCCACTCCTATCAAGATTGGAGGCTCTGCACTCGAAGTTGTTGATGAGTACGTCTACCTGGGACAAACGATCCAGCTAGGTAGGGCTAACTTCGAGAAGGAGGTCAACCGTCGAATCCGACTCGGCTGGGCGGCGTTCGGGAAGTTGCGCGGTATCTTCTCGTCTCACATACCACAGTGTCTCAAGACGAAAGTCTATGACCAGTGCGTGTTACCAGTGATGACCTATGGACTCGAAACGTGGTCGCTCACAATGGGCCTCATCAGAAGGCTTAAAGTCACTCAAAGGGCAATGGAGAGGGCAATGCTCGGAGTTTCCTTGCGTGATCGAATCAGGAATGATGATATCCGCAAGAGAACCAAGGTTACCGACATAGCCCAAAGGATCGCCAAATTGAAGTGGCAGTGGGCAGGGCACATTGCTCGCAGAACAGATGGTCGATGGGGCCAAAAAGTTTTGGAGTGGCGACCGCGCACCGGAAGACGCAGCGTTGGAAGGCCTCCCACAAGGTGGACCGATGACCTGGTGAGGGTCGCGGGTAGCCGATGGATGCGAGACGCACAGGACCGGTTGTTGTGGCGACACTTGGGGGAGGCCTATGTCCAGCAGTGGACGTCTTTCGGCTGATATGATGATGATGATGATGAACAGAATATTTCAAGATTTGGTCTCTATAAAGACTAGCTTTTGCCCGCGACTTTGTACGCACTTAACCCGTATTTCTCCGTTCCCTTAAGAATTTCAGAAAATCCTCTCTTAGTGCTCCTTACACTCTCCAAGGAACCTACATGCCAAATTTCAGCTTTCTATGACCAGTAGTTTCGGCTGTGCTTTGTCAGTCTCTAGTAACGGAAGAAAATGATATAATATTGATTTGATACCTATCAAACATTGGTAGGTACGTCATCTTGAACTGTAAATATTCAATAAAAAATAAAATTCCAAAATCAATCAGCCAAGTACACGTAGGTAGGTATCCCTAATTATATTCTCACTTAGCCGCTGGGCTGTCCAGATTTTAGCAACATCTCATGTTCTTGAAGGGTAATTATCTAATAACTTACAATAATTCACTTATTTTTTTGCATTTCACTGTTTTTATTTGGAACGTATAATTTTTATTTTCTTTTTTGTAGAATATAACGTAGAGAGAAGTGGAAAATACATCTAAAAATATATTTTCTTATGGAAGTTCCACATCGTCTGCTTACTGGTAAAACCAGATAAATGCATTTTTTTGCTAAATCCAGTTAAAAATGCATTTAAATGTATTTTTTTATGTGCTATCTACTAGTAAAACCGAATAAATGCAATGTACAATGGTTGCAGAGATAGTGAGTTTGTAAAAGTGATATTTATCACATTTAAAAAAAAAATACTAGTATAAAGTAATAAATAATCTTATGACTTAAATCCGTTTCAGTTTATACAGTTAAAAAACAATAAATACGGTTAAAGCTTTTTACATCAAAGTCATCCAAGGTGTAAGTAGAACCTTGGATGACTTTGATGTAATGCTAAACTAATTGCTAATACTCTACAGGTAAAACAGGTTAAATGTATCAAAAAGTAAAAATATTTTGTTAAGTACAGGTAAAACATATTAAATGCAGTCCCCTTTCGATCTAAATTTAATTTTACACATTTTTTATTATTACCAATTAATAAAAGAGTAAATCTTAAAAGAAGGGTAGTTAGTGCTACATTTTGTTGAAACAGTTTTTGACTTAATGAGTTTGAAATAGATCAAATAAAAACTTAAACTTTAAAAGTCAATATCTCGAAATGACACTAACTGCACTTATTACTTTTTACCCGTAAGCAGACGACATTTGCGTTGGCGGATATCATCTTCCGTTAAAACCAAAAATAATTAGTAGAATCATAATAGTAGAACAGTTTGAACTCAAATTATTACTTTATTTTTCATCCTAACTTACTTTCGATTTTTTTATCATAACATTTTTAATGTTTTTTTCATAAAAAAAAACAGAATAAAAAACAAAATCACTGACCAGAACAAAAATTCAATCAACCATCACAACAATAATTAAAATTGATCAACAAAAGCCCATCGCTTCGACACCCCGTTAACCCTCAAACCTTCCCCTGTTTCCCACACTGACCGCTGTCCAGCCGGTCATTTTGAACCCTTAATGACACAACCCGTTTCTTAAGACATTTTTTGAAAACCGGTTTTGTTTCCCATAGTGGACAGATTTGGACATCGCGGGTCGCAGGTCATCGTCTTCAGTTTAGTGTTAGCATTCAAAGGGTTGAAGTTGGTGGAATAGGTCTCAGTTGCGTCTAAGATTTGGTACATGATGTTTAGTCTTGAGTGATGCTGACTTCAGTACCAAAAAAAAAAAAATTAAAAAGTGGGAAAATATTTTTTTGCCATTCTTGAACCAAAGTGTAAAGTGATGTGTAGTGTGATGTTTTGTTCAATTTAGTGTTAAAATGTGAAAAGAAAAAAGTATTAATGTGAATTTTATTGAAGAACACTGGAGCAAGATGAATTTATCTGAATTCATGACTTCAATGGGCAAGCTTCAACATATAAGCTAAGTATAATAAAAATAAAGATTACCTTTAACTGTAAATAATATGTAAAAACATAAATAAACCCACAACGTATAGAAAATTTTCAGTTTCACGTGTATCCAAAAAGTATGAAACATCTTCCTTCGAATCACAACAAAATTCAAAAGTTAACGGTTATCACCAGATTATAATGACCATAAAGCATCATCTTCTTCTTTCTGGTTGATAATAATGCAATGTACCTCAAAACAAAATAAAAATACGGTTCCTAACCTTAAAAAAATAAAAAAACATGATTCAGGAAGAACAAGATATACGTGCGTGTACTAACTTCAATTTTTTTCACAAAAATAAGTTATTCAATTTTCAAATTGTACACTATTCGACATTTTTTCAAATTCCTTGTATAATATATAAGAAATTCTTAAAATGCTCTACTTTTCTTACAAAATTACGTAGCTTTTCCAACTACAGCTTCACAGCATCAGCCAGGTACTCAGGCAGGAACATAAATCCAGGCGTTCTCGGCAAAACGTAATGAAACGCCGCGCGTTTTCTCCTCTCCTGGTAGCATCAGTCAGCTCGACTGACTTGTATAAGGGGGTAACTGCACGAGCTTAGATGGTTGAAACTACAAAAACCAAGTATAAATAAAAAAATATAGAACATAAAAATAATCTAAATTAGAGCTTAGTAGTTTAAATATAGATAAAAATTTAGTAACGTTGTGTCCAGATGCCTCACACATAGATCAGCCGGTCGATTCTGTCGACATCTCACGGTGTTCACCTAGGCGGAGTGAACGACAATAGAGCAGCGGTCGATTCTGTCGATATCTCACAATGTACACCTAGGCGGAGTGAACGACAACTGAGCTGTCATTCTATCTTACTTGTATGGTTTGACAACTCACCCGTCGTGCAACCCGCCCAAGTGTTCACTTCCACATGTTTACAGAATCGCACTGCTGATCACTTCGGAGTACACGCTCCGTGAGTTTTGGCTCCAAAATATAGCTACGAAGCTACAAATAGTTTTAGTATCTATTTAATATGTAATTACTATCCGAAATAACATAACCGGTTAACAAAAAAAAAAAGGATTTCTTTTGAGGAACGACTTTCGAGCTTAGTTCAAATTTTATCTTTGTTTAAATCGGATCAAGTCATTACAGTATCGTGGCAGATTCTAAAAATTCTTAATTATATAGGCAAGAATAGGCAATAATAGAACCTATCCTAGCTTGTATTAATCTTTCAAACCTCGAACTCATGACGTGAATTTTTTAAACAATGTTTTTTCTGCCTCATCGCCTTTGAACATTGTCGTTGCAAAATGTCTTAAGTCTGGATATAAAATCTATTTAACCAAAAACACACTTACCTCCTAATCTAAAACCAGCAACATAATCCAAGAGCAACAGAAAACAAATTACGAATCATCTGCCTTCACGAAGACGCTTTCCAAATGACTCAGTTAAGAGTAAATTGCTGCCTTACCGCGACATTGCCGGGAAAATATCCGCTTCGTACATTGTCGTGTGTTGTGTTCGTACCTGGATTTGTATTGGTTTCTTACCTATTTTGTCATATTTTTTATAGAAGTTCTTGTTTAAGTTGTATCAGAAATAACGTAAACTCGGATATGGGGTTTTTTATTTATCATTCTGTAAAACTTTTAATATCCGGGTATAAATGTGTATTTGCATTTTAATGTCTCATCTAAAACGCATAGTTTTATTTAAAAAAATTGATAACATTTTTATTATCAGCCATCCATTTTTAGGGTTCCATCTGAAACTCAAAGAAAAGGTTGGATAATATCTAGAACATACACAGATTTTTTGAAACATACATACGTATCAATCTGCTTTACCTATTTATACCAACTCATAAACTTCTTAATTGCACCTACAGTTAAACAAGCACATGTTTTTTTTTGACCTGAAGGCAAATTCTATTCTACTAATTTATAAACAACGTCCGCATTCGCATGTCAGTAGCAAACTGTCAAAAAAGCCTAATTTTTTATACATTTTTGACAGATTGCGAAAGTTGCTTGAAAATTAGTAGAATTGACACTCTGGGCTCGATCCTTTGCCTATTACATTAGAAAAGACGCCATGTTCCACAAAATTGACAGGTACGAAACAATGTGTACCGTAAAATAGGTGCCTAAGTTGCGTGGCTATTTCAATATACATAATTAATGTCGTTGCAGATTGTCAGATGCCGGAAAATCTGGTATCAGTCTTGCCAAGAAGTACAGTGTTAACCACTTAATGGGTTGTGGAGGTCTGGTAGGCAGCCGCTCCTCGTAAAATACTGGTATTCAGCTGAATCCGGTTTGACTAAAAGCCGATCACAATATAGTTGGGAAAAGGCTACGCTGATGATAGAATATCACTTGGTATCATTTGGTCTTCTATTGGCAGAAATAAGAGACAATATTATTCGGTCAAAAGCTCAAATCGTTATTTTAGTAGACGATTGATTATTTGTGTACAGATTTGGTAAAGTAAATTAAAAATTTAATATTTTTGTCACCAAAAAAAGTTATAACGTTCTTAGTTTTGACCCAAGCTGAAATCATAGGTCAATCAGAGCCGTTTCTCTGCAATAATGACAAATATAAAATCAGGTCAACATGACGTAACCTCTCATCACTTTCTAACACTTAAATTCCCGACATTTACATAAACACTGAACGTTAAGGCAGGCACCCACTAACTCACTGTCACGCAGCAACGTCTTACTATTTCTTGGGGGTCATTAGCAGAAACGACACCCATTCCGAGGCCCATTTAGATAAAACGTCAGAGATTTGAACGAAGATTCCCTACACGCCCTTTCACCCCCTTCCCGTGTTCGCCCCCTTAGACCCCCTCGCGAGTAATGAGTCGCGAAGATTTTCACTGGGGTGCAAATGTTTATATAGGGTGCGAATTTATGTTAGTTAAGGCGTCAAATGGTTTGAGGTCGAAAAATTTCGCGGTATGTCGTATTCATCTAGGCCAAAATTGCGTTAAAATATAGAACATTTCAACGTTCCGTATATGAAAGTGTTACGAGGTAAACTAGGCGATGGTAAATCCAATAATTTTTACAAAATCTAGAATTTAAATTAGCAAATAATACAGGATTTAGTGTTCCCTATTCCACAAATAATTATTTTTTATGAGTAGTATGATGACCACACAAAAACACATCTAATACCACTTTCATATTTTTTAACATATATTATTTTCAAGGAATTTTCTGTAACTACCTATTTATTCTTTAAACCCCCAAATTCTCATCCTGTATACAAAATTCGTGTACAGCGCAACTCGTTTACTTATCTTTCCTCTCTTTGAGACGCCGGCTGGCGCGGGTTAAGTCCGTAGCTCCGGGGTCGAACGCCCCCTACACTTTTATAATGCATTATTTAGCATTGGAGGGTTGAGTTCTTCACGTTCTGTGTTTGAATTGTAAATAGGTAGGTATGAAATGTTTTAAGGATGCGATCTTTTGAGGGTTAGGGGAGTTTCTAGAGGACTGAATGTTATCGGATTTATGTTTGATTTTAAAATAGGTGTCATGTTTTCAAATATATACCCAACTTTTTATTTGCTTCATTCTTCATTAAATAGAAATTACCAATACTAGACTAATTAAGTAGATATCTTAATCTCTCTCTCTTATTTTTTTTTTCAAAATGCTACTTATTCTTTGTTCCTGCATATTCTCATCTCCTGCAAATTCAAAAGAAAAGAAAACATTAGACCTACGGCCATTTTCACCAAGCCTAACTGATCGCGATCAGCGTATAAACCACGTTCATAAGCTGCCAGTGTCATTATTTTTCTATGGAATATTGACGCTGACAGCTCTTGAACGCAGTTTAGATGAACTGATCGCATTCAGTTTCATTGGTGAAATCCGCTCTTAGATGATTTACATTATACTTTATTGTACACCAATTTGGAACCAGTGACACCAAATTATGAGCCTACCATTCGAAGACCAAAAGTATGTTTATCTCTCGTGACATTAATGATTCAGGTGAATTAAAATCAATTTATATGGGTTTACCAAAACTTGTTACTTCAGGTATTTTGGCATAATATATTAATACGGTTGAAAAACCGCACCAAATCAACCACAATATAATTTCAGTGAACTGTTGTAAAAGCTTTTAGAGAAAGAATACGATAATTAATTTGTTGTTTATTTAAATTTGATGTGCAGTGCAGGTACATAGGTGGACTCAATGCAACAAGGCATTCCCTGCCAGTCAGCCTTTGGGTTAGAAAGACACACTGTGGTAGGTGTGTAGAAATAAACCAAAAATCGAAAAATTATTAATTTCGTAAAAAATATTTTTTTACAATCTTGCCTTCATGAAATATTAGGATTTTCCAGTATTCTATTTTGTTACCATTCTACCTATCTACACAATCACTTATGCATCTATTCAGATAGCAATTCGGTGTAGGACCATCGAAATAATATAATAAGAACATCAACTTCCAGTGAATAAACAACGTTGCAAAAACGCCACAAAAGATAAAAAAATAAAACTACTAAAAAAAGAAGACATAGTTCCAAATCCAAACAACCACGCGTATCGACCGCTACGTTCAAAAACTATGTCCCTTTCTAAATTCGTTAATAATACTTACTACCCACACATTCGCGCTGAGCCCGCCCCGTTCGCGCAAAAACCACCCCGCGCCTTGGGGCAATTCTTCAAAGGGTGAAAAAAGTACCCCTTCCCCATCCCACAGCCCGCCTTAACCAATTCTTGGGTTAAAAAAGGGGAGGATACTTAGCAACCAACTATGCAGGGGGATTGATTTTTGTTGCCGGTTTCTGAACGCTACTAGTTTGAGTTTGGAACGCGGAGGGTTATTATTTTAAAATTGAAATTTTATGTAGTTTGACCGTTTTTTTTAGTTTGGTATTTTTATGGTTTGAAAATAGAATGTTTTTGTATCGGATCTTTTAGTTTTTGGTATGTAGTATTTTTTTATTCATGTTTGAACTAATTGATAACTATATTGACTGCTCAATTGATACTAAGTGATTTTTGTTGTTTTTGCTATTTTATAAGTCTTTTTCACCTCTCTTTCTTGAGTTCTTTTACAACACCAAAAATAGTATCATCTTTGATCTTAGTACTTATGTTTTTCAATTATTAAAATCTTAATCCAAACTCGAATAATAGTAACGTTTATTTGTTTATCGTTACAGAAATATCTTGAAACTGTTACATAATAAGATTATAATAACTTAACGTATTTGTCAATCACTTGGTTTGGACGGTGATCCCAAACGAGATCTCCTGTATCTTGGGGATTTAAATTCAAATGAAAACTTTACTCTCATCATGATCTGTCATCTCGTTGTTAAAACAGATTAACGAATAACAATATATTAAGTAATTTATATGAATGTTAATTGGCATTACAACTCGGTGACGAACAAAGGATTTACAATATTAAGCAGACGAGCGGCTGTATAACTTATTGTAACTTAGTAGTCAGAGATGTGGATACTCGTCTTTGTGTTATATCTTAGGTATCTTTAACTTAGATCGAGACAAATGATTAAGAACAAAATAATGAAAAAACATATTATAATTGACGATATTTCGGGTACACACACAAAGTAAAATAAAAGGTACAGAGAACTGTAGATAATAATATCACCTTATTGAAAGCTTCGAATAAATATTTAAGTTTTCACGACTTATTCTTTTCTTATTACAACCGCCTTGTGTACTATCCATAACTTTGGCTAATAAAAAAATACTACATCATTACAATTCTATATTTTTTCACCAATTTACTGAGTTTTAACTATACCCCTTTTTTTAACAGCAATAGTTACATTTGCTCGACAGTTTTACATAATGAGAGTCTTATTTTATCCTTAAATGGCAAAAGTCCCAATTCACAAACGATCTAAATATAACCACAAAACGAAATTATCCCAATTTCCAAGTTCCACTCTCATACAAAACACAAAATTTACAACCCGCACAAAACCCGGAAAAAGTTATAACACATTCAAATCCTCACCCAAGTTACCAACGGTATATAAAACTAGCGAAATTTCCGCCAACGTTTTTCAACTTCCAACATTATAACGGGTTTTTAGTAAAACCGACTATTAAATTTCACCCCTTTTCTCGCTAAAAAGCTTATCCTATCCGAAAAACGTTGCACACATGTTTGAAAAATTCACACACATACGTAGAAAAATGTGCTAGTAACGTACACAGACAAAAAACTTTAACTAGTCGTGTTCTGTACGCCCCCACGTTTCACCCCTTTCACCCCCTCGGCCTCATATCCTTGCAGGAATTTTGTTTACTTCTCTCTCTAAGGAAGGAACTGACGTAGTGTTCCGGGAAGCGTCTGCGTTCGAAATTGGAATGCTATTGGCTTTCTGTTCTCGTTTTTATTTTTAATTTTTCGATTGAAGCTTTGTGATTGGTCCTTTGTTTTTTTTATTGATTTGCTTTTGTATGGGAATGGAATCAGTAATTGGTTTGTAATTAATTGAATGCGTTTGTGGTTATATGATTAGTTTGGCATAACTGTTTTAATATTACCAACGTGATTAGCGGATTAGCGTGGTTTAGTATGATGAGTTCACCATTGTGATTTTAATTTTTTGTTTTACTGCCAAATAATTTAGCAGAATTATTACATCTATATAATTTTGTTTTTTTTATACCAATCAATTTGAAAACGTTATCTTCAAAGCAGTGGATCCTTTTTCGAGTTTTATATAAAACCTTTTTCGTCTTGACATGTTTGTTGTTGAGTAAGGTACCTATGGACATGTTTAACATCTCATCAAGGTCTTCTTCAAGAAGAGTAGGGTGGAGTTCTTAAACATTAATTAATTCTTCACGGCTATTTTTTTCTTAACTACCCTCTCAAGTCAATTTAATGTTCGCTAGCGATCACAAGCAAGGAGGGGGAGTGGATAGAGGGGGGCGTGATATGAAAACTCGTGCCTCGAATACGGAACGCGCTCAATTCAAACTTGAATTTAAACGTGGAACGACGCGTTCCAAGTTTCCAAATTTGAAAATTAAAGCGACTTGGCGGGAATTAAACACAATATGGCGGAGTTTGTAGAGTTTGATGGCGAAAAATTATGCAAGACTGTTGGTGAATTTGAATGATGTGGTTTTATTTTGGATTATCTACGATAAATTAGTAACTATTTGATCAAGTCGGTTTTTTAAGTATTTATAGACGGTAAATCGACTGTCTCATAGAGCCTCATAAAATATTGTGCTAATGTTGGCATAATTCTGTATATTTTCACGTCGATTATACTATTTATGTTTCGTTCACACAAACTCCTTATTTTTCCGTCTGCCCTCTTTCTTTGATGTTTTAAAACCCATTATATATGTAAAACAATCTTTTAGAAAAATATTAAAAGCATGGCACGATTTTTTTCGATTTATGTTCGTCTGATGAAGTATAAACGAAGCTAAGTATAAAATGTACCTACATCGTTAATAATCTCGGTGCAAGACTTTCAGGCCCATTAAATGTTATGTCATTACTTTAAAAAAAAAAACAGAAGAAAACATTGGATTAATAAAAAAACTACCATTATAAAACGAAAAAAAAACGTGTTAAAAATTGTCTCACAGTTTTCCCTCCAAATAAACAGTTTCTTCCCAAAAATTTCAAACAAAATCAACCGTATACAACAAGAAACACTTATTTCAATAAACGTTTAATAAACGCACAGTAATTTCGAGTAACGCATTCACCTCCTTCATTACGTACTAGTGCTATAAAGTAACTATATTTCTTAAGAACGGCACGGGCGCACCTGTTTCGAAATTTTCATGTACAAACTTGGTTGTAATTAACAAAATACATTCTGAACTTGTAACTAGATTTAAATAGTAACGCTACTGGCGTTGTAGGGAAGAGGTGTACAGATTACGTATCGATACAATTTGGGGGTGATACTTTCACCCCCAACTTTCTTCGGTGATCGTCATACTTTAAAAACTATGTAGGAATAGAAATAGCAAGTCCGTTTATGTTAATGACAGGACTGATATAATTTTATCCTTTATTTCAAGCATCTAGGGCCCATAAAATAAAATACATGAACATAAAACAATAACTATAAATAAATTAATTCATATTATCACATTTTTTTATAGCTGAACAATACGGAAATACTTATCATCAAATTTTGGTTTTTACACTGACCATGTTTTAATACCAACATTAAAAAATTAATAAAAATAAATAGACTGACGTTATGTTTGAAATAACTACAGCAGAATGCATCACTTCTGGAGACAGGGAATAATTGTTGAAAGGAGAAAAAAAGTCTTGGGAAACCATTCATCCATTCATCAGATATTTTTAGAATGTCCACAAAATTAAACGGCTGTTAAAATCGGTCCATGCGTTTGTTACATACATAACAAACATACATGGCTGATAAACACATTAAACTCCTAACTAACTAATTTAACTTAACCTTCTTTTTAGCCGTCTGCGCGACGCAAACGTTGCGCAGTCGGCTAAAAAGAAGGTTAAGTAGCAACCAAAATTAACTACTAAGAACATATTTTTTAATTTATTTTAAACTATAATTCAAGAATCGTGTCTATCGATAACACCCGCTCTTTCCCATCCCTAGCCCCCGTACAAAGAGACACTAAGAAATTATGTATTCCCCTTAGCGTAGTTGGGTTCAACTTTATTGAATTTGTTCCGAGGAGCTCAGTCGGGACTCGAATGCAGTACTTTTGTCAGGTGATCGTGATTTGAATGTAACTGTTTCACTTCGTTAGACGGTGGTGCAGACGAAATCTTGATTTGATTTTTTCATTGAAATTGAATTTATTGAACATTTTATGAAGGTTTTAAAATTAATTACCAGTCAAGAGATTGATTCATTGTCTTTAATCTAATTGAGTGTATTTAATGCCAGTGTAGTTACAGAAAAAAAATAAACAACCCTCAAAAATTTGTTACTTTGTTGATAACGCGAAGAATTTCGAGTCAGTTGGGTTAATTTAAAAAAGAGAGATATTAAAAAAGAAGTTATATTGCTTTGGCCTCTTGACCAACTTTTCCCAAGAACTCCACAGCAAAAGAGCGGAACTCTCTACCTTCGTCTTTGTTTCGAACGAAAAACCTAATCTCTTTAAAGTTAGAGTGAACAGGCTTCTTCTGGGTAAGCTCACTCCATCGTCGACTTTGTCTCTGTCACCTCTGACCTAGACTAGAGTCAAGAGCAAACCCATCTCAAATAAATAAAAAAAAGTTCGGACATTCCAACAGTACCTAGGTATGTCTAAAGTAATATTTTGGGGATGAACCTCGACACATTTTGGTTGAGCAGGACAACTCATTTTGTATTTTTGATAATTGTCACACTGATAAATTCTCACTGAATCTATGACCTGCTCACACTTGTAATCCCTGAAGGAATTGAAGAGGTGTAACGTAGTACAATAAAGTTTACTGTTGATAATATAAACGGTCCCATGTGATAAAGTGTGAGCCTATTCACATACTCACATTGTAATTATAAATTCAATGCAAATGAAAATATTTATATTTAATTATACCTACATATTTGTGTGTGTTAAGATTAGAATAATAAAGAATCATCAAATGAAAAAAACAAATTTTAATTCTCTCGAAAAACTCAATTTTGACTCAAACTTAAAGTTTCAATAACGAATACTTTATTGGAAAAAAACATCTTGTGAACATAGTTTGGCGCATTTTAGAAATATTTTCCTGAAATATTATAAAAAATATATTTTTATTAAAAACTAGCGACTGTCTTGACTTCGCACGGATGCATGTAATTTGATTTCCAAAAACAAAAAACACTTAGGAAAGTCACAGGAAAGTAAAATACGCAATTTCGTTTATAACATATTTTTTTTAGCTATTTCTAAAAACCAAAGTACAGAGAGTTCAGATTTTGATAAAATTTTATGAGACCAATCGAAAAGTATATCCTTTCAATACCGATACCACCGATACCAATTTTATTTTACTGATTTGAAAAAACACTTTTATCAAAATAATTTTTAAAATCGGTTCTTAAATGACGGAATTATGAGGTAACAAACAAAAAAACAACCGATTTGATAACCTCCTCCTTTTTTGAAACCGGTTAAAAATGTTTACGTAGATATACCTAACAATTATAGAGACGACAACAATAAAAAGATCTAAATTTATTGACCCGTTTTCAAGCTATGATCTGAAGCTCAATCTAAAAACGAAATATCAAAATAAATTCAAGAACATAATATACTCACACGCCTGTAATTACCAATAAAGAAACACAGATATTCATACCAATTAATAAAACAAAACAAAACGAAGCTACAGTAAATAGAAAATTCAAAGGAGGCGCAATTAAGGAGGTACATAGGTACCGCGTAAATTTATGACCCTCTCCCACGAACCTCTTATCGTAACAGAGGAAACTATAGAATTGTGTATGAAGGGAAGTATAAAATTACGCGCCGTGGAAATAGGCCGTAATTTCATGTTTACCGACTATTATATTGAATTTAATTTTCATGGAAACTGTGTGCGATGTGGAGGTGGAAATATGTGAGAAGGGATAAGAAAATGTCCTTGAGAAAGTAGAGATTCATCTCATTTATTCGACTCTCCTTCGCAAGTATGCTAGAAGAGATTTCTTTAAAAATAAGCATCACCTTTGTACCTATTTTCCTGTTTTATTCTTCTTATCTACTTTTTAAAAAAGTAAACACAAACACAAACAATAACAACAACTCAAACAACAACAACAGCAACAGAAACAACAAGTTTCAATATAAACTGTTAAATAAATAAATAAATTTTAATGAAAATTGTTACTTCGACAGTAAAACTTGTTATTATAACTGGTTATACGGGGTTATTTTTTAATGACCGGCCAAATTTTCATTGGGTGTTCTACCCATGAATATGAACAACTTTCACTATGAGACCGACTCTGAAATCACGAAAAAAAAATCAGCTGTTTCATACAAAAGTTCAATACCTACTCGACTAAAATGTATGAAACAGCTGATTTTTTTTTCGTGATTTCAGAGTCGGTTCCATAGTGAAAATTGTTCATATGCTTGGGTAGAACACCCAGTGAAAATTTGGCCGGTCATTAAAAAATAACCCCATGTATTATGTTATTTACAATAAGTAGGTAAAGTTCACGAGTATGTACCTACTACTGAAGAAAATAAATATAGCTTTAATAAGAAGTTACTTTAGCTCAAATTCAAGCCAAAGTCAACCATTACTACAAATTTTATTCAAATCCGTTATATAAAATTATTCCGTTATGTTGAATGATTGAGTGAGTGACTGACTGACTGAGTGACTGACAGACAACGCACAGCCGATACTACTGGTCGTAGAAAGCTGAAATTGGGCATGATGGTTCTTTAGGAAGTGTCTGGGAGCACTAAGAGAGTATTTCCCGAAATGGCTACGGGAAAAACCTGATATGCGCGTACAAAGTCGCGGGCTGAAGCTAGTTATCCGATTACATTCATTTTTTTTCCCTAAATTAGTGTTTATGCAATGTTAAGGCAGGTTTCTTTCTTGCCGTTCTGTCAATTGTAATTTCTTAAAACTCAGTGTTAAATTTTATTATTGTTTTGTCCGTGTTAGTTATCGACACCAATTACGATTGCGTTGTTTAAATCTCTTAAAGTCCTTCTTTGTAAACTAAATCACAAATTCACCTCAAACATCACGTCTACCACGTTTCGCTAGATAATTTAAATCACACCCGTTATTATTATTATTATTATGAGCCTGTACTGTCCCACTGCAGGGCAAAGGCCTCCCTTCCTTGCTTCCACTGTTCTCTGTCTTTTGCCACATCTGGCCAATCCTTTCGGTAGGAGTCTAATTCATCACGCCATCTCCTCTTGGGCCTACCGCGTCGCCGGTTCTTGTTTGGAACCCAATCAGTGGCCACTTTTGCCCAGTTCTGTTGCGACATGCGGCAGATATGGCCAGCCCAGTTCCATTTTAGATTGGCGGCTGAGTTGCCTACGTCTGCGATTTGTGTTTTGGAACGAAGTATACTGTTTTTGATGCGGTCTTTAATTTTGAAAAACTGAAACCCAAAAACATTATTTCTACGAACTCCATACAAAGAGAAAAATACGGAACAAAATTTACACTAAAATCAATACTTAACCAAATACGGTACAGTCCGCAAAATATAAATTGGCCTTCATATATTTTAGGGGCACAAAAGTGTTTTGAAAAGTAGTTCGCATTCGCCCCTAATTCCTTTAGTTTTACAGCCTTTTTGGATGGTTTTTGGACCTCTGGCGTTACTATGAAAATACGATGGGAATTCTGAACTCACTTTGTGGTACATTGCTTGTTGAAGAAACATAATTTTTATAGGTACTATTTTTGACGACAGTCACAAATTTCGGGACCTTAGAGTCTGGAATTCAGGCTCGACGAGTGGCTAAAGTCAATACGTAGAAGCGCGGTAGATGTTTTAATGAAATGGCCCTCGTTTAACCACTATCTCACCTGATGGTATACGATGATGTGGTCGACGGCACACATATCTTCAAGTAATTTAACCTAACACCTTATAAGACTGGCCAATCCTTCCCTTGAAGTGGTTCGGCTAACACCCGCATGGTTTTCAACCACCCTCCCACCGGGGTCCGGCGTCAAGCAGGCTGCTGTGTTTCGTCGACGCGTGGGAGTACCAGTGCCTCAAGACATATTCTGGGCACGCTCGGTCCAACATAGACCTCATCTATCGCTTTCCATCACGTGTGATCGAGGTTAAGAGCTAGCCCATTCCTCAATAAGAAAAAAACCTGCTTTTGTGCTTAGCGCCAATAAATTGTGTTTTTTTTTCTTAAGAGGGCGCCGACCAAACGTTTTAGTTTTATTATAATCACTAAAACGGAAAATAGTGGCCACTTTTATCCGTTTTAGTGATTATAATAAAACTGAACAATTTAAAACTACCGTTTATAATAATATTAACGTATAGTCTTGTGGAGCACAACTTAAATGGCATATTTTCTGCATTTTCATTCTAAAATAAAAGAAATAACCAAACAAACGATGAGGGCGCCACTGCGCGGTCGACGTTTGGTCAGCGCCCTCTTAACCTAAGTAACTCTCCATTTAAACCCTATGGTATTCCATTGCCGCCCAAAGGCGTATCCAGATACTCTATTTTTGATGTTAATATTTAACACCTGCTTAGGACAGTTCTTCTTGAGGGAGTCCAGCTCATCCCGGCGTAAATAATCTGTAATTTCAAAAAAATATCTTAATACATTGTGCAAAGGTTGGATTTGTATTGCTGTTCATCCGGAAAGAAACGAGTCTTACCGTGGAAGAAATACACGCATATTCTGCCTAGCCTTTTCCCAAGTAGCGTCGGCTTCCAGTCTAAGCGGATGCAGCTGAATACCAGTATTTTAAATGGAAGGACTGGACGTGGATGACGATATCTGATCATCCTCCACAAATCAGCTACTGGATAATACAAAACCCCTTGGTAAAACAGATACAAACTAATGCACAGTCAACAAACCTATTTGGTATACAGGCAAGCCTTCTCTATTGCAACTACTTTTAAATAATGTTGTGAATGCTGAGTTGACAATTATTGTACACCACACTCGGAAGTATGTCATAAGCTTAAAAATTAATAACGAAAAGAAAAATTTTGCTAGTGAACCAAATAGCTTTATTGACTGTACATACTAATGTATCTTTAAATAAATTATTCTTCAGATCCTTTTCTTTAAGCTAAGTGGACTCTGGCGAATAATACTGAAAAAACGCTGGGATGAAGACGAAGATACAAAAACCCTTGGAATTGACAGATGAAAATATTTTCTTTAGACAAATATGATAATCATTTGTTTTGTTTTCCAATAATAGAAGTCTAATTCTTGTACTAAAGTGTCCAAATTAAAGTTTGAAACATCTCATCATAATTATTAAAATTATTAAAATAAACTTACGATTAACTTAACTTATGATTAAGATAAACTATATTGGTTTTTTGCTAACAATTTGGCTATTTACCTTCTTCATCTTAGCCTTTTTTGTCCGCTTTGCTTAAAGGAAGTATTCAAATAAACAGAATTTTGAAGAAACTTTGGCATCAGGGAGCGCTGGCTCCAAATTAAGGTTCGCTTGCTTGGAAATCTTCTACTACATCTCCTCTTTATGCAGGGTGTTCCAGAAGTGCGTGGTCATAGTTAAGGGTGATGTTGGGTAGCGGATATATTCAGGAAAAAATAGCAAAACAAAAAAAAAAAATTAAATGACTTTTCAAGCAGTTTGTTACTGTTGGTGGCATTTACATTAGTCCAAACACAGATTTGATGTCACGAACTGCATCTGACTTGAAAAGTGACTTCTTCGCAACTTTTCAGTCGTTCTTTGTGGTCGATTTTTTTTTCAAATCTAATCAAATCAAATACGTTTATTTGTGTACACAGGTGAAAAAGGTGGAACAATTACAAGATTAATGGGTCTCTGTGTCCTGCCACAGTAGGTAGCATACAAACAATTTTTTAAAGTCATTTTATATTTTTTCTAATATTACTAGTTTTTTCCCGCGGCTCTAACCTATGTCCTTCTCCATATCCCCAGGCTATATATTTTCCAAATTTCATGAGGATCCGATCAGCCGTTTTAGCGTGAAACCGTGAAACATACAAACAAACAAACTCAAATAGTAAGTTATAATTATAAGTATAGATTAGCTGGGTGTGTTATTCTGATGTGTACCTAATTATTATCTAACTACTATATTAATCGTTCTGTAATGTTTCATAACAAACCGTTTAGTCGTTTTTGTATGAAAGAGTAACAATTAACATACATACATCCATCCAACCACACAAACTCGCATTCATATATAAATACAATAGTAGGATAGGATGCCATATTGCAAAAGAAAGTCACCGCGGCCCTGGAACGGAGAGGAACACGGATAGGTTTTAGTCAGTAAGAGTCTGACACTGCCTTCCGCTACACCCAGAGCTGAAGAAGTCATTTGATGATTTCCCTTATATAAAATAGGATAGTACGCCATATGAAAATGTCTACTACATACATAAAACAGGCATATTTTATTTGATGGAAAACGCGATGCCAATCGAAAATCCAGACGATCACTTTGCAGATTAATATTTTATTTACGTTTCATATTTAATATTTATGGCCTTTCAGTTCCGTTCGGGTAATAAATTAAAAGGCGGATGCAATGTGTATGCAGTTTTGCCTGTTTCAAAAAGACGTGGTAGTGAATCTCTAGTATAGATTGCTACTGTGATAGCCTATCCGTGAAAAATTCAAATCTTTGATGCCAGAGACAGTAAAAAAAATGTTCGATTCAGACAAAAAAACGCACGTTACAAAAATATAACCGTGACAAACTCTGATTATTTTTTGTGATCATGGAAAGAATGTGCAAAAGGTGAATAGAAAAATTAGCTACAGACATCAAGACATCAAGTAGGTTTATTTGTAGATCATATCACTATCTGTTTAGCCTTTTCCCAACTATAATACTAAACCGATTTTGATGAAATTTCAATGGGACCAATCGGGTAGTAAATCGTTTCACATAGATAAAAGAAAAGAAACTCAAATCGGTTCATAAATGACGGAACTGAGAACCTCCCCATTTTTTTAAAGTCGGTTAAAAATCATATTATTGACGTGTAAAAAAGTTATTTGTAAAATATTTGCGAAAATAACAATTATTATTATTATTTACGATTCGCATTTTGTTATTTTCTAACAAGCAATGTACTCAAAAGTAACCCGGAAATTTCGCGTTTTCATAGTAGTAGTAAAAGGGGTGTTTTATAAGGGTTGTTTGGTTAGGCCGACCTTTTTTAGCCTTTCGGGCCCCCAGATAGTTTTAGTTCGGACGCTGTAAAATTTGGAGAATTACGTTTGGAAAAGTTTTTAGTAAAAGGGTAGTGTTTTTCGATCCTTTATTAGTTTTAAGGATTCTGGGTTATTGTGATATTTCGAGGGTGTTGTGCATAATTTCGGGGAGATAATAGTGGGTTTTGGCACTTAGTGTGTTGAATTTAGAGTTTGTTTTAGATTGTAGGTAGTTTGTCAGGAATAGGATGTGATTGTTTTTATTAGGGTTATGGTAAATTGGAAGAGAAAACTACCAATACTGGCTGTCTCTTTGTATTTTCCGGTTGTAGGTTTATATTTTACGTTATTTTGTAATAGTTTATAAAATTCTAAATTTTCCATAAGTATAATGACTAATTATATTGCTACTTTAGCGTATCTAAATAAAAATCATTTAAGCGAAAGAAAAATTTTAAATTACACATTATAAATAAAATAAAATAACAATTCAAATACAAAATTATTAGCAGGAATATTGACAGCCTTAAACAAAGAAATAATTAGCTTCATTATATATTGCTCTCAATATTCCATTATCAGAATCATGTACGCATCTCATTTATTTTGCCCTCGTTTTACGTAATACAGCATAGACAATTTTTTTTAAACGTATTCCAAAAAAAACAACCCCTTTCAATTCTCAACAACCCAAAACTATTTCACTACAATTTTCCCAACTAAAAACTAAGATTAGAACCGAAATTAATTAACCAAGCCACGAAATGAAGTTGAAAAATTGATTAAAGCCCCTTTAACCGCACCGAGCTACAGAGGGGGTGAAGACTACCTCCACGGAACCGTCAAAGTTTCGCGAGGGGGTAAAAGGGGGGCAAAAATGAACCACCGGCATGAAGACGGATCGGGGAAGTTTAAATTTAGAGAATTGTTGGGTTTCTTTCTCTTTCGCAGTTCGCATTTATAGAATTTAGTCGTGTTTGGTACCTCCCTATGTTTCGCGTTGGGGTTGTAAATTTATCGCTGAATAATTGTAAGATTTTCTTAACATAACGCAGTACGTTTAGGGTAGTTGTTTAGTTTGTCACCCCCTTTTAACATGTTAGGTATTTTTATTTCCCGTTTCATAAGGGGCTTAAAGTTTTTGTTTTTTTTTTGTTAAATGATATTTAGTAAAAGACAACAGTTGATTGTGATGTTGTGTTGAGTAAAGTTAGAACTTTTTTGATGTTAGGACATTGTCTGGATTCATGATTGTATTAATTTGATCAGTGTCATCCACTTTTAAGTACCATTTTTCATTGAATTACGCGCTAAATGAAACTTTAATGGGTTTTGCAAAATTTATCCTTCGCATAGATTTTTTAGACTGATGAGCCCATTGCTCAGCTGTCATTTGGTGATCCCTTTGCCTTTTCTCATCCTTTCGCATCATTTCTACACGTCTGTCACTGCCAACTAGCTTAATCAGCCGTTTTATTAAAAGCCTAGCCTTTTCATTGAACTGCGCCGTTTCATCAGCGACATAAGTAACATGGGCAATTCATAACGATATTGAACCAAAGATGTCACTTAGGTCGCTGAAAAATCGTCGCAGTTAAATGAAAAGGCTAGGCCACCAATTAAACGGCTGATTAAGCTATTTGGATGCGACGTCTCTATTAATATCTTTTAAAATATCTCTTTTTTCTTGTTATTTTGTTTCTTTGTAATACAACATTAAACCACGCTTTATCCTAGTAGGGTCTGGTAAAGGTAGGGGTTAGGTTACTTTTTAATGGATGGGAAATCATCAAATGATTTCTTACGCTCTGGGTGAAGGGAAGCTGGCGGAAGGGAGTGTCAGACTCTTACTGTCTAAAACCCATCCGGGTTCCCCCTTATGCCTTTTGCGTTCCAGGGCCGCGGTGACTCTTTCGAACAAATTCCGCAACCCTGGCAGGAGGAGTAGGGTAAAAAACCCACATTTCTTTTTATTTTTTTATTATTGATAGGCACGCGTTTGACCACTATCTCACCTGATGGTAAGCGATGATGTGGTCGAAGATGGAGCACGCTTGCCTAGAAGTAACCTACTCACTTTTGACATAAAGACTCCCAGCTTGTAGCTATCAGGAAACACAGACTCTGGCAGGGAATTCCACTCCTTAGCTGTACGCACAATGAATGTATTCCAAAAACGCTTTGTGCGTGTGGGTGGGATGGCCACCATGTACTGGTGGCACATCGCCGTACGTCTTGTGGCCCGATGATGGAACGGGCTTGGCGGAATCAAACTATGCAATTCCGTTGCACACTCTCCAAAATGCAACTGATATAAAACCGACAGGCTAGCAAGCGTCGATGCTCGAAACTTTGGAGCTTCGACTCGACGAGTGTTTCATTGCCGATGATCCTCTTGGCTCGTTTTTCAATTGACTCAAGGGCATCAAGCTGGTATCTGGTAGATCCGTCCCAAAGATGCAAGCAGTACTCCATTTCCATACACGGAATTAAGTTTAAGTCCATGTAATAAGAAGCCAGCCGATTGCCTTCAACCACGCACAAATCAAAGCTCCGAACTGCTACTGAGAAAATCCAGATAGAAAAACCTAAAACTCCATTACCCGACCTGATTGCACCCAGGACCAGGAGCTCTACAATGACGTATTAAAACTATTATGGTTTCTGTGTTAGAGAGTATGGTTCCCTTTTCGAGACCAAATCATGATGACATTGGCAGTTCGTAGTATTGTACAGTCCCTGATGCTTAGCAGTATCTCCTTCATTTTACTCTGTGGTGTATACTTTATCCAATGTCATCTAACGCTCCAGACAAGTGACATTCTGTTAGACGTCAAAACGTCAAAAATATGTGAGATTGACAAACGCTGTCGAAATGTCACGTGGATGACATTTTGACAATCGCACTCGCTAAATTAAAACTTTTAAAATGAATTTCCTTCACTTTTAGCACGAACCAAAGTTAGTATATCTCATGTCAAACATCGTATAACCTCCGGCCTTTAGTTATGACAATATTATGCAGACGTCAGGCTTCATTAGAATTCGGGAAAGCAAGATGGCGCGAGATTACACTGTATCAATGTGACTTAATTGAATTTCTGTCATATTGGAACGACTGATGGTTTTTATTAAAGAAATTTTGAAAAAAAAAGTTTGTAAAAACATTTTATTGAGACATTCTTGGCCAGCTGCAAAAATAGAGGTAAATTTCTGAAACCCTATTGTACCTACTATGTAGCATGAGTCTGGACTGAAACGCTGTTTTTATTAAAAGTAAAGTTTTATAGATTTGAAATAGGTACTTAATTCAAAAATCGAGAGTGAACTTCTTTGGTATCAGGCATTTGATTTGTTTTTAGTGCTGGTAAAATCTCGCCGAAATACGTCCAGTACTACTACAAACTTGAAAAAAAATTGAATTTTAGTAAAATTTACCCAAAGTTTTTAAGTGGACCTATCAGCCTATCAGTCGCCTCAAAGAGATGTCATCATAAAAGACGGGGCCCGTTAGAAACGAAACGCAAAGGGCATTAGGAGGAACACGGATGGGTTTTAGTCAATAAGAGTCTGACACTCCCTTCCGCTCCGCCCAGAGCGAAAGGAGTCATTTGATGATTTCTCATCCATAAAAAAAATACCTATCAATTGTCAGAAGGAACAAACCATAGTCCATGTAAAACAGACCTTTTACAAAACCTAATAAAACGGTGATTTTCCACCACCTGCAAGAACGAGTACGTCTCGAGTCGAGTACAAAGACAAACAGCAAGTTTAGAAGTAGCAAGTAGAGAGGCGCTCAGGAAACTCTCGAAACAAAGGAAGGTAATTGAAAATTCTATCAAAACTTGCCACGAACGAAGCCAACGACTATAGTCGGAGAGCTAGTGAGGTACTGGACTAAGGATGGGTAAGCGCCCATTGAATTTAGAACCGTTTTTTCACTAAGTTGAAATTATTTTGTGAGGTGTGCTAAGAATTGATCGAAAAAGAAGTAAAAACAAAGTAAAGCACAAACAATACAAACACAACAATATAAAGTATAAAGAATCATTATGTTCGTATTATGAATCCATACTGAAAATGATAGTATTGGATCTAGTTTAGATATAAGATTAGCTATTTAAAGCTTCCTCTCTCCTACTATATTTTTTTGTTTTGCTGTGCCCGACAGGGTCCATAATGATCACATTTTTTTTCAACTTGCCACCTTGCCACATTGTGGAATGCAAATAAAGTATTGAGTATTGAAACAAAACATGATTTTACCTATTAGAGAAAGTATCAATCATTTATTGATTTCATTGTTTGAGAGTCGTTTTACAGTTTTTGGAAATAATTAAGAATTTTGGAAGAGAAAATTAAATTTTATTGTTTTCGTGTTTTTAATAGTGAGTTTATATCGAAAACCCGAAAAAAGAAAAACAATTTATCAACACTCAAAAACTGGAGGTAGTTTGAAACGAATTTTATGCCAACAAACATTTCAGCCGAAAGCTGTCCACTGCTGGACATAGGCCTCCCTCAAGCGTCGCCAAATGCATCGCCAGTCTTGAGCCTTCCGCATCCAGCGGAAGCGCGTTTTATTTGTTTAAAGTCTTCGTGATCAAATTTCGGCCATCGTTTGTCACCGTTCCGTGCACATCACTATTCTGTGTATGAACGAAACGGTCCAAAGTTAAGTTCCGTCTTGCGACGTGTTTGACAATCAAAAGTTGACGTCGCCATTATTTCGCCAACGTCTTATTCCAAGTTCCACTTTGAGCGTTCATTAGACTGATTAATAATAGTTTTAGATTGAAAATTAAATAGACTGGAAAGTACCAGGGCGACAGATGAGTTAGAGCTCTTTCAATTAAAGTTGGGGCTTGTCGATCGATCTAAATAAGGTCTAGATAGGTGGTGGTGATGGTGGTGGTGGTGGGTCCGTTGATGGGTGACATCCCGTTTTTTTACGAGACCCTTACGATTGCTACGATTATATTGCTATGTTTTAACTTTTTTACAATTTTGCACTACTTGCACAACCAAGTAGTGCAAAATAGTTAACAATAAATAAAGAAAAAATAAAGTTATAAAAGTAAGATACTGAACAATAAATGTCTTACTTTCAAGTTTATAAAAAAAAATGCACTTTCCAATAGTTATTTTAAACTCACGTTCCATTTACAACTATATTGCTCTTCTGGATGATAACTATAAGCTAATGTTCCAGTTTACAACTATGTTGCATCTCCACATTGTTAGAATAAGCTATCGTTCCAGTTTACAATTTACATTGCACTTAGTCCGTCGATATTGTAGGCACTGCTGAATCGTTCCTGTAAGCTAAGTATCATTCCAGTTTACCACTTTATTGAACAACCTGATCGATACTGCAGGCTAAGGTTCCAGTTTACAACTGTATGTCACTATTCGATGGTAACTGTAAGCTAAAGTTCCAGTTTACAACTGTATTGCACCTCCCGATTGATACTGTATTTCACTCTCGGATAAAGTTATAGTTTACTATTACAATACCAGTTTTTCTCATCGATACTGCAGGCCGACGTTCCACTTTACAACTGTGTGCCACTATCCGATGGTATCTGTAAGCTAAAGTTCCAGTTTACAACTTTATTGCACCTCCCGATTGATACTGTACTCTTATGCTAACGTTCCAGTTTACAACTGTATTGCACCTCCCGATTGATACTGTACTCGTATGCTAACGTTCCAGTTCACAACTGTATTGCACCTCCCGATTAATACTGTACTCGTATGCTAACGTTCCAGTTTTCAACTGTATTGCACTCCCCGATTGATACTGTAATCGTATGCTAACGTTCCAGTTTACAACTGTATTGCACCACCCGATTGATACTGTACTCGTATGCTAACGTTCCAGTTTACAACTGTATTGCACCCCCCGATTGATACTGTACTCGTATGCTAACGTTCCAGTTTACAACTGTATTGCACCTCCCGATTGATACTGTACTCGTATGCTAACGTTCCAGTTTACAACTATATTGCACCCCCCGATTGATACTGTACTCGTATGCTAACTTTCCAGTTTACAACTGTATTGCACCTCCCGATTGATACTGTACTCGTATGCTAACGTTACAGTTTACAACTGTATTGCACCTCCCGATTGATACTGTACTCGTATGCTAACGTTCCAGTTTACAACTATATTGCACCCCCCGATTGATACTGTACTCGTATGCTAACTTTCCAGTTTACAACTGTATTGCACCCCCCGATTGATACTGTACTCGTATGCTAACGTTCCAGTTTACAACTGTATTGCACCCCCCGATTGATACTGTACTCGTATGCTAACGTTCCAGTTTACAACTGTATTGCACCTCCCGATCGATACTGTACTCGTATGCTAACTTTCCAGTTCACAACTGTATTGCACCTCCCGATTGATACTGTACTCGTTTGCTAACGTTCCAGTTTACAACTGTATTTCACTTCCCGATATAGTTATAGTTTACTATTACAATACCAGTTTTTTTTTTTGATACAGAAAACGTGTTCAATTAGATAAAGTTGACAATCCATTCTAAATTCTAACGCTAACAGTGTTTCTTTGTCTTCTTTGCTCAGTGATTTGTACGTAATTGGCAATAAAATTTACTAAACGAGTCGTTCGTGCGATAAAAATAGTCCTTTTGAATACTCTTAGGTATTTGAAGAATTTGCAAATTAATTGTATTATTAGGTATAAGACAGTTGCACGGATTTCTGAAGTTCCAGTTGGCATTTTCATAAACACCTCATGAATCAAACATAGTTACTATGAAATAAACAAATAAATCAAAACTGATTGCAATAAAGTTTGACGGAAAATATCTTTCAGGCTCATAAATTATGAAATACAAGCTGCCCGGTCATGAAAAAAGGTCAAAGAGAAAATTGCGATCATCATCACGTCAGTAAAATTGTTTATTGGTGAAAAACTTGGGCTTTTTATATATATTTTTTTTGCAAACGAAACAAATAATTAAAGTTGCATTTTTGGCGTGGCTTTAAATAAGAACGATCAACCCATTACAAAATTTTAAGAAAACTTAGTCATAAATGAAAAGAATATCTAAACTTTAAACACTTTGAAGATATAATATTTTTGTAAAACAGGAGTAGTCCTTAAAGGCCAGTTCCAATTAACTCTGTTCTGATTATTAGTAGATGGATAAGTAGATAGATAGGTAGATGGATAAATAAAGCATTTATTTGGTCCAAGAACAGAAAACACAGCACACAAAAGAGAGTTACAGAAATTATAAGACCAAAATAAAAACTAGTGATCATACAAATATTTAAAAAAGAACAAACTAAAAAAAGGACAGCACTATGAATAGGGCAACCTATGGCAGAAGTGCCAAAACTACTTACCTAATAAAATATTTTTATTTGAAAATGGAATAAACAAATCGTGCGGTACGTGTCTCCAAGTTGCACCAAATGGAAGTCTAGCTAAGCATGTGTCAGTATAATTATATAGTGTTTGATCTTAGCTCTTCTAATAATATTAAAAAAAAACATCTCCATAACCGGATTATTCTGAAAAAAAAACAAACGCGTTTATTTCAAAATACATTTAGAGAAAAACAGTGCATATTTTGCAACACTACAAAATTAAAAAAAAAACTAAACACTTTTTTATTGTCTCTTATATAACCTAGTTATCTAAACCAAGTCACCAATCAATTAAAAAATATATCTTTAAACACAAAACCCAGCTGATCTGTATACAATATACATTAATAAATACACATAATATTAATACCTACGTCTGTGCTCGCAATACAAGCGTTTCAAACGAGGTACAGCTAATTTAAATTTCTATTAAAACTTGGCAGTCGTGGGGCGCACTGTCAAAGGCAATCACAATGTTTTATGTATACAATAAAGCTGTTGTTATGTGTTGATGCGGCTTATGCGCGTGTGCGAAGATTTTTGGAACAAAAAATGCTTGGAAATTGGGTAATTGTCTCCCTATCATTTTCGAAGCATGTAACCATTTTCAGCGTGATTAGCACGATGATTAGAATAAACATATTTTTTAAATACTTAACTAACTACAACTACATAATGTACGTACTTAAATAAAGAATAAAAAAGATGGCGTCGAAAATGGCTAAATGCTGTTAACTTTTGGCCACTTTTCACATTGACAGCGATGCGAGCCAATTTTTTGATGCTTCATGAGCACTTCTGTCTGGTACGTGCTTGGACATACTATTATTATTTTAAGATATAATTTAAAAAATGTTTTTTTTTCATTTATTTTTTTTTTTTTTGCCCAATGAATTTGTTAATTTTAAATGAATGAAAGATATACATCATAAAAACGGAAGTGAAAAAATAGGTTAAAATTTTGCCCAATAGAAAAATGTCAAGTACAGCATCGTATTAGGCCTCAATTTGAATTTCACTTTTTAAATTGAAAGAATAAATTAAGATTGATCCTGAAAAAGTTCGGATTACGAAATTATTTAACTTTAAAGTTTTGGGAATCGTGCTAAAAAAAAATAATTGTAGGAGTTAAAAAAGTAACTGACTCAGTTACTTTTTTAACTCCTATAATTAATTTTAAAACTATATCATTACATCGTTACTTGAATTTCTGTTGCGTTGAAATTGTAAATATACATACCTAAGAAAGTACCTATCTCATCCATCTTAAGCCATAATATTCGTCTACAAAGTTTAAGTAATTGTACGTTTTCTACTTATTCAAAGAAAGCCATTTGAATTCTCAACAACAAAAGGGTCATATTATTTGTTCGAATTTACCTTTAGAAATACTTTAAAACTGGACTTTTGGGTGTATAAGAATTTACTTCAAAGGGATAGAAAGCGTCATTTTGTCGGCTTATAATATCACTTTCTGCTGAGATTATTATGGCCTGTTCAGCTTTTTTTTAAACTCCAGCATGGGAAAAAAACGGAGCTACATATGAAGCATAGCATTATCTCATATTCAGAATCATAGATGTAAGAAAAAGCAAGCAGAGCTTTTGTAGATCCGTTAGGGCACAGCAAAGGTATCTATGGTTTTAAGCAGAAGTAACTATTATTAGAATTGACGGAATTAATTGACGGAAGACGCAGAAGGCCTCCCACAAGATGGACCGACGACCTGGTGAGGGTCGCTGGTAGCCGATGGATGCGAGACGCACAGGACCGGTGGTTGTGGCGACACTTGGGGGAGGCTTATGTCCAGCAGTGGACGTCTGTCGGCTGATATGATGATGACAAGAATTAAAACAAATTAAAATCTTCTTTTCGATAACAATGCCTTGTTTAATTAAGTCCACCACTGCCGCTATTGTAAAAGTTTAAATAAATAAATCATATTATATTTAAGTAATACTTTATACTCAAAACTCACTCTATTATCTCTTTTCCACAATGGTATCATGAAAACATTGGCACGTCAAAGTATGTATTGTTAATTAAATTATTAACTCATAAATTATAAAGAAAGTTTAGAACACGGGTAAAATGTTTAGCCTTTTTATGTTAGATCGTATAAAATTATTTTACGACCCTAAAGCTCCATAAAATGGTTCAAGTTTATGAATATTTTAGAATAACAAAACTTGTTGAAATTAAGTAAAATATTATTCACTAGCTACGAAATAAAATACCTAATCATATACCTAGTTAAAAAATCAATACAGGTCTAATTTTTTCCCTACCTCATCTCATATTTAAGTTAAAACAATTTCTAACTATTTTTCTCATTTTTATTGTGTCATGTAGTAAAAATCTTATAATAACTACCTACAAATTTCTTACATCACAATCTGCCTAGCCCTTTCCTTTATTGGGGTCGGCTCCCAGTCAAACCGGATTCATCTGAATACCAGTATTTTACGTGAAGCGGCGGCCTACCAGACCTTCACAACCCATCAACTGGGTAACACGGTACTTCTTGGCAAGACTGGAGTCAGATTAGTTACTATTATTTACCTACAAAATTCTTAATCCCTTTCCTAATATAACTAACAATCCGTCTCAGCTTCGCTCGGGTGCAGTTTAAGTTCCGGTGTATTTTTCAAAAGTAAATTATAATTCTTTTATGAAAATCTTGAAAAAACAAACAAAAAATTACATACAAATCGGTCGAGGCGTTCTCAAATGTGCCTTTGTAATTTATGTCGCAATTGATATTTATTATTTACATAAATATAGAAAGGTATAATACAACCCACACAATATTATTTAAATAATTCACATCTCAAACCAACTTCAAAAACAAACAATCGATTTCGCGATACAAATTAAAAACCCTTTAATTGAATTTTCGCAAACTTCAATCGACTTTGGCTTTCTCAATTCGTCTTTATGTACCCATTTTCAAGTTTTAATTAGTTTTCTTTAAGCAAATACGTGTAACTTGAAAACTTTCACTCAAGTTTTAAATAAGTAAATGAAAATTCTTGTTTACGGTCTGTTGTTTTGAAGTAAATAAGGTATAATTTAAAGCTAGGTAAAGTTTTCATGTAGGTGGATGGAGAGGGAGAGGGAGGCCAAAGAAAATGTGGATGGATTATGTGAGGTGAGATAGTTTATTATGAAAGAAAAGGCAGTCAGTGATAGCGTGTGGGTTGACAGGGCAGAATGGAAGCAAAAACTGCGTAGCAACGACCCTAAGTAACTTAAGATAAGTGTAGAAAGTTGCTGAAGATAATCATTGCCACTGCATTCTTTATTGGGCATTTGATTTTTGTATTCCAGTGTGCAACTGAAAATTATCAAAATGAAAACCTAATTGAAAAGAAACAACGAAACGTTTATTGCGGACACTGTACAATATCATAATAAATAAGTATTATGAGAGAGATTCCTTAAAACTACTTTTTCCGATCTGGAATTCGAACCTAGAACCCCATCATCGGCAAAACTTGCAATCACTAGATCAGGCAATGTTGAAATTAAAGCCAAGCCTTATTTATACGTAGACAACGGTTTTTTTTCTTTCGGTGTTATTTAAATATAATGTTGATTATAAAGAAAGAAAGAAAAGAAAGAAAGAAAGAAAGAAATATATTTATTTGGGACTCGCACACACGCTAAATTTTTAACCAAGTTTTAAATTAAGATCATTGATTATATTGAAGCAAGAATTTCTGAGCGGGCTAGGTGTTACGGCAACCGAAAGGTCGTGGTTTTAAACCTTGTTGAACTCTGACGTGAACCCAGATTGAGCGTAGCCAGATTTCGTTTCCTTGAAGAATATAAAAATATGTTCAGATAACAAGTGTTTCCTGATAGCTACAACCTGGGAGTCTTTAAGTCAAAAGTGAATAGGTTACTGCTAGGCAAGCGTGCTCCATCTTCGACCACATTGTCGCTTACCATCAGTTGAGATAGTGGTCAAGCGCGTGCCGATCAATAATAATAAAAAAAAACAAATAGATACCATGGATTTAAGAGATTTTCAAGTAGAAATCTGATTCAACTAGTTGAAAGAAAAGTCGAGAAGTTAAAAGTCTTGAAATAAGAGTCAATAAAATTTAATCTTCATATAGTATTTTTTAATTAAAAATTGACCTGGTATTTTGTATTCTTTTTTATAGAGAATGCCTGGTTGCATGAAGTTCGGCTATCCTTATCACTACCTACTACCGTAAATAAAGTTTAAACAAATAGGTAAATCTCCCTCTATAAAGTAATCTCTCCTTTCGCAGGTATGCCGAAAGAGATTTCTATAAAAATAAGCATCACCTTTGTACCTATTTTTCTGTTTCCTCCTTCTTATCGTTACATTAAATGTTTATTTTAGGTCGAATTTCGTTATGAAACACAAAGAAGACTAAATTCACAACTACATTCAAATTGGCCTAAAATTACTATTTTCGACAAAATTATTATTTAAATCTCTTTCAAAAAGAATGCAGTAGATTCGCCGTCAACTTATTGTTCGCAAAACTTTTTCACAAAAAAAAGAAACCGACTTCCAAAAAACACTACAAAGTGCAAAATAACTTTAATTTCGGAAGTCGGTGTTTTTGGTTGCTTCTTCGTTATTTGACACCGACTTTTCACTTTTTAGTGGTACACCCCACACCTAACAACACCACTAGAAAGTCACAGGAAAGCAAAAATACGCAATTTCGTATACATGTATGATTTTTCCACATATTTTTCCAACTATTTGGATTTAATAACTACTGAACCGATTATGATAAAATTTCAATGGGACCATTTGGGAAGTTATACCCTTTCCAACAAAAAAGAATTTTTCAAATCGTTTGGCAAGCCACGGAGTTATGCCCGAACAAACATAAAAAAAAAAAAAAAAAATACAAACATCCGAATTGAGAACCTCCTCCTTTTTTAGAAGTCGGTTAAAAAGAAGACACATATCTCTGATTATCGATACTTATATCTTTGTTTCTCTGTTCAACAGAGAAATTAAAAAAAAAACAAAACAACCATTCGGCCTCGCCTTTACCCAACAACGTTGGGGTCGGTTACCGTTCTTACCAGATGTAGCTGGATTCCAGTTTCATTAAAACAAAAAAAAAACAAAACAAAGAAACAAATTACACACACACATAAATTCCTAAAAACAAATAACACATAACATTAAAGCAAGCAGCACGAACACGTTTAGTACCGCGGCCCCGCTCGCACTTGTAACTCTAGGTTCGCCTTATACCCCCACTCTACCCGCTCCTACCCCAAGACGCGGAATATTTACATAAATTTACAAATTTCGCGGCGAAATAAAATTTTGTAGGGCTGTCACGCTTGAGAGATCGTAAATCTTGGAAAAATGTGCCTTCCAGCAGAACCTGGAAATTCGTTGGGAATTAATGTCTTGTTAATTCGTAAAGTTTATCTTCAGTTAATCACTGAGCAGCAATTTAGGTATACAGAAAAAATTACATTTCTTTTCAAGCATTTCATGAAGCTAAAAACACAATTGTATTCTTCCGTACAGTCATCTTTCATTAAGATAAGCAAACCACTCATTATCTTTATAAATGTTTGTCCTGTGCTTATTATGAGGTGTACACTGTACAATAGAGTGTATTTTTTGTTACATACTGTCATTTGTCATGACTCTTTTATAGTAAACACTAATCAGTCCACTAAAAAAAATTGCAATGGTTTTGCACTAACCGGTCGTTGTCCTTGGGTACTTATACTTGAAGAGCATACTGGAATAATCGTCAATTGGTAACTCATAACATTGAAAACGTCTAATGGGGCTTCTGCGAGTTAGCTTCCCCCCCGTACGCCCTCTAATGGTCCGGGTCCCTGAGAAAATCTGAAACATAACCTAAAATTTAAATATTAGTTTAAAAAAATCGACCTCAATAGTCACCCAAAATTCCTGCCACCCCTAGAACTAGAGCATAGTTGGCGGGTCGCCTCCCAGGTAGTCGGGGAGCTAGTAGAGGGTGAGCCGTTTTTCATGTTTAATTTTAACTTTGCAAAGCCCGCGTTTTAATAAGCGCCAGTCGTCTTTCGCGTTCAGAATTTTATGCTCTGCCAGCAAGCTTTCGGTTCGAATGCGAATTTCGTTTTAATGCTACACGGGAGACACGAAGTTTTATTGTGTTCAAATTAGTTTTTCGTTACTGTCGTGTAAAAATTTAAATATGGGTTGGCGTTTCGGTTTTGTGTTGTTATGTTTTGTAGTTTTTATGGAGTTGTTTTTATGTGTGAGAAAAATGTTTGAAAAATTTATCAATTATTTATTTCTACTCGCTTAAAGAATTGACTGCTACCTGACCTATTGGTTATTTCAACTTCTGATGAAAATTCCAAATTAAATCATTGACTCGGTATTCAATGCAGAAAAAGAGAAATAAATAGGTACTTTCCTATGGTAGGCGCCAGATAAATGAGGAATAATGGTCATTGACCCACCTACATTTACTAACACACTTAATTAAAATTAAAAAAAAAATGACATAAAGCTATCCTGAATCGACATTTATCGTGATCTTAACTCTTTTCAATAATGAAAAACGATTCATAATTTACTGTCCGGGTCACTCCGGGTACACTACGAAGAGATATGAAGGAAAGGTCAATGTACTTTATTCCACATTTATATGGAGCCTACTATAGTACCTAAGAAGAATACCTATCTGCCTAAGTAACTATAGCTTTAATGAAGTTAAATAACACAAAACCATGGCATTAAAATTAACAAAAGCCTTCTTCACTACCATCCTCAATAAACCGAACCTTTCTGTAATCATCTTCGCGATATCAAAACCTCACCGAGATTACAATTAAAATAACTAAATACATTAATACCGTACGGCCTAAGCAGCTAAGCTGAGCAGTAAAACAAGGAACGGAATATTAAAACCGGAGGCACCAACGAAAGCCATTAAAATGCGTAATTGCTGGATTAAAGCGCCCAAGATTCCTCTATTTGCCTCACAATTCCTGTACAAACTACCATACCTTCCTATCACACAGCCTGGAAACGTTTCCTCTGAATTTTCACTGCACTGTGGAATTTTTAGTACACTGATAGAGGATTTGGTTACTCTGTGACACGAAATACCATTCCATGCAAACACACAGTCTAAAAACTATTCTTCCAAATTTTAAGTACACTGTGAAATTTTTTGTAGGTTTGTAAAAGATTTGGTTACTCTGTGGCATGTCCAAGATGGCGCGCGTTCCTAATTTGAACTTCGATTCGAAGCGACGTGCGGTACATACGTCATGAGCGCGGTCTCAAGATTAGGCGATTTACATCGGGCTTTTTCGTATTTCGAACGCACGGTGCTGGCTGAATCGTTTCATGCCTTTGCCTTGAATATAAATGTAATGCCGTTCGCAATTTAAATGTGAAACGTGGCGATTATTTTTTAAATTAGAGATTGTCTATGGATTAATTGCGGTTTTTTGGGGTTACATTTAAGGTGTGTAATTGGGTATTAGGCTTACATGTTCTACATACTAATATTTAAATTGTTTCTTCTAAAAACGTTATATAATTGGACCTGATAAGACTGGTTATTGGGTACACTCTGAATTTAGGCGAAAAAGTGTGTCAAAGTATTACAATTTGCTATGCGTTTCTCCTTCAGGAGATTTAGGTAGAATTTCAATTTTGTTATTTAAGGCCAAATAAAGTTAATTGAAGCTAGTTCATATTAAAACAACACAAAACTTAATAGCAATAAAGTGCCTCATATATCAAACACAAAAACATCATCATATTAACATAAAACAAGAACTTTTTACACCAAAAAATAACTAAAAACTCATCTCTTCTAACATGATAACTCTCATAAAATATTCAGCAAAAAAAAACAAAACATCGTTGAAAAACCTCACTATAAAGCCGAGCTGTAAAAACTTTGCACCCCACGGGGCGGAGAAACACCCCCTAAACACATCTATAAATCTATATGACGTCATTAAGAAAACGGAGCGCAATCATCTTGCGTATACCCGTCTCGCTCACACCCAGACAAAAAACGAAAGCTGAACAGAGATAGACAATGTCTTAGGAACCCCCCTCCCTCCTCTACCTCTCTCTCTCAGTGCCTTACAATGGTGAAAAGACGGCGAAAATTAAATAATACTTTGTCGTTTAAATTGAAAAGGGGGTGAAAGGGGTGTAGTTTGGAAAATTTTCGGGGGTTAGAGGTAAAAAGATATTGATTTTAAGGGATTAGTCGCGTCTATTGTGGCTCTTTTACTTTGTGGTTTTAACTCAGCCGTTTTAATGTTTGAAGACTATTGAGTTAGAAGTTTTGGCGAACTTGGGATTCGGTGCGGTTTCTGAGACGTTTTTTGTCTTTGGAAAATTTCTGCTGCTGGTTTGTTGAGAAATTAAGCTGATCTACATTAATGTCAAAAGTTTAGTTTTCAAGAAAAGTACATTAACCTCACCATACCTTTTGTTATTAGCTTTTGTTACCCTAAAAACGAAATGGGTACTCCATTTTACATTTTTCTGTTTGTAAATTTAATGTTTGTCTGTCAAAATTAATAACAACTGCTCCTGTTTATTTGTTCAGACGAAACTCTTAAGAGTTTGCTTATGTGTCTACCTGTCCGTTTGTCACAGACAATTTTCTCCGAATATAGGACCAATTCAGTTATAAATTGGAAGACATAATTATATGTATAAACTAAAACACGGAGGCATCACTTAAATCACTTCATTCAATTATGGTGTCACTTTTCCAGGACAAATTAGATTATAATAAAAAAAGTTTTTAACTATTTCGTGTGATACAAATGAAAATGCTGATTGTTATGGTTCCAAATTAGTTGACCTCGAAATCTTATAACGAAACACTCAATTTATTTTTGTTGATAGCCTTTATAAAATTAAAAAAAAAACTCTAGAAAAATTTATAAACAGCAATAAACACACACTACTGTGAACACGAAAGCAATTTGAATCGGAATTCGAAATAATAGTCAAGGAGTCACAATATCAAATGGACTGGCATCGAAAGTACTGGTAGTTTTTTTTTTTCATTTATTCTAGTATTCATCAAAAGGATGGACACTATTCTTACTACAATCTAGCCTTGTAAATAGAATATTAAGTAGTTTAATTAAAACCTAAACTGAAATCTGATCTGACTGAATTTGATATTGTTTTAAGTATAACTACAGGTAGTGAAATAGTCTTAAACGTGTCTATAAGTTAGTAATTTTTATATTTCACAATAAAAAAATTATTGAAACAATGTAACATAACATTACGCCTGAATTTCTGGAAGGGTAAAGCAGAGGTGTACCTGTGATACACCGACACTTCGCCATCAGTTTTGAAGTCCCTTATAATAAGGCGAACCTATTACTATCAACTAGGAACAAATCCAGACAGTAAGTAGGATAGACTTCAAAAGTCATATAAAAAATCCAAATAAATAGATGAAAAAGATAGACGGAGTAATAAAGAATTAAATAAAAAGGTAAAAGAAAATATACACAGTAACTTTTAAATCTTAAGAACACAAAAGAAATACTGGAAAAAGAAACAAAACATTAACAAAAATAAACATTTCAAAAATACTAAATCAATTACAAATCGTCAATCGATTAGCAATAATAATGTTTGTTTCAAAATATTCACAAAACAAAATTACAAACTGTTATTTTTTTTACTATGTGCAATTTTAGATACTGCTCAAGTTTTGTTAGCATGCTGCAAAAAAAAAAGTTTTGTCTCTTTGTAAAAAAAAAAATAATCCAAATTCGCTCAGCAGTAAAAGTTTGTGTGACAAGCACAAAAAGTCACAAAACAAAAATTGGCACAACAATATAAATTTTCATATTTTTTTTATTAGGAGATTGTATTTTCCTTATTAGTATCATTGCCGCTCATTATTAAGTTTTGGGGTTAAAGCACAAGGTATTATCAATAACACATAAATATAGGTTAGTCATAAATAGTTCTGTAAATTCATTTAAAACAATTCTATTACAGGTCACGATGAAAACTCAAGAAAACACAGGAAGAATGAATTCGTGAAACTTTGATGAAACAATTACAAGAAATGTAGTATTAATGCAGAAAATTAAGATTAGTGAAGATAAGAAGGGTAGGTACAATAAAAAAAACTGTGTTTTTTATAATAATCCTAACTAATTGTTTGTTACGCTTTCCTGTCGAAATCATTTAACCGATTTTGATGAATTTTGGTAGATAGATAGTTGCGACTCTGGAGACGGTTATAGTAATTGTTAATCAATGCAAGCTGAGCATTAAAAAGTTCTACTATCAAAACCAAATTACGATTTACATTAGATCAATGCGAGTAGATCTAGCTCCCTGACTAAAATCTCTATCTCTATGTGGCCTATTTGGTCCCACTACTGGGCAAAGATCCTCCCTCGCCCTTTTTCATACAACTCTGGCTTTTATTAGTTCTGGCGAATCTTTTCAGTAAGATCGTCCCACCGTTTCGCCTTGGTCCGCTGCGATTTCTTGTAGAGTTTTATGAAACCTGTTCGATGGTTTTCGGCAATTTTTCGTTTGACATGCAGCTAGACTATAATAAGCCGACCCACTAAAATGTTAAACATTATCTTTTCGATAAGATTCGACCTACGCCTCATCAATTTACAAAGTAAATCTATTATACTTAACCCGTAAAAGCTCATGTAATTTTTAACACGAAACTATTCACATCACTAAAAATGTAAATAAAGTTTTAAAAGTATAATTTTATATTCGGCTACGTAAATACTAGGAAAGCGCTACGTAAATACTACGAACGAACTACGGGCTACGGCGTAGCAGTGAGGGATTTCGTAGCGATACGTAGGTAGCTTTTTTTGTTTTTTGTACTCGCTCATCAGAAGGCTTAAAGTCACCCAAAGGGCAATGGAGAGGGCAATGCTCGGAGTTTCCTTGCGTGATCGAATCAGGAATGATGATATCCGCTAGAGAACCAAGGTTACCGACATAGCCCGAAGGATCGCCAAATTGAAGTGGCAGTGGGCAGGGCACATTGCTCGCAGAACAGATGGTCGATGGGGCCGAAAAGTTTTAGAGTGGCGACCGCGTACCGGAAGACGCAGCGTTGGAAGGCCTCCCACAAGGTGGACCGATGACCTGGTGAGGGTCGCGGGTAACCGATGGATGCGAGACGCACAGGACCGGTTGTTGTGGCGACACTTGGGGGAGGCCTATGTCCAGCAGTGGACGTCTTTCGGCTGATATGATGATGATGATGATGACTCGCTCGCTGCAGCAATGAAATTAAGATAGAATGTTTTAAGTAAATATGTTTTTTGGATATGTTATTTTATAGAAAATGGGTCAGCAGGGATGTATCATAATAGTACCTACGACAAATGAATAGTAACTAAATAGTTACGTAAAATTATTGTTGTGTATTATTGGAAAAGAATCAACGTAGTATATTGCTATCATCACCAAACGATAATGTAGATATCTAAATGCTTAAGTTAAAAACCATAGTTAAAACTGTATCTATAGTAGATTCCAGATAAATGTGCAATAACGGTCAGTGACCCACATACATTTATTGACTTTTTTAAAATCAAAAACAGAAATAAAGACTTAGAGCAGTCCTGAATCTACTTCTATCGTGATCCTTTATGTTCTCTTAATGTAAAATGGTTCATAATGTATTGTTCGGGTATCTACGAAGGGATATTAGGGAAAGGTCAATGTACTTTAGAATAGAATAGAATAGAATAGAATAGAATAGAATAGAATAGAATAGAATAATTATTTATTTGCATTGAAAGTAGGTATAAAAATGCAGATGTTTTAAATAGTTAAGATCCTTATACAATCTACCTTAAATTAGGCATGCAAACATTTAGTACGAATGATTAGTCTAGAATAAATGTCAATATGAAAATTCTTACAATATCGTCAATTAAATAAAATAGAGAATTCAAGATGTCAGGATATAAGGTAACTACAGAGTTTTATCATTTAGAAATTCATAAATGGAGTAATAACACTTATCAATTAGTAAGACGGACAATTTCTTTTTAAATAGTGGAATGGACTCGTTTTTTATTCCATCGGGTATTTTGTTAAAAATAATCGGGCACATACATATAACACTTTTCCTTAATAATGCAGTGTTATGCCCACTAACACGTAGCATGTTTGTATACTGCCTTCTAAGTGGTCGTGTTCTATTGTCAGAAGATTTATTAAAAAGATGCATGTTCGATTTTACAAAGACAGCTATTTCCAAAATGTAAAGTGATGGGAACGTTAGCAAATTTAGGGACTTGAATACAGGTACGCAACTATCTGTGACTTTCATATTGCACATTGCCCTTAGGCATCGTTTTTGAGCCTTGAATACCTGTTCTCTTAGACTACAATTTCCCCAAAATATTATGCCGAATCTCAGAATTGACGCCACCAAACCGTGATAGGCAACTAATCTGGTGGGCATATTCACTTTCCTGGATAGATTAAAAAGCACATACGCTGCTGTACTTAATTTTTTGCATACTTCTTCTGCTTGTGGCTTCCAGGTTAGTTGACCATCTATCATTATACCTAAAAATTTTGCAACTTGTACTTGGTCTAGTTTTTGTCCATTGTAAATTAAATTTAAAGTTTGTGGTAGTATCCGTTGATAGAAATGCATAACATTAGTCTTGAATATATTAATCATTAAATTATTTTGATCAAGCCATGGTCATACGTTTCTAGGTCTGTACATTTAATCAAGGCAGTGCTATCGTCAGCGAATAAGACCATAGGGTGTTCTATGCTTCGTGGCAAGTCGTTAATATAAATTAAAAATAATAATGGGCCCACTACAGTGCCCTGTGGTACGCCATACTTAATAAGTCTGTGTTCCGATAAGTATTTTTCCTCACGCTTAGTTTTTAAACATATTTTTGAAATTTCTGTGCGCTGTTTTCGGTTGCTTAGATATGATTTTAAGAGATTATGCATATTTCCTCTGATACCTATGGTGTTTAGCTTGCATAACAGAGTTTCGTGGTCGACACAGTCAAAGGCCCTCGTCATATCAGTTAAAATTGCACAAACTGGTACTTTTTCATCGACGTTTCTTAATATTATACTCATTAAATCGTAGACAGCCGTATTAATACCTCTATTTTTTCTAAATCCCTTTTGTTCTATACTCAAAATATCATGCTTAGTTATGAATTTATTTAACGCCTCATAAATTATTTTTTCCATAACTTTTGAAAAAATTGTGATTAGAGCTATTGGCCTATAATTTGCCAAATCTTCTTTAGAGTTTTTTTTAAAAATTGGCTTAACAATAACGGTTTTTAAATTGTTTGGGAATACTCCGGAACTGATACACAAATTTAGTATGTGACTAATATGCAAAGCAATGTCACTCGATACAAATTTAACGACCTTAGTTGAAATGCCGTCGTAGCCAGTACTAAGTTTATTTTTCAGAGAATGTATCGCTCTCATAACATCTTGAGGTAATACTGGATGCATAAACATCGAGTGAGGGTTACTTTTCAAATTGCTTGTGTCGGGCTTTGATGTCATAATATTTTTTGTCTGGTCAACAAAATAATTATTAAAAGCGTTTGCAATTTCTGTTGGATCAGGGATTATGGTATCATGAATTTTATTTGGGAAATTGGTTCAGTAATTGGTTTATTTTTGTTTATTGCAAGTTTATCTGGCACAAAGTATAGGGTCCCATCTATCTCTCAGATTCAGCGATTTAAGCAGCATGATAGAATATTATTACCACAAATAGGAATTTTAGAACACGTGTCCAAAATACACATAAAAATCTAACCCAAAAAAGCAACAAAATAACAGGAAAATCAAGTTTCAAATTAAAATCCAAAACCATTTGTTAAAAAAAAACCGGTTGTCTTTTCAAAATCACATCAATTTATCGGTCCGAACCAGTTAACCCTTCATTTTGATGGCAAAAAGTTGGAACTTGTAACTCGGCCATTTGGTCAACTAGACCCGTTCGAAACTAGTTTTAAGTGGTTTCAAAAGAACTGGTTTCGGTATCGGTATTATTGGTTTTTAGTTTACGTTTAGTCCAGGTGTCTTTTTAATGAAAACTTGTTTTACTAGTTCATTTATTTGTGTATTTATACAATTTCATGACTATTTTTCAAGTAGATACTTACCTACTTAATTTTTATCATTTAATGGATTGTGTTTTTTTTTTTTTCTTCTTGTTTTCCGTGAACCTATGTTGAACAATTTTGCATGCCGTAAGGTAAAATGTATTGGGACTTTCCACAAAATTAACATATTATGTGTATACCTACATTATGAGCAAATAAATGATTTCTTTTTTTCTTTCTTTCTTTACTTGAAAAATAGTCATGAAATTGTAATAAAATCTAAAGAAAAGCCTTTGCCTATTCTGGAAAAAATATTGTGTAGTACTTAGATATTAGTAATATAATAAAAATCTTTGGAACAGTATTCCAAGATTCTTTTTTTCTTTGGTTTAACAATGGCTTTTCCTAAAATAAAGAAATTATATTCAGAGACCAATTACTAAGGTCTATAGATAACGACACAAGGTCAAAAAGTAAAATTATGACTAAGTAACCCAGCACTTTTCCGACCCCAGTACTGCAGACCAGAATCCCCACAAATATTATAAATGCTTTAGTAACTCTGTCTGTCTGTTACGTTTTCACGCTAGAACGGCTGGTCATGAAATTTGGCAGATATATAGTCTGGGATATGGAGTAGGGCATAGGTTACTTTTTACGCGATAACTGACATCTATACGGGCGGAGCCGCGGTCAAGAGCTAGTCTTTAATAACAAAGCAGAATCGTGTCGCTTTCACGATGAAACTTGAATACAAAGTAACAAAGAAACAAAGGCCGATCTCTACTTATTCAACCCTAAAAAACTATCAGACATCCACTATCGAACCGCTATCATTCCAAACAAAATCAGCGATACAAAAGCCCAGGGTGGTAAGTTACCCCACAAAGGCTGGGCAAATAAGCCATTAAAAGCGTTGCGACGGTACTGGGCTATAAAATCTCTGCTTCTTGCCCCCTTCCGCACCCTTGGGGTGGGGCAGTACCCCCTCTCCTTTTGCGATAAACTGCTTTTATGCCGTTCCGTAGTATAATTAAAATGGTATGACATTTTCTGGAGTTAGATAAAATATCTAAGACGCAGTAGCAGGGTTGGTTCGGCGCTGTTTGTTATTTTGTTTGTGAGGATATTATAATGTGTGTATGTAAGAGTATTTTCAAACTTATTTTGTTGATGGGGTGAACAGAAATTTATTATTACTAAGTAACCTCTGACTGGAAATAAAGGAACATTTTAATTAAAGATAGCGATTATTGCGCTACGTGTTCTTTCAGTAGCGGATAATAATACTAACTACTGTTATGTAACCTGTTTCAAATGAAAACTACATAATAGGCGCGATCAATATAGCGCATATTATGTTGTTGTTATATACTGGATAACTTTTTTTCCAGTGCGCAAACTTTGAGAACCACTTCTGCCCATGTAAATGAACAACTTTCCCCAAGAAAGCCATAGTCAATTCCTAAAAAAAAATTTGAACTTCCCATACAAAATTGTCATCAACTGACCACAATTTGTATGGGAGACTCAATTTTTTTTGCGCACTGGAAAAAAAAATACCCAGTATATGTCGCAGCCAATTTCTTAATCAGCTGTTTAATTGGTGGCCCAGCCTTTTCATTTAAATGCGCCGAATTTTCAGCGGTCTAAGTGAAATCTTTTGTTCAATATCGTTTGGTGACTTGCCCATGTCTCTTATGTCGCTTATTAAATGGTGCAGTTCAATGAAAAGGCTAGGTTTTTAATGAAACGGCTGATTTAGCTAGTTGGCTGTGACATAATATAGGTATTCTAGTAGGTATTTAAAAAGCGATCGAATTCAAGTTGCATTATCCTCTCATAGACAACAATGAATGTCTTTTATAACTTGTCAAAATGAAGGGAATTTAGAGGTGTTTCTAACAGTAGTCGGACTTGCGCACGAAGGGTTCCGTACCATTATCTATTAAAAATCTGCAAAAAAATCACGTTTGTTGTATGGGAGCCCCATTTAATATTTTTTTTATTCTGTTTTTAGTATTTGTTGTTACAGCGGCAACAGAAATACATCATCTCTGAAAATTTTAACTGTCTAGCTATCACGGTTCATGAGATACAGCCTGGTGACAGGCAGACTGACGGACAGCGGAGTCTTAGTAATAGAGTCCCGTTTTTACCCTTTAGGTACGGAACCCTAAAAACTAAAATAAAATGGTCGCTCTTGTTTCTGAAAAGATTGAGAGACACAATTTTAAAGCAGTCAAGTGTGAGCTGGTAGCCGATGGATGCGAGACGCACAGGACCGGTTGTTGTGGCGAAACTTGGGGGAAGCCTATGTCCAGCAGTGGACGTCTTTCATCTGATATGTTGATGATGAAGTGTGAGCTGTGTACGTTCATTAATTTGACTGAATAAGTACCTACCTACTTAATTGTCAATAACATCCTACCTATGAAGGGACGTGTTCAGTGGAAGTGACTGTTTTGCGCGTATTTGTGCATCCTAATTTAAACATTGTCTGTAACTGTGTATATGAGCAAACTAGCTTAATCAGCCGTTTCACTCAAAGCCTAGCCTTTTCATTGAACTGCACCGTTTTATCAGCGATATATGTAACTAGGGTAAGTAATCAAACGATATTGAACAAAAGATGTCACTTAGGCCGCTGAAAAACTTCTTCTATATGTTAAGCGTCATATTTAGCCCAAATAAACACTTATTTTGCTTTCTATAAAATACTTTTAAAAAATGGAATCATGTTTCTACGTGAATTTTATTTCTCAAACAAGAACAAAACCTACAATAATGTACAATGACTTACAAGTAGAAGTACCTACAAGTACATAATATAATACACAAGAAACATTAATTAACGCGATGATCAAAGAAGCCGAGACTTCCATTGTGCCGACTTCCTGTTGCGAGCGTCGGGCATAGAGGCGCTACTGAGTTTTGTAGACTTTCGTCAAATTCACGTCAAAATCCCATTTCAACGACGATCAAAGTCTACAATTTTTTTAAATGTAGGAACATGATTAATGGTTTTGTAAAAATTAACCACTGGTTTCTTTTAAAAATTTCGATTGAAGTTGAATGCTATTTAAGCGATTGGCGGTCGAAAACTCATTCAAACAACAGTTAAAATAAATTAAATCTAGTAATTATTATTTTACCATTATTAATAATAATAATAATTTATTTAATTCAGACCATTGATCCATATAGTGTTAGTAAAATCTTAACCTATTGTTAGTACATAAAAAGCTTAAATTAATTGGCGACATGTATGCCATTACGCACATGCCTAGCTGCCCAGTGCCTAATGAAAGGCCCATCAATTTTGTCCGCCAGTGTAGCCAGTATGTTGTTGGGGCTACCCCTGAATCGCTTCAGCATACTCGCACATCGCTTGCGCATAACGGCATAAAAATCATCTAATCTCGCTTCAGCGAACATGCCAGACGCGCTACAAAACCGAGGTAGCCCCAACAATAATCCTCAACGCATTGTTATACTGAACTATTGTATGTGTCGTCATTTTAGACGATTTATTTATGTTCGAATTTTAAAATTATGCAAGTGAACTGTACCTACTTCTTTTTGTGAGAAATCAAGACGGTTTAAACCTTAATAATGTATAAACAAATCTTTTGTTTGTAAATGTGACCACAAAGATTTTAAACAACAAAAGCCAGACATTCAGTAAAACTCTTAAGAAAAATCCTCCGCAAACACATGTCATTTACACCTCTTTTCTGCACCAACCAACCCGCGCCGTTCGCCATCTTGAAGGAAAACACAAAGATGCTGAATGGTGAAATTTTCTTGTGTAATTTTCACGCTTTTCCACCCCTACACCCCCTTTTCCCACCCCTAAGGCAATTTGCGAAACACCCGTCGTACTCCAAGCCTTCAGACAAGACCCAAAGATAAAAGGACCAATTTTCTATACACTTTAAAGCGAACGAAGGACCAAGTTTCACTGGTCTTTCTATGTTTAGCAACCTTAAATTCGTATTCACACAAGTGTAAGTTTTTAATTGATTTATAATTAATTATAGTTGATTATTCCGCTTCCTTGTGTTTCTGTAATTATTGGTGAACTAAAAAGTTTATTGTTGGGAGGCCACCATAAGAAATGCCAAGTTAGGCAGTTGCGGATTTTGTTCAAAAGAGTCACCGCGGCCCTGGAACGCAGAGGGCACTAGGAGGAACATGGATAGGTTTTAGTCAGTAAGAATCTGACACTCCCTTACGCTCCACCCTGAGAAGAAGGAGTAATTTTATGATTTCCCATCCATAACAAAAAACAAAGTAGTTAGGCAAGTTAACGGTGGTTTCAACCGCGTGAAATTCGAAAATCATCGCAAAGAACCACAATCCCGGGATAAAATTGTATCCCAAATACAAATTCCGTGTGCCAAGTATTTTCTAAATCCGTTCAGCCTTTATATAAGACGTAAAATGGTAATTAACAGACATCCATTTTCGCATTTATAATATAACTAGGGAAGTACATACGGGGTCGTTAGACATTACTGCCTACGGATCTATGGACACTACCCTTGCCAGATATACAACGTGTAACAGAATAAACGCAATACCTTCTAATGGGTCATTGTACTCATCGTTATGAACAACTTTCACTTTGGGACCAACACTGAAATTGCAACAAAACAAACAACAACAAAAATCAGCTCTTCAGTGCTTTTTGTCGAGTTGGGGCATTCGATTTTTTTTTGCGCAATTTCGGGATTGGTTCCGTATAATAAGTTGTTCATAATGATGAGTACAATGACCCATTAAAAGTTATTGCGTTTATTCTGTTACACGTTTTATATCGGGCAAAGGCAGTGCCCATATTTTGGTTACTCAGGGGACAAAAACAAAAACTTGGCATTCAGGACAGCTGAGAATGTCTAATCATTATAAAAGAGCCGACATTTAAAAAAAAAAACTAGTCCCATCAAATGTAAAATTTAAACCTACTTCAACAAGATAACAAAACACAATCGAATTTTCCCAGAATTCCAACTCTTAACTACATCAAAATAATGAACAAATTCATGTAAATTGACGTGCCTATACAATACATACATACGTATGTTATTCTCCATATATTTTCGGTTGCAAGCGGGATCGGGATCGCGAGCAAGTCCTACAAGAAAATTAGTTATTAAAATTTCACTGACGCTCCAAAATTTATCTCAGGCGCGTTGTAGTTGGATTGAGTAATTTTGATACTTGGTTGTTACGTAATAGGTGATTTTAAACACTGTTTTGTGTTTTACAGAAATTACGATGGAGTGTTATTGCTACCATGAAAAAACATGACTGAAACTGAATTAGAGCTGGGCAGGACATCTGGCAAGGAGAGGTAAAATGATAGGTGGAGTTAAACAGTGACGGAGTGGCTACCGCATACCGCGGATTGGATGAAGAAGTGTGGGTCGTCCGGTGGCGATAAAAGCAGACGACATTGATGCCATCACGGATAAGGAACCTGAATGAGGCTAAAACAGGAACGTGGGGATTGGCACAAGAAAAGAGGGGCCTGTTCTCAGCAGTGGGCGAAGTCGGCTGTGGATGATGATAATAATGATGGTTTTGGCTGTGGCAAGTGCAAGATCGTTTTCTTCGTATTGCTGCCGCTGGCATGACAGTTACTCAGATTTGAATGGCTCAAAACATTGCAACTTCCATGGTATCGCTGGTGGCAGAGCATAGGTCACTTTAGCTGCTTCTGAAGATGAAGCATGATATCCTACACGTTGTCTGAATCTGACTAATGGCGGTAAAGCTAATTGAACTCTCCGATTTGGTAAATACTTAATTTTGTTACTTTTGGTATATATGTTTTATTGAAATGTTTTTCTTTTGCGAATCAGTAAGTCAAACAAAACGTCAGTCTTTAACCAACTACGAAGACGCATTCGCTTTTCCATGGAAAAAAGTACGCGTGCAGTAATACCTACCAAAATTGTCCTGTCCTTCTCGTATCCAGTGAACTCCCGTGGCCCTCAATAAGTCTGCAGTCCAAGGTGGACTGCAGACTTATTGAGGACTTTAATACTTTCGCATTAAAGTATAATTTAATGCGAAAGTGAGTAAACAAACAAACTCATTTTCGCATTTAGAACACTAGTTGGTTGTGTGTGTGTTTTTTACTCTTTCACGCCTTAAGAGCGTGTACGCCGTATGTCATTTCATACAAACTTTCAAGTCCTTATTCTTCAAAATTGATTAACTAATTTTAACGAAACTTGGTATGCATACGCTAGATATCCAGGTCTAAATAGTTATCAGAAAACATTTTTGAAAAGTTCAGGGGGAAGGATATAGTGATTTTTCACTTTCTATAGAAAACTTAAAATCGCTCTCTCTCACCCTCTGAAATATTTTTCAAAAATGTTCTCTGATAACTATTTAGACCTGGATATCTAGAGTATGCATACCAAGTTTCGTTGAAATCGGTTCATTCATTTTGAAGAATAAGGATTTGAAAGTTTGTATGAAAAGCCGTACCGCGTAAACGCTCTTAATCACCGAACCGATTCTGGTGATTTTTTAAACAGAGATGAAGTAAATAGTTCATTTAATTGAAACCGCTACTTTTACGTTTTAAATACACTTTTTTGTTACTTCACTTTAAAAAAATTATCCCACTGTAAACTATCACTACATCATAATTCACAAGTACTGACCAAAACCGGATTTGACCTTAACACAATAATCTTACAAAATTAGCACACTGGGCTACCCCAACCCTCTAAGAACAACCCTTTCCCACGCGCTGACCACTGTCCGGTAACGTCTTGGGGTCAAAACGACCCTTCTATTGTTATGATACAAACCTGTTCGGTACAAGAAAATAACTGATATTTCTAGAAAAACTTGTTTTCGTTCCCACACTGGACTTGAGTATCTTTTATGATAGTTCGAGTTGTTATTGTAAGTTTTTGATGAAGGGTTGAAGTGACCGGAGGCTAAAACTTGTTACCATTGAATGTCTATGGTACAAGTTAGCCTACTGATATTTTATACTTTGGAAGTGTATATTTTATGTCAGCGGAATTAAATTAACATGTCTAATACCTTCTGCCACATTAGCGTACATATACTAATAACAGATGTAAACATTGGTAACATTATTGAGTGGATAATTTATTTAAAAAAGTATTCCACAATTTAGGAGCCAAATAAGCAAAATCCGCATAGATCGAGGTCACGATCTTCAAGGTTAAGCAACTGCGGGGTTGGTCTGTGGATGGGTGACCATTCTAACCTACCAAAACTAATTCATGTCTTGAAAAGCACGTTAAGGCATTGGTCCCCTCTGTCATTTGTAGATCTATGGTAGTCGTTTCGTTTTTAAAAGCCAGAACATCTGACACCAGTCTTACCAAGAAATGCCGTGTAAAATACTGGTATTCAGCAGAATCCAGCTTGACTGGAAACCGATCCCAATATGTTTGAGAAAAAGCTAGGCAGTTGAACACAAATACATCAAATTGATAGCATACTCATCAAAATGCAACATCAGCTGCCGCCGTCGCTGACTCGATGCCTTTCGAGGTAGGTGACTCGTGTAGGTACTTCGACCCCAAAATGTGCCTACGCTACTGTCGTCGCCACGCACAAACCTGTGTCGCAGACCAAGAACAGGAGTTCAGGGGTTTGAAACCGCAAGATTCAGATACAGGCACGTGTGACAAGGATGGCTTCGTGAAGGTGGAGAGGAAGAAGAGGAAGGAGCCTCCTAGTCGGAACCAGTGCGGGACCGCGCTGGCAGAATCCAATATGCTTCGTCCAGCATTATCTACGACGCAGCTCTATGTGTGCCGGTTACATCACATCACGAAGGATGAGGAGGTCGTGGAGTATGTTTGAGCGAAGTCCGACTGGATCTTAAGAGTCGAGAATTTGGAGTCGCGTCACAATACGAAAGTCAAGTCGTTCGTGGTACGAGTTTCAACTCATCATATTGAGACCTTCCTCAAGGGAGAGTTTTGGCCGAAGGGTGTCCTGTATCGGCAATTTCGCGGAAGGCTATGCGACACCACGCAGCGCAACACGACGCCGTTACTTCGTGTATATTAGTATGTCAATATTTTTGTAAATGTGTACGATAGTCTGGGTCTTTGTTACCCGAGATAAATGATATATTCTTCCATTCTGTCATTTGAACAGTTTTTATTGCGTGTTTCACATTGTCAAACAGATGAATTTTTAAACTTATGATATTTAGGCCCATATTCCAAAACGTAAACTCCAACTCCAGCATGAGCACAAAAATATCAATGAAAGCTTGTCTAATTGACGTTTTCGTACTCGAGAGATGAGCAAACAAATGCAAAAACTTCAATTTATGACAAGCTCCGATAGAGTTGGAATTCGACTTGAGTTGGAGTTTACGTTTTGGAATATGGGCCTTGGATTGCGAAAGAAAACGCGATCTCAATAATGTTTTAAACCAGTTTCACTCATAACTCATTTGTCATCATACTATATTCTAATATACCTAATTACCTCCCATAAATTAATTACAAGTATCAACTTCATTTCAGCGCAGTATATAACGAAGACGCTGTTAAAGTTTTCCGTGCTACTTTCGCGGCTCTGCAGAAAGTTGTGCCAGGGCTCATTACGGAGAACTCTAAGAGGGTTGTACACTTGTGCTGGAGACGCTGCGATTTTCAACGTTGAGAAACTGCGAGGAAACTCTTATTAGGTACGTATTATGTATATTATTATTATTATAAGCCCGTAGTGTCCCACTGCAGGGCAAAGGCCTCCCTTCTTTCTTTCCACCTCAATCTGTCTTGAGCAATTTGAGTCCAATCCTTTAGGTAGGAGTCCAATTCGTCTCGCCATCTCCTTCTGGGTCTACCACGTCGCCGGTTCCTGATGTTCGGGACCCAATCCGTGGTTACTTTTGCCCAGTTACCATGTGGCATGCGGCAGATATGGCCCGCCCAGTTCCACTTCAATTTGTATAGCTTAAGAATTATCAGACAGAATCGGAAATGTAAGCCCAGATTTAAAGAAAGAAAAAATATGTATTGTCACAACTGACATTCATCAACATATAAACCTTTAATAAAACTACTTTAAATACGGTATAACGTGAAGAAAAATGAAAAAATTAAGATCAGACTTGCTTTTCAATTGTGATGTTTCCTTTTTCATTAAGAATGTTTGTTTTATTTTTAACAAAGTTATATTCCTGCCAAAAACTCGTATGTTACAATTTTAATAAGAAGATAAATATCTGACACAAATTAAAAAATATATTAATTTGCTTTTTTTCAGATTGCCGTGTCATCGACTCTGAAAATGGCCGCTCAAGTTAACAAAGAAAGTGATATTGAAGAGAAAATAGACATTAAATTCCCTGTTAATTTGACTAAATACGTTTTTATATCTTCAGCAGTCGTTATGAAATGTTATATCTTTAGAAGCCAGAAAATCTGACACCAGTCTTGGTGTGTTACCCGGTTAATGGGTTGTGGAGGTCTGATAGGCAGCCACTCCACGTAATATTTTACGTGGAGTGGCTCGTATTCAGCTAAATCCGGTTTGACAAGAACCCGACTCCAATTTAGTTGGACAAAGGCTGGGCAGATGATAAATAAAGCTTCCAGAGACTTACCTACTCTCAGCCCCAACAACGCTTTCCATCGCCAAAAATCGCAGCGTTTTACTTCCCAAGAAAACGCAGCATCTTCCCAAACCTAGTGTAAACTCCCCACAAAATTCCTCGCCTCGCCACCCTGGGGCGTTTATATAATATCTAGCAGATAAGTTCCCGCTATATACGCGTATTGACAGCGTTAATATTTATGACGCTATTGTTATCAAGGATATAACAGTATAACTTAGATCAACAATGTAATAGCTTCATTAGGGAGGTTTTGTTATATGTATATAAAAATAATAAAAGTTATGTATTTTGTATAATTTTGTAAGACGTTCAAGCGATGTATTTTGTTCTGTTGTTGAAATTATACGACAATTTCACTAAATGTTGTTGTTTTCTAAACTTTCTTAACTGTCAAAAATGTACAGAAATGGAGGCTTTTTTGACAGTTTTAGACTGACATGCGAATGGGAATGTTGCTTAAAAATTAGTAGAATTGATCCTCTGATGATAAATTCTATAAGCCCCTTAGTACAGAAACGTTTAAGCGTGTCACTGTATATAGAAACATATAAGTGTCCCCAATAAGTATTGCTAGGTCATCGCCTTCAGGCTCAATTACGCACCCCAATTCCTTCAACAGAAACTTCTCGAACGATTTCTATTCATTTAACGAGAAGTAAATGTCTTTTCTTCCAAGAAAACGGCTTTAAAACATTGTTGATGACTCAATCGTAATGAGAAATTTTTGGAATTTAGAGATCCGTAAATTAATCTATAATCAAATTATCTCAAAGGTCACTGTTCGTAATTGTAGCAATGTCCTCTTATTAACACATCAATGCCAATAATTATGTTATTTAAAACACATTATAAGCTTACAGTTTAAAAGCCAAAACGCTTATATGCTAACATTTTTATCACACTCAAATTTCAAAAATTAATTAATATCATTAATTACATTAAGAGAAAAAATAAATTGAGGAATTAAATAAAAAGTAAGAAAAATAAAATGTCAAATTCAAAGATGTCAAAGGAATTCAGTTATCAACCATCCATCGACGCACTCAAATTCAAATGTCGAACATAGATAATCAAATTCATTACAAATTGAGAAATAAATAAAAATATTTCAAAAAGATATACGAGAAGAAAGAAAAAAGTATAATAATAATATTATTAACTAGTCTTGATTAAAAAAGAGTAAAAGTAATAAAAGATATTTATACAACGTGTAACAGAATAAACGCAATACCTCTTTAGGAGTAATTTAAATAAATAAATTATACTTATCATTATGAAAAACTTTCACTATGGGACCAACACTAAAATCGCGAGCGGATAACTCGACAAAATGTACTGAACAGCTGATTTTTTTTCGCGATTTCGAGATTAGTCCCATAGCAAAAGTTGTTCATAATTATGAGTACAATGACCCCTTAAGAGGTATTGCGTTTATTCTGTTACACATTGTAAACAGTCAGAAGAACACAAAGGTACCTACACCTTATTTCAAAAGGTAGACCTGCAACAGACTGCCGGGGTTGCGGAATTTGTTCGAAAAAGTCACCGCACGTCACCGCGTCACCCTGGAAGGCAAAGGGCAATAAAAAGAGCACAGATGAGTTTTAGTCAGTAAGAGTCTGACACTCCCTTCCGCTCCACCCAGAGCGGAAGAAGTCATTTGATGACTACCATCCTTAAAAAAAAGACCAGCAACAGAAGATTAGAATGAGAAACACAGAGGTATTTTTGTCAAAAATTGAACTGAGATAGAAATGAGAAAGTTTTCAAAAATAAAGAAATTATAGCTGTGTCGCGCAGGTTTTTAGTGAAATAATCTAGACAGTAACATTGATTTATAAACCAAAAAGATTATTGATGGAATGGGGCAGCTATAATTATACTCGAACGTAAATAGGTCAGGGGGTATAATTAATGTCCGATTCAACCCTTTTGCATCCCCAAGATGGATTCAAAAATAGTTCTCCGGTGAACACACACTTTTATTCAGTTATAATTGCGTCGGTTCTAATGTTAATGACGAGGTATATCTAAAGTACTTTTTAATAAATTAATTGTTTTTGCCATTACAGTCACATCTTGCAGATACAGTCTATTATTTAAGCTTTTTGAAATAAAGTCATTAACCAAAGAAGTCTCTTCAAAAAAATGATTAAAAACCCAAGTAAATACCTAAACAAAAAACTAATCGCCAAGACGTTCCCCAGTCCACGCCACCCCTCGCTTCGCCCCGGCTTCACCCCCTTTCGCCCCGTAGCCCCGCGAACGCCCCATTTATCCACATTAATATAACTTGACTCGTGATAAATTGCTGCAGAACCCGGCCTACGTTTTCTTAGACGAATTTTGTGGGTAGCTACAGCGTGTTGTTCTGGAGAAGATTGCTTTAGTGGGGTATTTCGGGGTAGTTGGTTGGGGGTAAAACAATTTTATCGTATTGTTTAAAATCGCTTTAAAATGTAATTATTAAACCTGACTTTACCATTGTGATGACAGAAAGAAGAAAGGATACAGTGGCCTTAGTGTGTGTTTTTTAACGTTCTCAATCGCGTTAGCGTAAACGTCAATTTGTATTAAAACTGAATAAGCGCCGTCTGGTGACACTCACGGACAACCTGTTTTTTTCTATACCATCTGACATAAGCGAACGTTTACGTTAACGCGATCGAGTACGTTAAAAAACTCACACTAAGCCCTCAGAGTTAAATCTGATTAGTGAGACGTTTATTAATACTTCGTTGTTTTTAACTATCTATTAGAGGTTTGTCAAAGTACCTAAGTGACTAATCTATGTATTCTATAAGGCAAGAATTTGTTTGATTGTTTGTTTGAACGCACTAATCTCTGGAACTACCAGGCGGATTTGGAAAGATATTTTTGTAAATGATAGCCACATTCATGGGGCAGGTTATACAGGAACGGGAAATTCCTTCGGGCATGGGACAAAACGGGATATGTGCGAATGAAGTCGCGGGTAGAAGCTTGTTTTTCAAAAGTTCTAAAACAGAGAGAACAGCAGTATTTTATTTATGTACCAATACTTAGTCGCTAGTAAAATAGACTACCTTAGGCATTTTCAGCCAGTCGACCTTACGTGGTGCAGAGACAAAACATGGCAGATGCATAATAAATTTAACTTAAGAGCGTTTACGACGTATACGGCATGTAATACAAATTTTGAAGTCCTTATTTTTCGAAATGAATAAACCGATTTTAATACAAAAAAGTTTTCAGAGAACATTTTCGAAAAATAGTGTTCCAGATAAATTTTAAATTTTCCATAGAGACACAGATTTAGAAAAAAGGAACAGAAAGTTTAATGCAGTAAACGTAAAAAATAAAATTAAGGTCATGCTGAAATTAAACGAGCATTTTAACACTTTTCTTTCAAGGTTTTCTCATAACAAATAGTTTTCTCATGGTCATTTACTAATAAGTAGCTATGAATCTATTTATAAAATAACTCTACGGCGACGTACTAAAAATGTCAACTCTGTTCCTACAACCAGGAGCTCGTTAATTAAAAAATCCGACAGCGCAGATTAAACATAGTTTTTAACTAACTTCCCAAACTATTCACTGGGAAGCTAATTTAAACATTTTTTGCTCTTATTTTAAATTCGGAATGTCGAGTCGGAGCTATGTCGGAGTAAATTTTGAAAAGAGAACAGAATAAAAAAGCAATGACTAGATTAAAATTATTATTTCATTAAAAACCTGAACGCAACCGAAACGTGGTCGCTCACAATGGGCCTCATCAGAAGGCTTAAAGTCACCCAAAGGGCAGTGGAGAGGGCAATGCTCGGACTTTCCTTGCGTGATCGAATCAGGAATGATGATATCCGCAAGAGAACCAAGGTTACCGACATAGCCCGAAGGATCGCCAAATTGAAGTGGCAGTGGGCAGGGCACAGTGCTCGCAGAACAGATAGTCGATGGGGCCGAAAAGTTTTGGAGTGGCGACCGCGTACCGGAAGACGCAGCGTTGGAAGGCCTCCCACAAGGTGGACCGATGACCTGGTGAGGGTCGCGGGTAACCGATGGATGCGAGACGCACAGGACCGGTTGTTGTGGCGACACTTGGGGGAGGCCTATGTCCAGCAGTGGACGTCTTTCGGCTGATATGATGATGATGATGATGATGATGATTAAAAACATCGGTAATAATTACATTTTAAAAATTAGGTAGTGCGCTATGTTTTTCAGCCGAAAGATGTCCAGTGCTAGACATAGGCTTCTCCTCAGTGTCTCCACATCGACTGCTTTTGTGCGACTCGTGTCTAGCAAATTCCCGCGTGCTTCACTAGGTCATCGGTTCACTTTGGGCCTTCCAATGCTGCGTCTTTCGGTACGCGATCGCCATTTCAGAACCTTATGGGGTTTCACACGATACAAACTTGTGTTTCTACACAACTCTGAATAAAAAATCTATCACACCGAAATTTTGTCTGCATTGCACAAAGCAATGCATCCAAAATTTCGGTGTATTTGTTACACAGACAAATTTCAAAAGAATTTTGTCTGTGTAACAAACACACACAAAATTCTTTTGAAGTTTATGGAAGTCTGTATCGTGTAGCATTATGGTACCATCGATGATATTGTGTCTATATGCCCTACACTCCACTTACGTTTAGCTTGGTTCACTTAATTTTTAGGGTTCCGTACCCAAAGGGTAAAAACGGGACCCTATTACTAAGACTTCGCTGTCCGTCTATCTGTCTGTCCGTGTCAGGCTGTATCTCATGAACTGTGATAGCTAGACAGTTGAAATTTTCACCGATGATGTATTCATCACCCATACAACAAACGTGATTTTTATAGATAATGGTACGGAACCCTTCGTGCGCGAGTCCAACTCGCACTTCCCGGTAGTTTTATGTTACTCATATAAATTATAATCATAGAAAAATAAGGCACCATAATAACTTAACGGGTAACTCCAACACAATACAACCCCATGAATACTCTTCAAAACCACCCCCATTTACCAAACACCCTGTACCCAATTTTCTCAGACAAGTAATTAACGACGAAGGCGGCCTTTTCAGTGGCAAAAAACGTTTTCTACGTACTCCAAGCCACGTCTACACCACGCACACATCCCTTGTGATACAAAGGTTGGATTAAGAAAGGAAAATGTCGAACTAAATGGATTTTGGCACGTCATGGTACGGTCCGTCTTATACGGTGTATATGTAGGTATGTGGGGAAAACGGTATAGTTGTACCGTTTTTCTTTGGGTGGGTTGGTTCAAGATGTTTTTTGGCATAGATGGAGTTTTTTTGACGATTCCATGCTAACATTATGAAGAAAGGAATATGATACGCTTTATTATGTACACCATATAAGTTACAGGAAAGATAGATGAAGAAAACATTACATAGTGAACATTACTGAAGAAGATAGAAGAAGCAGTTTTTAGGTCGTTACTTATTTAGTAATAAATAAAAATATGAAAGCGGTCTTCCTTTCTTTTAGAATGTTGCTGTGCCCAACAGCTGGTCGATTCTGTCGACATCTCACGGTGTTCACCTAGGCGGAGTGAACGATAAGTGAGCTGTCATTCCATCTTATTTGTATGGTTTGACAACTCACCCTTCGTGTACCTCACCCAAGTGTTCACTTCGACATGTTTACAGAATCGCACTGCAGGATCCCTAATTATTTATCTTTATTAATATTTACTACCCGCGTGTTCATTATGGATTGCAATAAAGGCTCGAGATTTGATTAACCTTATCAGCCGATACCGTTGTTTTCTTCACTGATATAAAGCCACGTTGCTAATTATTTCTCTGCGATTCTTTTATAATTAGCTACATTTTTATCTTCGAACAAAATGCACTATTTCTGAGGTATTTTCTTCCTTTCAGTCAGTAAGCTCTTGCCAGAGCGGTCGTGGTCGTCATATAGACGTGTACAGCAGTGGTGATCTATTTCACAATCTCTCACCATTTTTTTCTGTTAGCGCTCATCTTGGCAAACTCAAGCAATGGGCCGCCCACGGCAGACTTGATTTGGTCGGTCTATCGCATGAGTGATCTACCGCGCAGCCTGGTGCCTTCAACTCTGCCTTGCACAATAATCAATCAAATCTGAGGGATAAGGCACGGGAAATCGCGAGAAAAAACTAATGTGATATATGACTAAAATATACCTCTAGTGTTGGTAGAAGATCTCATCTCTCTGTGGCAAAGACACGTCCGGAGAAGTAGTGCCACCATAACTACATAATTCTAAGAGAAGCGGTAATTGCTGTGTTCCGGTTTTAAAGGAATGGGTGACGGAGAAATAACAGCCTGGGATTTATAATTTGTTTCTTAGGTTGGCAAAGAGAATCTCTTGGTTCCGTAGATGGGGAAAGGACTGTACGTAAAATAAAACGTGAAGGAAATGAATTTATTTGCAAAAGAATATTTTAATTTGGTAAACCGAACAGGAAAATTGGAAAACAAAACTACATATTTCATAATCTTATGCCTAAAGCAGTCCACTACTGGACACGGACCTCTCCAATCGCAACATAAGAGAATACATGATTAATTTGTATGGTTTCCAAATGATTTTTTTCTTCAGATTTTTGTGTTTCTTTAGGTAGCTACGCTAAATTCAACATTTTTATATCTCAACCAATTTACAAAGAAATATATTTAAGCAAATAATTATAAATATTAAAAGCGTATTTAAGTGAATAAAGTGTATTAATAACAAAAAAAATACTTAATCAACGTGGTCTAGTTGTATATCATAATTTAGTATTTACTTTAGGTTACCTGTATATCATATATTGTGAATATTTTATATGGTTTCATGGTAAATAAAACCCATAACCCAACGACCATAAAACTCCTAACCTCGAGATTCTCAAATAAAATTAACGAACAACAAAGACGCCATTATCTGGGGAGGTTATCTCCAAACTCTTATAAGTGCGAATAATAATTAGAAGAGGGGGGGATGGGGGGTTCGTTAGAGCCCTAATGCCGGCAGACATTAATCATTCCTTTCATAAAGAGTGGGGGCCGTGGATAAATAAGTGTAGTATGTGTTTTCTTAGGGTACGAAGCTTGAGGAAGTTGGGGAATAGTGTGGATGTACCTTTGTGTATGGAAGTTTTTATTTATTTAGTACGGTAGTTGAGGGTTTTGGGAACAAGGTGTGGAGAAATTGTAATAACATAGGTACTTGTTTTGATAGTGAAGCAGTATTGCTTTGTTTTAAATAATCAGGCAATTATGAAGTATTTTGACATTGACATCGGATAGCCTGTAGGTAGGTACGTATTTATACAATATTAGGTAATAAAATCAGGGCTTGTGGCTAAATAATAACATCAGGTAAAGCAACGCTTGCCAGGGTCGGTCTGTGGATGGGTGACCATCTTAACATACCGAGACTCCTCCGTGCCTCGGAAAGCACGTTAGCCGTTGGTCCTGGCTGTCATTTGTAGATATTTTGGCAGTCGTTACGGATTTTCAGAAGCCAGAAAATTGACTCCAGTCTTGCCAAAAAGTACCGTGTTACCCATTTAATGGGTTATGGAGTTCTGATAGGCAGCCGCTCAACATAAAATACTAGTATTCAACTAAATCCGGTTTAACTGGGAGCGGATACAAATATAGTTGGGAAAAGGCTAGGCAAACTGATGACGGATGACATACCGACATAGTTTAGTTAACGTCATTATTTTTAGAATTTTATGACGATTTTCCGAATTCATTAGGATTCTGTAGGATAGAAATCTTATCGTACTTCCTGCTTTATATAAATGTGAAAGTTTCTGAGTTATTCTTTCACGCAAAAACTAAGCAACAGATTTTGATTAAATTTTGCGGACATTTTGTTTAAATCCTGGATTAACAAAAAAAATCTCTAAATTCCGATATAAAGTCCATGAAGACAAAATCGCGGGCAGAAGTAAAACACGGTAAAATCAGACACCAAGAAAATATTCCCCGTCTTATCCCCTTTTCTCTACCCACGTTTCCTCAACGTGGCAAGGCGGTACTGCCACATAATTATTCATCTTAAATTGCACACGTGCTTATGTGTGTGTTCATACACATAGCATGTGTCTAAGTGCGTCGTGTGTACTCAGACACGTGCCTGTGTGCGTCACAAATTACTCTCCCTTTGTAAGAAAGCACTCTCCGAGGCGAAATTTATAAATTTATTAAAGTATACATGTTGAGAGATTTAATTATAGGGAAATAGGTATGTTTGGTACTTGAGGGAGTTAATTAAGTTGCGTAGGATGGTAAGCAGAGATGTGAGTGGTTTTCAGAGGTGGAGAAAGTTAGCAGTATGCAATCTAGTGCTAATTACTGGACACTTAAAGTTATGAAACTGTACATAGATATCCTGAATTGTGCCCTTATTCGGCAGTAAACAAATATGGGTGCGATTTAAAATTTGTTTTAGGTTTTTCTTTCTTCTACATTTTGTTTTATTTATTTCTTAGCCTAAATAATTCGGTATTAGTCATGACCGCTTCCTCATCCTTAACCGTTTTCTTATGAAAGACGTATGGCGATGCGCCACAGGTAACAACATGGTAGACATCTAATTCATACGCACAAAATCTTTTGAGAATACTTTCATCATGCTTACAGCTACAGAGCGGAGTTCCCTGAGATGTTTCTTAAAAGCTAGGTATAGGAATAGGTTACTTCTATGCAAGCGTGCTCCATCCTCGACCTCATAATCGCTCACCGAGGGTTATTTAAATGGGCTTATCTATAGTAAAAGCAGCTTTTGACATTAAAAGAGAAATGTTTTTTTGCTCGACAAACCAGAGATCTTGAGGGAACTCTAGCCAAGTTTAACCCGCTAACATCATCAGATCGTCACTCCACATTCGCCGCGGTCGACTCAAGGTTGACATAGAAATGTTTATTTTCTACTTACTAATTATTAAGAACGACATGGTATCTTAATTTCGCATAACCACTCAAACATGGCAATATTCTCTTCTCTAATTTCGTAACGATATAATATTTATTGTGTTAGCATTATCTTAACAGGGAGATTATGTTTATTCCCAATGGAACGCTCAACGGTTACAGAGCTAAATCTTAAACTAAATAGTTCTACTTTTGAATGAGATTTTGCTCCGTTTAATAAAGTACAAACATGTAGTTTTGGGAAAGCCTAGCTTGAAATCATCAAATGTCTCTTTCTGCTCTGGGCGGAGTGGAAGACCATTACTGACTTTCCGAACGTTCCAGGGCCGCGGTGACTCTTTCGAACAAATTCCGCAGCCCCGGCAGGTAACTTAGCTTAGACTCAAAGGGAACCTAGAATTCCAACTTTTCAAGCAGACATCTCTTCTGTTTTTTACCTAAATGCCACTTATAGAATTTGATTGCTTAAAAATGATTTGCCTAAAACTTTTTAATTCTCGTTTTTTGTGTTTTTTTTTTTTAGGTAATGTTTTGTTACTATTTTTTACTTTTGCTTTTATAGAATAGATACCGATATACGATTCTGAACTATAAAAATAATTTTAGATAGTTAAATTTTCTCAATAAATGTACCGAAGTAAAAAAATTCACTTCGGTACATTTATTGAGAAACTGTACCTATCTTTATATTTATAGTTCAGAATCGTACCATGCACATCTATTAACAATTCTTGGGAAAAACATTTTAAGAATGCATGGCGTTTTATTTAATATACTTTTGTGTAAAAAAGTAATGATTTGACTACCCATTTGTAAACCCGTCCTTAAATAACGCATCAGCACTCGGACCCCACAACTCGAAAGTTTCAACTCCGAGCGGCTCGAAAATATTTTTATTATTTTTAACCGACTTCCAAAAAAGGGGAGGTTTCAATTCGATTGTATTTTTTTTTTACTGTAGGTATATAAGATACACCCTTGAATATGACCACATACTTCTGAAACACCAGGTATACACAGGGACTAGATAAATACTATCCGGATCCCGCAAACAGTGTGAACAGAAGAAAATACAATAATTACCTATACTCCAATTTCAAGTGATTTTGATATTACGTTTATATTACAATAGGGCATAGAATCAGCATTGCCATTCCACGCGGCAATGCTGCTAGTGTTCTGGGCACTTTTGTCATTGACAGCGATGTGGATGAATTTTTTGATGCCTAATGATTTATTTTGTTTTTATACACGTTTGTACATAATTTGGTAATTTTTAGTCTAGTTTGTATATAGTTAGGTTTAGTAGAAAGTTTGTGTCTGTACATTAAACAAATTTACCAAAAATGGGTTGGGGACGATGAAATAGGGCATTCTACTGAAAAAATAGAAAAATAGTCCATCAGATAGATTTCCAAAAAATATTAGACATATTTTTATTTTTTCACGTAAACAAATAATGACGAATACATCACAACATGACAAGACGTCTGTACGATAGTACAATTTGTACTATTGAAATTTATTATACGCTTTATCTTATCTTGCGATTTAAAATGGCAAAAAATACGTGTCATATATATTTTTTTAAATCTAACAGACGGACAAAATAGAACCATACTTTTTGTACCTAGAGTAACCTATTCTTCTTTCGCAAATCTTGAAGATATCGCCTATTCCATGTCACTAATATTCCGCTCTTGCGCCATACCATAGACTAGTGAACCCTGTACCACATACTCAGTGTTACGAAACTGTTATACCTACGAGGTCATAATCATAACGATGACGGTGATCTAGCTAGACCGTTGATACGTTTCATTTCAGTCAAATTACTGTATCATTACGCTTTAGTATTTTGTAGAGGGTGAGCAGACTTACTTTCATATAACGTGGGAAAACAGGCGTGAGTATTTTGTTTATGTATATGACATTTTTTTTTTTATCGCAGGCTGTCCCACTACTGGGCAAAGGCCTCCCCCAAGTCTTTCCAACAATTCTTTTGACGTGTCAACTCGTACCAGTGTATGATATAATAAATAAATTAAAAATAAAAATACTTTAATTCAAACCTTGATCCATAGTGTCAGTATTATACAAAGTTATAGAAAACAAAGATAAAAGATCTGTTAATTCATATATCTGTTGCACTCACCTAACGGACCAGGTACATGCACATGTAGGTGCACCCAATGCACCGTGATGGAGCAACACGGTTTATCACTTATGACCCCCAGAATACTGTTGACGCTCCCACGCAACAGATTTTATGATTATATTTTTTTTTCTCTCTCTTTTTGTCTTTCCTTTCAGTTGCACATATCATGTTGTCTCTGCATCACTCTAAAGTTGACTGGTAGAAAATGCCTATGGCATTAAGTCCGCTGTTGTACGGTGAAGTAAGCGACAGATAATCTTGCAATTAAGTACATTGACCTCTCCCTAATATTCCTTCGTAGATACTAGAAAAATAAATTTTTAACCGTTTTTCATTGCTAGAGAACATAAAGGTGATCCTTTACCTTCTTTATTTCTGTTTTTGATATTAGAAAAGTCAATAAATGTATGTGGGTCAGTAACCGTCATTGCATATTTATCTGGTATCTACCATAGTGCATATAGTTTTAATAAGGTACGCTATGTTTAAAATAAATAGTTCTTGTCTTATAAAGTGTTACCCAATTACTGGGTTGTGGAGGACACATAGACAGCCGCTCTACGTAAAATACTGGTGTTTACCTGAACCCGGTTTGTCTGGAAGCCGACCCCAATATAGTTTGGAAAAGGGTAGGCAAATGATGAACTTGACATAAAAAATGACGTAGGAAAAAACTAGGAAAGACTGTTCTGCTCTACTTCATTTTGTAAAAAAAACATGTACGCCACATGCCTACTACATAAATAAACCAACCCAAAATTTAATATCACGCGAAAACCCAGAGCGTCTCAAGTAAATACAATAGGTATATGAGAGGGGACGAAATTCCTACTTTCACCTGTTCCACAAAGAAAATACCAAAACGTCTTCTACTTACCCATGTTTGGCGGAGAGATTTAATTAAAATGTGGGGGGAAGCACCCATCCCAACCCCTGAGGTGGGGGTAGAATGAAGAAATATCGCCGGGGGCGGCAAAGTTTTTGGGGGCAACACAAACATAGTATTAACATATTATTTAAATATCCGATGTACTGATGTCTTCTTGTACGTTGAAGAGGATGAAGTTTAGTGTGGATTTTAAAGCTATAAAATAGTTAAACGTTTTACTTTTTGTGATTTAAGCTACGTTTAAAAGGCAACTCCGAAATATAGAAAGAAAGAAAAATATTTAGCACATGCATGGAAATAAAAAAAAAGTCATGCCAAAAACTAAGTGCGTGCTGTTTCTACATGAATTTCACTTGAAAAGAACACCCAGATTGAAGTAAAAGAGATTTAAAAGTATTTAAAGGTTATTTCCGTGTTAAAAGTTAGAAAAATCGGCGAGTGGGCTATCCTGAAAATTTAACAAACAAAAAAACCGGCCAAGTGCGAGCCGGAATTGCGCACGAAGCTTTCCGTGCCATCATCAATAAAAAACGGCAAAAAAATATCACCTTTGCTGTATGAAAGCTCCACTTAAATATTTATTTTATTCTGTTTTTAGTATTTGTTGTTACAGCGGCAACAAAAATACATCATCTGTGAAAATTTCAACTGTCTAGCTATCACGGTTCATGAGATACAGTCTGGTGACAGACAGACAGATGGACAGCGGAGTCTTAGTAATAGGGTCCCGTTTTTACCCTTTGGGTACGGAACCCTAAAAATGATGTCAGTTTCTACCATTCCTCTACCGGGCATAGAACCTCGCTTTAGCCTCCATATATTTAGCCTCAACGTTATATACATAGTAACTACATTGTACGTGTACCAAAATATTGTTATTTTTCACGACCAAACTTCGAACATTTTCTCCCAACCATCCAAACTTATCACCTAATATAATAAGGCATTTTCGTGAAGATCGTAGTCTGCCTAGGCAGACAACTAGGCAGGCGGAATGGCCTAGGTTATGGCGGCGGTTAGGCGACGCGCTAGCAACTTAGATACCTTGAAACCTAATATGTATAGGTATGTAGGTATTACGTACGCTCTCATGGAATGAAGATTAAGCAATTTTCTAATACGTTCGTTTACTACTAAGCAGACATATATGGCCTGTTTTCAATCTACTACTATTGTAAATGCAAAAATTTTTGTGGATAGATGAATGAATGGACGAATGAAAATTATCATTATCACTTACCATACAATGTTTTCCGAGACAAAAAAAGCGGTAAATTAATCAGTTTCCCAAAAATGCATTTAACTGTCATAAAAAAAAATTACCATCACAGTTCGCTCCAACAGTTAAACTTTTCCCATTTCACACAATTTTTCCTCTTTCACCAAAAAGAAAAAAATGAACGACAACAGCGCCCCATGTGGCCAACCGCACAAACAAGCGTTAAATTAACTTGCAGCGGTAAAAAAGCGCTGTAAGCGATTAACAGATTTGTGGGGCGGCAGTAATCGAGCCTCCAGCGTATGTCCGGAGGAAAAAAAGCGATGAGCCGGCTGAAGTGTGTGGAGAGGGATTTTGTTTATTGACTTTTTTTGAGGAAAATGTGAGCTTTTCTGGATTCGTGTGTTTAAGTAAAAGTTATGGATGCTTTTGGTACTTAAGTAGTACTCAACAAACGAACAATAATAAACATAAAACAACGATATTGTATAATTGTCCTGAGCGTGTCCATACCAAAAGGGTTTTCAGCTCATTTCAGCATTTTCAGTGTCTTTCGGTCTATAAATGCAGCTACCAACAGAAACGACACAATAAAATTACATAAAAACAAAAAAAATCCGACTTCCAAAAAAACACTATTTATTTATTTATTTATTTAGGCAAACCAACTAAATACACACAAAGACATTACACGATTGTTTACCAGTAAAATAGCATTGCATGCATCTAAATTAAAGGTAAGCACTGCGTTTTGTGTATATCTCAATACAATGATAAATTCTTTTTCATTTTTGTATGTATTATATTATCATAGATTTTATATTTTTTGTATTTGTGAATTTTATTTTAATGGGCCACAGTTGCCTAAAATAAAGGAATAATAATAACACACTTTACATGCTCCAAATAGCCACCATCCTTAACACCTAGTATCACTTGAAAGTTCCTGACTTCCTCAACACTTTCATCCACCTTCTGAATTTGGCTCTGACATGTGTGTTAGTATACTGGTAGTATACTCTCTCAAATCAGAAGCAGAATAAAGAACTCACTAAAATAATAATTATCATCATCATCATATCAGCCGAAAGACGTCCACTGCTGGACATAAGTCTTCCCCAAGTGTCGCCACAACAACCGGTCCCGTGCGTCTCGGCTACCCGCGACCTGCGAGGGTCACGGGTAGCCGATGGATGTGAAAATACATACAATATCAATAAATATTTCAATTATAAATTAAATTAAATACTTCTAAGTTTTTATAAAATAATTACAGTATACTGAATTACCAGAAATAATAAATAGTTAAAACCAACTAAGTAGTTAAATGAAAGCCCTATTCCTCTCTCCTATTGTTGCTGTGCCCGACAGGGTCCACAATGATCATATTTTTTGTAAAACCTACCACCTAAGTTCACAAGTGGAAGCAATAAATATATTGAGTATTGAGAAAATAATTAAAATACATACCTAAGTTTAAATAAATAAAAAAAACCATCTCCACTCTAACCCAGCACAAAGTCGTTGTTCTTACAATAAATCACTGCTGGACAGTGGCGCCACTTAAAAATCCATTTAGCCACTCATCCTCACCCCTTTAGCCGAACAGCCAAATAACCACAGTTTAGGGAATATTTTTTACACGATACCTGTAATTGAGACTTAATTCTGGTCCTGGGGGTGCTTTTTCAGGATAATCTACGGTTTTAAGGGTTTTTGGGGGTTGAGGAAGTCAGTTTTTATCGGTTTTGGGGAGAAAAGTGTGGTATAAAAATGATTGAGGGAGTTTTGGCTAAATTTTCGAGGTTAAGCTACGCATACCGAGGTCAGTCCGTGGATGGGTGACCATCCTTTTCTAAGCGAGTATCCTCCGTGCCTCGGAAAGCACGTTAAGCCGTTGGTCCCAGCAGTCGTTTGTACATCTTTGACAGTCGTCACGTCATCTGAGACGAGTCTTAATTGCCAAGAGGTATAGTATTCAAAAGCAAAACATTCAATTGTATGACCCAGTAAGGGTTGTGGAGGCCAAATAGGCAATCGTTTTTTGTAAAATACTGTTACCCAGCCGCTGCATCCGTTTAGACTGGAAAAAAAACTTTTTACAAAAAAAATACAACCGACTTCCAAATAAAAACCTATGCAAAGTACAAAATTACTTTAATTTTGGAAGTCGGTATTCTTCGTGTGGTTTTTTAATTTTTTGGCATAGCACTTAAGTTCAAAAAATATAATTTCTAAGAATCTTAACAGGTTCACTGCTCACACAAAACAAACAAAAGTTAAAAAATAAACTAAGATCTCATAGTTCATGGGACTGTGAACAGTACCTAGTATTCAATTGCGTACAAAAATATTTGATCCTGATCTACTTTTAGAGAAATTATTTTCTTTTACCAAAATTGAGTAAAAAAAAAACAAAACTTAAAAAAAAATAGGCGACTTGTGGAAAAAAAATACATGTTAATTACTAGCATTAGGTACACTTCTTTGCAGAGTCACGATGAACCTAAACTTAAAAACTACTGCACATCAGAGGACGTTAGTGTAGGTAGTGTGTTTTGTTGGTGTATCAGTAGGTACGACTGATAACTATTTAAACTAAAACAATGATCCGTTTAACATAATAATAAAGTAACGAAATACAACTGTTAAAATAATATAGGTACTCTACTCACTTTCATTAAAAACAACTTCTAAAAACAATAATTCTTTCACTTCAACTATTCCACAACAGATGTCGCTACTAAAGTTCATAGTTCACATCAATTCCGCAAGAGCGCGCGCTAGGTCAACAAAAGAGTCCAATAAGAATGTACCCCAACATAAAAACTCTTTGACCCAAATCCAATAAGCCTTGTCAAAAGGCCTCGTTTAAAAAAAAATACAAAAGAATGTAAAAAACCCAGCCCCAGCTCACTTACAAGCCAATGAAGCGAGTAAATAAGCGAAAAATCCACCCCGCTGTGGAAAAAAAAGATAAATTGGAAAAAGGGAAAAAAAGAGCTAAAAAACCGTCACTCTCGCTGACGCTCAGTCGTGCGCGATGTAATTGCAAAAGGTCGGGAAAAAATACCGCCTGTTTGCGCCTATGAGGAAAGGGTTCCGCAGTATTTTGACTTTTATCACAGCCGTAATTAATTTAGCAGATAATGTGTTTATAATTTATTCAATTACAATTAGATGGTAATAGGGTAGTTCTTTTTATAATCTGACCAAAAACAATTAAATCTCAAAAAATGCGAATGCGAATGTGAACTATGAGACCAACACTGAAATCGCAAAAAAAAGGGGTTACCGCATACATTAACGTAAACAATGGTTGATTTATTTTAGTTGATTCAAGGGTTGGTCTCATAGTAAAAGTTGTTCATAGTGATGAGTGCAATGACCCCTTAAGAGATATTGCATTTATTCTGTTACACGTTGTATAAAAACCATCTTCGAGTCTGTATTTGAATCGTTCTAACTTCATTAAGTGGAAAGTAACATGGATAATAATTCATATTAATGCTCACAATTATTGGCTTTTCCATCACGTATGACATAATTAAATTGTCTATGTCGTTATAATTCAAAAGTTCAATAGATTTTATTTTATGTAACATTGACCTAGCTAGGGTATTAAAAGACGTCACAAGCTAGTGCACGATTCCAGTTGGTCGTTTCTAATAGCGAAGAAAAACTAAAAACAAACAATTAATTACAAACGCCGCATTCAAATGTATACTCTCAAAATAATTCATCTGAATGTTACAGAAAAATCCACGGATCTCTAACCGTTATAAAAACCGTCAGTGGAGTGGAGTGGGAAATGAAAACGGTATTCAATTCATATGTGTAGCATGTAAATCGTCGGCTCGGCTGTCACATGATTGAGGATTAGATTCCATTCAAGCCCACTCTACTCTCGACAGGCGTTGTTTTTGTAGATATCAAGTCTGTTGAGTGTCAATAAAAGATAGATATTGATATGGGTGATCGCATTTTAAGAAATTCAGTTTTGAAGGTTTGCCGATTTCAGATGAAAATTACTTAATAACTTAAAGATTACTTTAACTAGAAACATGTATATTTTATATTTTAAATACTAATTAAACTACATACACTTAAAATAAAAATTAAATTTTAAATGTCAGTAATACGTTAACTATTTGGGAGGATTATTTAGGCCTTTTGAAAGACTTTTCTTTCCCTTATCAGGGCAAGAGTGTCTTGCATCCTCGAATTGGATGTTACATGACTGAAGATTAGATTTCATTTAGGCCCACTCCACTCTCAACATGCATTATTTTTATGTATGTTCAACGATTTCTGGAGAAATTCTTGGTGGAGGAAGTCTTGTTTGTAGAATTATCGAGTCCCTTGAGTGTTAATTAATTTATTTTTCAGTTATCTTCTAGATATGATCACATTTTAATGGTGTCTCATTCCGCCCCAAATTTCATTGATTGTTTTTATAAAGAAGGTAATGTATTGTATAAAACTGTGAAAGAAGATATTATAATATAAATTTCCCGAGTTAAGTCAAGCTTTAGCAATTATTATTACAGTGTTTAATATAAATCAAAAGTCGCAAACGTAACATAAAGTTTACTTTCTACTAGATAATTCGTAAATTGTTTGTGACTTGCCGCTATTCGTCACTAGATGGCATTATAGAGAAGTAGTATCCCTCTACTTCACTTTAGTGCCATTCAGGATAGTAGGTAATAAAAAATAATTAATATAGTTAGAAATTCAATTCAAACCAAATTCTAAAATAGCAAACAGTTTTTTAAAGATAACGCATAATACCTAAATAAGAATTCTGTTCTGATTAGAAATAAGAACTTCAGCTACTCGATAACAGATGGCGCTAGTGTCCTACAGAAACAACAATGCAACCCATTGCGAGTTGGTCCCAAATAGAGTTTGTAGATTGAATAGTATTGAACTGTTAAAGAACCCCTTCCAGCAGTATTTTAGTTAAAAGTTGTGTAGAAACCAAAATGCTTTTGATAAAAACTTTTTAACTTCCAAATAAAAAACATTACAAAGTAGAAAATAACTTTAATTTTGGAAGTCGGTGCTTTTGGTTGTTTCTTCGTTTTTTGACACCGACTTCCGAAATTTAAAGTTGTTTTATACTTTGTAGTGTTTTTTATTTGGAAGTCGGATGTGTTTTTTTCTGAAATGTTTTTTTTTTTTTTTGGTGGTAAATATTGACATTCCCATAATGAGTGCTTCGCTATTTGCCGATATGGGGACGACGTCATCGTCCAAATACGCAAAAATTACATCATCAAAGTAAGTGAAAATGCTAATAAAATAAAAACTACTAAGCCAAACTGAATTAATTTTTTACGGGACCAAATGGCAAGTATATCTACCGCATCGAACTAAAAATAATCACAGAATTTGGAGCAGGAACCTCGGAGTATTCGGTGTACTTAAGTACATAAAAAGAAAACCGAATTGAGAACCTCCTCTTTTTTGGAAGTCGATTAAAATCAATTTGTCAGGAAAGCTAGGTAGGTAACTTTTCAAACTAGGCAGTTTTAACAGGAAATATTATCATACCGCTCGAAGCGTAGGTAAGTTGAAGTTAGTGGTCGTTAGAGCGCCTCAGTCATGTTATTATAGTGACCACAATATAAATAAAAAGGTCCACGTAACAATGCCCAAGCCACACTGAATTGTCGTGGTCACCCATCCACAGACCGATCTCGGCAAGAGTTGCTTAACCTAGACAATCAACCTGTGCGGTTGTTTATATTATTTGGCCAGAAGTTCCTCATTAGCTCGACTGCCTCGTTGGGTCTAGTGATAGGGTATTTTTGCTGAAAAAAAAACTAATTAGTCCAACAGATTTCCAAAAAATATTGGACACGTTTATATTCTTTTTTACGCAATAAATTAACATGACATGCGTGCCGTCACTATTATGATGGTACAATTTTTATCAGTGACGTGACGCAACTCGTGTTTTCAACGAAAAAGAAAAAATACGTGTCCAACATTTTTGGAAATGTATCTGACGGACTAATTAGTTCTTTCAGTGAAATACCCTATTGCATGCTGATAAACATGATATTATAGATTCGATGGTCGAGATCGGGACCAGTGTGGGTTTTCTATCAAGGTATCTCAGTAGCGGCCCGGAGTCGGGATACTTATATGAACGGTAGTTGGCAACAGAGTATATTTGACCAGTACAATTTGTATGGACTTCAAAAGAGACTGTGACCTCTGAGTTTGTTTCGGTGTTTCTTCTCAGGGTAGTCAGCTAGGAAACACCGGCCTCATCTAGCTTAAAATGACCAAAAAATATTGACGTGTAAAAGTGTTATGTTTAACCTACTTACAAAATAAATATCATTTATCATTTATCATTTAACACAGAACTGACAAAAAACAGGTGTACTAATAATTCATTTGCGAGGAGTAATTAACTTTACAATAAGAGGGCAACGCTCGGAGTTTCCTTGAGTGATCGAAAAAGGAATGTAGATTTGCGCAAGACAACCGACATAGCCGAATCGCCAAACTGAAGTGGCAGTGGGCGCCCGGCACATTGCTCGCAGAGCAGATGGTCGAGTTCAAGGTTACTTTACCTTACCAGGGTTGCGGATTTGTTCGAAAGAGTTACCGCGGCCCTGGGAAGAAAGGCACTAGGAGGACTAAAGGGTGGGTTTTAGTCAGTAAAAGTCTGACACTCCCTGCCGCGGGAGCCAGAGCGGGAGGGGTCATTTGATGATTTCCCATCCTAGAAAAAAAAAAAAAAAAAAAAAAAGGTTACTTTACCTAAGTAATCAAGGTGAGATGGTTCCTCAATAGCATTAGTTATACCATATACAAAAAAAATGCCCACAAAACGAAACAAAACACAACCACTCGAAAAGAAACAAAAAAACCACAAAACAAAACCAATTAATTTAAAAAGCATTCACTTTAAAAATAATTCAAAAATATATCTAAAAGCGTCAGTTCGCTGCGGAAAATGGCGGAAAATCACTGAGACGGAATTAACTCACACCGAACACCAGAGAGTTGCGAAAAACAAATTAATTTTAATACACCTGCACATTTTTATATACAAAAAGTATTTGGCTCTGAAAACGGCGGGAGATGGGATCGCAGAGGCTACTATGGAAATAATCAAATTTTTTAGTGATGGTCTAATGCCACATTTAGACCTGCAACCATGCAAGTTGTATAACATTGCGGGTAACTGAAGCATAATGTGATTAATCGCTCGATTGTGACCTGCAATCTAATTAATCTTTACGATTTTCTTACAGGTGGGAATGCGGCCTATATGAACCTGACTAAAGATAAGCGCACGGATGGGTCTAAGTCAGTAAGAGTCTGACACTCCCTCCCACTCCACCCAGAGCGGCAGGAGTCAAATTATGATTTCCCATCCTTAAAAAAAGGTAGTACATGCATGCAATGAGGATAATGTCTATGAGTTTAACGAGGTTTTGGAATTGATTCTCAGTGTAGTCAGATTGAAAAACTGGACAAATATTTATATGCTGTACAAATATATGAGTGGTAAGGAAATTCCCGGATGCAGACGCAGTCCGATTTCGCCCACTGCAGAGAATAGACCTTTCTTGTTTTGTGCCAATCCCCACACACCATATAGTCGCGACTGCAAAACTGTTGTCTGCTTATCTCGTCGCCGAAAAATCTAACCTTGTAGTTCATAATTCCAGCCCTTGGACGCCACTCGTTCTTGGACCTTACTGCACCTATCATCACCACAACGTGCGAGGCGTCTAACTCCATTTTGACATACAATATAAGACCTCGTAGGAAACGAACAATTCGAACCGTGCACAAGCTTCAGAAGTTTATAAGTGCCCATGTATTCGGTTTAGAAATAAATATTTAGACGGTAAATGTTTAAGTAAGCTTACTATTTTGCACATCATAAAAAAATTATCGGCTCTAACTTCAATAAAAATGTCGTTGTACGTATACAAAACTTTTCAACATGATTAACACGCAAACACCACAATAATTACAACTCCAGAAACAGAACTTATTTTAACATAATCATTTGACACATCTAAGCCTTCACTCATTTCGTTCAATTCATTCACATAATCGCTCATTTCATTCCCTGACACATTCAGTTGCGCCGATCCGCCCGGAAAACGCAAAGTCGGGAAAATAATTACCGGTGGACGTAACTCCGATACATTCGTATTAATATTAAAAACTTTAATGAAAAAAATATTAAAAGGTAACCCTAAAATTTTATCCTTTTTTCCATTAGAAAGGTTCTCGGGAATAGAGGATGGGGTGGAGATTTCCTTGTGATTTTTTCTAAAAGAAAATAAAATGTATTATATTTTTTAGAAGATGTAAGAATCTAAGAAGTAGTTAACTCTCGTAACAAGTATTAATACGAGAGTAAAAAAAAGCACCTGTTCAGTACATTTTGTCGAACATAAATTTATAGAGCAGTCGATTATTTTTTCGCGATTTCAGTGTTGGTCCCATAGTAAAAGTTGTTCATAATGATGAGTACTCGTTTAATCTGTTACACGTATAAAAAAAACCCACTGAAGCACAATGTAAAACTTAAATCGTTCCAACTAGAAAAATAATGTATCAAAAACACAATTAGAAATTCGTCTCTATTCTTTTCATGTGAAAATGAAGTACAGTCAACTCCGAAATTATATTTTGGTACAAACCCTTTTAAGGACGGGCGCGTATCGTCGCGTACAGTCGAGACCGTGTACATCTGACTGAGCGATCTTATTGTTTTGTTCTGTTTTAAAAACTGATGAGTAACACTGTATTCTTTCATGAATATGTAGGGTTTTTTCTATAGTATGGTGAAATATTATATTTTGCTTAAAAAACCTGCATTAAATATGATATTGATAAAATTGTTTCATAACTTTAAATGAGAACTCATTTATTTATCACTGATCCAATGACGATGAAATTCGTAAATAATAAAACCGTTTTTAGAACATAATAAACGAATGATTTGGTGTTATAAAAGGTTGTTTATTTGTATAGGATAATCTCTGTAAGATCGAATGTAAGTTCAGGTATCCCCTGAGATATTCAGTAACACCAGGGGTTCATTCTAAACGCGTTCTGACGAGGAGATGTAGACACCAGCCCAACTTACTTATCTGATTACTAACATTCGTTTACTGATCGAAAGCTACACAATTGCTGTCTGCCAATTACATACTTTAATATATTATAATTATTATATCATTTTACGCTATGTTACATAATAAATTATAACAATTTGTTTGTTTGAACGCGCTAATCTCTGGAACTACCAGTCAGATTGGGAAAAATATGTTTGTAAATGTTAGCCACATTCATGAGGAAGGCTATAGGCGATGGAACGGGATGTACACGTACGAAGTCGCGGGAAATGCTAGTGCACAGATAAATGCGTTTGATAGGGACTGTGGGAGTGATTCACATAAAACTCAGCAAAACATACCAATATATTAATAAAATTATAAATCTACAACCATCAACAAAATTCCCTTCGCGGAAGGCGACAAACTCTTCGCCCCCGACTGTACCTAACCGTACTTTTTCTTCCCATCGCAAAAATAAATATTTTAATCTGAGGGTGTAACTTCGGATCCTCTCCCAATTATAAGCTGGGAGGGATCTCCTCAGCTCCCGACCCTCGGCCCTCGGCCAGTGAACGACAAGGCGGGGTTTCAGCGAAAAAAATCAAAGGACTTTTTTTCAAAGATGGGATGTTTTTAGAAGGATGAGGTAATGCTTTGAAATAGGATATCGGACTGGTTTCGACTAGGATGAGGTTGGCATTCTTCTTGCTTTGAGCTCCGGAGCACGGTAGCTGAACTCATTGGCAATGTTTCTGGGGGTTATAGTATCCATACCAATCAGGAATATAAAAAAGTTTTATCTTGGGAAAAACTTTGAAATAATATGAACAAAAAATTAACAGAACTGATCGGTACAGGAGCTCGTTGCTAAATTATAACAGCCAGACGGACCAATCTTCAAGAGCCGAGGTTGGTTTGTGGATGGGTGACCATATTATCATACCGAGACTCCTCCGTGCCTCGGAAAGCATGTTAAGGATCTTTGGCAGTCGTTACGGATTGTCAGAAGCCAGAAAATCCGACACCAGTCTTGCCAAGAAGTACCGTGTTACCCAGTTAATGGGTTGTGGAGGTCTGAGCTGCTCCACGTAAAATACTGGTATTCAGCTGAATCCGGTTTGACTGGGATCCGACCCCAATATAGTAGGGAAAAGGCTAGGCAGATGATGATGATCGGTACATGTTCACGTAACTCGGCAAAATGTAGGGAAAAACAGTTTATTAATTGAGTTAGTTGTAAGAATAAGATAGTCGACTTGTGTGTCCGTGACTCTCTTATTATATACTAGCTGTTGCCCGCGACTTCGTTCGCGTGTATGTATTTTAAAATTATGTGGCTAGGTAAGATCAATGTGTTCGTCTTATTATATATGTATACCTACTTACATTTTACATAACAATAATAAGGTTTAGGGAAATCAACGCTCATGACTCTTTCACATTTCCGGCCAGCCGGTCGATTCTGTCGACATCTCACGGTGTTCAGGCGTTCTAGGCGGAGTGAACGACAAGTGAGCTGTCATTCCATCTTATTTGTATGGTTTGACAACTCACTCGTCGTGCTCCCCGCCCAAGTGTTCACTTTGACATGTTTACAGAATCGCACTGTTGTAGTGTTTGTGTGGCGTCTCTACGCACTTCATGGATCACCTTTTGTCTTACGCTGAATGTGCTGTCACTTACACATGAGAAGGCCTTATGGCGTCGTCGGTGAATGGTGTTACCGTAGCTGAATCTCAATTCACTAGCCAACAAAATTAAACATTATCTGTTATTATTATAATATATTTAATCTAGTTTGTATATTTGCGACGATGGCAAGAGACCGGACGGCATTTCATTATTTCCATGGAAGATGGGTAGGCCATTAGTGTGGGACGCTACTTGTGTCGATACTCTTGCGCCATCCCATCTTCCTAGCTCTTCGTGCTGCGCTGGCGCTGCCGCTGCGGCTGCGGAGAACCTAAAGCGGCGGAAATATAATAACCTTGTAGGTAGTTATATTTTCGAGCCGTTTGGGGTTGAAACTCTCGGGTCGTGGGGTCCGAGTGCTCATTACTTGTTTAAAGATCTGTCAAGACGTTCAGTTGACACTTCGCGTGACCCTAGGGCTTTTACCTCGGACAAAGGATAAGCATTGCCATACAACGTGGCAATGCTGCCAGCCTTTTGGGTACATTACCAGTGGCCTGCGATGCGGAGGAATTTTTCGACGCCATGTTTTAGATTTTTTTTAGTTTTAGTTGAGTCTTTTATTTAAGTGTGTGTATATAGTTTGTATATAGTTAGGCTTAGTAGATATAAATAGTTATTATTATTATTATTTTAGTATTATGAGCCTGTACTGTCCCACTGCAGGGCAAAGGCCTCCCTTCCTTTCTTCCACTGTTCTCTGTCCTTTGCTACATCTGACCAATCCTTTCGGTAGGAGTCTAATTCATCACGCCATCTCCTCCTTGGCCTACCGCGTCGCCGGTTCCTGTTTGGAACCCAATCAGTGGCCACTTTTGCCCAGTTCTGTTGCGACATGCGGCAGATGTGGCCAGCCCAGTTCCATTTTAGATTGGCGGCTGAGTTGCCTACGTCTTCGATTTGTGTTTTGGAACGAAGTATACTGTTTCTGATGCGGTCTTTGATTTTGACTCCAAGAATACTTATCATCTGTTAGCACAAGTTATTATATATATTATCAGTTTTTTTGCAAAACTGACACAGGCAAAAATGTAACTGAATTAAATTGGGATTAATTTTAAATTATTGGCCAGTTACAAAAACTTAAAACGATTTTTTTTTATTTTTTTGGCCGATTCAAGAAAAAAAATTGAGTTAGAAATTTTTGCAAGGTTCAAAGCTAATTTGAAATGAGTGCACAAACGCCTTCAATAGGTATGCTTAATAATCATGTATTTACTTTCTGCCATACTACGAGTACTAGTAATACTAAAACCTCACTAGCCCTCGCATGTAGTTCGGAATTTATCCAACGTGATCCTTGTACCAGGATGAAAGTAACCTATCCAGGTGCCAAGTTTCATGTAACCTGCATGGGCACTTACAAACATCATCTCTTAGAAACATCGGAAGCTAGTGCACGGTTCAAATTCTTCGTTCTCTATGGAGAAGAACCGGCAAGAAACTCCACGGATACTCTTTTATTTATTTTTTTGGGATGCATGAAGGAGCCTCCTCGTGTAGCGCAATTTGTTCCATCAGACACTCAACTGAACCGAGCGCTCGGCGCATCCTGGGCAGTCTCACCTAACACCTTCTAAGACTGGCCAATACTTCCCTTGCGGTGGTAGGGCTAACAGCCGCCTGGTTCGCGACCACCCTCCCACCGGAGTTTGGCGTCAAGCAGTCTGTGTTTCGTCGACGCGTGGGACTACCAGTGCCTCAAGGCATCTTCTGGGCACGCTCGCTTCATCATGGACCTCATCTATCGCTTTCCATCAGGCGTAATCGAGGTCAAGAGCTAGCCCATTTATAAAAAAAAAAACATGTTTCTATGTGTTAATTAATACATAGGTCTGAGAGGACAGTGTAGACCCGTCCAAAAAATATCAAGTATGTACATAACAAAAGCGTGGATTGAAATAAAAAGGAGTCTCAGAGTCTGCAGTTCTCTTATCAACATTATATAAAAAAGCTACGAGTATATAAATATTAAAAACAAACCTGTTTTGAGACTATCACTAGAAGGTTTGTGCTTTATGGACGAATTGTTTTTTTTTTATTTAGGAAAGGGCTTACTCTTGACCTCGATCACGCCTGATGGAAAGCGATAGACGAGGTCTATGTTCACTCTTGCTTTAAAGGCAGACGGGTGATATGTGGAAGGGAACACATACGCTGGCACAGAGTTCCATACTATGGAACAAAAAAAAACTTTCACAAAATAATCTCTATTATTTATAAGTTTCGATGTAGAATAAAACTACAGGCTTCCATTTACTGTTTTATTTTACGACGCTTCTTTGCCATGCCTACAAAAACACAATACATCAACATAACCCAGACACGCTCTCCGCAATCCTCGAGCAGAGCCTTTTAAAAACGGTCTATCACCGAAATTCACTTACGTCGTAACAATGAAACTCCCCTTATGGAGAAAAATGCTCTTAAAACCCCCCGTTTCACCCCCTTTCGCCCCTTCGAGGGGGCTAATTTTTGCAAGGGCCCCGATTTTCTTTTACCTGCGAAATAAAGGGCTCTTTTGAAGATTATGTCGGAAAGGATTTTTCACTTGAACGGTTTAAATATCATAAAAGGTTATATTGATTTTTTTAATAATATATTAATTTGTATTTTATTTTGGGATAGGACGGGCTATTATAAATATGAAAGTATGTGGAAGAAAAAACGAAATACTTTAGTATGAAGAGGACTGTAATACTTTCAGTAAAGTTGAGTGAACTCCGAAATAATTGAATGTACAAAACTTCTTTATTTGGGATCTAGACAAGGTCAAATTCTATCAGTGATAAAGATTCTCAAAACTTCATAATGTCGGAATATACGTGATATTTTAGTAGTGCATGTCATTCCCACATGTTGAACGTATTTGATGTATTTGGCAATAGTCTCGTTAATAGAATGCACTTTATTTAGGTCCTTCGGTCTAGTATGGGGCTGTTTTTAGGGTTCCATACCCAAAGAATAAAACGGGAACCTATTACTAAGGCTCCGCTGTCCGTCCGTCCGTCGGTCTATCACCAGGCTGTATCTCATGAACCGTGATAGCTAGACAGTTGAAATTTTCACAGATGATGTTTTTCTGTTGCCACTATAACAACAAATACTAAAAACAGGTTAAAATAAATATTTAAGTGGGGCTCCCATGCAACAAAATAATGTGATTTTTTTGCCTTTTTTATAGATATAGTACGGAACCCTCCGTGCGCGAGTCCGACTCGCACTTGGCCGGTTTTTTCAATTAATCAGATGAAATCATCCTAAGGAACAAAAATAGCGGATTGACAGCTTTTGTATAATATAAAACATGTCAAACATCTATATCAATCCTAAGTTAAAAGTTATCTGACTGTTGTAAAAAATCAACCCCAACAAATAAGTTTTGTCAATTTATTATAAAGAGGTACCTATTCATCTTTTCTTAGCGCATTGCAACACAATATGAACAGAAACCCTAAACTATCGTTGGCTCAAAGTCTCCATTAAGTATTTTATAAATTCTTAATTCATTGTAGGGTTATACCTCCAACTACGCCAATTATTACCATGAATCGGTCGACACGTTTTCCTTACCCACGGGATTAATAGCAGCTGGCATGGGAACTGGATAGTTATGATTCCCATAATATTTTTTAATACTTTTTATATAAAGTATTTTTATCTTCTCCATTTTATCTATATGCAAAGAGTGGAGGAGTGATCGAAGAACAAGGTTTAGTAATTGAAACACTACCTTTCGCTCACTGGTCTATTGTTCCTCTCATGGACCTCCACCATACATCGTTAATCACATCAAATAAATTTATTTTAAGTGTAACTTTATCATGCCTAATATCCTGAGACAAAGTTAAAGAAACAGCTCCTTGGAAATCGAAATAAATACACATTAATCCTTAGTAGTAGACTGAAAAGACATTATGTAGTTTTTAAGTAGTGAGAAAGGTAATAGAGAATGATGCATGATTTGTAGCATGACGTGTCATTCTACTAACCCCTATTGGCTAATGGCACATCTCAGGATACCGTTGATTATTTGAATAAACTTTTTCACAAGAAGCTGTGGAGCTACCATGAAGAACTACTAACTACCGTGAGCCCGTGACCACACCACACCCCCTTTCGAACCCATTAAAAAAGCCCTTTTACTCGAAATCCTCTAATCTACTCACCTCAAAAGTAACTTACCTTACATAAGAATAAAAGTGCGTACATAAGCCACAATCGTAAAGCCGTAGGCAGATACGCGCGTATATTTTTATGATAAGGCAGATTTATAGGAACGAGTCTTCATTGCCGCGGGCTTGCGGCGTCTACCCCCGCCCTACGTGAGCGGTTGTGTGGAGACGGATTTTATTAGAATTAGCTTATCAGCCGCAAGGGTTGAGAGGAGCTCGTGGCTAAATAATATCAGCCACCAGGTTCGATTTTTAAAGTTAAGCAACGGTTGCTGATGTCGGTCTGTGGATGGGTGACCATCTTAACATACCGAAACTCCTACGTGCCTCGAAAAGCACGTTAGGCCTGGCAGTCGTAACGGATTGTCAGAGCCCAGAAAATCTGACTCCAGTCTTGCCAAGAAGTACCGTGTTATCCAGTTTATGGGTTGTGGAGGTCTGTTAAGCAGCCGCTCCGCGTAAAATACCGGTATTCAGCTGAATCCGTTTTGGCTGAATAAAGTTAGGAATAGGCTAGGCAGATGATAATACTTTAAAGTACACCAATATTAGTGTTTACATCATTCTGATCGCGACGATAGGTCGTGGTGAAGCAAATGAAAGGAGTAGTGGACTGTATACATGTAATTATTAATGAAAAGAAATTATAAAACGGTACGGCTGGTTTTCGTTACATAATAATAATGGAAATCTAATATGCGCGAGCGCAGTCGTGCTTGGAGGCGTGCAACAGCTGACTAACATGGCGTGAGGGCGCTCGCAGGCGAGCCGCTGTCCCCGCACCCCTCTTTCACTGCCGCCGGCGCCGTTGCCGCGCGGCGATGTTGAGATGAGTGGACTCAACAATATCTATCTATGTAACTCATTTTGTCCCAGTGCTGGGCAAAGGCCTCCGTCTCCCTTTTCCATACAACTTTGTCCTTTACTACTCGTTGTTTAGGCCAGAACCTAATAACCTTGATACCCTTGTAGTTATTACATTTCTAAAGGAACTCTTAAACAAAAACAAACGACTGACGACCCTACCGCATTCCGCGATTTTCGCAATTTGATTTTTGTCATTTTTTGGATTGGATTACAGTAAAATATTTAATTTTGTTGTAGGTACTTAATTCACAAATACTTTTTGTACGATGTGCATAATAAAATATTAGTTTATAATAGTATTACCGTGAAAAAATATCGAATGATTTATCAGTGATGACGATAATATGTCGTGTAGTGAAAGCAGCACCAAAACATCGTATTGATATAAATTGCTAAACTTTTATTAAACAATGTTGTATGAAAAGAAAGGTCCAAAGTGAATCTTATAAAATCATTAAGACTAGGCCGAATCTCACCATGGTACCTACAGTCAGCGTTAAAAGTAACGGGACGAACAGACTATTCTAAAAATTTTTTTTTAACTCAATTGGATAAAATTCTTGTCAGAATGACAGTTGTCGTGTACAGTACTTCATTTGGAAACATTGCTTGTGTCATTGAGTTAATATTTAATTTTCATAGTTGTATAAAACTTTTTGTACAGTCTGTTCGTGACGATATTATTGACGCTGACTGTACATTAATTCAATCGGCCTATACGTTTTGGGCATTAGCCCAAACGACGTTTAAGGAGGCATGTAAGATGCCTCATTAAAAAACCTCGCGAAGCCGTCTCCACAGCAACCTACCCCATCCCATCCCTTTGTCTTGCCGCGCGCTCCGTATTTTTTCCCCATTACATTTTCATTTTATTTCATATTTCTCCTTAGGGGTGGAAAGGGGTGGTTGGATAATAAAATTTTTCCCTTTTCGAACCCATCGTCCTTATTTATGGGGGAGTGTTAGGGAACGAATATGTTTTTCCTACGTTTTGGTAATGAGCCAAATTATAAGGTACCTATGTTTTTTCAAATTTGTTATGAGCGGTGGTTTCTTTTTTTCCTTTTTTTCTGGTGAGTGTTCGAATGAGATAATGTGTCCAGTTTCATTGACACAGAATTTGTGTGTATTTGTTTATTTTTTCGGGTTATTTTGTTACTGTGTGTACGTGTTTTGCTTTAGTACTTTTGTTTAGAATTGGAGATAATTATGCGTATATTTTATATGTAGATATTATTATTGACTTTAGTTTTCAAGGACATGGCAATGTTTTTGCCTTAGGGGAAGTGTGTATCTGTAAATTATGAGGCCTTGAAATAGATACGTATTCATAGAAGTACCCATCTATAGACGTGTGTCAACATCATCATCATCATCATATCAGCCGAAAGACGTCCACTGCTGAATATAGGCCTCCCCCAAGTGTCGCCACAACCACCGGTCCTGTGCGTCTCGCATCCATCGAACAACATTGCATTACAGAATTACTCCAGCTTTATTTTCTGGGTATTGTTATCACAATAGATAGGTTTCTTAGTAGTTTTTTACACGTAACAGTGACTAAGTTAACTAAAAGTTTCATGTATATACCTACATACTCGTTCCAGCTTACATTATTAACGAGAAACCACTGACTCTGCAAACAGTCTCATTATTCATTTTATTTATCCCTAAGGATTTCTTGTCCTACAAATGTGCCCATTCATACAAAGTACCTTCACTTTATCCCACCATCCAACTTTTATAAACATACTTAATTAGTAATTAGGTAAACACATAAAAACCCACCACAAACAACAGAATAGCCTTAAAAACAAAAACTAAGCACACTCAAGCCTAAAAACGTTAAGGGTGAAAATTACTCAGCTTAAAAAGCATTAATAACCTTTCTCCCCGTTTCACCCCCCAAAACTCCTTGCGCGCCATTTTCGAGTCCTTCGTTCATTAAAACTGTAGAAAAACACCTCCGGGGGGGTCTGGGCGGTGTCCCCCTGAGGGGTGAATCCCCCTTGGAGGCCAGTCTAAAGAAGAAGAAATATGGATCAATAAAGAAATAGCTCTGTGCCCAATGGAAGCAGCGGCTAGTACGCACACAGCTGCATTCACAGCGTTCGTACACTCTTTTATATTTTTGCTTGTGTGAGTTTTTTCTGTGATTGTGTGCGACCGCAAGGAGATTTTTTTATGATTGCTTGGTGGATTGTTAAAGGGATTTTTAGGGATCTTTTTGTTAGGTAAGTGATTTTAGGGTTGAAAGGTTCTTTAGGAGTTAGGGGTTGTTTACCTGTACATACTACTTTGATCATGATTTTCTTAAAATTAAAAAAAAATCGGATGGGCATAGATAAAGTTAACGCCTAAAAATAGTTAGCCTAAAATAAGGTTTTGCTTTTAATTCTAACGATAATTTATTAAAGGTACGAGTAAGCACCAATGTCTGCAAAAATCTGTAGAAATTAATTATTTTCTAAATTATTTTCTTGTAGTTTATTTATTTATTAAAATTATCCACATATTGCTGGACCAAAGTACATAAAAACACGTAAATAAAAACCGCTATCTTCAAAAATAATAGCCAAGAATTCAACCCTAAAATGCGACTGCCATATGATGCCAAATAGACACTATAAAAAGGAGAAAATAACCGAGAGTCTAACATTAAAACGAGATAATGCCTGGCAAAAAACATAAATTTGGCAACATATCAGGCTGGCAACGTCGCCGGTCTTAACTACCCCCGGCGAGCGAGGGGTTGAATGATATTTTAATGCAGTTTTTAAGTTTCTTTCTTTAATATTTTTAGGAGTCGCAGAGTAAAGATTGAAGTATAAAACGTGTAACAGAATAAACGCAAAACTTCTTAAGGGGTCATTGTACTCATCATTATGAACAACTTTTACATACAATTGGACCAGCTCCGAAATCGTGAAAAAAAAATCGACTTTCCCATACATTTGTGCGCATAACTCGACAAAAAGTTTTGCGTTTATTCTGTAACACGTTGTATAAAGCAATCTGGATCGATTTAAAAATCATACAATTCTATTATTTTTTATTGGTTTATCAACCTACAGAAGACGAAGGTAATTGGCTATCGAGGAAATCTAGTCTATGCTGAATGAAAAAATACTGAACGGTATTTTACTTTCCCGATGAGTCTCGTCTCAGGCCATCGTTTTTCAAATAGATTGCCATTTCAACCATTGTCTTGTCATAATTAATATTTTGAGCTACCCTTTCCTCTATGTATTAAACAATAATAAATAAAAGGTATTTCTCACCATCCATCTTCTACTCATCCTTTATAACATCCACCGTTATAATTTTCTTAAAGCTTTTTGCATCATTTACCCTGAGCCAAACAAAACATTCGCCTCCCGAATTTCCAATATAACCTGAACTCTCAGCTCCTTAACTTTATCCTTAAATACACTACAATTTTTCAACATCACGGATTGAGAGAGCTCAAGTTGATCTGGGTGGATATATGCTGACACACTGTCGTTTCGTGACGTCATCAGGGGGTGAAATTTCGTCCCCTTTTATCTTAGACCTGTAAAAATAATTGTTATTGAGTATATCGTTAATGGGTTTGTTTTTCAGGGTATTTTGCTGGAGATTCTACATCGATGTACTAGTAGCAGAGTAGGCTGTTCAGTTTGCAGTCATGAATTCAATTCAAGTTAAGAAAATGTGTGTTTTCGTGAATAATTTTCCATGTTCTGCAATAAATAAAAAACGTGTAATCAATATAAATTCGTTTTGGATCTTGGGGTATTTTGTTCATTCTTTTAGTAACAAATAATAATGTTAGTTTACAAATAAACAAAGTGTTTTATCATCATGGGCCGTATCTCTTTCTTGCTACTAAAACGCCATCTTCTCAATCTGCGTCCAGAGTGTTTATTTGTAAGTATTTATATGCCATAACGTAGTCATTGCGTTTTATCGGATTTTTGGGTTGACGCCTGTTAACTAAATTAAAACTGAATGTAATTATTTGAGTATATAGTTCTGAGGAGCATAATTATGTAAGTAAGTACCTGATAGGCACGCTTCTCAGAACTATATACTCATATATAACATAACCGACAACTGGGTAGCTCCAGTTCTTTTCTGGTTATGCAGATAATGCCTTAACCCTGCACCAAATCCCATTTTTTACCGTCCAGCATTAATTCTCCGTATTATCTCCTAGCAAGGCGGAAACAAAGAAGTTCTATATCTAAGTATACGGTATATCTAAGTATACAATACGTACAGTTGATTCAATACGCGGGCCGCTCACAATAATAATAATAATAATAAGGAGCGCTTCTTTGGCCGCCTGAACAAAGTACTTAACAGTCTTTTATCAGGCGGAAACAAGGTGCGCGCCTTTAACGGTTGGGTCATGCCGGTATTGATGTACTCTTTCGGCATACTCAAATGGACTCAGACGGAGCTTGACGCCCTGGATAGGAGGGTACGCTCACTGCTTACCGCAAATCGGATGCATCACCCACGGTCATCGGTGATGAGGCTGTATATCCCGCGGAAGTGCGGGGGTCGTGGATTCTTAAATGCTAAGACCCTACACAACCGCGAGGTATGCAGCCTTAGGGACTATTTCCTAGAGGCCGACGTGGGTATGCATCAGGACGTGGTAGCGGTGGACAAAGGCCTTACCGCGCTCTCCTTGGCTAACGAGAACTGGCGCAAACCTGTGGTATTAGATACTAATGACCGCATGGAGGTATGGCAGAGCAAGGAGCTTCACGGGCGTTTTTATCGGGTCCTACATGGGCCCGATGTAGACTTTTTAGCGTCCGTAGCCTGGCTGCGTTTTGGTGACCTCTTCGGGGAAACCGAAGGTTTTGTCTGTGCGATTATGGACGAAGTTATGATGACGAACAACTACCGGAAATACATTGTGAAGGACGGTACGGTTGACATATGTCGGGCATGTCACCGGCCCGGGGAATCTATCCGCCACATTATTTCCGGTTGTTCTAGTCTGGCTAACGGAGACTATTTGCACAGGCACAACCTTGTAGCCAGGATTATCCATCAGCAACTTGCTCTTCAATACAATCTTGTGGAATCGGAAGTACCGTACTACAGGTATGTGCCCGACCCAGTTCTCGAAAATGGCAATTGCACATTGTATTGGGATCGGTCTATCATCACTGACAGGACTATTTTGGCTAATAAGCCTGATATAGTGGTGATAGACCGACTAGAGCGTCGCGCAATGATTGTTGATATAGCAGTCCCTCATGACGAGAACCTCGTGAAGTCTGAGAAAGATAAACAAACAAAGTATCTTGACTTGGCTCGCGAGGTTGTCGACATGTGGGATGTGAACACAGCAGTCATTGTGCCGATAATCGTCACGGCCAATGGCGTAATTGCCAAGAGCCTCGACCAACATCTCAAGAGGCTCTCGTTGGGCAGCTGGATCAAGGGCTTGATCCAGAAAGCAGTACTCTTGGACACGGCGCGTATCGTTAGGAGGTTCCTCTCTCAAGAGCCCTGACCACCGGTAGCTTGGATTCTGTTCCCGATACCGGTGGGCTACTGTTTTTTATATTTTTAAATGTTTTTTTTATATTTTTATAGAAATATTTAAAAATGTAAATTTCCTATATGTATATTAAGTGAATAAAGAGAATAATAATAATAATATTTTTTTTAATAATAATATTTTTATTTACCCAAAAAGTTTGTACAAAAGAGACTTAAATTTAGTAAGCTAGTGTTATAATTATAAATACAATACAGTAAGTGCCTCTGCAACCGAACTAGGTAAAAACCTGTATCTCGGTATACAGCGCCAAACCTCACGGAATAATAAACATACAAAAATGATGCTAACGAGTAATCATTATTGAAATTTAAAAAGAAAAACAAAACTTAAAATATAAAAATAAAGTTAGTTGTAGAGTATGTGTGATGAGAGGTGAGTGAGAGTGTAAAGGGAGGTGAGTGTTGGGGTGTGTGTGATGATGTATGACTATTTGAGTGAATGTGTCGATATAGAGTAACGAAGAGTGAATCAGAAATTGCACAAAGGACCCTGCCTATCTCGGTACGGTAAATAATTTTTCTGTGTCATCATAAGTTAATGTCAATAAATACTTTTTCACCCTGTCTTTGCAACGAACCCTATTAAGCGAGTAAATATCCAAAATATAGTTTAATTTATTATAGATATGGGGACCCAGAAATACAAAAAATCTTCTAATAAAAGAAGTTTCCGGTTTATGTTCACGAGTACATACTAATTGTTTTCTACGCCTATGTGTAAAGTTGGAGTCATATGCTAATTCTTGATGTTGCTTCAACATTATAGTTAGTATGTAGAGCTGTCTGACAGTAAGCACCTCACAGTATTTATAAAGCTCTATAGTGGGAAATAACCGAGGCTTGAAAGCGCAAACCTTCAAAATGGCGCGTTGGGCGATCTCAATGGGCTTAATAACTGTTTTAGGAACTCCTCCCCAGGATGAGATACAGTATGTGAGTACTGACTGGCACAAAGCAAAGTAGATTTGTTTCAATAAACAAGCATCAACAACGTATCGCAGCTTCCTGAACACATATATAAGCTTTCTGACTCGAGTGGTGAGCAATTTTATATGGTCTTTGAAGCCGAGATTGGCGTCGAAGAGGATCCCTAAGTATTTTATTGAATTTACACTTTCTATAGGCCTACAATTACAGTGTGTGTCTAAGGAGCATTGGTGAGGAACTATGCTGTAGTTGCTCCCTACATTTGATGAATGGCGTATACTAAACGTCAGGTATTTGGTTTTGTCAGAATTTAAAGTTAAAAGATGAAGTCTAAGCCATTGGTTTACGATATTAAACCCATTTTGAGCAGCATGAAAGGCCTCATCCCAGGTATCGGCAGAGAAAAGAAGAGCTGTATCATCAGCGTATGATATGATGTCGCCCTTGGGAATGTTGATACTAGTGAGATCATTAATATAAATGAGAAAGAGTGTAGGGCCTAAAATGCTACCCTGGGGAATGCCAAATGACACCGGAAGATCAGCACTCACAAAACTCCCTATTCGAACACGCTGCGTCCTCCCTGTGAGATAACTCTCGAAAAGGCGGAGTTGAAGTCCTCGCACTCCAAGTTTCTCCAGTTTGGTAATTAAGATGGGAATAGAAATGGTGTCAAACGCTTTTTTGAGGTCGAGGAATATAGATAAGCATTTACGCCCTCTATCCAGGTTAGTACTCACAAATTTAGTTAGATAATAAACAGCATCATCTGTAGACCTGTTAGATCTAAAGCCAAACTGATTATTTGAAAGTAGGTTATTTTTTTCCAAGTATTTAGTGAGCCTATTGTTAATTATCTTTTCCAGTATTTTTGAGATAGCAGGTAGAATAGAAATCGGACGATAGTTGGAGACGTCATTTCTATCACCATCCTTAAAAATTGGGCGAACTTCGGAGCTTTTCAATTGGGAAGGGAAAAGACCCGTATGGAGGCACTGGTTAAAAATGAAAGTAAGAGGCGAGATAAGGAAGTCAAGATGTCTTTTCAAGAATCTATTAGATATGTTATCACGGCCCACCGTACAATCCGTTTTTAGACCCATTATAAGGCGAGAGAGCTCATCCTCACTTGAATCCTCCAGCACAAAGGAGTTAAGTGGTGTACTAGTGCTGGAAAAATCCATCACTAGTGGTGAGGCAGAATCGCGTAGTTTCGAGCAGCTTTCAGCCAACGACGTGCCAATGTTAACAAAGTACTGATTTATATTGTCCAAAGATTTTTCGGGTGAGGAGCCTATTGTCAAAAGCTGATTGGGGTGAGTAGAAACTTTATTAAAATTAGATATTTCTTTTAAACATTTCCAGAGCCTCTTCGGATTATTTTTTGATTTTTCGACCTCCGATTTTTCATATTCACGTTTAACCCTCTTTAAAATTTCGGTACAAAAGTTCCGGTATCGTGTGTATGTTACTTTCAGTGTATTATTATCTGGCGAAGATCTTAGTTTATTGTGTAGACTGTCTCTATTTCTCATGCATCTCAATAACCCAGGAGTTATCCATGGCTTAGTGATCTTCTTACGCCTAGACGTTTTGACAATAACAGTGTTTTCTTTAATGGCGGTCTGTATTGAGCTGGTTAGGTAGTTAAGAGAAAAAGCGGGATCATTTGACTGAAAGATTGGAGCTAAATCGATTTTTAGTATGTCTTTGGTTAAAGATTCCTCATTGGTTACATTATACGTGGTGTTTGTAAGAGTTCTCGGTACAGTTAAATCTAAACATACAAGCAGAGGGTAATGATCAGTTAAAGTAGTTGTAGGAATTATTGTATGTGTACGGTAGGAACTTCTTAATAATACATGGTCAAGACATGTGCCACTCGCACTGCGAGTAATTTCTTTATGGGCGGGTAGTAATCCGTGAGACGCTGTAAGAGTTAAATATTTCTCTCCAATTAAATCTATTTTAGAGTTGTTGATAGGAATATTAATATCTCCTATCAACATCAAGTTGTTTGATCCTTCTACTTGTAAAAGAGTTTCATGTAAAGAGTCTAGGAATGGGTCAAGGTTTTTGTAAGAGGGAGAGCGGTAGATAGAAACAATAGTAATCTGTTTGCCAAGACGCGTTATAAGACAGTTTCCTTCTTGAAATGATGGTTCTTCAAACAGTAACTCAATATGATCTCTGTAATAAACAATCACTCCATCATTTTGCTTTAAATTTTTTAAAGTAGAAAACGATTGGTATCCTGGTAAAGTAGGAATTACACTTGTTTTTAATAACCAGCATTCCGTGAGGACTATAATGTCACAATTAATTTTTAATCTATCAAGTAATAGCACAAGTCCAGGGAGATTACAATTTATGCTGCGGATATTTTGCGTGAGTATGGTCAAACGTTTGTCCGGCGTAAAAGAAATCAATGTATGACAGTGTTCTAAATCACTGATGGATACTTTTGACACAGAACAATTATCTATATCACTTGTTATGCTATCTAAATCACCAAAAATAAGTCTGTATATGAAATAGGACAAAGTAAAAGATAGCCACCAAAGTAAAAATTAAGGTTAAATGTAACAAAAGTATAAGTACAGGGACATTTGTATAGGTTACTCTTCCGTTCTTTAGGTTTGTAAACGTGTATGTGAAGTATTATGTTGAGTGTAGATGGACAAGACTTATAGATTAGTAGTAAAAAAATAAAAGCATGCATAAAATACATTTTAAAAATACAATAATATGACAAAACAATAACTAAGTCCAGTCACTTTATGCACTTTAGTTTTTCCACATCAGACTCTGAGGATATACGAATTTGCGGATCATTGACCTTTTTTCTAAGGTACACTGCACCATTGGCAGTCCAGCAAAACTGGTAGCCATGACTCCGCTGGAAAGCCCTGGCAATATAAAAAAGTAAATAGTTCTGAGGAGCATAATTATGTAAGTAAGTACCTGATAGGCACGCTTCTCAGAACTATATACTCATATATAACATAACCGACAACTGGGTAGCTCCAGTTCTTTTCTGGTTATGCAGATAATGCCTTAACCCTGCACCAAATCCCATTTTTTACCGTCCAGCATTAATTCTCCGTATTATCTCCTAGCAAGGCGGAAACAAAGAAGTTCTATATCTAAGTATACGGTATATCTAAGTATACAATACGTACAGTTGATTCAATACGCGGGCCGCTCACAATGGGGGCGAACTGAAGAAATATGTAAAACGCCGGTACGGAACCCGCGGCGACGGCGCCCAGGGACGGACTTAGGTGAATTATGTTGACTGTCATAGTTACCTATTCAAATATAATATGGAATAAAATATAATTAAAATATGGAACTGCACATCAAAAATATTTGGTTACACAACACTTTTACAGAAACCTAATTATATGGATACAGTGGCGGTTTTATCACTGAAAGCGATATTCACTAGGCAACCTTTGAATAAACTGAAAGAACTAAACGAAATACTTCTACTGTTACCATTTATTGGTATAAATAATACCTGCAAATCTTATTAAAGAAAAAAGTAATACGAATGATAATATCATTCGTATTACTTACTTCCTTTTTTTGAATGTACATACCTAATTAATATAGTGACATTGTGCAGGTTATAATTAAAGATTTGCATACCATATATAATGTTAGAAAAAGGGCAATTATAGTTTTAAGATCATGCAATGTAAACCTACATTCTGGCAAATATATGGATTTGATTTGATTTCATTATTATCATAAAATTGCCCTCCAACTTAAAACCCATAAATATCATTGGTCAACCAAAGACTTTATTTTAAAACTATAAATTACAATCATGCCCGTTTACAAAATAAATGGCACTGTAAAATGTATGCATTCCAGTAAGATGTCGCCTAGTGTAAATAAAACGGGCGTAGACGCTGCGCAAAGATGTAGTTGTGAATTGTTTTCTCTGTCTGTCATTGCACAGACTTTCTTATTATTAGGCCGTACTGTCTCATTGCTGAGCAAAAGTAATCCCACTATTCCGTCCAAAGATCACAATTTAAAGAATCAAAGGATCCAATTATTAATTATTAAGGAAGACGTGAAAGTCATCCCGCCATCTCCTTTGCAGTCTGCCGTAGTCCATGTGACTGTTTCAGGGCCCAATCCTCCTGCCAGGGTTGCGGAATTTGTTCGAAAGAGTCGCCGCGGCCTTGTAACGCAAGTGGCATATGGAGGAACACAGATGGGTTTTAGTCAGTAAGAGTCTGAGACTCCCTTACGCTCCATCCAGAGCAGAAGAAGTCATTTGATGATTTCCCACCTATAAAAAAGTGCCCAATAATATGTTTTAAAGAGCTGTTTAAAACATGTCCTGCACAATTCCATTTAAGTCACACAATATTAAGCCAAAATAACTTCTTCATAGTTTTCTAAGCCCTGAAGGCAGTTCTACAGTCTTATTCAACTGAGCCTGAAAAAAATAATACCCTATTACATAAAAGCCATCTAAAAAAATACAACAACCCAAGTCCGCTACCCGAGACGCTGTCCGTGGCCGAGGGGGCGAAGCGACGCGGGGTGGGGGTCGGGGGGCGTCCGACACAGCGCTCCTTTTTACGTTGCGCGCCGCTGCATTGGTTGAAAACATTTTCTTGGAAGCTTGATTTTTATGTTTTGGGAGGTTGTTTTGTTTTTTTTTGAAGAGTTGTTTTAGGTCACTTAAGTGTAATAAAGAAAATTAGTGAAATGTAAAATATTGACAAAGTATAAATATCATTAGAACGATACGTGTTAGTAACACTTCAATAACTTGAATACTGAATTTGGTATGGCGTAAGTTAGATGTGCAATAACGGTCATTGACCAACATAAATTTATTGACTTTCTTAGTATCAAAAACAGAAATAAAGACATAAAGCTGCCCTGAATCGACTTTTGTCGTGATCCTTAACGTTTTCTTTTAATGAAAAACGGTTCATAATTTATAGTTCGGGTATCTACGAAGGGGTATTAGGGAAAGTTCAATGTACTTTATTGCAAGTTTATCTGGCGCTTACTATAATACGAGCCATAATCATTATGACGTATTATGCTTTTCATATTTATTCATTCGGAGCCGACCCCAATACAGTTGAGCAATTTTGTTCGAAAACAAAGAAACTACGAGGAGCACGGATGGGTTTTAGTGTGTAAGAGTCTGACACTCCCTTGATTCATTTGATGATTTCCCATCCATAAAAAAGGCTAGGTAGACGATGCTGATGCTTTTCATATTTATCAGTTAGCTCATCTCATAAGTATCATCAGTTGCATAGCCTTTTTCCAGCTACATACATAATGTTAGGGTTAACATCTTCCTAATACGAGTACGGCCATATAGGTATGACCTTCTTAATAAGCACATAATATTCAGTTTAGAAGCTCATCGCAATAAAAATGCCTCTTTAAAGAGAAACTACAATCCTATTCACTATAAATACAAAAAACCGTGTAATAAAAAACCTATAAATCCTGTTCACGCCAAAATGTTGTCAACCCCTCCCGCAAGAAGGTGTGAGCAGAGCGTTGCCTCAAGAATGCTACAATTTTCCCGAGTTTTCCATTTCTCGGCGACCCTCCCACCCCCTTCGCCCCTTTGCTGGGGAATGGGGGATGAAAAAAGAAGTGGCCTCTCTGTTGCCTCGCGACGGCGACGCCTTGAGATGCTTTTTGCGTGTTTTTTTTAAGGGGTTGTATTTTAAGGGTGAATTTTTCGTAAAGGGGTGAAAAAATATATTGAGTTTGCGTATTATATTGATGAAGATGAAAATAATTTTGAAATAAATTGCTATTACAAAAATAATCTTTTGAGGTTTGCTACAGCAAAACCCAATTTGTATCTGTATATTTTGTGTGCAATGAAGAAATAATACTCATCGTTTGGTTTTCAGGCAACAGCTGAGATAAAATACACAAAATTTTCTTAAACAATAAGAAACTGATACAATATATCATGTAATTATTTATTATATTATTATAATAATATGTTATTATATTTTTATTTTATTTGAAGGATTTTAGTTAGTGACTTAATTATAGGAATAGAGTAGATGAAATAATTATGGTAAGGCCAGTTTTGTAGTTTCGATTGAAGAGACAGCCGTCTGACCTCACTCGCCGAATTTAATTAAAAGCAGTTATTATTGTAATCAATGGACGCAAATTATGTCTAATTGTGCCTATTAATTAAGTTTGACCTTTATTATTAAGATATTCTCATCGATGTTTTTGTTAAAAATTGGGTTTAGAAATATCATATAAAATCAGTTTACAAAGAACTGTTTTCTTCAATTAATGGGGAATCCATTAGTTTCTATGTTAAAGAAATAAAAGAGCTAACATTGTTTTTTGATTAGATATGTATATTCTTCTTTTATTAATTTAACCGCTCCGGCCCCGGCGACACACCGGTGTGTCGCGAATTAATCGCGAATTTAATGTTTATTTACCTATTACATAAGATTTTTTTTTTTTTGGGAATTTTCACATGTCGGGGCCGCACCGGTTAAAATGAAACCCAAAATTGAAATAAACATAGTCCTCTGTTTATTATAATATACAAACTGATTTTCATATCATTTATCTCCCCCTGGCTGACAAGTACTAAAAAAATAGTAAGATATTATTTTTTTCAATTAACAAGAAGAAATTAGACCTGTATAAGCCAGAAAATATACAGTGAAGATGAAATAAAAAAAACCCTATGTCTGTTACCAACAAAACACAAAAGTTCTAATCCAACCATTAACAACCAACATTATCAAAATGAACTACCATTTTCCTTCAACAAAAAATAAAATGAAAAAGCAATCAGGGTGTTCTCGCTATAATTTATTCCTCCACGCTGGAGGGACTGAGAGTCCGCTACAAGTTACACGTAACAAATCTCTTCTGTCGGGAAGAAAATATAAAAATTATACCAAGAAAAGCCTATAAACACCCCCAACAACCCACTTGAAAAACAACCCTATGTAAATGGAGATAGAATTTAAATCACCCTGTATAGAATAGTTTTTACATCACTTTATTTACTTGTCGAAAACTGTCGTAACTCCTAAAAAAACTAGATTGAAATTCAGCTTTGTTGGAAGAGAATAAAGTTGGAATTCATGTGCTTAAATTGTTGACTTAACTTTTTCGCTCGGGTGATTGTACAGGGTGGCCAAGACAGTGTTGGTGGAAATTCCCCAAGTGTTGGTGCGCTTCCCCCCACTTCTTTGCTGTGTTAATTTACATTTTAAATTGCACTTACATAGCTAAGCGGCGAGTTGCCCTGTTTTGTAGCGTCCTGTATAACGGCGGGTGGAGCACTCTGTATATAGATTGTTTTATAGTTAGTTCTCGATCGATTAACTTTTTCATTCAAGTGCAAATAGGTAGGGAGGCTGTTTCTTATATGGTTCTTATTATGGTTAATCTTTTTTACTTAGTCAAATTGGAAATAGACTTTTGGAATTAGTGTCTTCTTAGGAAAATATAAAGGTACCCGTGGGTACTGTGAACTCCTTGGCTACAGGTCACTGGCAGACAAGTTAGTCGTTGGAACTTTGGAAGCGTCTAGCAGAAATAAAAATAGTGTTTGAAATATGAATGTTAAATTATGTATTGTTTTTATAAGTCAAACCTGTATAATACTTCTCGACTAATGCAGATGCCCACAATAATTACGCAAAGTACTGACAGGTGTTACGGGGCGTAATTTAACATGTTACAGAGCGAGCATTTGTGCAAAAAATCTCAATCGAATTAAGAACCTTCTCCTTTTTTAACCGACTTCTAAAAAAGGAGGAGGTTCTCAATTCGGATGTTTGTATTTTTTTTTATGTTTGTTCGGGCATAACTCCGTTGTTTGCCAACCGATTTGAAAAAATCTTTTTTTATTGGAAAGGGTATAGTTCCCAAATGGTCCTTGGTTATCAAAATCGGTTCAGTAGTTTGGTTATTAAATCCAAATAGCTGGAAAAAATATGTGGAAAAATCGTCCATGTATACGAAATTGCGTATTTTTGCTTTCCTGTGACGTGCCAGTGGTGTAGTTGGGTGTGGGGTACCACTAAAAAGTGAAAAATAAAAAACTTTTTCACATAAAAAAGAAACCGACTTCCAAAAAAAACTACAAAGTTCAAAATAACTTTAATTTCGGAAGTCGGTGTTAAATAACGAAGAAGCAACCAAAAACACCAACTTCCGAAATTAAAGTTATTTTGAACTTTGTAGTGTTTTTTGTTTGATGTCGGTTTCAAGTACTTACCTAAGCATGGAAACATGCACATGTATGCAAGACGTTTCCTGGTAAAAATAAGCCGTTAAAGTACAATAAACACAAACATTACAGAAGGCGTGGCTTAAAAAACAGTTAACAAAGCACCAATCATTTAAATAATACCATATCATCGCTTCTTCGCGATATGTGCGCAACGGACCGTTACCGCACTAGTGTTCTTAGTAAATATTTTGCTCGGACACCCAATCATTGCTTGCGAATGTTTTCGATGCGGTGTGTGAGTAACTTAATGATTTAAATAGGCGTGTTTTTATATGAATTGTTGCGTAAAATTATGTCTTGTGAAAAATTGTGGTGCTTTGTTTTATTATTAGTTTTGTTATGTCTTTATCAGCTTATGAATGTTTTTGATTACTATGATTCATAAGTTAATACATGATTATTACCTATTGAAATAATAAAGAATAATCTTACTCATTACGCTGTCAATTCTTAATACTTACTAATTTATGTCTTACAAAATCAGCTGAATTTAGTTTCATCATTATCATATCAGCCGAAAGACGTCCACTGCTGGACATGGGCCTCCCCAAGATGGAGGGGGGCTTGCCATAATCACCACGCATGGCAGGCGGGTTGGCGATCGCAGTGTAGTTGTAGCAATGTAGTACCTACAGAGAATGCTGCTGCCCATTCTCTGGTGAGTCCCTTAGCCGCCTCTTACGACACCCACGGGAAGTGAAGGAAATTTAGTTTGACTGGAGCGAAACCCATGTAATTGGGAAAAAAAGGCTAGGCAGATGATGAATTTAAGTCTTCAAAATTATCAAATGATTTTTTGATATTTTCATAATTGATGAACCCTCGTTTGACCTCTTTCTCACCTGATAGTAAGCGATTATGTGGTCGACGGTGGAGCATGCTTGCTTAGAAGTAACGTATTCACTCTTGACTTAAACACCTCCAGAGATTTAAGCTTTAAGGAATCAAATCGGTTTATTTTATGTTACAGTCTGTTTAAATCATATTGGCTTATAGTGGGTGTGTTTTAATAATTATATTAATTGTTGCGGAAAATTGTATCCCGTGAGGAAATGGTTATGTTTTATTTTATTAGTTTAGGTATGTCTTTATTGGAAATGAAGTATATGAGTGTTTTCTTTTTTATTATAATGTACCTTTAAATGCCTATAACTCATGATGATTACCTGCTGAATTATTACAATAATACTTACATAATAAAGAAAAATATTTTTCTGTAGCACGATAGTAGTGATACCCAAAATAATTTATTTTAGCGCTATTATAGAACCTCGTGTCTAAATAAAAGTATAATAACATCCGCAAGGCTACGATTGCTGAGACCGATCCTTAAATGGGTGACCATCTTAACATACTGAGATTCCTCCTTATCCAATAAATCCCGGCTGTCATTTTTAGATCTTTGACGAGTCGTGACGGATAGTCAGAAACCAGAAAATCTGACGCCAGATTTACCAAGGCGTATACAAGCTGTTCCAAAAGTGCGTGGTAATATTTAAGGGTGGTGTTCTGTAGCTGATATAGGTACAAATATTGGCCAAACATAGTGCACACATTTTTAACATTATACTATCTGAAACCATAACAATTATTTGTTCCGTATGGTGTCGGACGTAAAAGGAATAGCACCATCCCATCACTTCCCGTGGGTGTCGTAAGAGGCGACTAAGAGACTCACCAGAGAATGGGCAGCAGCATTCTCTGTAAGTACATTTCAACAGCTACACAGCGATCGCCAACCCGCCAGCCATGCGTGGTGATTATGGCAAACCCACACCATATTGGGGAGGCCTATGTCCAGCAGTGGACGTCTTTCGGCTGATATTTAACTATTATAATTATATTTTAGGGGCCATACGTAGCACACTTTAGCTATGAATTCTTCTGGCACAAAACAATAATTATCCCATTTAACACCTGATGCACTCCCTATTTTAAATCAAGTCCAAAGCACATTTGACGACTTTATATTTTCAACCCTAAACATTTTACAAAAAATAAAAACAGCAAAAAATCAAAACAAAAAAGCTCTTAAATACTTTCACTTAACACCTGCTAAGGTCCTTTTGGACTCGACAGTCAATAAATGATTTTATAACGACCATGTGTTCAACCCTTAACTTTCATTTTCTATAGAATGACATGTGTCGTCACTTATCCTTACAAATATATATACAACTGTCTATAAAATTACTTGTAATCCTTATCTGTAGCGCACAAGGTTCAAGTTTCAATAATTCTTCGTTTGAAAACTGCAGATGTTACCTGCGTTCGATTTTTATTCAAACTGCTAATCGATAGTCATAGTAGCTCTTATGAAAATAAACATAAGATTGAAAGTTAACTGTTGCTAATTTCGAATGCTTGACCTACGTTTTCAAATTATTGATCCTTTGAAATTAGATTACGGCTGATCATATTACCGACAACTCTTATGACTACGACATAAGGTTCAAAATTGAATGTTTTATAGTTTTCTGTGTGAAAATTATTTTTGTGTCAAGATCGGAGACGGAAGTAGCCATTTTAAAATTCAATAACTTCGCTTTCAATAAATAAACGATCGACACCTTGTTAAGTTTTGCCATAGATTAAAAATATTGAAGTTTCCAGAGGGGCAAGAATTAGCAAAATGTATGGCTATGAATTTCACCAGTGCTTGTGAATTCAAAGCTAAATGATCTTTTTCACAATCAATAACAATGATAAAATTTAATTTACAAAATAATTCTCGTTTCATCAATATGATACGACTTTATAATAGTCCACTTGAGATTAGATAATACCAACAACCATTAGTTTAAAATGGTACCTATATATAATCATCAAAAAGAATAATAAAAAGATTTTATTGTGAAATTCCTTGTATTTCCCCTCGATTGATAACATAGGAAAAATACTCCAAAAACGCTCTCTTCTCTCTTCCTATTTTCTGACCCACTAGCAGTTTCCACTCACTCATCCAGCGACAAATGTCGTGTCATCGTGTGTTACCTCGACAACTGCCCACCACGTGTTGTTAGCTATCGCGATGTTATTGTAAACTTTATTGGTTTGGAAGTCACAATCATTTTGTGATAGTTTTCAAGTTTTCGCAACACAAAAAAAAAATTGTTCCTACTCATCTACGTAGGCAAAATACTAAAAAAGATCTCTCTTCTTATTCATTGACCCAGCCACTCTCCACTCACTCGTCCAAGCGACACATGTCGTGTCATCGTGTGTTACCTCGACAACTGCCCACCACCTGTTGTTAGCTGTCGCCATGTTATTGTAAACGTTTACACTATGTTTTTGTAAACTTTATTGGTTTCCCATTTGTTTTGATAGGTTTATTGGTGGTATGGTGAAAGGGGACTTTGGGGTTTTTTGACCAACTGGTTGGGTTTTATGAGAAAGGTTTGTGTGTGTTGTTTTATTATAATCTCTGTATCATTGGCGATCAAATGTTTATTTTCTTTCTTTTATGGAAAAATTGTATTGTCATCAGAACTAAAGGTATACCAAATATCAGATCAATCTGTCAACAGGAAGGGGGTAGACCCAAACAAAAACAAACGGGGCAAGCTAAATAAAATCGTTTAAAAAGAAAATGTTCTCCTTTAAATTCGGCAACGCGAATTTCGTTTACTAACAGAGTCATGAGGTCCTTATGAGCAGACTGCGCAGACACGCCACATGCTTGCAGAGGCTGACCATGGTCACTGAAAAAAAAAGAATAATTATTAGCTTCGTTAGCAGGGGTCTTATTTCAAAATGATTCTAAAATCTGGAAAATACCTAAGTACCGATTTGATAAGGTAACTTTACGAAGGGTGACTGTAAATATATACAGGGTGGGTAAAAAATCGTGGGTCGAACGAAACAGGGATAGTTTCAGTAAAAAATACCAAAATTTGTGATAAATGGGCAATTATAGTGAAATGGGTACCTTGGGTATTTTAAAACAATAAAATGATGTTTAGTAGCTTCAAAAAACACTGAAATAGTCATAATTTTTAAGGAGATCAAGTGAGTGCTTTGCCACAAAGATATTTTTTACTGCAAATCATTATCTTCTTGCCCTTCTAACACGTTTTTTTCTTCCATTCTGTCCCATCAGCCGTCGCTTTTCTTTCATATCGCTCCTCACACAGTCCATCCATCTTTTCTTTGGCCTTCCTCTTCCTCTCCATCCATCCACATTTATATTCATAACCCTTTTAGTTCCATGCGTTTCAACCCTCCTCTTCACATGACTACATCAGGACAAGCGGTTACCTTTCAACTTTTCCGTCACTGGCGCCACTTTTAAACTACCTCTAATGAACTCATTTCTCACTTTATCCATTCTTGTTACTCCACACATCCATCTCAACATTCTCATTTACTGCAAATAACCCCAACAATTGCCCTGTTTCGTTTGATCCACGATTTTTTACCCACCCTGTATATCATTACCGGTCCATAAAGAGAGGTCAACACGCCCTCGTCCGGTTTGTGGAAAAAAGCTATCACCCGTCACAAATCAAGAATTATATAAATTTCTGCCGTTACTGAGTGACTTTAAGCCTTCTGATGATGATGGCAATGGAGAGGGCAATGCTCGGAGTTTCCTCGCGTGATCGAATCAGGAATGATGATATCCGCAAGAGAACCAAGGTTACCGACATAGCCCGAAGGATCGCCAAATTAAAGTGGCAGTGTTCAGGGCACATTGCTCGCAGAACAGATGGTCGATGGGGCCGAAAAGTTTTGGAGTGGCGACCGCGTACCGGAAGACGCAGCGTTGGAAGGCCTCCCACAAGGTGGACCGATAACCTGGTGAGGGTCGCGGGTAACCGATGGATGCGAGACGCACAGGACCGGTTGTTGTGGCGACACTTGGGGGAGGCCTATGTCCAGCAGTGGACGTCTTTCGGCTGATATGATGATGATGATGATGACTGAGTGACTGACAGACAACGCACAGCCGAAACTACTTGTCGTAGAAAGCTGAAATTTGGTATGAAGGTTTCTTGTCGAGTGTACGGGAGCGCTAAGAGAGGATTACCCGAAATTTTTACGGGAACAGGAAAAACCGGGATATGCGCATAAGAGGGCGTGGGAAAAGCTAGTTAAACATAAGTCAAGTGATGCAATTGGCTATTGAAAACTCATTTCAATTCTTTCGAGAAACTGGGCCTGACACTTTTTCAAGTCATAAGAATGAATCGACTATCATTATTATAATTTCAATCGAAAGACGTCCACTGTCGTTCATAGGCCACCCCCAAGAGCCACGACCTAAAGCAGTCCATAAAAAGCCAAATCTATAAACAAAACAGCAACAAAATATCTAATTCTCATTCCCACGTACATTCCCACCCGGTTCCACCCCACACCGGGTAGTACCCGCTACCCGGGTATTTGTGAGGCAAATTTTTAGTGACGCTCGGAAATCCGTCGCCAAGCTAACTATTCTCTCGAGCCGGATAACCGGTGTAAATCTTACATTAGACGGTACACCTGAAGGTCGTTGTTGAATTTAGATAGGTTGGCTTTAGGCTGAAGTAGCTAAGTTTTTCTGATAATCTTCTTTTTTTTCACCTTAACTGATCGATTCATTTACTTGGCGTTGGGTGTTTATTTTATAACACATGCACGAGGATTTTATTTTTAACGCCTGAATTAATTGAAATGCGAAACTTAGCTGTGCAGTTAGGCTATGCATTTCAATTAATTCAGGCGCTAAAAGTGCTAGCCGAGGGACCGTAGTAGTGCTACTACGGTCCCTCAGCCAGCCCTTTATACCGTTCACGTGGATCCCCGTGGTTACATCTCATTACAATATAGTTATAGGAAGCTGAAAATATTGCCACGGTATCTTAATGGATAAACAAATCTTAATGAATATCGAAAGTTATATACGATTGTTACCTGTTAAAGAAAGAATTGTTACCAAAAAGAGGAAACAGTGTTTGTCTAATTGTTTATAATATTAACCCTCTGTATCATAATGTAGACTGTAGGTAACATACCGTAAAAACGCCTCGAAATTTAACATAATTGATTTCGTATCGTTGTAACGCATTGTAAATCGTAGTCTACACTCCGAACTAACAAAAAAGTACCAAACAGTACGACTAGATGGCGTTACTTGTTACGAATTGAGATTTGCATTTCGACATTCGGTATTTACGAAACGTGACGGTTGACTTTGATTTAAAAAAATAATAAAAAATTGGTCTGCTTAAGTTTTGTGAATTATCTTGATAAATAGCAAAGGTAGGTGTTTGAACTTTATTGTCTAACATTATTTTTGAACAATTTACACGTTTTCGTTTGTTTTTCTTAGAAAATGTGATTGTTGCTTGTAGGCTACATCAGACGAAAAGTGTAAAATTATGTTGGATATCTAGTATGCTGATTGTAGTTTTTTTTTATGTACTAGGATGTCTCGTAAGCAATTCCTTGATAAAAAGATATTAGATTGGTGCTAAATAATGATGTAGAAAGTGAAGATGGCCTTGATTTTGATGACGACAGCCTCGCCTATCCTGATTTTATTCCTGAATTGGATACCTTGGAAAATCTGGCTCCAGAGGTAGTTATTGATGTGGATTCCATAATATAAACTCTAGAAAACATTAATGAAAGTTCTTCCTCTACCACGGAAACTGCACCATCACACGAGATCACTGCTGGACCTTCCCAAACCAAGAACCCAAGAACAGCTGCTAAAGCGAAACCTGCTGAACTAAATTTACGAACAGATCATGTTTGTGGGAAACCAGGGTATTTCCGAAAACATGATCTGTTCCTAAATTTCTGAGTCCTGATATTCTTGAGTTAGACCATCCCATACAGTTCTTTCCTTACCTATTTTCAAATGATCTAATCAAGAAAATTTCTGAAGAGACCAATTTCTATCAAGTGCAAAAAGATCCTAATAGCGCTTTTCGGATGTCTGAGGAGGATGTCAGGCAATTTATAGGTGTGGCTTATATAATGTCTCTCGTCCAATTACCTAGAGTTACCAACCACTGGAGTCTCATTCTTGGTACACCTCTAATACAGGAAACCATGACGTTGAAAAAATTCGTCAAACTTTGCATTTCAATGACAATAGCAAAGATCTTCCTAGAAGCCATCCTGATCATAATAGAATCTACAAATACTTCCAGTGGTCCGTGGTGGTGGTGGTGGTGGTGGTGGTGGTTTGTCATTATTTGGATCTCATGATATCCAATGCATGGCTACTTTATAAAAGGGTTGCTAATACAGAAACCTTCAAACAGGCTGCTTATCGTCAGCAAATTTTTGACAGGAGGTTGCTGGTGACCCTTTACAAAATGGGTATAAGCCTAGTTTATCAAGTCGGCGGTCGCTTGAGAGCGAGATCCAAGCCAAAAAACAAAAAGGACCTGCTCAGCATGTGCCTCCGAAAGCAGTTCGGTAAGACCAGGTTGGGCACTGGCCGCAATGGTCTGATAAGAAAATCAGATGCAAGTTTCCGTTTTTGATTTACCCATAACGTATGTGAAAAATGCGGGGTAGCCTATGCTACACGAAAACTAAGAATTGCTTCTGAAACTTCCATCTTTCGTAACATGTGATTGTGCTGTCGTATTATAAAGATTTTGACCGCTTACCTCAGTGTTGCCTACAAGCAACACTCCCTGTTTTTGTGATTTTCATTCCAAATAATAATAAAAAATTGAAATGCAGAAATACGTGAATTTTATTTTTTTGAAATCATCAAGAATCCAAAAAATAAAAAAAAACCTAGTTCATGAGTGATAGAGGGTTAAATTTTATTTCTTAGAGAATATTGTTAGTTACAAGGTAGTTGTAGTTACATAATAATGACCATTATATTCTGCTGTTTCCAGCGTACGAATATTTCGAGAATTACAATTAAGTTTGTTATTAGAACAAATGACAAGGATAAGGAAAACGTTAAATGCTAAATTGTTTGTCTTTCACTGGTACAAAGATGCAAATTGCTACTAGTTGTTAAGGCTGCCATAGATTTCTATCCTAAAAAGTTCACAGTTTCTGTAGGATAGGCCACGCATATAATCCAATTGCGCGTATAAGCTAGCAAGTCCAATTATCTAAATTCTTTAAAAATACAACACTTTTCAGAAAAATAGTCAAAACAATCAAAAGTTCGCCACGAACTCGTGTTAAGATTAAAGTAAAGATATCGCCTTGCTTTTAAGTTAACTCAATGGTTTTAGAACTCAAGATATCATGTTTAGTCGACAATTTACTGTAGGCGTCTTAAGTTTTTGTAAGCTGAAAACAAAGTTCCTAAGCCCTCGTTAAGTTACTAAGTTGTGTCACGGGTTTTAGAAGTTTTGTGTGTTTTCTATTTTTTAGATAGTGTTTTTTTTATTTGTATAAAGGTGTTTCGACTTTTGCATCTTTTAATTTTTCCCATAGGCAGAAAAATCACAATGCCATGTAGGAAACACTCTCCTCGGCATTCGTAAATTTCTAGTACCAGCGGTTATTGAGTACTACTCGTTTTCGGAAGTAAAAAAAAAAGGCAACGGTTTGGAACCTGAACAAACAGAAATGTAGGTTCCTGATGATGCATGGAAATCAGGCTATTTATTAGCTAGACTGATTTTCATGGCCTATTTATCATTTTGCCCCGTTATTAACCTTGCAAACTAGCTTATTTTCTTATACAATTCTTCAATACGTTAATGATGATGAGTATTTGGTTTTGTCAGAAGACGTAAAGGGGTTTTTTTCTTTATTCGTTTATCCGAAATCATCATATTCTGCCTAGGCTTTTTCCAATTATATTTGGGTTGGCCGGATTCAGTTGCATACCAGTATTTTACGTAGAGCGGCTGCCTACTAGACCTCCACAACCCAAATGGCGTCCGTAACGACATCCAAAGATCCCCAAATGGCAGCTGGGACTTACGGCTTAACGGTTGCGGAATTTGTTCGAAGGAGTCACCGCGTCCCTTGAACGCAAAGGGCATAAGGAGGAACACGGATTGGTTTTAGTCAGTAAGAGTCTGACACTCCCTTCTACTTCACCCAGAGCGGAAGAAGTCGGAAGAAGTTGATGATTTCCCATCCATACAAAAATGTACTTAATGGTCACCCATCCACGGATAGACTTCACCAAGCGTTATAAATTATTAATTAAACCATAAAATCTAGAAATTTTAGTTCCAACTAAACAAAATTCCGCAACAGCCTGCAGGTGTACAACACGCGACAGGAAGGCGACAATAATTCGCGGAGTGTTTTCGCGAATTCTTCCCGCGCCGGTATACCGCGGGCTTCCGGTACATACCGCTACATACTGCTAACGTTTATCTACTGTTACAGCTTATCTGATTGTGTTAGTTCTTTGCTTTTAATGTGTTGGAGTTCAAGATATTTGGGTGAATGTGTGAATGCATTTTGTTGCAAAGGAACTATTGTAACGTTAATGCTAGGGATCACTGTCTTGCTGCTATAGTAAATAGGGTGACATTTCAATAAAAAAAGAATTGCCACACCTAGTCGTAACCGGCCCTGGTTCACTCCATGGTCCGGAGAGAGGAGGCATGGGAAGCCGTTACCTCCTTCTTCAAAGCAGTAATGCTAGTGAAGGCCGCGTTAGGGACGGGCAAACCTCACGCCCCAGCCGCCGCAACAGAAGAGGAAGCCCCGGGCGTCGGGAGGCGCAGAGTGATTCCCGGCTACCGTAGGCGCAGGCCAGCGGACGTGCGGCGAGAATTGGGTGGCTCGCTGACAATCACAACCAAATGTCAGCAAAGAAGACGGGGCCCGTTAGGGCCTGCCAGGGCTGCGGAATTGATTCGAAAGATTCACCGCGGCCCTGGTACGCAAAGAGCATTAGGAGGAACACTCCCTACCGCTCCACCCAGAGCAGAAGAAGTAATTTAATGATTTCCCATCCATAAAAAAAACTAGTCTGTTTCCAACTATATACCTAGGTCAGACAGGCACCCACATTAACAATACTGGTACTCAGCTAGATCTGGTTAGTCTGGATGCCGGGGTCAGGGTCCTGTCTAACTGGAAGCAGTTGGAAGCTGGGGAAGCAGCTGGAAGCTGTGTAGACTTCCAGTCAATCTTAAGTTGATGGAGCCACTGCTTATCTGATCTCCACAAATTAGTCGCTGGGTAACTTAAGCTCTTCAAGAATGTTGTCAGATTTTCTGGCTTCTGACTATTTGTGACTGCTGTCAATGATCTTCAAACGACAGCTTCACTCTTCACGTGACCAGAGGGCTGGCCTTGTCTTTAGCCAACGAATCAGCATTGCTATTCAACGTGGCAATGCGGCCAGTGTTCTGGGCACTTTTTCCGTCGACAGCGATGTGGACAAATTTTTCGATGCCCTATGAGTTCTTCCTTTCCCCCTTTTTGCTATATTTTTAATTTATTTCTTAATATATGTAACGGAATAAAACTAACGTCAGCTGGGATCAACACCTTGAGTTTCTTTCTGCGGCACGAAGGAGTCTTGGTGTGTGTTGGATGGTGGTGGATCGGTATCCACCAACGTAATTAGGCTGACATGTTGTATTGCCTCAAAAAAAAATGTAGGTTAAATATCTTTAAATCACTGAGTTATTTAACAACAATTTTACTTATCTAAAAGAGTTCTTTACACATCTCCATAAAATTGTGGACGACATCCGAAATATAAAAGTAGAACTGTCTCACGGTACCAGTCAATACCTACACAGGATATGTGAAAACCAGAAAACAGCACTGGAATCTGACGACAAACAAAATTCCCAAGGAAATGATATCCCCAAACCAGACAGAAAATATCCCATAAAGACATCGACCACTACAAAAAATAAAAGTCTTGACACCAGACAGATAAAAAATCGACTTAACAGTTCCTTCTAGAAACCGGAAAATATCAATGGTAGCGGTAGACATTCCCAAGGAAATAAGATCTCCCAAAAAAAACTACTACCACAAAAAAAATAAAAATAAAAATCTTCAAACCAAACGGAATCTTATTCACAAAGAGAATAATAAAAATAAAAATCAATGCAAAAGACACATTGTAAAAAAAAAAGATAATCGCCATTCATGACTACCTATTCAACATTGCACATTTCCCCCAATCAGTCCCAAGTTCTATTTTACCGTACGTGACAGGACAATATGCAAGTACGAAACATCTGCGTGACCCTTAACCCTTCAACGGACAATGGATCTAAGAAAGGGTCAGTGTTGGTCAGAACCGGAATTGACCCCACGGAAATGTTTGTAGCATAAATCTGCAATAGTTATACTGAGTGTCGTTATTAAATGATGGAGTTGGTTTTATTACTTCTGTTTTATTCTTTTATTTGAAAGAAGAAGTTAGTTTATCAGAACGTATTCAGTATTCATACTTACCTACTGTTTATTTTTCGTACTTACTAAGACCACGGAAAACAAGTTAAACGATGTTGTATTGTTGTATTTTATGGGCCGATTTTTCAATAGTCGGATATTTTTTAACTTGTAAACCAAAATGGCGATTTGACAGGTTTTGTATAAAAATATGTCAAACAGTCACATTTATTCTTCTGTTCAAAATTATCTGACAACTGAAAAATCAGGCCTTAAAATACGTATTTAATTCAGAAGAATAGTCAGAATTTAGAATGGTTCTTATAGTCATATCATGTGTTTCGACATTATTCTTATTATTATTTTATAATATTATACTCCTAACTCTTTTTATTTTTATCCTATATTTTATCTTTGGTCTAGGTTTTACCAATGGTAATGGCATCCAATCATTTTTATTACTTTGTACCGCTGCCTTAACTCGTTAATGAGCAGCATGTCTTGTTCCTTGCAACAATTACTATATTGGTTGTCCAAAAGAATAAATTGTTAGCTGTTTTTAGTAATAATACTGAACAAAATTCTATTCTGTTCTATTTTTTGTCTCACACCTTTGCTATAATGCGAAAAATAGTACAACGGGTAACGACATAAAAAGTACGGAACATCTGCCTGACCTTTAACCCTTCAAAGGACAATATATCTGCAAGAAAGGGTCAGTAATGGTCAGAACCGGAATTGACCCCTCGGAAGTGGTGGCAGCAAAAATCTGCAATAGTTAAACTGTCTGGCGTCATTGAATGGATTCACTAACCGTTCGTTATATTACTTCCGTTTTTTCGTCACAATTACGTATTCCAATAGCGATTTTGATCCTGTTTTGATCCACACGATGCCGGTTTTATGGCATAGTAAAGAGAAAAACAGCCTCTAACCACAGTATAAATATGCTCTAACTAATTTCCACAGTCAGTATCGCTGGAGTCAGCTGAACAAAGTGAATGATCAAAATGCTACATTTTGAAATCATCATCTTTTCAATAACCTTCTCATTTGCTTGGAGTCAGCGACAATTGCCTTTTACTTCCATAATTCTCTTGTAGTCGCCATCTCAGTCCTTGTCTTTCTGTTAAATCATAATTTTGATATCTGAGTTATTATCAGTTTTTGTATTTATAAAAACCCTTTATTTGATACACCTTTGTCATTTTATCAAACGTGACCAACGACATGCAAAATACAAAACATCTGCCAATTCAAAGAATTCTATTGTATTTGTCCTTCCGTGGGAAAGGGTCACTAGCTGGTCAGAACCGGTATTGACCCAATGCTAGCAGAAATAGTTGCTAATAAAAATTATGTACCACAACCCATGTTAACAAACTGACTAGTCATTGAAGCTTAAAGGGAATGTACTTCTATTTAGGATGGAAAAGAAACGTTAAAGCAAGAGTCAATATTATATTTTCACTCGCTGATAATAAGTTATCAGAATTTTCAATTTGTTATTTTCTTGAATGGTGTTCAAGTCGAAGATTTTTGTACTGTAAGTTAATATAAATATCTGGAAAATCATCCCTGAGCATTAAACACTGTAAAAGCCACCCTGCTTGTTTTTCAGTGGGCAACGACCTACCGTCATCCCTTCGATTTTTCTCTTAGCTGGGCTTTACGCCATTTTCTACGACATGTGAATTCCAGAGAATTAGTTTGTATAATATCCAAAAACGAGTAGGTATATAAGTTTTTTTTTTGGTAAGTACAACTTTTCTTTCTAGTCGGCTTACAACAATTTAATAATAAAAAAAAATCTATCCTATTTCACCATACGTGACCGGTCGCAAGTACGAAACATCTGTCTGTCTACCTGACCTTTCACCTCATAGGGACAATAGCTCTGTAAGAAGGGGTCACTCGCTGGTCAAAACCGGATCTGTGCGGTGGGTTCCGCATCAAACCGGTTCTAACTACCCGCGTGGCATATTGTTAGGGAGCATTCCGGACAGTATGGTTTAGGCGATTTGTTTCTAAGAATGGGCTTTAATTAGCTACCGTTAACTGTCGCATTTTTTAATTAATGTTTTACCCGACTACGGCAAAGCCAAAAGGAAGGATTATGATTTTAGCAGTTTATGTATGTTTGTTTGTATTTACGTATTATTTTATGGTGTTGTAATTGTTTCAGTTAAATTGCAATCATTATTAAAGTTTTATGTTTAGAAGGATCATAATAATCATTTATTTATTTGCACAAACATGAGTACAATACATACAACAACAAATTGTCAGCATACAAATATTAAATACAATTTATAATGTCACTCAGAGTCAAATTTTTCAAAAAATGGTCATGATAATATGTAAATAATAAAACATAGAGAAAAGCAAAATATTATCAAAATTTCTCATCTAAAAATCAATGACACTTTCTCCAACAGTTTATTTTGTAGGTTTCTAAATCAAGAAGACCAAAACTATAAATAATAGTAGGTATAACCTAGTCGAATCTGTCATAACCTACCTATACCAACAAAGACTATCGCACTTTTACAGACATCAAATTTAACGCTGACAAACTTTCTCTTTTAACGTCCAAAACTTCTGCCAACCCTACCAACTGTCCAGCCACCATTGAATAGACACTATTGATTATCAACAATAACTTTACAACAAAAGCCCGGACATATGGACAACGGTCGAAAAGACCACACATTTTTTTATGGGACACGTTTTACCAAAATAAACAGGTCGGAATGACCATATGCCGCGGAAGGGTTAAAACATCTTTAGTCACGCCTTATCTATTGATTTGTTATTGGAGGGTTAATTTTATTGGGACATAAAAAAATAAAGCTGTCGTTCTCGTTGGGTGTAGAAGCGGATCGTTAATGAAATTGATCAATCACAATCAGGTAGCAATTTGTTAATCGGTCTTGGAGTCTGTTTTTATTTATTTATTTATATATTAATAAGCACACCAACATCACTTAAAATTCAATTAAAAATAACATCTAAAATTAGCATTTGAGAAACCATGCAAATAACAGAAATGCATTATATGTATTGACACAATGAATATTTGAGACAAGAAGAAAAAAAATAATAAGCAGTGTGTTCAGTAGACATAAATGCAGAACACTACAACAACAAAAACAATTTGAGTCATACAGACGTACATTATACACACTGTTTATATAGAGACTTAAAAGTTTGTATGAAATGCCGTTCCTACGGCGTATACGCTCTCATAAGTAATGTTGATGAGGTGGATGCGACTGCACGCTAGCGGCCACTCATACTTATAATAGGTACTATAATATTTTATGTTTTTTTGACTATCTGTTACTGTTTAAATTATATTTGATTATTATTATTTGACATTCACGATTAATTTTTATAATTTTTTGAATTTTCGTATCTTTAAATTTATATTCATCTTTATGTTTTTTATGTAATTTTAGGGATTTTAATTATCTGCAATAAATAAATTGAATTGAATTGAATTGAATAAGTTGTTATTGTTTAAAAAAAAAAGCGTTGCTTAACCTTGAAGATTGGTTGGTCCACCCGGCTGTTATAAATTAGCCACGAGCTCCTTCCTCATAGATCAAACCGTGCGGTTTTTATCATTTAACCACGAACTCTTCAAGTGATATCAGTACCACGGTGAATAAAATTTTTGCAACGTCGTAACATTGAGTTGAAGACTGAAATAAAATGGCGGAGTAAAACGAAGCTGGCATTGGTCCGCGCTATGTAAATCATATCGTACCAACCTGCTTTAGACAAATTTATAGTCAACGTGACGAGGACGATACGGTAACAATTCTTGAGTGCGAACTACTTTTACAAAGGCAGGTTTCTTAAGGGTTTGTGATGTTCCCATGGAGCAAAAATCCAGTGATTGAATTTCGATCACGGTAGCCAATCAAGAGATATCATCGTGAATAAGTGCGTGTGTATTTTAAGGTGCATTATCTATTCTCTGACTCTCTTATGCCCGGTTTCTCTTACTTTATCGGTCGTTTGTCTGTCTGTTAACGCTATTTGTCATAACGCCATTGGTTGGTTAGTGGTTAACAGACAGATAAACGACCGATAAAGTACCCCTAGAATCCAGCACGGCTACAACTTCCATACTCCTTCCATTAAATTAACAGTAAAATAGATTGGAATCACTTCATTTTACACAAGCAGAATGGATTAGCAATTATCACAAAATAAAAGAAAATAATAGAAAATGAAATTATAGAATGAGTTCAAAAATTAACCCCAAATAGAATCTCATCGTAATTTGCGGAATTCAAGATAGTTGAACTGTTGCTCCGGGACTCGTCAAGCTTCATTGACCGGCTTTTCTGGTGGACGCCACAGTTGACTCTGGCGTTCAGGATTTGCAGTGGTTGATAATGCAGCGATCATATCCCAAATAAAAAAAAATAGCCCGCTATATCCTACTGCTTAAAACAATAATAACAAGCGATTATAATCTCGTGTCAATCTTTAAATTAAAAACTGTCCAGCTTATCATTTTCTTTCTTATCACTCGTAACATTATCCACCCTTCGCCTACAACATCGTCTACAATAGTTTCCATTCCCCCATTTTCAACCAATAAACGTACTAAAAATAAAGAACGAACTTCAGTGTCGTATCGGTAAATAAAATTGCTATCTAACGGGACAATCGATGAAAAACCGCCATCTTCGGTTGATTGAAATTTTATCGAGCATTCGCGTGATGGTCGCTTTAGCGTGTAGCGAAAGGAACAGGGATGTACTAGGAAATGTAGGTGGGAAGAAATTTGGCCTTGAAAAAAAAGTGTTTTTAGAGTATTTTAAGCATTTTAAGTTTCCAATAGAATATAAACAGAATACACAGTCATAAGAGCCCATTGGCTAGAGTCCCCTGATTGTCATGTTAATATTACGATTTCAATTTATATGCATTTTCTTTACACGCCTTATTACTTACTACTACACTTCCGTGTGTGCCTGTGTTCTGTTGAAAATTAGTAATATTTTTTTTCAACCATCTGATCTCCTGTTCTCTTTGACATTACTGACATGTTTGACATTACTGATATGTTGAGGAAACCTTTTTACTTACATAAGTCTTTAAATTCGAGCCTACGCTAAAGCGGCCTTTGCATGTAACAGTAACAGTGGAAGATATTCGTACCGCTTCAACTGTTTTAAAGTTTAATTTTCCTTATCCTAGAGTACACTTTAAATACACTCAAAATATTCAAATAATGTAACAAAACCATGAATACTAAAACTATACTCTCAAAACCAAGCCGCTATTCTCAAGTCCGTCCCAGCACCCGTTTGAAAATACGCAAGGGCATAAGTTACGCCAATGTAGAGCGTTTCATATAAATTGTTTATAATGCACGGCAATAATGACTGCCTGTAGGCACAACTGCGCAATTCCGACGGCACGATCCATTTTTATAAATAGATTTTATATTATACTACCTACTTTCTCCGTGGCTTTAGGTATGCTTTGGTTTAATTTGGATGTGCCTGGTTTATTGGTTTGAAAGGTTAATATTGTCGATGATCGGTCAACACTCTATAGAAGTCCACTTCTGGGGTTTCATAAAAAGTGATATTACATTTTGCGATAGTAACTGACTTAAATTCAAAAATTAAGTCAGTCTTTTACACTTTGACATTCAAAACTCGTTTTCGCTATGTAGAAGCTAGAAAACCACTGAAAATAGAAGACGCTTCAGAAGATCTAGAATGACTTTAAACTCATACATTCTCAACTAATACTATAAGGTTTACACGATATTGGGCAATGGCTCACTTTTTTAAGAAGATGAAACAGTTATATAACATCATAATTATACTGTAGTAAAGACACGATTCAGTCTTGTGAAGCGATTTTATTATTTGTATATTCTCAGCCTATATGAATCGTACTATTATAACTCGTTATCTACTCCATTATGTTCATTATTATTGGAATAAATTCTTTGTTCCTAAAAGAAAGAGCCAAGACTAATTAATTGCTCCACCAACACATTAATTGTAAATTCATATTCAAACTAACGAAATATATCAAAATTATGACTTCCGAAATTCCTAAACACAAATTCCCTAATATGCAAATACAATACTTTTGTCACTAAACCGGTATACCAACAGCTGTCCAACACTTTCGAAACTAAAGACTTAAAGGAAGGGTCAGCGAAACCAGATTTTTACCTTTACAAAAATAGACAATGGGTCCTAGAATTGACCCTTGGGGGACACCGGTCAGTTTTGCGTTTTATTTAAAAACCGGTTAGGTGAGTTAAGGGTTATTTTTCATAGTATTATTATTAACTTTATAAATGTCCAGTTGGTAGATGGTCAGTTCATATTTGGTGTTGAAGAGTAGTGGTTCGGCTGTATACCTGGTCAAAAGTTTAAGTGTATTCTAAATTATGTGAGTCGGTAAAAAAGTGGTCGTGATTCTGGCTTAAGTAAATTTTGTGATTTTGTGCTATTGGCTAGTAGTTATAATGTAAGAAATGTAGCTTCTGATTAATTTTTCAAAACAGTGTGCATCAAAATTACCGGAAGATAAAGGTCCTTACCTAGTTTTAGGCCATTTTAAGAAAATCTAGATCGAGATAGTGTTCGTTTATTCATTTCATTTCCATTTGATTAGTGAACTTGATAGGAAAGAAGATCAGGAAATATTCTGAAGACTTGGGCCCTACCGCAGTAACAGATAGTCTCCGAAGAAACAATAGCCTAAAAATATAAATTGGTAAAGTAAGGAAAATTCCAAAAACATTGGTATGTGTCTCTTATTCCCCAGAAACGAATAAAGGTTCCATTATTTTTAAATAAGCTTGTCCAACACGTACAAAATACTCTTTTCCCACGCGTTAAAAGGTTAAAAACGTCGTTTGTTCAACAAAAAACGGGGTTTTTCCTCCATCATGAAAAAGTCCCACAATTATCGCCCCCCGTTTTGCTCGGCAAATAGAATTAGGCGTGAATTAAATTAGCCCGGAATTAACAAGGATAATACCCGGTTCTCTTCACTTTTTTCCTTATTTTTACGCCTTTTGAGTTTTTTTGTGACACGTCCCTCCTAGCGGTGACGCGGGAAATTCAGCCAATTTCGAAAGACAAACGGTTTTCGTTATTTTTTTCTTTTTTTTGTTGCGTTCATTAGACGACGGAAAATGGGGTATTGTTTTTTAAATTAGGATTAACATTTGCATTTAATAAGGTATGATAGTCATATTTTTTGGTACGCCTGCTTAATATTAGTTACTACTTCGTTGAAAGTTTTGTGTGCAAAGATCTATAGATCTGATAAAAAAAACAATTGTAATCTTAAGTTCAATCGTTTTTTGGCGAGCCCAAAAATGTGACATACTAATATGTCTTGCTAAGAAACATTCAATGGAAGTTTTTTAATATTTCATATATTATCTTCCTTTTGAATAATTTCTATTAATGACTGTTTTTTTTTTTTCTTAGTTCATAATGGTATTGATTTCTGCTTCGTGTTTCGAGTTTACATTAAAATCATCATAGACTATTTTTCGTTTTATATAAGTACATACCTACGTAAGTACGTCATCAGTGAAAAGGTTATTAACTTTTAAATTGCAATAAAACTTCTTCAAAGTAGTAATTATAAGGGTTATTCGTTTTAAACATTCTTAGGGTAGAATAACATAGATATAGAGATAAAGGAAAGAACAAAATTATTTGACATTTTGTAGTTGAACACCTCGGGGTTCACGTTTTTTAGCGATGTAGTATGCAAGTACTTGGTCAGGGAAAAGTTAAGTGCGTACCTAATAAATTACAAAAAATATGAAATTATTTTTCCTATTCTTTATTACAAAGTTCAATAGCATGACGAATTAAAGAAATTAACAAACAGTGATTAGATTTTTGGTGTCTAAATATAAATTAAATAAATAAATAAATTCATTTTTAATTTTTAAAATTGTTTTCAAAAGTTTATGATGCCAATATTTTGTTTGCAATATTTTTTTAGAAAAAATATTGAATCAGTAAGTTTATTCCTGTTACTATTTCCAGAGACTTTATATCTACGTTCGCAGGGGTTTAAGAAAAGGGGTCTTTAAAATGTCAAAAGAAGGAACGAATTTCCCCAAGGGTGCTTCCCCACCCCCTTAATTATATCTTTTAATGTAATGTCTGAGTGCATTTTTACACTCCCTCTGTACATAATGCTGTGTAGTGAGGGGTCGAAGAAAAGGGTATTTTTTGGGGGGTGGTTATTTGTGATTTTTATTGATTTTCGTAGACGAGGTTCTAGTTTTAGAAAACGGTAGTACGCCAGAATAAAACTTGAAAACAAAAATTCTATAGTGTTATTAATTTTTCTTTCTCTTTTTACAAGTTTTCTAACAAATTGCTTCATACGTGTGTGTATCTGGTTAATAATTAGTAATATTTTTTCAAGCAGTTGCTTCATTTTATTTGGTTTTTGTAACATTTCTGATACTTTATATTTCTAATTGTCATAATCATTAAGTCCAATATAGTAAATACGTCTTAAAAATATGGTATTGTAAATTCTACTTTGTAATTTCAAAAAAATAAAACTAAAATCCACGACACATGTTATACTAGTGTGTTATATAGGGTAACTTGATTTGTTCGGTGTCAAATGAGTCTTATACATAATTACATCTAAACAATAATCTCAGACCTTCAAAAGTCCGCTGAACTCAAGTCCGTGTTCTCATAAATAGGTTTATATGATGTTCGATTGGCTTATAAAAGACTCATTATATGATCGATCACCTTTCGCACGTAATAGTGTAGATACGTCTAATATCTAAGCTTAACGTTTGAACTATAGTAGTAATAAAATAGAATCAATGATTTCATACCCATTGAAAGAGACAACTTAAAAACTCTGGTACTGATTTTTAAAATTAAAATAGGTGACTAATCCTAATATTTTCATACGACTTGTCTCTAACAAAAATCTATATGTTTATTTCAACATGCGTTCATCAACAAGTGTGTTAACTTGCTAGTGGTCATACCTAAAAAATAAAAAAATAAAAAAACAAACATCTATAGAATCTTAGTCCTTTCAAAATCCGCTGAGCTCAAGTCCGTGTTCTAATAAATAGGATTCTGAGCTGTTCGATTGGCTTATAAAAGACTTATTATATGATCACCTTTCGCTCGTAGTAGTGCAGATAGATCATCTAATACCTAAGCTTCACATTTTGAACTATCTATTGAAAGCGAAATTTCGTATATTTGGAGTAATAGAGACAACTAAAAAACAATCAGGTACTGATTTTGAAAAGTAAAATAGGTGCCTAATCTTGTGGTCATTTTGTTACTACGTAGTTTTAAGAAACAAATCATTTGGTTGGTTTTAGAAACAAGCCAATGATTTGTTTCTAAAAAAAAAACAATAAATTTATTTCAACATGCGTTCATCAAAATAGCGCAGCAATTGTATTACAAGTACATAAGGTAACCTCTTGAATTAAAAGCTCGTTAATATTATTTCAAAATTATTTTATAAATTAATGTTTTTCTGATAGGTAAAAGAGTTCCGTTTTTTTTTAGGTTTAAAGACAGGCTATGCGAGGTTAGGTAAAAAAAAATATTATTACAATTTCAATTTTCTCTTGCTAGTATGTAATAAAATTCTGTAAAAATCTCTAAAACATTTTTAAGATCAACTTTTTATCTTTCGCTTCATTCCAAATAACAAATATCTAAGTACATGAACGTACTTTAAAATTCTCTAAACAAAATGAAAGAAAAACACTCAGGGAGTCGCCCTCGCATCTTCGCAATTTAAAACAGGGGTTGTTCTCATTTATTCCTTCTTCTTTTGCCGTAACCACCCTGTGAACACCCTTACTTACCACCAATTTACTTCGACCCCCTTCACCCTCTTCAGCGCTTTCAAATTTAAACTTATTTGCGGAAAATGTTCTAGTTTCTAGAGGTCTTTCTTGACTGGTGTCGGACCCTAGCGTTGGAGTTCCCTAAAAAATATACTTACCCTTCTTATTTTGAAGGGTAGACTGACGGAAAATTGTTTTATTATTACTTTTCTACCTACTACGCTTGGTAAATTATTTTAGATGGTTTTATATTTTGAAATTTGGAGTTATTGTGAACATATTTTATGTTAAACCTTGTATATTGGTACTGTTTTTAAGAAAATAATATTCAGAACACAGATTAGCTAAACTTATTTGTGCTCGAATTATTTGTACGAAAACCTAAAATGCATAAAAATGCTCTTCTCATACTCGAAATTTAATCAATGATTTTGATTCTAAAATAAAAATGTGGATTATGTATGTTCTAGTTCTAGTTAAAAGATTTTAATGATTGTTGATGAGAATTTATGAATCTTGAAAAAGCCTTGTTGCTATTAAAAAAATGTTTTCTAAATTGTATTTCTATATACTGTTGTTGTTATTTTAAAGTCCAAATTATATATTTTTCAAAAGAAGAAAAGATGTTTCTTAGTATAAAATTTATGTTATATTTGGCTTATTTAGATACTAAACATTGGAAGCTTTTGTGTATTTCATTACTCAGAGGTATGTTTATTTTTTGTAACATGTGGTAAGCAAAACATTCAAAATTCTTTAGCATGCTGTCTGTTTATAAACTTTACTAGTTTTTGCTGGTCAAAATTACAGTGAAAGCTATTTTTGTTTGGTGGAAATATAAATCATATTTCGATATTTTTAAGTTGAACAGAGGCTACAAAAGGAAATATCTTAAGGCGCTAGGTACTCTGTATTTTAATTTTCACGTCGTTTTAGCCATTAAGCATTAAAATAATAAAATGTTAAGAAATGGTAACAAAAGAAAATTACTTTGTTTTTAGTTATCAAAGTGACCGCGTTGATTTTTGAGATTTGTTTTCTCTTTCATTGAGCATCATCACCACTGCAATAACCTTCAAATTACAAGTGTTAATTTTGTTGGATAATGCTGTAAAGTAGATTTATAAGCAAAGTCTTGTTTTGTCCTCGAAAAAGCGTATTTTAATGTAATTTTACGAAGACCAAATCCTCACTATTTCGCCCAAATTGGGTCACGTTACGTAGCACCTGATGAAGAAACAATAAAATGAAAAAATAACATAAATCACACGACCACCATAGATATCGATTTTAAATCCAAAACGCAAAGTTTGAAAATGGAAGCACAAATTCGCCCGCGGAATTCCAATGACGAATCGCAGAGGCTTTTTCTTGTTGCAAACTGCCAGCTACATTTGCTTTCACCCCCATCTACATAAAAATTAAAATGGTCTTTACATCCCCAGACTTAGGGGCGAAGCTTGACAAAATGTTGGTTTTAGAATGGCATTGTACTGTCAGCAAGTTGTCTCCCTACTGTCTCTCTCAAGGATTTATCGTCTTCCAAGGGGGAAAGAGTTGAAAAATAAGAAAGGGTTGTTTTTCCTGGGGGACTTCGGGGGGTGTAAGAGATTCAATTAAGGCTGGCGTCGCCCGTGCGATTAATTATCCTTTCGAAATTATTGTTTGAGAAAAAATGGTGGTCGAAAACAGGCGGGTGCTTGTGACGTTTCTATAAAATATTTTTAATTTATTTCTGAACGTGTTTTTGTTTACCGTTTTCGATCTATTTAATTTGTTATTTTGGCTTGTATTTTTATAATAATCAATGTTTATGACATGATGTGGTCGTTTCAAAATTTTAATAAACTTTGGCTTTAAAACTATCACCATGTATTTTCATTTTATTCCAAATTGGTTTTCCAAATTCGATCAAACTTAAAACTAAAACTCCTTAAGTAAGTTATGTGTCTAGTTTTCATTATAATAAAATCAAAAAAGAAATCATCGTACTAAATTTTATTTTTTCATATTAGTAGGCATGTGAAATGACAAGTAAGTTGATATTTAAGTACAACAGTAAACGAAGTCAAAGAAATGTACGTGTATTAATTTTAGTGTATGACGTAGGTACACAAAAAGATAGACATGAAGATGCTGTAATTATTTTGAAACTAATATTATGAAAGAACACTATTTTGTACATTTAATGGATTCTAATGTGGTGAGTCAAAAGAGATGTGTGAAAAATAATCTGCTTTATTAACGTAGAAATGGACTATTTTATAATTATGTTTTTTTTTTTAATCCTTACAATGAGCCCTTTTGTTTGAAATGTTACACGGTACATTTGAAAAACTTTTAGATTAATTTTTATTTTTAATTTACCCTCACTAAATTATTTTCGTTACGCATCCGTGTTTGTGTCATTGAAGATTGTATGTGTACCAGTACCAAATTTTAACTATATCGGTCCAGTATATTCGGAGGAAATTGGCTGTGATTGACGGACAGACAGACAACTGATCTGATCCTATAAGGATTCCGTTTTTCCATATAGATGTTTGGAACCCTAAAAACTGACATAGCTACCTTTTTTCCGCTTGTTACTTTTACCGGTTTCAACCGATTTGGTCTGTTCTATAGTTTGCCAGAAAGACAGTCTGACTTTTTAGTGACGTTTTTTGACATAATTGTACAAACAAAAATATATATTGTAAGTACAAAAACTCAATAAGAGTAAACCACATAAGCAACTCTATTATTCTACAAAGATAAAAAGAAGACATCTAAATCTAGTAAAATGCGTAATCTTTAACCTAAAATTTCTCTTCAGGAATGTTTATACCCGGCGTCCTGACCTAAATACAGAGAGGCCTTTAAAATCAAAACATACTCGTCACACATTGACCCAGTAACGTATGTAAAGGTTAAAGACCTTCCACCCATCCACCAAAGCAAAACATACCCTAAAACATAACACACAAAACCCAATTTACAACGCCCCCAAAATCACATGTGAGCTTCAGTACCTACTATTCCCGTATCAATTAAAGTTTTGATTATTTCAAAGTTTAAGGAAACTTTCGTAACGGTGTTCATTTAAAACTAATGGATGAAATGCTTTAGCTTTAATTTTGTTCTAGGTACTACGTTTGTTATTTAAAATGAAATTTAGATTCTAAAAATACTTAAAAGTTTAATATCTTGAATTGAGCCAAATGAGGTTGTAACACAACACTGACAGTTTACTCAAAAGCCAAAGTCTCAAACTGTCACAAAAAAAAACAAACTAAGAACAGAGACATAAACAATGCTCGAATTTCAAAAAGCAATTTAAAATGTAATCGAACGCCGCTCGGAGCCGTTGGATCTTATTCCCCCACCTTGAATCTATCTATGAAAGGTATGGCATACTTTTATTCTTGAAGGGGCCGACCGTCCACCCCATTTAAAAGAAGCCATCTTGGGATTGGGTACCGAGGGGTGCTCCCACCCCAAGAGTGGGGAGCGGGTGAACAGGGAGAACCACTTTTCTCGGCAAAGTGTTGTTTTAATTCTACCAAATATCTTTTCGTGAATACCTCACTGGTACAACTTCTGATATAATTTTCTTCGGGTAATATTTATACGTTTTAGGTGTAAACGCCTTGAGAATTTTCGTTCGTGTGAAACTCGTTCTAATAATAGGAGGGAAGGTAATTAGATTTTCGTTAATATTTGGTAAAGTTTATTAGCGAGTCCTTGTGATGTCACAAAGAGGCTTTGTTGCAATTTCTAATTGTAATTATCAATGTATATTTTATTTTCAACCCTTTGCATGCAGTTTCATTCATTCAACCTGATTCCATTCAGAAATGCTTAAACGTTATCAGGTAAACAGTACCGGCAAGACATGCCAAGCTATTAAAAATAATTGTCTTACCTAAAATACTTTCAGTAGTTATTATTAATTATATTTTAAACACAGCCATTTATTTCAAATCACTTCTGAATCCAAGCAAAAACAACAACGTTAATTGCCCTCGATTTTATTCAAGCAAATTCTAAATTTGAATTAGAAGCGCTTTGAAATTATATACTTATTTAAATTCTTCAACTTATATAAATTACCTACTACACATTGAAAACGTAACCGTTGAAAAACACCGGTTCTGATTTAAATCCAAGCAAAAACAAACGCCAAAAAAACCGTTAATTGCCGCCATTTTATACTAGCGAATTCCAAATTCGAATTCGACGCGCTTTGAAATTCGACGCCATAGTTGGGCAAAGGAATTCCACTTTCGTCCACTAACGTGGGACGGTCCAGGTAAATTTTAATTTCTATGCAAATTCAAGCTTTCGTTCGGAGCTTAATCTATGAGCTTTGCCGATGTGGAGGTATCAAATCGTGGCGAAAACTTAATGAAAATACTGTGCCCAAGATGGGAAGAGAAGAATTGGTCTTTTGTTTTGATGTTTAATATTGTTTGGAACTGTTGGTGGGGTGGGTTTGTCAATAAATTAATTTTAATCTTTGGTACAAAACCATTGTTAAAATTAATAGAAAAGAAAAAGAGTTTAGTTGCGCATACATTGAAAAAACTAAAATTATATACAAAAAAACAACTTATAGGATAATTATGATTTACAGGGAAAATAATTATATTACCGTTGTTTCCTATTTTTGCAATTTTTTGAACTAAACACAAAATTGATTTTTACCCAAAAATTATGATCGTAAATCCTGTTTCTCTTTAGTCACAAAACACAGTCCAAAAAGCATTTGTCAGTCAGTCCAAAATAAAATATCTTATTTATTTTATTTTTCGGAAAACAAATGCTTTTTGGACTGTGTTAAAATAAAATAAATAAGAACGCAATGGGTACCCACAATTCTACAATAAACAAAATCCCACAAAACACACAAAATATTATCTAAAAACACACATCAAACGTAGACAACGCTAACTTTCCTCCCACCACACGATAAAAACCCTAGCATATGGGATTACTTCGCAACGTACGGAATATAGAAAGGTGGAAAATATCCTGAAAGTCGATTATAACTCCACGGAATAATGGCTGAAAGAATTCAGCGCGGTTGCTTTAGCCACGGCTCAACTATGTTAACTCGATCGTAAAACGAATGAGTTTACACTGTTAAAGAAAAATTATTACATGCTATGCTGAACATATTAAAGAAAAAAAAGGTTAATATTGTCTCAAAACTGACATTTATACAAATTTCAAACATAACGTATATGGAACGTGCAGGATAGAAGCGGCAATGTCAAGTATGCTTTACGTTAAAGTTTTGAATATGCAACACACATACAAAGATTAACATTTAATTAAAAACAAAAGAAAGATTATTATAGTGTCCGTGACAATAAGGCTCCCACTCATCATGATATTATGCCATGGGCGGACCCACAGCTGTGCTGATTACAGCGATTATCTGCAGGTACTACTAATACCTACGACCCTTTCGTCAATAATTCGTAAGCTTTTTTTTTCTCAAACCTATTATTATTACTTAGGCCCAGTTTCTCGAACGAAAATCATTACAAAATTATTGTGACAAATTGAGAAACAGTTGAACTTCCAAAACAAAAAACTAAAATATGAAATCCTTTCTAAGTTCTACGGAAATCTTTTGCAAAATTTCTTGCTTTTAGATGCAGCTGAGATAAAAGCGTTGTGTCAATGAAGAAATTGAAGATTTTTAAAGTAGATTGTGGCATATAGTACGTTTGACAAGAACGATTTGAATTGTCTATTGCGTAATTTTCATCGAATATTTTACGATTCATCTGTCCTATCTAAAAAGCAATTTCAAAACAACTAAAGAAAACTTTAAGTATTCAAAAGGCAATCACAGCTAAAATAATATTAAATTCGAATTTGCAATTCAATAGTACCAACTCTCTATCTAGAACAATCTGGAGACAATTACAGTTTTTGCCGTCAGATTCCAAATTCGAAATTCGAAAAACGTTAGTTGCCGAACGTTGCCGAAAACGACCGAGCCAACCCGAAAAGCCAGTGAGATCACGTATACCGATAACATTACCAAGTTTTCACATTAGCCGAACTTTTATTACACTTATCTTGCAAGCGAGAGGCAGGTACTATCGTATGTACGCAAAAATGTACTTACAGAAATCGCATATCTTTAGACTTGAAGTTTTCTTTAGATTCGGCTTTCTGATAATTATGGGCTTCAAAGCCGTCTGTGTTAGTTTAAAGTCTGGTGGAGTAATTGGTGTTACGTCATAAGTAAATTGCTGAAGGCCCTTACATAATACTAGGAATTCTGAACTAAATTATATTTAGAAGAAATAAATTATTGTTAGAACGTTATAATACTAACAATTTTTTTTTTAATTTTTATTGGTTTTGAAAAAGTCCATCTTCCAACGTAGGTAATCAACTCGTTTTTTTGCCACAGCTGGGCAAAGATTTCCCTCTTTTGCACACTCATTTGTCGTTTATCAAACAAACTTTTTACTTGACTTCAGAAGTAACAGACTTATATTTCCTGTTAAGATAACGTCAAATTCAAACTTCGATCCGCAATTTTGAAATTTAAATTTCGAATTCCATTCTCGTCACGAAAATACACGAAGCGTATTTGAAACCTTGAAGTAAACTATAACTGGCAGTTGCGATGGTTTTTAAAATTTAATCTGAGGGCCTAGCGCGAAAATCGTAACGTAGTGTAAAGTGAATTTTGTTTATGTTTAAAAAACTATAACCCCATAATATTTTGGTTTAATATACACAGTTTATCATACTAAAATATGAATGTAATTATAGTATTGTTTTGTTCATAATATTTATTTGAATTGGATTCAAATAAATACTATGAGCAAAACGTGTATTTATTATAGTTTGTAGTAAAATTTCGCGTTATGTTACCTCTAGGCCCTCAGTTCAAAGAATCGAATCAGTTTTGGACAATTCTTATTGGAATTTAAATCTGATCATGTTTCATGTTTCTCTCTCAGACTAATGTTGTTTTTTCAGAACTCAATATTTGGTTAGTTTATTTGACTTGTTTTATTTTAGTTTTTTTAAGTTGAAACCAAATTACTGATATATCGTTACCTTTATCTTCACATCCTTAAAATAGCTTATTTCTCATAATAATATGCTTTGTGTTAGGATAAGATAAAACTTAGCTAATTAATTTGGTATATATTAATTTACCTCACAATAGAGTAATTCATCAAATTAGTCAGTTTTTCATGAGGAACTTTTAGTCCATTCTTTCGTCACAATCATCATTAATAACGTTATTTTCCCCTCCAAAACACTGCTAATGACTATTCTTAATTAGGTACAGTACCATAAATATTCAGCAATCTGAACAAATGACCCCTGCTAAGTGAGTACGGAGAACGACTTTACGACAATGCCTATAAGAAAACGGGCGCTGTGTTATAAAATTTGCATTCGGCTGGCGGGTGATGCAGGGAGGCGGTGCGGTACGGAGATGGCTTCTGTAAAATTATTATTATTATTATAAGCGCGTAGTGTCCCACTGCAGGGTAAAGCCTCCCTTCTTTCTTTCCACTTCAATCTGTCTTGAGCAATCTGAGTCCAATCCTTTAGGTAGGAGTCCAGTTCGTCTCGCCACCTCCTTTTGGGTCTACCGCGTCGCCGGTTCCTGATGTTCGGGACCCAATCAGTGGTTACTTTTGCCCAGTTCCCACGTGGCATGCGGCAGATATGGCCCGCCCAGTTCCACTTCAATTTGGCAGCTGTGTTGCCTACATCTGCGATTTGAGTTTTGGAACGAAGTATACTGTTCTTTATACGGTCTGTTCTGTAAAATTAATGATTTAATGTTAAGGAAATACTTAAAGAAAAAAATAATTTTTTGAAGATATATACACATAGTGTATGAAATTGAAACTGTTTTAGTTCTAGTAAGACTGGTTTATTTTGTGTTCTTTTTTTTAAGGAAGAGAAATCATCAATTGAATCCTTCCGCTCTGGGTGGAGGAAGGAGTGTCAGACTCTTACTGACTGAAACCCATCTGTGTTCCTCCTAATGCCCTTCCGTTTCAGGGCCGCGGTGACTCTTTCGAACAAATTCTGCAACTTATTTTGTGGTCAAGGAGGACCTTTTGGATCCTATAAAAACTTTTTCGGAGTCAACTCTGGCTGCCCAAATTGTCATCGATAAAACTGGTAAGTGCCAGGTTAAACCATGCAAAATGGTAGTTAGTCAAATTATCACTGCAGCCGAAGGGCGTCCATTGCTTGACTTAAAGCCCCAAGCGTTGGCACATCGACCCGTCCTGTGCTTCTTCTATCCAGCAAACTGCCCAATTCCTCACTAGGTCGTCGGTCGACCTTGTGGCTGGTGGAATCCACAAGAAAAGATGCCAGTGCGCAGTTCGCAGTTTTGATCAAGCTGTCCAACACTGCGTCGTCTGGTATATGCTTTGAGGCGAAATACACGTCTAGGGGTCTACTCTCTAAGCCCGCACCGAACTAAGAACGGCTGTCAAATCGTGTTGTTAATTCATATTTTGGGTTCGGGAGTAATCGTAAGTCCCGTAGGTGAGACGGAGTAGAATACGCCCGACACTAAGGCCGAAACTACGGACTTCGGGCTTAGATAGTAGACCCCCAGGTCTTCATAAATGTTTCAGAATAGTGTTTTTTTTCGTAGCAGCTTGATGATTTGCTACGAAAGCGTAAGCCCGAGGTCACATATCTGCTACGGCGTAGTAACTACTACGATGAATTAGCTGGTAAAATTAAAACAATACCTTTTATGTATTTACTTACTTAGATGATTGTTATTTTCCACAATTAGAACAAAGGTATTTTAATAAGAAAAAAATCCCGGTAATAGCGAAATTAAGGGATAAAAATTCTAGTAAGTCATAAGTTTTTTATCACGTCAAAGGATAGATTTTTTGTATGATGTGCATTTATGTACATATATATATATGCCCATCATACAAAAAGCCACAGGTGCATCCGCGGGAAAAAGCTAGCTTCATTATAATAAAGGTTGAGGTTTTTATCTAGTGTGGAATTTTGCCTATTTTTTAACAAACCTGCTCTCAAAATTATCTTTTCTATAAATATCAGTTTTCTGTATCGGACTGGTATCTATAGCAAACATTTATTTTTGAGCGCAATAGTTTTAAGTAAGCCTCATTATTATTTCTGCTTAGGCTTCTTGCAGATAATAATGCACTAAGCAGTCAGGTTTAACTTCGGAATTAAACCTACTGTATAGTGTATTATTCAACCTTAGGCCACATTTCCACCTGCCACCAGCTAGCATGCCAGTTGCATTGCATTGAGGGGCTACTTACGTAAAATGTGATCAATTCCTCGATCGTACACCGCAATGTAATTAAACATCACATCACATCACATCATATCACATCACATCATATCACATCACATCACATCATATCACTGCATTGCGGGTTGCTTGGAGATAGAAACGCGGTTTTATATAAGAAAAAGATCCAACTTAATCTTCTCGATTCACAACGGCTAATGTAGAAAAACGTTTAAAATTTCAGTGCTCTAAAAAATATTTTGGTACGTAAACCGTTAACTTTTTTGTAACTGGCACGACTGACTGCAAAGTAAAAACAGCTTAAAAATACAAAAATACTTTTATGAGGCCATCCGTGAAGCACGCACACAAGACAAGAACCTCCGTAGTAAGGTTGAGAAATTAAATAGGGTTTTTTACTTTAAAAATTAATTAGTCAGTGCGTTAAAAACCCGTGTGACGTCATTAAGATGGTACAATTTTAACAACGACGCGACTTGATGACACGCGTGTTTTCAATGCACTTTATCGTCTTCATCATTTGTTTACGTGACAAAAGAAAAAATATGTGTCCAATATTTTTTGAAAATCTATCTGACGGACTTATTACATTTTTTCAGTTAAATACCCTTATTGAGAAGATTAGAGGTCACCTTTTCATCAGCTTATCCTATCGCAATACCACTACTAGACAAGTTGTCCCAAGACAAATACGAGTTAGTACACTTTCTAGTAGCTGTAGCACCTAGCTTCTGCCAGCGACTGGGCCTGCGTAAATTTCTAAAAATATCCCACAAGAACATACTACTGGGTTAAAAGTACACCTATTCCAGGTCATGGATACTTGTGCTAAGTTTCATCATCCGCTCAGCTGTTAAGACGTAAAGGGAGAGTTTAGAAGTGTGGATTTATTCGTTTATATTTGCATTGGAACGCCTTATAGCAGTAGGGAATATTCGTGCAATTTTTTTATTTGCAAAATAAAATAGTTAACAGCTCTAGTAAACAATAAACAATTATGAATTATTTTTTATTTACCTTCATCAGGGATGAAGTTACAAAGCTTGAAAGTTGAAAATTAGAAAGAGATGTCCGATACCAACTCTGACGTCAAATACTGTGACGCCTATATGGCTGCCAAAGAAAAATCGGCGTTTTCGCGAGAGGGACAGATGATTGTTAAAAATAGTTATAAATCTCGTTTTTTTTTCGGTCAATTTTGATTCTATTTTCATTGTTAGTATTTTATTTTAGATAAAGCTATTTAGGTACTATTTTTTTTGTTCATGCATATTCCTTATTACGCCAAGGGAGCACAAATTACTTCAGAATATTCTGCTTTAAAATCCAGGATGTTGTTAAGCAATGCATGGCACGCCTATCACATTTACATCCAGGCCTTAGATTGTACGGAAGTATATCAATCTCATTCCATCGTACACATTTATAAGAAAAGTTTGAAATCAAAATAAAAGCCATTAAACCTCAGAAGCCGTCGCCTCTCTCGCGACTACCCAGGGGGAGATTGTCCAACCTCCCCCTACTTAGGGGGTAAAGTCTAACAGGAAAAAGGAGGGTTGGAAAATTTCCATTTTCTTACGTATTTCGCCGTCTCTGCACCAGTTTTTGATTAACGGACGCTAGGGGCGAAATTTCATTATGTATTCATCCCCTTGAAGCTTATTTACTTCCCCCTTCCCCCCATTTATTGTGTGGTTAATAATGTTATTATAAAAGTTTTTGGTGGAACGGCTAAGTCTTTGGTGTACCGTATTTTCTGTCCATGGCGAGTTGGGTGGTTGCAATTTTGGTAAAATGAGTGTGTTAAGTATTCTTAAGTAATTTTGGTATGAAATGGTGGTGTTTTTTAATAATTTCCTTTTCTTTTTGCGCTGGCCATGCTGATAATATAATAGTTATGTACATAGTCTTTTGAAGACGTTGAAAACCAACGCTGTGGCTCTGTCTCTAAGATGAGTCCCAGCTTTTAGCTGTCCGATGGCCGCTTTGCACAGATGTGACGCATACTTTCCCAACCTGTTTAAGTCACTAATTTCGTTTCTTTTCTATGGTATGCGTCTTAATTGGCCCAAATAAACAATTTTCCTTTCTTTCTCAGCTACAGCTTCTATGAGTGACGGTAATTTAATTTTATATTATTTGGATCGCGCGCTATCACCTCGCTGACTGAATAAAATTCTAGCCATGGTAAGGCACTGGACACACAGAAAAGACGTAAGACGAAGACGTTGCGCGAACATATGTCTCTTCCGCGTCCCTTTCATACAAAATGTTTAGAAGCGTCGCGATGAAAAACATATAGAAAGGACAGGGCGCGGACACGAAGCTTACTCGTCTGCGCCTTATTGTAAAACATACAGAAAGGACGGGGCACGGGCGCGAGCGGACGAGGGACGGGCGAGTGCCGGGACTCGCGCGTCACTGTCACACACAATTACACCACCACAATTACCATGTCACGTCCGTGACTCGTCTTTTCTGTATGTTTTAAAAAGTCGCGACGGCGCCCCGTCTGTGCCCTGTCCGCACCCCGTTCTCGTCTTACGTCTTTTCTGTGTGTCCATCGACTAAGAGTTACGAGTAGGTACTTTTGTTTATTTGCCGAGATGATAGAAAGACTTCGCTTGTCTTGTATTTTGTGATTTTTGACTAAGCATGTAAACTGTATATTTTGTTTGACGACAGTCCTATAATGCAAACAAAATAATATTATGCCACCTTTACACTACCTAATTTTGTTTAGTAGTGTATTTTCATTTGTTTATTAAAATCTTTTCATAAATATATTTTTACTCATACATTCTTTTTTTTCAGCAACTGATTCGGTTTATTTTCAACGCTCTGATAGGTTTTCAAGTATTTGGTCAATTTGAGAATCAAATTTACGGTTTTCGGGCGATTTTCGATATTTTTGTCATAGATTTTCTGTGACAAAATAAGGTGATAATTTTGGCATGTGTAATGCCAAAATGATTACCTTATTTTGTCACCTCTGACCGGTAAATGACTGGTACAGATGTAAAGTTCAAAAACTAAAATTATTTAGGAATTGCGTGCCGTGTTAACAGAATTATAAGACATGTCAAAGTTGGTAAAGGCTTTTTTAAAAAACTCATGTAGGCAAATTGTCCAACTACTGGGCAAAGTTCTCCCCCAAAGTCTTCGACTCTTCCCAGTGTATTACAATTTTCGCCCACTCCAACATTCTGCATGAGTATAGTAGAATGATGGAACCCAAGTGGACGAAAGTTTAATATTTTATCCAAATAGAGTATGATACTGAAAAAGTCTAATAAGTCTGTCACATAAACTTTCAAAAAATATTGGACATCTACATTTTCTTTTTTAACGTAAACAAAAAATTACGAAGATAAAGTGCGTTGAAAACTCCCGTGACGTCACTACAATAGTACAATTTTTACTAGCGACATGACGTCACCAGCCCCCTCTCTTGAACTATGATGCGCTTTATCTTTATATTTTTTTTGCGATTTGAAATGGCAAATAATATGTGTCCAATATTTTATGAATATCTAACTAAATAGAATTATATTTTTTCTAACTAGTAAAATACCCTATTTAGATTGACCCTGCACTCCTAGACTATGTTATCATAATTACTACCGCTCCAGCACCGGCATGTGAAAATTCCAAATTGTATAATATATCTTGCGTAATAGTCATAATAAAGATAAAAATCACGAAAATCAGGCGGCACACCGGTATTGCTCGAGCGGTTAATTTACTGGTTTTGATCGTAGTTGCAGTGCGACAACCATTTTTATTCTTGGCTATATTGTAACTTTCTAACGACGACCAATGGCGACAATACGAGCAAAGATGAAACAGTAGCATTGCCTTGTCTGCAAATAAAAACATGCTGCTTTCAAAACGGCGAGGGAACACATCGTGAGAAAACCGTCCAAAACCAAGAAAAAATGGAAGACATGTGACATCAGCACTTTCATGATATATCTATGTATGAATTAATTAGGCTTAATCTTTGTATATAGATTTTTTTCAGCTGTCACCTCATTTACTCTGATTTTAGCTGTAATTATCATATTCACTTATGTTTTACAGTTTATTTGGTATACTAATCCTAAATGAATACAGTTTTGGGCACATCATCATCATCATATCAGCCGAAAGACGTCCACTGCTGGACATAAACCTCCCCGAAGTGTCGCCACAACAACCGGTCCTGTGTTTGTCGCATCCGACGGCTACCAGCGACCCTCAAGGTCATCGGTCCACCTTGTGGGAGGCCTTCCAACACTGCGTCTTCTGGTACGTGGTCGCTACTCCAGATTTTTTCAGCCCCATGGACCATCTGTTCTGCAAGCAATGTGCCCTGCCCACTGCCACTTTAGTTTGGCGATCCTTCGGGCTATGTCGGTAACCTTGGATCTCTTGCGTATATCATCATTCCTGATTCGACCACGAAAGGAAACTCCGAGCATTGTCCTCTTCATTGTCCTTTGGGTGACTTTAAGCCTTATAAAAACATATTGGCTTCAAAAAAAGACTCTATTTTGATTAAAAAGTAAGTAAAAACCATGTCTTCAGTTGGAAAAAACAATGGGTTTTCAATAACTTGAGAAAGCATGAAAACTGCAATGTTGAGGACAAATCCGATAAAAGTACAGTTAGAATAATATGAAATTCAGTACGTATGTAGGGTTACGTAAGAATAATTTCTTTATAAGCAAAATTGTTTGTATTTTTTTTGTTTGATGGGTTAAGCAAAATTTTTTATATTGCATTTGATTCGCATCTGAATTTGAGATCTGTGTTCCATCAAAAAGATTCCTTCTAAATCCGAACGGATGATATTCAGACACGCTATCTAATTACGTAATTACTTAATACAAAAATCCATGCTTTAATATTTTGACATTGAGGTTGTATTGTCGTGCAGACGAATTTTAAACTTATGGAGTTCCTTTCGATTGTGAAAAAATATAAGTATGGTCGACGCCAGATAAATTTGCAATAACGGTCATTGACCCACCTACATTTATTGACATACTTAATTCCAATTCCAAAACTAAAGACATAAAGCTGTCCTGAATCGACATCTATCGTGATCCTTTACATTTTCTTGCATTGAAAAACAATTCACAATTTACTGTCCAGGGCAATGACCGTTATAGAAAACTTATCTGGCATCAACCATACTTGCACGATTTGTATGATTTACGCAGTTTGGATGCTGATATTAATCTGAATTACGATACGAAAAACGTTTTCTACTCTACATTTATTTTATTCATTAATTTCACAGGAAGGTTTTCGAACCCGTACGCAACCTCGCAGACCTCACCAGACCTGAGACTATTTTGAACCAAAACTTTTATTTCTCGCATACGAATCAATGGTAATGCATTAAAACTTTACAATAACACTAAGATGATTTCGTTTAGTTTTCAGCGAGCAGTATTTTGAAAATATCATACGTTCTGTTTTTCTCTGTTTTTTCGAGTGTAAAAAAACCTAGGTACCTACCTATCTAGTTTTCTTTTTTATTTAAACGGACTTCAAAAAAAGGAAGAGATTCTCAATTTGGTTGTTTTTTTTCCGATTTGAAAAAAAAAATTTTGAACCTCATCAAAATTGGTTTAGTAGTTTGGTTTTTGCATCAAAATAGCTGGAAAACATGTCATCTAAGTAAACGAAACTGCGTAAACCCGCAGTTTCGTTTACTTAGATGACACGTTTTCCTGTGTTTTTCAGTGGTGGTTACGAATGACGAAAAAAACTTTTTCACAACAAAAAGAAACCGACTTCCAAAAAACACTACAACGTTCGAAATAACTTTAATTTCGGTAGTCGGTGTTTTTGGTTGCTTCTGTAATTTATTAATGTAGTGTTTTTTTGGAAGTCGGTTTCTTTTTTTTGTGAAAAAGTGTTTATTTTTCACTTTTTGGTGGCACCCCCCACACCTAACAACACCTCTAGAAAGTCACAGGAAAGTAAAAATACGCCATGTATATATGTATATACATGGATGATTTTTCCACATATTTTTTCCAGCTATTTGGATTTAAAAACCAAACTACTGAACCGATTTTGATACAATTTCATTTGGGAAGTATACCATTTCCAACAAAAAAAGATTTTTTCAAATCGGTTGGCAAGTGACGGAGATATGCGCAAACAAACATAAAAAAAAAATACAAACATCCGAATTGAAAACCTCCTCCTGTTTAAGAAGTCGGTTAAAAATTATAAAGTACTAAAAAGCGTGAAATAAAAAACTTTTTTTCATTAAAATACAACCAAGTAAAAAATGGTATGGAGGTGTTTATGGTCGTTTCTTTGTTTTTTGACACCGACTTCCGAAATTAAAGTTATTTTATACTTTGAAGTGTCTATTTGGAAGTCGGTTATATTTTTTTTTTTTTAAAGTTTTTATAGAAAATACACTCGATAAATTTTGGTAGGCACATACACATTGTTATCCATCTATTTTTAATCCAATACATTAATTATTTTTCTTCCCATTTTTACAGATTTTTTTACGAGCAACGCGCTGCTGCTGGATAAGTTATTTTTGTTACTTATAAGAAAAGTATCCAACGAAACAACCAGTGACAATTTGCTTGTTTCGCCACATACAATTAAAAAGAAGTGTAACTGTTTTTTTAGGACAACAATTTATGAAGCACTGCGATGTTAGCCAGTTTTAACTCTTTGCTCAGACTTATCTGATTTTATTAATCGGTCGGCTGCCTTCGTCATTCTTCGCTCTATCGCTATTATATTCTTCGTATCTGTTGGTCGTCGAGACATGTCATGTCCAATTTGTCAAGCCTCCATGTCGTTATACTAATTATGATTTACTTGTTTTTTAGGATTTTGTTTACTTTACCACCATTAGAAAAAAAGCAAGAAATAATATTGTATCTTGACCGCAGTCTTGCCATCTGGAAACAGTTATTCTCGCTATTCGATACTAGGTGGAGCTAGTGTTCGATTAACACGTATTTTGTTGAATCCCATTCCCTGTTGAAGAAGTAATAAATTAACAAATCTTTTTTTTAAGTGTTTTCCTAAAACCATTTATGAAAACACAAGCTACCTCACACAGCTTGAAAACAGTACTGAAGTTTGTTGTGAAACTTCAAAAACGTGATAGATGGCAGCACTGTGCAGAAGCTTACTCCGTTTTCTGATAGATGTCAGCACAAGCAAGTCAAACGATGAAATTGTTTTTAAATGTTTATTTTAAAATTAAGCAACCCGTTATAACAATAGTATTCGTTAATATAATTATGTTTATATTCAACTCACGGAACTAGAAAAAAAAAATATTTATTCCAAACAGACATGTATCATTCGAAACACTGAAAGCAACTAGTAAAAAAAATAGAAAAAGAGTACATTCGAATTACTAATTTCATGGCGAATTTACTTATAAAATCGCACAATCATTGGTTTTTAAAAAATGGAATTGTAAATTCAGAAATCTTTCCGTGGCGGGAGTACCACTGTGGGATGACAATCGCAAGATAACCTCAATGATAATGTACTATATTTTTTTAATTTGGCTCGTACTTTTGCATTATCTAACACCAGTACAGCTCGACAGTACGTGTGGCCAAAGTTTTATCTATTTTTTCATAATTTAAGTGATGAATACAAGTTTGAAGATGACGCCTATCATTGCCGTGGTGCTCGGCATGGAAATTTTCAGAGCGGGTGGGGTCTCTACTAGCTTTTTACGGATCTTGTGTATCTGTTTCATTACGAAAACTTTTTCAGTTTATCTTTTTAAATTCCGAAGAAAGTGGTAACGTTTTCTTTAGTGGATGGATTTCGATTCCATTCAAAAGATGTTCAACTAATTAAACCATGATTTGCTAAGTGTTCGGCAATTTCGATTCATAAATTTCATCCAGCTTTAATAATTATATTTTTTTTTATTAATTCTGTCATTTGATATTTATTAATTTCTTTCCAGCTCCGATTTTAGTCAAACTCAGCGACAGTAAGACAAACTAAATATTTTTTTTTCAATTTCAAGGATTTTTGCAATTTTCAAAGGATTCAATTTTCTGACGTCGCATTTTTTTTATTATCTTATACTTGTTTTATTTCCTTCATATGACGTCATGGTGCCTATTCCGTTTTAAATTTTTAATAACGATTCTTGACATTTTCAAAAGATTAAATTTTTATAAACGTGCAATGGCTTTTACACATGTTAATTCATTTTTAACTTAAACCGTTCCAGGGTATGACGTGTTATTAATACCAGTACAGAAAATACCGATCAAAACTAAAAAGCTCCTATACGCACAAATGCAGAGACAACGGGTTTCTAACAGTATCAAAAATGATGAAACAGAACATCGTATACATGAACATGACATCGAGGCCTGTGAAGAGCCAACAGAAATGCCAGATGTTGATAGCATAGACTATGTAAAAGACAGAGATACTGAAAGAAATGGGGAGTCTCAGGACTATGACTTTGAATCGAACTACGGAGACAATAAAATAGTTGGTGGTGTTGAAGTAAATATTAATCTGTATCCGTACCACGTTTCTTATGGCGCCAAATGTGGTGGAGCGATTATTGATAAGAAATGGGTTTTGACTGCTGGTCATTGTGGGTGGGAATGCTATTTATTAATCCTAGAGTTTTATGCTAGTTGAAAATTTTAAAATTCGTATACACAAGTTTTTACTCAATGTTTTTTTAGTGGTTCTGGTGAAACAGATTCTGCGACTAATAGAAGTGGAGTCGAAACTGTTGATTTAAGTATCAACCAATTTAAATTCATTGCTATTCTGCTACGTAATTACTCTTGTGTTTTTAGCAGCTTGAAGTCAAATAAATCCACTTGTGTAATATTTTGAACCATTTTCCAAATCTCAAACATATTATAAAAATATGTTTGATATATGGGAAATTGTGTAATAGTTTCTAAAGTAATCTAAAAATCATTTCAAAGCAAGAAATCATACATAAAAGTGGGTTCCAACCACAAAACCATGGGAAAAGAAGTGCTGGTGAAGACAGGCCATATCCATCCAGAGTGGTCAGCTGAGAACAAGGATCATCCATTCGACTACGATTTCCAACTGGTGGAGCTGTTAGAACCCTTGAAATTCGACGAGTACATACAACCGATTAAGATAGGTCGTAGTATAGACATGGTTGTTGGTAAAGTTATCACAGTTACTGGTTGGGGGAAAACTGAAGAAAATGTAAGTAAAAACAGTATGGAGACGGTAGGTAATTATATTGTGCTTGTTAATTTTGGAATTGTAGGAGATGAGCATTAGTCATTTGACAAAGTTTATTGAACGTTCAAGAATGTACGACCACTACTTAAGAACTTTACACAATAATTCGATTTTGTAAAGACTAAGTGGTCATTAATGTAATGAAACAATTAATGTAATAGAATATCTAGTTAATTGTAAACGTTTACAACCAAAGGGAATTTAGATTCGAGTCACAGAGCGTGGAACAGTTGACAGATGGAAAACGCGTTAAGAAACATTATTATATAGGGGCGCGCGATTCGTTCGGAAACAACGAGGATCGGTTTATATTCATATTCCAATAGTCATACATAATTAAAGAATTTAGAAAGGTACCTAAAGAGATGGCAGTATTAGTCGTAAAAGAGATTTATTACAGTATAGGGAGCAACATTAAAACAACGACCCGCTACTTAGTAATTGACATCTTCTTTTCAAACAACAGTATTGTGACATTGTATTATTAGAATTAAAGTTTATTTGATAATCTTGATTACATATAAATTAGCTCTTATTTCAAAACAAGTTCTTCTTCATTAAATTAACCCTTTTGCGGCCATGGCTAAAGTTATGGTAGAAAAATTAAATAACCTGTGTCATGTCGTAGAAAGTAGGGTACAAAATAAATAAATTTAAAAAAAGTTTTTTTTTATATAGTGAACGAGAAGAGTTGCTGTGCCCAATTGGGGACAGTGGGCACTTCTAGGGTTCTTTCATTTAAATTTAGCTTTTTAATTCAGCGTGTTTTATATATTTTTTGAAGTGTCAACGTGCCTAAGTTTTGTAAATAGTGTTAATTATATCCCAGTCAGATTAGAAGTTAATACACGTTCAGTATTTGTAATAAGCATCATCCATTCATATTGGAAACTGACTTCTACGTCATTAGGAGAAGGCTAGACAGATTGGTGAAGAGGAAAGCCTCAGCATTGTACGGGCAAATAATACGAAATCTCTGAGTGTCCCTTGGTTTCTTTTTTGAGCTATGTATAACACTCAATTTTGTTTTGTCAATTTTGATATCAAAAGTACTTTTCATTAAATTTTCACACGGCTTATTTTTGCAAATAATTCAAAGTTTTAATCATTGTCATTCAGCCAAGAGACGTCTACTGCTAGAATAGCCATAGCAAACAATAATTTAAAAATCAATCTCTTGTCTTTAGGTTGAATTTGAAATAATTTCATTTCCGTGAATTTTTAGGGCTCACATTCAACTTATCTGCGTGCCGTGAGGGTTCCAATCATATCAAAAGCACATTGCCAGAATGTGCCCTTCCCCTACTTTAAGGGAAGTTTGACTGCCAGAATGTTTTGTGCTGGGTTCTCGGAAGGGAAGAAGGATGCTTGCCAGGTAGGTTTTATGATTTCATTTTAAATGTCGCCCACGACAAAATGTATGGGAATGACATTAGGTGTGGAAAGGAAACGTCATCACCTAATGACATTCCCACACATTTTGTCGTCAGCGGCTAACGTTAACGCTACAGAAAAGTTTTTTGTCTAGGTCTCTGCAGAGCTAGACAAAAAACTTTTCTGTAGCGTTAACGCTCTCGAGTCTGCACGCGGGTCTGCACCCGTGAAGCTTGATATAAACTATATTAATATTATACGTACCGTACGTACGTACGTTACGTGTACCGTAAGTATTTTTCCCACATGGGACTGTTACTATATGTAGTAGGTAGTCTTAAAACTATACTTAATCTTCTCCACCACTATTCTCATCCAGCTGCAACCAAAATCTGAAACGGTATTTCATGAATGAACTTGTTTCATACAAAATATAATTCCATTGCTCATTAGCAGTTTTTATATGATGCTCTTCAATTACAGGGTGATTCTGGAGGACCAGCAGTAGCGGACAACCGTCTTCTAGGAATAGTCTCTTTCGGGTATGGCTGTGCCACCCCGGGGTCATACGGCGTCTACAGCAAAGTCTCCAAAGTCAGGACCTGGATTCAAAATACTACAGGCATTAAATTTAACTAAAGAATTTTTATTATAAAACATTTACTATTTTCAGAACGATGTGAATTTTATTCATTTAAAAGTAATTTCTTGACCTGAACTCCGACAAATCGTAATTGAATTAAAATTTTCAGTAACACTGTTATTCACCTAGCTGTTCATGACCACAATTTTTGTTCCCATAATAAACTAGTGGCCCGCCCTGGCTTCGCGCGGATGTATTTTTTTTTTCAAAATTTTCTGTAGTATTTAAATCGTTCAAGTCGCTCTTAAGTTAAGGCGTGAAGAAGGGAAACAAGGATTTATTTTATAAATATAGATAGAAAGGTAGTGATAGTGTCCGGTTAAAACGTATTTTGTTGAATCCCATTCCCCGTTGAAAACGTGAATAATATACAAATCTTTTTTTAAAGTCTGTTCCCAAAACCTAAAATAAAAACACAAGCCACCTTAAGCAGTTAAGAAAATAATATTGAAGTTTACTGTAAAACTTCCAAAACTTTGTGATAGATGGCAGCACTTTGTGAGAACAATTTACTCTGTTTTCTGTTAGATGTCAGCACGTGCAAGTCAAACGATGAAATTGTTCAAAATTTTTATTTCATAAATATGTTAACCTTTAAAAAAAATATTCGTGTTCGTGTTATATTCATATTCAACTCACGGAACTAGAAAAGTAATATTTATGCATAACAGACATGTATCAATTATTCGAAACACTGAAAGCAACTAGTTAAAAAAATGAGAAACGAATACATTCGAATTATTAATTTCATGGCGAATTAACTTCTACAATCACACAATCATTGGTTTTTAAAGTGGAATTGGAAATTCAGTAATCTTTCCTTGGCGAGAGCGGCACTTCGGGATGATGATCGCAAGATAACCTCAACCATAATGTACTTTATTTTTTTAATTGGGATCGTCTTATCGCATTATCTAACACCAGCACAACTCGACAGTACGTGTGGCCAAAGTTTTATATATTTTTTGATAATTTAAGTGATGAATACGAGATAGAAGATGACGCCTATCATTGCTTTGGTGCTCGGCATGGAAATTCTCGGAGCGGGTGGGGTCTTTATTATTTTCTTTATCTTTTATCAGATCTTGTTATCTGTTCCGTTACAAAAGATTTTTAAGTTTATCTTTTTAAATTTTGAAGAAAGTGATAAAGTGACTAGGTACTTATTAAACCCATTGGACCATGATTTGCTTAGTGCTCGGCAATTTTGATTCAATAATTTCTTCTTGCTTTATAAATTACATTTTATTTTGTCTTTTTATTTATTCTGTCATTTGATATTTATTTATTTATTTCCAGCTCCGATTTTAGTCAAACTCAGCGACAGTAAGGCAAACAAAATATTTTTTGGGATTCTTTTTTCTGACATCACATTTTTTTATCGTTTTATATTTTTTTATTATCTTCGTATGACGTCATGGTATTCGGTTTTAAATTTGTAATTGCTATTTTTGACTTCATCAAAAGATTCGAATTTAAAAATGTGCATTAGAATCTTTTATCCTTTTCTTTTTATACATATTAATCCATTTTAACTAAAATCGTTCCAGAGTATGACGTTTTATTAATACCAGTACAGAAAATACCGATCAAAACGAAAAATGTCCTATATGCACCAATGCAGAGACAACGGGTTTCAAAGAGAATCAAGAAGGATGAAATAGATAAACTTGATATCGAGGCCTATGAGGAGCCAACAGAAAGTCCAGATGTTGATAGCATAGACTATGGAAAAGACAGAGATAGTGAAAGAAATGGGGAGTCTCAGGCCTATGACTTTGAATCGAACTACGGAGACGATAAAATAGTTGGTGGTGTTGAAGTAGATATTAATTTATATCCGTACCACGTTTCTTATGGCACCAATTGCGGTGGAGCGATTATTGATAAAAAATGGGTTTTGACTGCTGGACATTGTGGGTGAGAATGCTAATTGTTTTTCCTAGAGCTTTATGCTCGTTGATCTAAATTTTAAAAATCATGTACACACGTTTAGTTTTTACTTAATGTTTTTACAGTTATGTTTCTGGTGTAGTTTATACATATTCTGCGAATAGTAGGAGTGGAGTCAAAACTGTTCGTTTATAATCATTGCTATTCACTATCATTGCTACGTATTGACTCTTGTGTTTTTAGCAGCCTTCATTTAAATAACGTCGTGTAATATTTTGAAAAAATTCCTACATCTCAAACATATAATAATAATTAACAGTTTCTAAAGTAATCTAAAAATCATTTCAAAGCAAGAAGCCATACGTAAAAGTGGGTTCAAAATACATAAACCTGGGAAGGAAAGTGCTGGTAAAGAAAGGTCATGTCCATCCAATGTGGTCAGCTAAGAAGAAGGATCATCCATTTGACTACGATTTCCAACTGCTAGAGCTGTCAGAGCCCTTGAAATTCGACGAGAACATACAACCAATTAAGATAGCTCATATAGAAGACATGGTTATTGGTAAAGTTATCACAGTTACTGGTTGGGGGAATACTGAAGAAAATGTAAGTAAAAACTACAAAGAAGGTTGTGAATAATTTATTTTTTAATTTTAAAATTGTAGAAGATAGAGCATCTGTCACTTGACTCAGTTTCAAATAACTTTACACAATGATTCGATTTTGTAAAGTGGTCATATTGAAGGAATTTAGAAAGGTACTTACAGAGATGCCAGTATCGGTCGTAAAAGAGCGTTACTGTATAAGAAGCAACATTAGAACAACGACCCTCTACTTAGTAATTGACATCTTCTTTTCAAACAATAGTTTTATGAGGTGGTTTTATTAGTATTAAAGTTTATTATTTAATCTTGATTGCTTATTTTAATGGATGTATATGATATATAAGAGGTAATACTCTCACATAAAAACAAGTTCTACTTAACAACTTATACAACTTCCACAGAATAATAATGAAATGGTACCAATCTTTATTTATTATTCATTTCAAATGGAAATATAAAGTATAATATTCAATTTAATGCATATTTATTCGTTTTAGTTATAGTCATGTTTAGTAGAAACCAAGCGATAAATTAAAATCTCATTGGTTCCGCCCATCTACACGTTTCTATTAGCTAGTCGAATGTAACAAATTGGAAACAATCATTTTATAACTAGATGGCCGCAGTTGCAGTGCGGACTCCGTATGCTTTGGCTGTGCGCCTCTTAGGCGGTGCAATTCCTTACATGATACTTTAGTTCAGTTAAGATTAATTAAATATTTAGAAGCTATGACTTGAAAATTCAAAAACATGCAAGGATTCCGACTCCTACATAATTTGGAGAAGGCAAGACAGGTTGGTGAAGAGGAAAGCCTAATCATCGTACGGTCAAAGAATACAAAATCCCTGTGAGTCTCACAGGGATTTTGTATTCTTTGACTTTCCTCTTCACCAATCTGTCTTGCCTTCTCCAAATTATGTAGGAGTCGGTCTCATGGTTTCTTCGAACCAAGAACAAGTCCATGCAGAACACCCAACTTAGTTCTGGGAATTTTGATATCCCATACCTTTCATTGTAATAGTCACACGGGATAATTTTGCAAATAATTCACAGTTTCATGATTTTCATTCAGCCAAGAGACGTCCACTGCTAGACATCGGTTACCCCAAGAATCGCCATAACAATTAGTCGTCTAAAAATCATCCTCTTGTATTTTGGTTGAACTTGAAATAATTTAATTTCCGTGTATTTTCTAGGGCCCTTATTCAAACGTCCTCCGTGCCGTGAGGGTTCCAATCATATCGAAAGAACATTGCCAGAATGTGCCCTTCCCTTACTTTAGGGGAAGTTTGACTGCCAGAATGTTTTGTGCTGGGTTCTCGGAAGGGAAGAAGGATGCTTGCCAGGTAAGTTTTATGACTTCACTTTTAAAAAAACAGACTCGTGAAGCTAGTATAGAAACAATACGAGTAAGTTTTTGTATTATATGGGACTGTTTCTATAGGAGTCTTTAAATAATATAAATATCAGTCTACTGTTGGACAGCACATTTTACAATTGAACGCCGTTCTACTTAATTTCCTCCACCACTATTCTCATCCAGTTCCTACTAGGTTCATAATAGGATACAAAATAATTCAAACATAGTAATTATGAAATTAAGTAATTGGTGACAGAAAGAGCGCTTTAATAAAAGCGCTCTTTCTGTCACCAATTACTTAAAATTCATATTACATTTACAATTGTTTCTATTTCATTTTATATTCACCACTCGTATATGTACATTATGGACTGCAATAAACGATTTGAGATTTAGATATCTTTTCATGAATGTATGGATTTTTTCCATACAAAATATATTTGCATTGTAAAACTGTAAACTTAGCTAACTATTTTAGAATTTGTGGATAAGTTTATTATAATTTAAATGAATGAGTAATTTCTAAGTGATCCTCTTCGATTACAGGGTGATTCTGGAGGACCAGCAGTAGCGTACGATCGTCTTCTGGGTATGGTCTCCTTCGGATACGGCTGTGCCACTCCGGGCTCATACGGCGTTTACAGCAAAGTCGCCAAAGTCAGGACCTGGGTTGAACAGACTACAGGCATTAAATTTGAATAAAGGATTTTATAATAAAACATTTTGGAACGATGTGAATTTTATTCAAATTAAAGTATTTCCTTGACCTGAAAGTCATAGTCAGACAAATCCTAATTAAGTTTCAGTAACACTACTAATTAGCTATTCTTAACCACATTATTTGTTTTCATAATTTATTTGTTAAATACCACTTCATAATACAAGCGTTACTTTATTATAATTATTATAAGCCCGTAGTGTCCCACTGCAGGGCAAAGCCTCCCTTCTTTCTTTCCACCTCAATCTGTCTTGAGCAATCTGAGTCCAATCCTTTAGGTAGGAGTCCAGTTCATCTCGCCATCTCCTTTTGGGTCTACCGCGTCGCCGATTCATTGAGAAAACTACGAGTCTACCAACAGTATCCAATCTTTGTCTGCTACTTTGAGCAAGTCTTCAGTCTGCCTGGTTCATGGTCTGCCTTCGCTCTAAAGGTCAGTTCTGTACTCCAAATTATTCTGACTCGTCAAAATTTTAATTGGTTCGACACTATTAGAGGCTCTATGACTGTGTTCTAGTAGAGCTTGGTGTACCCCAGGACACTATTTTGAGACCGTTGATAAAAATATATAAAGTTTGCCTATAGTAATACTTTATTGAGTTACTTCTAAATATTAATCTCGTATCGAGGTATTTGTGGTAGCACTACTCCGAAACGGCTCGACTCGTACCTGTATTCGGTAGGTATGAGAATATGTCGTAAAGTATATTTCATACTTAATATGCGCGTACGAAGTCTTGGGGAAAAGCTAGTAACGTATGTAAATTAATTATATAATTTAACGTTTCCTGTTACGACTATTTATTAACGACCAGAAGATATTTATAATAAATAATAATTAATTTTGTGCCAAGCTCTTTAACGATGTTAGACTATATTCATAAAAATATTTTTCAGAACAGTTAAAATTGTATGTTAAGTCAAAAATTTTCCCTGGTTTACAAATATTATTTCGTAGATTTGGATATTGTAGGCATACTTATTTAATTACCAAAAAATTAATAACATCACACATCGTTTCTTTTATACCACTTAAATAATTTCTCGCTTGATTATCAATTAATGATTTTTAATTGGAATTTTGATTAAACGCGTTATTTTCTGCGTTGTAATGCTTTTGTTGTTTATTTTGTTTTTAACTAACATTGTCTTTGTGCGTAGGTGAGTGACACGTGTTTAGATAACGTTGGCGTCATAATCTGATTTTATACAGTTATGCTAGGGTAATGTTATCTTTTGAAATTGGGTTGGGAATAGCTGACGATCGTGGTTCCGTAGCTATGTATTTTTTTCAGTCAACATACTGTAAGAATTAGTTATTTAATGTACAAAAAATAAAAGTTGTTGCTATTATTAGCCTAACTCTCTATTTGCATGACGAAATTCATAAATCACTCGTAATGTTTCAAGTTTTATGTTCATACAAATATAAGAAAAAAGTAATATTTCTACGGTAGCAAATTACCTAGATGCTAGATAGCATTACATGCACACATTGGCGTGCCCGAAATATTTTGTTATGTGTCATTGGTTTGCCATCCGTGGTCTAGGTTTTTCTCTTTTTAACGGACTTCAAAAAGAAGGCGGCTATCAATTTAGATGTTTATACAAATATTTATGTATTTTTTATGTATGTTCAGGCGTAACTCCGTCATGAACAGAAGGATTTGCAAAATTTTTTTTTTGTTCGAAAGAGGTTTATTACGAAGAGTTTCCATTAAAATTTCGTTAACGCAGAACTTTGGAGATGGACAATTAAATTGATATGGACTGGTTAGAATATGCAGAATGTTGGTAACAGTACAGTTAATATAACCGACTTCCAAATACAAACCACGACAAAGTACAACATATCTTTGATTTTGAAAGTCGGCATCAATAAACAAAGAAACCATACCAGAAGCACCGACTTCCAAAATCAAAGTTATTTTATACTTTGTAGTGGTTAATATTTGGAAGTCGGTTATATTTTTTTGTAAAAAGTTTTTTTATCCAAAATTATTTTATTCAGTATTATCGGTGGATATGAAATCACAATCAACAACGCGCCATACCAAGTCAACTATGGCGATGTTTGTGGCGGAGCCCTCATACATAGGAAATGGGCACTTACAACGGCTCATTGTGGGTAAGTCAGTGTACCATTATGGCAGACCAGTGTAAACCACCATGGCTGAACAAAAGAAATCAATAGAAGAAGACATAGAACGTTGATGTCAATCTTCTGCTGACTGATGATGATGGTTGTACTTTCTCAAGAACATAATAAAATTATGAGAACCGTTTCCGTTCTCCTGTGGAATGAAAACTCAAGTCTTTAATATTGAGGAAAGAAAAGTACTTTTTGGTTCTCAGCGTATAAATGTATAAAAAACTAGTTACTGTCAACAGCGTCGCCAGCGTGAAATTCAAAATACATCACAAAGAAAAATACTCCCAGTGTAAAAACTATCTATTTTCCTTATCCAGGATATGGCCTACCTATGTGCCTCATCATCATCATCATCATCACATCAGTCGAAAGACGTCCACTGCTGGATAAAAGGTCGCCACAACAACCTGTCCTGGATATCCGCGACCCTCACTAGGTCATAGGTCCATCTTGTGGAAGGCCCTCCAACGCTGCGTCTTCCGGTACGCGGTCGCCTTTCCAGTGCCCCGTGCTTAGTCTCATCTAATCCTTTCAGCCATTAAGACGTCAGGAGTAACAACCAGAGTGCCAATGCTACTGGCACCGTCCGCATTTGCATCTTTGTCGCAATCTGACGATACACCTCTAATTTTAATATCACATTTTGACAGACTGCGACTGAACTGCAAATGTGAACATTGCTTAATAGAAGATTTAGCCCTCTGATTGACTGAAACAGTTAGTTTCGTAGATACAATATTTACAATGAATTTTTGATTTAAATTAACATTTTACAGCTCAAATCACACCTACATTCGTATTGGCAGTTCCTACCGTCTCAAGGGTCCTCAGATCGCCATCGTGGACCACATCATCCATCCAAAGTACCAGTTGAAGCATGGCTTTGACTACGATGTTCAACTCCTGGTGTTGTACCGGGCCCTCCATCTTAGCAAGCTGGTCCAAACGATCCAGTTAAGTGGAATTGTCGGACAGCATATCTATGTTTCTGGTTGGGGATATCAGAAGGAACAGGTGTGTTTTTTTTTAAACAGCTTCTATTCAAAAAGGAGAAGGTTACTATTCGGATGTTTAATATATATTTTTTAATGTATTTTATCTCCGTCATATACGGTAGACGGATTTGCAAAAATATTTTTATTTCGAAAGTAGTTTATTCCGAAATAGTTCCATTTAAATTTCGTATAGATTTGGTGAAGAACAGAACATGGACAGCTAAATAGATATGAAGTGGTTGGAATTTTTGGGAGGTAGCACTAAAAAGTGAAAAACAAAAAACTTTTTTACAAAAAAAATACAACCACAAATAAAAACCACTACAAAGTACAAAATAACTTTTGAGTGTCAAAAAACTAAAAAACCACACGAGAAACACCGACTACCATAAATAATACCTATTATGTGTATAAAATACCTTATAATACTAATTATAGAATTTTAAAACGCGTGAATCGGGTGACACACCGGTGTGACGGCGGAGTAAAGTCACAAGTACACAAATTAATAAATAAACACACAAATCAGTCACGTCACTGTCTAGCCACCAGCCAGTCACAACAAGGAATACAGTGTCGTGAATATAGTAAGCCCTCTTAGCTAAATAATAACAGCCCCACGGGTGACCTTTGTGGTTAAGCCACACTTGCTGAGGACGATCCTCGGATGGGTGGCCATCCATTACATACCAAACCTCCACCGAATCTCGGAATGCACATTAACGACATGACATTTTAAAATCTTTGACTGTCGTTATGGACAGTCAGAAGCCTATCCGCAGCTATCCTAATATTAATATCTAAAGCTATCCTTTACGTTCTGTAGTACCTAATGAATAACGGTTCATCATTTATTGTTCGGGTATCTGCGAAGGAATATTAGGGAAAGGTCAATGTATTTTATTGCAAGCTTATCTGACGCCTACCATAGAACTCTTTAACTCCGGGTCGTAAAACGTGGTATCAGGTTTTCCTTTGACAAAATTCTCAGAAACAAGGACGTTCACTTCTTATATGAAAATATTAAAGAATAATTGTTGAAATTACTATTCAGTTTCTATGCCTACTATTTCAGCAAGAACAAGCGTGGTTATTCGCACTGGGACCGCGTGGTGTGTTATGGCTTACTCCTTCTCACAGAAAGGAAGCCTGTATTCCCAGCAGTGGAAATATTTCTCATGTTCCTTGTTAAATTGTGGACGTTGCAATACCTTTTCTTCTTCTACGTTATAGGCTTAGTACCTATAATCTAATAAAGCTAAATAGTTTGTTTGAACGCGCTAACTCCATCGCGACCACATCGTCGCTTACCATCAGATGAGATAGTGGTCAAGCGCGTGCCTATCAATAATAAAAATAAAAAAAATAAAACTCTAGAACTACCAGTCGGATATGGAAAATTATTTTTGTTTATGATAGGCACATTCATAAAGAAGGCTAACCGAGAACAAGAAAAAACGGGATATGCGGTACGAAGTCACGGGCAAAAGCTAATAAATTAATAAAATCATACCATTCATGGTTTCCAGGGTGATTACCTTAAAACTCTTCGGCAAGTTCAGATCAAGATCGTCCCTATGCAGGAGTGTCAAGAAGTGAACAACTCCTGGTACAATCATACCCTGACTCCAAGGATGTTCTGCGCTGGAGGCTGGGGACGTGATGCTTGTCAGGTGGGTTTTTAGCCTTACATACTATAAAAGGTTTGGTCAGACCTCTTGCCGGCTTGCTAACCGCCACAGGAGATGCCCTGAGCTTCGGGAGTCGCAGAATTATTCTCAAAAACTATAGGTGAGGGCCAATAGACAGTAGCTTTTCGTCCGACAAGGACCAGGCTCGAGTCGACGGCGCGTTATGTTCCTCGTTCGCCTCAAATACATGTCAGCATAGTTGACTGGCCCGCTAGGGCCAAAGCCTGCCAGGGTTGCGGAATTGTTCGAAGGATTTACCGCGGCCCTGGAACGTAAAGGGCATTTAAAGGAACACGGGTGGGTTTCAGTCAGAGTCTAACACCTCTCCCGTTTCGCCCAGACCAGAACTTGATGATCCATCCCATCAAAAAAGGCAGCTTGCTTAGTATGTTGCACCTAAAAACTTGCAAGGGGCCTGTATAGTAGCGAAGTGAAACAAACGTTCTAAAATGGCCGAACTGCGCGCTTCGCGACTTGCACAAACGGCCAAATCAAACGAGCAGTTCTCAGGTGATTTTTCATTGAAATTGATAATACAGTGTTGATTTAAAACGGTGACATATCTTTCTAGGGAGACAGTGGAGGGGCAGCAGTGTCATTCGGCAAGCTCGTCGGTCTCTCGTCGTTCGGCTTCGGCTGCGGTCGCCGAATGCCCGGTGTCTACACGAATATTTCCGAAAGCACTATTAGAAAATGGATATTTGAATATACAGGGGTTTAGAGATAGTGTTTTGTTTTATTTATCTACTGAAATTACTTAGGTATATATTATTATTTAGCACTAGCCACTGTTTTTTCACTAATGCACTCTTGAATTTTCGACTTTCAGATGCTGAGCTAAAATTTGAAAATCTTGCTTTTACTTAGGCATACACTTAGGTGTCACCTAGTGTTAGAAGAAATTAATTATGTATATATACCAGTACACATTTTCGAAAACCTGTTTGCAGCTTTCTCGAATCGGGGATGGAACTTAAAACATTTGAAAACTAAAAGCTGATCTATCATTCTTGAATATTCTTGATTGATCAGCTGATTATTTTCAGTTAGAGTAACTTTACGGTCGGCTACCAGTCTAAGCGAATGCTGAGTACCAGTACCTCCCAACCCAGTAACTGGGAAATACAACATACCTCGGTAAGACTGGTTGCCAGAATTTTGTGTTTTTGAGTCCGCGTTACGACTGTCAAAGCTCTACAAACGAGATCTCGGTATGTTTGTAAAGAATGGTTACCCATCTACGAGCCAACCTCGGCAAGCGTTGCTTAACCTTGATGATTGTCCCGTGCGGCTGATCGTATTTAACACGAGCGAGAGATTAAAATTTCTAAAAATTAGTTAGAAGAGCTCCGCAGCGCTGTCGACAGAGGAATTCGTACCAAACTAAAAGCTAATCTAACATAGGTAGGTAACATAAACATAGGTTTTTTTCCCATGGGGGTAGGACCGGACAAGTGCAAGTCAGACTTACGGGTTCCGATCGTTTCTTGATCTTTTCCGAGTAAACATTGCCTACTGACGTTTATTAATTATGAAAGCACTCTCATTACTCACAAAAATATAGCAGGTAAAATTGAAGGACAAACATAACTTAGCTGTTGAAAAATTTTGTCCCATGTATCAATTTACGTCATGGCCAATTCTTCAACCGAAAAGTTCGTAAACGCAAAAATGTTTTTTTTTTTTTTGTTATAAAAAAATTCCTGTACCTACTTGTACGTGTAAGACCTATCTTCTTGATAAATTTCATGACTCTAGGTCAACGGGAAGTACCCTATAGGTTTTGATTCCCTTACAAGCGCCATAAACGGAGCATTTAAACGGCCATATCTTTAGTTTGCGTTGACTTGAAAGTTTGATTTTTACACTGCTCCAAGGGGTAGCCGACTTGAGTATTTGATATTAATTTCAGCTTGATTCCTCATCGCGTTCCTGAAAAAAGGGTCTTGACAAACGGACAAACGGACAACAAAGTGATCCAATAAGGGTTCCTTTTTAAAAATACGTAGATATCACCATTTAATAATCACCATCTACGCGATACTAAGTAATCCCCACATACATTCATCACCCCGCTTATTAGCTTTGAACTCAGCAGAGAGATAAATTCGGTGTATTCACTGTCAATGAACTTTCGATGAGGTGAGCATCGGTTTGAGCGACAGATGAAAACCAATCGGGTCTATTTGATGTGACTAGCTGTGTACCGTTAAACAGGGTGAATAGAAACGAAGGGGTGAATAGAAACAAAACGGGTTTTCACTTTAATATCATAATATTGGTTGTCTAAGAAAGTAACTTTATCTTTTTATATCTATTCAATAAAATCGGAGACCACAAATTCTGCAAACAAGATTTAAATAACGTTATAATCCCCTTCAAAGTTTTGTGCCGATTTGCCCCTGCATTCATATTTAGTCCGTTTGTTACGTAGTTTTTGGTAGTGGGTTGGACAGATTTTTAGGGTTTCCTTGTTATATGGGAATGGGAGTTGTCTATTCTATTAATCAAATAATGAACTTGCTAGCCTATAGACATATTAAATGTCACTTTCCCCAACTATCTACAATTTTGTGAATCGCCAATGCTGCCGCCATAAGGAAAAAGGACGTATCTACACAAAACGAAGTAATCGATTTCCGACCTTAAGTCCAACCGTAAAGAAAATAATACTGACCAGAGACTAAACAAAGTCCCATTATATCAGTGAATGCAATTGGTGGAATCATCATCATCATATCAGCCGAAAGACGTCCACTGCTGGACATAAGCCTCCCCCAAGTGTTGCCGCAACAACCGGTCCTGTGTACTTGTCACATCCATCGGCTACCCGCGACCCTCACTAAGTCATCGGTTCATCTTGTGGGAGGCCTTCTAACGCTGCGTCTTCCGGTACGCGGTTGCCACTCCAGAACTTTTCGGCCCCATCGACCATCTGCTCTACAAGCAATGTGCCCTGCCCACTGCCACTTCAGTTTGGCGATACTTCGGGCTATGCCGGTAACCTTTTTTTTTTTTTTTTTTTTTTTTTTATAGGATGGGAAATCATCAAATGACCCCTCCCGCTCTGGGTGGAGCGGCAGGGAGTGTCAGACTTTTACTGACTAAAACCCACCCTTTAGTCCTCCTAGTGCCTTTCTTCCCAGGGCCGCGGTAACTCTTTCGAACAAATCCGTAACCCTGGTAGGCTCTGGCCCTAACGGGCCCCGACCCATGCTGACGTCCGTTGGCTCGGCGCGCGTAGAACACAGCGCGCCGTCAACCCGGGCCTGTTCTGATCGGACGGCGAGCTACCCATTGCTCGCCGTCCACAGGCATCAGTCACTGCGCCATGCTCAGGAGCATCATTTCCTGGGCGGCGCAGTGGCTGACGTTCAACAGGAGGGGGTGAAATGGGGCCATTACTGGCACTCCATTTCAGCCCCCTCCGGAGCCCTTTGTAGGGGCCCTACTGCGGCTGCTGCGGTAGCAGCAGCCGCAGTGGAACCGGCAATGGCGGCAGAAGAAGCGGCGGCAGCGGCGGCGGTCGCGGCAGAGACGGCGGTGGCGGAGGGCTTCCTCCTGTTTCCGGCTTTGGTGGGTGGGGCGCAGGCCCTACCCCCAGCCCAGTGGTCGGCCGGCTTGCCAGCTGCCGCACAGACTACGCAGTGCGGCGCGGCGACGCAAGAGCCGGCCCTGTGACCGGGCTGACCGCAGCGGAAACAAAGACCGCTGCGGTCCACCTCCGAGGTGCATTGTGCTCCCACATGGTGGCCCACTTGGCACCGGAAGCACCTCAGAGGTCGGGGTTCCAGCAGTTTGACCTGCGCGGAAACCCAACCCACCAAAAACCTTCGGCCCTCCGTGATGGTTTTGGCCGCCGACACGGGGCAGCTCACCACAATGGTGCGCGTGCCCGTGTTGTCAGGACGTAGGGTGCCCGCCTTCACCTCCTCTGCTGAGCACCCCCCCGTCCTAACGACGGCGGCCACCACCTCCGCCTCCGTGACGGAGTCGTCCAGGCCCAAGATGCGCATGTCGATGCGCTTGGTGGGCCTGGACACTCGGGCATCGTCCGCGCTTAGGGACGCCCTGAGCCTTTCGGCTAGAGCGTCCGCGGTTGGGCCGCTGGCTGCCCCGGGGATCTCCAGCATCCGGGCCCCAGTCATGGTGACCCGGAGCCGAAGGCCCCCCACGATGCCCAGCTCACCAAGGTTCACTGCCTCCTTCGCCTTGGTGAGCACGTCCGCGTACGTCACGCCCCTCTTCGCCGCGTCCGGCTGCAGCGTAAGAACTACAGCCGCGGTCCTCGGGGGGCGCAGCGCAGCCGCGACGCTTCGCGCCTTCTGCCGCCGCTTCCTCTCCCGCCTCTTGGCCGCCCTGGCTGCCTTTCCCGCCTTCCTCTTCTCCCCGGCCACTTGCCATTCGGCTTGAGCCGGGGGAGGAGCTGAAGGCGAGGAAGCCGGGGGGAGCTGCTGCTCAGATGGCGCAGGAGCCTTCGCCTTCCGCGCAGCAACCCCACCCTTCCTCTTCCTTCCCGGGGCCGGGTCCGGTTTTCCCGGCACGGGCTTCGCGGGTGCCGGCCCGGACCCTTTGTCCTGGCCGGACGACCCCGGTGTGGCAGCCACGGCGGCCGCATAAGACGCCGCCTTTTTCTGGCCTGGGGGGGCCTTCCCACTCGCCGCACTCGCTAGCGGGGGGCGCAGGACGATGCCCTCCAGGACGGAGAACCGCGCCTGGAAGGCAGCCAACTCCTGCCGCACGAGGTCCAGCACCTGGCTCTCCTGCGGCACGGGCTGGCTGTCCTTCTTGCGCCCCCCTTGCGGCGCCCCCTGTTGGCCGGCTCCCCGGAGCCTGGCCAGGTCTGCGCGGAGCCCCTCGTTCTCCTTTCGGAGACGCTCCGTGGCGGCAGCTAAGCGGGCGACCTCCGCCCGCAGCTCGGACATCTCGTCCGGCGGAGGCCCACCTTTGTTAGCCTCCGCTGCCGCCAGAATGGAGGCCATCGCCTCGCTTATGGCCTTGTTCTTAGAGGAAAGCTTCCTCTTCAAGGCCACATCGCGAAGCGCGGCCTCCACCACCTCCGCAAACCCGGCCCTCCGAACCCGCTCCTGTCCGGAGTCATCCGGCTCACCGCCGGAGGACTCCGAACCAGGAGCCCCGCGGCCGCCATCTCCGGGGGGTCCGCCAGCATTGGCTCTCTGGCCAGCCTCCTTGGAGGCAGGGACTCTGCCCTTGCCTCCGTCTCGGCCCTTACCCCGCCTACTGGTGGGGATCTTTCGGGCCGAGACCACCTCCTCGCTGCAGGACGACCCCCGGTCGTCCTCCGGTCTGGGCCGCTTCCGGAAGGACCTGGGGTCCTCTGCTGCAGTCCCTGCCCCCTCGGGTCCCGAGCCCGCCGAGCTGAAGGTCGCCAGGTCGTCAGAGTCCAACTCGGACTCCGACTCTACACCCACGCGACGCTCAAGCGAGCCCTCCTCCCAGAACAGCGCGCCTCTGCCCGCGCTATGCCCGGCCGACTCTTCGTCGGGTGGGCTAAAATTATACCCGATCAGTTCCTGAAAGGACGGTTTGGATCGGGGGCCTCCTCGGCCACTGTTGCACTTGGCAAGCGGAGAGTGGATAACACTGTTGCCCCCCCCAGAATACGAGGGGCTTGACGCGCAAGGCGTGGCGGATTCCCGGACTGCTGTGCAGTCCGAACCGCCCTGGGGTACGTATTCTCTTTCAGTGCTATCCATTTTTTCCTTTTAAAGGGTGCGGTCCCTGTCTCCCCTCCTCTCTCCCTCTCTCACTGCTTGCTCGCTGCCCTCACAGTCACGTCTGATGATCAGACGCGTACCAGAGAGCAGCGAGCAAGTCAATGAGACGCACACCGTCCGAGGACCCGAACACTGCTCAAGTCTCCGAACGGTGTGCCCCTCTTGTGTCTCTCTTGGTCTGGTCTCTCACTTGGGACCTTCCGGCATGAGTGGCTCTACCGGCAAAGCCCCCAAGATCACTGAGACACGCAAGCCCCACCACGACGGCAACGTGGAGACACGGTTGGTGGGGTATGCCGGTAACCTTGGTTCTCTTGCGGATATCATCATTCCTGGGCCTAAACCACCAACTCTTAAAGCAGTATTACTTCAATATTACTTCCAGTGGGAAAGAGACGGAACTATACGTCCTGTATAGCTCCGTCTCTTTCCCACTGGAAGTAATATTGAAGTAATACTGCTTTAAGAGTTGGTGGTTAGGCCCCAGGTCATCGGTCCACCTTGTGGGAGGCCTTCCAACGCTGCGTCTTCTGGTACGCGGTCGCCACTCCGTAATATAACTCTTCGGCCCCATCGACCATCTGTTCTGCGAGCAATGTGCTCTCCCTACTACCACTTCAGTTTGGCTATGTTGGTAACCTTGGTTCTCTTGCGGATATCATCATTTCAGATTCAATTGTCGGAATACCAAAATAAAAAGGATTGATCAAGTAACATTTTTAATCTTTTGACAATCGCCAACGCTACGCTACCGCTGACAGAATTTTACTTGTCTAAATCTTCAGAAAAAAGACTGTTTGAGTATTTAAAGAACGAAAACTGCCCCCCACTTATCCGTACTAATATGATAAATGCGAAAGTAACTCTGTCTGTATGTCTGTCTGTTACGCTTTCAAGCTAAAACGGCAGAACGGATCGTCATGGATATGAAAAAAGACATAGGCTACTTTTTTATGCAATAAAAACACAAGTACAAAAGCCTCGTCAAACAAAATAACCGATCACCACTTCATAATCAGAATCCCTAATCATTGAATTCCATAACTGAGCTCGATATTGTTTTCATAGCCGCTTTAAATCGCTTTAAAGCTCAGCTTTGAGTGGCAGCGGGCGTCGCTGCATGTGTTGAATCGTACATATTTGATGCGCCACGCTTCCGTATAACCGCTGATGGGTTAGCTTGTACTGTTCATGATGTGAGAGAATGCCTGTAGCGTTTTAGGGTTGATAATGTGTTTGGTGTCAGTATTGATGTTGATTGCTGATAACCTAACAAGGTTTATGAATATCTGGTTTATCCTGATGTTTGTTTGGAACTCACAGATTGACACAATGTCGGAATAAAAATAAGGAGACTTGTAAGAAAAACAATGAAATTGTTCCAGAGATCGCAGGGGATGGAACGGTATAAAAAGAGAAAGAGAAGGCCTTTGCTCAGCAGTAGAACGCAAATTAGGATAAAAATAAATCCAGTTCAGCAATAGTCCACCACTCTCCCACTGGATTCAAGCAGTTTGTCACATTTTCATTCTTATAATAACAGTTTTGATGTCACCAACTGTTTCAGACTGCTTGAAAAGACATTTCTGAGGAACTAATTCGTCGTTTCTTGCGAGCAATTTTTTTTTAACTCACATTTTTTATGTTTTGATTTTTTTCCTTAAAGTATACCAGCTACCTAACATTCCCTACCTAACAAAGAACGATAAACGTTTGTGTATAAAAATTGGACCGAAGCAAAGCCGGGGTAGGTTACAAGCTATTCGATGTAGATACACTTTTAACTCGTCATACCTTTCATAATGTGTTATTCTAAATTAATAGGCTTTCCTAAATGATTATCCACACATCTAAGTACCAACTAGAAATTTGACTTTGGGCAAAGGTCAATGACTCGCCCCCTATTGCACTAGACTTAAACATATCTAGCGAAATGTAGGCTCAGTATAGGCTGCAGTCTGCCCCTTCGTGGTATGCAAACGTGACTATTTATCATGACTGTACTTAGCTATGTATGTATGTTAGGTTTTAGTTAATAGTTAGTCTATGTAAGGTTTTCAATCATCTCAGTAGGTATGTTTCTACTAGCTCCTGTCAGCGGCTTCGCCCGGTTGAAGGGATACTAAGTATTTTGTCTTAAGACAGGATAGGGTCTACCCTTATGGCGAGTTTCATTCAAATCTCTTCAGCCATTAAGACGAGTGGTGATAAACAGCTGTTTGTTACCTCTCATGTTAAATACATCTTAGTTTTATTTGTATCTTGGTGGTTTTTACTCTTCCCGTGCAATTTTTTTTGTGCAATTTATTTTTTAAATTTTTTGCTTCATATGAACTTTAAGGCTAAATTAGTTGAGCCGTTCTAGAGTTTTGCGCTTAGCAACACATTTAGCGATACATTTTTATTTAAAAAGAAGATTTAGAGGTAGTATGGATCACAACTTACTAGCGTCGCGCCTCGGCTCCGTATAGGTTCAGATTATGTACAAAAACCTTCTTCGTTTATTGCTCTTTCTATTTAAGAAAGCGTCTCAAAATCCGTTTCGTAGTTTAAAAGAAGTAATTGGAGATACAGGCAGAAGCAGACAGTGACTTTCATACTACTCTTATCAAGAGATTTCTGCCACTTCAGGTTTGTTATAGTTTTCCAGTTTGAAAAGGTCCTGATGAAATGGCTGTCAATTTTATCTATGACTGAGGGGCGATACAATTTAACTTTGAATGAGAGAATATTCGAGTAGTTTTCACTTATCTGCTATTCAAAGAGACATAATGTACGTATATGGTAAGGGACGAAAGAATTATTAAAAATATTGATGGTGAAAACGAAGAAATGTACCTATCATGTATAAAGCAACGAATTATGATTCCTCCACAACACATGGCAGAGAAATATTTTACACTTCAGAGCGATTCTTTATTTTTAGATACGTCGCTCATTTTAACAATTTTCAGCAAGTTATCGCATAATACCGTCGTCTACCTTTTAAAAAGCACTAACTACTGACATTTCAGCTTAAAACAGAAAAATCAAGCACATTTCTACCACGCTCCGTCAGTTTTCCTACACTTGAAATCCCCAAAAAAATATCGTCAACGCCTGTCGCGATCCCTGACTTACCAGCATTAAAGAGTTAAAATAAAAACGTTGTAGACTGACATTATAACGAATTCATTCCGGACATCGACGGAAAAATATTACGATTTCAATATCAGTAAAAGCAAATGGCAGACAGAGGATTTAAAACTGCATGAAAAACAGCACACCATAAAATTCGCTGCGAAAAATTTGTCGAAAAACATTTTCCATTTTAACCATTTTTCGGCAACTACCCCCCTCCCCCATGCCTCCTGTCCTTATATACAACGTCACACACACACATAAACTTAATGTAATTAACTGTTCAATTTTGTATAAATACTTTAGAGTGTGCGTTTTATACGCAAGTATGTGTAATAGTACAGTCACGTACGAATGCGCTGGTGTGGGTTTATTTTATCCAACACTGTTTCGTGTGTATTGACGTGGGGTAAAATGGGGTGGTTCACCCCCACTTGGGGGGTGATGACGATGACTGCGAGTCTGCGCAGTTGCTGGAAAGGGATGGAGAGACAAAAATATATGCCTATAGTCTAGCCATGATTAATACTAGTGATTTAACCAGGAATCGCCTGTTATTATGGGCTGTTGATGAATGATTGTTCTTTAGTGTTTACTGATGATTCGATGTAATTTCGATGACTGTTTTGGCTTTAACTGGAAAAAATGTTTTGTAGAAAAATTTGCAAAAATTAGTGACAAAAAACCCATACTGATTAAAATATAAAACATTATCAGAATAAGTAATCATCACATATCATTGTAATAAGTCTTAAACTCCCATAAGTCTTTCAATATCATCAGATATCACCTTCAAAGCTCAAATTATTATGTACAAACCACAGTTTTAGCACAAAAATCACTCACACGCCTTTTGAAACGAAAAAACTTGCCATCTTGTAATTAAAAAACAAAGATTTTTTTTCTTCTTTAGAAAATTATAAAACTACATTAATTTTCTTCTCACATTTCTGAGCAAAATGAAATAATGAAAAAGCTATAATCATTTCTAATAGCCATACAGTCTAGACTGATCCCCCTTTGAACCAGCGCAATGATAGACGTTCTAACGTTACGACCTACCCCAGTGTTGATTCTCCCCCAAGGCGTTTGGACAGTCAAAATTCTATTATTACCAGTCCAATGAGTTTCGAGATTAGTTGCCGCAAACTGGTATTTTGATGGTCAAACCTATTAATATCTTTACCCCTCTTCGATCATCGATGGGCAGCAGAATTAACCAGTAATTTTGGATTTGAAAATAATCTTCAGTTTTCGTGCATATTCGTCATTCTCTAGACTTGTTATGGACATAATATTTAAATACAATTTGGCTCAATTAGGATTTCATTTGATAGAAGCTTTCAGTACCTATCACTTCCAACACGCCTTTTGTAACGTAAATTGCTACCAGAGTGGTCATGTCCATTTTATTTCATTACAAATGATAAAGTTACGTATTTGGTTAATAAAATAGCTTTTGAACTAATTCTTCTCCAATGTGACTAATAATATTTATTTGTGTAGTGGTTAAGAAGTTTTTTAATGAGGTCGATATTTCCTAGCAACAGTTGTCTGTGACAGTATCTCTTCAAATAGGTTTTGGCACTCAAAAAATATCGAAATCGCTCGTTTTATCTCGTTAGTGATGGGATGCATGTAGAAACCTCCTCATATAGCGCAATTTGTTCCATCAGGTACTCAACTGAACCGAGCGCTCGGCGCATCCAGGGCAGTCTCACCTAACACCTTATAAGACTGGCCAATCCTTCCCTTGCGGTGGTAGGGCTAACACCCGCCTGGTTCGCAGTCACCCTCACCGACGTCAAACAGCCTGCAGTGTTTCGTCGACGCGTGGGAGTACTGCCTCAAGGCATCTTCTGGGCACGCTCGCTCCATCATAGACCTCATCCATCGTTTTCCATCAGGCGTGATCGAGGTCAAAAGCTAGCCCATTCCTCAATTAAAAAAGCGATATCAGGAGTAATGCTTAAGAGAATTAGCAGGGGTATTCTTGACAAATTGCAGGATAATTTAAAATTAGTTTTCAGTCATTGACCCTACATATTATTATGTCAATGACTAAAAACGAATTTTGTTACTGTCTCCAAAAGCTTGCTATATCATCCTGGTGGTCTTCAAGTCAAGAGTGAATAGGTTACTTCTAAACAGGCATGCATCATTGTCGACCACATGATCGTTTGACATCAGGTGAGATTGAAACGCAAGCCTATCAATAAAACACCATAAAATAATATTCTTATCTTTTACATAGTCCATCAACTATTATTATTAAGTACTTAAAACTTCTCTTATGAACTAAAAGGCACATCAGCACATTCCTTTCCAAGCACAACCTGCTGAATCCCTTCCAATCTGGTTTTCGATCTGGACACAGCACTACCTCGGCACTCGTGCATATTACGGATGATATCAGGTCTGGCATGGAAATGGGGAAATTAGCGGTACTAGCACTGCTTGACTTTAGCAATGCTTTTAATACGGTTGATTTCGACATTTTGCTTGCCATTATGTACTCTTTTAACATATCTCCTTCGGTAATTGACTGGTTTCGTAGTTACCTGTTTGGCCGCCGGCAGCGTATTTGCATTGAGGAATCTTTCTCTTCTTGGTGCGACACCTCAGCTGGTGTGCCACAGGGTGGCGTGTTATCTCCTCTACTTTTCGCACTTTTTATTAATTCTATCACTCAACGACTGTCTTCTTTCTACCACTTGTATGCAGATGATCTCCAAATTTACACTCAAGCCTCCCTTGGAGAATTATCTGATGCCATTGAGAATATAAATAAGGACCTCGCTCGAATAGGTGACTGGAGTGCTGAGTTTGGGCTGAAGATTAATCCAACAAAGACGCAGTTCATTGTTGTTGGTAGTTCCCGGACTGTCTCTAAGATTGACTGGTCGAAACTTCCCCAGGTTTCTTTTAATAATACCAACATTCCTGTAAGTCACGTTGTGAAAAACTTGGGGATTTATATCGACAGTACTATGTCCTGGACTAAGCAACTGCAGGAAGTAAGTCGTAAACTGTTTGCTTCTGCGGGCTCCCTGAGGCGTCTTCGCAATTTTCTTCCCATCACCACCAAAATTGCGATAGCACAATCTCTTCTTCTCCCTATTCTGGACTATGCTGATGCCAGCTATCTTGATCTCACCCAAGACCAATTGGACAAGCTTGAGCGACTTCAAAATCTCTGTATCAGGTTTATATTTGGCTTGCGCAAGTATGACCACGTTTCTGAATTTCGTACTAAGCTCAAATGGCTTCCTATTCGCCTTCGCCGGAATGCCCATATACTTTCTTTACTTTATAATGTGCTCTTTAATCCTTCTAGTCCTTTTTATCTTAAAGAACGCTTTCAGTTCCTCTGTGACACGCATTCTAGGTCCTTGAGATCATCGGAAAATCTAAAATTAAGTATTCGTATGCATTCTACTTCCTTCTTTGATAAATCATTTAGTATACAAGCAGCACGTTTATGGAATGCATTACCCATAGAAGTAAGGCGTGCTCAAACGCTACCAGCATTTAAAAAAATGGTGAAAGAGCATTTCTTTTCACTCTAATTTTCTCACTCCTTTCCCAATTATATATTTTGGTATTTATTAGTATATTAACTGTTATTGTATTTGTGTATTTTATGTTATTATGTATATTTAGTATTATTTAGAACTTTTGTACACTGACAACCCTAAATCTATCTCCTTTCGTTCAGTCCATCCAAAGGTTGTCTGTAAGAGATTGCCTTGTGCGATAAGACCGCCCATTGTACACTTATTTTTATAAATGTTTGTCCTGTTCTTGTAATGAGGTGTACAATAAAGTATAAAATAAATAAATAATAAATAAAAGGGTTATGAATATAAATGTGGATATCTATCCACATTTATATTCATAACCCTTTTATTTATAGCCCCTTTATAGACCCTTTTATAGGAGAGGAAGAGTGAGGCCAAAGGAAAGATGGATGGATTGTGTGAGGAGCGATATGAAAGAATAGGGAGTTAGTGATAGTGTGACGGCTGATAGGACAGAATGGAAGAAAAAAACGTGTTGCACCGACCCCAAGTAACATGGGATAAGGGCAGGAAGATGATGACCTTAAACTTTTCTTATCTGACCAACCCAATTCCAATTCTGGACTTGTGGATTCCTACAATAGTAGATTTGAAAACATAGACATTTTTAATAAATTTAGGAAATCTGTAGTCGATTCTATACTAGCTTTTTTTTTTATTAGTGATGGGTTTGCTCTTGACTCTAGTCAATGTCAGAGAGGACAGAGACAAAGTCTACAATGGAGCGAGCTTACCCAGAAGGAGCCTGTTCACTCTAACTTTGAAGAGATTAGGGTTGTAAGCTTTTGGAAACAGAAGCTGGCAGAGAGTTCCACTCCTTTGCTGTGCGCATTATAAAAGACGTTTGGAAACGCTTAGTGCGAATTGGTAGTGTAACTTTTTTTTCCTCGTTTTCTATCTACGGCATAAGAAAGCAATCATTCACAACTTCATTCAATTCCTCAACCATTTAATTTAATCGTTCGCTTCATTCACTCATGTATTCTGTTTACTTTTTTGTTCTCAAGTAGCATTGAATATCATCAAATTAGTAATAAGTGGATAATGTTGCTAGTAGTATAATAAGTGTTTTGTTAAATTATTAACACATTATGTATCACATTTAATTGTACTCCTGTTTTTTATCCCGAAAAAAAATAAAAAAACCCTAACTAAAAACTACAAAGTCCTACCCAGTAAAATACGTCCCTATAATTTAAAGAGACCTACACATTTATGACGACAATCCATGTACGATTAGAAATTAACATTACATTTGCAGTAACAAGTTTTCATACGGAGAAACAATAATATATATTCAAGTTCTACTCGGAATTTGAACCTTGGACCCTTTGACCAGCAAGTTGTGCTAATAGCACAATAGATAAGCTTTACATCGCGGTAGGATCAGATTGCCAATTTATTGGTAATAGGTTCGAATCCCTGGTGATAATTTCCTGTGTTTTTAGAGTTCCTTTAGCTAGATTTTAATAGGAAAAAGTTTCCTTGCTATCTTTTTAGGTCCCGGACATGCATCATGAGAAGCTCGTGGCTTAATAATTACAGTCGCACAGGTCGATCTTCAACGGGTCGTTTTTCAAGGTTAAGCAACGCTTGCCAGGGTCTGTGGATGGGTGACCATCTTAACATATCGAGTTTCCTCCGTACTTCAGAAAGCACGTTAAGCCGTTGGTCCCAGCTGTCATTTGTAGATCTTTGGCAGTCGTTACGAATTGTCAGAAGCTGGAAAATCTGACACCAGTCTTACCATGAAGTACCGTGTTACCCAGTTAATTGGTTGTGGAGGTCTAGTAGGCAGCCGCTCCACGTTTAATACTGGTATTTAGCTGAATCCTGTTTGACTGGAAGCTGACCCCAATAAAGTTGGAAAAAGGCTAGGCAGATGATGACACGCATCATGACAGCTAGTTCGAGATGGCGCAAGAAAAATTGTTTGAAAAGATATTTCCCACTGCTGGGCAAAAGTTTCCTGCCTTTTCCCAGTGTTTAGATAATATAGGCAAATAAAAAAATGGGATTGATATGGGAACGGGAAAAAATGTTTTGTCCAAAAAAAGAAATTACTTTTTAATTAAAAAAAGCTTATTTGATTTGAGTTCAATTTGTGTCAGGCACATACATTATTTTTATTAAACGATTGTATGAATCTTAAAGCCAACAGTGAAGTTGTAAGCTAGAAGAAAAATTACGTACGGAACCCCGTAGAAAGCACTTGATTCTTCCTTACTAGAATTATTGTGTTTTCCTAGAAAGTGTTTACGAATATTACCGCCATCTTACACAATTTAACTTTATTGGTATAAACACATGAGCAGTAACAAAAAAAAAAAAAGTTGTTCATGAAAACAGAATTAGAAATAGCTTTGAGAAAATTCTGTATTTAAAAAAAAACTTAGTTTCTGAAAAAATATTGTGCAAAGAAAGTGTACCTACCAATGATTTTTTTTTAAATAATTGTTGAGTCTTAATAGATAACCAAACCAAACAAATCTAGCCTATTTAAATTTTTAATTACGTATTTGTTTTTTAGGGTTCCGTGCCGAAGGTCAACGGGATCCTATTACTAAGGCTCCGCTGTCTGTCCGTCCGTCTGTCTATCAGTGGGCTGTATCTCATGAACTGTAATAGGTAGACAGTTCAAATTTTCACAGTTTGCAGAGTTCGCAGAGTTTGTATTGATATAATATTCACTATAAAAATTAAAAAAAAAAACATATTAAAAAATTAAAGGGGGTCGCCATACATGAGACGTGTTTTTTGGAGTGTTTTGGTATGTGTCATTCTTGGCGCAAATAAACGCTGTTCATTTATTTATTTAAAACTTTACGCACACAGCATATGTACAGAGGCGGACTTAATGCCATAGGCATTCTCTACCAGTCAACCTTTGGGTGATGCAGAGAATAGGGGAAAGCGCAAAATAAATGGAAAATAAAACCTCCTCCTCCCCTCTTTCTTTTCTTTCATAACCACTTCATCCACTTCTCTTAATACAAACCGCCAATCACACCAAAATAATCCACCACAGATAGTTTTAGCTAACAGTTACAAAGCCGTTAATACACAATACCTGCATCACACGTGGCCATTTCAATCTAAGCGCTGGCGATACACCGGTCTTTTGAACTAGAAACAGATCCATCCCTAGTCTCGACTATGGTTTAAAATGGTTGCAGTCCGTAACGGTACTAGTTGCTTCACTATTGGGATTAACTGTTCGGCTGGAGTGGAGTTTTATTTTAGAAGTGTTACTGTTTCTTTGTAGACCGAATAACTTGTAATACAGTGATAATTAATATAAGATGGCAAGCTATATGGATGGGAAATCATCAAATGACTCCTCCCGCACTGGGCGGATCGGAAGGGAGTGTCAGACTCTTACTGACTAAAACCCATCCGTGCTCCTCGTAGTGCCCTTTGCTTTCCAGGGCCGCGGTAACTCTTTCGAACAAAATCCGCAACCACGACGGTGAGCTTAAAGTTGAGTTTTTTCTCAGCAAACCTTTGAGTTTGAGAGAGATCACAAGAGGGTAGGATCTAGTAACAATTTTGAAATAGTATGAAAAAAATAATACATAAAATAATATTACAGTAGTTATATTTTTGTGTAATACAAAGATAAAAATTAAGTAAGTATACAAAGATGTCAACATCATCATCGTCATATGCCGAAAGACGTCCACTGCTGGACATAGGCCTCCCCCAAGTGTCGCCACAACAACCGGTCCTGTGCGTCTCGTATGCATCGACTATCCACGACCCTCAACCGAACTCCAAAATAACAAATGGTCACGGGCCACAGACTGTAGGCAGTCAAAAATGGCAATGCCAAGTCTACATCCGCGATTAACAAAACGACTACTCAGCCTAAGTAAAAATGACCTCAGAACAATAATAGGGACAATTACGGGCCATTGCCCCCTAAACAAACATCTTTATAACATAGGCGCCACGGACAGCCCACTATGCAGGGGCTGTTTTGACGCCGAAGAATCAGCCGCCCACGTCATCCTGGAATGCGAGGCTGTGGCTACTCAACGTGAACAAATCCTCAGAACGGTGAGGTCGCTCCGCGAAGCCTGTGAAGCTTCCAGGAAACTTCTGTGCTTCTGGGCGGAGCTAGGCTGGCTAACTTAGCCAGGACACCTACGCACAACGGACCGAATGAGAGTCTAAGTGCGGGTAAAAGAGTCCCTACTCTACTCTACTCTACTACTCTACCCACGACCCTCACCAGGTCATCGGTCCATCTTATGGGAGGCCTTCCGACGCTGCGTCTTCCGGTACGCGTGCATTAGTATATCTTACTCAATAACAAAAGGGAGTCGTCAAGTCTATTACAAACGTAACAATTAGATGAGTCAAGAGTTTTTCTTGAAATCGTTAGATGTTGTGGATGAGTAATATCAAAGACCTACAACTATTAATTTATCATGGTAAGGTGCCTATACAATGTTTTTAATAATGACGTGTAGTTAGGTCTTAGATTGGTAGAATATGCGTCTTCATCATTATCATCATCATATCAGCCGAAAGACGTCCACTGCTGGACATAGGCCTCCCCCAAATGGGAAGGTTGCCACTAATCGCCACGCTTGGCAGGTGGGTTGGCGATCGCAGTGTAGCTGTAGCAATGTTCCTACAGAGTGCTTGCTGCTGTCTCTGGTGAGTCCTTATTCGCCTCTTACGACACCCAAGGGAAGTGATGGGATGTTGCTATTCTTTTACGTCCGACACCATACGGAATCGATCAATATTCGTCTTCTGATAAGCTGAATTGAACTGATCAGAAATTATTCACCACGTTTGGAAAACCGACTGGTTATTTGGAATTTCTATGTTCACCCGTCACTGTTCATGCTTCTTACAAATATTAATATAGTTTATGTATTACTAGCTGTTCCCCGCGGCTTCCTTCTCGTCAACTGGCTACCTACCTACCTACCCTACCATTTTTTTTTTTGAGGATGGGAAAATATCAAATGTCCCCTGGATCAAATGTCTCGCTCTGGGTGGAGCGGCAGGGAGTGACAGACTTTTGCTTACTAAAACCCACCCATGCTCCTCTTAGTGTCTTTTGCGATCCAGGGCCGCGGTAACCCTTTCGAACAAAATCCGCGACCCTGGCAGACTCTGGCCCTAACGGGCCCCACCTTTTGCTACCTACCCTACCCATTTTCTTTTGTCTTTTTTTTTAAACCTTCCCTGTTTTCTGGCGAACAAAGTAAAAAAAGAATAAGCGAAATAGGTAAAGCCGTTCTCAAGCTATATCGTGACCGTGGTGCTCATTTTTATTTTTTTAAATTAACTAATATTCTTTAAAGTAGCTTCGTCAAAATAGAGGCCGTATTCTGTGTGACAGCAACTTTCTTAATCACTTTAATTTACTTTAGTACCTGTTATTTACATTATTTACACGAATGAAATGTCATCACTCAACGAAAGTGTATACTTTTGCGAGAATTGTCTAAAACTAAAAATAATAAATTTACACCACCAAATAAATCTCTTTTGAAAACCTTCACAAATGTGGAATTTCAAGTAGGTACTCCAATATAAACCCTTTCTGAAGATATTTATTCAATTGACTGTCAGAAAAGCCAATGCGGAACCACCGACTGAAAAGCTTCCACGGCCTACAGCATCCTACTTCAAAAGATCTGACGGTGCATAGCTAATTCTAAAGACAAAGTAAAAAGAGCCCATCATCCTGTTCACTGACACTAACTAGCAGGGCAAGCTGCATTTACTTACAGAAATAAGTATAGTTAATGTAGCATAAGGCCGCCTTTCCACCAGAAATGTGCTAAGCAGCTATGCTGCAAGAATGTAAAAGCTAAGCTACAAACTTTTTTTATTTTTTTTATTTATGATTTAGCTAGCTCTTGACCTCGATCACGCCTGATGGAAAGCGATAGATGAGGTCCATGATGAAAGCGAGCATGCCCAGGAGATGCCCTGAGGCACTGGTACTCCCACGCGTCGACGAAACACAGCACGCTGCTTGACGCCGAACTCCGGTGGGAGGGTGGTCGCGAACCAGGCGGGCGTTAGCCCTACCACCGCAAGGGAAGGATTGGCCAGTGTTATAAGGTGTTAGGTGAGACTGTCCAGGATACGCCGAGCGCTCGGTTCAGTTTAGTGTCTGATGGAACAAATTGCGCTACACGAGGAGGCTCCTTCATGCATCCCTAAACTATGTGACCATTTCCACTGGTGCCCAGCTATGTAGCGGAGCGAGCAAGATGTGCTATGAAAACCCACGGCCTCATGGTAGCTGTGCGCCTGCTATAGGTACACTGTTCTGCACATAGATACATCACTCGTGACCATCCATAACACGCATCCATAGCACACATCCATAGCTCGCATCCATAGCATGCATCCAAAGCACGCATCCTTCTATAAAAACGTAGCTTATTCGAATCAGTTTCCACTAGTGCTATGCTATGTAGATCAATGAATATGATTGGTGGATATCAAACGCATCCATAGCATCGTTGCAAAGCACATCTCTGGTGGAAAAGCAGCCGGCTACAGTTCCAGTAAAGATGTGCTAAGCTACGTAGCTATGGATGTGTTTGATGTCCACCTATAGAGTAACTTGATAGCCAAGCTTAGCGTAGCTCTATTGGAACAAGGGCTCAACGAAGCTATGTTTTTTTTCCTTTCTAATTAAAGCTTTGTAACTAGTTTTGTGACAAAACGATGCGGCTATTATAAAGCTTATTTGCCAGTCTCCTTTCTCTTCCTTCTACCTATAGATGTTCTTATCTGTGTTGCGATGAATGTGTACCTATTTTCTTAATATAAGTATAAAATTCTTTTGTTACTGACTGAGTGACTGACAGACAACGCACAGCCGAAACATTTGGTCGTAGAAAGATGAAATTTGGCATGTAGGTTCCTTGGGGAGTTTAAGGGAGCACTAAAAGATGATTTCCCGAGATTCCTACGGGAACGAGAAAAAACGAGATGTGCGCGTACGAAGTCGAGGGCAAAAGCTAGTATGATATACCTGAAACTATAGGACCCGTAGTTTGATTTTCATAGCGGAGCTTGACTTTGGTAGAAAGGATTCACCGAAGCTAGGTATTTTTCGTATCACATCTCAAAACAACTATGATCAAGTAGAAATAGTCAGTTTTTATAGCTTTAGAAAGCCTTATTCTATAAGTTCAGTTGGGAATTTGTAATGATTTACAATGAAAACAAATGAATTGGAATAAAACAAATGAGTTAGGATTGTGTGCAGTCTCTTGAATGAGGCTCGAATTGAATATTGCTGAACTTTTCCATGCCTATGAAACAGTACGCGTTTTATGCGCGAGTGAGGAAACGCGCGTAGGCATCTGGACGGGATATATGTAGCTCTAGTATCTCGGGTACGCGCGAGTACCAACGCGCGAGGGGACGCGCGCGTAAAACGCCTTATCTGGACAGGCTGTACAATAGAGGTAGGTACGCTCATTTATCTGCACTGACTTCTCAATCAACACACACAGGTCCCATCATATTTTATTTGGGGATCAACGTGAAAATGTTTCATTATATACAAGTTGATTATGTATTTACATAAACGTGCAATACTTTACACGACGACTTTAAAACCGGACGTCCCATATATATTTATTAATTTCTGATAATTTTTACATGCTACACCATTTTCACGAGGATTACGGACGTCGGGAAGCGGTGGAGGGTCAGCAAAAATGATTACGCGAAGTCATTTTCGTGGTAGTTTTCCCTAGAAGTATAGCATTTTTCTGTTTTCTATAGGGCTGTCTTACTATAAGAGGTTTTAGATTTTTTTTAGAAATTAACATTCCATCAGTCTGCATAATTATCTGAACTATGTATTTTGGGGTCGGCTTTCAGTCTTTGGGGGTAGCAAATAGTCGACACCAGATAAATTTACAATAACGGTCATTGACCCATCTATGTTTAATTTTGTTGACATAGGTACTTAATTCATAAAACAGAAATAAAGCTGTCCAGGGGGCCTACCACAACCTCTTAAAACAATATTATTTTAATATTACTTTGTAATTTCTGTTGTTGCATTTTCAACTCTCGGCGCTGATCCGAGAGTTGAAAATGCAACAACAGAAATTACAAAGTAATATTAAAATAATATTGTTTTAAGAGGTTGTGGTAGGCCCCCTGGAGTGACATCTATCGTGATCCTCTAAATTTTCTAGTAATGAAAAACGATTCATAATTTACTGTCCAGGTACCTTTTCTTATGGATGGGAAGTCATGAAATTACCTCTTCCGCTCTGGCGACTAAAACCCATCCATCATCACCATCATCATATCAGCCGAAAGACGTCCACTGCTGGACATAGGCCTCCCCCAAGTGTCGCCACAACCACCGGTCCTGTGCGTCTCACCAGGTCATCGGTCCACCTTGTGGGAGGCCTTCCAACGCTGCGTCTTCCGGTACGCGGTCGCCACTCCAAAACTTTTCGGCCCCATCGACCATCTGTTCTGCGAGCAAAACCCATCCATATTCCTCCAAATGCCCTTTGCTTTCCAGAGCCGTGGTGACTCTTTCGAAGAAATTCTGCTACACGTTCGACCCGTGAGGCTGTTATTATTTAGCAATGAGTCCTCCTTTCACCAAAAAAAAAAAATGTCAATTTACTATGTCGAATCAACCATGAATGCTGATGGAATCTCTTACTTTTTGAGCATAAGTAAGTAAGGCTTTAGTACTTTGTTCCATTAGCTATTTCTTATAATTGCTCAATCTCACAAATCGATAAATTTCACTAATAAAGCCAAACGCGGTTTAATAGTTAATAACTTAATGGCTACATTTAGTAACGATACTTAAAATATATATCCGGTATAACTTGGCCAATCAGTTCCACCATTAATTACTTGCAGTTGGCAAGCTTAAATTATATGCCTTTATTTTTACCTTCCATGAAAAATACTAACATTTTTAATGGAACCCAACCCTGATGTAGTAGGTAGGTCAACCCTAGGTACACGATAATGACAGTCATCAAATACCTCAACCTCTTTACTACAAAAACCATAATTTCAGGCAAAAGGCAAGCGACGCCATTTTCACATCTGAAAAGATGAAAATGGCGTCGCTTGCCTTTCGCACCAAACATCAAATTTGCCTTCCCCAAACGTCATCGCTAGATGAGCAGGTCATGTGATTCTCGCATCTGTTCCTCCTCCTTGTATCGTTTCCCCAATGCTAAGGATCATCATTGGCTCAAAACCTTATCTATGACTGTTTCTATACACGCTCAAAGATGTTTGGAGTTATCTGACCAGCGTATAGAGCCTATCTCTAGGTCACTTGCCCTCGACTTCACCAGTAACATTTACCTTCATCAGGTCGTCTTTTCTTTTTTTTAAGGTTCCGTACCCAAAGGGTAAAACGGGACCCCATTACTAAGACTTCGCTGTCCGTCCGTCCGTCTGTCACCAGGCTGTATCTCATGAACCGTGATAGCTAGACAGTTGAAATTTTCACAGATGATGTATTTCTATTGCCGCTATAATAACAAATACTAAACAACAGAATAAAATAAATATTTAATGGGGCTCTCATACAACAAACGTGATTATTTTATAGATGGTAATGGTACGGAACCCTTCGTGCGCAAGTCCACCTCGCACTTGGCCGGTTTTTTTTAAGGATTGGAAATCGTCAAAACTCCTTCCGCTCTGGTAGGAGCGGGAGGGAGTGTTAGACTCTTACTGACTAAAACCCATACGTGTTCCTCCTAATGCCCTTTGCGTGGGCCGCGGTGACTCTTTCGAACAAATTCAGCATCCACTAAATAATTTTAAAAATGCTTATTAATATAATGTTCACTTTTTGTTGACCCTACCACTCACTGCAACGCATGCAGTTAATAATGATATATAGAATTTTGCGAGCGCTCCCTTAATCTGTCGGATTATTCGATGATGCGACGCGACACACCCTGTGTGTGTAATCACCATCATCGGTAATCGTGATACGTTCATCACAGGTGATGAAGACACGTTTATTGTATGCTGTAGAAAAGGTAAAATCTTTCTAGGCTTCTTATATTAGAATTTTTTATCATCCATACGATGATGCAATGTGGTAGCCGCCTGTATATTCATCACCATCAGCGTGTGCAGTCACGTGTGTATAGATTGTTTTTAAAGGATCAAAAACGATGTTTTACAACATCAATATTTTAAAGTGATTTGAGTATAGACAGATGATTTTAAAATGTTGGCTGAACTTAAGAGCGTTTACGCCGCACGACATTTCATGCAATCTTTCAAGTCCTTTTTTTTTAAATGAACGAACGATTTTAATGAAACTTCCTACGCATTATAGGCAGGATACATTATGTCTCTGCCGGGGTTGCGGATTCTGTTCGAAAGAGTCACCGCAGCCCTGCAACGCAAAGTTTACTAGGAGGAACACACAGGTTTTATTCAGTAAGAGTTTGACACTCCCTTCCGCTCCACCCAGAGCGGTAGGAATCATTTGATGATTTCCCATACGTTAAAAAGAAATGAACTATCTTTAACATAGACCCTCTTTGACAAGGTGAAATCCCTCTATTCTAGGCCAAAAACGGGCAGTTTCACTTACCTATGCAATTTGTTGATGGTCGTCAGTTCGTCCGACAATACCCCAAAAGCTATTTTACTTATAGGTAACGCGTCTGAACGGTGAATGGTAATCGATGAAGACTGCGCTTCAGGATCGACAGAATACGAGAGTGTTAGTTCATTCATTCAAACGATACTATCGTTGGCCTTTGGTTTCAAACGCCACTTTCAACCGTGGAGTCTTATATTCGATTCCCATGTCACTCAAAGTGTTACTGAGATTTTAAATCTCTATGTCTTCAGTAGCCCTGGATTTTTTCTGGAATGATATTAATCGGACTTAAAACCTACAGGATCTACAAAATGACGATATCTGACATTGTCTAGGCCCCCTTTCCTTTCCTTGGTCCAATAGCCGAAAAGTTAAAAATCTATGAAAATCACAAGTTCTACCAAAATGCCACGTGGTCGATCTTTAACTTTTTGGACTTTTCACATATCTACAGGCAACTAGGTATAGGCAGAGATATACATACAGGAAGCCAGTGTGTATAATATTTCTGCCTATACCTGCGCGGATAACATGTAAAACCTCACCTTTTCGAAAGCCTTTTAACACAAATTACTAGCTAAAACCATTTACATAGAAAAACTTACAACCTTCAAACATGCGTAGGACGTCAAGTTTTGTCTAAAACCTAGACATTTGCACCTACTGCATTTATGCATTAACTAGAATTCACCTAATGACTACAAAAACTTGTTGTAAAAATAGTCTTTGCAAATGTCAGAGAGCTTAGTGACATTTAAGGGTTACTACGAGTGATGTAGAAGTAATAATAGGCCCATATTCCAAAACTCCAACTCAACTCGAACTACAACTCCAACATGAGCACGAAAATGTCAATACAAGCTTGTCCAATTGACGTTTTCGTACTCGAGAGATGAGCAAACAAATGCAAAAACTTCAATTTGTGACAAGCTCCGATGGAGTTAGAGTTCGAGTTGAGTTTACGTTTTGGAATATGGGCCATAATGTTGTACACTATATTGGCAGGGTTAGATTGATTTGGTCTAATTTTCTTTTTTCTTTGTTGTAGAAGACGGCCTATTGCGTCATTGCTAGAATTGGTACTATCATCTAATAAATATTCTGGCATTTGTTTGCCATAATATCAATAAGCGGGACAAAATGCAGAGGGGAAAAACTCATTACGGTCGAAGAGAAAATTGGCCAAAAAAAACTAACGTTGTTGAAGAGCAATGCTGATTCTTTGGCCGAAAACAAGCCGTGAAGTGACGACTAACTCCTTGCTGATGTCTAATGATTAAATAGCTCATATAGGTCATGAGTTTGAACCCCAATGATAACACTCTTGACGTGAGGAATAACATAGAAGATTCGAAGAGCCCCTCAATAGAAGCTTCAAAAGGGTGTGGATGTGGAGCCGAGTCACAAACCTGCTCCAAAACATGTAACCTAAGTGACCTGTGTGCTGCTACCAACGATGCTGTGGAAGTGTTAACGTTTTGAGCCACCCAAATTTAACCAACTGTCGTGCCAACGACACAAAGAAGAAGAATACAAGCTAGAAAAAATACTATACCTTCTTCGAAACATGATAAAAGCAACCCTTTAAAAAAACATGAAGAAAAATTTTACACCATCATTTACCAAGAGAGAGGTTTTCTCAGAACCCACCACTAGCACACCCATTCCTCTTTACAGACAAGATATCATCACATGTCCTATATTATATCCTTTTATCAAAATAGTCCACACACAACTTCGTATCCATTAAATTCCAATATCAGGTCATTGTGTCCATTGACTAATACCTCGCGGTTAATAGTACCATCACCAAGGGAAAATGTGACGTCAAAAATTCGATTAGCATTTTGATAATGCACCCTCAACTTCAAAAACCAACCTTGGATTGAAAGCTGAAAGTTGAATTTCCAATGGTGGAGAGAGAGCGGTAGTTGAAAAGTTGTGGCAGCATTTTCTATTAGTGATGTTCACGCTATGTTTGAGGGGGTCAGCAGAGATGGTAGTGCCAATGATTGTGGGGAGTTTTGGGATTGACGTTTCGTGTTTTTGGATCAGAAAAGAGGGTAGATATTAGCTTGTTTGGAGATGATTTAGAAGGGAGAGTGAAGGGTACCTTAGGTTTAGTGGTTAGAAGGATCAGTGATGTTTAGGTTTGGTAGCGCGTTTTTTTGTTTGAGATATAATTTTTATATTATGATGGTTTGCCATATAAGGTATGTAAAGGCACTCGTTTATGCAGATACTGTTCTAAATATCAGTAAACGCCAGCTAAGGCTTGTCGCTATACTGAATGTAATGAAAATCGCTTTAAAACCGTTCGTTCAGTTAAACTCACTCAGAAACATGAAGCACTTTTAATAACGACTCCCACCCTTCCTACCTACCCTGTAAGTAAAACAGACTGAATATAATACTACGTAACATGACTTATATACTCCCAACCATACATATTAATGTATGTACATTTTCAAGAACCACACCATGATGCGAGTACACAACAAATACATAAGTACATAAAAGCTATTGATCCACTTTCCATAAAGCTCTTTATGAATATAATGTTCGGTAGGTAAATACTTTATTCTAACAGGCCAAATAACAAACAAATATGATACACACAGGGATATAGCGCTTAGAATATCCTAGATAGCTCACGCACACAGGCAAACGTGCCGAGTTTTATATTAACACGTAAAATCATTATTTGATGATTCCGAGGTACGCGAGTCATCGGGGTGAGGTGGGTGGCTGGAGGACCCCATCCCACTGGCCGAGGGGTCGCCGATGCAGCAGCATTGCAAGCTTCCCATCAGTGTGGCCGGCGAGGCTGGTGACGCCGCGTGTATACCACCTACGCAGCGCGAGACACCCACCGCGCAAAAAATAACTAAAATCTACTAAAAAACTTTCAATATTAAAAAACAACATCACAAAAACGGCCTAAAATTCAAAAAATCGAAATAAAAAAACCAAAATTTGGTGACAAAATTCGAAATTTTGCGCGCATGCGTCTTACGCACCGCTGCCGCCCGCCGACACATTCAGAAATAGTTTTATGCAATAGACGATATTTAATTTTTCTCCACAACACACCATAATCATAATAAATAGTATTTAAGTGAATTTGTAATCAATAGTATTCAGCAACACTTGAACTTTCAAAAAACCGGTTTAATTTTACTGTAAAACTAGTGATAAGGCAACTGAAGGCAGTTTGACTCGGATTTGTCGCACCAGGGCTACTTAACATCAGCGACCATCCGGGGGAAGCAGCTATCAAAAATAAGAAAGAAGAAGAAGAAAAGATCTCATGGGAAGTCCGCGCAGAAGACCATGGCACTATAGACGCGGACTAAAATAAGTTAAATGCGCAAGAAATTGAAAAAAGCTAAGATTTCATAGCTAAGGGGAATCTAGCAAAACAAATAACAACCAGCGCCATTTGACGATAAAGAAACACGTTTTTTCGCAATAGAACAAGTTTTAAGTTTATATCAACCGTTATTACAAGGAATCAATAGAAAAGAGAATTTAAATCTTACGTTTTTTGAGTACATTTAAACAACACTGGTTAATTTTGGAACTTTTAAATATAATTTAAATTGATTTTTATACAAAACTCTCTATATATATCTAGTGAAAAGTAATTTAGTGAAAGACTCTGGACCTACACGTTAAGGCTAAGTGATATTTGAAATATTTGGCAAATAAGTTTTGGGAAAAGCTTTCGACCAATTTCATCAACCGCTCCAGACACTGGTGGATGAAAATAAATAAGCAAAACAAAAAAAAACAAATTCTGTGCCTTAAATTGGCCTTAAATTATAAGTAAAAAAAGGTAAGATAAAATTACCCCAAAAAGTAACAAAAAAATCTAAATTTTACCGAGTTTACCTACCTGTTGAAGCGACTTCTAGATTTATTTAAATAGTACAAAATTAAAATAAAAATTAACGTTAAGACTTAGTTGAATATTTGCGTTATTTCTATACCTATAACGTTTTATATGAGTATGTTTAATTATTAATGGGCATAACAAGGGCTAGACATACAATAAACCGACAATATTAAAGAAGACGTAGAAGAAGACAGAGAAGAAGAAAAGAAGACAGGAGAACATATACAAGACTTTACAAGAAGATATACAGAACTTTACAGCACATATACACCTAAATCACGAAACAGACTATTTCGTCACCAAGAAGAAAGCACTCAGGTAAGAAAATACTACTTGCAAAATGATGAAACTAAAAATGGTAATGTCCTCCATCTTTGTTTTCCACGCGGTGCTTTCAAGGGAAATGACTCGAAAGCTCTGAGTTATAGAGAAAACACAATAATGTCATTGTTAGTTTCACAATTTTCCATTTTAAAACATTCACGTTCTTTTTTAGTACATGCATTACGTAAAATTATATAATGAGCAAAATGGCCGCCGGCTATTAAAATAAAATTGACATCTATTATCTCGCTCGCACTCACGGGAACCGTATCGACTGTTTCAGCTTTTTCAGCATCATTGCCGAATTCGTCCATGTTTCTATCTGCATTACGTTATTTTGTATCTTTAACTTTAGCTTCGTCGTCTTCATCTCGTAACTTAAGTTGTTCTTTATTTTCTCAGTCTAAAGTATTATAATAAAAATCCTTTAGATAAAAATCTAAAAAATGACTTAAAAAATTTCTCGTCTCAAAAATAAAAACCATGTGACTTAGTACTGTCAGTGTGTTAGTATCGAATGCCAAGAACGGTGTAGAAACATTCTCCCTAACTTTCGTTTTCGCCAAGTCAAGTTCAGGTTTTGCCGATGATTCCGGCGTGCGTGCCTTTTGCGCATGTCCGAGTCATCACAGTCATTGCCCAGCCAAATTATTGATCTCCGCCATGTTGGAAAACTGCGGGGGGAGAGGGGGGCGTCATTTACTAACGTGATAGTTTTCACAACGCTCAATTATGCAGGGTGGTGGGGTGTTGGGGGGTCTGAAAAAATGTGTACATCAATATGGCGTATTTTGTATTAAATTCTATCGGTCACGCCCATCGGCTCGCGGAATTTATAGCTGGGGCTTTACTCCCGATGCGATAGTTTATTTTAATTATGGTACTTTCATTTAATTAAAACAGGTTTTGGATTTTTAGGGCTTGTTGGAATGGGATGCTGCATTTGATGCAGTTGTAGCTTCTTTAGCGTCGTCTTGAGTTTAAGCAATGGAGTTACTGTTAGCAAACTAGTATGTTGTGTGAATATAGGATAACAGCAGAATTAAATTAAGCACATACTTCTTAGAAAAACTTCTTGGGCGATTTTAACGTCTTCAGAGATTGTCAGACGTGTAGCTTCTTTATTGTAACTTTTATTTTTAAAAAGTTGACGATCATCAACATTATCGTGCTTACTTCTGTTTTGGGATAGGCAGAAATCCTACATATGTTACAGAATATTCTATCATTTTAATCAATTACAATAACTATTTCTTCCTTTGCAATAAAATTTTGTAAATATTAATCAAACTTTTAATCATCATTGTCCTTCATTGAAACCAAAAAGCACAGACCCCTTTCTACATTTTTAACTTTCATGACCAAAGCTCACTATTAAGTGGTATACGGATATGGATAGACCAAAAAAGTCAGACCCCTTTTAATAATTTCACCCTTCACGACTGAGGCTCACTGTTAAGTGGTATGTACAGATACGTAGATATAGGTACCTAATTATCTAAGTGCAGCTCCCTTTTTCATCTGATGAATCATTGAGTCTGCATCGCATGACATGTTGATGACAATATAAGCCAAGATTAGAATGGAAATATTAATGAGGTTTTCTGTTTAGAAAATTCTTTAGACTGACTGACTGGACTAGTGATGATAGTTAAAGTTACTGGTATAGATAGGGATTTAGACTGGAAGAAGCGGAAGCCTCAAATAGTTGCGAGAAAGCTAGACGTATGATGAAATAAAATTTAGTGTTTTTGACACAGTATTTTGATATGTTTATGATGCATTATGGAATGGTCAGACTGGCTTAGATATCACCAATCTTTTTCGGCTTGAGGTACTTAACCTTCGATATCAAGTAATCGCAAGATTCAGGGAATGATCTCAACAAATAGTTTTTGAGGATAAGTGATACTTTATATTAAACATATTGATAAAGGATGAACACACAGGGATGCTGCCTTCTGCAGTTTTGAATAGTTATACCTACATAAAGAGATATATGTAGAGGTGAGCGTCACCGCGGCCCTGGAACGCAAAGGGCACTAGGAGGAGCACGGATGGGTTGATGGGTTAGGTCAGTAAGAGTCTGACACTCCCTCCCGCTCCAATCAGAGCGGAACGAGTCATTTGATGATATCCCATCCATAGAAAAAAAAATCCGTTTACTGGACGATAGGTCACTAACATTGAATTTCCTGTAAATGTCCGTTACTGTCGATGTATCAAACCAGACTTGGGCTGTAACTGAAAATGCGATATGTTTTTCAAAAGCTTTCATAATTGTCACATTTTTACAACAGGCGCTGAATGATATTTATTTTGTAAAAAGATTAAAGATAACACTTGAAGTCAATACTTTTTGTTTTAAAATAGATATGGCCGGTGTTTTCTAGCTGAGAAACAAACACAGCGGTCAAAATATATTGTAAAGTCAGTCATCATACAATATAAACCATTTAGGTTAATGTCTGTGTTTTTTACACGACGTGACGGCGACGCGACGCGACGGACGTAAAAGAATAGCACCATCCCATCACTTCCCGTGGCTGTCGTAAGAGGCGACTAAGGGACTCACCAGAGAATAGGCAGAAGCATTATCTGTAGATACATTGCTGCAGCTACACTGCGATCACCAACCCGCCTGCCAAGCGTGGCAATTATGGTAAAAATCATTCGGGGGAGGCCTATGTAATGTCCAGCAGTGGAAGTCTTTTGGCTGATAATGATGATGATCAAATCAAATTAAATAAAATCGTTTATTGTAATCCATAATGTACAAATACTGGTGGAAAATATAAAAATGGAAACAATTATGGACCCTGTCGGGCACAGCAAATTTTTAAACAAGTAGAGAGAGGAAGAGCGCTTTCCTAAAATTAAAAAGAAAACCCATTTACTATATTTGTATTATTTTGTATCATAATAAGTATTTTAAATTACCATTCATTCATGTTCATTATTTATTTAATTAATTATGATGACCAGCACTAGAAAAACGGATTGTTGGATTTGAGTTGGGCTGTCCAGACAGTGCAATCATTTGTCAGCTATCGTGTAACTCAACTCTAAGGACATTTGGGTAAGCTGCATAAAGTACCTATTCAAACTGCCAGACAATCATGAAATTTTCATTATTTAAAGCAGAAAATGTGAAAAGTAACTTGTAAAATGGTCAAATTGTTGAAATATCGCCTGCCGACGGGCTTAAATAGGTGCCTGAGAATTGAACTTCATAGGGCCAAACACGAATATTTATGACATATCATAACGTAACGTATATTCATAATTATTATTGTATGATACGAATTGTGTATGTTGCATAATACACTCTTTTGCAAAAAAAACGGGCACCTAAGAAAATTTACGTTCTAAGGTCGATTTTAGTTATTTAAATGAAATTTATTTCTTTGACGTAGTCTGTATACTTATAATCGTGTAAATTAATGCGAGTGAAGTGAATTCGAGCAATTAAAAGAAAAAAAAACGATGGATTCTTTAAATCGACGTACACGCCCAAACAATAAGAAGTGGTCGGCAATAAAGACAAGTTTTTTTTTAACTTTTTTTGATTAAATAAAGTTACAAATGTAAAAACCTAATAACGAGTGTGACCTCCTCTTGCCAAAATCACAGTTTGAATCTTTCTGGGCATGCTTTCCACGATGTTTTTAATAACGTTTTGAGGAATACGTTCCCACTCTTCTGCAATGACTCTTTTTAGCTCCCTGATGTTTGGAGCAGGTTGCTCTGATCTTACCCGTCTTTTTAGAACATCCCACACATGCTCAATTGGATTGAGGTCAGGACTTCGAGCTGGCCAATCTAAACGACGGATCCCAACTTCTTGCATGTACGCTTCCACGTCGCCAGAACGGTGCGGGCGAGCATTATCGTCCATAAAAATGGAATCTTCCCCAAGTGCAGTCAATGTGGGTTGTGCATATGGAATTAGGACTTCCATTATGTACCGGTGTGCATTTAATGTTCCATTTTCTATGAAAACTAACTCCGTACGCTCCGTCGAATTAATTGCTGCCCAAACCATAACGGAGCCTCCGCCATAAGGAGTGATTTCTTCGGAACACACTTCCGCATAGCGTTCCCGTGGTCTTCGCAGCACTCGCCGGCGTCGGTCCTCTCCACACAAAGAGATTCTAGCTTCATCAGAAAACAATACTTTATTCCAGTCCTCCAGAGTCCATGAAGCACAGTTCCGAGAAAACTGAAGTCGAGCAACACGGTGCTCACGGAGTAATTTAGGGCCCCGAGCTGGGCGGTAACTCTTGATATTGGCAGCCAAAAGCCTCCTCCTGACCGTCCACAAGCTAACTTCTACTCCTCTTACTTCTTCAAGGCTCTTCTTCAGGTCCACACTTGACGCCTTACGATTACGCAACGCCTGACTCACCAAAAAGCGGTCATCTCTTGGTTCTGTGCATCGTTTTCTTCCCGAACCGGGTCTTCTTTTGACCGAACCAGTCTCTAGATACCGTTGCCAAGTCCTCTGGACAGTTGAACGACTCACATTTAGCCGCTGAGACACGTAAGTTTGCGAACAACCTTCTTCAAGTAGGGCTATAATTTTACCGGTCCTTATCGCTTTATCACTCATATCAAAAAGTGGTATTTAATGTAAAAAGAAAGATTAAATTGTTTAATTTGCAGAAAATATCCAAAAAGTTTTAAAATATCGTAATCAGTTAAAAATCGTTTCAGCAATTCGCGCCATTAGTAAAGCAATTTTAGAATAATCCACAATAATAATTATTATTCTTTTCAAATTTTAAATTTGGAACGTAAAGAATCATGCCAGGATGCTTCAAAAAACATGCCAATACATCGTCAAATTAACAAAACCTATTTCTTGTTCTTCTTCATTGAAGTAGAGAAAAAAATCTAAAGTGCCCGTTTTTTTTGCAAAAGAGTTTATTAAACCAAATAAAAGTATTTGATTTAATTAATTTGGGATAACAGTTTTCTATTTTCAAAATTCACTTAAGTACTTACTATACGTCAAAATATTTGTGCTCGCCTGGGGGGCCTTCAAGTTTTTCATAGGTTAACAAAATAAATCGGATTGATAACGTGACATTTGGGTAGCAATTGTCCATTTTTGAACTTTTTGACAAATTTTTATCACTGGCAGAATTGCACATGGTCTAGTTCATGTTTCATCATATGAGTCGAAAAACGTCCACTGCTGGACATAGGCCTCCCCCAAGTATCGCCACAACCACCGGTCCTTGCGTCTTGCATCTATCTGCCTCCGCAACCCTCGCCAGGCCTTCCAACGCGCAAATCTTCCGCTACGTTGCAGTGCGATTTCCAGTCCATGTTTACAACCTGAAAATCTTATACTAACCTCAGGCGTGAAAGCCGCTCATCTAATTATATAAACCAGTTCCAACATTGGAAGCGGAAAACGAATCTCGGCGGACAAAATCACAGAGAAGATTTTCTTCCCAAGAAAAAACTTCCAATTCACAAGAAACTTCACCTAATCACTTCCATAATAGATACAAACAAAAAAATAAATAATAATATTAACAACTAATAATATTTTTTTGTCTATACGATAGTTGAATCATTATCGTGTCCTTAATGTCATTTTATATTAAATGGGTGTATGCGAGGCATGCCGGGGGAAAAAGTGTGATTACCTACCTACTGTTTTATTGACTAATACTTGGTTTAAGGGGCTTGATAACTTGCCGAGGATATGCTATTGATTTCGTGGCTTGCCGTTTTTTCAAAAAATAAAGACCCAACAAGAGACATTGTTACTAGTTCCATCTTTGTCAAAATTTTTAAAAACGACGATAATGCTTGCATGCAATTTCAAAGTTATTTAGATGTTCCGTTGAAAAGTTTCTAGTTGTCCGCAATTTTATTGAACTGCCGGTCTATTTTTATTTATTTACATAAGCAATATGAAAGACATACTGCTAAAGCAAACAGGTCAAAATTTTGCCAACACCTCACCGTATAAACTTAGCTGGAATGGGCGTGAAGGGAACTGTTATTCCATCTTGTTTGCATAGATTAACAGCTCACCTCGTGTTCACTTCACCGAAGCGTACACGTTGAGAGGTTTACAGTATCGCACTGCTGTACCTTATTGGCGCACCGCGCAGCCGTGGGGCGCACAGAGTTATTGTTTTAAAATTAAGTTTCATTATATTAATTTGTACCTACATTGTGTGTATCTATGAGTGCTAAGTAAACAAGTTTTCTTTCTTTCCTAATAACAGAGGAAAATTATTAAAAAAAAAAAAATTGCCGTCACTTTGGGATGATTTTTTGACCAACAAAAAAAAAACTAAAAATTTTGAGAACGGAATATAATAAATTCAATTATTCTCATATATTTTAGTAACATTTTAAACTAGAAACTGCAACCGTAATAGAGAAATAAGGTTCAGATTATACAACGTGTAACAGAATAAACGCAATACCTTAAAAGGGGTCATTATAAACAACTTTTACTTTGGGACCAACTCCGAAATTACGTAAAAAAATCAGCTGTTCATTACATTGTAGAGTTATAAGCACATTAATTAATGTATGGGGCAGTCGATTTTGGGGTAGGTTAGTAAAAGTTGTTCATAATGATGGTGTACAATGACCTCTTAAGAGGTATTGCGTTTATTCTGTTCCATGTTGTAGAGATAGAATGCACAATTAGAATCTCTGCTCAGGGTATCAAGCGCCTTAAGTGTATGCTTTTTTGTTTTAATGCTTAAGTTATGATGGTGAGTTTATGCTGAGTTTAGTACTTAGTGGATGCAAACGCAAAGGTCCCGGCGATTTGATGAAGAATTACAAATCAAATTTATCATTTGCCTAGCCTTTTCCCCAACTTAATTGGGTTCGGCTCCCAGTCAAACCGGATTCAGCTGAATACCAGTATTTTACGTGGAGTGGCCGCCTACCAGACCTCCACAACCCATTAAATGGGTGACACGGTACTTCTTGGCAAGACTGGTGTCAGATTTTCTGGCTTCTGACAATCCGTAACGTCTGCCAAAGATCTACTAATGACAGCCGGGACCAACGGCTTAACGTGCTCTCCGAGGTACGGAGGAGTCTCGGTATGTTAATATGGTTACCCATCCACAGACCAACCACGGAAAACGTTGCTTAACCTTGAAGATTGGTCCGTGGGGGTGTTATAATTTAGCCACAAGCTCCTCAGCTTCTCAGCTCCGTTTTGGGTTGTTATAGTAAGTTTATAATTATAATTAAAAAGATCTTATAGAATTTCAGTAGGTACACCCGTCGGATTGATCTTTTGCTTTGGTTTCGTCACTTTCCATGACACTGAAGTCACTTTTTCTAATGACTGCTGAACATCATGACATCAATCAGGGAAACTACTGCAATAATCTGTTTGAAATAGAATATATTGATTTATGTGTAAGCGTAACCTCTTTAACTTTTTATGAAAATTTTATTTAAAATATTTTATCTGCACGGTTGGCGCAGTGGTTGAGCGATTGCTGCGCTGCGGGTCGTGGGTTTGATTCCCGCACGGAACAAATATTTGTATGGACTACAGATAGTTATTCCTGGTCTGGCTGTTTGTGTATGTGAGTTTATGTTTTTAAACGCACCCACGATACAGGAGAAATTCCTAGTGTGAGGCAACGTTTTTTTTACAAGAAAGAAAGAAGATGTGCTGAATGTGATAACTGGGTATCATGTTACCCATTAACTGGGTTTTTGAAGTCAGAGGCGGCCGTCGCTCGGTCGGTGGTTGTTTAGCTACAAATCCGAAGTATTAGGGAAAAGGCTAGGCAGAATATGATGATGTGCTAAGTTCTGTATTCATAAGTACCACAATAACGGTTGCTCACTTGAAGTCAAGTGATGATTAAGTTAAGTATGATCGCTTACAACTACTTACAAGTTGATCCAACTTTTAAAAATGACGTTTTTAATGTCACAATGACAAAGTTGAATTTTGAATAATCCTAATTTTAGTCGAAAGACGTACACTGCTGGTCATGAATTTCATCAACCGTCGCGACATTGACCAGCCCTGGGTAGCCACGAGAATCCACTGGTCATAACCAGATCATCGGCTCATTCTGTGGGAGGCCTTCCAACCTTTGACGACTGACGGCAAACCAATTTGTATGCTAACTAGAAATAATAACGTATCATTCATAACCACACCCAATCCAACACGGAAATACAAAATACTATCGAAAAAAAAGTAACAAAACCGACATTACGCCGCCGTGAAAACCGTCCGACACGACAAACACATCTCAGACAAATGCGTGCAAAACACTACGACACGACAAGACTGTCGTAATATAATAAGACGCATTTTTCTTTGACAAAAACGTGCGCGGGCGACGGTAATGGTGTTAGAAAATTGATGCGAGTTCAATGGTTGTTGGTTGGAAAGATGCTCTACTTGTTTCATAATCAGAGAGTACTTGTGTGTCATGAATGATTTTTCTGGATATCCATAATAAGTAGATCTCATATTACTAAATTACATCATCTAGTTGATCAAAATTTATTTAATATCTATACAGACTTGAAAAAAAAAACGTACCCATGGCAGTTTTTTTTACCACCCGAAATAAATAAGTAAATCAATAAAAACATTAAATGAATGAAACACAGAGAACATACAATCTATGCAATTATGGTACTGCTGAATCAGAAAATGACTAACAACTTGTAACAAGAAACATTCAATTTTGATTAAAATTATACATGCAATTACACTATAAATGTGATAATAAAGAAAAATTAATAAAAAGTTTACTGTAGAGATACAGAAAAGTTTATTATAAAAACTGCGTTCATTCAGGTGTACACAGATATTTTTTTTCCTCAGATAAAATTTATTTCTGTTTTGAAAATTCTGCTCTTATTAATTTTACATAGGTAGTAGCGATCTCTCAATTTTTGTAATTTAATGCTTTTTTTTTATTTTAGAATTTGAACCATTTTAATTGTAAAACTAGAACGCTGGAGTTTGTATTTTTGAACTTTGGTTTTACGTTAACTTAGTCGCAAAAGCAAGCTGCAGTCTTTCCTGTAATCAAAAAGTTGCACTAAGGATGAAACGTTATGACTTCAAAAATGGTAATTTAGAAATTGTAAATTATAATAAATAAAGAAGTATAAAATAAATAAACTAGAGCAACTTCACAATCGTACGCAGTTCAGTGGTGACACCAAGTTTTTACAAGACACACATTCTTCATTGGCTAGCTGACATTCCGTCGAAACCTACCGTGAACTGTATATCATAATATTGACTTTGCGTTTCCAAGTGTTTGCTTAGGTTTCTAAGCAAATCTGGGAACGAGAGAACTCTTCGAGAAAATGTTAGCAGCTCTGAAAATTTTCTTAACGCCGATAGCATATTGTTATTTTTTTCATGGTTAGGGTAGATTACCCTTCTCATAAAGAAACAATAAAAATACCAAAATCGCTATACGAATATCTATAATTATAGCAGTTCCCTCAATCCCACTTAGAACTTATCAAACAATCCGGATTTTAATTTTAATTTCGGAAGTCGGTGTCAATTAACTAAGAAGCAACCAAACACCGACTACCGAAATTAAAATTATTTTGTACTTTGTAGTGTTTTTTTTAAGTCCTTTTTCAAAATCCGGATTATTTGATAGGTTCTAAGTGGGATTGAGGGAACTGCTGATTGAGGAACGGTTTTTTTTTTTGCGAAAAAGTTTTTTATTTTTCACTGTTTAGTGGTACCCCACACCTACAACACAACTGAAAAGTTACAGGAAAGCAAAAATACGCAATTTCGTATACATGGATGATTTTTCCACATATTTTTTCCAGCTATTTGGATTTAAAAACCAAATCGCTACCACGCGGACCAATCGAGAAGTATATCCTTTCACATAAAACAAGAACTTTTCAAATCGGTTCATAAATGACGGAGATATGAGGTAACAAACACAAAAAAAAAAAAAAAATACATTCGAATTGAGAACCTCCTCCTTTTTTGGAAGTCGGTTAATAAAAATGGAGCCCATCTACACACGAATAATTTTCCCAATCGGATTATAAATTACGGACTTTTGGGAAAACATCATCATCATCTGCCTAGCCTTTTTTCCCAACTTTATTGGGGTCTGCTCCCAGTCAAACCGGTTTCAGCTGAATACCAGTATTTTGAGTGGAGTGGCTGCCTACCAGACCTACGGACTTTTGGGAAAACACACATTAAAAATTATATCAATAATTCAACTGAATCGAGAACCTTGTCCTTATTTGAAGTCGGTTAAAATTTATCGAGAAACATCATTCGGCTACTTCCCGCTTGGTGACATTTCCGATTCGTCAACATAGACGTCCACTGCTTGACATAGGCCAAAGCATTGCCTCATTTTTTTTTAAATTAACGATTGTCTCTTGATGCGATTGTCCACTATCTTACCTGATGATGGTGTCGACCTTTTCACATCCATCGGTTCTGTGCTTCTTGCGTTCCAAGATACTCCCCCTCTATACTATGCTCCCGTATACCTCACCAGGCCATTGGACTACCTTGTAGGCGGCCTTCAGAATCCTAGGAACCTATCAGACTACAACAATTATTTCGTTGTCTTGACTTGTCTTAATGCATTTACTAACCTATTGTTTGGGAGATGACACTGATTTATTTTCTGGAACACAGGTGATTCTACCTAGCGCAGCAGTCAGGGCCTCAATTTATTTGTACACAATTTAAATGCCAATGTTAATTATCTTATTTTATCTTATAATATCTTAACTTGTGTTTTGTAAGTCCCGAATCAATTTTTCCTTTCTTACTTCTAGATAAAAAAACAATATCTGAACACCAGCCTGCCAATTTTATGGAGTAAACTTTTGAGAGAGTTGAGCTGGAGTTTTAATATTATCCTGTGCGTCTCGCATCCATCGGCTACCAGCGGCCCTCACTACGTTATCGGGCCACTATGTGGAAGGCTTTACAACGCTGCGTCTTCTGGTACGCAGTTAACTTTTCGGCCCCCTCGACCACCTGTTCTGTGACACTTGGGGGAGGCCTATGCCGAGCAGTGCACATCTTTTGACTGATATGATGTGATTATGAATATTATCTGTGGCTGAAGTCAGTCCGTCGGCCACAGCGCCAGTGACATAAGGGTTAATACGCAGCTACCCTTAATCGACCATGACCTTTAAATTTAGTGCTCCCGTAGTTCTAAGCATTTATAGTATGTTGCTAACACTTTAGCCTTTAGTAATAGATTGCCGATCACTTTGATGCACTTAAATGGGATTGTCGATGGGTCTGTGATCATATCCCTGTCATTTGACGCATTTAAAGTGATATAATAATCTAATAATTTAAACATATAATTAATAAAAAACGTTTTACAAAAAAATATACCTAACCGAATTCCAAATTCAAACCACTTCAAAGTACAAATTTAGTTTAATTTTGGAAGTCGATGTTTCTGCCGTGGTCTTTTTTGATGCCGACTTCCAAAATTAAAGTTATTTTGTACTTTGAAGTGGTTTGAATTTGGAATTCGGTTAGGTATAATTTTTGTAAAAAAAATTTTTTCCTGTTTTTAGTGCTGTCTCAACTTTCCATTCATTCCAATCGCATATAAATTTAATTGTCCATTTCCGAAGTAACTTCATCAGATCTTTGCGAAATTTAAAAAAATCTTTAAATCATTGACTTAAAACTTTCGTATTTTCAAACCATTTGCTTGTCTTTTTCCCAATAAAGACAAGTGAATCAGAAGCTACGAATGTTTTAAGTAATCATTTATAACTTACTTATACGTATAGCATCAACCATTCAGGAAGTTTACTGTCTATTTAAATTGTCAGACAGGTTTAAGTGAAACTATTTAGCTGCACTACCAATTCAACATTAAGCGATGTTAAAAACTGAACGAAGTTTTTCTAAGATTCCTGCATTAAAATCTATTCACACATCTTCCTACTACAAATTGTATTCCCCACGCAACATATAAAACTGTTTCAAATTCTAGCTAAACTCCTCATAAAAACGGGTCACGAATATCAATACTTAATTCTAACTTAACACAAAAGTTGGTGAAAGGACCTCAAGTTAGCTGAATGATGACTCAGCCGTGGGCGATTGCTTAACGCTAAGTTACATTCACGTATGAGTAGCGTTGGATCTATCGAGTCGTTGCGAATTTGCAACACTAGATGGCGTTACTTGTATGATCGATCTTTGTGGGTAAAACTGTTGTTTTTTTTATTACTTCACTAGATTCGTTGCTGTGGTTGCTTTCCTACTATGTTTAATACTGTTATTGTGGTTTAGTAGAAAAAATTGTTTTAATATCGTTATATTATTTATCGGTAAGTTGACGATATTTTGGAATTGTTAATCTGTCATCTTGAAGGTTATATTTTGTAACTTCATCTAGTGAAACTTAATTATGAATGTCGAAAAGTCCCATCATCACCCATCATTGTATTTCTATTCTTCGACTTTTCGCAGTTTTTCAGATCTCCACTTCAGTTTTGTTGCCTGTTTGCAACTTGCCCGGGTATAACTTAGAAATAGTCACAGTTTGGTGGATAGAGCGGTGATATCCCGGTTAAAGTCGGTGCAAACCCAGGGGATAGCCCAGTGAAACCCCGGTGCGTGCGCACGCCGCGTCTACAGTTAAGATGGTGAGCATATTTTTTACGATCAGGAAAAAGCGAAAACTTTAAAAGCTGTAATAACTGGTGTAAAATGTTATAATTATGGTGAAATAAAAAAAAAGAAAGAAAAATACAGAAGAAAATAAAAACTAAGAAAAAAAATACCTAATAAATAAAAATTTTAAATTTGGCTATAACCTTGACATTTCTCAAGCTTTCGTCTATTTTTAAATCGCCAACTAGTGTCCTTTTTCAAACATTCTAAATCATTATCCCAAAAAAATATCTAAAATATTTATCACAAACTTTCCCAAAAAATAATTTCAAGTTCGAAAAACCGGTAATAAGGTCATAATTCTAAAAACCATACCCAATAATTATTACGGTCCCATAAAGTTCTTAGTACCGAAGATTTCTAACATTTTGCCGTGTCCTAGAAACGTATATAAACCCACAGACAGCGAACATTTCTTTCTATATCTAACACTACTATACCTATCTAAAATTCATAGTGAAATAAGTATAAGAGCCTAGCTTCTAAAAAACTTTTTGACTGAAACCAATATCTCTCTACTACCAAACAATCAATTTTCAACTGTAATGTACAGATCGTAAGCGTCACTTTGGTGTGAAATACAAAAGTTTGTAAGACGTTTCGTGTTAAGTTTAGAATGCGGCAGTGCAGGCCAATGCACGGTGCATACAACTAAGTAGTGATGTGGAGGTTCCAATAACGGATTTTAGTGATGTGCGTTAGCAGCTATTTTGTTGTAACGGTTGATGTTACTTATAAGTTTATTTGAAAGAAATTATAATTTTCAGCAGGGTAAGTTTGGGATTGTAATTGAACGGTAACTTATTTTTAGAAAAAAAAAACAGTTTGAGAAAATTAGGAAAATTAGTGTTAATTACCTACCTATCTATAATTTTTCAAGACATAATTCCGAAAAAACGAATTACAGAAAAGGACAGGACATAGAGAATTAAAACTTCAAATGAAAACTGACAGCTGTCAGTTCAAAATAAATCTTTGCTAAAATAAGTTGATAATGATCACATAACTTATTTCAAATTTAACAAGCAAAACCGCAACAATTGCAATTTTTTCCACCCGCATCAAAGTGAAATACCGATTAAGTTAAAAATAGCGGTTACCCGAGTAGCAGTCGCATGCGCAAGCTAAGTCGGTGCCTGTAAGCGCTCGATATAGGCTAAAACATATTATTATATGCAAGAAGTTCTTGTACTACGCGAAAATAGGGTTGGCTGCTCGATACAATGTAGTCAACTCGCTATAAATATCTATTTAAAGCGTTACGTTATTTTATTCATGCCGTGATTTGCGATAATTTGATTTTCAACAATTTTTGAGAAGGTTATTACTCCGCTATTCTTAGGTTTCTCTGTAGTTCCACGAAGTTATGTAAAAGTCGTTTCTGAAAGTGCCCGTTTTATTATCATTTGAAATGCATCTGGTTATAAGGAAATATGGTTTTATGTGCCGCTTTTTATACTCAGAAAACTGTATACGTCTGGTACATACATTTATGTCTGCAGTTCTGTTAAAAAATATACTGAGCATCATTAAAGTAGTCGTTAGTAGAGTTTCGAAGCTAAATTAAACCAATTTAAATCTAACAAGAGCCGCGCAAACTCATAAATAGAAGTACTGTTACTTAAAGAATACGGAAACATAAAGGCATTAAACTAGGTTCTAACATCCTAGCACAGCCCTACGCCCCGCAGGCAAATATGAACGAATGTAAGTTGACTTAGAATAAGTATGTTCTGCAATCGAGAGTCAGCCAGTGTTAGATCATAATGTGTTGAAACAGCACACGCGCGCGACACTCCACCAAGAATACAATGAAATCTCAACGATATTTTATGAAAAATTCAAAATAATAACGCCATTTTGGAACTAGAAATGTGTTCGCGCCTTTTCGGTTTTTTTCGGCAAGCGCCGCGCCGCTTCGCCCGCGTTCGGTTTTCGAAAATGTGACTGTCAAACAGCTATTTTTGGAACTGTGCTTTCGAAATTATCAATGTGAAAAGACTTGGATTTAGATTTTTTTATTATAATTTTTTAATATCTACGCTCGCAGCTCCGTGAAATTGGAGAAAAAATTTAAAATTGCGTAACTAGGAAATAAAAATGTGTGCATCGTGACGATAAAGATTTTGGCGCGCATTCTTAAATATTTTTTTTCGTTGAAACTGGGAAAAGACTTCGTATGAAAATCTTTTTCGTTTAAATTGTCATGTGAGTGAAGATTCGGACTTTTTGTGTTGTGTTGAACGGAATCTGAGGTTAGTTGGTTTTTACTTTTTTTCTTTAAATATTTGTGGAGAAAACGAATTTAATACACGAAAGTTTTTCAAAAGAATTTTAACACGTTGTTTTAAAATCAAATTAAATTGTCACTGTTTTTCTGCATTAACGGTTAACAACACGTAGTATATTTTAATAAGTAGGAACATTTGAAATATCAAAGTATCAAATAGGTAGGTAAACGAGTTCTTGTCAAGGTTTGTATTGAGTAAAATACATAAAAAACAATTAAGTATAGTTTTTTTATGATTATTTGATAGGTTTTACAAGCGACATTATTTCCTCGTAATAACACACCTGTGTAATCTTCATAGTAATGATGTAAAAGAAATAAGTATAATTTAAAAATGCCTACAAATTGTAGTAATTTGTAAATCGTTATCGTTTCGGTTGCTTTCAACGTTTTTATTCGTTTTCTTTTACATTTTTGTGTTTTTCTTCGTAAGTACCTAGTATTTTTATTTTTCTGTTTTTTTTTTTTTATTTTCTTTTTGTTTTACTTAGACGATAAGTTATTTACAATAAAATGAAAAAAAAGTGACAAAGAATGGGTTTGAAACTAATCAAGTTTATAAAAAAAATCGACAAAATTGCGCTCGCTTAAATAAATTCATTAAAATATTTCGCTTTTCATAAACTAAAAATAAAACCGTGAAAAATTACGAACAATTAAAGGTAATTTTTAGAATAGAACTACCTTTGAAAATTAACCAATAAATAAAAAATATGGCTAAGAAACCAAAAAAATCGTCAGATTTTTGTTTAAAGGTCCTACAAATTAGATCAATAATGGATCATTCTGCAATCAATAATAGGCCTCTTCATCATAGCTTTCTCAATAGGCCACTTTGCGGTAAGAAATCGACCGCTTCTAGTCAAGTCTTTTCTGGTATCTCGCTTCTTTTCTCACGGTATGAACGAAACTTTAAGCTATCCCCTCTAAAGCCACGTCACACTGAAGGCGGAGCGGGGGCGTTAAGAAGGCGTGAACTTTTTGACTTTCTATGAAACATGACAAATAGGTTCTCAGGATCAGCAAATCTAATAGAAAATTAGTGCCATAGTCTGTTCTCTGGAAAGGTGGTGATATGTATGCGTCTACTGGAGAAAAGTTAACATGGGTTAGTTTCGGTAGTCATCGGGTTTTGTCGGGAGGATTCGTGTGTTGTCGTCTTAAGTCTTTTGGGATGCTGGAATGTTAGACGCCAGCCAGAGAAGTTAGAATCAGCACGGGAAGTTTCGTGTATTGTCGGAAAGGTTCGTGTGTAGTCAGTTATAGTGTGATGCTTTGAGTCTTGAGAAGTGCCATGGATGCGTCGGTCGGTAGAAGAAAAGTTAGATCGGTCGACTTCGGGAAATATAGTATTGTCGGAAAGGTTCGTGTATTGCTGTCTGATAGAAAATAAAAGTCGTAGTCTGAAAAGGAGCTAAGATGTATGCGACTGATGGAGAAAAGTTGTCTAAGATTGGCTTCAGCCAACATCGGATTTTGTCGGAAAGATTCGTGGTTAGGTCGGTCATCTGAAGTCTAGGTGCTTGAATGTTAAGTATCAATCGGAACAGTTAGGGTCAGTAGTCGGTTATAGTATGATGCCTAGGACTTGAGAAGTGCTATGGAAGCGTCGGTAGGAAAAAAGTTGGGTTGATCGACTTCGGGAAGCTTCGTATATTTTCGGAAAGTTTAGGTATTGCACTCTGATAGAAATTAAAGGCCGAAGTCTGTCTGGAAAGGTGCTAAGTTTTTAATGATTTTGTCGGAAGGATTCGTGTGTTGTCGGGTGGCCGTAGGAGATGCTTGAATGACTTTTGGCTGACGTGTAGGTACACGTCAACCAGAAAAGTTAGGGTCGGTTCGGGAAGCTTCGTGTGTTGTCGGTTTTAGTATGCTGCCTAAAGTCTTGAGAGGTGCCATCGTCGGGGCTTCGACCAACTTCGGTCGAATTGATTAGATACTGAGACTGTAGTATAATGGGAAGTTTAATTATAAGCGTCGGCCTTGCGTCGGCAAAAGAAGTTGGAGAAGGTAGGCTTCGGGAAGCTTCGTGTATTGTTGGCAGAGTTCGAGTTATGTCGGCTTTCTACGGTCTATCTAGCTGCTGGAATTATGGATCGTAGGTGGTCTACTGTCAGTGATTGATAACTGCGGACGGCGAGCAATGGGTAGCTCGCTGTCTGATCAGAACAGGTCTGAGTCGACAGCGCGTTTGGTTCCACACGCACCGTCAGCAAACAAGACAGGGCCCGCTAGAGCCAGAGCCTGCCAAGGTTGCGGAATATGTTCGAAAGAGTTACCGTGGCCCTGGAACGCAAAAGGCAATGGAAGGAACACGGATGGATATTAGTGAGTAAGAGTCTGATACTCCCTTCACCTCCACCCAGAGCGGAAAAGTCATTTGATGCTTACCCATCCTTAAAAAAAGGTGGTCTACTGTCTAGAGAAGAGGTGTATAGTATGCGTCGTCGGTCAGTCTTCGTAACCTTTTATTTACCCTTTTTAAAAAAAGAACAATAAATCTTAGTTTTCATTCGTCTGGTAGCCTTAAGGGCCAAGCATACAGTCCTCGGTCCTTAGGGCAGGGTTCAAGTTCCATTCTAGAGTAGGCATTTATTTCATTTTATTTTCTTGCTTCAAGATTATCTGTGGTACCTTGTCGAGCACTGAGAACTGAGGCCTCCAAATAGCAGTAGGTTTGATCTAATCACATAAGATTTGTTACTGTTAAGCGTTTATTCCTTGCGGTATCTATGTCATAGTACTTGCAAGCCGCCTTGAATACGATTTAACTGATTATGAAACACATACGCAAGATACTAGGTCCAAAAATTTAGTAAGTAAATGTTAAGAAAGAAAAGAGACAGTAAAAGCAATATAAGTTTTATTTCTATAGTCTACTGTCACCATCTCTTTCGCTAAACTTTTTACACCGTTACAAGCTTCTTAAAAACAATCGAAGTTTAAAAATGCACCTAGGCATGTTTTTACTAGTTTCTGTGTTGGTTCAGTACAGATATCCTGGCTCTTCAGGGTCACGAACCCTAAAAATATAAATATTTATTATACATGATTTCCTCAGTGCAGAGTGTGTCACCTCTGTGTCTACGGCTATTTGGGACTAGTAAAGAAATAGTTCACATTTTTTAAAGCGACGTCGCGACTTTTGACATATTGACAATCGCTTTCGCCCCGCTACCGCTTACAGAATGTCACTTGTCTAGGGCCCCGGGTGGAGACCCACCTGAGGCCCTAGACAATGTGCCATTCAACTATCGAAATGCCAAAATGTAGGTATTTGATCACGTGACATTTCGATAGCATCTGTCAAACCCATACACTTTTGACGTATTGACAATATGACGGTAGCGTGGCGAAAGTGTCGCCACGCTACCGTTGACAGAGTCTCACTTGTCTTGAGCCCCTGACAAGTCATGACGTTGCTTTAAAAAATATCTAACAAAATAATACAGGCACAAAAACAGCCAATTTACAAGCCCTTTACTTTTCTAGTGTCTATAAATTTTATACTTTCTCCATTCAAATAGAAAATCAAATAAAATTGATGGCGAACAGATGCGGAAGTGTATTCACAATGGTACCTCGTTTACTTCACTGCCTACCGCCATGTCGTTTTGGCGTGAATATACCATTATTTAGGCTTGTATGTTTGTTTGTATTGGTTCATTTAGTTAGTAAGATTTTTTTTTTTGGTTTTTTGGGTTCTGTACCCGAAGGGTAAAAACGGGACCCTATTACTAAGACTCCTCTCTGTCCGTCCATTTGTCCTTCACCAGGCTACAACCTGCCTAGGTATCACGGTTCCTGAGATACATCTCAGGAACCGTGATACCTAGGCAGTTGAAATTTTCACAGATTGTGTAATTCTGTTGCCGCTATAATAACAAATACTAAAAACAGAATAAAATAAATATTTAAGTGGATTCAACAAACGTGATTTGTTTGCCGTTTTTTTTATAGATAATGGTACGGAACCCTTCGTGCGCGAGTCCGACTCGCACTTGGACTGTTTTAAATACATACAAGTATTTTTTGTGTTACGGACAATAGGATTGTGACGAAAATGTCTGCTTAAAGTTTTTGGAGGTAGCGGAACAGAGAGTAAAGTCCCGCAAACCTCCATTGAAAAGGGAGGATCCTCCGACCAGACGGTTGTTTGTGTCTGGTGGGCAACTGCCCGAGTGTTGATATTCGGGCTTTGCATATGTTCAAATCGCACGGTAAACTCTGATATCGCGATTTAGGATTTTGTCAATTAGTTCGCAGCTGTCGAGATAGATGGCGCTGCGAGTCTCATTTGTTGTGATGTTGATTCTGCTACGTTGATTTTTGTGGCGGCATGAATGCCGCTACATCACTCCCCTCCGGAGACCGGAGGTCGATAGTGGATGAGTCGTCCATACATGTCTTGAGATGCTTGCCAGGCCAGTGGAAGGTTGGTTCCAGTGAGTCGGAACCGGAAGTCGCAGAGTTCTCGGTGAGTCGGAACTGTCTGCGTCGCAGAGTTCACGGTGAGTCGGAACTGTCTGCGGTGCCCCGATGCTGCTGCTGGCGTGACTGCTGGCGTCGACCAGGAGAGGTTCTTCAAGGCTCTTCATGTGACTGGCCGAAGGTGCAGTGTGCTTGCCATGGTGGGTCGGAGCTGTGCGACGTGCTGACGTGACTGCTGGCGTCGACCAGGAGAGGTTTTTTCGAGGCTCTTCATGTGACTGGCCGAAAGTGCAGTGTGCTTGCCAAGGTCGCTGATGACGTTGATGATAGAGGCTGAGGATGCTGACCAGGAATGCGCGTCCGCTGCATGCTGGTGGTCAGGATACCCGTAGAAGCCGAGGGTACTGGCTGGCTGTATGACTCGCTGCTCGAAAGCTTGAGGTCAAGATGAGGAGAAGTGATGATGATGATGACGTCATGATGAGGTAGCTGCACGAAGGCTGCGCTGACGTCCAATGTCGAGGGTCACCAGTTTAGAGGTAGCGGAACAGAGAGTAAAGTCCCACATACCTCCACTGGAAAGAGAGGATCCTCCGACCAGACGGTTGTTTGTGTCTGGTGGGCAACTGCCCGAGTGTTGATATTCGGGCTTTGCATATGTTCAAATCGCACGGTAAACTCTGATATCGCGATTTAGGATTTTGTCAATTAGTTCGCAGCTGTCGAGATAGATGGCGCTGCGAGTCTCATTTGTTGTGATGTTGATTCTGCTACGTTGATTTTTGTGGCGGCATGAATGCCGCTACAAGTTAAATGAGAACTGGGCAAAAATAATGATACCCCTTAAATAAAGACTTCGTGGCAGACCCTGGCGAAGATGATGGGACGTGCTCGATTCCTACCGAAAAGACGTCTGAACTAGCAAAGATCAAATTTGTAGCGAAAAGGGAGAGGGAGACCTTTACCCAGCAGTGGGACAAAGTAGGCAAGATTGATAGAAATGTTGTAAAATGACTGGGTAGAAGAAATGAAACGCGAATTCCATTATGTCAGTTGAATTACGTTACTTCTAGATAAGAATGCTACATCGTCGCTCACCATCAGGTGAGATTGTACTCAAACGGTGAGCCTTTGCTCCTGTGCAATGGGAATGTTAGAAAACCTTTAAAATGTAACAAGATGTAGACTGTTTATAAAATGTATTAAAACAAAGTAACTCTACCGCGGTGGAAAGAACTATTCATGTAGTTGCAAATGAGATCACGACTATTTCTTTTTAACAAAGCCGATGATAATGAATCGTTAGGAAAACATCGCAATCCAAACTCTTTGTTTTTCTGTTAAGGTGTCATAGTCCTGCCATTTTCTGACCAAAGGCTCCAAAGGCTTAAAATTTTCTCTTTAAAAATCCTGAAGAAAAGCAAAAAAAAAACGATGACAACGATCGAAGTTTTTTGTCAACCTGAAGTAGCTGCACGAAGGCTGCAGTGACGTTCCGTTTCCTAACATTGCCATTCCATAAGAGCAAAGACTTTCGTCTGACCACTATCTCACCTGATGGTAAGCGATGATGTGGTCGAAGATGGAGCACGCTTGTCTAGAAGTAACCTATTTACTCTTGACTTGAAGAAAAATACAAAAATACTTAGCACGGTGGGCTGCGCTGGGGCGACTGCTGCAGGTGCAGGAAATCTCAAACGGCGCAAATATAACAACCTTATTAGGAGTTATATATTTGAGCTGTTTGGGGTTGAAAGTTTAGGCCCATGGGGTCCGAGTGCCCACCGAGTCTTTCGGGACATCAGCAAACGACTTGTCGACTGTTCACGTGACCAGAGGGCTGGGCTTTTCTTTGGCCAAAGAATCAACATTGCCATTGTACGTGGCAAATGCTGCCAGTGTTCTGGGCACTTTTGTCATTGACAGCGATGTGGATGAGTTTTTTGATGCCCAATGATTTATTTTGTTTTTTACACGTTTGTACATAATTTCGCAATTTTTAGTCTAGTTTGTATTTAGTAAGATTTATTAGATATAAATATTTAAGTTAGTCATGTTATATTGGTTACAATAAAATAAAAAAATCCCTAATAACCTTAAAAAAAGAAAAATACATATCACTTTTAACTTCCTCTTCGTTACTCTTAGATAAAAATCCCTCCATTGTAAAGAAAAAAAGAAAGAAAAGGAGTTTATTTACGCCAAGCATGACGCACACCACAATATCGCTTACCATCAAATGGTCAAAAATGTGGTAAAAAAAAACGTTTAAAAAAAAACGTTGCCCCTCACTAAGTATTTCACCTGTATCGTGGGTGCGTTTACAAACGTATATATATCCACATACACAAACAAGTAACACTTACAAAACATCAGAAGTTATTACTGTTCGAACTTCTTTTATATCTTTTCTCTTAGTGCTGGTTCATTTTCGGTTACATTTAAAAACTGGTTGGAAATTCATTATTTTTCAAAAGATTCTTCTGAATAGCAGTAATAATAACGACAAAGTTAAAAAAATCAAAATAGCACTTACAAAACATCAGAAGTTATTACTGTGTGAATTGGTCGTTTTGTATGGAGAAGAACCGGGAAAAAGCTCCACGGTTACTCTTTTGAAAAATGTATTGTTCTTGACAATGTTTTCACTAAAATTATTTATTAATATATACGGACAATCTGGACTATTAACGCCCTTTTTATAATAAAATAATTCTACGCATATTTACCCGTCAAACAATTTCTTATAAGGCACTGGACACACAGAAAATACGTAAGACGAGGACGGGGCGCGGACATATGTCTCTTCCGCGTCCCTTTCATACAAAATGTATAGAAGCGTCGCGATGCAAAACATATAGGAAGGACAGGGCGCGGACACGACGCTTACTCGTCTGCGCTCTATTGTCATACATACAAAAAGGACGGGGCACGGGCGAGAACGGGGGTGCGGGCTGGTGTCGCGATTCGCGCGTCGCTGTCACACAAAATAAAATTACACCACCACAATTGACCACATCTTCATCTTCTGAACTCAAGCGGCACCCAGCATCACATCCGTGCCTCGTCTTTTCTATAATTTGTTTTAAAAAGTCGCGACGGCGCCCAGTCTGTGCCCTGTCCGCGCCCCGTCCTCGCCTTACGTCTTTTCTGTGTGTCCAGCGACTAGGTTTTCACATACTGAAATAGGTATTATACGACTATATCTATTTTATAATACACAACTTTCTTACCAATATTCTTGGTAAACTCACCTATTCTACACAGCGATGTCAAAGGTCTGTAAAACCATTAGGTTGCGTAGGCGCAGACCAGTCACTTTTAGCTTATTACAGTGCCTTTTTGATTTATATATACGCTGTTCTAGTTTCTTAGTACGTGGGACTTTCTTCTTTACTATATGGACTTTTTGTCTATGGTTTACTGTTTATTCACATACATATTTAAAATGACTTTTTCTATAAAATCGTCCCTACTACTAATAATATTATGTGTAAATGAATTAATAAATAAAAAATATATATAGAGGGAGAGTTTAGTTTTTTTTTGTTTTCAGAATTTAGAGAGAGAGATTAGTTTTTTGTTTTGTTTTCAGAGTTTAGAGGGAGAGAGAGAGCGATTTAAAGTTTTCTATGGAAAGTGAAAAATCACTCTATCTTTCTTCCTGATATCTTATTCGAAAATATTCTCTACTAACTATTTAGACCTAGATACGTGTATGTATACCCAGTTTCATTAAGATCGGTTCATTCATTTTGTAAAATAAGGACTTGAAAGTTTGTATGAAATGGGAATAGTTTGTAATATTTCTCTTGTATGTTTCCTTTGAAAATTTCTGTCTTTCTGCGGGCTGCTGGCAGAAGCTTGAAGAATACCATTATTAGTCTATTGACCCCCAACTATGATGTGACATTGCCATCATGAATCCGATATGCAAAAGAGAAAGCTATTTGTTCTGTATCACTCCGCCTCACTCTCGGAGGAGCTCGAGGCTAAATAATAACAGCCGGGGTTGATCTTCAAGGTTAAGCAACTCTTGCCAAGATTGGTCTCTGCAAGGCGTACCTTGGAAAGCACGTTAAGCCGTTGGTCTCGGCTGTCATTTGTAGATACTTGGCAGTCGTTACGTATTTTCAGAATCCAGAAAATCTGACTCCAGTCTTGCCAAGAAGTAGCATGTTACCCAGTTTAAGGGTTTGTGGAGGTCTGGTAGGCAGCCGCTTCACGTAAAATACTGATATTCAACTGAATCCGGTTTGACTGGAAACCGACCCCAATATAGTTTGGAAGAGACTTCCAGATGATGAACTTCGCCTCTCTCACGCAATGGAAACATGGACTTGGCACGATACGAATAACGGGCCTAAGTACCTGTTATTTGACATTTTTACTTCTAAAACAGAAATATAGCCTTTATCAACGTCTTGAAAAAAAAACATGCTACTTCATTGTGAGCTATGTTAAAGCTAAACGACTATACTATCTTTATTCATCATCATCATCATCATCATCATCATAATATCAGCCGAAAGACGTCCACTGCTGAACATAGGACTCCCCCAAGTGTCGCCACCACAACCGGTCTTGTCCTCGCATCCATCAACTACCCACGCCCCTCAACAGGTCATCGGTCCACCTTGTGGGAGGCCTTCCAACACTGCGTCTTTCAGTGCGCGGTCACCACTCCAAAACTTTTCGGCCCCATCAACCATCTGTCTTATAAAAAAAATAATATCGCTTAACATGAAGCCCTATTTATTCCCAATTCAACCAAAGAGTTCACAATTTAAACCGGAATTGCCAACTCCGCCCTAAAATTGACAGACGCTAATTACCAAGTACGTCGTTGTTGCAATTGAAATCCGGTATCTCCTTTGTCACCATAATTACTACATATGTCGTATTTATTGCAAAACGTCAACATATTTTTGCCCCGGACAGATGTCATTCCCTTGTCTGAGTTTGTATACGCGACACAGAATAAAAAAAAAACAAAAATCATAGCTTGTACAAGCTGCATTTATTATTTTATACATATTTTCTACTAGCTTGTTTATGCTAGGTATCTAACTAATGAGTTTTTATATTTGCAAATAGTTCTGTATGGTGTCGGACGTAAAAGAATAGCACCATCCCATCACTTCCTGTGGGTGTCGTAAGAGGTGACTAAGGGACTCACCAGAGAATGGGCCAGCAGCATTCTCTGCAGGTACGCATTGCAACAGCTACACTGCGATCGCCAACCCGCCTGCTAAGCGTGGCGATTATGGCAAAACCCCCCCATCTGGGGGAGGCCCATGTCCAGCACTGGACGTCTTTCGGCTGATATGATGATGATGATGATGATGATTTGCAAATATTATTTTCATTATAAAGAACCTTGATGTTAGTTTTATTATGCAAAACCTAAAATCTATACTACAAATTATTTTAAAGCTGAAGATTGTTTTTGTTTGGTTGAACGCGCAAATCAAAGGAACTACTGGTTCGAATAGAAAAAATATTTTATTGTTTAATATCCCATTTATCGAAGAAGACTATTATAGGTTACATTACATCACGCTACGACCAATAGCAGCGGAGCTTTAATGAAAAATGTGACGCAGGCGAAATTGCGCGGGTCGTCTTAATTATCACGCCTAAATCGCTGAACCGATATTTATGAATTTTGGTAATAGATTGATAGGTCACTGGAGACGGTTACAGGCTAATGCAAAGCCGGGGGCAAGAGCTAGTATTTAAAATAAAGAAAAAAGTATGTCAGATGAAGTTCTAAAGATTTATTCACCTAGGTATCTCTGCCTTTGTCCAGAATTAACTCAGTGAGTCTTCCCTCTCGATTATTTTTCGTTTGTTTAAAAACGAATATATTTTAAATGTCCAAAGATTAGACTATAAGACAAGAACGAAAAAAAACACATCTTTACGATTCATCGAAATAAACACCATTTTCCTCATGACACCATTTTCACAATAAAATAAACATAAAAATAAACGGAAAAATTCTAACGCAATGAAAATTGCATGCACAAACACACACATGCACATTTGCACACAACCATGCACATGCACAAAGTTGTTACGTAACGCCATTTTAAAGGCAATAAGTTGTTTAGAGTACGTTGTATGCATACGTGCCGGACTTGGCGATTGTTTCCATTGTCTTACGGTATACGGTTGGATAATAATATGTAAAAGTAACAAGTGCTATCTAGTATGTGTTTTGTGTGAATCTTCATTGCAACTGGATTTTCAATTACAACAATAACTGCATAGATATAGGGACATAATATACTTCGACAAAAATAAATACTAAGTTTTTTGAAAAACTGAATGTGTTAGGTACTTATTTTTTAATTAAAATTTACCTAAAAACAAAACCTTTCATATTTATTTATATGATGATTTATTTGCTCAATTCAACCAAGGCTCACCAGCCTTGGTGAATCAAAGTCATTATAGTGTTCTCAAGCCGTGGTACAAAAGAGGTAGCTTTTAAATTTAATATTTACCAGTGTTTGATCTTATTTAGCTCTTTTTTCAGAAATCTATTACAAAATGTACAAATATTTGGCTTGCCTCATTATTGAGGCAAGTTTTCTAAAGTTTTTAACTTTTTTCGTGTCCTCTCTTCACAATGGAAACGTTCTCAAACGTATCAAGCAGCTCAATTTATATACAAATTTACATACATTTCAATAAGGCCGTCTCTGTAGTCGGAAAAATGTTGTACTTAATGTTACCAGGAATCAAATAGAGATTTCTTGATAAAAATAGCAGGCTCTTTAATCACCGAGCTAGCGGTGCAACTTAGCTAAAGTAGACTTAAGTTTATAAGGCCAGTAAGTAGACTGCATTTTATGCTGAACTTAACATGTAAAGTCATTTTGTTGTGGTCGATATGTAATTACATGCATTTTTGTGTTGATTATATTATCTTTGTGCATTTTTTTTTGTATTTTGCTGATTACGTTATAAACTATGGTGAAGATTTTTTGAGTGACTGGAAATGAAGCATTCTTAATCATATTAATATTGTAGTTAATTAGTTGAGAATGTTTATTTATAGGTATATTTATTGAGAAATAACAACGAAATGTACATAAAAATTTATTATAAAAATAAATTAAATTTAAGAATAGTGAGCTCGTTCAGTTAACCTTTATATAACTAAAAATACAGATCCATTTATGTTTAGAATATCAGATCAGGTTAAAGAAATTGCAATAATAAAATCGGAATGTTGCAACTCGCAAACTTGGCTATCGCCACTACCGCGCACCTTTTTTAACATGCAAATAGGCCACACAGAGTGGATCTAAAAACATAAGTACTATTGAAATAGCTTAGCCTAATAGATTGTATACTGGTCTAGCTAGATACCCAACAGATAATCTAGAACGTTTTAAAACTTCCTGCATTTTTCCGCGCCAATCAGCGGGCTAATGCAACTAATTTTTAAGTCACAATGTGTCAAAAATGTAGGGAAATGAAGGTTTCTTTGACAGTTTGCGATTGACATGCAAATGCAAACTTTGTTAAAAATTAGTAGAATGGGCACTCTGATAGTGTTCGTGCTAATATTACAAACGCGAAAGGTTTGGTTGAATGGATGTTTGTTCCTCAACCACGCTGGAATGTCTGAACGGATCTCGATGAAATTTGGCAGAAATATAGATAATAATCTGTAATAGTACAGTGTGATCTTTTGGGATTATATTCGATATTCAAACGGGTGCAACCAAACCAGTAAAAACGTAATTAATCGGTTTTGCAATTGGTCCACGACTTTGTAATGATTGTTATTAAAGGTAAAAGGATAACTACTATTAAAAGTCTGTTTTATGATTTTAATAGTGAGTTTCTTACCACATGGTTATTGAGTTTTATCAGACCAGGTAATTTAATATCTTACGCAAAGTTACTAGATTTTCCCGCGGTTTTGTTCCCGTGGTATTTCGAGAATTTCAAGAATCGTTAATATTACGATGGTCGATGGGGCCGAAAAGTTCTACCGCGTACTGGAAGACGTAGCTTCGGAAGGCCTCCCACAACGTGGACCGATGACCTGGTGAGGGTCGCTGGTAGCCGATGGATGCGAGACGCACAGGACCGGTTGTTGTGGTAATACATGGAGGAGGCCTATGTCCAGCAGTGGACATCTTTCGACTGTTATGATGATGAAGATAATGTTAAAATTCCGTGATAAAAAGTAGACTGTAAAAGTCAGCAAAATTGTAGCTTTCTATTGGTCAATTATCATCTGCCTAGCCTTTTCCCAACTATACTGGGTAGGCTTTCTTTCATCATCATCATCATATGAGCCGAAAGACGTCCACTGCTAGACATAGGTCTCCCCCAAATATCGCCAGAACAAAAGGTCCTGTGCTTCTCGCATCCATCGGCTATATGCAACCCTCACCAGGTAATCTGTCCACCTTGTGGGAGGCCTTCCAACGCTGTCAGAACTTTTCGGCTCCATCGACCATATAGGCTTTCTATCGATCAATGTATTTTCAAAGTTTTGACATAGACTTTCATAGATTATCTATAACAAACCAACCAGCAATTATTGTACTTGCTTTTGTACATACCTCTTCTTCTGTTAGACTATTCTGTTCTGTTTAGCGAAAGCCGTCCCCCACTTCTTCCGCAAATCCAAGCTACGTCTGTCTACTCCATACTCCAGACCATCGTCTTCATGTTCTGACGCCACTTGCAAAAGTTTAGTTAGTGAAGTAAAGAATAGGTCCCAGAGTAGAGCGGAAGGGAGTGTCAGACTCTTACTGACTAAAACCCATCCGTGCTCCTCCTAGTGCTTTGCTTTCCAGGGCCGCGGTAACTATTTCGAACAAAATCCACAACTAAACCTTGGCTAATTGGAAATTGAAACATATACAGCAAAAATAATCTTTAACTTTTAGATCAACTGTGGCCATATAGTTGGCCAAACATTCCATCATCACAACCAACATTGATTATCTGCTGATCATAAAACTGAACTCATAATTACTTTAAGTAGCTTTAAGCTACAGTGAGCTGATTTTATAACTTCTTAGGCTAACTAGAAAGTTAAACGATTACATTTAGCTTTGTTAGAATAATAATGGACTATCTTCTGCCGGCTTGGTCTTTGTTAGGGTGTTACTATACCAATTTTCTTGCTAGAACCCATGTGGACACCACGATTGAGAAAAAATTCTGTAAGAGTTGTGTCCCTGTGCGACACTTTCGACACCTGTTTTATAAATGTTTATCGTGTGCTCGTTATGTCGTGTACAATAATGTATCATCATCATCATCATATCACCCGAAAGACGTCCACTGCTGGACATAAACCTCCACCAAGTGTCGCCACAACAACCGGTCCTGTGCTCAGGACATCGGTCCATCTTGTGGGAGGTCTTCCAACGCTGCGTCTTCCGGTACGCGGTCGCAACTCCAGAACTTTTCTTCCCCATCAACCATCTGCTCTGCGAGCAATGTGCCCTGCTCACTGCCACTTCAGTTTGGCGATCCTTCGGGCTATGTCGGTTACCTTGGTTCTTTTGCGGATATAACCATTCCTGATTCGACTACGCAAGGAAACTCCGAGCATTGTCCTCTCCATTGCCCTTTGTGTGACTTTTGATGAGGCCTTCTGGTGAGGCCCATTGTGAGCGAAACGTGGTCGCTCACAATAATGTATATAATGAATAAATAAATATTACACACCCTATATAAAAAGCAAAGCTTTTTGGCTGCTTATCCGAGCATTACAACTATGTCAATCTTACTAGACTTTTCTCAACTATGTTGGGCTTCCAGTCTTCCAAATGCAGCTGAGAATCAGACTGAGAGAGTTCTGATCTCCACAGCCCAATAATTGGGTAACACGAAACCCACTGGCAAGACTGTTACCAGATTTCTTGGCTTCGGACTACCTGAAACATCTGCCAAAGGTATCGGGACCAAAAGTCTAACGTGCTTCCTGAGATACGAAAAAATCTCGGTATGTTAAGATGGTCACCCATCCACAGGCCGACCTCGGCCTGTGTTGCTTAACCTCAAAAATCGATTCGTGTGGCTGTTGTTATTTAGCAAAGAGCTCCTCAGCATCACGACTTCATCCATTTCAGAATTATACGCTAAGAAAATTGATTAATAAACGTGAACGGTTTGTCACGATATTTTGCTTCATCGCTTCCAGGCAAATTATAGGTATAACCTAATTTGTGGCAAGCGTATGAAAGCTTAGTAGAATATACGTTTAAGCTTAGGCTTCCTCGCTTTTGGAACAGTGTCTTTATCTGGGGGCTCGGTAGTGCCCCCGCCAAGACGAGCCTCTTCATTTTCTCTAACAGTTTGCAATCGTGTTTTAAAGGTCGCAAGAGTTATTGCTGAGTTTGACATCCAGGGTTACATTCCAAAGTGCTAGACTAGAGGATTCTTTCATATGGGATTTAAATGGACCCCAAAATTTTTTATTATCGAGGAATGGGCCAACTCTTGACCTCGATCACGGCTGATGGAAAGTGATAGACGAGGTCTATGATGGAACGCGCGTGCGCAAAAGATGCTTTTTGGCACTGGTACTCCAACGTGCCGACGAAACACAGCAGGCTGCTTGACGCCAGACTCCGGTGGGAGGGTGGTCGCGAACCAGGGGTCTACTCTCTAGGCCCGAAGTCCGTAGTTTCGGAATTAGTGTCGGGCGTTTTCTACTCCGTATCACTTACAGACTAATGATTAGTCCCGAACCCGATCTAAGAATTAACTAAATCTAAATTAACGTCGTAAAATCGTCTTAAAAAATTCTTACAACTCGTTTTCGACTCAAAAGGCCAAAGCTTTCCTCTAACAACTGGATAATATCAATGTTATTCACAGCCCGTCGAACAAGGAACATAGAAATCGTGTGTAAATCGTCCCCCATACAGATGTTATACACTTTAACCAGATTTTCTTGGACTTTATCCAACATCCTCGGATTATTTACGTCCACTAAAAGCTATGCGATATAGCGATATAGATGCGATGCGGCTTGCTATCAAGGAAAGATTACAAAATTGTAATTAGGTCGACTTCTTACCTATACATAGTCATTCAAGGCATGTCTTGATCGGTTTGACTGACCAGAAAGATATTAAAAACGTTTACACCGTAGGGCATTGCAAAATTTCAAGTCCTTTTTTTTTCTAAATGAATGAACCGATTTTAATTAAACTTCTTCTTTTTCTCTACTTTAAAAAAGTTATCAGAGAACGTTTTCAAAATATCTTATTTAAAATAAGATAATTGAAAACTTAGTTAAATTTACAGCTTAAAAATAAAATATTATAGTGACTCTAATTGTCCATTCGCAAAAATAGATTTCTAAGGAGAAGAACGGACAAGAAACTCCATAGTTACTCTTTTCAAATAAAAGTTTTACAATATTTTGTTTACATTAACAACAACTTTCAACCCCCACTTTAACCCCTTAGGGGATAAATTTCCAAAAATCCCTTCTAAGTGCGCGCTAACGTCATTTAAGGAACATTTTTGTGCAAAATTTTATGTTACTAGTCGCAGAGATTTCAGCTGTGCACTGATCGATCAGTCAGTAAATCAGTCTGGCAGTCAGTTTCTTACTTTATAGACTGGGTAATTTTTTTTCCAGTGCGCAAACTTTAAGAACCACTTCTGCCCATGTAAATAACTAACTTTCCCCAAGAAAGCCATAGTCAATTCCTAAAAAAAAAATTGAGTCTCCCATATAAATTGTGGTCAGTTGATGACAAATTTTGTATGGGAAGTTCAAATTTTTTTGAGGGCAGGTTGTAGACATCAGGAAACAAAAACACCGGCAAGGAATTCTACACGTGGTATTTTATATTATAGCAAGTCAAACCCACTGCAATCCATACCTTTCTTTTTACCTATTCAAAATATATCGGCTGGACAGTCAAGTAACACAGTTACCGCAGTCATCTGATACTTACTAGAGCTTGTAATACAGTTAGAAAAATGTGTTGCGACCAGTAACTTTGTAGTCCGATCGGTTTTATGCAGTTGGCCTTTTTAGGGTTCCGTAGCCAAATGGCAAAAAACGGAACTCTTATGGATTCGTCATGTCTGTCTGTCTGTCTGTCCGTTCGTATGTCACAGGCACTTTTATCTGAAACTATAAGAACTATAAGTGGATGTATTCTGTGAACCGCATTAAGATTTTCACACAAAAAATGAAAAAATAAACAACTTTTGGGGGTTCCCCCATACACGTGTGGGGTATGTATGGATAGATCTTCAAAAATGATATTGAGGTTTCTAATATATTTTTTTTCTAAATTGAGTAGTTTGCGCGAGAGACACTTTCAAAGTGGTAAAATGTGTGTGTTTCCCCCCCTGTAACTTCTAAAGCAAGAGAATGATAAAACTAAAAAAAATATATGTTGTACATTACCATGTAAACTTCCACCGGAAATTGGTTTGAAAGAGATCTAGTGAGTAGTTTTTTTTTAATACGTCATAAATCGTAAACCGCAATTTATCTTTCATTCAATCAACTGAAATATAATTTTCACAGAAGATGTATTTCTGTTGGCGTTATAACAACAATTACTTAAGTTTAGTTAAGTTGGGCTCCCATACAACAAACGTGATTTTTTTATGCCGTGGTACGGAACCCCCCGTGCACGAGTCCGACTCGCACTTGGCTGGCTTTTATATGTAAAGGATTAGTTGAGGAGCTGATTAGGTATGGCTCAAGTGACCATTTTTTTTTTAAATATTATAACGGGGCTCTGTCGTCAAATTACAGTGACGTTCGTTTTTTTTCTTGACCATCAATATTAATAGCTTTGTCAAAACATTTGCGGTCGTAATTTTTTATGTTAATTTTTTAAGGTCTCGAATCACATTTTATTTTCATATAGTATTTCATGATATTTCGACGCTTTTAGAGTAAGTCTCTTTGATTAGTTATGGGTGCCAAAACAATAGACTTCCAAGTAAAAACACTACAAAGTATAAAATAACTTAAAAATAAAAAAACCGCGTAAAATAAATAATAAAGCAAAAAAATATAAAAGACTTCCTACTAATTTCGGAAGTTTGTGTTTTTGGTACTTTCTTTGTTTTTTGACACCGACTTCCGAAAATAGTTTTTAAGAAGTCGGTTGTATTTTTTTGTAATTTATTTTAATTTTTTTTTTTATTTTACGCGTTTATTTTTACTTTATCATTTTTCGTAATCCGTAACGACCAATGGAAAGCCACAGAAAAGCAAAATACGCAATTTCGTTTACTAGTATGACAATAAAATTATTTTCCAGCTATTTTGATTAAAAAACCATATAACTGAACTGATTTTGATGAAATTTCTCTGGGATCAATCGGAAAGTCTACCCTTACGTATAAAAAATATTTTCTCAAATCGGTTCATAAATGAGAGAGTTATGACTGTTATGAGGTAACGAAAAAAAATACACTGAATTGAGAACCTCCTACTTTTTTTTAGAGTCGGTTAATTATGGATCTCTTTCAAAACGAACAACGTTGTTCGGAATCTCTACACAACAGAGTTTGCATTTGGACTGATGATATCATACTACGATTGGAAAGACCAATTCGTCTGCCAAAATCGGTGATTATGGTACTAAATTAATGATTTGTTATGTAATACAACCAAACTGGTATTATAGCATCTCGAAATATTATGACATACGTTGATAAATTTAAATCAGTGTGTCATACTTAGTAGTTGAAGTCTTGTAAGCATTTCAGTCGTATGGACTTTAAAAAAGTGCAAGTCGGCTCGCACGTTATGGGTTCAGAACGAATCATATTTGTGAACAATTTATTTTTAAAACCAGACAGGTTTTCTTGTAATTAAATAAAATTAAAAAAAATATTTATACTTATACTTATTTGTTTCAAAATTGTATGCTGCGTAGTTTCGGAAATTAAGGAAGCATGGTAAGAGGCACATTTAATCTAAATATCAAGCTGGAAAGGTCTCGACTGATGAAGTCTACGCTCCGTCCAGCACAGATCCAGATCCAAAACTCCGAAAGCTTTCAGCTCGAACTTCAAAATCGTTTCGAGTGCCTAGGGAGCTCCGTGGACGAATACAACGATGGGTTCGTGGAAACTGTTCATACGGTCGGGTCTAAGTTCTTCAAGACTCGCCGTACAGATAAGACCAAGAGGCTCTCTGGGGAGGCGGGAGATGATTCTGCAGTCTTCAGACGATGCGTGCAAGTACCGGCAGCTCAATAGACGGATCTCCAAGTCCTTGAAAAGCGACCTCCGCCGCTTTAATACCGAAAAGATTAAAAACGTTTTTCGAGTGGATGTATGTATCTCCATTTCTTTGGCACGCCCTACAGCCTAAACGGCTGGACGGAGTTTGACATATGAGGTGTCGTTGAATTCGTCAGAATTGTGGTAGTGACATAGGCTATATAAAATTTCAAAATGGCGCCTGCAAATGAAAAAAAATTAAACTCATTAAAATGAAAGAAATAAAAAAAATACTTTGTCAAAAAACCCGACCGCTAAAAACCCCTAAAAATTTCCAAACAAGTCGCTTTTCAAGCAGTCTGATGTAGTTCAATCACAGATCTAAGGCCACAAACTGCAGCAGACTTGAAAAGCGACTTGTTTGGAACTTTTTACTCGTTTTCAGCGATCGGGTTTTTTGACAAAGTAATTTTTTTCACACTTGACTAACGTTTGATACCCGAAAATAGGTCCAAGCATTCAAAAGTTCAAAACTCGAAACAAAGCTCGGTACTTTCCAACGGCACAAGAATAATTCCAAACAATCAACTTACCATAACAGAGTTTGAGTACCAACTTTCTGTAAGTCTGTCTATTTTATAAGATCGAAAACATTACGATAGAACAATGGTACCTATGTTATGACAATATGTGGCAACAGGACGATTACAGGAAAAACGATACAATAGTATAGAGTCACTGTTTGTAAATATCGAGTAGAATGCTTGTTAATCATGGACTTTTTATGGTAATTGACCATGGTGTGTGATCCATGTTAAAGAATAAAGAAAGGTATTAAATTGTCTAGGGCCGTGGATGAAAAAACCTTGACAGAGTTCGACACGGACTTGTACACGAAGAGTTCCATCCCACAAATCGAAAAACTTGTACGAGGCTCCCTTTATTGTTAGCTTTAAGCTCTACCTAAGGCCTGAATTATACAGAAAAGGCGGGGTGAAGACGCGGCAAAGTCATTTTTGTATAATTCACGATGTGTCGCTTACCTACATTTTGTATTGAAACTTTTTGAAGCGGCATCGTGCCTTACGCCTCGCCTGCGCCGCGTCTTCTCCGCGCCTTTTCTGTATAATTCAGGCTTAATATGACATATTAGGCCTGAATTATACAGAAAACGGAGTGTGAATTTTCAAAAGAAATTCACACTCCGTTAAAATTTTACCTTTTGGGTACAGTTCCAGAGATACAGTCAACTGATAGACAGACGAACGAATAGCATTATTAGCTAAGTAATAAGGTTCCGTTGGTTAGCTTATTGGTATGGAACCCTAAACCTGTCAAGTTCTTTATGAAGTATCAGATGAGACGGGTAGGTATACTATGCTGACTTACTCAGGTGTTGCTTAACCATGCAGTTCAACTCGGGCTTTTATTATTTGGCTCTAGCGGCCTCCTTCTCGCTCAAACTACTCGCGCTTTAGGACGTCATGGTAGGGCCGCTGCTGAGCAAAAACCACGTTGGAAAATTACTTACAAATGGCTCTTTTCTCTATCCATGCATAATCATCATCATATCCGCTGAAAGACGTCCACTGCTGGACATAGGACTCCCCCAAGTATCGCAACAACAACCGGTCCTGTGCGTCTCGCGTCCATCGGATACCAGCCGTGACCCTCACCAGGTCATTGGTCCACCTTGTGGGAGGCCTTCCAACGCTGCGTCTTTCGGTACGCGGTCGCCACTCCAGAACTTTTCGGCCCCATCAACCATCTGTTCTGTGAGCAATGAGCCCTGTCCACTACCACATCAGTTTGGCGATCCTTCGTGCTATGTAGGTAACCTATCCATACATAAACTATAATTAAAACGATTACGATTGCCATACTGCGCGCAAACAAATGCTTTTACGAAATACCTGCGCAATAATTTCTAGGCCAATCGTAGCCCGATTTCAATCTGTCATGGCTCCCAAGATGCACTTAATAAAATCACAAACAAATCAGCAATTATCCTAAACGTTGTATGTTTTCCTTGCGTAAATGTTTTAGCGAACACACACACATGCAGTGTTTGTTTTGTGTGCGCATGAGTTGAGATACACGCACACATACGTAGGGATGCATCGCATAAACCAATGTTTGGCTGCTGTGCCAAAAAACACAAAGGAGCCGTGTACTGCGAGAGGTTTTGATACTTTTTATATTGCACTTTTTTATTCTTGGAATTTGGATTGACCTTGAAATAAAGATCTTGAGAATTCGAGGACAGAAATTAAGTGACACTACAATCTTGGTGACATATTTTTTAATGCCTTCGTGTTAGGAATCTCTCATTCATCACCAATAACATGTGCTTCATCGGCTAGGGTATACGAAATTTAAATTACACTGATTATTATTATGTTAACTATCATTAATCTTCATTGACCTTATGAATGTTAAAAATTAATTTAGAGAATCACTTAGTGAGTAGTACTGGGAAAGCCATTAAACAGTTTGGTACAGTTTAGTCTAAAAAAACTTAAAAAACACAGTAATTGGAAAAAAAGTTTATGATTATTAGGCAATAATCATAAATAGAAAAAGGCACAACAACTTAAAGCAGCATTCGAAGCAGTAATTACGATTGAAAAAGACATAATTTGTTTAATTTACATAATACAAGAGAACAAGATTGCAAATAAGTGCAGTTTTAATAAAACTTCTATGCTAAACAGTTTCATAGACCACGTGACACCGTTGTCATTTTAAAACTTCTTTAAATTAGCCTTATATTAGATTTATTCCTACATAAATATCATTTAATTATATATTTATATGAACGAGCAGGTGGATAAGTGATGGTGTTTCCGAGAAATCTTGTTTTATTAATAGAAAACAGTAAACCAGTTTACGTGTCCTCTTTAATATTAAAAATTAACACTAGGCAACTATTTTACATAGTTGCTAGTTTACAGCTTCGGTTGGAAAAGGAAGTTTGTGATAAAGAGTATCAGGGTTCAGGATATGTTGATATTCTTAATTGACCAGTAGATAGGTTTTACTTCTTCAGCGGTCCGGGAGATTCGAGCGAATAGAATCGGTGCACAGATTTCCGGGTTTCTTTTTTTAAAGGGATTAGTTACAATAATACTGAAGCTAAAATAGTAATTTATACAATTCTAAAAGTAATCAGAAAGTGGGGTCGGTGACTATGTTGAATAGGTATTTTGAAAGTACGGGGTATATTGGTAGTATAACAATGCAAAAGTAAATGAATGAATTTGATAAACTAATAATATAAATACTTATGAAATAGTATAACGAATAACTTTACATATTTTATTTTTCAATCTAAAGTACCTACGGTTTCTTAGCGTTTCAAATTCATACTCCATTGTGTTACTCACTTTATAAAATGACCTAGAAAGTATCAAAACCATTCGGTCCACCAGCAGAAGGGATAAAAACTTACCAACACAAAAATAGAACGTCGAAAAATGAACATTAACGTATATTTTGAAATCTGCGCTGCGCGGGCGTAAACCAATCAAAGACGAGGAACACATGTGTGAGTGATTTTGATTCGATTTTTAAATGTGTGCTTCTAACTGTATTTGACGGTTTTTTCTATGTGTGTCTAATGACTGTTACGCTTTTAAAGTTTTTTTATTAGTGTGCGTCTACGTAGGTATCGGGTTTTATATACATAGTTAGTTACCTAGTTGCAATGTTTCGTACTTGTTTCGTATATAATATGATTTATTTTTGGCGTTACATCTTTGAATTTGGAGGCCGATTTTAATGAAAGTCGTGCGTTTTATGACATGTTATTTTTCATTGTCGGCGTATTCTGAATTTGACTTTTGCGTAAGCTATTTAAATAAAATGAATGTAGTCGTATTTGTATTTTGTAATTGTGTATAGTTCAATTTACTAAATAAGGCACTATTTAATTACCTGTATATTGCCGTGTTAGGATTCAAAGAAATCTGAATTTATAGAAAATCCTTTCCTTGTATTTATCATAATATCCCTATTAGTATAAACATGAAATAAATATCTTAGGTACTTACTAAGTAGTGAGATAGTGGTAATAATAATAAAAAGTAGTATTAATACTTCGATACAAACGACATTTCTTTGACATCTATGACTAGTAACAGACCCTTATTTTGACATGAATTTCATTTCATTATTTCATAAAAGTTCACCTTTGTCTTCGATTAAAATCCACTCATTTTAAATCTCATTTTTATTTGTTTTTTTTTTTACTTTTTCTGCTAATAAACTCACTGCCATACTGATACTTTTTTCATGAAAATTTCATTCAGAATATTTATTACCTTGCTGGATAGTACCTAAATCGGACAGTTGATATCTATTTAAACATCCTTATATGCTAAAAATCATCCTATTATTTAGGCATTTCTACCACAAAACAATGACAGCTCATGTTAGCATAATTTCGACATACATCGACAGATTAGACGACTATGATCGGCATCTTGTACACAAAGGAATCAATGGACGTCGTAATATGACTGTATTGAAGAAAACGAGTAATATATATAAGACTTAGAAATAGAATTAGCCATTTCATGATGTACTGATGAGTGTAGGTTTGAGGCAGCAATGTAAAAAAAAACATATTGGTGTAGCTACCGATTCTAGAGGCAGTTGTAGATTTGTAGTTCAGGTAAGATAGATTAACCAGGAAAAAAAGGTATCCTATGTATTTATAAGAATACTAATAAATATAGATGACATTTACAGCTACAAAACACATTTCCAAGAGCAAAAATATACTAACCCTCACCTGCCTATAGGTACATTCTAGAAATATGCAAATTCGTGCGAAATCACCAACACTTTTTCACGACAAGATAAAATATCCAGTCCAAATACACATTAGGCCATAAAAATAGGTTAAACTTATCAAGCTCTAAGCTAAAACTGCACTCAACAAGTACACTAGTCCAGTAAAATTAATTAAATAGTACAGTTATAATAATAATATTTAATTTATTCGTATATAATGTGGTACATATATCGTAGCTGACTAGCTAAATCAGCCGTTTCATTAAAAACCTATCCTTTTCGTTCAATTGCGCAATTTAATCAGCGACATAAGTGACATGGGCAAGTCATTAAACGATATTGAACAAAAGATGCCACTTAGGTCGCTGAAAATTCTGCGCATATAAATGAAAAGGCTAGGCAGCCAATTAAATGGCTGGTTAAACTAATTGGCTGCGACAGATCGTTCGAGCGAGAAGGAGGGATGGAGCTATATAGGGTGTATAGCTCCATCTCTCCTTCTCGCTCGAACGACTTACGCTTTAACACGTCATGGTAGGGCCGCAGATCGAGTTATTTTCACAATTATAATATTAGGATGGATTCTTTACGATCTGAGAGCTCATTCTACTCATTTTCAAGCAATGTTCGCAAACGCATCTCAATCGCAAACTGTCAAAAATGTATAAACATTAAGGCTTTTTTGACAGTTTGAGATTGACATGCGAATGTGAATGTTATTTAAAAATTTGTAGAACTAATTGGCCCTCTGTTCTTTTATAGTTAGGTATAGTGTCAATAAGATAATAAAGAAAATAGACATTCAGAGAAGGAGTGCCAAAAACTCACGGAAAATTCCTTATTTTCTTTCTTATTTTTTACGATCAAAACCAGACATTTGCTTTGGAGCCAAGTGCAGTAAGTGCATACAAAAATACCGACAAAATTCAAGGTTGGGATCTGTTAAAAATAACGCTTGGTGCATTCCCGATGTTCCTCTCGCAGTGTTTTAATATCTGCTGCGTTTTATATTCACGCTAAATGAATTTGAGGTAGGTTAGGGTTTCAGGATGAGAGTGTCGATTTTTCTTTGTTCGAGCTTTGAGAAAAAAGGGGTTTATTCGCGGTGGTTGGGAAATTGAGTGTTTGATGAGTTATTTTGGAAAATCATCATCATCATCATCATCATATCAGCCGAAACACGTCCACTGCTGGCCTAGGCCTCCCCCAAGTGTCGCCACAACAACCGGTCCTGTGCGTCTCGCATCCATCGGTTACCCGCGACCCTCACCAGGTCATCGGTCCACCTTGTGGGAAATGATTATAACTTATTTGTAGACATGTGTTCTTTACCACCGAATTAAAAAAAAATGTCATTTAAAAAAAAATTGACACATTTTCTTTAAATCCTGCTTCAGGAGATATATTATGTTCGTTTTTCAAACGTTACAAAATAGCTTCGCCTTTTTTAAAATATGCTTGACTTAGCTCTCCTTCTTTCCTCGATTATTTAATTGAAATTATTTTTAAAACCAACTCAATACCTACATTTAAAACCATAAATATTCACTTCAAATCAATTGGAAGCCATACCTCCTTACTGCAACTGCAAACAATACACTTCATTTGAGTACCGCCCACGAAAAAATTTAACAGGCGAATGATCAGACATAGAACTCATAAATATTTATGTTAAACAGAATGAATACTTATATACTCATACATGAATGTTCAATACTTATGTACAGTTCTCGTCAAATAACTTTGCCCCTCTGAAGTTAGCCTTTTGCAAAGATCGCGCAGGTGCAGTCACGTACACGGGAGCAAGCGGGACGCAAGCATGCATCGAACGTAAACGAGCGACTGAGACATAAAATCGCGCCCCACCCCCATGTCTCTTACGCATGCGCAGTTGCAGTGTGTTCATAATTTTGACTACTACGCAGCCACTCGACACAACTTCAGAGGGGCAAAGTTATTTGACGATAACTATATCTGTCGCATCCAACTAGTTTCATCAGCCTTTTCATTGAACTGCGTCATTTAATCAGCAACATAAGTGACAGGGCAAGTTATGAAACGATATTGAACAAAAGATGACACTTAGGTCGCTGAAAAATTAGCGTATTTAAATGAAAAGTCTAGGCTACCAATTAAACGGCTGATTAAGCTGCGACATATCTTTTCCCAACTATATTGGGGTCGGCTTCCAGTAAACCCTGATGCAGCGGAGTACCAGTCATTTACATGGAGTGTGTACCTATCAGATATCCACAACCCATTAGCTGGGTAACACGGTACTATTGGCAAGACTAGTGTCAGATTTACAGGCTTCTGACTCTCAAACGATTGTCAAAGATCAACAAATGACAGTCGGGCACAAAGAGCCAGATACCTAATGGATCACCCATCCACGACCCGACCTAGGCAAGCGCTGCTTAACCTTGAAGATCGAATCGTGTGGCTGTTATTATTGAGCCACGAGCATCCTATGTAGGTACTGAACGCTCAATACCTATTTAGTCATACCATGAATGCTTAACGTGCTTTCCCAGGCACGAAGAGTCTCGGTATATAATGGTCACCCATCCAAATCCTGACCTCGGAAAGTATTGGTTAACCTCGAAGATAGAACCGTGTGGCTGTCATTATGTAGCCATGAGCTCCTCCTATGTACTGAATGCTCAATACATATGTACTCATACGATGAATGCTCAATCATACTCATTCAGACATAAGTCTGGCCAAACCACGCCTAGGAATAAATAAAATTTCTAAAATAGAACGCAAGCTTCCTGCGAATTCGATCTAAATTTAAATATTGAAAAATGGCGGCAGCGAGCGAACGTTAGAATTTTGTGCATAAAATTGCATCCCGCGTTACCGATCTAAACATTAAAAATAGAATTCGATAGTTGGGAGTAGTGCACATCATTGGGAGTTGTTGGTATACAGGGAAATAATTTTAGGCTGTTTAAGAAAGATTTGAGCTGTCTATTGTTAAAAGAATGAAACCACTTCTGAATATTTATTGTTGTCTAGGTTTTTCCCGTGGCTTTGCTTGCGTTTAATTAGACTATTACCGCCTCCAGGGTCCCAACTTTCTCTGCACCGAAAATTCATTAAATTGTGACGTGAAAGCATAACATATAAGTTGACTATCGGATTTGAAATATTAGTGAGGATTACAATTTTGTTTTAAACTGAAAGTTTTATTTGAAATTCAAACTTTTACTAATATTAGTTTGACAGTAATGACAGTAGTTTGTGTAGGAAGATCTCAAATGTTCAATAAGTAGGTATATTTTCAGTTTTCTACGGGATTTTCAATATTATGTGGTTTACTGCAATAGAGACCTAGGGGTGAGGGTACAGTGATAAGAAATTGTGAAAGACTAACCATCTAATTCAGGACCATCAGACCCAAATAAAAAATACTTATCTGGTACAAAATTATAACCGAAGACGAAGACTTCAGCCAAGCTGAGCTGCACTAACATTTAAATATCACCAAAAAGCACATATAAGTTTTACTACAATAACAAAAAGAAGTTTTTCATTCAACACCCACCTTAAAATCATTAATCCATTTAAAATGATAATCCATTCCGCTCCCCCGCACCAACTATCACGTAACGTGTGCACCAAGCTTTACAAACACCAGATTGCCTTCTTTCAGCCAGTTAAAATAAACATTGCCGATATTTCGCAGCTCTTTAGAACGTTGCATATACATCGGTGCTCTAGTTGTGTGAGTGTTTTAATGTATGTATACATACCTGGTAATGTATGTGTTTTAACGTTTGATCTTCGTTCGTAGATAGTGTTGGACGCAAAAACATGGGTGCTGGTTTTATACGAGGTTGCATTTATTTTCAAACTGTAGTGTTAGTTGGCTTCTGGGTTTTAGATTTTCGATTGGTTGCAACTGTTTTGCTGAAGATTTTCTTTCTAGTACTTGCTCACTGTGCTAGTAATTAATTTAGTTTACCTACTTATGGTAAATGCCTCCTGAGAACGTATTCTTCCTGTTAAAATGGTATCTTCTATCTATATCTATACAAATGAATCCCTGTTTCCCTTGGTCACGCCATAACTTGAAAACGACTTTACCGATTTCATTGTTTTTTTTTCATAAGTTATCTACTTAATACTTTGTAGATGGTTTTTATTAGAAAAATTAGAAAAATTTCATAAAATTCTCTCTGCAAAATTGTTTGAAAATGTTGAAACTTTTACAACAAAGCGCCAATATTTGTTAACAACTTTAGCATTCATATCTCAGTCGCTATCTGTCAAAAAAGTATAGGCAGAAATTAAAGCTTGAATCAAATTGAAAAACGCTATCGAAATCATCATCATCATCATATCAGCCAAAAGACGTCCATTGCTGGACATAGGCCTCCTCCAAGTGTCGCCACAACAACCGGTCCTGTGCGTCAAATAGAAGTGGCAGTGGGCAGGGCACATTGCTCGCAGAACAGATGGTCGATGGAGCCGAAAAGTTTTGGAGTGGCGACCGCGTACCGGAAGACGCAGCGTTGGAAGGCCTCCCACAAGGTGGACCGATGACCTGGTGAGGGTCGCGGGTAACCGATGGATGCTATCGAAATGTCACGTGACAATTCCTAAATATTTTTGCATTTTGACTAAAACATTCAATGATACAACGGCACTATATCAAGAGTCTCGCGTGACGTTCAGTAACGCACGCAAATTTTAAATTTGCCCTCGTCATACACTCGTTGAGTCCGACGACGAGATCACAAAGATACAAGAAAGCTGTAGGGTATCCAGCACGCTTAGAAAATACAATCACAGACCGCGTTTCGTATTCCGGCTTCGCCGCCGAGGCCCTTCGCGATGACCCATTCAAAACCCTCCAAAAAAAGACGAGCCAGCCCGCGTCGCTGAGCCGCCATTAGACTTAAATCCCATAAATAATCTAATGACCCAGTCTCTCCCTTGCTGTCCCGAACTGACGCTGCCAAGCCGAGGTCGTATCCCACAGAGAATGCCCTTAGCGAGTGGACAGTAGTTTCTAGTCTGTAGTTAGATTTTTGCCCTGGCTCTAGCCAAATTCATTTGAGGCCCCCACAGGATAGTCTGGTTAAGCAGTTGATAGCCCTTGCGTGTTAACTTGCTACTGGTCATACCTAAAAAAAAATATCTAGACCGCTAATAGAAAACCACTTAATCCAGCCTGTGTGATTTGAACTTTTTGACAATAGTTTTCGCTAATAGAACATCACTTTAGCCAAAAAGGTTCACAATACTTAGAAACCCAATAAACACCAACAAAATCCATCAATACCTCGATCCCTGCCCACCTCTTCAAAGGAAGCGTGAGAGATGCATCAGTGGCAAATATTTAAAATCGTAAATACCTAACAGTACTGCTTTGAGCCGTCTACTGGTCACGATGCGGGATGCGTGGGCGCATGACGAGGCTTCACGCCTTTCCTTAGTAGGTAGGATTGGGTAAGAGGTTCGATGCCTTTCAAACATAGCAGGTAAGGTCTATAGATACAAATTGTATTTGGTTAAAGCTACATAATTGTACAATGTGTAACAGAATAAATGTATTTTTTTCGAAAGAGTCACCGCGGCCCTGGAACGCAAATGGCATTTGGAGGAACGAGAGAGGAAGGAGGATGGGTTTTAGTCAGTAAGAGTCTGACACACACTTCCGCTCCACCCAGAGCGCAAGGAGTCATTAGATGATTTCCCATCTATGAACAACTTTTACTAAGGGACCAACACTAAGATCGTGAAAGAAAATTCGACTGCCCCGTGCATTTTTGTGCGTATAACTCCACAAAATGTGAACTGTTAATTTTTTTCGTGATTTCGGTGTAGGTCCCATAGTAAAAGTTGTTCATAATGATGAGTACAATGACGCTTTAAGAGGTATTGCGTTTATTCTGTAACACAGTGAAGAAGCTGAAATGATAAGTTCCATAAATGTTTTTTTTTTCTTTTATTGCTATCAGTAACGCTCACGTTTGACTACTACCTCACCTGTGGGCCTAGACAAAAATCTTTTCTGTAGTGTTAACGTCAGACGCTGACGGCAAAATGTATGGGAATGACATTAGGTGTGGAAAGGAAACGTCATCACTTAATGTCATTCCCATACATTTTGTCGTGAGCATCTGACGTTAACGCTACAGAAAACGTTTTTGTCTAGGCCTTCTGATGGGAAGCGATGATGTGGTCGATGATGGAGCACGCTTGTCTAGAAGTAACCTAGACCATCTTGACTTGAAGATCCCCAGGTTGTAGTACAACATAAAATGAAACTTAGATTAAAAAACAACCATCGTTTATTTTTTTTTTGTGTTCCGACTTTCGATTAGACAAAACAAACTGCTTTAAAAAAATATATCATCTGCGTAGCCTTTTCGCAACTATATTAGGGTCCCTTCAATCAAACTGAATTCAGCTGTATACCAGTATTTTACGTGGAGCGGCTGCCTACCAGACCTTCACAACCATTAACTGGGTAACACGATACTTCTTGGCAAGACTGGTGTCAGATTTTCTGGCTTCTGACATTCCGTAACGACTGCCATAGATCTCCAAATGTCATCCGGGACCAACGGCTTAACGTGCTTTTCGAGGCACGGAGGAGTCTCAGTATGCTGAAAAATCCAATATGAATTTCACAGAAATTTACTTTTAAAAATTCATTTTTGAAAATTTTTTTTTTGGTAAGCCGTAGAATATATAGGCCCATATTTCAAAACGTAAACTTCAACTCAACTCGAACTCCAACTACAACATGAGAACGAAAATGTCAATAATATCTTGTCTAATTGACGTTTTCGTACTCGAGAGATGAGCAAACAAATGCAAAAACTTCAATTTAAGACAAGCTCCGATGGAGTTGGAGTTTACGTTTTGGAATATGGACTGTAGTGAACTTGACAAGTAAAACTGAAATTCTCTTTTTATACATAACTAGCACTTTGCCCGCGACTTCGTTCGCGCGGATTTATTAGGTACTCCACAAACTTCAACGCCCCCTATACCCCCATAAAAAGGTTAGTTTTGGAAAATTAAGCACAACGATTTTCATTAATTTACATTTATTACTTAGCCATTTCTACTTATTCTTGTTCAACCCGTCAGGAGTTGATTATGCAAAAATTGTTAGGTACATCTGTTTCAATAATCCCATTTTTAGTTTGTTCATAGCATCCCGACGTAAATTAAAGCAAGCAATAATGTCCTCCCCTAAAAACTTAATCACCCCTGCTTCCCTCCTTATTATGTAGGTATGTAGTTTATTTGCGAAAAATCCAAACATTTGTTATTCTTATTGTTTTATCGAAATCATTTTCAACTTCATCGGACCAAGCATTGATATGATTCTTCCCAGTTCGCTCAAGCCGCGACATTTTTCTTACTCCGAGTATGTTTATTACCGTCGTAACTTTTGAACGAAAGCTCCGATTTGAATAATTTAAAGTGTAATTTACACGGAAATAATTAACCTTAATTATCAAACCATTTAAATGCATAAGGATTGATATCATGATACCGAAATCACCATTTTTTCAAATCACCAAGGATTTGCTTGAATAATCTGAACAAAAAGCGGTCATGGTGACTTAACCATAATAGTTAGACATATGGTATCGCGGACTTTTTTGTATACATTGATGACTTCTATAAAACTGTGGTACATCACTTTACTCTATTGTCAATAGATTCCGCAGCGTACGTGATATAAGGATTTTTTCTCACACCTTGGGTTACATTATCGAAGTTTTCATACGGATCCCTAACTTTTATGAAAATATTCTATAGCCTATGTCCATCATCGATAATGTACAATTCTACTGGTGAAAGAATTTTTCAAATCGGTCCAGTAGTTTCGGAGCCTATTCATTTCAAACAAACAAACAAACAAATCTTTCCTCTTTATAATATTAGTGTAGATATATTTTTTAACTGAGGCAATTTTCGAAATCAATCGACACCCATCTAATTTGCCTCATAAATGAACTATTAATACTTTCAACGCCATTTCTAAATCTTATATAATTTCGAAGCGAACAGCTATCAGACAGACTGGTCACGACTGCGTAGGCGCAGCCGTAGGTACGATTTTATTACGGATCTATTGCAATTTGTACCTGATTGATTAGTTTGATTTATAGGTAAAGAGGTATCCTTTACTTGGGTGATGGTGGGGACCTTTTAGGTCTACTGTAAAAAATTTAGGCCCTAGCTCCTGTGCAGTGTAGCCTGTTCTACAGGAGGATCACCACTTATGACAGTTACACACCTGTGTGTGTTACAGGAAAAAATGTCTTCTCCCAAACAATAGCATTACAAATTGAATTTATAATTGTAATATCACATTTAAAAAACAAAAACAAACAAAAACATTTTCAAAATCAAAACAAAAACAAAAAAAAAATGGAAATTAAAAGAAAAATAAATTTAAAATTATTAAACGTTACGAAAGTGCTATAATTTTATCATTATGCCATTGCAATGGCATAATGATAATATTGTAATGGCATAATTCGTATTTTGGTGATTATGGCCATTGAAGGTAGTCTATAAAATACAATGTTGTATAAGAGCAATTTATTTATTTATTTTATTTATCAACTATGCATAACTTACAGCTAAAACAAAAAATAACATTAAAACATTCAAGCTTAAACTAAATTCTCATTTCATATTCAATACAAGAATAAAACCCCGAACATTTAAAATCTTAAAAAAAACTAAAGCTCAGGCACTTTCTGGCCGAGGACACACTCGTTATGAAAGGATCAAAATCATGCTGTTTACACTTATCGTTAAAGTTTCTACTTGCACGCACTGTAAATGAATTTTGCCTGTACTTCGTAGAAGTAAATGGAACACGCAACGGTTCGTACCATGCATCGCTTCGACTTCGACCTTCCGGGAACATTAAAATAAAATTCGGATAGAATTTTTAGTCGCGTCCCACAAGATGGACCGATGACCTGGTTAGGGTCGCTGGTAGCTGATGGATGCGAGACGCACAGGACCGGTTGTTGTGGCGAAACTTGGGAGAGGCCTATGTCCAGCAGTGGACGTCTTTTGGCTGAGATGATGATGATGATGAGAATTTTTAGCTAAAACCGTATAGTTCCCTCTTTATGTTTTATTTACCTTAAAGTTATTTACTTTACTATTTATATCTACTAAAAACAAAATACATTTAGGCGTCAAAGTATTCCTTCGCATTGCTGTCATTTGGAAACGTACCCAGAAGATTTTTCTTCAGAAAATTTTCGTCTTATCCGTTGATAAAGGTGTATGACGTTGCAGGATATTGTTTCCCCAGTTGACACTACGTTGGCACTTAGCCACCACATAATGTCGTTTCATCAACTATCCTCTCAGCTAATTTATATTCGAACTGGATTTAGGTGGTACTTTTACTGACAGAAACTAAGACGTTTATATTGTTATTATTTTATGTTTGTCAGTATTCATAAATATTATTCATTTATGGTTAGCTTTTGACAGATTAGGTATGGTTGGCGCCAGATAAATTTGTAATTAAGGGCATTGATCTTTCACTTAAATCTTTCCATAGGTACACGAAAAAAACATTATGATGGTTGTTCATTACTAGATAATGTAAAGGATCTCGATAGATGTAAATTCAGGACAGCTTTATGTCGTTTTTTTTCTAAATGTAGGTGGGTCAACAATAGGCCTCTATTGCAAGTTTATTTTGCGCCAACCTCAGCAACTGAAATTGATTTTGGTAGAAACCGGAATTACCCAGGAAACGACGAGCTTACTAAAATTTTAAGGGCACCAGCAAAGTTTTATTCCGCCAAACTCGTTCCATCATCGGACCACAAGACGTATGGCGATGCGCCACCGGTACATGGTGGACATCCCACCCACACGCACAAAACGTTTTAGGAACACATTCATTGTGCGTACAGCTAAGGAGTGGAATTCCGTAACAGAATCTGTGTTTCCTGATAGTTACAACCTGGGAGTTTTTTAAGTGAATAGTGAATAGGTAACTTCTAGGCAAACGTGCTTCATCTTCGACCACATCATCGCTTACCATCAGGGTGAGATAATGGTCAAGCGCGTGCCTATCAATAATAATAATAAAACTACAGAAATCTGCGTGCTTCTATTGTAACTCACCTTTTTTGATTTGTTCACCAACTTAGGTATCTAAAAATCATCGTCATTCTCTTACCACTATCACAATTTATTTGGAGTCAGCGTAACATGACTTTTTCTATGTATTTATTCGTCATCTCAGTCAGAGGGTCACCAAGGGTCACCCCTTTAGTGACCTTTTCTAGGGTTTTCATCTTTCACAAAAAGTCCCATACAGCGTCAACAATATCGGTACGAACAGATGATTCAAAATGATCTAAACAACTATGAATATTAAATATTAACTCAATGACACAAACGATTTAAATCTCTCAAGACGCATAGTTGACACTTCGCGTGAGCCAAGGGTTGGCTTTTACCGTGGACAAAGGATAAGCGTTGCCATACAACGTGGCAATGCCGCCAGTCATTTCGGCACACTTTCAGTCGACAGCGATGCCCATAAATTTTTAAGGCCATATTTTAGGGTTAACTTAGTTAGGATTTTTAGTGTAGTTATATACTTAAATAAATATGACACAAAGAATGTTTAAGCATGAAGACAGTACACGACAACTTGTCATTCTGTCGAGAACTTCATCCAATTGAGATAAAGTTTAATTTGTTTAGTTGTTGAGATCATTTTGAACAGTTCGTCCCGATATTTTTGTCGCTGACTGTACAGGTACACCCATCGTTTTTTTTTATCTTTCCCTACTTTCATCCTCGTTCATACGTCCCCAAAATTTTCCTTACGACACTCTCCTTACTCCTTCGTGATCATGTTGACCCCAAATTAATTGTAATAAGGGTAAAAATATGATGGCAGAAAAAGTGTGGAAGTGGTTACGAAACTGTAATCTGTAATACACTAGCTTTTTCCTTTATTATTTTAATTATATTATTATAATATCATCATCATCATCATCATATCAGCCGAAAGACGTCCACTGCTGGACATAGGCCTCCCCCAAGTGTCGCCACAACCACCGGTCCTGTGCGTCTCGCATCCATCGGTTACCCGCGACCCTCACCAGGTCATCGGTCCACCTTGTGGGAGGCCTTCCAACGCTGCGTCTTCCGGTACGCGGTCGCCACTCCAAAACTTTTCGGCCCCATCGACCGTCTGTTCTGCGAGCAATGTGCCCTGCCCACTGCCACTTCAATTTGGCGATCCTTCGGGCTATGTCGGTAACCTTGGTTCTCTTGTATTATAATATAAAATAGCATAATTATACTAATCAGCCTATATTGTTCCTATTGCTGAAACACAGGCCTTCCACTCAGTGAGAGTGGGTAAGAACTTATCTAAAAATAGTTCCCAAAAATACCTAACACAAATCTACATAACAACAACAGACACTACATAACCACTTCAACTTAAAAACAACATGGCGTCTAGCGCCTAATAATGCCATTGTCTCGAACCGGTAGAATTTTGGTTGCAAAACATGCGCGCGCGCAGCTCTGAGTCACCGGTGGTGGGGATGGGGGGGCTGGCATAACTTGTAGCCTATGCCTAGGATTATTTTGTAGATCAACGCGTTGGTGGGATTTTTTGTTACGTCAGTAATTTTGCTTGAATTTGTGTGAAGTAATAGAGATAAAATTAATTTTGGAGTGAGTAAGTAAGTCTGCATCGTCGACTACATTACGTTGAGATATTTAAAAATGCGACCCTACTTCTATTATAATAATATTATAAGTAGAGCTTTCAGGATGGTATTGAAATACATAGTTACTTAATCAAATTTGCCTACGTAGACAGGACACTACGTGGATCAAATCATGGAATTAGGCAAGAAAATCCAGGTTTCTACTCAAAATTTGTTAGATGCCTTAAAACTACTGCATAATTAAACCGGATCGGATTCAAGTCTATAATAACCATTTTTTCTATATACAATACGAGTACCTCTTGTTCTTAAAACTTTTCATAAAATCGACGCCAATTTCTTTATAGCAAAATAACCCCTATTTCGATGATGCGAAGAGTCTGTTTAGGTTCATGGCCCAGATATGACCAATGTGCATTTAGGGTACGATGGGACTGACAAACGCATTGCGATCATAAATGTTCCTAAATAAGAAAAGAAAAAAAATACCCCTATTTCTATGCCTTAACATTTTTTTTAGCACAATACAATCCTATGCGGTATACATAGGCTTACTGCAGACCGGATCAAAATCAGTGGGACCGGTCAATCAGTATAATATTATAATACCTTATAATTTATTTATTGGCCCTGTTGAGCCACTCAATCACTTATTTCACAACATTCCTTTATAGGATTTGTCTGAAGTCTGTGACTGTACTTTGTTTACTAAATTTAAGATATTTTGAAATAGCAGTTGATAAAATTGAGCTTCACAAAGTGACATTCCATCACATGTCAAAAGTGTTTGGAATTGACATCATCATCATCATCATCATCATCCGAGCACACTGCTAAGCATAGGCCTCTATATTCTTGTGCCAAATCCAACGTTCCTGTGCCAGCCTCATCCAGGTTCGACCCGCAATGGCAGCACTGTCGCCTAATGGAATTGACATACAAAAATGTCTTTCCATCATCTATTGTGGCATGACAGTTCACTTCACCAAGTATTCACTTCACAGTTCTTTTAACTCATTATTGCTATATTCAACGCGTGTATCAAAGTGAACGATATACCTGTAAAAATATCATTGTAAGCTTTCATCATTATGAATAACTTCACTATGGGACCTACACTGAAATCATGAAAAAAAAAACGACAGCCGTTATAATTATCGCTGAACAAAATGTACTAAACGGCAGATTTTTTTTCGAGGTTGGTCTCCTAGTAAAACTTTATCATAACGAAAAGTACATTGACCCCTTGTATATGACAGTTCTTTAGCTGTTCTATGAAAAGCTCAATCAAATTCAGGTAATTATAAATCACGAAGCCATTGCTACTTACCTACACACCGTTTTAATTTTCTGCCCTGATTTGGGAAGCAGTTACTTAATCAGAATTGTATTATAATTTATTGCCCTTCTCAGTCTCTATAAGGTACATGTTAATACGTTATGTTAGGTGTTAAGTTGTAAATGTCAGCTAGTGCCCATTAGCCTAGCTGTTCTGCTTTATTATGCTGTGTAAGGAGGGAAGTAGAAATTAAGTTTTTTTAATTTTTTTTGCTGATAACTTTAGCCCGTATGTAACGTTATAAAGGGTTCTAAATCACACGTAGACACTTACTGGTATTTAAAAATACTAAAAGAAAGAAAAGAAAGAAAGAAAGAAAACACTGTTACTACTGGCAGGTTTGTGGAAACCGAAAAAAATTTACTATATTAGAATCTTTTAACGGTTCGGGTACACAGCTCCACTTCTGGGTTACAAGAGACGTGTTTGTGCTTGATTTTAATGACATAATAATTGGATTATAATAATGGCTATGGCACGGAACTCTTTAAGAGTGAGTCTGACCTGCATTTGGTCGGTTTTCTACATACCAAAGACCTCACAGTTTATAAAAACCTTCGTAAGGAATAAATCTAATAAGAAACTGTAATGTCTAAGAATTATAGTCATATGATATGTTTTTAAAACTGGTTAGGCAAGGAGGCAGACCCGGTCCACACAATGTTATTATATTTCTTTTGAGTTCAGACGCCGCTTGCCTTTATTACGTCAGGCTGCTTTGAATAATACTAGCTCAGATCGCGTAGTTGTCTGGGAAAAATCTCAGATTCCTTAAAAAAAAAAACTTTGGTTTTTCCTTCGTTCAGGATAGTATGATCACGAGGCGTTTTGTTCTTTCTGTAGTATCTACATAGGGACTTTCTGTAGTATCTACATTTTAATGGAATTAAGTTATGTGACTCCGAGGACAAGCCTCGGAAGGCTTAGTGACCCAAGCATTGCGAAACTGAAATCGCAGTAGGCAGGCACATTGCTCGCAGAACAAATGGTCGATTAGGCCTACAGGTTCCGAAAGGAGGTTTCCGGCGACCGGGACCGCAATTAACTAGGACCGCGGTCCCAGTTAATAAAAAGTCGCGGGGAAAAGCTGGTTGACGTTATAAATTGAAATTTCCGTGCTCGAGAGATGAGTTTTAGCTGAGCAAGCGAAGATCAATTCAATTGAAAACGATTCGAATTGATGACAAGCTTTATTGAGAGTTTGATGCTCCGATGAAGTTGAGGTTCAGGCCCGGGTCGATGGTGCGTTGTGTTCCACGCGCGCCTCAAAGAGATGTCAGCATAGGAGGAGGGGCCCGTTAGGGCCAGATTCTGCTTGGGTTTCGGATTCTGTTCGAAACAGTTACAGCGGCCCTGGAAAGCAAAGGGCACTAGAAGGAGCATGGATGGATTTTATTCAGTAAGAGTCTGACACTCCCTTCCACTCCGCCCAGAGTGGGAGGAGTCATTTGATGATTTCCCAATCATAAAAAATACATCTATTATCAATATTTTGGACTCCTTTCAATGAAGCCCAGGGAATTCCTCCAGCTATTGTAAATCAGGAGCGCAGTCTAATCTGAATCAGGAAACGACTGAATCTGATCGGATCTGGATGAAATTTGACACAAAGAAAAAAATTGTAGATACCCGAACAATAAATTAAGAACCATTTATCATTACTAGAGAACGTAAAGGATCACGGTAGAAGTTGGTTCAGGATAGCTTATTGACGTTATTTCTGTTTTGATATTACGAAAGTGAATAAATGTATGTGGGTCAGTGACCGTTATTGCACATTTATCTGGCGCCTACCATAGTTTACTTATGTAACAGAGATGCCGATTTTATTAGTTCTTACTAAGTTTATAATATTTTATGATCTTACTAGTTTAAAGTTAATGGCGGGTGAATTAGGAAGTCTTCATGATAGTACCTATAAAAATGAGCTTCAATCTCTCCTGGTCGCAGCACTGGCAGAGTTCATAGTAAACTTGTTTAATGTTAAGGAGATGATTGATTTTTCTGGGAAGGTTCTGTTGAAGAAAAAACCGTTCCATCCCTTGGTATTTTTTTTATGTAATTTGGCAATCATTGATTGACAAACCCACTGGAACTACTGAAAGGACAGAATTATTAAAATACAAACTATATACACTTAAATAAAAAAAACTCTTTACTAACTAAAACTAAAAATAATCTAGAACATGGCGTCGAAAAATTTCTCCGCATCACAGGCCACTGGTAAAGTAATCCAAAAGGCTGGCAGCATTGCCACGTTGTATGGCAATGCTTATCCTTTGTCCGAGGTAAAAGCCAGCCCAATTGCCCAAACAATTAATTATAAACTTATCTAATAATTTGGATATCTACCAAATTATTAGATAAGTTTATAATTAATTGTTTGGGCAATTGGGCTGGCTTTTACCTCGGACAAAGGATAAGCATTGCCATTAATGTTTAAAAATGTCTCAAACGAAAACTATTATAAATCATGACTTGAGAGCTAGCTAAGTGACTTTATGAAAGAAAACTATGTGGACGAAGTCATGGGCTATCATCATCATCATCATATCAGCCGAAAGACGTCCACTGCTGGACATAAACCTCCCCCAAATGAAGGGGGTTTGCCATAATAGCCACGCTTGGCAGGCGGGTTGGCGATCGCAGTGTAGCTGTAGCAATAGTACCTACAGAGAATGCTGCTGCCCATTCTCTGGTGAGTCCCTTAGTCGCCTCTTACGACACCCACGGGAAGTGATGGGCATGGGGTATAGTTAGTAAAATTTTACCGAGTTAGTAACGGCTTATTATCCACATCTGTGATATTTTATTTATTTTTTATAAGTATCGCAGCATAATGCTGAGATAGGGACCTTTTTGGCCTCGCGCATATTATTTACATGCGTTTGTTATGTGTTACCTACTGTTACTTTTAAATATTATTATTACTTATTTCTTTTTACTTTTTGTGTCTTGTGCGAGTTACAAATTTCTTTCTTTCTTTCTTTCTTTCTTTCTTTCTTTCTTTCTTTCACATAATAAACCATTTACAAACACGTCTTTCAGAAAAAAACACAGGTAAAAGAAACAAAAGGTTCTAACAGTCCCATGCCATTTGTTGTGTTCAAATCAGAATCCATTGACGTAATTGTTGGTTCCATTAACAGTCCACATAATGTAAAACAACAAAAAATTAAAGTTCTAAATAAACCAATAGCATCGAACTGCACCTTAACAAGTGCACTATAAATATGCCGAGAAAAAGCATCAATTAAAAATCCCCTTCAAGCTTTTAAATCAATTGGTCGACAGATTCATTAGAATACTTTGAGACAAAACCGACTCTAGACTTTTCAGCATAAAGTTCATCTTTGGATGTCTCAGGAAAGTTATGAGGAAGATATTATGGGGAACAACTTTAATACTATTTGTATGTCTAGGATGAAAAATAGTCAGACCTAGAGTGGTTATTAATGATATATTTTTTTGATATACCGTCTTAAACAGAAACAAGTTTTTGCATGCAAACGGGATGTTGAATATGGAGATGTATAGGAATTAAATGACAGTTTTGAGATGGCTATTAATACGATTTTTTCTCTTCGTTTACTTTTTTTAAGGATGGGAATCATCAAATGAAGGGATTGTCAAACTCTTACTGACTAAAACCCATCCGTGTTCCTCCAAATGCCCTTTGCGTTCCAGGACCGCGGTGACTCTTTCGAACAAATTCCGCAAGGAACACCTACACATAGAAATAAACTTTATTGTTAACTCATTAACCTACTCCGTTTAATTATAATAATATACTAAAACTGATAACAATACAATACTCTTCGTTTTAAGTTGTTGGGTGCCGTAAGAGGCGACTAAGGGACTCACCAGAGAATGGGCAGCAGCATTCTCTGTAGGTACATTGCTACAGCTACACTGCGGTCGCCAACCCGCCTGCCAAGCGTGGCGATTATGAAAAACCCCCCCTTTTGGGGGAGGCTTATGTCCAACAGTGGACGTCTATAAACAATAAACAAATGAAGAAAAATAGTTAATTGCAACAGAGCAGACGTGCATCGGTATAGTCTAGCGGTCCTAAATTCTATTCCCAGTTTGATCAAGGTGTTAATGAGGTTTCCATCGAGAAATTACGAGTAGTTGGATGGCACTAGACCCCTCATTTTTGGTCCCATATCTTTTGTGGAATATAGTCGTAATGTGTTTGTTAAGTTTATGAACTACAATTCTTGCCCTGTCAAAAGATAAGTTTGTGCAGGATCACAATTTATGTTTTAATTGTCTGGGGCACAACCACTCTGCCAGAATTTGCAGGTGCACAGCCTCTTGTCAAATATGTAAGCGGAGACATCACTCCTTGTTGCACCCTAAAGGTGAGCAGGAGTCAGTAGGAGGCAAGGGAGACTCTTCTATGAATGAACGGACAAACGCAGTCGGAGTAGAATCTGAAAATAACGTAGTAAACTGTTTTTCGAAAGGTATAGCGAATAGCCAAGTCTTACTATGGTATTTTGCAGCCTTTTGTGTAAATTAGTCAAATGTTTCTATTTATGTTTCTGTTGTTCGACAGAAAAGTATGAAAGTTTGTGCTTACTTTTTTTAATTCTTCAGATTAAATAATAAATAAAGTATAAATAAAATTATAATCATAACAAACTAACTTTTGCCCGCGACTCCGCCCGCGTGAATAGCGGTTATCGCATAAAAAAGTATTCTACATCCTTCTCCATATCCCAGGCTATATATAACTACCAAATTTTATGACGATCCAATCTGCCGTTTAGCGTGAAAGCGTAACAGACAGACAGATATACAGAGTTACTTCCGCATTTATAATATTAGTAGGGGAGTAGAGATAAAGGTACCTACTGCAATACAGCTTTTATCTTGACCTACAAAATATTCAAACCTTGATGGCCATTTCGGCAGATTCCCTCTTTCGTGCATCCCATCTGGTGTCTCATGAAGTTGTGTCCGGCCCACCCTTGTTAAAACATTAGCCAGATCGCCTTGACCCACTTCTTTTTAAAACAAGACTTTCTTTCATCCACTTTTGTTGGAAAAATCAACGTTTTATAAGGAATTTGACAACTTGCATTGTCCAACATGTTTCTTGAAGATACTACCATAATATGGTTACTATATAAATCGATAAGTCTCAAAGTTTATAAGCCATTTTATAAAATGTAACGTATAATTTAACTTATCTTGGTACCTAAGTGTGGTTGGCTTGACATAAAGGTTAATGCCTTAAAAAGTAAGTGGAGCGTTTAGATATTAATAAGATTATTGTCTACTTGCTAGATAAATATGGTATAGTTACCTTGAGATAACAAAAGCATTGATATTATGGATATATTCGATCATGATTGCGGGACAATCTTGCCAGAGATTCCACGTAACAAAAAAGTGGGGAATGAGAAAAGGGGGGCCTGTTAAACCCAGTTAAAGTAGATGCCTTGGCCCCTTTTTATGGATGGGAAATTATCAAATGACTTCTTCTGCTCTGAGTGGAGCGGAAGGGAGTATCAGACTCCTACTGACTTAATCTCATCCGTGTTCCTGCGTGCTTTTCTTTCGAACCAATTCCGAAAAGTGCTGAAAATAATGTATCTGATTTATTTCTCATCGATGGGATGGGAAATAAATCAGATAGATTATATAAAAAAAACTAATCCTACAACATACTTTCTCAGAATACTTATTTTTACGCACGCGTTTGACCACTTTTTCACCTGATGGTAAGCGATGATGTGGTCGAAGATGGAGCACGTTTACCTAGAAACCTATTCACTTTCAAGACTCCCAGGTTGTAGCTATCAGGAATCACAGACTCTGACAGGCAACACTTTTTAGAGCTTACCAGGGCCCCAAGTCTGCTATTTTTTTATAAATTTGTCATTCCAACACGATCCCATTGTCATTTTGCTATAAATTCGTAATCTGCTAAATTCATAATGGTCGATCAATGGTCTCGTAATATAATCGTGGATATTCAATGTCTTTGAAAAGCTATGACTGCACAATGACGTTCTAATGGTAGGTCACTGATCGAAGGAAGGAACTGTCAAAATTTTAGCAGATTACCGCATACGTCTGTCATTCATTTGTCATTACGTACGAGATTACCATTCTATGCCATTTCTTTCAATGGAGTGTCAGTGGTTGACCATTGGAAAGTCATAATGACGCTTTTATATTAGTAGATTATCATGTCAAAATCAACAATTATGAAATCAATGATAGACCATTCTGACACTATTGTAATAGCAGACTTGAGGCCCTACAAATAAAAATAATTTTGATCTATCAGTCAAGAAACTGGGCGGGCATTGAAAATAATTTCTTTACTGACTACGGAGTCGGGTAAAACAGCGCCAAACAGGAAGGAATGGGCTATTTTAAGTGTCTATTAAACTATCTCGCAACAAACATGGACTTTTAAACGGACTATGGGCAATATCTGCTAGGTGTTTTATTGTTATGGAGCTTTTAGAAGAAGCATTTCTAGAATTATTTTGATTACTAATTATGTTTAACTAGCTTTTGTCCGCGACTTTGTACGCGCATATCTCATTTTTCGGAATGAATTTTACATATAAACCTACCTTTTGAATCACTCTGTTTATTGACGAAAACCACATTGAAATCCGTTGTGTAGTTTAAAGCGACTTATTCTTAAAGAAAATATTGGTAAACTAGTTCAACCATGTCGCTAATTTTTACTTGTAGGTGAGAATATTTTTCGTAGGTTTTTTGTATTATTTGAGTCATGCTCTATTTAAATAACAATGAAGTGTATTTATGAAATCAAAAAGATCATAATCAAAATAATTATGATTCATAAAAACAAAACATTACAAACTCACGCGCAGCTAAAGTTCCTCAAAAAAGGAACGCATGAACTCAAAACAGGAAGAAATTTTCCCGCTGCACTGGCGCACCTAGCGGCAATGTTCGGAACTAAACCGGAGCGCGAACGACCGCCAACTCTTTCCGCGCGCTTTCTTTTATCTCCCCTCTCTCTCCCACCCGCGCACACGCCTACCTTTTTTGGCGTAAGAAAGGGACAGAAACAAAAAAATGGCCGAACGCACATGTGCGCGGGAGTTCGTTTTCGTCTTATTTTTCGCAGGTCATTCGCCTCGGATATATTCGCGTCGCTTTTGCGATTTTTTTGTCTTGCTCCGTCCTTTTTTTTTGTCCTTTTCCCGCCGTGTGTGTCCGTTGTGCTAGGTCGCGAGTCGCGTGGGCAGTCGATTTATTTTTCTTAGTTTTATCTTAATCTCTTTTCTAATGCCGTAGAGTTTATGGGGCCCTTTTGGAATCTAATGTTAGGTTTGCTGGCAATTTATTTTTTATGTTGTAAAACTATTTATTAGTGGTTATAAAAAGTCGTTGGCTGGTTCTCGGAAAGGGTCGTCTTAAAAAATAAATTTTCTTCGTAGATGGGACGAGCAATCATAAAATTGTGTGCGGTATTTCGTTTATTAATTAGTGTTTAATTTTCCGAGCAGTCGAGATTAACTGCGGCCATGCCTTGTAAAACATGGAGTGAGGTACAGGCTGCATTGCTTCCGGAATGAACTGAAGTTTCACTATCTCATGTTCTAGCTAGCATTTGGCCTCAGGTTTAGTTTCTAAAGCGCCATAAAAGAGCTATAAATCTTCATTCTTTCTTAGCGTCGTCATCATTGGCGACATAGGTCTTATCTATTTTTATATATATTTTCTCTCCTGTTTAAGAAATGATTAGAACTGTGTGGCCCGATAGAATAACAGACTAGTATTATTTCCATGAACATAGCTTTTGTAAAGTGTTTATGACGCTTAAGTCAAAAAGATGGGTAACAGATTTTTAAACTTAGCTATCGACAATTCTGCAGCTAAATTCTGTCAAGCCCAGTGATTGTAGCTATTTTCCCTATTATCGTGCATTGATGAAACGAGCTAATTATAATAATTATGATAAAACTAAAGATAAAGATTCCATTTTAATGTTAATAATAAATAATTTTATTATTAACATTAAAATATAATCAACTAAAAATTTCCAACATAATTTTAGCACAAGGAATAACCGAAGAAAACGCTTTAATTAAGGCAGTCAATTAATAAAGGAATTTTCTAATCGAAGTGTGCAGTAAAAAGATTTATCTACAGTGCGCCGGCGCAACACACTTCGCCGTTAGCGACCTCTAGTGTGGGGTAATTGGAATATCGATATCGATAAATTTATCTCTAGATTTTGTCTAATTGGATTGCCGTTTTCTCTATGGCGGGATTTTTTCTAATTAGTGGTGGAGAATTCTTGTGTTGATGTGTCATGGTTTTTCGGTCTGATTAGATTGCTTCTGAAATTTAAAGAATTTATTAGGAACAAGTTTACAGACATAGTAAGCACATTATAAGTCTTAAAGCTCCAAGTTTTAATTGAGAAAAAAAGAAAAGAAAAAAAAAAAAAAACTTTGTGTGCAATTGAGTAACCCTAGACCCCACACTAGGATACCCTGTGTCGTGGGATCTAGTATCCTCGTGGTTGATGACAATAGGTGCACATAGTAGTTTACAGTTGGGTTTAAATAAGAACGAGTAGATGAAGAAATGAGTAGATGAATAAATGAGTAGATGAATAAATGAGTAGATGAATAAATGAGTAGATGAATAAATGAGTAGATGAATAAATAAATAATGATTTATAATATTTTCACGTGGCTTAGAAGCCTACCGAGCTTAAATGGGACTGGGCTGGACATCGAGCGGTGGGCCCTCAAAACACAAAATTGGTGCCTTGAGATCGCGAGACGGGGCCGCGGCAGACCACGAAGGAGATGACGGGACGACTTGGATTGGAGGAATTGGCAAGAAGTGGAACAGAACCGGGAACTGTGGAAAGAATAGAGGGAGGCCTATGCCTAGCAGTGGTACAGTTCGGGCCTGATATAGTAATATCATATTTATTTTGGATTAATTATTTAAATATTTTTTTTTTTTTTAAACGTTGCCCCACACTAGGAATTTCTCCTGTGTCGTGGGTGCGTTTACAAACATACAAAGTCACATACACAAACAGCCAGACCCGGAACAATTATCTGTAGGCCATACAAATATTTGTTCCGTGCGGGAATCGAACCCGCGACACGCAGCGCAGCAGCCGGTCGCTCAACCACTGCGCCAACCGTGTCGTCAAAATTAGTTTAGATAGTAAAGATTTAGAATACCTAGTAAATTAGAACAGAATTGAAATGAAACACTGGTAAATACCAAATTTTCAGTACCTACAGTACAAAAAGAAAATTGTAAAAATTACCTTAGTAAATTTGTTATTAGATCCCCATGCCAAAAAGAGTGCTATTGCAGCTGCCAAAATGATCTGAAAACATAAAATCGGAATTTGTTACAAAAAAAAGCATTGTTTTTGACTACCACAATTCAAAACTCAAAGTTAAACCCTTTACAGGAACTTTTGGACTGTCACAAATTATATGATTAATTATTGAAAGTTTTACATAAGCTTTAAGTTTTAAAATATCGATACAAATATTTATTGACAACACTCACTACAAAGCGTTTACGCCCTACGGCATTTCATACCAACTTTTAAGTCAATATTTTTCAAAATGGATAAACCGATTTCAATGAAACTTGATAAGCAGCTAGATATCCAGTTCAAAATAGTAAGTAGAGAAAATTTTCGAAAAAGAGTTCAGGGGAAACGTTAGTGATTTTTCACTTTCTGAAATCGCTTTCTCTCTCCTTCAAAACTCTTTGTCCACTTTGTAACCAAGTTTCGTTAAAATCGGTTCGTTCATTTCGAAAAATAAGGACTTCAATGTTTGTATGAAATGCCGTACATCATAAACGCTCTTAAATCTTCTAACAGTAGAACCACCGTCTATATAACTACTTACATTGTAGTTAAGCAAACTGCCGTGAACTATAATTATTTTTAAAGTTATGATTCATAAATAAAATAAAATTGATAGATCTTATATAATCAAGGAGCTGGTAAAATAATGTAAGTTTATCAAGAAAAGAACTAGGTAGTTACTGTTTGGTTACTTATCATGCAAGAAATTTTCTAAAAATGGTTAAATTTGATGTATACAGGTGTGACGAAAAGGTGTAGTCACACTTTGTACCTGCCAGTGTTACGAAATTTGTTCGAAACTAGTCACTGCGGCCCTGGAACGCAAAGGGCATTTGGAGGAACACGGATGGCTTTTAGTCAGTAAGAGTCTGACACTCCCATTCGCTCTACCGAGCGGATGAAGTCATTTGATAATCGTTTATTTACAACAAACTTTTTTTTTTTATGGATGGGATATCCATAAAAAAAATTGTTTGTTGTAAATAAACGACTTTGTTTAATCAAGTCATCAGGTGAGATAGTGGTCAAGCGCGTTTCAATCAATCATAAAAAATCAAAAAAAACTTCAGGCATGCTAATTTTGATCAGTTGACCGTTTCTATGTAGCTGTATACAAGTGTCGTTTTCCAATTACAACCTTTTTTAATTAGTCGATAACGTTAGTACCTATAAGTAAGCTTACCAACATTATGAACAGGATCCAATTTTTCTTAAAATACTCCAGAGCTCCCAGAAATCTTCTTTCATCATTCCATCCTTTCGTTCATGAGCGTCATTAAAGCTCTGTCAATGATTTATTGTGAATTCATAGATGAATTCTAAAGGCACCATCATCAGCTATCCCTGGAACACGATAAGCAAAATCTATACTAACATACCAATAATATACTATACTAATACATATAATAAAGCTGAAGAGTTTGTTTGAATGCGCTAATCTCTGGAACAACCCGTTGGCTTTGGAAAATTCTTTTTGCCATAGTCATATTCATGAGAAAGGCTATAAGCTATTTGGGAACGAGAAATTCCTGCTGGGACGGGAAAAAACAATCGAACGTTCGTTAAAAAAATCTTACATTTATTGTCACTCATATACATGCAAAGAATAACTCACAACATAATCATGTATTATCTGAGTGACATCTGATTTGAATATAACATGAAAATTCAAAACAAGCGACGGAAAATATGTTCCCGAGTCACACAAACATAATATAGTATAGTAATTAATAATTTGTTCTCGATTTCAGGCTTAGTTCCATAGTAATTAATGTTCGAAATGATGAGCGCAATTTTTAATATCTGTGTTGTTTTTAAATTGCAGTGTAAATTTTGCTGTACTGTAATTGTTAATCCGAATTGACATTTAATACCTAATAATATTCTGGATATGCATTGTAATTATAATTTATTCTAAGATTGTTGATTCTCTGTACGTGTTGGTACTTATTGCAAGTGCAGAGAGTAATTGAAATTACCTATTTTTATGTTTATCGTTATTTTTGTTACACCCTGTATAATAATAGGCATGCACATTTATAACTACTCAAAACTTAAGATAATAATAGTATAAGCTTAAAATATTAGACTTGCTCAACTTTATAACCACAAGATCAACCACGACCACAAAGCTATTGGTTGCTCGGTTACTTTGCTACGGTTTTAGAAAAAAAAAAGTTCTGGTTTACGGTCTCGTTGCCTTATTTATTTATTTGTCAGGAATATTTTATATTGTGTTAGATACATCACTTAACATTACAAACATCAGCATATTGAACACAACGTAAACCTTAGCATAATGTTAATAATAATAATCATTGATTATATGTGTACCAAATTTAATCTGGATCGGTCCAGTACGTTCGGAGAAAATCGGCTGTGACAGACAGACAGACAGTCAACCGAGTGATCCTATAGGGTTCTATTTTTCCATATATGGAAGTTTTTTTATGTCCGCTCTGGGTGGAGCGGATGGGAGTGTCAGACACCAGGGTTGGGTTAAGAGCGTTTACACGGTACGGCTTTTCATACAAACTTTCAAATCCTTATTCTTCAAAATGAATGAACCGATTTTATCGAAACTTGGTATGCATACGCTGGATATCCAGGTCCAAATAGTTATCAGAAAACATTTTTTAAAAAGATTTCAGAGGGAGAGAGAGAGCGATTTTAAGTTTTCTATAGAAAGTGAAAAATCACTATATCTTTCCCCCTGCAGTGCGATTCTGCAAACATGTCGAAGTGAACACCCGGGTGGAGCGCACGACGGGTGAGTTGTCAAACCATACAAATAAGATGGAATGACAGCTCTTCTGTCGTTCACTCCGCCTAGGTGAACACCGTGAGATGTCGACAGAATCGACCGGCTGAACTCTTTTTCAAAAATGATTTCTGATAACTACTTAGACCTGGATATCTTGCGTATGCATACCGAGTTTCGTTAAAATCGGTTCATTCATTTTGAAGAATAAGGACTTGAAAGTTTGTATGAAATGACATACGGCGTACACGCCCTTAAGGCAGGGCCGCAGTGACTCTTTCGAACAAAATCCGCAACCCCGGTACCCTAAAAATAGGAATCTTTGACTGTGTTGCCTGTAAAAATGATTAGTGTCTTTCTATACACAGAGTAGAAATGACGTCATCTTTTACGACACCTATAAATTGTATAGAAAGGCTATTGCTATTATTACTAGGTACTCTATCTATCATTAAATACACTTCACTACATATCTACCTAGGTACATAGAACCGTCTTATTCATGAAATAGATAAAACAAAATATCAAGATGGCTGTCAGAAGTGTCTCCTTAGAAATACTGTTCTGTTTCTGGCAGACCACGCCTAAAGCATCTAATTTGAAAGTTAATGTCTCCTAAAAAACTCGTGTCTAAATAATAACAGCTGCACGAATCGATCTTCAAGGTTAAGCAACGCTTGCCGAGGTTGGTCTGTGGATGGGTGGTTAACTTAACATATCGAGATTCCTTCGTGCCTCGGAAAGCACGCTAAGCCGTTGGTTCCGGCTGTCATTTGTAGATCTTTGGCAGTCGTTACGGATTATTAGAAGCCAAAAATCTGATACTAGTCTTGCCCAGAAGCACCGTGTTACCCAGTGAATGGGTTGTGGAGGTCTGGTAGGCAGCCGCTCCACAAAAAATACTGGTATTCAGCTGAATCTGGTTTGACTGGGAGCCGACCCCAATATAGTTGATCAAAAGGGGAAAATTGATATAAATGAAGTCACGGTTGGAAAGTCATTAAAAATGATGAGTGCTATGCTAGAAAAAGAACGATTCAATGTTTTCCTACACTTATAACACATGTTTTTAAACAAACAGAGACTTATAAAAATCGCACACAGTTCTATTTAACTTTCAACCCCTACATAGTCGCCTTTGACACAAACCTCAGTAAAACTACTTGCTGGGGAATTTGTTGCGCCACTTCTTCCCAGCTAAAACACTAGGAAGTGGTGACGGGGGGCACTGGTCTTTATATAAAATTTACGTTCAAAAAGTACTGGCTCTCAGCCTAATTTGAATAAATAACTTTTGTCTTTTGAATATACAGGGTGATTAAAAATCCTCAACCAAAAAAAAAATATTTAGGCCATACCTACTTACTTTTTGCATAATTCAAAACAATTTCTGCGTAGACGTTCGTTTCTCATCGTGTGCGAATAGAAGTGGCTCTTTATCTACACTCATACAAAGAGCTCTATGATTGCAACATACAAGCAAGCAACTTGTACTTATTCACAGATAACGCGGTTATTTATAAGATGAGCTGTATTCATAGTGTGGTGGCTGTATTTGCTGTATGTATGTATGGGTCTTGCACATATGTTTTTTTGTTTGCTTGGCGTATTCTTGCGTTTTAGGGTTGCTTAAGATGTGCGTGATTGTTTGTGATGATGTTGGTTTAGGTATAGGTATTTGTCTGGTTGGGCAATGTGTCGAGCGCAATATTTTATCAAGTAGGTAGGCATGAGTGATAAATGATTTCGTCTATGATTGAATAGTTTGTGAAGCTTATAATGGGTAAGTATTTACACCTACTCGTATATTGTGGATCAAAAATGTCTAAAATTAATATTTTGATGATAATAAGTCTCATCGCCTTTCTTTACATAACTATCTATTTGCATTTCGTTAATTATTTTTTTAGGAACTCATTCACTAAGACGTATTTTTTTTCCAGTCACATTTCTTTTAATATCACGAAAATATATCATAATAATTTTTATAAATTCTTAATCTCGTTATTACGAGTTGGTACTTACGTATTTAGCTTGACTATGAATACGACTTAAGAGCTTTTTTTTTCCTCGCTACGGGGCGGGGTTATCGCGGAAAAGTTGTGGATTTTTCAAAATTTTATCAACTGCACGTAGAGATAACGTGCACACTAGCGCAAATAGTGATGTGCATGTGCAATATGAGTCGAGATCGACTCAAACTAAAGACAATCGATTGATTCAGTTTTATTCATTTAGTCGATGTAATATGCTATTCCAGTGAACGGTAATTTAACTGGCTTTTTTAATATGGTGCTAGGTTCGTTTCCCTCGTCGCGCAATTTTTAGGCTTTTTCGTGACGGTTTTTTCAATAGACACGGCTGGCGAATCGTGAGTACATAGGGACATATTTCTTTAAGTTTTTTCTCTAAACTACTGCTCCAAAACCAACTAGTATATGGAAGATGTCAACATATTCTTTCATATCCATACTAATACTATAAATACGGAAATAACTCTGTCTGCGTATTTGTTACATAGGATCGGATTTGAATAGCACCTGGTACACCAAGTCCTGGAACAGGACAAGGATATATTATATACCGGGAGTATAATATCCCCTCGGGATTATTTTACACGATCAAAGCCATGGGTAGAAGCCAGCCAATTATAACTCAGGCTATTGTAGTTCACTTCTGGACAGGGTTTCTCAGTCATAAGTTAGAAATAAAATTTTATGTAAAAAATCTTTTTAAGACAAGCTTTAGACACACTAAAAAAAACTAAATGTAATTTAGATAGAACATTTTCTTAAAAGCTTGAGGCTTGAACGTCCAACGTACACGTTACGTACGTTTTAATGCCAAGCCTTTGAAAATGTTTCAGATGGATTTTAACGGATCTAAGTTTTATTTTGTTCTTTTTAGTTAATTAAAAGCTTGTTGTAAAAATATATTTCGTACATTTTAGTATTAAAATATCTTTAAATATCACTTAACCCTGTCCCATCGCCATAGCGTATTTACCCATAGGCCAAATTCAAACTACCAGGGCGGCAGCAATCTGAGATATTCTTCTAGCAAGCGCCCCGTAACTTCTTGTCAGTCAAATGAACCTGGACGCAACAACCAAGTCATGGTCGAATTTAGAACAAATGTGGATGTTAAAATTTCGTGTCAGTGCTGCTGACCGCTGAGGATATGGAGCCAATCCTACATGCAGGTGCAGCAACCAATTAATGGTGGACTTTGGGAGGGGCTATAATAATATTATAATGCTGATTTCAAATTTCATGTCTGTTTTATTGACCGCTGAGGATATCTCGCTTATTAAGCCAATCCTAGATGCAGCAGCCAGGTCATGGTGAATTTTAGATTGTCCTATAAAATTTGAATGCGTATATAAAATTTTGTAACAGTACCGTTGACTGTTGAGGAGTTGGTTTATCTGGAAATCATTATCATTAAAAAAATATATTGTCATCGAAACTAAACCTATATTATTATAAAATTTCAACTCAGTGGGATCAGAGGAACTTGTTCAAATTCACTTTACAAGATTTGAACCAAACCAACAAACACGCTAACATTGAAAGTTTAAAAAAGCTTAAAAAAAACGGTCAATTCATTCGTTTTCGTTGCCCTATAAAATCCCCTTGTGCTAAATACAATTGAATCAGCCCAAAAAAGATAAAGGATAGAAGGTAATTGGATGAAACAAAAGATTATGATCAAGTCAATTAGTGAGTTGTTCTTTTTATTGAGTGACATAGGGGTCAATAAAGCTTGTCAAGTTCGGGTAGGCTACAAATTTTTATTGTTTTTTTTTCATTAGTGATTCTTCATTGTCTGGTCATTATAATTAGTTTAAAGTAAAAAGTGTAGGTATCTTAATTTACTTGTTTTGTGTCTTTATTACTAAGACTCCGCTGTCCGTCCGTCCGTCCGTCCGTCTGTCTGTCTGTCTGTCCGTCTGTCACCAGGCTGTATCTCATGAACCTTGATAGATAGCTAGACAATTGAAATTTTCATAGATTGAAATTTTCATAGATGACGTATTTTTGTTGCCGCTATAACAACAAATACTAAAAACAGAATAAAATAAATACTAAAGAAGTGGCCCCCCATACAAAAAACGTGATTTTTTTGCCGTTTTTTTTATAGCTAATGGTCGGAACCCTTCGTGCGCGAGTCCGACGCGCACTTGGCTGGTTTTTTATTAACCGACTTCCAAAAAAGGAGGAGGTTCTCAATTCGACTGAACATTCGTATTGAGAACTTCCTCCTTTTTTTGAAGTCGGCTACAACACATAAAAGAGAGATTTATATTTAGAAAAAATAACGCAAAGGTATTGTTTATTTCAAAAATATTTTTCCAGCAGGCCTGCGACAAAATGGTAGCATGAGAAACGTAGGCCAAGTGTGCAAAACACAGAGAAGGAAACCTAAAATAGATTATACTCATTTACCATAGTCATAATAATAACTATCATCAACTCAACTTTGCTCACTGCTGGGCATAGTACTCTTTTTTCTCGAGTCAGAGTGTTCTTTAGCAAACCTCAAGAAAGTTTACCATAGTGGATGAATTATTTTAAAATACTTCTTCTGGAAACTCTTAAAGTAGTTAGCAAAGTAACCTGTAAAAATATTTTTTCAAAAGAAAAATCAATTGAACGTTTCAAGCCATATAATTATGATGATTTCGTATATTTATTATATTTCAATCAAAGAGTAAATGCCCGCTTACTGTAAGATTTGCCAATGATAAGTAGTGATAAATATAGGAAAGAGGTAAAAGGTTTGCATTTCTAAAGTCCTACCTTGAGTCATCGCTTTGGACTTCGTCTTGACTAAATCTTAAAGCAATAAAGTCGCATCCCTAACCAATAAAGTAGTCCAAGGAACATAAATGTCAAATCAAAATGACGTAACATACAAATAAATTCGAGAGAAATTCAATTTTAAACCCCTTGTTAATTGAGTTGAAAATGGAGTGTATGTAAAAGGTTTTTACGTTATCGAGTGCAGGTTTAAAGTGCATTTTTTTCGTTAGAAAAAAGATAATAATGCTGCGTGTTTTAAATGGAAATTTTATAAGTTGACGCAGTGGAGGGCGGTTGTTTTTTCAGACAAACGAGGTAAAAATTTTCCATTGTTGCATAATAGTGACTTTTTTGCAATTTAATTTTTTTCTCGCTTGGAGTTTGTGTTTTTTTTTTGTTCTTTCAAGTGATTTCTTAGAAAATATTCTAAGCGCGATAAGCGCGTTTATGACTAAAAAATGTGGTATTTTATATGAATTATACAAAAAAGTGTGTTTTTTAAAAAGTAAGTTTTGGTGGTTTAAGCACTTGACAGACTAGAAAAAAATACAAAAAAACCTGATTAGTATAAATTTAAATCTGTTGGAGCTTCATGTTTGTTTTTTCTTATTGGAATTTGATTGACGACTTAGAAAGTAGGATACTTCAAGAACTTTTTTAAAGTGGAAATTGAGACAAAAAAATGTTGTTTTTCTTCATCTATTTGATTTATTGTAATTATTTTAATTGAGAGGTCTAATTAGAACAATCGCGTTTTTATCTATTCTCCGTTAGATGTCGCTTTTGTATATCATTTTGTTAAGTATTAGTTTTTCTTACATGACATAAAATGTCATTAGAGGTCATCGGAAACATAAACTATGATAAAATGTTTTTAGAATTGTAATTCAGAACAGAAATCTTGAAATTATACTAAATAATTCTGCAACGAAGAGAATATTAAACCATACCTTTACAAAAGATAACTCAAACATTTAACCAAAAAAAAACAAGAAACTTTTTCCTTAACCATGAAAAGGTCGATAAAATATTAGACCTACGATAAAAAACTTTTTTACGCACAAGCTATTATTAACAAAATTATGCAGCGTTAAACGCATACAAATTATAATTCAAATACAATTTGACAGCTTCACAGCCTATAACACTCATAATGGGGACAAAAAATGCACCCCACGGGCGAAAAAAAGCCCTCAATAGAAAAAAAGGCGGCACGCACGCCACCAATTAACTCATTTTTTTTCTAAAAGCCGTTTTAACATATTTTTTTTCAACTTTTTATTGGTCGAGCGATAGGAGGGGCGTTTTTTTACCATTTTTTACAAACGTGCCAAGATTAACACGTGGGCTTTTTTATTTAAGGGCTACCGTTTAGTAAACTGTGGGATTTGACACGCTATGTTTGGACAGGGTCGTTTTTTTTATTTTTTTTTATTTTTATTATAGGTTGATACTTTTGAAATTGTTTAACGGTCTATTTGAGGGTGTTGTTTTTTATGTATCCTGCCAATATTTTTTATTTGATAAAGGGTTATATTTTTTGTTTTATAGAGTTTGATTGTGTTTAGAGAAATATTTCTTTAAAGAGTTGATTGAATTTTTTTAAAGTAGTACCTATTCTGTCAATTTCTTATCTGTTTATTGTTTTTGCTAGAGATTAATTTATTGCTTTTTTGTTGTTTTTAATTTTGTGCCAGTACTTATTTCTTATAGTAAGGTATTGTTTTCTTACTTGATGGACTTTGATGGAAAATTATCGAAGTAGGTAACTAGGTACCTATGTAGAATATCTCATACATGGTTAAAGTTCAAAATAGAGAGTACATAACAATCATGTTACCAGCCTGTCACCTATCGCTGTAACCCATTTCTTCAATTAATTGTACACGTGCATTGCTCGAAATAGATCTAATTCCGTCTTATGAATTTCCTCCAACAACGTCGTGTTAGCACTGTCTTATGTTGGTAGTCACAGCCTTCGTGATCGAATGGTTTAGACGTTTGCCTTGTGACCCGGTGGTCGTGGTTTCGATTCCCACCGGCAGCATACTTTATAAAGTTGTTTCCAGTTTGGCTAGGACATTGCAGGCTTGAATCACCTGATTGTCTGTTAAAAAAATTGTTCCGTGCTTCAGAAGGCACGTATATGCTGGTGGTACCGGCCGGCAAACGGCGGTCATTAAATAAACCATGTCAGAGGCCCTTGAGGCGGTTTAGAAACTCTGACACTAGGGTGTGTGGGGTCGTTAGACCTTACTGCCCACACGATAAGAAGAACAAGAATGACTTTCAATCCTGACTAGCTTTGACAATTCTACAGCAACATCGAAAGTGAAACTGATAATTTTTTTTTCTTGTAACTTAGGGCCATATTCACCAAGCCAAACTGATCGCGATCAGCGCATAAACCACGTTTATGAGCTGTCAGTGTCACTATTTTTCTATGGAATATTGACGCTGACAGCTCTTGAACGTAGTTTAGATGTACTGATCGCGTTCAGTTTCATTGGTGAAAATGGCCCTTAGTCTTCAAACAAAAAGTTATTACTTGCTAAGTTTTCCCGCATGATAGTCGAAAATTTGTAAGGATAACGTATACCAGTGTGTGAAGTTTCATCCGAATCCATTCAGCCGTTGAGGCTTTATTGATTTACAAACATCAACCACAACACACACAATATACATTTAAAAGAATACTAGGATAGTATTTGCTTAGTGACAATCCCCACGTTCCTGCGCCAACCTTATCCTGGTCCTACCCCGATAGCAGCATTGTCGTATTGCCGGTCGGCTTTCGGTGACTGTGACCGCATTTAACTGGGACCACTTTTTCGTTTGACTGTACTGTTTTTACGGGTGGTCCCAGTCGCCGGAAAAAAAATATTAAAATGAAATGGCCGGGCCGAGGTCCCAGTTAATTGCGGTCCCAGTCGCCGAAAGCTTCCGATTTTGAAAACAATACTTCTTACATATATCAACCCAGAAAACACTCAAGACCAAACCAGTAAAATTAACATTCCTCAAAAAACAACCTATTTGTTAGAAAACTACGCATTTCGTTTCGAAGTTATCGATCACACAAACAGACACACTTGCCTTTGTTCGTACGGTACACTTGTCACGGAATACTCGCATCAATAATGTTTTAGTGACTGGACTAATATGGAGACGGCCTTATTTTTTTGGTTTTAATATTTCGTTCAATCTAGAGGTCTTTGTTAGGAATTGGCAAAAAGTCGCGTAAAACCAGTAAGAATGGAAAGGAATGAAGGGAGTCTTCTACCAAGCAGTGGGAAATTTCTGGCTAGATTTAACGAATACTTTTTTCGGAAAAACCTTAGTTCTCCTGACTTTTCCTCAGGAGAAGTCGATTTTTTAGGCGCATTCCTTGACAAACTGCTGTCGAGTTTTGGCGAAATTATGAACGTACATATAGGTAGCCTTGGTTTTTTTACATAAATCATTAAGTTTTGCGATTACTTAGATTCGGTGATCATCGATTGACAGGAAATAATGAAACAAAAAACGTGTTGTCCAACCCACGTATATAATAATAGTCATCTTGATCGATTTTGGCCATGACAGCCAATCCCAACGGAGACTAGCCATCGGCGCGGGACATATTATAGTGCAGGCGTGTGTGCGCACACACAGGTGCACTCCCTCTTCTATCACTCTCATATTCCGATGGGACGGCAACCCGACACGACCGGAGAGAGATCTTACACAGGACCAACGGCTTAACGTGCTTTCTGAGACACGGGGTTGTCACACTACCAACTTCCAAACTTCGGTCTGTCAATGAGAAATTCCTTCCTTGGAAAAACCTAATGACCCCAAGTAACATGGGGTTAGAGATGGAAGATGATCAAGATTCTAAACGAAGCTATCTAATAAACTATATTACCTATTACCTATTAGTAATTCTGATACAGAAATCACATTCTCGACTTAGCAACAATATTGGTTGGAGTATACGTAACGGGGCACTGAGGAAAAAAGACTTAGAATTTTTTTTTTGGGTAATTGTTTATTTTCTCGATTGTATCGTATAGAACACCTAAAAATAAGGCGAAAAGCATCTACGTGATTTTTGTATCCGACTAACCGTTGGTCTTAAAAACGATGCCGAAGATATCCATAGGTTAGGTTAGGTTAGAACTGTGACCAACTACGCGCGAGCCGAGCGAGCGAAGCGAGCCGAGCGAGCGAAGCGAGCGGTGCCGCGGCAGTGGCCAGCGAGCGCTGCCTCGAAATTGGTCGCGAAATTTTTCTAAGTCTTTTTTCCATAGTGTCCCGTTTCGTATCTACTGACCACAATATTATTATTTCAAACAAAATCGACAAGAGCCATTTCCATACTACCCAATTTTAACCCTTCATGTTTTCTTCCAAAAATGATTAAAAATAGGTCGCGGTGCGTGAGCGGGCGGTCGTTATGATCCCCACGACTTTTTATTCGAACAACCCTTCCAATGCTAGTTCAATTCTATATTTAGAAATAATTTTTAACGTTGAACGGATATTTTCATGATTGATTTTTAATTGGATGTAGGTATTGGGTATGTTTTTGAAAAAGTTATTTTGTATCTGTTATTCGATTTTGGTTTAGTTTAGAACTTTATTTCAATGGTAAATATATAATATATCTTATATATATTTAGTAGACGAGGCGTCGCACTTGTATGAAACACAATGATTTTAAAACTGAAGCTTTAGTAGCTTAGGATTTGTTGTTGTATTGTTGTTTTTTTTTTAAAAAGCGTTGCCCCGCATTAGGAATTTCTCCTACATCGTGAGTGCGCTTAAAAACATAGAAACTCACAGACACAAACAGCCAGACCCAGAACATTTATCTGTAGGCCATACACATATTTGTTCCGTGCGGGAACGCACCTGCGATTTACTCGTACCTTTTATAATTATTCTCCTACCCAGTCTTACCTTATTCCAATTAATTCAAGGTCGGCCATAAAATGTCTTCTTCCACACTTTTCTATTAGTTAGTCGGCCTTTCAGTATTCAGCCCCTTTCACCATTATCATCTTTATTATAGTCTTTCACACATTTTATTTATATCGCTGTTTAGCTAAAGCTTCTTTTAACGTGATACGTAGAAAATATTATATTACTAGCTTGATGTAGGTTATCGCTTAAAAAAAGTAGCCAATATCCTTCTCCATATCCCAGGCTAATATCTGCCAAATTTCAAGACGATTCGTTCAGCCGCTTTAGCGTGAAAGCGTAACAGACAGACAGATGGTAGGAATATTTTTGTCGAACTAAAATTGCTATGTGAACAGAATTAAAAAATGAATAACGAAAATCCAGCCGGACACACATACGAAAGATTGTTATTATGACGTTTGTAACAAAAATATTGTCCACCGACAATATTTATTTTAAGAGCCATGTTTAGAGTACTGTTCAGCAATGACTAAAATAAATTGAAACATAATTTGCAACAGGATTTCAATAGCAAACTTATCAGCAGGATCAAAACTTTGGACCCCTTTGCACACCTTGTCAGAATCCCATACATCTCCCTCAAACAACAACAGAACTAGCACACCTAAAAAAATCTAACAAATACGATAGACCCTTCAAAAACCAGTTGAAACACAACACTAGAACTCTTTCATCAATCCGTCGCACTTAACACTGCAAAAAACCATACAGGATCCATTTGACCCTTTAATTTATGCAAATCAACTTTTCAATTCAATACGTGTATAAGGGCACTAATAATGTCGCCATTTTTTTTGTTTCTATTTTCAAAAAACAAAAAGGTAGAACCGGTTGTTTTTGGTTGATGGGGTTCCTTCTTTGTTGTTTATGGGAACGGCATAGACAAGATGGAAAGATAAAAGAGTATCTAAGACTAGTTCGTGAGAAAGTGATGTGTGAACTGATAGAATAATTATTTAAATGAGTCATGGAGCGGTGTTTAGTTTTGTTTGAGGGGTGAGTTGTTGGCGGAACGAAGGTTCAGTGCGTCTAGAAATGATTATGGCTTAGTCTAGATAAGTTTTTCAGGAAAGCTTTGAAGACTGAAGACTTGGCATGGCTAATGGTGTGTTAGGGTCGTAGACTAGTTTCTAGAAATCTAATCTAATTACAAAAAAATGTCATTGTTAATCACACAATGATAGGTACAGTGATAGGTTACTTACTTATCAGGACATTTTATCCAACAGCCACAAGTTTAAAATTCGTTTTGTTAAAACAATCCAAAGTCACATCAGGTGATTGATAATGAAGCACGCTTACCTATAAGTAATCTATTCACTCTTGACTTAAAGAAACCCACGTTGATATATCTGAAACAGTCTTCAGCTATTAACTTCTCGCCCGGGATACCGTTGTTCAAAAACCCTGTCAACATCCTCGATATGTTCATTTTTGAATTTGACTATAATTATTATTGCTGCTAGAATGTCATTTTTGTCTGGAGCCTCTCGTCTTTTAAGCGATGTATTAAGTCAAGAGTCAATGCGTGCTCCATCGCCGACCTCATCTTTGCTTTCCATTAGAGTGTAAATTCTACAATTTTTTAAACAAAGGTCACATTCGCATTTCAGTCGCAATCTGTCAAAAAAGCCTCTATTTTAATACATCTTTGACAGATTGCGATTGACATGCGAATGCGAACATTGCCTAAGAATTAGTAATGGCATTCTGATCAAAAACCTAGTAGTCAAAAGAAAGCAAAAAAAGTAAGTTCGAAAGTTGGTCGCCAGTACCTCAGAATGGATCAGGATGAAATTGGACACAGGGATAAAATGGTCTGTTATTTTTATCCTAGGACTACGAGTATGTAGGCCTTGCGATAATTACTGATATTTATGCAGGTAAAAACCGCGATGCATAAAAAAAATCTAAGGGTGTTACCACACCAATCGATCGATAGTCGATCGATGATTTATTATTATTTATTTATTTATAGTTAATTAAAACGGCCGGTCGGTATTAGTCGACTTCGATCGATAGTTTCTACTACACCAATCGATCGATAGTCAATCGATGTCATCGATCGATGGTAGAATGAATTAGTCGACGTCGATCGATAGTTTCTACTTCTTTCTTCGATCAACCAAAGCTACCACACCAATCGAACAACGTCGATCAATGGCATTGATCGGCGTTACTTTTTATCCTAGGACTATGTAGCCTTATGATAATTACCGATATTTATGCGTGCGAAGCCGCTAGTAAAAGCTATTCATAAAAAAAATCTAAGGGTGTTACCATACCAATCGATTGATGGTTGATCGATGACATCGAACGATGGTATAATGGATTAGTTGACGTCGATCGATAGTTTCTACTACACCAATCGATCATTGTCAATCGATGCCATCGATCGATGGTAGAATGAATTAGTCGACGTCGATTGATAGTTTCTACTTCTTTCTTCGATCAGCCCAAGCTGCCACACCAATCGATCAACGTCGATCGATGGCATCGATTGGTGGACCATCAATTGTTTATCGCCCAGTATCCGTCGATCAGCCAAAGCTACCACACTTATCGATCAAAGTCAATCGATTTCCATCGATGGCATCGATCAACAATCGATCGATTAGTGTAGTAACACCCTAAAACCGTTGGCCTAGCAATTGGTCTACTGCAGCTTGTAATTATACAAGCTAAAGCCTTTGATTAAACAAGCGCGATAGATATTATAGTATAACCAATGTGGGAATATTCCACCTGACATCGTTTTATAATTTTTTGATTAGAATAGGAATTCATTATTTAAAAGCACAGGCTTCTTTAATAGTACATGAATAGGACTAATAAAAGACGTCGTTTTAAATGTTTTTTTGTTTCATTATTAATTGATTGTCTGTGTGCGTAGTGGTTTTATATTGATTTGTTTTTGATTGATAGATAAAACATAATACAACCTGTTACAGAATAAACGCAATACTCTATAAGGGTCATTAGTCTCATCATTATGAACAACTTTCACTATGAGACCATCACTGAAATCGCGAAAGAAAAATCAGCTGTTCAGTACATTTTTTTGAGTTATGCGCACGTAAATGTATGGGGTAGTCGATTTTGTTTTTCGCTATTTCAACGGATCGGAACGGATCTGGATGAATTTTGGCACAGAGATAGATCATAGTCTGGTGTAGCACATAGGCTATGTTCCTTTTGAATATTTTCCTATCATCACGTGGCTAGTTACAAATTAAAGTTAAAAAAAAACATCTATTGAATACCTCAAAATCCAGCTTAAAAAATATAGGTACCAAAAAATTCAGTCACCGAAAAAATAGGGCACATCGATATAAAAATCCAATAGGTACCTATACATAACAGAACATACAATACAACATAGTTATATAATATTGTAATGTGCGATACGGCGCCGGAAATTATGCAAGTTAATATAAAAGTAACAATGGATGGAGCAGCTGTCGAGGCGCTTCCACAGTGGGCACGCTTGTTGAGGTCAATTATTTGTTACACGCTTATTGATGTGCAATGATTTTGTATGGGCCACGTGTTTGTATGATTAAGAAGTCATTTTTAGTGTATACATTTGCACAGAAAGTTATTTGAAATGATTATTTTTGTATTATATATATTTAATAGGTACAGAAACATGAAATTTTCAAACTTAACTATATACAAAAAATAAGTAATATATTGAAGTTATATTTTTGTATTATATTAAATTATATAACACAAAGCTAATCATTTCAAATAACTTCAAATAGAAGGAGCAAAAGTATTAAAATACAACATCTTTCTCGTGATTTTGCTCCTGTTGCATCCCACAGTTAGGCGTACATTTTTTTGGGATTACATTTTTGATTTTTGCAGTATATGAGACGTATGTAGCTTTCTAGCAGTGAAACAATTTTTAAAATTACATCAAAACTTACAAAGCTAAAAAATATATGTTCATTATCTAAGTAAAGATTTGTGAAAAAAGCTAATTTTCATTTCACCTAGTCCTTTAGACAAAAATAACTGAATGAAAGTGCCAGTTAATCCTTATTTATATGTATTAACAAAAGAATTCAAACGACAAAAACTGACAATAACGTTCATTTTCCCTTATAACCGTACCAGCACCCGTCTTAAAAATACCACTCACTTAAGCTAAATAAGCTAAATATTTTACAAGCTACTCAAAGATAAAGATAAGCTGCGTTTTAACCTGTCACTTGGCAGGCGAATAAATCGGGCTGTCCGTATCAGTGATAGATCTGCTACACCTTTCTATTTTATTGGTTTGTATGTTTAGTTAATTAGTTGCGTTTTGTTGGCTGTTTTGTAAGAGTTTGTTAGGTTGGAGAGTGTTTTAGTTTTATAAATAGTTAATACAGTACACCATATCTTTGTCATAGAGGATTTGTAGGCAGATATATGAAATGCTAAACTATGTAGGTACAGTTGATAGATACTTTTTTATTTAGATGTTGGTTTAATAACATTGACGAATTTAAGTTTTTTCCTAACACAAGTATCTTCGGATTACTTCCTGGAAGCCCCGGCAAATTAATTGTAAAGATTTTAAGTTAATAAACACATTTTTTTTTTTTTTAATTTCCGTGTAATAAAACCAATTGCATACTTTATTATCTTTGATGATGACTTTATAAGTACCAGGTAATTTGGATAGCTTTTCAAAGATATGATTAAATAACAATAGAATGCGGAGTTTATCGGGATAGTTTGGCATTTTCTTTCGGAAATTCAACAATAACTGAGTCAACTGATATTGTAACATTCAGTAGTTAACAATTTTACTCAACCCAAAAATTTATTGGTATTTTATTTTTTTATTAATAGGTTGTTTTAATAACTACTTACCTAACCATATGCACCAAAAACAAAAACAAAATTACACAATTTAACAGAATTATTTAATAGTTATTTAAAAAAATCATAAATTCTCCTCAATAAAATGAAAGTCCGTACCTCAATTTTGAACCCATTGTAGATAGCACCCTAAAACATAGGGTCAACCGCGCGGGCCATTCAATTCATTGTTTAATTCGATATTATTATTAGATCAACTGTCTGTCTGTCCGTTACGGAGATGGTAAACATTATTAATCCTTGAAGTTTGAAGGTCTATATATTACTGTAGTTAAAAACAAAAGAAATGCACATCTTTATTTGTTATAATATCTCTCGTGGCGATGGCTAGTCTCTGAGATTGACTGCTATGGTCGAAATCAGTCAACAGGACTGTTATTATCATTTTGTTATAATATTAAGTAGTTGAAAGCAAGTAAAGTCACTTCTGCTTCATCATTATTTTCTTGGCCTTACCTATACAAGCCTTACTTCTATTTCAGTATTAGTACTGATTTCAGTAGTTACCCCGTTTCTCTGACACCGTCCATACATCGTTTCTTAGGTCTTAATACTGCAAACTTTCCTCACGGCGATGTTTTCTAGTTTATCATCTGCCTAGCCTTTTCCCAACTATTGGGGTCTGCTCCCAGTCAAATCTGTTTCAGCTGAATACCAATATTTTACGTGGAGCGGCTGCCTACCAGACCTCCACAACCCATTAACGACGACGTTTTCTAGTTGGCCCATTAAAAAAGTCAAATGGATGTTGTTCCCGATTTAAAGTTCAAATCATTTTTGATACAGTGTCAGTTTATACCTACATATTTGAATACAGTATGTCTTCCAGAAAATTTACAGTAGACTTGCTAGGGGGTTTACCCAGTTACTGGTTTATGGACTTCAGATAGTCGATCGATATAAAAATACTGGTATTCAGCTGCAATATACGGTAAAACTGGAAGCAGAGTATACCCACGCAGTTGGGAAAGGTCTAAATGATGTATCATCATCTGCCTAGCCCTAGGCTTTCCCAACTATATTGGGGTCGGCCCCAGTCAAACCGGTTTCAGCTGAATACCAGTATTTCATTCACGTGGAGCGGCTGCCTACCAGACCTCCACAACCCATTAATTGGGAACACGGTACTTCTTGGCAGTACTGATGATGTCAGATTTTCTGGCTTCTGTCAATCCGTTGCACCTGCCAAAGATCTCCAAATGACAACCGTGACCAACGGATAACATGTTCTCCGAGGCACGGAGGAGTATTGGTATGTTAAGATGGCCACCCATCCATATACCAACCTCGGCACGCGTTGCTTAACCTTGAAGATCGGTTCGTGCGGCTATTATAATTTAGCCTCGAGCTAGTCGTGGCTAGTTGATGTATTAATGATTAAATTCGTGGCACACAAAGTTTTTGACAAGGTCATAATATATAAAGAACTTAATGTTAGTGTCGTTTCAGTAGTCTCTTTATAGGATCCTCCACCTATGCGCCAAGTTAAGATTGCTTTGTATTCCCATTAGTGTCCTTCTTCAATAATTGATCAGCTGATGCTGGGTAAGACTCCAGAAGATCCACACTTTTAACATCAAGTTCGTTAGCCGTTTCCTTTTAGACGCCTGTCTTATCAGGATTAGAAGCATCATTACGGCTTTTGTTGTCTCATTGGTGCACAGAAATCCTTGTACAGAAATTCAAGGATTTTTGTGCACCAAGAATTAAATTGACATAGAAAAACAGATGTTTTGGGCTGATTGTTAATAGTCAGATAATGTTCAACTGGATACTTAATATAACTGTTTGATTTATTTTCTATACAAAAGCTGCCAGACCGCCATTTTTATTCCTCAGGAAGATATCTGTATCTGTAAATCGAACGATAGCAATTTTCAAAATGTCCAAAATGTCCGGGTTTAATATGCGCTACAGAAATGTCTCGTGCTCAATTACAATAATTTAGTACACGTTTTTGAAGTATACAGCCGGTCGATTCTGTCGACATCTCACGGTGTTCACCTAGGCGTAGTGAACGACAATAGAGCTGTCATTCCATCTTATTTGTATGGTTTGACAACTCACCTGTCGTGCGCCCTGCCCAAGTGTTCACTTCGACATGTTTACAGAATCGCACCGCAGGTGTTCGAGAAGTGCGTGATCATTTTAAGGGTGATAAAAAATGTGAATCATAAAAAACGTGTTTTTTTTTTTTTAATTAAGTACTTCTTACCTCAAAGAAATACTAGAAAGTTTCAAAGAAATGACTTTTCAGGCATTCTGATGAAGTTGGTGACATCAGATCTGTGATTGAACTAGTAAACGCCACCAACTGTTACAATTTGTTTGAAAAGTCATTTCTTTGGAACTTTTAAGTCGTTTTTTCTAAACTTTTAAGTCGGAGTTTTGCAAAATATTTTTTTAACTTCATTATTTTTTCCTTAATTTAATGTTACCCAACATCACTATTAATATGAACACCCTGTATATTTATGATGTTTTCAAATCAAATTCTCAATCCTGGTAGTACAATCAGAACAATGCTGTACAAAGAAAGAAATTCAGCATTAATACGCTTCTGGGGCATTTAAGTAAAAAGGCTCTTTGGTACGAATCTCAATTTTTCTGACTAAATTTTCCAGCGCTTTTAAACAACGCAAGTATATCAGTTAATCTCGAGAATATAAAAGTTTTCGCTAATGGTGGCGTCATCTGTCGGTTTGAGTTGAGTGTCAATTCTTGCATCATAGTGAAAAATTTTGCAAATTTAAATTTGTTTAACTAGGTGTGTAAATAATTTTAAATAACTACATAATAATTCTCGTTACTGATAATATAGGTTAAGTTTACCACAACTTTTTACCTTACCTTTAACAAACTACTAACAGAAACTCTAAATAGATTTAAAATAACACAATAATTCGCACTTAAAATAATATACCTCGGTTTGTAGTACTAGTTTTATTAATACTAAAAAGTTAAATATGATTTATGAAGTCTTGCTTCGCTACAAAATATTTCTTATCGCACATTTCAGCATAAGAACCTTGACTTTTGAAACTAGTTTCGCCATCTGTCGGCATCTATTTCAACCCTCCGCTTTCTCTGCGAGTTTTCTCAACCCCAAGTCTGCACTTACAGCGCTTGGCACTCACAAATACTTTATGCTTGTCTTAATGAAATTGTTATTGCCAACACATTTTCTAATATTAATTCTAAGTCTAGTTTTTTTTACTTGTTGGAATAAAGATGCTATTTGCGTGGAACATTTATTAACACCACAATTAATATTACAATACAATGATTTATTATCCTATTCCGAACAGGTTTTAGTGGCAGATTCTAATCAGTTTTACAGAAATCTTAAAACACTGTCATGTAAATTTACAACCTCCATCAGTACCTACTAATGCAATTTCAATTTCAATTTTCCAACTTCTAAAGACAATCCCTACTTTCCTACTAATATTATAAATGCAAAAGTAAATCTGTCTGGCTGTCTGTCTAGGATATGGAGAAGGACATATGCTACGTTTTTTACGCAATAACCAACATCCACGCGGGTGGAGCCGCAGAAAAAAGCTAGTTCTTATTAAATTAGGCCCACTTGTACGAACCAGTTATCTTTTAACTCCAAGTTAGTTGCTAACCCAGAGGTATTATGTATCAAATAATTTTTATTTAACCTAGTATTAGCTACAAACTCTGAATTCAAAGATAACGCGGGTTTTGTGCGAGCTTTAATGAATCAATCTTATTTCAACATTATTAGAGTATGAAAAGTGTTGACAACTAACTTCCAAATTTAAAAAACGCATCGAACGCCTTAAAAAATATAAAAAAAGAAATGTTTTCCAAATTCAAATTTAAATAAAATGTCATTTAAAAGGTAGGTACTGTAGGTAGGTAGTTATACCTACTCTACCGAGTTCTTGCTAATCACCTCACCTTGAGAACACAATACGTACGATTTTTCTAAGTCATTCCAATTACCTATCGTGTGCAGACACCGTGTCATAGTCACTCCCATGCGAGCCCCTCCTGCACATTATATTGTTATAGCAATTTATACTTGCTAATGATTTGTTGAACTAAGTATAGGAGGTATAGAGGAGTGGTGATAGAAAAATGTGTGTAAGTTTTGAAAAATACGTGTAAGTTTTGAAAATGCGTCACAGGCTTGAAGATGAAATAATAGTGTTTTAAAATTGTTTTTGTACAATGGTTCTAGCACTGAAAATGAAAAGTAACTAAGTAAAAATGGCCTAATAATCAAGGCTAATATTTAATAATAGCCTTTTCTTTGCATTACATGGTTAAAGCAATTTTACTTGCTAATAATTAGTTGAAATATGGCAGGAGGTAGGTACAGAGGAGTGGTGATAAAAAAAATGTGAGTAGGTTAGAAAAGTTTATTTTGAAAAATGGTAGGTTTTGGGTACTAAGTCATAGGCTGAAATATGAAATTGACTAAATAAACGAAAATTTTATTTAATTAAATTGTTCTTTTTTTTTCACAATGCTTTTCACTGAATTTTATATCATTTGTGCGAAAAAACCTTCTTAACTCTTTGCAACTGAACTGAGTAAACATGGCATTGCAATAAAAAGTTCTAATTATAATAACAATTTTACATAAACAATTAATACGAACATTTTTACTTTAATTTATGTCTATTAAAGTTTCAACTTTATAGCTACATTATTGTTTTAAAAAACTGACCCAGTTTTCTAAACATACAGAAAAGATCTCAAGCTTTTATTGGGAACTTAAAAAAATTTAACGTGTCTAAATTAATATAAAAATAAACATTTATACAAAACAACATTCGTCACAAGAACAATCTTTAAAACAAATAGTATCTCACTCCTAAAAGACAGGCATAGAGGGCAGTGCTGTGCATAAAAATAAACTCATAAAATAAAAGTCCAACAAAAACTAACATTCATTAACTAAAATAAATGATAATTACACGTCATATTTGCCAAAAATTTCTTAAAAGCCAAAGTAAAAATTACAATATTTAAGTTTGAGTATAAGGTGAAGATGTTTTCGTAGCAAGTTACGCCATCTGCCGTGGGGTAGCGAAAGCAGCTTTTCGCGAAAGAAAAGCTTCGCGGGAGTGTGAACCTACTTACATACAAAACATTACTTATTTAGACTCAACGTAACTTGAGAAAAACTTTACGTCACTCGAAGTCTTCAATAAAAGTCATAATGTACCTGAGAATAGAAAAAGTTAATGTAACAAGATTTCAGACACTTTCTAAAAATAACTTTCCTTCAAGTTAGAAGTGATAAATATATAAAGAAGGCGGAAAAACCCACTTCCCCAACTTTAGGTAAAACAGGAAAAAGTAAAATCTCACAAAAATATCGTTGGCTAAATCCCCATAAGCTAAGCCCCGCCTGAATAGAAAAAAAAACACAATAGTAAAAGAGGCGTCGCGAAAAGAAATGCTTAAAAACTCTACGCGAAACAGCGATATACGAAACCCCTAAGTGCGAGCGAGTCAGACGTCATTAAGAAAAAATCACAAAGAAAGCTATTCTTTTTCATTTCCTCCCTCACTAATAGCGGCTTAGAAAAAAATGGGGAGCTCTACTTGTCCCGTTCTAGCATGCAAGGGTGGGATAGGCTCGGGGTCGGGCGAGCGAGAGGGGCGACCACCCTGCGGCGTCCTTAGCGCCCTTTTTAATAGTTCTTATTTCGGCCGTAGTCCGAGTGGTCCGTCATGCGTTTTTGGGGAAATTGTGTCCGAGTGTGTGCGGCGCGCGGGGGGGGCGCGCGCTCACACGGCGCTCGCCCGTCGCCGGCCGCGCCGTCTTTTCCTTGACCGGACGCATTTTTCCGCGGAAAAAACGCGGGGCGCGTGCGCCCGGCGTCGGTGGGGATGTTCTTGGCTCCGTCTAAGGCGGCGGGGGCGGCGCCGCGTCTTGCTAGTTGGACCGGCGTCTTCGCCTGGCGCGCGCGTCCGCCCCACCCCGCAAGAAAGCGTCGCGACGCTCAAGTTTTCCACCAAGAAGTTAGTCGTCGTCCGCCCGCGTCTCAAGAAGGTCTCGCTTCCGCTTTCCACGGGACTTGCGCTTTTCCGGGGGTGACTCGGCCGCGAAAAATTAAAATAAATTTTCAACCGCGAATAACTTTTTTTAATAAAATTTCGGACGCGCCGCGCTAAAAAGATTGTTGTCTTGCAGATCCGAAGACATCGTCGGAGTACGAAAAGAGTGTGAATAAAAGAACCGCGAGCGATCGCATGTCCTCGTTGTGACGATACGTCCGAAACTGGAATTAATGTTGAAATACTTCAATGAAAACATATCCCTAGCGCTGCAGGAGAGGTACAGGGACCTCCATGAGTATCGGAAGACGGAAGCGGTAGAGGAGGACTCACCGAGGGAGGCTAAAGTACCGAAAATAGCTGAGGAGGGCGAGCAGGTCGGCGGCGAGGGCGCCTTCGAGCCGAGCGCCGCGCCGCCGTTCCCGAGGCTGTTGGATCCTCCGAAAGAGGAGGATAACTTTGTGGCGAGCTGGCTGCAGAACTCCTTCAAGATGACAGCCGCTGAGGGGAACAGCGAGGCCTCCGCAGGGGGCAGCGCGCTGGACCTTCGCGCTGCTCCTCTATCCCTCCACATCCCGACCCTGCAGCAGGCGGCTGAGGCGCAGAGACAGTTCAAGATGCAGGACTTCTGGAACAGAAGCCGGCCGGGCTCCCCCAGCCAGGACCAACTGGGGGAGGCCCATGGTCAGCCAGGGCCGGCTCCCCAGACGCCGCAGCCGCCAGCGACACCTGACCACAAGATTATGACGGAGAAGCTGGTGAATGAAATTCAGGTGAGTGTTTTGTTTTATGTATAACTTTTGACGGGAATTTTAGGCTGTTGTGTTTAGGTTTAGAAATTTTCTTCTAATCTTTCTATATATTTTTTTTGTTTTTAAAAACAAATGTCTACATTAGTTATTATTACCGTGATTAATTAAACAATGTGATTACATAGTATTTAGAAACCAAACTTTGTCAAAATGTGGAAACTTCAAATGTTTTCACGAATGCTTCGAATACCGACGGCGAGACAGAGGTGAAAACTTACCTGAAGTAAGAAAATAACTTAAATGTTTTCACTGTAACTCGTATCACAGATTCTCAGTCCTTGTATTTAACGTTACATCACATCACTTATCATTACGGTTAAAAGTCAAAGAAAACGTGTTTATTTCAAAACAAAAATACTTTCAAAATCACGTCTATCTTCTTCAAACATACTTGATCAACTGACCTCAGATTACTCCGAGGTGAAACCCGTTCCAAATTTGAATGATCCCTTCCTTATAAATAAAAAAAAAGAAAGAAGCCAAGGCAACATATTGTTAAGCTTTGTTAACCAAGAAAGGGTTAAGGTCCTTCGTCAAAGTTATTATTAAAATCGTTTTTATGTCCTTATGTCGCATCCGGATTTACAAAGGATATGTAAATAACAGTAATCTGTGATAATTCTATTATTACCTGTGATCAACTTGTCGGCAGTGTCGATTATTTTTTCTCTTTCAATGACTGTTTGTTTTGGGCATATGTTTCGATAATTTTGTGTTTGACGTTCCGGTCCTGTGATATTTTGTTTTTGTTTCAATAACGTATGTTTAGATTTACAATTGCCGTTATTAGTTCAAAATTTGGTTCGACGGATGTAAAAGATTCTGTCTACAACAAAGAAACAGTTTTGGCGGGAGATTGAGGCTATCTTTCTTTTTATTTGTCTTATCCTGTGCGTATTTCCGGATCGTGTGTGTAAATGATTCAGAATGTTTAAGTTGATTCATTTTTGCACAAGAACAAATAAAATGTACTGTGTTTTAAAGCCTAAGAACGGTATAAAGTCGCCCGCAAAACTAGTTTTCTTCCATTTTCAAGCAATAAGGAACACGAAACTTAATTTAAAATTGAAATTTCAAAAAACGAAGCAACGTTCCAACGAAAAAGAAAAAAAAACGCAAATAGTAATAACTTTCTTAATCAAAAATTCGAAAACAACAGACGAAAGAATATTACATTTTAAATTAGTTTTAGATACGTTTCACCTTGCGATTCCCACGGCACACCGGATTAGGACGCGATCATTTTATTTTTTAATTTTTTTCCGACTCTTTTGTTTCACCAAAGGGGTGTTGACAGTTATTTGTCTCCAAATCTTTTTTTTTTGTTTCACAAATTTCTGTTTGAATAACAAAACCGGTTTTGCCGGATTCGTGTTCCGCATTCATCGGTTTTTTTTGCGTAAATTGAGATTTAACGGTTCGTCGCGTTGCGCTTTTGTGGTTTAGTTTTTTAGAAGAATAGTTAATTAAAATTTGATTTATTAATATTTTTAGTGTAGAGTCAAGGGTATGCTATCAAAATAATGAATTTTATTGTTTTTTTTCTGGTTCAACATGTTTTGCGGTTATCGTTTCCGTGTTTACTGTATTATAAAAAAAAGTTCTATGAAATCAGTCGTTTGAATATTTTCAACGACTTAAAATACTGTTGTAGGGACTGAAATCATACTTTAGATAAAAATCATATTTAAGTCAAATGAAATACTCATAGTGGTATCAGTATATCGGTTTTGAAGTATATACGTATAAAAATATAAATGTTTGGAGTCCCAACTATTTTTTATTTTCAATAATATTTTTAGCTGTGTAAAAGAAGGAAGTATATTCTCTGTAGTTTGATTTGTGGTAAAAATTTTAGAAGTGCTCTTCCTCAGCAAAAAGACTATTCTTGTCCCTCCAAAAACGTATTAAAACTTTAAACAATTGACGTACCATTATCTCTTTTTCACGCTGCCTCTTGGGATGTCAGCAGCAGCAACAATCTCCATCAGCGGACTCCACCATGAGCGAGAGATCACTCGTACCGTTTGCGCTGGTAAATTTACTATCAACACTCAATAATATCGATGTAAATACATTTTTAACTCTACATGTCGTGACTGTCTTGATTTTTTAGAACTTATAATTTTTTAGAACTTATAATTTTAACACAATATTTTTTTTTGCGTTCTTATTGCGCTATAACTTTTTATGTTGCCCATTTCGGAGACTTTGTCCACTGTTTTTTGAAAACTGAAATACAACAGAAACTATCCAAAAAGAAATAGTGCCATTTCCTCTTTAACCCCTAATTTAAACTAAACATAACTTATTTAAAATAATACTGATGAAAACAAAGGTAAAGTACAATTATTTCCTTAAGAATATCGGAAAAATGAGTGCTGAATATCATCAGAATAAGTTTGAAACCAATCATTATTACATCAATGTTATAAATTATATAATTTTATAGAGATTACTCAGTGGACATTGTTTTTTTTAACCGGTTTTGTAGCGTTTTTTAAATTACATTTTATTGTTTTAACCACTGGTTAACCGCATGTGCACGAAGTGTTGTGTAGATTTGGTAACAAACCTAGGCTTGGGTAAGTGTATTTTTTTCTGTTTTTACTAATTAAGTTAAGGGTTATCTAACTTTTATGTTGCTTATATTAAAAGTAGCTATGTTGCTTTTTAGAGGGTTCATAACATTGTTAATAAAATGTCCTGTTCCGCATTAATGTTGTCTTTTATCATCTTTGGTTTTTTAACATCTTTAAAACTAAAACAATCATTATAATCAAAATCATTTCTTATATTTCCGTAAAGCAACTCACACAATATCCGTATTCTACTTCAATTTTGAATTTGTAATTCGGATATGAAACATCTTAACTCTTATTTTTTTCTAACGAATGTTGCACCTTTTTTCGCATTAATCAATGCTTCGTTTTAAAAATATTATAACGTAAAACTCATCTTTTTTTATAAAAAAAGAAATAATTTTTCCTTATTTCAACACGCAGCCACAACAGCAGTCGCCAACAGGAGAAACCCCGCTCGGTGATCGCAACGCGATGTTACCCTTCGCTCTGGTAAATGTCCTGAATAGCCTCAATATCGATGTAATTATTATTTTTCTTTCTTTCCTTCTTCTATCGATAGTATGCTATGGAAACTCACAAGTTTTTTTCAGTTAAAAGAAAACAAAAAAGATAAAAAAAAACAAAAGAAATGATTTGCACTGTCAAAATTACATTTATCTTTTGCAAATTGAAAATGTTAATTTAATGAGCGACTTATAATAGAAACTCACTTAATTTTATGAAGCGTGGGTACCTTTATTTATTCAAGCAAGTACCTACTTTTTGTTACAAAATATAATTCAACTGAATGAGTTTTTATAGTGCCGTTTTCTGAAGTGAGCTTCATTTTTCGGTGTTGTTCCTATTTCTTTTCACTTTATTATACTAGCACTTATTTTTTATTTTTTCTCAACTTTATGAAAGCAATGGAGCTCACTGTTATTCATAACTCTCATAAAACTAATCAACCTTTTTCCATTTGTGCTGTCTGAAAAAAAGAAAGACATTTAAACTATCGTGCTTACGTTTTATTAACTATTTAAAACACATAGGTAGTATCTGGTCCTCATTGCAATCTTCAGACATGTGCTATATTTTATCTTTTATAACTTTTTTCACTAAAAAATATACTTGAAAAACCTCACAAAGAGTACCAGATACCACATGATTTACGTAAATCCTAATTCTTCAATTCTTCCACAGCAACAAGCACGGTCAGGCCAGAGCATCAGCGAGAGAACCCTCGAGGAGTGCTGGTCTACACTTCAGCGAGTGAGTTGGCATCTGTTTCAATGTGTATTGTTATCTTCCAAGAGTAGGGGACGCGTCGCGGCGACTGTGTGTGATCGTTTATATTTTTTTTTGACACTGTTTTTTTTGTTTTTTTTTTGTTTATCTTTTTATAAATAAATTTTATCTTTTTAACTATTTTAAAATGAGTTTTTTTTTACGTTTTTCTATAAAGCTCGTCATACACAGTCGCTAAATCGCAATCCCCAAATGAACTGGGTATTGGTCGCGTTACCAATCTCTATTAACACTTTTTTTACATAATAAGGTGAGTTTTACTTTTTATAAAATCCCAACTAGCGTAAAACCTTTAATAAATACAACTTTATCTAGTACTAAAGTGTTTTATCGTCAATCTAAGCAGTGGGTGGCGTAAGACGTTCTTTTTTATATTACAGGAAATATAAAATATCTAGGCTCAATCTAAACGTTGCATATTCATTACTAGGGAAGCGTTTTCACATAGAATCGTTGAAGATAAAAAACCTTGCGATAAAACGCCGCAGGCGTGTTAACAATTTATTTAATCGAGATTCGAGCGCCATTTTGCTTTTTTTTTTTGTAAATTGTGTTACCATCTGCGTACAAGGTGGCGTATGATAAGTCAGGAAGTACTTGTTACGGGATGTTATGCATCTGCACTTTATTGTTGCAATTTTAAAGGTATTGAGATATCGGATTTAATCGTGAGTTTCATTAAGTGGGTACTAGATTTTTTGCTCTTTTATAATCGATCTGTCGGGTGTTTTTTTATAGGTATACATAATAGTTTCAGTAGGTACCTACTGAGAACTAAACTAAAAAAAGTTGCGTAATAAAAAACAAAAATTAGTTACAGTTTATTTTAATAAGTTACTTAGGGACTGCGGAGCTTATCTAGAACTACTGCATAACAACAGGGGATCCCTGCATTTTACAATGACAATAAATTTGCTGAAAACGACCTAATCTTTTTGCATGAACTACTCGTAAATTACGAGAAAAAAACAAGCATTTTTTAAGTAAAGCTCTTACAAAAACGGAGCAGAGCGTGCATTTTAAAAAAGTACAGTCATGTAAATAATGCAAAAAAGCACAGGTGCTTGAAAAAAATAAAGAGCCCGCCACGTCGGCCGAAACGGAAAAGTGTACTCGGGCAAAATAAAAACTGCACTCTTTGTACGCGGTCGGTACTTGATCTTTTGTGGGCGGCGCCGACAAAATCTGTGGAGTCGAAGGAAAACAAAATTCTTGAGAAACATAATTAGATGCTTCTCAAGAATTCATACAAGAAATCATAACTGATAAGGGATTTCTCGAATTCTTCTTAGGTATATTAAAGAGAAAAAGGATGAAAAAAGTTTTAACAAAATTATATTCGGTGGTTTGAGGTTTGGTAAGGATATTGACTGGTTTAAATTTAGACAGGTATTTTGACAAGCACTTTATCGAGAACGTTCATTCGATGATACGGGGTGTCATAACTATCAAAAACAAAATGAAAATAATATTTAGATGTCTGGATACGAAGACATAATGTTGATTATTATGATTACATTACAAAAATAATAATATTTGGAAATAAAATACCCATACGATTGCTTACAAAGGCCTTGAACAGACGTGTAGCCTTCAGACTTATTAATTTTATAGGTATTATTTACTTTTCAAGACATTTCTACGTTCTGTTTCTCTTTTGCTTCTACGGCATTTTAGACAAACATGTTTTTAAACACACAAGAATTACCTATATCACTTTCGAAAAAAGTACAATCAAAGCCAAACAGCGACTCCACAAATTTTAGCACACAAATAAAAGTACGATACAGATATACATTGTCGAAAAAAATCCCTCAACATTTGCATGTCGATTCGCAATGAATTTATCGTTATTGCCTCTAGATTTATTATAGTGCCGCTTTCCGAAAAAATCCACCGAAAATGACCGAGCGAATTTAAAATTCAAATCGCAATTGTTTTTCGTATCGAAATTGAGACGATTTTGACGTTCGCCGTCGTATTACGACATGTGTTTGTCCCTTTTTGCTTTATTTCTTTTCTTTCCGACTGTACTTTTGTTGGTACATTTTTCGTATAAATCAATTCAGTTAAGTTGTCTTAGTTTTTGTTTCGCGGCCCCTTTAAGTTAAATATTGTTTTAAAAAATGCTTTTAATGATGTATGTTGAGTGTTTGAGTTTTTAGAAGTTTTCTTTTTCTTCCACTTTGAATGCTGGCTTATTTATTGGCACTGAAAAAGAATGAATGTATTTTGTGAAGCTTTTTGAGGCTTGAGACTTTTTTAACCAGCCAGTTTTAACTTAGGTCAATTCTTATTTTAAAATTTAAAAGACGGACGTGTCTGGGTAGTTTCACAAACACTTAAATAGTAAATTAATAGGCACTTATAACACAACCAAGTCACAATAGTATTTTCTTATAGATGCACTAGGTTTAGTCTATTTTTATTCGTACCTACTATCTTTAGCAATATGTTGATACACAAATGACTCACAGATTTCTAGGTGACTCAGTTAATAATACTTTATTGTATTTTATTTAATCTATCAAACAAAAACCTATTTATATCGTACTGCTTAGTTCATCAAATGATTCTCGAGGTTGGCCCGTGGATGGGTCAACCTCCGTCCGTTTAGCTTTTGGTTCCGTTGTAGATCTATAATAGATGTTACTTAACGTTACGTTAATTTTCTACAAAAGTCAAAAGCAAGAAAATTCTACAACAGTCTTTCAAGGGGTACCGCGAGTTACTGGATTGTGGAAGTCATATAGGCAGTCGTTCTATGTAAAATACAGTTACTCAGTAGCACTTGGTTGGACTTGGAAGCCAACCCTATAGTTGCCAGGCTTGCGGAATTTGTTCGACAGAGTCACCGCAGCCCTACGCATAGGGCAATAGAAGGAACACGGATGGGTTTTAGGCGCTCCACCCAGAGAGGAAGAAGACATTTGATGATTTCCCATCCTTAAAAAAGCCAACCTATTAGTTAGGCAAAAGCTACGCAGATTGATAATTTATAAAAAGCAAAAAACAGTGACGTTACCCATTTCTCAAAAAAGAAAAACTATTTAAAAAAAAAGAACTCCCGAACTCACCATTTCAAAATCACAGAAGCAAAGATAATGAAATTGTTTTTTTTTAAACGGTTCTAACTGTAACATCTTGTAACAAGGGGAGGTAGGGAGCGGTAATTATGAAAAGTGTTCTAAGGGTGGAGGGGGGAGACCGTTTAAAAAAAGAACGTATAATGACCAGCCAGCTTTTAAAGTTAATAGCTTTGGAAGGATCCTAAGACTTTTTATCTTTTTATGAAGTAAATCGATAAAATCTTATTAGGTGTAATGTTTTACGCCTTTTTGAATTTAGAATGAGATGGTAGTGATGTGACAGTTTCATAGAGTAAAAATATGTTTTTTTTTATTGTTTAAATTTAGATTTTTACCGTTCTAGTTACTTTAAATAGGTTTATTTTTCTGTCTGTGTTCACTGATAGCTGTGAATACATAAACTAGGGTATTCTTTCATACTTGCCAGTTTGTACCCAGTAGTGATGACGATATCCTGGGTCAGATGGGTTCGTCATGTATATTATATTGCCCTGTAGCTAAATCTGTGAAATATTTTACGTAGGGCAACATTTTACTGTTTTCCTTTTTCACTGTATATGCATAAAACAAATAACTACAAACATCGAATACTCCGTTAACATAACTAGGTTGATATTTATTGAATGTAGACTGAATTTCAATATCCACATAATTGGATTTAGCTGAATAATTTAGTGTGACATCGATTTTTCCTAGAAACCGTTACGTTAGTAGCAAATTATCCGTGCTTATATTAAAACTTTTAGTACTGTACTGGTCTGGAAATAAATTAGCCATTATTAATCCAAAGAAAGAAAGAAGTATTAAAGACAAGATTCAAAGAAAGAAATAAATATTAAAGACAAGATTAACTAAGGAGTTTCATGTCCGTTCTTTTGTTCTTATTGCGAATGGACAATAAGAGTCAATATTATTATTTTTTTCAAACTGTGAATCTGTAATCTGTTTTAATTCATCTTAGATATTTAAAATGACGCATATTTTTATACGCACTAAAGGAAGGTTTCTAATTTCTAAAATGTTTTAATGAAGTTCATGGCTATTATGTTAATCATAATGAAGCCAATACCTAAGCCGGTTTCGGTATCTATAGTTTTAGTAAGCGTCATAGGTAGATTATAGTTTCCTCACAAATTTTTGATACCACTTTTATCAACTGAGATAATGGACAAACGACAGGCCTTTCAATATCAAAAACTCAAAATATAATTCCAAAACAAAAAATAAATAAAACAGTAATTGTCACGCTCTAAATCCTGCTCACCCCTTTGAACAAGACGTGACACAACAAATGGTAACGGTCAGAATGACGTCAAGTTATCACCCTTATCCCGTTTCGGTAATTTTTACCACTTTTCTCCTATCTTTCATAATTTTCTTCCAAGCCATTAATGCCGTATTCATAGTCGAGCTGTCTTACATCAGTTTTTTTTTAATAGCCTATTGTAACCCACTGCTGGGCAGAGGCTTCCCCATATCCTTCCAGACACTCTTCTCCTTTTTGTTTATGGATGGGAAATCATCAAATGACCCCTCCGCTCTGGTTGGAGCGGGAGGGAGTGTCAGGCTCTTACTGACTAAAACCTATCCGTGCTCCTCCTAGTGCCCTTTGCTTTTCAGGGCTGTGGTTACTCTTTCGAACAAAATTCGCATCCCTGGAGATACTCGAGAAGTGTGCTAAATAAAAAAAAATACGTAACGCGTTCGTGTCAAATTTCAACAGATTCGGTACAATAGGTTCGGAGAAATTTGTCTGCGACAGACGGACAGACACGTGAGTGATCCTTTAAGGGTTCTTTTTTTAAGTTTTAAGGACGTTCGAGTTTGGGACGTTGTGTCTGTGTCGAATAATTGTTTTCTATTGAATTCTTTCTATTCTAAATGCAAGAACTTATTTGGTATTTAACTGACATAAGTATCTCGGAAAGCACATTAAGCCGTTGATCCCGGCTGTCATTACTAGATCTTTGGCAGTCATTACGGATTGTCAGAAGCCAGAAAATCTGTCACCAGTCTTTCCAAGAAGTACCGTGTTACCAAGTTATTGGGTTTTGGAGGTCTGGTGGGCAGCAGCTCCACGTAAACTACTGGTATTCAGCTGAATCTGGTATGACTGGGAGCCGAACTCAATATAATTGGGTTAAGGCTAGACAGATGATGATGAACGGATATAAAAGTAGATAATAGAGCCTTGTTTTCTACCAGTGAATGTATCGAACTGCATTCCGTCTAACAAACACGATATTTATGATAATGCGTCATTAAATTAAAAACCAGTTCATCTCAACGGCAATAAATGTCTCTTCATTGTTTTATTGCATTTGAAACACCAGTATTGAATTTATAGACCTTTTTCTAAAGCTTTAATTACAATTTTAGAATTGAAGTACAACAGTATTTTCATGATCAATAAAACAACATACTGTGAATTAAATCAACACTAATTTCTTTTTGTATAAAAAGATGGCTTTGGCCTGCAATGGTTTCAAAAGACATCAATTATAATTTCTAATTGGTCTCACTCACAACACCTAATTTACACTTTAATAAAATAAAACATGAACTTATCAATAAAGAATTCTAGCTATCACGCCCAGCTTTGATCGCAAAATAAATCTTCCTATTTTATTATGTAACTGAGAATATTTATACCATATCAGGTTTTTGTTAACGATTTCCTATAAATATTATTACATAGTTGACGTTAATAATATTTTGTTTGAAGTCCTACTGTCATAATAGCACGTGTAACCGTTTCAATATAATAGTCGTTACTATTAATAATAACTGCCTGTTAAGCTTTATAAGTTTCAAACGTACAGACATTCCCATTAGTTTTCTACTAAAATCACTGATACACATGTCACTATATCATGATTATAAGACAAGTAAGGTTTGATTTCGTTTCGACTCATTTATTTCATGGAAATTTTTATGTCGCCAACCATACTTTTAAAACCGGTTTTTGCTACAATTTTAGAAATAGGCATTCTATAGATCTATATTTATGAGCAAACCAAATGCAATTGGGTTATTCTGTTTTTTATGAACTATCGGTAAGTCAAATTCAAATCATTTATTTCGAATAAACCATTCACAGGCACTTTTGAATTGTCAAGGTCGGTCAGTCAAAAAGATGAAGCTACGAGTATTTGTACAAAAAACTGTGACGAAGGTGTATTTCGTCCACTGTTTCATGCGCAAAATAAAAGTAAAGATAAGATCTTGCAATAATAGGACATCATTATAATGAAAACATTAACGTTAACATAAACAAAAATAAAATGAGTTACTTAATTTAAAAAAAAAATAGATATTTACCACGCCAAGGGATTGTCGAAAGAAAAGAAGAACGGCCTACTTACATAATTCCTTAGTTTTAGCAACTGCCTATGAATACGAGCCTGTGCTCCCACGAACATTTTTCTTTCACCGTTCGCCATAATCTTTTTTTCCTTCGCCCGTAACTCATGAGAAAGAGTTTTTTGGTTAAAACTTGAAAATTTATTTCGCAATTAGCGGCAGGACACTCTTAACTCGGAACATTATTAGAAAAGTTTCTTAGTGGTCGTAAAAACATCGTTTTTTGTGGGGAAACGACACCTGCCCGTTTTTCGGCCGTGAATATTTTATTATTGATTATTTTTTAATACAGTCCTTAATGAAGATGGCGCGTAAAATGGTAAACTTTTTATCTATAATAACTTTGTGTTTAGGTATTCCTTACCAACCAAAAAATGAAAAAAAAATATTTTCTGGCATTTTTTTTTAGACATTTGAAAGAAAAAAAAAACTACATGAAAAAATACAAAAAGCCGACAGGAGACGCGCACAAATAACACTTCATTAACTTGAAGTGAAACGGTGCGACATGACAACGGTTAAATTTTCACAAGCACACACAAATTGGCGGGAAAACACCGCCCTCTGGGGGCCGCCGGAATAAGAGAAAAACTCGGCAAAAATTAGATTTCTTCAGTACCGATGTGGGATTGAATGATTTTGATACTTGTTGATGAAAAAGTTGTAGAAATTATTTGAAATAAGAGTCTTTTTCTTGCAAATATAAGAGCTATTTATGTTTCTAATTTTAAACGAAAGTATTAAATACTAAATTTCGATACTAGGTTTGATTCGGACGCTATTTAAATTAAAAACCAAGATCTTTTTATCAGTCAATTGAATTATTATAATTATTGAACATGATTTTGGTAAATTATATTTTAGCGTCGGAGGTTTCCAATATTTGTACCAATCTTTGTTTTACTATGAGCTAATGAGCGTTTATTAAACAAACATGAAAAGAATGAGATCTGATTAAAATATCAGATCATAGACTCAATAAAATTATAAAGTAAAATAAAACAACAAGAACTTGTTATTTCTAAACAAGGAACCTAGATGTAGCGCCACAATAAATAAAGTAATAATAGTATTACCAAGTAAAGACACATTTATAAAGCAATCTGCACATTCTTCATGTAGTTTTTGTAAAAATATAAAACAAGATATTTAGACTTAGACGGCCAATATTGAGACACCAATGCACAATGTATTGATTTCTACATTTTACTGACGGTACTAAACTCAAAACTCAACCTAAATTTTGGTTTGTGTTCTTCAAGAAGCACAGAATTATCTTCAATCCATTAGATTATAAAAAAAACTGTAGCAATTGGTTTTGTAAAAATGTCTACAGTGGCCAGTATTTTCATAAAGATCCTCAGATTATTACTATTAGGACACGCAAAATCCGGCAGGGAATTTCACTTCTGAGCTCAACTGAAAAAACACAACGTTATGTTCAAAATTCAAACTCAAGACAGAGCTTCTTCAAAGTATCAAGATCCCTCTTCTCACGTAGATCGCAGCTAATGGCTTGTGCTACACAGTAAAAAAGGAGTCGTCGCTTGAAGATAAAAATTAGCTGAAATTAAAAGATACTAACGAACACCATTCTCTGTTCTTGACTCAAATGGTTCTTAGCTTATTCGCTCTGCCCCTGATGTTTTTTTGTTTATTCCATCCGCTTCTTGGAGAAAATGGGTAAAAATGATGCCAAGTTTTTTTACGTTAGAAGGATCGCGTCTGACGTTTTGGTATTGTGTCAAGTTATGCAGCAGTGTGACTTACCTTGGATGTTTAATTTTTGTGACATCCAAGTTTCAAGCAGCCATGAGAGATTTCCAACAGACTATTCTTAAAAAAAAACAACATAGTCCGTGCATCACGTCTGCTTCAAAAAGGTTCATTTCAGCAATATTGCCAGATAGATTTCTGACGCTGGTCACTCATGTAACCTTGAGTGATGAGTGTCTGAGCTACTGCTGCTTCCATTTCTTCTACTTTAGGTGTTTTAAGGCACTCTAATATGATGTCGTATTTGACCACTGATGGACATACTCTCCCAAGCTGCGTCACATCTCAGTCCTCTGTTTTCCGCATTCAGGCTATCCCAGCCACTATTTAAAGATCGTCGGTCTTTTACGTAGATTTGGGCCGTCCTACGCAACGTGCTCATCTGAAAGTCCAGTTGGTTGATAGTCAGTTCCTGGCATATTAGGTAGAAAATATATCAAAATACTTTAACGAACGAATTAAAAAGTAATTTACAAAATCAACAAACTCATTTAAAAATCACAATGCAGCCAACTGACGACCGGGTTCCGTAGCTAAACGCAATAAACGCGGACTTACCGACAGCGAAATTGACAATAATCGGTCCGCAGTTCACAAGTGATCATTACGGAACCCCTTATTTGTGACATTCATCGGTTGGATGGGTTCTAAGTAACCTAGGTACCTAGGGGACACTTTTTAGAGTTCCACCGTGATTATAGTAAAACGGTAACAATAATTGACACAGGAAATTGTCGTATGGAAAGGATATGGCTTAGAATTATTGTTGATGAATTGGTAATCGGTTCGTGATGTTTGTAAATTATAATATAGGACTATTTTATAGATATAAATACTTTATTAGTAGCTCCTTAACATTTATTTGATATTGCTACTATATTTTGTCAGCGGCTTCTCATGCATGAAAGTCGTAATATATTCAACGGGAACTAAGATGCCTTGTAGGATAAAAGCGTTCCACATACTAGTGTAATTCTGTAAACATGTCAAAGTAAAAACTTAGGCGAAGTAAATGACAAGTGAGCTGTCAAAATATGTAGGCACATGGTCAGATGTCGACAAAATAGACCCGCAGGTTAATTAAAAACATACCTGCTGGTTTTATTATTTATAATATTGAGTAGATATTATATGAAGAACGGAGAAGGTTGACTAGTGTAAAATGTCACCAGTTTCTTTCAAAAATTACTAAATCGTTTAAATTTATTATTTCAACGAAATTAATTAATACGTAGTAATAAATAAATGGTCTTCAATCCATTAAAGTTTGTTACTAAATAACCTTTAATGACATATAATGGAAGGTTACCATTTAATAATGAATGTAATGAACCCTTTACAATTTTTGCAGATCCCATCTTAACGATTATTTTTAATAACTCCTGGCACAGGATCGAGGATATGCCAAACTTATTATTATCTTATTTTACGCTGTTTTGTTACTAATTACATTTTCTGTTGACAATATTTGTCATTTAAATTGTCAGTCACAGAGCACGAAATCACCCTTGCGAACAGCAAATAGTGACGCCATCTTACATACTGCGGTGTTTGATACTCTTACGCGCAAAAACTATTGAAGAGATTTGGATGAAATTTAACAGTAACATAGCTTATACTTCGTAATTCATAAAGATGGTATTGCGAAAGTCTGTGAAACCTCAGGAAGCTGTTATTTATAATCGTCGTGGTCGCACAAATGAGCTTAGCACTAGTTTCAGCTGTCATTAGACACAGTCAGAAATGTCATGGGCCGTCAATTTCTATGAGTAAACGGTGACAGTCACCTACATTGAAGATACTTACACTTTGAATTTTTTTAAAGGTTTTGACAATACCGTCCACAACAATGGCCGCCACGGCACCTCCGTAGTCTATGGTCAGAGTTTTGTCATACATTGCATTATCGAGTGAAACACAGGAGTCGTTGCATGTATAGAGCACAGTTTTGTCTTAATAAGCAATATCCGGCGCCTACTGTAGACATAATATTGCGTACTAGTATCTAATTCAATATGTTGTTGATCGATTCGTTAAAAATAGCTGAGTCGTCCATATGTTTAGTACAAGAAATAACATAGGTCATGTTTATTGAGGTACCTTTGTTTTGAATTTGATCAATTTCTATTCTAATTTAATCAAACTCAAGTCAATAAAAAAACGAAAAATGTTTTTCTAAAAAAATTGTGTGGTTTAAACAGAAAAAACTTAAAATGAACTTGTTTATCAATATTTTAAAATTTATTATGTAGCCACCCGCCCCGACTTCGCATGGGTCTAAATTTATTTACGAAAAACCTTCTTCTTTCATCGCTCATCATACTAGTGTAATCCAATCCGTATTAAAATCTGTGGACTGGTTTAAAAGAAGTAAGCGGAGTAATAGAATGAGAAAGGCAGTCATTTTGTTTTCTACTATCTAGAGATAATAAGTAAACATAAACTCAAAAGACCAGCATAAATAGCATAGCTATTGAAGTGCCATCAAAAAATCATAAGTCACAACTCCACATCTCTTCTTCTTCTTCGTTATTTCCTCACTGCGGAGGATCACGACCACATACAACGTGTCTCCAAGCCATCGCGGTCTCCATCTTGCCGGTGTTCTATCTGGAGCGCGCTTTCCTCCGACCCGGTCCAATATCATAAACCCTCCCAGACTATGCTTAGGATGAACGCATAATATGTCTGAAAAGACACTCTACATAAGTAGCTTCAAAGCCTAAATCCAAACTTACAAAGAATTAAAATAGTCACCAACATCACATACTACGCACATCCTTATAATTCCACAAGCGTGGGTGCTTACACATTGAATTGTAACACAAACGATGATGCAAACACATCTTGGTAGATTCAAAACAAATGTTAGTACCTACATGTTTAGCACTATTGCATAATTATAAATTCTCAGTTCTATTATGCCAATAAATTACCAGCTCTAATTATCAAAATAGACTAGGAATTACTTTTTAAGTAAGTACCTGGTGTAAAAACTTTTATTTTATTTTATTGATAGGCTCGGTTTTGACCACAATCTCACCTGATGGTAAGCGATGATGTGGTCGACGATCAAGCACGCTTGCCTAAAAGTAACCCATTCACACTTGACTCAAAGACTCTCAGGTTGTAGCTATCTGGAATACTGCCTCCAGCAGGGAATTCCAATCCTTAGCTGTAAGCACAATGAAACCATTCCTAAAGCGTTGTGTGCGTATCGGTGGGATGTCCACCATGTATGTAGCGCATTGCCGTACGTCTTGATTTTAATAAAGCCAACCAATATTCAGGCTATCGCAGTTCACTGCTGAGCGTTAATCACAACGTCTGAATTTCTCCTGAATTCATTCTCTGCCAGCCCAGCTGTCTTTCTGAAGATATCTGTCAGAATTATCCTCCAACTAATAACGATGTCGGTACTGTAATCACTAACTAGCCTTTCTAGATCTTAACCTTTACCAGTAAATGTTACAACTATTAAAAATCTTTTTTTTTCCATGCGTCAAAACCTACTTTTCGAGCTGAAAATAATTCTTACTCGCGAGAGAAAAGCTAAGTTCTAATTAAACTTAACAAAAAAACAACACATAAAAACAGGTCACAATCAAGACCACCAGCATAGGCTCCGAGATAGTGCAAAAAGTAAATATTTCCTACAAGAAACCATCGAATAAGGTCTGATATAAAAACGATCCGGCAAAAAACTTCTCCGTACAACGCGCGATGAAAAACTGCAGACATTCCTTCTCTTTCACACACTATCACTTACTGCGATGGTGCAGTCTTGATCCAAGAAGATTCAAGTCAAGATAATATTGTAAGTAGGCAGAACTTAGATTTAAAATTAAGAATGTCATGGTATAAAATAGGTAAATTGTATAAATTACTACTTAACAAACACCTTTTGTAGAGCTCAAAAATCTAGTCATACCGATGCTGATTTTTTTTTTTGTTAAATTAGAGGTTTTTATCCTGAGAGTTTGTTAAAAAATCTCAATAAAATTGATCTTAAAAATAGTGGTGGCTTATTTTTTTTTCTGCAAGACAAAAAATGTGTCACTGCATCTCAAGAAAGAGTAATAGAACCAGGCGACGCGTCTGTGATATGCTAAAACGAATCTGGCAAAGTATTGATAGCATGCGAGTATGCGCTGTAATAAAACCTTAGCTCATTCTGTATCAGCTGTGTCTCGGGAACAATCTTGATACTTTATCTAATAAAGTATTATAAAACAATTTAAAAAAATCATAATCCCTACTTCCCTACTAATATTAATTACGCGAAAATAACTCTGTTTGTCTGTCTGTCTGTTACGATTTAACGCTAAAATGGCAAATATATAGCCTGGGATATATAGAAGGAATACAAAATTATATTTTTATACTTTTTTCCGTGAATTGTGTAAGAAAATTGTACCAAATTGTAGGTAAGTAGGCAGTTTATATAGTTAGAGGTATATGACAGTTCAAAAGCAAAAATAATGTGATGGAATTAGTACCAGTTTTGGTGTTCCCCCTTTTTACACTACATAGTAGTCTTTCCACAATTTTATTACTTTGAGATTCTCCTAAAGTAATTAAAATTAAATGCAATAAGGAATGCGAATAGCGATAATTACTCGTATATTCGAAAGCGATGGCCGAGTTGTTACTATAATGTACAATCTGTTTTACTGACATACTTATTACTGGATAATTATTATTAACAAGATAAGAGCGGTAAAGTTTTCAAACACTATCACTATTTGTATCAAAGAAACAAAGGTAAAACGATAAATTATAATGTACTTAAATAAAAATGTAAAAACATAAAAAAAATTGATTACGTAATAATGCAAGCACCAAGAAGTATTCCACTTGCGTTTAACTCAAACTAAGGAACCGCTCGGATATAACAGACTATAATAAAAAAGTTAGCAAGTACACATAAGTGCATTACGATGCCATGCCGTGCCTACTATAACTATAGTACTTATAACTGAACGCCCACGGCCGGAGTCGAGCACAACCATTTTTTTGCCGCACACTTACATTTGAAAAATACATGTTGACGTAAACACACACATTTCGCGTTGAAAAAATCGCGAAAAAAGTTTTAGGCCGAATGAACTTTATACCTTTGCGTGTAAAAAAAAACTAATGTGACATAACGAAGTGACGTTTCGATTTATTTTTCTGTTTTGTTTTTTTTTTCGTTTTGTGAGTGATTGACACTGTTGTGCGATGAGTTTAAGGAATCGATTTGGATATAAATCGACAGAATTTCAATGCAGGTATTTTATTTTTATTATAATGGACGCCAAGAGCTTGTTGCGTAATTCCGCGAACTAGTTTCCGATTTATAGCCCGCTCGACGAGTAGATAAACAATAGATTCCGGTAACATTCCTATGTATCTTAATGGTATTTGCAAGTAAAAACAAATGGGAAAAATTACCAGCATTTATTTCAAATGACGTTGCTTTTATATCTTTTAAGATTTGAGAAAGTTTACTATTAAATTGGAAAATAAAATTCGTGGAATCGATAACCGAGCTTTTTAAAAAAACTTAAAGGCAATTATGATAGTTTTACTGCAAATTAGTTTTACCTTAGCTTGAGAAAGTATATTTTATGTCTTATTTTTTAAAAACATATTGCTACCTACCACAGTTTCAGCGATTTTTGTTAAATAAAAAATATACTAACTAAAGTGTTACGTTTGTCACCCGGTTTCAACTTAATTAGATAAGTAAAAGTTTAAGTAACAGTTGATATAGACTTGTTTACTTAGTTTAACTTAAGTCTTTGCTTAGAGAAAGTAACCTAAACCAAAGTGCAAAGCGGTAAAAGTCAGTTTGACATTTAGGTGGTCTTTTTTCTTTACTTTGGAATGTTGGGAAGTAAAACTTTTAGCTTTTAGCGGCCACATTTTTATTTATTTAGACTTAAATGTTTATTTTTTCATTGAAACGTAACTGTTCGTCAGTTTTTCGTGTGTGTAGAACTTATTTGATTATGTGAAGTTCTTAGAATATTTGAAAACGTTTCCAGTTTACTTTTTTTTGCAAATCGTACTCTAATCAAGTTTTTTTCACAGTTTTTACATGCTGTTAATTAAAAAAAGTTTTCAACTGTCAAAATATTTTACCCTAAAAAGATTTTCGTTTTAAAATTTTAAGTATTTTTTTGGAAAATACAATTAATTAATTGTATTACACTTACTTATGTTTATAAGTAATTACGTTTCAATATGATAATTTTCATAAATAACTAATAACATTATTACCTTATTTTCATCAGTTTTGCAATAGCTGTGATACCGTCGGGTTTACTTTATTTCACATTTTACACTGTCACAATCTATTGGCTAATGCTATTTTCTAACAGTTTATCTTAATTAAATTTAGAATACATTAGTAAAAGTAAACCAAGATTACATTTGTAAAATATTTTGTATTAAATAAGACAAAAAAATAAGGAATAAAACATAAAATAACTAAGATTTCCCTTACTTTCTCATTTCCATTCAAACTTATGATTTGAAGTATGATAGATTTACCGTTACGAGTGCAGAAAAGAAAATGGCGAAGACAATTGCACAATGCTATTGCATTCTACTTCAGTGTAATATATAATGGAATTTTAATATTTTTCTGTACCTAAAAGAAAGTCTATAACTAGGAAAACCTTTTATAATAAGTTATTAAGTATATAATTATATTATCCATATTCTTTAATCGCATTAAGATTTTACCTAAAGAAACGTAAATGTTTTTTTAATGAGGTTTTTAAGTAAATTGTCCGATGATTGCCTAATTCCTAAAGAAAAAAAAGTTGCATTTTTTCTTAATTTTTATCAAGTATTTCGTTCAAAAATAAAACAACATTTTTCAGTTAGTTATCAAAACGATAGTCGAATTCTTACATACAGAAAAGCAGCTACATTATTTTGTTTATCAACTTAAATCATTATCTTTTATTCGTTGAAGACACATTAGCAATAATACAAAAAAAAACATTTTTAACTAAATTACCACTGAACAGTGAAATTCTTAAAGGTAATTTTTATTTCTTTTCTTCATCATCACCATATCAGCTGAAAGACGTCCACTGCTGGACATAGGCCTCCAAATGCCACGACAACCAGGCCTTTCAGTGCGTCTCGCATCCATCGGCTACCCGCGACCCTCACCAGGTCATCGGTCCACCTTGTGCGAGGCCTTCCAACGCTGCGTCTTCCGGTACGCGGTCACCACTCCAAAACTTTTCGGCCCCATCGAACATCTGTTCTGCGAGCAATATGCCCTGCCCACTGCCACTTCAATTTGGCGATCCTTCAGGCTATAATGTCGGTAACATTGGTTCTCTTGCGGATATCATCATTCCTGATTCGATCACGCAAGGAAACTCCGAGCAGTGCCCTCTCCATTGCCCTTTGGGTGACTTTAAGCCTTCTGATGAGACCCATTGTGAGCGACCACGTTTCGAGTCCATAGGTCATCACTGGCAACATTTTTTTCTTAATTAACTACAATAATATCTGGGTATCAATTATTCGTTGTAGCTAACACTTAAAAATAAAACTAAATACATTTTTACCATTTCACAAAAGCAACATTGCAAAAACTTTTTCAAAGCTTCAATACGGTTTGAGTGGATAAAAATTTAATTATTTCAAACTCGTGCTGCAAAGGCACTTTGTGCTCCGATCTTAAAAATAAACTTCTTTTGTACTACTTGTCTGCATGACTCAGACTTTGTTATAAGTAAAGATGTAATTATTATGATATTTCTCTTAACAACGCAATACCTACTCCTTTGAAAAGTTTTTTGGAAGTACTTGCATATTTTTAATAAAAAGAGGCTACCTAATTGGTTTTTATTTTTGTTTTTGAGAGAATACGTAGGTACTAGGACCATTTTTTTTGCGGGGCAAGAATATTTTCTAAGGTAAAATTTAAATTAAATCCTTAAGTTTAAAGTAATTCAAAAGACCCTGAAAATTAACGGCCGTTCGCGTTCATCTGAGAGTTAATAAACCATGAGTCTTAACGTTTTAAAATTTATCTTAAGCATAAACGTTTAAAAACTTATATCTTACTTGTTAAAGTAAAGAAAAATCCACTAGAAATTCAGTTCACCTACAAAAATAAGAACGCAAGTGTCGCATATTACGATTTACGTTCTAAAACAAATATCAATCTAATAAATATTTACAACATCTTGTTAAAAAATACTCATTCAATAAACCGCCAAACTGCAAAAGCGACAACTTTCAATAAACATAATATTAAATTACAATGACATGTAACTTAGTACACTTTTTTTTAATAATAACTCCCAACTCACTGAAAAAATTACGCAACCCACACACACTCACACACTCACGTTGTTGTCGTAGGTCAAGAGTCTGCGCACTCACACACGAAAAAATCGCAAAGAGCAACGCACGCAAAAAGTTACGGTATCGGTTTTTGTTAAATAAACAACATTTATCGGTATTTAGGTACTAGTACATACCTGTAATTTAATATCGTATAAACGACACTTTTAGCAGTAAATAGGTCGAAAGTTTTGTTATTATCAGCATTATCGGAAGTATGAAAATGTTTTCTTACCTAAGGAAAATCGTTTATTACGTTTTAGTTATTAATTTTCTAGTGTAGACATGTTGACTCATATATAGAGTTGCGCATTTCTAATATTTATTTTAATTCAGTTACATTACAAAAAGTACGAAAAGAACATTTTATCCGTTTAAATGCAACTAAATTGATTCAATACGTGGTTGTTGAAAATAATAGAAACGCTTGCTACAGCTAAATCATTTCTGAAAAATGTAAATGAATGGAAAGAAAATCAATTGCAACTAAACATGAAAAATAATACTGAAACATGATTACTTATCGAGAAATCACAAAACAATAACAATAAAAAACTGACACCGACAATTTCTATTCCTATTTCAAACGACAAAAAGAAAGCCATAAAAATACATATTTCAAGAATAGAATGAGCAAATGCTGTACCTAAAAAGAGAATAATATTTCTTCCGTTTGTCTAAACTTGTTCGGAGCACGCGCCCCGCTTGGTTGTGGGCGTGGCGTGGCTGTGTGCGTGCGACTCGTGCGCATACGTGTGGCGACCTACAAACGCGCGTGTGTGTGTGATGCGTAAGCGCAAACTCTTGTCTTAGGTTAGGGAGGTGAGCGAACTCTCTCGTTTTGCAGAGACCATTTATTTTTATTATGGGCCGACACGTGGACGGCAGTGGACGTATATGGCGATTTTATTACGTTATCTTCCTCTTTGCACGATTTATCGGGATTTTGAGGGTTTAGTTGGATATTTGCGTTATTTAGAGCTGTGATGTTAGGAAGGTTATTAGCTATAACTTATATTTCCGGCTTATACAATTTATTGGTTCATAAATTGAGATGGTACTTAAACGTTTTTTTATAATATTATTTTTAATCCACTGCAATAATAACTTTATAAAGAATTTAATTAAATAACAAAACAAACATTACAAAATCAATTATTACAAAACAAAAAAAAAATGACATTAAAAGAAAAAACTATTAACACACAATTCGATTAATTACGAATACAATCGGGAAAGGAAACGCACAACTTTAAAAAAATTGATTCAATTCCGCGCACCCATTGTGGTGTAATCGATTTAAAAATGCAAGTTCGATGTCCGTGATCGTGACCTGGCACGCGCATGAATACTGTATGAACATTACTTTGTCCTTTTGAAAGTACAATAGTGTTGTGTCGGGAAACCTTGTGTTCCTGATATTTTATTGTTGGAAATGTATGAAAAAATTAAGTACCTACCTCTTGGATTTTTTATGGGTATTATTTTACTAAGGATATGTGTTTGTTTTGTGGTGTCAACCACACCACCAACACGGTTGGCAAATATGACGGTAGATTATTGTTAAAATAATCTGTCAGAACTGTCTTATTAGAATGCAGTTTTTTTAAATTGAATACTCAATTGTAAAAGAAACCAAAACACCAATAACTAATACTTTTACACAATATTTTTTTTTGCTGTGTGGATGTTGGTTAACGCAAAAAAGTAGCCTTTGTCCTTCTCCATATCCCAGACTATATATATGCCAAATTTCATGATAATCCGTTCTGCCGTTTTTTCATTTTTTTTTTATTGGGGAATAGGCTTGCTCTTGACCGTTTTTTATTCTTATTTGTGTAACACACAAAATTCCTTTTAAAAAAAGAATCAAGATGAATCAGTTTTAGCGTGTAAGCGTAACAGACAGCCAGACAGAGTTACTTTCGCATTTATAATATTAGTCGGGATTGGTAGAGATAGACAACACAAAATTTGAAAAAAAAAAGTTTATTTTTCTTATTTTTGTAACACAAAATTCCTTTTAAAAAAAGAATCAAGGTGAACCGGTTTGTTACCTACTCTGCCAAGTCGTTTTCTTCGTAGTGATAGTGTTCTTTGTCATCCTTATCATTTAGCCCTGAAAGTGCGTTAGCCCTGCATTTTTAACTAAAAGACGTCGACAGTATCGCTACGCAATTTTACTATACTTTGTTTGTACTTTTATTGCTCGATGGTTCCTGATATGTAATTTATTAGCTGTTATTAAGTGTATTTTGCAGTTTGTGATGACGTAATAGTTATACCTACACATTTTGATTGAAAGTCTTGTAATTTCGTTTTATGGCGTTTTTCGTGAAATTTCTAATTTGGTAAAAGATTAATAAGACAATTTAAAAAAAAGTTCATGGCTTAAAAGCCATTAACTTGAAAAATTGATTTTTCAAGCACATCAGCCACCAGAATCTAATGCATCGTTAATACTAAAACATATCCCATACACAATAACTTCTTAATAATAATCCTATGATTCTGTATAATGCAGACAGTTAATTGCAATACGTCTAATAATAAAAATACATACATACGTTGTTACATAACACAATAAAAAATGCGCAACGCGTCGTCATTTCTCCGATAAACACGATTAGGTATTGCATCATCGTTCATACACACACATACATTCATATTGCACACATGTGGAACTGAAGACAGAATGCTCATTGCACACACCCGTGTCAGAAATATATTTTTTATTGAGTATTTATTGTTGTGGTAAAATCATTATATTCGGTTAGGATGCTGCAATTACATAAAATTACAATTTAATTGTACTACGTTGTTTTGTAATATGATTTTATATTCGTTTGCGTTGATTCAATATTAATTATATTTTTAATGCCTTTTAGTTTTAATAATTAGTATCTTGTGTTTTAGTAAATAAAATATCGAGATACACGTACTTGCATAAATAAAATAAGTTTTTCAGGTGTATTTTTATTTTGTAATTTAGGTTTTTCAAGTAGGCATTGTTTTCCATTTATATCTAATTATTATTCTATGACATAGATACTATGATATGACTTCATAAATAATCAAATTTAATACAGTATTATGTACCTAATAACATTTTAAAATATAAAATCAACCTTTTTTACTCTCATTCGAAATAACTTGGCTTCAAAATTGTAATAGATAATATAAAAAGTTTGGCTTCAATTTGTAGGTTACATTGAAAAAGTTCAATCATCCCAATTCATTTAATTAAATATTTTATTATCATTGAGTAAAAAAAAATACGTTCAAAATATTAACAGCCAAATCTACTTAAGAACAACAACAAATCTTACATCCACTAAAAAATAACACTTCAAAAACTAATTTCAGAAAAAATCTCATTATTTTTAAATGGCGTTCTCAGATTTCATCCCGATAGTCGCAGCCGTTTCGTAGTGTGTGTCAATTGTGTCTGTATGAATGTGTGTGTGCTATCGCAGAAAGAAATGAGGTTATCTGAATGCGCCTGTCATTGTCTCGTTGTTAGCACTTCAGTCGTAGACTAGATTGGCAGCAGATGTGGCGGTTATGAGAAAATAATTATTTTGTGGGTGCCATTTTTTTGGTCCCAACTTTGTAGAACCAACATTTGCGATAATATGCGAGTTGATCTATGTTTCAGTGTTAGTAAATTTAGTTCCAAATTGAAGGACCACAAATTACTTAATAAATATAAGAAAAAAAAGTAGATGTAGTAAAAATATAAATATGATAATGCTATCACTAAATTATTTGGTATGCCAGTTCAAAGATGGTTGTATTTTCTTAATAATGATATACAAAGCAACCACCAAAACAGTTCAGCTCTTTAGAAACCTTCAAATTATCTTTTGCTAGTATCAGTAGTTTCAGTTCTATCATGTACAAAAAACCCCAAGACATTTGACTGTACAACCATTAAAACTTTTACATTTTTCTATCCAAATAACCATTTGTAAACCACAAGAAAAACACCAAGAGCAGCACAAATTTTCATTCCACAACACAAAAACCTTACATTCCAACAACCTTAGACGCTAAACAAAAAATGCATTCTTTTACACATTCTATACTCTTGCGAAGTCTATACACACTTCACACACATGGATACGTTTATACATTACACACACAGAAGTCTCTCGCTCTGTTTTGTTGACATAGGTCAGTACCGATGCCCACTGCCGGCTTTTATTCTTCTTTTATTGGTCCTGCCTCGCTTCGTTGGGACAATGCTTGAAGGTAAAACAGCGGAGTGTCAATTAGGAAAAAATGCTGTTTTCGCTCGCGGACTTTTTTGTTGTAGGAAAGTTTTCTGGTGAGAAATTATCTGTGGGAGATCGTGAGTTTAGAGCGGTCTTGAAAATCGGCCATGCTGGTTTTACTAGAAGTTTTTAACGAAAGTTTTGTATCAGCGAAGCAATAACAATAGTTTAGTTGACATTCAAAAATTACCTTGACTTTTTCCAACCATGTTGGCATCGGCTTCAAGTCTAACTGAATACAGCTGAATACCAGTATTTAAATGAAGCAACTGCCTATAAGACCTCTACAACTTAATAGCTGTATAACACAATACCGTGGCAATACTGGTGTCAGCCTTTCTGGCTTCTGACAATCCGTAACGACTGTGGAAGATATAAAAATGACAGCCGGGACCAACGGCTTTATGTTCTTTCCGATTCTCGGAGGAGTCTCAACATAATGTCTATTTCCTGCCAGGGTTGCGGATTTGGTTCGAAAGAGTCACCGCGGCCCTGGAACGCAAAGGGCACTAGGAGAAGCACGCATGGGTTTTAGTCAGTAATAATTTGACACCCACTTCACCCAGAGTGGAGGGAGTCATTTCATGATTTCCCATCCATAAAAAAGCATAATGTCTATGTAACATCTATCATTATTTGTTACCAGAAAGACATGTCAAAGTGTAAATCAAAGAAATGTGAGACATTACAAACAAGCTTTACTGAAAGATATGCTTATCTTCAAAAGAATACTAGCATCATAAATATTTATTTGGCATTAAGTTGTGCAGTGGCTGCCAAATGACACAACTCTACTTACTCATAATTTTTACATGTAACTGTTTTAAATGGGTGGCATATAAATTGATGCGTCAGTCTGTTTATATTACCGTTAATTGAGAACTTGTAGCCTTGAGAGTTACATAAGATGTACTAGGTAAATAGGTCGCTGTCACTGAAAACCAGCGCTGTGGCTGTCTCGCACACGAGTCTCGGCATTATGCTGAGCGATGGCCGTTTTGCGCGAATGTGACGCATATCTTCCCAACTTGCATAGCTTTTGTAATTTTTGGTATGCGTCATGCTTGGCGCAAATGAACTCTTTTTCTTTCTTTCTTTTCTTTTTAGTATCCCGTCTCTTTCAGTGCAATAAAAAAAGTGTCGAAAGTATTATGTCACGAACATAAACATCAGTATTTCAGTTGGTGACTTGAAAAGATATACGTTGTGTTTTTTTTAATTATGATGATTCTGGCAATGTGTATTACCGCCGTCATAAAAAGGACGTATCTACACAAAACGAAGTTACCGATTTCCTACATTAAGAAAATATCTTAAGGTCGAAAATCGGTTACTTCTTTAAGTGCCTCTACGTCCTTTTTTCTTATGACCGGCAGATTAGTTCGTATGTCGTTTATGTCCAGCAGTAAATATTCAAAGGTTTGCTACAAGAACACAGAACAGTATTAACTCCAAAACATTTTCAGCTCGTGGGTAAATTATAACAGCCGCACGGGCCGATCTTCAAGGTTAAGCAACGCTTACCGAGGTCGGTCGGTCGATGGGAGACCATCTTAACATATTAGATTCCTCCGTGCCTTGGAAAGCACGTTAAGCCGTTGGTCCCGGCTGTCATTTGTAGATCTTTGGCAGTCGTTACGGATTGTCAGAAGCCAGAAAATCTGACACCAGTCTTACCAAGAAGTACCGTGTTCCCCAATTAATGAGATGGAGGTCTGATAGGCAGCCGCTGCAAGTAAAATACTGGTATTCAGCAAAATCCGGTTTGACTGGGAGCCGATCCCAATTCAGTTGGGAAAAAGACTAGGGAGGGAGATAATGATTTTTGCGGAAAACATTATGGCATGCACAACTTTGACATTTGTTGAATCTTTTCTATCATTACAAATAAGAGAATCCACGTGTTTTTATTCGAGATGATTTTCTTTTTACTTGATAATAGCACATTGTCTATGTTCCTGTTAGTAGTATGGGTTAATGAAGATTAATATTATGTTACCGTTAAAGATAAATTGTTCGCCGGTAGCTTACGATCTTAGTATGAATTAAAATAGTTCGTTTGCCTTTTTCTTAATCGGCACACACTGCAGTAATTAAATTGCTGCAGTGTTTTGTACTGCATGTATTTTATCAGTCAGAATTAATCCCGAATTGACCAAATTTTAGTCGAAGAAATCTGTGTTTGACATGTATTCCGAGTTTTCAAAGCAGAAAGATTGTCTATGAAATTATGATGACTTTTCCCTAACACATGGATCACCTTACTCATCAATAAAGGCGACTTAATACCTTGATTTCCGTTTGGAAAATAATCCTCTCTAGACCTACCTCAAGGTACACATTTTCATATATTTTTCAAACACAACGGCCTTAAAATATATCAGCTCTTTCCCAACACCCACGACACGGGCCGGCCCCTAAGTCTAACTCCTAAGACCACACGGCAAAATAAACACGGACAATAAATAAAAATTCCCAATGTATTCGCAACACGCATTGGAGTAGGAAGTCCACGCTGTCGGTTGACCGCGGACATTCCCGTGGGCGGGGGCGATAGGGATATCTTAACAACTATCTAAACTAGCTCGTTCGCTGCCTCTTTCACTCTTGTAAGAGAAAAAGAGATGGAAGATGATTTGTGTATAGTGTTGGGAATTGAGGCATTGATTGTTTTTTTAGAGCTTGTACGAGATAGAGTATTGTTTAGTCGTAATAAGTTATTATTATGTACTTTATTGTACACTTTATAATGAGTAGGTACAGGACAAGCATTTATAAAAACACAAGTGTACAAAGTGTGGTCTTATCGCATAGAGCAATTTCTTGCAGTTTGTAATTCATTAGTAGATAAAATATGAAATCACAATACTTTGAAAATTGAAAATCTAAGCAGTGTAAACATATTATTAAATGTCATATTTGGAATTTCAATATAAGTTTAGGTTACTTGTAGTAAAATATTTTATTAATGCATATCGCTTTCTCAGTCACTGACTTTCTGTAATATAATTACTTTTTCTTTTCTAGCCTGATTAGAAAAAAATATCACACTGACATTTGTCTGCATTGCTTTGTTGCACAGACATAATTATATAGAAATTTTATGCAAGTATGTACCGTGTGAACTCATCTTAACATACAAAATACTACATCGACACATCAACCTTAATTCAAACCCTAGAATCAAAGATACACTATTTATAACAACCCACATCGTAACTGCAACAAAAACTGTGTAATTTTATGTCATCGCATATAAATGCGTGTTTTCTACACAGACGGCCATCTTTCATAATAAGTAATCATTATATGAAACACATAGCGATAAACGCTTGAACACACTCCTTCTTCACTCAAGGCCGGTTCGAGGTTCCTCGTGATAAGGAAGACTGTTACCGATAGGGTTCAGTAAGTTCTGAAGGTTAGCCTTGGAGTTATTGGCTTGAGGTGTGTACCTAGGTTCAATTTTGTAACTGGTAACATTAGAGCAATAATGTTCTATGAAAGAGATCTTATGTGGAATGGTGGTTCCCAATGCTCCAACGTCAAAATAGAAAAGACTTTGTTTTACAGTTGATAGCTCTGTGTTTTTAAATGTGCATTAAAACAACTTTTTTGATCGAATCAGACTTTTGTCATCATTCTCCTGCAGCCCCGGTCTCATAATTAGGATATTTGGGGTCGGAGCATATGGCTTCTTCTTCCGTACATCTCTTTTTTTCGACATTAAAATACTCTCCTCCCGTCTAGCCATATCATCTTTCAAACTCTCCATCCATCGTTCTTAGGTCTTTCTCTGATTCACAATCTTGTATGAAATGATTTATTCGTGCCAGTGTTGTTTTTATTTCTGAAACTGATATACTGGCTTTCTTTAAGATTAAACTTTACCTTGGTCCAGTTGTCTGCCAACTTGAAGTTATGTCTAAAAGTTCGCCTGTCGGTATTCCTTTGGCTAACTTCTCAGCCTGTAGATATTAATGTACAAACCTCACGTGGTATTTGGGAACAGAGACTACTGAATGTATAAGTAAATACTTGTCGAAGATATTGCACAACATTTTGAAAAACTACAATAATTGCGTTTTCAATTCGGCGGTTTACGGGGAATCTCAAATTGATTCATAAAAGACTCAGTATATACTTCGAATGAGAGCAATTTGCGTAACTATACTTAAAATGAAACTGCCTCGTTGGTCTAGTGGTTGCAACTGCAAGTGCTACTGCTGAATAATGAGGTCTTCCATTCCCAGGTTAGGTAACATGTTATTCGGTTTTTCTGTCTAGAACTACATAGTGGTTGCCTGCATTCTGATTATGTGCTCTGCTGAAGGAATTAAGCTCGCGTTCAATGACATGGGTCTTAAAATTAGCTAAATGTAGGTGTACTAAGGGCACACCTATGCGTTACCCTTCGATGAATACAAATGCCAAGTTTATTAAACTGATAGCAAATGGTTTCATCAATTGACTTAAAAAAATGACTCAGCTTTATCACTAAAACGTCATAACTTAGATTTTTCCCCCCACGTCGCAAAAAGCTTTGACAATTACTTCAGCTATTTGAACAATATCTTGTGCAATGCCCGACACGTCTATTAGTCACCTCATTAATATAACATTATATTTGTCACACGTGGGTGTTGTCTGTGATGCTGGCTGCATTTTGAAACCTGAGGGCCTAGCATTCATGTTTTGACGTATTAAGTAACGTTATAGTATCTTAATCGTAAGTGAATTTTAAATATAAAAAACTACGAGTACAACCCCATAGTATTTTGATTTAATTTTATGCGACATACACAATTTGTATCATACAAAATTATGGATATAGTAGTAATATTATAATTATAATAAAATGTTACGTTACTGTATGTCAAAAACATTCGGCTAGACCCTCAGAAGACCTGTACAAAGTGGCATTCATAAAGCGGTAATGATTTTCAAAAAGTACAAAATAACCATCCATCGTCAGCCATTTTGACTCTTCAATAGTCTTTATTGCTTAAAGATATACTCATGGCTAAATAATAATAGCCGCACAGGTAGATCTTAAAAGTTAGCCAAGTCTTTCAGTGGATGGGTGTCCATACAGTAAGCTGTAGGCCGTCCTGTCATTTGCAGATCTATGACAGTCGTTATGGGTAGTGACGGCCCAAAAATCTCACTCTAGACTTTCCAGACTTTTTACTGGGTTGTGGAGGTGAGATAAACAGCTGTTCCATGTAAAATAGGTACTGGTATTCAGCTGGATCCGGTAAAACTGGTACCCGATACAAATTTAGTGAGGAGGTCTTGAAGAAGTTGGACTGTTACAAACTGGTATTAATACAATTGTCTTTGAAACTGAAAGAACCAAAGCATTTTAGGTCAAATACAGACACTATGTTAAATGCTAGCTAAGAGGCGGACAGCTTATTATTCCATAGAGTTAGTGTATGCATTTCTGTAACCTTTGTTGACTCTTGTATTTAGACTGTTGTTTCAAACACTGTGCTAACTACTGGCAATCTTATAAAATAATTGGATTTGCATCGGTTTTGGAATTGGTCCTATTTGTAATAATTCGTCAGTAAGTCAAATATTTCAATGGCACCATTTTCGTTTTAGCATATTCTCGGACGTACTTTTGCAAAATCATGACTTTACAAATTGTAAATGCGTAAATCCCTTTTAAAATAAACAGTTTGTAGTTATATTTATGTTTTTTATTCATTGTTTACGAGTACTTTCTTGTCCAAGGTTGGTTTTATTTAAAGAAAGAGTCACTGAGCTGATACGAATGAGTAATTGTTGCCTTGAATCGATAAATACTTCTTATAAAAATTCATAATATTTCTTATAAAACCGACTTCTTGTGTTTGTGTATTTATTAATGCTTTTTATGTATCGTAAATCTTATGTGATATGTTTATGTAGAGATCAATACGATGTATACGCTTACCTACTCAAAATTCAAATTAATCGTTTATTTTTTGTTCAGTATTATCTTTTTAATTTTAATAGTTTAAGAATAGTTGTTTTATAATGTAATTGGGTTGTGGAGGTAAGGTAAACAGCTGTTCCATGTAAAATACTGGTATTCAGCTGGATCCAGTTAGACCGGTACCCGATCCCAATATATTGAGGAGGTCTTGGAGAAATTGGACTGTAAAAGGCTGGTTTTCATTGTCTGGTGGTGATTGTCTTTGAGACGAGCCATATGAAAAAGGCTAGGCAGATGATGATGATGATGATGGGTTGTGGAGGCTAGATAGGCAGTCGCACCATGTAACATACTGGTATTCAGCTGTACCTGGTTAGACTGGAAGCCGACCCAAATATACTTGGGAAATATTACTCATTCTAGTCATTATTATCATCTATCTAAGTAGGTCGACGATGATGAATTTTAATTTTCCTTTTTAATCTTAATTCAAATTCCACTCATTTTTTTTTTAAATAATTATTTATTTTTTTAACCTTAATGTATATGGGCAGAACGCAACAAGGCATTCTCCACCAGTAAACCTAAAAAAGGGCAAAAATACATTAAAATCACAAAGGACTAGAATTTAATCTGAAATAAACAAAATAATGAACACTAAATGACACTCGGTAATCTTATATTTCTTATACCAATCTTATCATTATGTAATGTCTAGTACTACGAACAATAATAAAATAAAGACTTCGTGATTTCGTCATTATGTGACTGATAACAAAATATTTAAAAACAATCATGTTTGTTTGTAGGATTCATTTTCTTTATTCTAACAAGTATTATTGTTATAGTAGGTATTATGACATTCAAGAGTCTTCTAAGGTAGGGAAATATTGAATTAGGTTCTATGCAAATTCTTCAATTTACTGATCAATTTAGCAGGCAATCAGAAAAGCATTTGGTTTTTGATTAGCATGAAAAAGAATTTTCACAGAAAACGTAGCTCTCTTCTTATTTGTAAACTGTTACCAATGTTATTCTTTAAAATTCTTCGTGATTTCCCTGCCCTTGTATTTAGTCTCTATTTGCTACTTAAAACAAAAATTATTTTTAACCCATCAATTACCAGTAAAACTGCATTTAAAACCTTCAGCAGCAAAACCATTTTACGTTCCTAAAATTATAAGACTCGTTTGTCGACTGACATTAGTCACTAATTACCAGAAAAACAGTGTAGTTTTATAATTTTTTAAGTGTCATACCACCCTCTGCGATATCCTTACAAATTGTAGTGTCCACAAAGCGACAAGTTGATAATTATTGGTTTGACACCTGCCGCAGTACAGTTTATACACTAGTGCGTTTTTCATTTTAAAACACGTGTGAAAGTTGTTAGTTGATTATGTGGTAATTATTGTGGGTGTGCTTTTAATTAGGTGGACAAGTTGTTGACAATTTAAAGGTTTGTCGCATTTGAGGAAGGGCTTTTTTTTGGTTGTTCACTTAACTTTAATTAGATACATAAATAACATAAACAATAAGATATTTTTTTACTCATCAATATTCGAAACCAATTCACACAACAAATTTAAAAAAATCATAAGTCAGGGATATTATAGTACATAGTTATAGTAAACACTAATGAAAAACCTAAGAAAACCTAAGAAACATGTTATGCCTAAGAAATTTAACTTATAATTGAACAATAAAATAATCGACTTAACCAGTAATTTAATCAGTATAATCAATCCCCATGAAAAACGCTTCATCATTATTTAAAACACGTCATACATATCTCACACAACCACAAAATGTCAATGAAAACGCAAGTCCCTCAGTACACCCACTGTGCAGATCACAATAAAAAATAAATGCACACGGTACAGCGTAACCGAATGAGTGAATGACGCATTTTTGCTGAACTTGACTTCATTCTTTTTTTAGGTCGCCTTTTATAAATAAAGAAAAAAACACGGCGACTCGTTTTCCTGTGCCTTACTGACCGATTTTTTTGTGTTGCGCAATGATGTGTCCTTAATAATTTTTTGATGACGGACACCCTACATTTCTTTGACGTTTGTTTTTTGTTTAATTTTGTTTTGCTTATTTTTAACTCATTTACGATTGTTTTTTTTTGTTTATCATATCACTATATGATATAAGATTTGCATGCTTATAATATAAATTATTCTTATATTTTATGTGTATTTACTGGAACATAGTACCTACGTACTATGTTGCAGTCAAATATGTGAAACCAGTCAAAGTTATATTCCACTAATTAAATAATTTAGTTACATATCATACCATACACAACAAAAATAGTTTTGCTATCTAGACTTCTTACTGTGGTTAGCCTATAAATAGAAAACCACATACCCATTATGTATAAAAAAACCTATAACTTAAAATCACAGTTGGTAAGCAAAAAACAACATTCTTGACAGCAAATAAAAGCGCTATTAAAACCAAAAGGGCTGTAATTTTTCTTAATAGAGCCGTAATACTGAGTGTCGGGACAATTTGTGTAAAAATGAGGCGTGCATATTTCATTACTTTTTTTATGTCCGTAAAGCGCTCAATTTTTTATGTCGCTAATTACACCCTAAGGGCTTGTCCGAGTGTTCGTGAACGTAGCGGGGCCACTTGAAATATAAGCTTCTGAATTTTTTGGATTTGATTTTTGTTTTCTTTTTTTTTAAGTTGTAATGTTTTGTAATTTTAACTATTATTTTTAATGCTAGAGTAAGTTTGTTTGTTTCTTACCTCTTTACGTCTTAAGAGCGTGTACACCGTATGTCATTTCATAGAAACTTTCAAGTCCTTATTCTTCAAAATGAATGAACCGATTTTAACGAAACTTGGTATGCATACGCTAGATATCCAGGTCTAAATAGTTATCAGAAAACATTTTTGAAAAAGAGTTCAGGGGGAAGGATATAGAGATTTTTCACTTTCAATAGAAAACTTAAAATCGCTCTCTCTCTCCCTCTGAAATCTTTTTCAAAAATGTTTTCTGATAACTATTTAGACATGAATATCTAGCGTATGCATACCAAGTTTCGTTAAAATCGGTTCATTCATTTTGAAGAATAATGATTTGAAAGTTTGTATGAAAAGCCGTACCGCGTAAAAGCTCTTAACGGCTGAATGGATTTAAATAAAAATAGGGTAGATCGCGTTCTAGAACAAGATACTCTTTATTTCGGAAGTTGGTATGTTCCCTAGGAATTTACTCGAATTTTCGAATTACACGCGGGTAAAGCCACGGGTAGAAGTAAGTAGTGAATGAAATCCTTGAAATCCGTTAGAATGTTTAATAAATTTGGCAAATAAACCTCCTGACCTATTTTGATTTAGCCTCAGAATGGGGAAAATACTTTTTTGTCTTGATTATTCTTATCTCATGCCCATTGTCGTCGAGCTATTAAATGTTTTTTTTACCTCAAACGGTGGTTTTATATTATTAATTAAAATAAAGCAAAAAGGAAGTTTCTGTATAAACAAACAATAAACAGTTGTAGAACGTTATACTTATAATAATAAAGTAGTAAAAACACTATGAGAGACTCGTTTAATTATTTATTACTTGTGTTTTCAATGATAATTGATTTATTTTTATATACAGTCATAGTTTTAAAAATATTATTTTATTTTTGTCCTTATCCTAACGTTGTTATTTATTGCGGTCATGTTTCAATTTAAATTAGGTGTATAACGCATTGTTACAATGTTTAACTAATAAAATTATAATTAACTAAGGTATTCTTGTTACTATGCTGACAAAAAACGTTACTGTCATCTTGTTAGTCGAGAATTTAAAAATAAATTTAATCAAAAATGCAAACATTTAATTATGTGCTATTTTAGAGATAACTACGGTCAAAAGAAATACCTACCTAAAGATCGTTTCACAGATTTTTGTAATAACTAATGAACGAAATAATATACTCGTAAAGGACCCAGTTTATTCAGCTTCAATTAATAAACCTAAGGTTGATTGAACTAACAGACGATTCGCCTACTGTTGGTTTTTGAATAAAAACCTAGGTTTTGAGCTTTTTAACCCGGAAAAAGATGGTCAACGTCGAGGGCACCCTGAGGTTCGGTTCGGAGGTTCAATATGTGTTTGAACATATGTGAATCAACTGTGGTTATATCGAAAATAGTTAGAATAACTTTAGATATTATAATACGTGACCTGTTAGAATATGACTTCCGCAAAATTTCATATAGGTAGATACATGTTTATAATCAATAAAAAATCTATCTCTTTAAAATAAGGCTACTAGTACCTACTTCTATACTGCTGCAACATTTTTTTTTTAATCTTGATAACTTACAAAATGTTTCCGCCAAAATGACTCACACAAGTCATTTTTATTCAGCACTGCCCACTTGGCGGGGACATTCTGTACATTAACGGCATAACATGGAAAATTTTAATTACTATTAATTAGCTGTTGAAAGTTTTTAGAAGAAGAATTATGAAGGTTTTTGAGTAAAACGTTTTCATGAAAAAATACTTGTTTGTAAGATTTTTTGTAAAGATCGTTGAGTACTTTGCAGCAAAACTACTTTTCTTGTTTCTGTTCTGTTGTTATATTATACCTATTACAATAACAGAAGAAATTAAATGCAAATTATGATGTGGAAACAAAAGCCACTATTTATTTACTAATTGTACCTATTACTGCAAGCCATTTTTCTTCTTTCTATATTTGCAAAATCAAGGTACACATTCATAAAAGATCGAATCGTAAATTATCTGCCTATGTCATAGGATACGTACAAAATAAGTGATGTTTTTAGAGCCAGGATTAAAGCCCGCGATCTTAGCGCAAATACTAACCGCCCAGTCACTGCACCGATAAAGCCAATTAATGGCATAAAAATATCAGATCATTAAACTAAAAATTTATTCCGATATTTTATTCCAGTATGACGTACCAATAACTCCCAACTGACTTGACGACAGTACTAAAACCCATCGCTATTTTATATTAAATATTATTTGCGAAAAACTGTGAATGTACAGTAAAAACTGAACGGTTTGTAACATTCAAGAAACCTGAGTTGGTTGGTTTTTCAAACGGAAGAGGTGATACAGTCAGTACCCTGCATTACCTATTCCTATTTTCTTAATTCTGAGAGGGAGCAGTCAATACAAGGTATTAATTGTACTTACGTACATTTTTCCGACATCCATGCAAACGAAGTCGGGTACAGTTAGTACTAAATATTTCAACTAAACTATAAATACTCGAGAAAATGGCAGATACGTCCATACTAACAATAAGTCAAGTGTTCTTCCGGGAATAGAACCTTAGACCTCGCATCATATCGTATCAAAAGCATAAATTCTTTGCAATTTCTTAGTTGCGTGATACAACCGGGGCCCACTTTCTACCACGCGTGAAAGGGTTACACTGTCGGACGGATTTATTGGAACATCTTTCGACTTTTGAACGGATTTTGTAGCTAGTTAAAAAAGGGTGGTGAAGTTGTTTCCATGGTTTTTGAAGATAAATAATATTTATGTTTTGGTTTACGTTTTCTGATCGAGTAATTGGTGAAACATAGATGGTTCATTTATGATTCTGTATAACATTGGCATAACTTAAATTGCTACTACGGGCCAAATAGTTAACAATCGATAAAGCCAAAATAAACATCATTTTTTTCAAGTTTTGTACTGGGCTATACAATAAGGAAATGTACCGCACTCATTAAAATAACGCTACTCAACTGGAATATTTTTTTAAATTTAGCAGTTGCCAGGATTATTAACCCAGTTTTTAGTTTAGACGCATGCAAAAAAATAAATCTATTAGAATTTTCCATTGTTCAATAAGATTCATCATAACCTGCCTATTCTTCTCTGCTTTAGACATATTACTCTTCAACAACAAGGAAGAAACGAGATGTAATTTAATAAATTTTTAAACGTACATTATGATGTTGTATTTAATTGATTTTTGTAATATTTTTCCTTCCGCTCAAGAGTGGGACAGAATAAAATTGTTATTGTAAATAAAATGTTAAGTTCAGTTGTATTGTTGTCCGCGATACCTACAAGTAGTTTGAGTAAAAATAAAAAAATAGTTTCGCAAAAATGTGGATTAATCAAAATTCCGATGTCTTGTTTGAGGTAACTTTTTTAAATTTTGTTTTTTTTTTTAACGAGTAAATTAGGTAGCTGTTTTTAATGATTATTTTCAAGCAAATGATAAGAAACCACGATCCTCGTTTTTATTCACAAATTACTAGGAAATAACCACATATTAAGTAAATAACAAAACATTTTTTTTATTAATAATATTTTTGAACGCTAACAATTTACTAACAATAATAATACGGTAACACCACTTATACCGTTAATATTTCCACAATTCCATGCTACAATACAGCTCATAGGTCGCGTAACATAGATTTTATTACAATATTGTACGTATCAGTTACCACGGCCGCCACTGTACGATTGCGTGTCCGAAGTCGTTTCTTTGCAATCGTACGAACGAAGGGTTTTCAATAAATATACAAGCAAACGTATAAAATATATACTCTGAGATTAGGTCGAGATTAAACAATTCTAACATGACAACCGCTATTGATAAAACTTTTGCCGTTTTGATAGTGGAACATAATGAAGTAGGTTATTTTAGTTTTGTGAAGCATTTTAGGGTTTCAGGTAATTTTGTGTTAGCTTCGTTGTATGTTTGTTAAGACTTACAGCGACTTATACTCGATCATTTATAATCAACTTTAAAATAAGAAGGAGCTTCTCTATGCGGTTTTTTTTTTCTTTTTTGTGAGCTTCGTAATTTATTAACGGTTTCGAAATAATCTTATTTTATTTTTATTAAAGAAGTCTTCATAACCATAGTCCAATTATTTAGGTTCGGTTAATTTTATTTCAATTTGATTACATTTGCTCATTGTTTTTTGTTTCTATTTTTGAACTCACTCAACCGTTTCAAAACCTTACTGTTTTGTGCCAGTGTCAAAAGAAACCAACTGTTCTTTTGACACTGGCTGGATTTCTTGTTATCTTGTCAGGTTCATGAATAGGTAAATAGACTAATAAGCTTACTGTCAAGTTTCCATTTCCTTAGAAAATTAGTTGTTTTAGTATTTTGTTAGTAGGTACTAACTTCAGCTTTTCCTGTTGGAACGTTTTTTTTTAATATTTGAGTCTGAAAACCCAGCTACGAAACTTTATTAGCTAACAACCTGAAAAACAAAATTGATGAAATTGTACCGCTTCGAAAAAATACTGAATAATTAAATAGTTTTTATTTTTCAACAATCCATTGATAAGTAGGTATATGAAATTACCTATCGTCAAAAATTCACTTAAAAAACATATTTAAGTCTTCAGGGAAGTTTTTACTCTTTTATTAATTTTATTATTGAAATCAAGCATTTTTGTAATAGAACAATCATCAATAATGATACAAAAAACATTACGACCCTCAATCTTACTGCAGTAAAATATTTATCAACAAGGTTAATGTAATTTATGTAATTATTTATTTATTATTTACATACTATTTTGCATATTATAATATGAACAGAACCCTTTCTGATTCAATTGTCTATAAGTTTTCAGTGTTCTATCCATACTTTTACTTATTACCTATTATAAAAAGTGAAAATAACTGTTGTCTGTTCATCTACCTGCCTGTCTGTTTTTAACTAATTGCAAACGCCGTAAGTTCATAATATAACTCGTGAAATATATGTAAACACATTTTTCTTAAAAAAAATAATTACTGTAACATTATATTATATACAATTACGATATACAATTATATTTAATAATTGTATATCGTATGTTTTTAATATTTTTTTTTTAAATTGATCGGTTCACAATCTATTGAGAGTTTATAATCCAATTGTGATTGAGTTTCCAATTATCCGGTGACACCTACACTTAAAACCAACCTAATAATGTCACAACACTAAGAAATATCAAAAGCAATCAACCACACGAGCTGTTTAACTCATGGTACTAAATAATATTAAGTCTCTATAATTCCACCTTATCTAAAGTATGGGGAAGGCAATTTCTTTGCTGCGGCAAAATTATAGGAGACCGCGCGTGAAACTTAACACCAACTATAGAAGGTATATAAGTTATGTACCTGTGTATGTACTGGTGGTTGTATTTACGTGGATTTGTATGAATGTTTGGTACTATGTATTGGGTAATGACGCCTATTTATTGCGGTAGGTTTTCAGTGGGAAAGGTTTTTTGTCACGTAATACTTAACGGTTTTCTCTTGCATCTTAGGCGCTGGAAACACAATAAAGATATAAGACGAGGACGGGGCGCGGACATATGTCTCTTCCGCGTCCTCTTCATACAAAATGTATAGAAGCGTTGCGACGCAAAACATATAGAAGGGACAGGGCGCGAACACAATGCTAACTCGTCTGCGCCCTTTTGTACAACACACGGAAAAGACGGGGCACGGGCGCGAGCGGACGAGGAACGGGCGAGAACGGGTTGCGGGCGTCAAAATTGGACGGTTGAATAGAGTTGGTTCGAAACCGTCATTTCTCGCGGCACCCAGCATCACGTCCGTGCCTCGTCTTTTCTATGTGTTTTAAAAAGTTGAGACGGCGCCCCGTCTGTGCCCTGTCCACACCCCATCCTCGTCTTACGACTTTTCTGTGTGTCCAGCGCTTTAGGAAGAAAAAAAGGATCGTGTTAATGTATTGCGGTTTTGAAAATATGGGAATGTATTTAAGCCCTTACGGAAATAAAGTCAGTATGCATGTTCTACATTTAGCTCTGGGGAAAAATAACCGGCTTTATACTCCTTTAATTATATTAGACATTTTAGTGGCGAGATACTTTGATATATATGGAAAAAAAATAAGTGGTAGCTTCCATACAAATTCAAATTCAAATATTTTATTTCAGATTTAGAATCTATATAATATAACTAGTACTATAACTTAGTCTTATGTTAGTATTAAATTATATTTAATAAAATAAACCACTAAAGAATCAACAAAATAACAATAAAAAAATACAACATTATGTATGTAACTTATTTATTTTATTGTCTATTTTAGTACATATCTAACAGTAAACTATGACCTTGTTCTTATCATACCTTTTGGCTCTCATAGATAAAACAAAACTGTAACCCCCACCCGATGTCTAAAATCGTGCTCAATTATTTTCTCTGATTGTAAAATCTGCAGCAAAATCGCAAGTTTACTATTGTAATGATTTGTAGACATAATAACAGCGACGATATATAAGTTAAAATCGTACACAATAGATATCGCCTAGATATTGTCCTCAAACACATACAACTACAATTGAAAATGTTCTACGATAACTATTTAGATCTATGTACTTATCCTAATTATGCGTAGGAAGTTTCATTAAAATCGGTTCATTCATTTCGAAAAATTAGGACTTGAAAGTTTGTATGAAATGCCGTGCGTCGTAAACGCTTCTAAGTAATTGAGTTTTGCCAAAGTCTCGAACAAATATAATCTAGTTGCATATGTGCCCTCCCTGTCACCTTTTTTCAAAACTCAGTCAGGCCCCACTCCCCCACTCCCCCGCCTAAACTCAAAAATAACACAGATACAAATTGTTACAGATATTTATGCACAAGAACGCAATGCAGATGCACGCTAGAGAACTACAAAGAGGTCTTGGGGGAGAAGTGAAGCCTCACCAGTGCCAACAGTGCCTCAAATCCTTCAGTTCGAACCACCAGCTGGTGCAGCATATCAGGGTTCACACGGGGGAGAAGCCTTACAAGTGCTCGTATTGTGACCGACGGTTCAAGCAGCTCAGCCATGTCCAACAGCATACGAGATTGCATACAGGTTAGTGAACGATGAACGAAGACTGCGTGTAAAGGAACGGGAAACATGATTTGTATGGAACATGTTTTGTGTCATAAAGTATTGCATTGACTTTGTCTAAATTTTGTTTAAAGAAACTTTTATTCCCAATAAAGACATATGTCACTTACTTGAGAACAATACTAAAAAACATACTTATATATTGACCACAAAAAGCTCGTCATTAGTATTAAAAATTAATAGTTACCCATACAATGCATTCATTTCTTCAGAAGTGATCGAAATTAACACTAGAAGTTGCGATAAATATTGTTGCGCAATCGTTTCTCAGCATTGTTTCCTAAAAAACCTATATTTCACAACATGATTGCATTTAGATGCATTTTTAAATGATATAATCTAAACCGGTGTTGACATACTTAGTCTCAATCCTATACATGAATAGAAAGAAGTTCCTATATGGGGTATTTAAAATATTATATATGATATAACTTCGTTCCAATAATAGCAAGTTGTGCTGGTATTTGTGAACAAAATAAGACCAACATCGCAAACTTGGTTGATAAGCATCAACCATTTAGCTATAAATAGAAAATAAGACCAAATAAACTACATACCTTTACCTACTTACACCAAGAAAAAGTTACTGCATTGGTTTATTCCATAAAAGAAAAATACATTATAAATAGAAAAAGAACTTCATAAGTAGAAAAACAAACTCACCTAAATAACTAACTTAGTTATTTGAATTGAATTTAAAAATAAATTATAATTGTTGTGTCATTTATTATTGTTCCAATTAAACCACAAAACATCTTAAAACGAATACATATACTATTGCACTCAGATATACCTAATAAAAGAAAAATTTAAACTTCCTTATAGAAAAAACTACCAGCAATTTAACTGTAGCATTACTATAGTTTAGCAAAAACATAGGAAAATCTGTTTAAAATATTGTTAAGGTCTTGTTTGACCACTATCTCACCTGATGGTAAGTGGTAATGTGGTCAACGATGGAGCACGCTTGCCTAGAAGTGACCTATATTCACTCTTTACTTAAAGAACACACAGACTCCAGCAAGGAATTTTAATATTGAGCTTTGCCTATTTCTATTTCATTTTATACTCATCTAAAACAAATCATAATATTCCCATCTACGAGTACATTACGAACTGGCTCATAATAGATTCTTACGTGTAGCTATTTTAGTAACTTTATTAATACTTCTTATACATACACCTCTTGCCGTTACTCATACGATTTCCAATAAAACGTGAACTACAAAAATAAAAATAAAAAAAAAATCATTAAGTATGGTTTACGTGACTCTATGGTTTTACGGAAGGAAGTAACATAATAGGACATCTCTAATATTTGTATTTGGGAATTTACTACGCGTAGGTAGTGAATAAATTAAAAATTTACCTGCTCAATTATTTGCAAGTACCTAATGTTACTTATAGTCATTAAAATCCTCTTAACGTGAATAAAACTTCACAATAACGCTACTATAAGCAGCATGTAAGCAATATCAAAGACAAAAAAGTAAAAAAAAGCAATAGACAAACGAAATCTAAACAAAACAAACTCTAAAATCAGCATGTCTACTTCTATTCCAAATTTAAAAACACAACGCTAGCGCGTCACGAGAAAATAGAACGTTATAATTAAAATGGCCTCCCCACTATTGGCCGATGTTTCTTAGAAAAAAATTAGTACAACCGTATACGTGAAAAGCGGTAAAAAAAATTCTCCAATGGCCAGCGGCGAGCGGCGGCGCCGACCAATGGGAGGGGCGCGATGCAAGCCAAGTACGTTTTACGTGGTTTAGATAGAAAAAAATTTACGTGTTTTTCCACGTTTGCTGTAGCCAATGAGCGTCGTTCGTCCATTTGTATTCTGCATTATAATTCAATCACATGTTTTTGTTGAGATTTTTATTGTTTCGTTTAGCAAAGCAATTAGTTTGAATAGCTTGATTTTGTTTTAATAAGTAGTTGCTAGTTGGAACTCGTTAAAAACTATCTTTTAAAAACGCGGCTGTCATGTTTCTCTGGGGGCCTACCACAACCTCTTAAAACAATATTATTTTAATATTACTTTGTAATTTCTGTTGTTGCATTTTCAACTCTCGGATCAGCGCCGAGAGTTGAAAATGCAACAACAGAAATTACAAAGTAATATTAAAATAATATTGTTTTAAGAGGTTGTGGTAGGCCCCCAGATCAGTCTTGTTTGTATTAGTGTTTTGTGAAGAAGTGGGTACCCGTATGTTTATTGATTTGATTCTCTGCGACATGACGTCAATCAGTACACATCTTGATATTTTTCTTGTAGATTTATTCTATGTTTTCTGCGTTGTTGTTTACGGTCGTCTTCCGGTTTTCCCAAATAGATTTGGCATTTTAATACTTACCTACTTAGTTTGTTAATGTGAATACACATGGTACATTTATTCCTAACTAGCTTTTGCCCGCGACTTCGTACGCGTTTATCTCGTTTTTTCCCGTTTCCGTAGGAATTCCGGGAAATCCTCTCTTTGTGCTCCCCTACATTACAAAGGGAACCTAAATGCCAAATTTTAGCTTTCTATGACGAGTAGTTTTTGCTGTGCGCTGTCTGTAATTCAAGAAAAAGAAATAAGATACTTTATTGCACACCAAAATTGCAAAACTACCAAAATTAATATTAGTTTTTTTTAGATAATGTCTATTGTGTTTTTTATTCTATAAAACGTGAAAGTAAACAGTGTCAATTAAAGCACTAGGGCGTAAACAGAGGTTTTAATCACAGACTAAAAAACTCGACATGGCCGTCCATAATAATTAAAGCATTTATTACAAGTCCCTGATTGCAGGCCGTCAGTGGTAATGAGTTTTTTTAATTATGGCAATGTCGACAAGTTGTGTTTACAGTTTGAGTGCGATTTTTATTAATTTGTTGACTTCGTGTGGGAGACTGTGTGAAACGGGCACATTACAGTTAATAAAACCGAACCGTCTTATCACTAATATTATAAATGTGAAAGTAACTCTGTCTGTCTGTTACGCTTTCACTCTAAAACGGCCTGAACAGATCGTCATGACATTCGGCAGATATAGCCTAAGATGTGGAGAAGGACACGCTACTTTTTTACGCTATAACCGACATCAATCTATCAAAATCTAGTTTACTATAATTATGTGTACATTTATAACACATATTTTCCAAATAGGTCTGTTAGACGATAGACAGAACATTTGTGAAACTATTATTGCATTATGATTTTATGAGACATATAAGTGAACCTGCTTCCACCAACGGCTTTGCTCGCGTGAAAGTCGAAAATTATTGCAAGGTATACCTACATTTAATCCTGGATCGGAAAGGATCCTAAGACCATTTCCAAGACATGGTCCAGCTGTGTGCCAAGTTTCATCAAAACCGTAAAACAAGACAAATGAAGAGGTAAAAACAAAGGAATTCACTTTCGTATTTATAATAATAATTATAAAGGATATAAATGAATTAGTGATTCATTATGACCCATATTATAATTATTATAGAGACATTAATAAACGGAATTGATCAGCTCACGTTAAATATTTTTAAATGAAATATTATGAGACTGTATACGTCAACAAACAAACGGTTTAAAAAAAAACTCAACAAAAGTCACTAATAAAAACTTTCTTGTGTAAAAGGCGGAAAGGTTCCAGCGAAATTATTCGAATATTTCTCTGCAGAGTTTCAAGAACGTTGGACACAAGTCTTTGTTCTTTTCGAGAATTTTTCACTGAAACTTCAAGTTTCAGTTTAATATTGAGTTTCAGTAGCGACCGGAAGGAGAGAGCCGGAGTTTTGCGTACACCTGTTATTTTTTTTTCGTACTTGTGCTTTAAAATTTGTTAATTTTCTTTGTGAATCTTGTGACAGTTTATAATAAAAAGGAAATTTAGTGTATTCATAATTGTATTCGTGGCAGATGATTTTTAATTAAATCTTTTAAGTTGTAGCTGTGGAACTCGTACTTCGAGGTTAAGCTACGCCTACCTAGGTCAGCCCACAGATGGGTCACCATTCATTACAAAAACCGTGTTTCTTTCCAAGGTAAACCGTTGGCCTCTGATGTCATTTTTAAATAATTTGATTTTACTTATGGGTAGTCAAGTCAGAAGACTGAAAGTCAGACCATCAGTCTTTCGAAGTAAGATTATAACCCAGTCAGTGGGTTTTAGAGACGCAAAGAAAATACTGGTATTCAACTAAGCAGATTGATTCTATTTACCGAAAAATATTGTGGTCTTAGCAGTTTGATTATTAAGAACCTAGGTATATGTTTTTGCTGTCATATTTAGTCGTCTTTCAATAGCTTTCTTTATTGATATATAAGTTTATTAAACGGCCGTATTGTGCTAGTAAAACTAGGTTTTCAAAGAACTGCAACACGCTTTGCTTAAGATCGTGTACGCCGTATGTCATTTCATACAAACTTTCAAGTCCTTATTCTTCAAAATGAATCAATCTATTTTAACGAAACTTGGTGTGCATACGCTAGATATCCAGGTCTAAATAGTTATCAGAAAACATTTTTGAATAAGATTTCAGAGGGAGAGAGAGAGCTATTTTAAGTTTTCTATAGAAAGTGAAAAATCACGATATCCTTCCCCCAGAACTCTTTTTCAAAAATGTTTTCTGATAACAAATATAAAAGCCGTACCGCGTAAACGCTCTTAATACAAAACCAATGTATGACCATCGCTCACTGTGTAAACGGTCATTGAAGACACAGTATAAACGCCAAACAAACACTCTTCCCCCACTCACTCAAACAAATGACATATAAATAAACAATAAAAACTTGAACATTTTAAACATGAACATTTTAAACATAAACATTTTCAAACAAATGTAAGACTTTTTGTCTAAACTTCTCCTCGTATCAAAGTTTTTTGTACCATTGTCATGCAAAATCTTGAAAATAATTGGGGACGACGATCGATGAGTTTTTCGGCCTGTTCGAATGTATAAGGGGAGTATAAGGCAATGTATATACACTTTTTGTCTGACACTTTTTGGTACAAGGAGGGGTCCGAGTTTGAGTGTTTTCTTAATTGAGTTATCTGTGTATTGAGTACCGAAGGACTGAAATTTAAAAAAAAATCTATCGTTTATATGACTGCCAATTGAAACGCACAATGATGGCCATTTTGGGTTTGTAGTCATCAATGATTTGATTTTAACAGACTTCCAAAAAGGAGGAGGTCCTCAATTCGGTTGGTATATTTTTTATGTATGTTTACTTACACCGATTTTCTCCGAGGTTTTCTGGGAGTATCTCCAGGGACTTGCAAAGGGGTATTATGTTATGCAGTTCATACTGGGTTTTGGAGGTCTGGCAGGCAGCTGCTCTACGTAAAATCCTGTTGTATCCGGTTTGACTGGGAGTCGACCCGAACATAGTTCGGAAAAGATAAGGCATTCATCTTCGGGGACTAGGGGTCTCAATAAAGTGTAAAGAAACATCGTAGTCATCATCATCATATTAGCAGAAATACGTCCACTGCTGGACATAGGCTTGCACCAAGTGTCGCCACAACAACCAGTCCTATGCGTCTCATATCCATCGGCTACCCGCGACCCCCACCAGGTCTGTCGGTCTGACATAGCCCGAAGGATCGCCAAACTGAAGTGGCAGTGGGCAGGGCACATTTCGCTGAACAGATGGTCGATAGGGCCGAAAGTTCTATAGTGGCGACCGCGTTCCAGAAGACACAGTGAAACACATTTATGTCTTAATTATTATTGTAGATGAAAGTTACTTTTTTGCAAAAAATTAATAAACGCGAGAAAAACTGTGGGTGAAACCTAGTTTAAAATAAGCTCTAGAACACCCACAATTTAAACTAGACATATTAAAATACAATTACGAACGAAGAACCCTCAATGACACTTATAGGTATTTTTCCCATCAAATTCAGGCAACCTATCATTTAGTATTACTCAACTATTCCACCATGGGGTTGTTTTGAAGGATTATGTACGGTGTTACGGGAAATTTTATAATGAAATTTCTGTATCGACGTGGGAAAATTTCATTGTGAATTTATAAAGGCTGAAAATGGTGTTAACTTGAAACCTGTCATTAGGACTTTGACGTGCGTTGTTGGACACCTAGACGGACTAAGTAGATATGTCAATAAATTTATGATGGTTTGATTTGTACTACAAATGTGAAAATGTGTCATTGTAAATTCCCGATGTTTTTTCTTTGTGAATTAGTTTGTGAGGATCAGTACAAATACCATTTTGATATTGAGACATTTGCCGAATTGCTACGGTAGTTTTTTATTTTCTTCTTATGAAATCAAGTTGACTTCTAAGCACATGCTTGCCAATAAATATTTCCAATAAAAAAACTATAATCGTTTATAATTAGCAGCTAACTGAAAATTACCCGGTTCTTCACAAATCCAAACATTACCATCTCCAGATTTCCAACCACTATTAAGTATCCAAAATTCTTTCCACCATGTCTCATCATTCTAAATCCGGAGCATTCGAACCGCTTTGTATCCCATCCGTCACTGTTAGCCCACTATATATAGTACATCCCTATACATACATACTTCATGCTAATCCAGATTGTATGTGGATATAACTGTAGGTATGCAGCTCAGTACCTTGGCAATCAGCTGAATTTGAGCAACGATGTGTAGGGTAAGCTAGGGTAGGTGAAGACCTTTTAGGTGAAGTAGTTGGTGAAATTAGTGATGATTTTAATGAGGTAGCAGATGAAATAACGAAAGACTGTGATGACATAACTAAAGATTTAGAGATTTAAGCAATAAGAGAGAAAAAAATGATTTTTTATAATCGTTACAACAAGGTTATAATGTCATGTTCAGTACCTAATTTCTATAGTTGCAGTTATTAAACAACATTTTGGTAAGATGGAAGATGACTTAACTTTAGATGACGATGACTAGAATGTATCAAGAGGTTAGAGGAATTTTTAAAAAAAATCTAAAAAAAAAGGGCATGATTTTCAGTCTCACGTCGAATCATTTCTCCAGTGGCAGATTCTAAATGAAGTACTGAGTCTATAACAACCACATTTTCATCATCAACACTTAATTTTTACCTTCCAAAATCATCATCATTTTCACCCAACTCTTTATCGAAATTACCGTCATTTTCAGAGGTTGAATGACCTTATGCCAACATATAAACATCATAGCCTTTTACGGTTTCACGCCCAGTGCAAATTATTGGCGCTATGTACTTATATAGAGGGGGTGAAGGGGTGATCTCGTGTGTTCGCGGGTGGGGTTGGGGGACAGGGGGATAGTGGAAATCAATAGAATCATTGCGCCATGCTACACAGACGATGATTCTACTGAATCCGCGAGCGAAACTGCGGGAATGGCGGGGGTAAAAATTCTGCACGAGTAAATGATTTTCGGAACAATGAGACTTTATAATTTGATGATGATGATTTGCAGTAGAGTTTGATGATAATATCATAATTGTCTCATATAATTAAATTACTTAAAATATGTAGAGTGTTGATGATCTTGCTCATTCGATTTTATGAAATAATGAGATTGTCATTACTAAACTGAAACGATCAACTTAACTACAAATCTTATGGAATCTTCGTAGGGAAACAAACAAATGAACGAAAATAAAATCTTGATTTAAAAAATGACAAACTACATTAATTAATAGACGATTTGTTCCTACATCCATTTTAATATCTAAATCACAGGCACAAGAAGGTGTAAGTCCGCATTGAGCATCATCTAATTCTTCATATTGCTTCATCTTTTGAGTTTTTTCAGTGTTTTAAATCTCCTTTAACATAATTTATGTGTTATTTTATCAATCTGCCTAGTCTTTTCCCAACTATAATGGAATTGACTTCGAGTCTAACCAGATGGAGGTAAATACCAGTATTATATAATACATAGATTGCCTGGCTATCTCTCCCTGTACAAAAAACAAATTCTCCTACAACTTTATCTTTTTCTTCACCATCTCACGTTTACCCATCCAAGACCTAACTTAGCCCAAAGACATTGCACCTCTCATATGCAAACATACACAGATCTATAGCTTCGCCCTACATGTTTACCGTCCCACGCAAGTTCTTAGAGCCAATAGTCTGTGGAGTAGCCTTCTCTTGTGTGACCAAATCGATATCCGTGTACTAATATCGCACATACTTTGGTGCATTCCCAGTTTCTGTACAGCTTATTTGGGCTAGTAACTGATTGTAGACTGCCAAGCTGTGAGTTTCTTGGTTAGAACCTCGGAATCGGTGTCTATTGGAGTTCTAGGATGAAATACTCTGTCGAAATCTGAATTTGTGTATGGTTAAAGCAGTAGGCTTACGTACACACAAGCCACTTCAAGGTTAAGCAACGCTTGCCGAGGTTGGTTTGTGGATGGGTGACCATCCAAACATACCGAGACTCATCCGTGCCTCGAAAAGCTTATTAAGTCGTTGGTCCCGACTGTCATTTGGAGACCTTTGGCAGTCGTTACGGATTGTCAGAAGCCAGAAAATCTGACACCAGTCTTGCCAAGAAGGTACCGTGTTACCCAATTAATGGGTTGTGGAGGTCTGGTAGGCAGCCGCTCCACGTAAAATACTGGTACTTAGCTGAACCTGGTTTGACTGGGAGCCGACCCCAATATAGTTGGGAAAAGGCTAGGCAGATAATGAGGGCAGTAACTAATTACCTACATGGAAGTTAAAACATGGAATAGAGGCTTGATATTTCATGTTGAGTCTACTAGTGTCATGGTATTGATTGGCTCTGTATCAAATATCAGCTGATCTCACCATTTATTAAGCAATTTTTTTAACTCGAAAATCTCTAATTTACTTATTTCGTTGATTATTTAAATGGTTCATCTCAGTTGTTTATAGGCTCAAAAAATATAGGCTGATGTTCAAAGTATAAGTCATACCAGGGTCTTATGTAGGTATACTCACTCGACTGATCCTTTAAGAAATAATCTAGAGCCAGTCTCAAATTACTTATATTCTCACATTACTTCTAAAACGTGTGTTACGTTATATATTTCACATAATTTTCAAATCGATTTTCTTTTATGGCTAACTCAGAGTTGAAAGCTATTTTATTATCTCGCTATTAAACCTCGTTGCTCATATAAAATCTTCACATCTGGTATATTATTGCCAATATTCATTAAAAATTGTGTTATATCGTAATTAGATTAGATTTGCTTTCTCCTTAGCAACTGGTAGGTGTTTTTAGTGTTATTGGAAAGATCTGGTTCGGTTAGAATGTCGTTTTTCCTGATTGTCGGTGGACTAATAGTTGGTATCCTTATGTCCCTTATTCATTCTTTCTGATTAATTTTTAGGGTTCCGTTCCCAAAGAGTAAAAACGGGACCCTATTACTAAGACTCCGCTGTCCATCTGTCTGTCCGTCTGTCTATCACCAGGCATTTTTCACAAATAATGTATTTCTGTTGCCGTTATAACAACAAAATACTTAAATCAGAATAAAATAAATATGTAAGTGGGGCTCAATACAACAAACATATTTATTTTTATATTTAAATTATATTTTGTAGGTATTTGTTAAATTTTGGTTTCAAGTCATTGAGTGACTTGCACCGGTCCACATCTTTGCCTGAGTTTTAAGAACATGTTATTTTTTAAAATACCAAGCTTTATTATCTACGAATACGTTCAATTTTATAAAGATCGCTTTAGCGGTATAGGCTTCAAAAGTTAACCAAAAAACAGACAGATAACGTTGCTTTTACAATAGTTACAACCTTTAGTAACACTTTAATGAATTTCCAACATACAATATTAAAAAGAAGCAGTTTCAAGTAGCAACCACATAGTGTTTCAAAACATACAAAACACGGTCAAAATTTCATTTTTATTTTTACCGTCAAATACAAAGGTACTATGCAATATTATAACAAAATATTAAAATGAAGATAGGAATATACGTTTTGGTCGAAATAATCTCTACAGTGAAACCGCAGTGTTGTGGCTTCCGTGCCGAGCACACAAATGCATTTCCTTTAAATTAAACTAATGTGATATTGGACTAAATACATAAATGATAATTTTCACTGTCTTGCTAAATGTGGTGGCTGATTTCGAATAGTTGTCATAAAATTGTGTTGTGTTTGACTATTGATTTTGTAATTCGTATATAATACAGAATATTCTGTTACTTTTCGATGTGTGATCATATCCCTACTTCCCTACTAATATACTCTGTCTGTCTGTCTGTTACGCTTTTACGCTAAAACGGCTGAACGGATCGTCATGAAATTTGGCAGATTTATTATAGCCTGATATATGGAGCAGGACATAGGCTTTTTTTTACGCGATAACCGACATCCACGCGGGTGGAGCCGCGTGAAAAAGCCAGTATCAAATATAGAGTAGTAGTACATAAGCGAACTTAATGCAAGAAGGCATTTCCTATACAGTCAACTTTTGTCCTTAAAGATATTGCCATGACTTGATTGTCTTCCGTGGATTGTCATTTTTCTAATAGATGCACAATGAAAAATGTATTTAAAACTGATTAATTAATAAACCTTTGAATTCTGAAGTTTCTTTACACTAAAATTACCAGAATTTACAGCTTTTGTAATCAAATAAAAAATCAAGTGACGCCATATTTGAAAAAATATATCTAAAGTGCACTTACAATTTTTCATTCACTAAAATCATAAAAATTAACCACGATGATGGTGTGGTTGAATAAACAGCCAATACTATCAGCATTTAAAGCAAATACAGTAATCAAAATTCATTGAAGACCATTCGACGTGTTTCTATAATGCGCCTTAAGTACGTGATTATAATAAATAACTGCCATTGGTGGCGTTTAATTACGTGTTTAAACTAAAAATATAATTTCCCATTTCATTTGCTACTTAATGTACAATCAGTCTGCTTTTTCTTGACTATGACGTTTGAGTCGGCTACAAAAAAATTTCGTACAAACTTAAAAATCTTTTTTTTAGAAATAAATGATTCAATTTTAATGAAATTTCCTACGCATAAGCAGGATGCATGAGTCTAAAAAGTTATCAGAGAATATTTTTCACCGTGACCCGAGCGGCAAGAAAGCGTCAAAATAAATTTTATTCTGACGTTTAAGTCCGCCATTTTCTCGCACAGTTGCCTTAGAAACTTAGCTTAGTGGTACCCTAAAAATAACCACAAGAAAAAAGGGAATGATGAACCTGGCACCTCTGGGAATACCCGTTAATTCAACCACGTAATCCATCTTATCATTTTTCGGGAAAAATATTAATGGAAGAATTTGTCCGCGTAAAAGAAATCCCCGGCCCACTGGGGATACGGGGTGGGTTATATGATGTGGTATTTTAGTGTTAAAATATAATGTATTGTAAATATTTTAGGGTATATTTTGGAAGAGTGCCCTCTTATATTTGGATGATAAGGTTGCAATTAAGATTTCGTAGTTATAGATAGCTTGTATGAATTATTTTGTAGGAAAATTGAGTTATATGTTATGTTATAACTATGGTTGAGGATATAAAATAACCGCTTTACAAATGGACACCAAATAAAGTAAAACTTCTGATAACCATATTTGATACTTTTTGCTAATGTTTCTCCTCATTTGTGATTTAATGATTATGCAGGAAGTTGATACTTAATACTAGGTAAATAAAACATATATGCATAAACGTTCACACTTTTTTCCACTGTATTTTGCAAGCCAAAACGCATTAGTAGATTGCTTGCTTCTCCAGTATATATAAAAAATAAAATACCTACCAAAATGTCTAATCGGTTAAAAATAAACATTTATTCTAAATATTCATTCAAACAGAATCGTCCAATGGAAAACGACGTAATTTCCATGATTGGTTCAACTCCGAGGGATTCAGTTATCTTTTTTTCTGTCGCTTTTTTTTCATTTTCCACCGCGTCTTTGTGCCAACCCTCCAGAAAAAGAGGGCACAGGGAATACGAATTTTGATACTTTGTTTTTTTTATTTGAGGAAGACAAATAGTCAGATGACTATCGTTTTATTAACTATCTCTTTTTTTTTGTAATTTACAATATTTTGACTTTATTTGCAATATTTATGAGTTCATAGGGTTATCCAGTGTTTGAACGTCTACCAGAAATGCTGCTATTTTACTACAAATAAATTCGAAATAGCTGCCAGAATGAATAAATGCTCACCAAATTATGTTTCATGAAGTGTTTAAACGCCTATCGGAAATTCCCTAAAATAAGACCCTGAATTATTATTGAACTGTTTATCTAATGTAAATTATACCTCATGTATTCTTGACATACAAAGTTGCAATGCTCGAAACTTTGAAACGCTTTACTTTCACCGAATCAAAAGCCCAGCTTAATGCAAAAAACAGAAAAAAACGCAAGTATCAAATCTTGTTGCAGTATAAAAAACTGAAGCCTATTTGCAGAAGCCGAGATGGAAAAAAGGTTGTTTCGCGTGATCGGCTTTTATTTGATTTTCACAAATGTTTGCGTCCAAATTAGCGCCCGTCTCGTCCTATTGAGTATTTTGTTTGTTTTTCGAATTTTTCATTTTTTTTTTGGAACAGCTTTTCATGGTGTTTTATGCAATTGTTTTCATGTTGAAGAAAATCAAGTAGATGTTTGAATACGTGAAAAAAAATGTATCGACTACATCCCTGAAAAGAAAACGTTTTTACAAAATTGTAAATCAAAACATCGGTGTTGTGCTTCATAAAAATAAAACACAATAAACAAAACACCTACTTAACTAAAATAAGTATGTCGCTAACAGACACCAGTAGGTATTCAAGTGAACCTAGAAATTAAATTTCCTCACATTCTAGAAATAATACTTACTCTTCCTTGAAAAATAAAATTTCTCTCCGCTTTTATTTCACATTAAATTATGAGCCAAACACTTCCATAACAGCGTGGCTATCTAAAAATAATGTTTTGCAAAAGGTTGAAGTTCACAAAGTCCATAATATAAAGTAAACCAAAGGTTTGATACCCTTGCTTTTTTATAAAATACAAGATACCGCCAGAGTTATCTTTCTATTAATTTGAAGTACACCTAACCCTCAGCCGCGAGATTTTTGTTAGATAGGGATGACTTATTATGTAGTTTTTGACGTTTCACCCCTTCTGAATTAAATTTTCTTTGAAATTTTCTCGCCGTTTTTCTTGTGAGAAGTCGGTGGAAATTCAAGAAAGTATTAAACTCTACATACCAACGTCTCCTATTGATAGTCTTTTAAAAGATTGTCTATATATTTGCAATATTTTAGAGTGACATACTAAGAAAATCAAAGCGATAAAATAATAATAGTATGTCAAAACGGACACCATGACATAGTAACAAGTTGACTATTCATAAATCATAATTAGAACACCTCATTTCCTTTAGTAACTGTCAACATTTACGAGAAAAGGAAACAGTCAACGTGATACTTTACCGTCTACAATGATTTATCTTTTTTATGAAAAAATATGAAGAATTATAGTTTTTTTTTTCAAAAAAAGAAAACAAAAAAAAGATAAAATCCAAACTCACGCGGTCTAATCACATCACTACAAATACTCAATTTTTGCCACCACAGTGAAACTCAATACCTACCTACTCAACTCCACCTAACTGTGCACAGTGGTCCGCCATTACCACTTAAGTGCTCAAATAGTAATGGGAAAGAAATCACGTTTTCCCCCACCCCTAACCAACCCTCGGGCCGCAGATGTCGCTACGAAGATTTTTCAGGCAAAATGAGCTTTTGCCTAATTTATTTTTTGCCGCCTTCTTTTACCCGGGTAAATATTGACATCATATCGCCGAATCGAAATGGGTGGATGTGCCGTATTTTGTTTCTTTTATTTTAACTGTGTTTTGTTTTGTGAGATTGTGATATTGAATGTTTTAATTTATTAAAATGTTAAATTAAAATACCTACACTAGTATGTTTTGATAATACTAGTACCTAAGTAGGTAATTAGAGAAGTTGATTCTATTAGATAACAACATTCCTTTAATGTGTAGTCATTTTACTATACTCTTATAAACACACAGGTAAAATATGTATTGTACTTACTTCCTGAATAAGTTAAAATAATATTAATTAGAAAAAAAAATGTTTTTGTTACTTTCCTGAATTACATTTACCCTTCCATAAGAAGTACCTATATTGTAGGTAACAGAGTTGTGTTACAATTTTGGTGAGCAATAGCTAAACATTTATTCTAACATGATAAATAAAAAAGGTAAGTAACTAATATTTTTTGTCAATGAAAACAATAAATCTTACTACAGAATAGACCATTATTTTAACCTTTACCTAAAATATTTTATCTTTTTTATCTTTTCAATGACAATAAACGTCAAATGGCCGGTATCTTATCCATACTACACGAATTCTGACAAGACGCTCCAAAAGGTCGTATCTCAGTTTTTTGCCGGAAACGGACGTACGGTCCGGTGATCACGAAATTATATTGGGGAAGAATTTCTTCTTAGAAATTTTTTGCTACTTTCTCTAGGTGTCGGGCTCGATTGGTTATTAAATCGGACTTAGTGTCGCACCCTCTTTTAATTGCCTTGGAAATTTTTGTCTGGAGTTTTTTAATTTGGACCATTGTGCGAGAGTTTTGAGGGCTGGAGGAAAATGACCTTTGTGGGAAACAGAATTTGAGACAAGGAATCTATTGACACAGGTTCCTTGATTCCTTGTCATATCTTCCCTTTTGGTAGAACATTAGCTTGTGCATTAAGTACAGTTTCGTTATAAAAACCAACCTATTTTAGTTTGAATAATAAAAAACCTTGGGCCAGTTGTGAAGTTAAAATCAAATCTACACACAAAAAACACAGACAGGTCTATCGTCTGCCAAAAACGTTCCACACATTACCAACAAAAATACACATCCATTTCTTCAACACAAAAATTAATTAATTCCATCAAAATATATCAAAACAATACCTCCAGCGAAGCATAAAGAAACAAAAGACTTAACAATCTAATCACAGTAAAAAAACACAATTCTTTCTTGATAAAAAAAAACAATAAACCCAGTATTAATCTCACAAAGAATAATTACTGATATTAATTATAACCTTTTTTGTGTTTTAACTCCTTTCGAGCCCACTGTTCGTCTTTTGTTTTACCATATGGTAGGGTCAGAATTCGGTACGTTTTCTTAGGGTGCGATTCGCTTCAGACGAAGTTAAGAATTGTTTCTTCTATTCATTAAAATCGGAAACATATTTTGATGGCAAAAATAAGTAGAAATGCTATTTAAATATCTTCGGGGAAATGACGTTCAATCCAAAACACAACTAAATGTGATAAAATAAAAAAAATGTTAACCCTTCAATGCTCAACGCTAAATTCACACAGCACAAAACCATACAATCGCTAACTTAAAAAAAAAAATAAGTTTCTACAGCAACAAAAAAAATAACAAACATCAATTCTATTATAAAGCACTCGTGCGCTAAAAACATTTTTTTTCCACGCCACTCTAAGACATCGAGGACACAATTTGTAAAACAAAGATGGCGATTTTAACATGACAATTACCATCGCATAATGAATAGACACGAAGTACAATATAGTTACAGAAAAACAGGTTTCCTTACTAAACATATGTTTTGTTGAGTAAAACTTTACTTCTCTTGTGTGAAGTGTACCTGTTTTTTAAAGAGACGCATTTTGAAATGGGTGCGCAATAGTAAGAACGCGTGTTTTCTTGATTAGCACGTATTTTACGCTTAGTAAAGTGTAGGTTTGTTGTTCTTACATACTATAAAAAATATTTCTTTATTAATATTGTTTAAAATCTGTAGATTCTCATCTGATCTACTAACAGTAGGTACCAAAACAAATTAAATCTATCCTATAGACTAAATCCTACAAACAATGAAAAAAATCCTTTTTTACAAAGGATTATCTCGCATTCAGCAACTCTCATCTTAAAACGTCAGTCATTAAAGTCTAAAGTTGATATGTCATTAAAATCTTAATAATATGAAACCACTGAGCCAATCAAGTGCAAGCCAGGAATTTAGTAACGTGTAAGGGAATTCACACTTTAACCGGTAACTGCAGCTTGTGGTCCCGAGGTGCTAATTCATCAATAATAGTTATTATAGCAAATCCATTTCCATTACCATTTTTTTTTTTGCATTCTGCCTAGCCTTTTCCCAACTATGTATATTGGTGTCGACTTTGTCTCTATCTGAATGCAGCTGAATACCAGTAGTTTATATGAAACTATGTGATCTCCAAAACCCAGCATCCGGGTAATACGATACCCCTTTTTTAATGGATGAGAAATCATCAAGTGACTTCTTTTGCTCTGGGTGGAGCGGAAACCCATCCGTGCTCCTCTTAGTGCCCTTTGCTTTCCAGGGCCGCGGTAACTCTTTTGAACAAAATCCACAACCCTGGCAGGCTCTGTCCCTAGCGGGCCCCGGTTACTATGCTGACATCTCTTAGAAGCGCGCGTGGAACACAATGCGCCGTCGACCCGGGCCTGGCTTTGATCGGATGGCGAGTAACTCAATGCTCGCCGTCTGCAGGCCCGAATACATGACTTGAGTCAGACCTTTAAGTTCGACCTGTGCAGCTGATATTATTAAGTCTAACTAAATTAATGCCTAGAGTTACTTTTATTTTGGTGTGACCAAATAAAAAATTAAAAAAAACTTTGCATAAAAAAATCTGCACTCAAATATTATACAAGTCCTAAGTTATTTCGCGTAACAGTAAAAATAATCAACTTTCTCCTTACTCTCAGTAAAACCCTATCAGACACATAAAAACTTCTTTTACCAGTCTTTATTGATAAGTCCGTTGACTCTGAGATTTCGACGCACCACATCTGTTCTTCCCACATGTTGCCGAAAACATTTAAAAAATACTTTTAAAAATCACTAGCAACACTGATGGGCTTATTCCGGTATCCCAAGATCACTTTATGAGCGCATCGAGACAACAGATGTTCTCCGGGACTTTAAATCGATTTATAATATTAGTTTTATGCCTGTTTATGGTTATTTCGATTAAAAACCGAGAAAAAATGGAAAGGGTCGCGGAAGTCGGGTGATTGAAGGAGATATTTGTTTGGTTTCGAAAGTGTTATTTTGTTTTTTTTTTTTAATTTGAAGTTGTAACGTTTTTCTGCAGATAATATTCGATAAGATGAAACAGATTTCGTATAACTCAGACTGTTGTCACATTTATCTGAATACAATGCAACGTTTCAAACAGTTAAATCATAATAATCTTGGTTCAATACAAACGTAAGCGTCTATGACAAATCATCTAATCGAAATCATAATAATATCTTAACCCTTTATAGCAACAGTAAAACAAAAACAAAACAAATCGTGACACAATTAGAGAAAAAATAAAAATTAAAAAATGGAACGCCGCGAACTGACGCGAACACGCAAACTCTCTCGTTCGAAATTCAAATCCCTATGGAGACCTTTTGTTTTTTTACACTCCCAACTTGCTACTTAGCCGTTTCTTTCATTCTTCCTTCTTTAATTAGCAAAAGAATAGGATTGCGTGTTGCTCTTAATTTTTTTAATTGAATTACTTACTCTAGAAGACAATGGATAATGCGTTTCGCAATTAATTGTTGGGACATGCAAATTTTTGTAGTCTTTTGTTTATAAATTATTTGACGGTGGAATAAAAAGAAGTATTGTGAACTAGTTATTTTACCCACGATTTCCTTTGAGCGCTGTTTGCTTACTTTGAATTTATAGTAAGTTCATTGTTGCTTTTACTTGAAAAAATGCATTTGTACGTTCTGATGCTTTATTTACTAGCCTTCTCGAAACGAAAAGCGTCTAACTTATTTTTTTCTAGCGTATATCCATTTCACTATCTCACACATAATGTTCCTTGGAAATGTATCCAAAGATAAGTGCACTATTATGTTATTATAGGCATCAAAAGTTGCATCACAAGATGCGAAGTAACGGTACACGCTGTGCAATACCGGCCGTTACCGACTAAAACTGGTTTTGTTTAGCAAAAATATGTAGATGTATAACAAGCCCGAGCTTGGATTTTGTTGCGTGCGGGCATTCGCGACCTTTGCAGCAGTAGGGTTAGCTTGTTTGTACGTTTTATTGATATTTATCTTATTTGTGTTATAATTTATTGGCGTTGGTGGTGGCTGTAAGTGAAAAATCGTAGTTGAAAGTGCTATCTTTCTGAAATAAATGTGTCTATGAAATGAACTTCAGACGCCAAGTTTATAAAATAAAATAAAGTCAACTAACAAAAAATCAATGAGATCGAAGAATAACCCAGACGTTTCGAAGTAATCGTTCATCCCCTCATATTTTTTTTCACTTAATTTAAACTCAAAAGATACTCGAGTTAATTGCTCGCCTCCTTTCAAGAATCGAACCGATTTTATAAGAGAAAGGAAAATTTTCTCCATTTTCCCTATTTTTTGGCATCGCGGGGGCGTGGCGGCCCCATTGTGAAAGGAACGGTGATTAGAATTCAATTTTGGAACAATCGAACGAATGTGTTAAGAATGATGCGGTGCATTTTAATTGGGAGAACGATCTTTGATTCATCTCGATTAATCGCTAGATTTTGAGCACGGATTTTATTTGAAGCACCGTCGCATTTGAGGGTTAAGGAGACTGAATGTTTTTATTCAAATAGGTTGGTTTATTCTTTCTGATAAATCATGTAATTATTGCTTATACAAAATACCTATTGCGATATTTGTATAAGCATGTAAATGCCTACAAATGTAAATATGTATGAAGTAATTAATTATAATAAGCACTGAGAATCGCCGAGTTTATCCTATGGAGAAATAAATACATATTATTAGACTCAAAGCTGTAATTGAAAATTGTGTAGTAGTGATCATTTTTATTATCTAGTAGGTAATAAAAGTAATAAACATAGAAGGGTAGTAATCACTAAACATAACCCAACCCGTTCACTACCATATGGTTTATAATTCATCAAAATTAGTCACGGACGCGTCGGTCAATAATAAAAATTATTTAAAAAAGTTAACCCTGCAACTGTAACGACAAACACTGGACACAATGGGGTACGAACGTCCCGGAAGATATTCTTTCCGTACCTGTGAACAAAATAATAGCCTTGCGCTGTATTAGCATAATAATAGTGGTCCGTACTATTATTTTGGCGATACTGGCCCATTATGGCCCTGGGCAGCTGCAGTGGGCCATTTTTTTGAGGTCATTGTCCATTGGTATTTGGATGCGCTTGATAACAATGTACGGGTCACAACCCTTTGGAAGTGTGATAATAATAATTTTGATTATTATTTTTATAATTAACAATGGATTGATAAATGTCTCGCCGGTCTTTTGTGATTGAATAAGTCTGAACCGTAGTTACTATTATTTGATGTAGTTTTGAATCCTTGTGCGGCCATACCGGATTAAGCTCACTGTAGTTGAATAGGTACCTTTTCGCCTACGAGTTTTCACTCACACAATTTCATTCTAGCTGTACAAACTTAAACCAAACAATGTTCATGCTTCTATTTCGCAAATGTTGGGTTTCTAACGAGTTATTAATATTTAATAAGGGAATTTATACACAACTACTAAATTACAACAGAGATACTCACTTGTCTATTTTAAATGTTTTTATTTACCCATAAGGTTTACTTTATGTGAAAGAGCTGTGTAACTATTTTTGTTTTACAATAAAATATATTCCATCATCCTAAATATCTATATAAAGAACATCGTTGATAGAAAAGTAGAAAACGAAGCATAAAAAGCAAACAAACAATAAAACACGAGAACAAATCACACGAAATTAATAAAACGACTCGTTTGTAAACGTTAAAATAATAATTAACAGCAACTCTAAAAAAATAATAATACAGATTGACACACCGGACCCCTCTGTCCATGCACGAAAACAACAGGTATCCGAAGGGTTAACTTTAAGGGACAAACAATAGAGAAAGACAAAAAAATGGATCAAAGGGTTAATTTGAAACGGAAGATTTTAATGTGCGTATTATGTTTTGTTTTTCAAATTTCGGCTAACGGTCAAGTTCTATTTTAAAAATGTTATTTTTAAATGCACTTTTCAAATTATTTTTAAAATGCTTGTAGTATTGCTCTACCGACCAAACAAAAAAAATAAGGCACTACGGCTACCTTAGTTTGTGGCTGGCGGCAAAGGCGTGCTCAATTTCCTTGCATTTTACCCTATTGTTGACTATTCGATTTGATATTCACTTTACATTCAAGTACAAATACCGATCATGATAAATTCCGTAAACCGTTTAGCTCAATAGTCACTCGCCTTATATTCAAACATTTCATCTATTGAAACTGCATTTTCATTACCATTTTCGATCAAAATCTAAAAATAAAATAGCTTTCCAATCCATTTTTAAATCACCACTGCAACGAAAAATAAGTATTGAAAGTTTAAATCGACATTAAAATCCGATTCAACCCTGCGACTGCAGATGAATTTTTAAATCGTCCCCAAGTTGGTGGAGACATTCGTTTTTTTGTTAAAATGTCCGATGTCTCAACGGGGAGGCGGGGGGCGAATAAAAATAATTGCCGCCCGGGACTGATGCCCGGCCAACCTCTTACTATTCACACGATCTTAGTTAGTAACAGGGTTGGTAAATATACATGGAGCTACTGGGTAAAGAAATTTAGGGAATTGAATGTTCAGAATAAATGTATTCTTTATTTGCTGGAAGATACTCGCAGATATGTGCGTTAGGAGTTTTTTTAAGGTCACACTATATTTGACGTTTCAGTCATGGAAATATTATTAGTAAGCACCTACAAATAAAATTGGTAACCTATGTAAGTAACTTTAGAATTGAGTATACGTAGTAGCTTGCTTGTTTGATACTTATCTCATTGTATTATTGCGTCAATTCAAACAATTATTACTAATAAACCGTGAATTAACTTCGTGTAACAAAATACTTCCAAGTAAGGTATTTAAAAGAATACCTGCCATTCCATCGTTAAAAGACACTATTCCTTCCCTCTGAGGTATTTCAGACTTCCTGTTTCCGCGATGATAGAAAGACTTATACCTTCACATTTTCTTTCTGATATGATTACTATCTGCTCTCAAATCGGTGAAAGAAAACATAATGAAAACATAATGCCTTCGAACCGAAAACTCGAAGATATGTGAGATCCACCAACCCGCACTTGGCCCCCATAGATTATGGCCCACTTCCTCGCATACCGAAAGGCCCGTGTCCCAGCAGTGGAAAACATTAAAGGTTGATTATGTTATGTATTGTTATTTAAAACAGACATTAACCTAGATTAACAAAAAACGCATTAACTATGAAAACATTAAGATAAAACATACACAGGAAAATCGTTAGCAGCCCTAGTAGAGACTTCGCCAACTGGAGGAAAACTTGCCAACTATAAGTTTTTGTTCTTTTTGCATTTTTCCCGAGCGCAAAACGTTTGTTTTTTCCTTTTTTTTTCGCTTAACCCGCTTCTTCTTCGGTTGAATCTTTTTACTCGTCGTTGAAACGTGTACCCTTTTCAGGAGTTGCTTGGCTATCTTTCTTAACTTGACTGCTTTAGAATTAGAGCGGCATAGAGAGGGTTAGGTCTTTTCTTTTTTTTTTGTCTGTCTGTTTTTTTTAAGGAGTTCTGTTGCTTAGAAGTGTACTTATGTTGTTTTATGTTAGTAGGTACATATGACGCGGTTGGGATACAGAGAGGTAAAATTTCACAGTAAATCCAACATTAAATAATAAAACATTTACGTATGATTCACCGGTTTTATTTTAAAACAAGTCCAATTAGCGGTCCCAGTTTTTATATCGCAACGAAAAATATGAATTATAATAGTAATAACCAATTTTAGTTGAGTAAATAAGATGTTTTCCTCAAATTAATACTTATTTTTAGGTGTTGGTAAATTACCGGCGCGGCGGTTTCTGTGTAACGCAAAATTCATATGTTGAAAACAAACGAATAGGGCTTAACCTTAAAATTCAGGAAAACGTTTTGTCAAATCATTTTAACAGTTCAATTACCTAACTCATCTATATACGAGTTACAAATTGTATAACAGTCGCACTCATAACCAAAATTAGAAAAAAAAGAAATAACAAACCAATTTCACCTGAAGTCTCCACATTATTTCTTGTTCCTTGAAAACTCCTTAAGTTTTTATTTGACCACTGAAGCATTCGCGAGATAGCGCCGCGGTGAAAATTAAAAAAAAAAACGTTGAGATAAAAAAGGAATCCTCTTCTCAGTACGAAACTTTGCAACGTGGGAAGACCAACCCCTCGACAAGCACTTTTTATTACTTTTACTAAGTTAAGAAATACTTTTAACAGTCTGTTTTTTCTTGAATCGATTACAATTTAAAAGTTATAACTCGATAACAATTTTGAACGGGTCTTCTTAACAAAAATTCTTCGTATTGATGTTCTTCCGATTTATTTGTGCGACTTTTGGTGTTTAGACGAAGTTTTCAGAACCATTGTGCTGTTATCTAACTCGGAGTGAATTCACTGATAGGTTGAGTTCTCAACTCATGTTATTAATATCATCTACCCAATAGTCTAAAGCTTTAAATTACGGCTCAAACATGCCTTATTAGCCGAAAATTTGAATACAGAAACACCAAATACAATATAAAACATTAAATTCAAGTACACAACGCAGCTAGTATAAATGTAAAATCCGTTGCCAAAATTATCAGCATAAAACAAAATGGCGGCCAATATCCATATTTAACGGTACGTCAATACGAATTCCGCCCGACGGACGCAGGTGGAATACTATTATATTTTTTTTTATGCCCACTGCCCACCCCAAAATAGTTGGGGGCTAGGGAGGCGATAGTTGGGTGGGAGTGCGTGACCCGCCCCCCTGGGCCACCCACCCCAGCGGGTGGGGGCGGGGGCGAGGTTGCACCACCATGTGTGCACGCAAATTCGAGGCCCAATAATTTAAATTTCCAATAGCCATGATTAATGTTGTATAAATTCAGAAACATACATACAAATAGTTTGAATAGGTACGCGGATGGTTCGGTCATTTTGGGCATGTAAAATGTTGTGTTATATGAGATATCGCATTTCAGCACTGCAGCATTTTAGGGTTATTATTATTTGAGGAAGTTTTTTTTTTATTCTGCCGCGCAGTTGCAGCTTATCCATTTGGAATGTGTGTCTACAAAATGACTGAGTACTTTTATAATACTACTGAATTACATTGTAAAAAGATTGCTTGTAATAAGTAAAACAATAGTTTGTATATATATTTTAAATACTTATAGTCGCTTTCTCTATAGACAAAACTACCACACTCACGTAATAACAACATCACTTAACAGACCGCGATTTTAATAACAATAACACCAAAAACAAAAAACTACGATATCGGAAAAAGAAATCCAATTCAAAACTCCGGCAGCAAATTACATACGGCAGTGCATACGAAGCTTATATCGGCTCGGAATTCTCGCTGCAGTAGCATTCAACGCTGCAGTACCTAGATATAAATTATACCTCATATACTGGTGTATTACCGATACTACACATCCGTGTTTTACTAAAACTTTCCAATCAGATTGCAAAAAAATGAGACAGTTTTCCAACTAGACGTTGAAGTAAATATCTACAGACTCTGATTAAAAATAAAATTAGAATATATTTTAATCGAGCTTATTTTAAACGAACTCGTGGCGCAAGTTCGATCTTCGATGTAAAGCCACGCTTGCTGAGGTTGGACCACGGATGGGTGACCATGCATTGAAAAACCGAGACTCATTCGTGCGTCGGAAAGTATGTTAAGACGTTGGTCTCGGGTATCATTTGTAGATCTTTGACAATTGTTACGGACTGTCAGACACTAGAAAACCTACCACTAGACTCGTTTAAGGATACCTCGTCACTGGGTGTTTGAGGTCAGTTAAGCAATCGCTTTATATAAAATAATCTATAATGTACCGATACCAGAAGTATTAATTAACGGAAGTGACATTTTAGAATTTTTGATAAATGCCACTTGAAGTAATCGCTGTAAGGTTAATTTTGGCATTTTGGGTTACCTATCCGGCCCCGGCGACACACCGGTGTGTCGCGAATTAATCGCGAATTTAATGTTTATTTACCTATTACATAAGATTTATTTTATATTAGGGAATTTTCACATGTTGGGCCTGACCGGTTAATGTCCCTTACGTGAACTGATACTTCAGGACCCTAACATACATAGTTTGGAAAAATAATTGACTTTTGTAGCTTATTTTACAATGATTCTTATTTGCAATCGTGTTACATTAACCAAGATTTTGTTACTGTTAATATAATTTTGTTTTAGTACGGGTATATCTACTAGAGCGTGAAACAGAATTAACGCAATAGCTCTTAAGAGGTCAATGCACTCATCATTATGAACAATTTTTACTATGGTACCAACAGTTAAATCTTAAAAAAACTGGCCAAGTACGAGTCGGACTCGCGCACGGAGGGTTCCGTACCATAATCTATAAAAACGGAAAAAAAAATCACGTTTGTTATATGGGAGCCCCACTTAAATATTTATTTTATTCCGTTTTTAGTATTTGTTGTTATAGTGGCAACAGAAATATATTATCTGTGAAAATGTCAACTGTCTAGCTGTCACGGTTCATGAGATACAGCCTGGTGACAGACAGACAGACGGACAGTGGAGTCTTAGTAATAGGGTCCCGTTTTTACCCTTTGGGTACGGAACTCTAAAAATCGACTGCCGCATAGATTTCTGTGCGCATAACACGACAAAATATACTGAACAGCTGATTTTTTTTCGCGATTCATCCCTTACCCCTTGTGATAATTTCAGACAAGCACGCGGGCGAAGCCACTGGCAGACACTAGTTTAAAATATTTCATAACTGATAGTTACCGTAAATTGGTCGTTTGAGAAGTTATTGGAATTATGTAACGTCCCGTTGACGGGTTGGTTTTAGAGCAGTCTTATTATAATCTGTACTTTGGGAAAGCTTGTATGTATGACGTAGGTTTATTGTAGAATGGCCAGAGTTTCAGGTCTTTACAAACTACAACGAAAAAAAAAAAACAAGGAAATACGAAAATAAAGGATAAATTGTTTTTTTTTCTTGAACTTTTTGTATGTCTACATAACAGTTCGGAATGAGGAACAATGAATATTTTTCACTATTTTAGTGAATATTAATGAAAGGCGTTTTTTTCTTTTTTTTATGGATGACAAGTTTGATCCAAACCAGTACCGTTACAAATACTCTGAAATGACATTCCAATCAAAACCGAATAAAAAAAGCAAAAAAATGTAGCAAAAAACGCAAAAAAATGTCAATCAGAACATCAAAAACTCGCAAATAATTCGCCTGCAGTATAAAACGGCGCGAAGTCTGCGTTCCAAATTCAAAAATAAATTGTGCATCGCGCACGCGCCGACCGGCCAGCGTGTTTTAAAATCGACGCGCAACGAGATATGTTTAATTTTAATTTTCGAATCCACCGCCATCATGTCTATGCTTACGTACTTCTATATGTTTTTAGGTTGGTATACTTGCGTTTGTGTGGGTATGTTGCGGGCATTTGTAAATTTAGTATTTTGGGGAAATTACTTTTCATTTGAGAAAAGGACCTTGTCGTAAGTTTGCTCAATTTGGTAGGTTAGATTTTTTATAGACACACGCTGCCAAAAATAGTGCTTATTGTTCTGCCATAAATCTCTTTGTCTATTGAAAAGACTCAATTTACTCGTACTAGATTTCTATCATTATTTTTCACACAATTCCGTAAATACCTAGTCTTTTAGTTAAAACATTACTTTGTTTATACGCCTACAACAGAAGTACATTAATACACTTGTATGTTTGCAAGAATCATAATATTCTACGTGTGTGTCAAAAAGATGACAGATACAAGACACGTCATATTAATATGTCTTGCCTGCAGTTTTTTAATGCCCTTTAAGAGGTGCCCAGTAATAATCTGATAAATGGTTTTAGTTTACGAAGATATGCTGTCATGTTATGCTAACGTTATGTCATACCAGCGTACGGTTATACTTAGGTACATCTTTGGGAATCTGCTACAAATACATCTTAAAATTTAATATACGTCATAGTCTACATGTGTGCTAAATTTCATGCAAATCTGATTAGGAATTATTACAAAAAAATGATTAACATAACATAAGTACAAATTTTTAAGATTATAATTTTAATAGGGTAATGGCATAAGGCTTTAGTTAGAGGTTACCGGTCCTATGCCTGCGAGCATCTGGATTAATTTAAATCTAGGTGATTAGCCTCAGGTAGGTAGGTATGTAAATGTACAGAAATCGTGTACATTCCCATACTTTGAAAACTTAATGAAGTATAATGCCGTAATTTATTTTTCCATTTAAGTACACAGAAGGACTCACCGACATCGAAAAAGGACATTAAAAATAACACAGCAAAACTCTTTTATCTTACAACATTTTTAATCTTTTATAAAACAAAAAGCAAAGTTCTTTTTAAAAGACAAATTAAATTAAATTCTCTTAAGTCACGTCCCGAGAGACACGTAGATTTTAATCATTATTATTTTGAGTTAAACATTTTTTTTAACGTTTTTTACTAAAAAAAGATAAAGTTATATATAACCTTTTTATAATGTCTGCAAAGTTTTTAACAGACCTATAATTATTATGTTGCAAAACTTGGCTCTGTAACTGAATTCCTTTGCCTTTGAGAAATGTAAACGAGAATTGACAATGTCTATGATTGTCTACTTTCGTTTTTTACTAAAAATGATTGCGCATTTTTGGACTAGCTCTCCAACTTATAATAAGGTCTAATAAGCTTAATGAAATACCACATTCTTATAAGAATAAATAGAACAGTAAGAAGCACCTCAGTTTTTTAACAGTAACAATCAGGGCTTTAAATACCGGTTAAAATTTATAACGTTACCTTGCATTGACAGGAGTTAACGTTATATAAAAATAACGGTAATAGGTTTAACGTTATTTATGCACCATTTTAACGTTATTCTTTATTAACGTTATTTGTAGTTTAACGTTAATTTTATCGTTATTTTTAAACGGTTATCTCTGTGAGGTGATTCACGGCAGTAAAAAATATGAAAGTAGGTACATAATTATAACCATAACTACATATTTTTTTTCTTAGCTAGATTTCGGAAATCTACTTATTAAACACATCAAATCTAATTTCATGATGATGAGTAAATGATTCTTATGGATACATCTATGTAAATACATATATTTGTTATTGTTGCGCATCACATTTTGATTAAATTACAAGCTGACACTGACCTTCAAACACCAAAAAATACAAGAAAGTTCGCGGGCTATAATAACACTAATTATTTTACCGTTAAAACGATATTTCTCGTATTTTACGTTAAATGTTACTTAACGTTATATTACTGGTAATGTTATCAAATACCGGTAAATTTTGTAACGTTACTATGGTATCACAATTGAAATTAACGTTATGTAACGGTTATTATTTTGTTATTTGGTAACGTTAACAAGCCCTGGTAACAATTACACAAAAACATCTTTGTCTTCTCGTGAGAACGACAAGAAGGAAGATTTGACAGCTGTCAATTAGCACAAGTCAGTATTCTTGAGCATGTTTAGAACGGCGTAACATTCTAAAGAAAAATACATGTCCAATAGTTTTACGATAGGTGATAAACTGCTTCCACAATTCTTATTTTAAATCTAAATAAAAGATGTCCGTACCCATTCAAGTTTACCTTAGCTAGTTTCTCACAGAATCAGCACTTACATATGAAATAAGGACCATTTAAATCATAAATATGACAATAATATTGTTTTATCTCAGTAAATTATAGTATCTATCTCAAAATGCCGACCCAGGAACAGACAAACTGTCTTCGTAAGAATGTTTAATGCCTACGCAGCCGAGTCAAAGGTGGCCAGAAGGTACTTTTGTATGTAAATCGAAACGCGTAGGCTTCAGGGTACCTGGGTCTAGCCTAGGCTTTGTAATACCTGGATTCCAGTTAGCTTTGAAATGTTTTTAGATTTCTAATTGGTTGGTTTTATGATGCTCGTTTTTGAAGTGTGGGAGTGATGTTTTAGTAGAATGGTCTTGTGGTTTTTGTGAATAGATTTGAAAATAATAAAATTTTAATAGCTTCTTGGACCAGAGCCTATACCTTCATTTCCAACCCGTCTCTATTGCAGTGGTATTCAATAATGAAATCTTACAATTCTGTAATAAATCATTTAATCTTACCCGGCCTGTCTTAAAAAAAAAAGATATCGCGAAAATCTTTTTTTTCTAAAAAAAGATGCAATTTTTTTTTTGCTGTCTCATTTAAGTAGACTAATTTTGGGGCTAAATTTTTATACTTTTTTTTAATAGTAGCAAAAACCCTAGTAAATCCACAAATTAACCAACTATAAATCCGTTCACGATCTAAAAGATACCATCCTTTACCATCGCACATCGGCCGAACTGTGCTAAGGTAAGCGCCTTTCCCTTCCATTTATTCATAGTGAAATAACAAAAATATCTATACTGCAACTTACCAGCATACCTAGAACCAAGACTTAATTTAGCCTAACGCATTTGAGGGTTAACTTACGCTGGTCGGTTCACGCGTAGGTTGTGCAAGTTGTATACGTTGAAAAATGGCGGCGAAGCCACAATAGTCTATGGAACAGCGAACCCGGAAGACATATTGACCATAGACAAGATTAATCTTTGGTACGTTTGATTTTTTTCTGTGTGTGAGAATCTATTTATTACCTACGTGTTGCAAGACATGTATGTGAATGGGCTAGATGTAATTTAAAAGTTATTACTAATTGTAATTTTCGACAAATATTATTGACTCTGACATGTTACATATTACATTTTCCAATTTTAATGTTATCAACGTTTTTTTCAAGAACTCTTTAATTTAGAGCGTTTTATTTTATCTTCGATATAATTACTGTTTACTAAATCTACTTTGGGAAATAGTAAGTAGTAATCTTTTCACTGACCTGAACTTCTTCAAAAATAATGATGATTTAAAAAAATATTCTTAGCCAACAAAATTACTTCATAAAATAAATAGGTAGTAAGTTTAACAAATTAAAATTTACACCATTATTTGTAAATAAATCATTGCCATACGAAGAACTACATATTTTATAGATTAATGACCACATACTAATTGAACATTTTAATTAAAAATCACCTAACCCTTAACCATAGGCAAGACAATCCATTTAAAAATAAACCAATAAACTTTTTATAGTTGTTTGCCATTAGCTGAATGAAAAACTATAAAGCAGTCTTATTTATAACGTATTGATGTAATCGCAGGACTTATTCTATGTAATAGTAATAGTAGTCTTTTAGTGCTATTATTAATATTATTTTATATATAATTTTCCATTCAAATATTTATATTACTATTACTTGTTCTGAAAGAGAAAATTATGGTACGTTTTTGCTCCTAAACTGCTGCACCAAAACTGATGAAATGTTATAGGTTCTGTTGCGAGAGAAACTTTAAAAGCCAAATTTCACTGAAGATTATAATTATTGGTACTTGTAGACGTAGTTTTGAGTGTTTTAAGGCATCACACGAACTCTTAGACGTCCAATACTTACTTTGGTAGTAAATAATAAAAATTTACCATTTGGACACCCATGGTCTCTTGAAATAGTACAATAGTAAACACTCAGGAAAAGAATAATAATTGAGTTCTATAAACCGATTCCCTATAACATAACTTTACGGTACCATTGCGTAGAATTTAAATCCATATTAACATTAAAACTATCAATGAGCGCTTCACACGAGGAATCTCTGTCACAGCTCTGCTTACACATACTCGTGTCATATGTACTATAAGTATAAGAAATACCAATATTTTGCCTCGAGACGGCATTCGAACCTGTGACCGCATAGGTGGTGGACGCATTTTTGGGTATGCCATTCAGGTATATATTTAAAGTGAAACAATTTTTCCGAGTAAAGTTTTTCTTATCAAAAAATATATTTTGATTGTTGCTTAACACATTTTTTTAAACAACGCTTCTAGAACGTTAGTTTTTGAGAGCGAAAATAAGAGTAAAAACACTGCACCAAACTCAGAGGTCTCAAAATAGAACCTAGACATTTCTCAATCTCAATAATTATCGAGCGTATTTTATATGATATTATCACAACAACAACATAACAATAATTGTCGCAAAAGGATTATCGTTTCAAAAACGTTGGTACCTAGGCTTCTGATATGTGCGATCATGACATGTATTTTACTACAGATTACACACATTCTAAGGTTAGAAAATAATCACCACGACACGGCAGTAATCACCACTTAGAAACTGGAATAACCGTGACACATCGGTGATTATTGACCCCACCTATGCTAAGCTAGGTTTTATTCCCAGAATACTATCTGAGACCTCGTTTTAGACATTCACTTTTATAATGTGGTGAAACGGCAAAAATGTGATACCTACCTACCTAGACACTTATTGCATTGAGCTTAGCAGAGATAGGTACTTACTTATTACTTTATTAAAAATATAAAAAAATATATGTTGTCCAAATATTTATTATTATTTTTCTAAACGTGGTCCTATGTTCCATTTGTTTTCGTTCTAGTAGAACTAAAAACAATGGAACAAAGGACCATTTATAATTTAAAAAAACCACAATAATTATTTAAAAAACTTTATAATAATTATTTAATTACTGAACAAACTACTCTAAATGGGCCCAAAAATTTAATTTACAGCCACCAATTAATTCTAAAACAACAAACAAGGACAGCGCAATCTCCAAACACAGCCCATAAAACCTACGAGCCAATATTTAAATCACTTTTATCAGCTAACTAATAAAACATACACACTTATAAAATTTACTGGCAATAAATATGGCGATCGGACCGTTACAGCCTACACTAGATACACATACATATCTATCTAGTTGCATCTAGGAAATAATTCTACAATAATCTTAGTCCCTCACGCGTATAATATGCACGCATTCTTCCCAGACATGCAAAATTCACATACACTAACAAAGCCCAGGACTCCATAGACACACGCGTCCCTGTGTGAGTAATGCGATCGTGTGCGTGCGTTCAACGACCTATGCATTTGCTTGCAGTACAGGCTAAAAGTATGCGTTCGTTTTATTATGGTCTTATTTTAAAAATGGAACGCCACGTTCGGTTTCTTTCGCGTTGGGTTAGGTCGCGGTCGTGATTTTTCGGCTTTTTAAACAAACGTGCCCCAACTGGCTGAGATTGTTTCGAATTTTGAAACTGGTTTGCGGTTCCGTTGTGTAAGATTACCGTTAGTGTTCGATTTTCGAACGTCGATTGTTCTAATTTTGATGTTTGGTTTAGGTTTAATAGGAGCATATGGTTCGGATCTTTTAGTTCGGATCTTAAAAACATTGTGCTCGTTAATTATTAGGGTCAGATGTATTGTGTTGCGTTAGCTTTCACTCAGATATGACATTATGCGTTCTATAAATGGACTAAGTTAGTAACAAACGCAAAAGAATTGCAAGGAATTGTGAATATACCAATCATTTTAGGAGAAACAGTTGGAGGTCCGGTTCAACAAAATCTTCAAATCGACTCTATTAAAACTCCTCTTGCCACTTAATCCAAACATATAGAACAAAGTTCAACAAAAACTGAAATCTAGCCTTTTTTACAGGGGAACGCCCGTACAAATGCCATCTGCCAGACTGCGGAAGAGCTTTTATCCAGCTCTCGAACCTCCAACAACACCTAAGGAACCATGACGCTCAGGTGGAAAGAGCTAAAAACCGGCCTTTTCATTGCAATATTTGTGGGAAAGGCTTTGCCACTGAGAGCAGTTTGAGAACGCACACGGCGAAGGTCAGTATCTAAAAGTTTTTTAAGCTACAGTCATTTAGTCCAACAATATGAATAAATAAGGTTTTATTTTTATTAAATGAAGTTCTTTAGTTTACGAGTATATTCTATTTAACTCAAGTATTAAATTAAGATATCAAACAAAAGAATCTCTATTTTAATCAATATTTTAATAAGACACTGTTTTGTATTTTCCCCACTACTACATTATTATTAACTGATATTTAAAGATCTTGGAAATAAGTTGGTTCCCAAGACATTTGGCAATAATTGTATTTTCTTTTTTTTTTACGATATTTTTTAAGTTCCCCAAAAACACGGAACTCGTTTTGACTTTAAAAATAATTTCAGCATTTTTCTTTTAATTTTAAAATTACATGCAATAACTAAATTGGCAATTTCATATTGATTTGCAATTTACAAAATCAAAATTTACTGTTTGGCCGAAATATTTATGTTCAAAATTCCCTTTCGACTGTATATTTCTGTTGTTTATATGTTTTTTTATGATGAATGTGTCCTAATCTTTGAACTGCTATGCCCGCATCGCCACCGCCGGTGGAACAGGAGCTTCAGCTGCACCTTGGTGTTTTGCAGCAACACGCGGCACTCATGATAGGTGGTGCCACCGCCACTCCCTGCCCCATATGCCACAAAGTAGTGTTCGGGGGCGAAGCCCTAGTAGAGCACATGAAGAACACGCACAAGGACCCCAATGCATCCGGCGTTGCGAGTAAGTTTCAGAGTTCGGCTTTTCAATATTCGAAGGATTGGTTCGTTTGAAAAAAGAACTCCCTCGATCACAAACATCGATAAAGAAGTTCCTTTTTTGAATTCTCTCGAAATTTGAACGTCGATAACGACGGGCCGTTTCAAAATTTAGAAATGGAACGTCATTGACATTCTTTTTTCAATTTGTTTGGGTTTAGTTTTAATTTAGATTTTAAGTATCTCTTTTATTGGATACGTATTTTTCAAAATTGTTGAAACTAAAATGAATGATTTTATTTTAATAATGTTATTGTTAAAATCATTTTATTCTTAATTATGTTACTTTTTTACGTTACAACAGGAGAGATACATTAGCATGTAAGTCGTGTCAAGCCTGGAAGTTTGTAACTGGTGATCGTCTGCGATAAGTCGTACTTATCCAACATTATGTTTTAAAACGATATAAAAGCTTCCAGCTGGCACAAAGCCATGAGGGGTGTTGGTTTCAATATCAACGGTAAAACAAAAACGTATCGTATCCATAAATATTAAACGTTAACTTAATAAATAAGCTTAGAACGCGGTCCGGAGACTAGATGTTATTGTTTAGCATCATTCAGAGGGTAGTATGTTTTGCAAACATTTCTTGCTTGTCCCTGGAAATACAAATTCTTCGGATGGCGTTCTGTCTATATTATCATAACATGTTTTGTGTATGTTTCTAATGGCAGCGTTTTCCTCGTTTTCTATCGTCAATTCTGTTTCATCCAATGTTCAGTTAATTGGTTTCTGTTTTGGTTTTACTTATTGATTTGTTTGAGTTTCATTTGTTTTCGCGTTTTGAGTTTGGTTAGATGAATGTAACATTAAGTACTTCGACGGTGTTTTGTTGGTTGAATGTCTCTTTCATGTGATTGTTGTGAAGAACCCCCATTCATGACATTCCATTTCGAATTCAATTGTTTACTACGACAAATAAAATCATACCCCAATTTACAACGTTACCAACAAGGCAGAGTCTCATCAAAAATATCACTAACAATGGAACTAACCTATTTTTTTTTCTTTTTCCCTCCCCTAACCTACTAACCCCCTGATCCTGGTGACTAGGCCCTCCAGCCACGTCACCGTACCCAGCACAGGCTAAACCTGTTGATCCTTATATAGCAAAGCGACGGACGGCGAACCATCCTTGTCCTGTCTGCGGGAAGCACTACGTCAACGAAGGTTCCCTGAGGAAGCACTTGGCCTGTCATCCGGAGACCCAAATGACCAGTGGACTAAGGATGTGGCCGTGCTCCGTCTGCCAGGCTGTGTTTACGCATGAAAGTGGTAAGTGGGCTGCGATAGATTTTTTATTTTAGCGCTAAAGTGGTCTGATGGCTGATGAAGTTACAAAACTTCAAAGTTGACAGTTAGAAAGAGAAGTCCGATATGGACCTTGACGTCAAAGTTCGAGACACCTATACAGCTGCCATACAAAACAGCGTTATCGCGTGAAGGACAGATATATTTGTTTAAAATAGTTCATTGGTTTTTCGATCAATTTTGATTCTATTTTCACTGTTAGTACCTTTTACATTTTTGTATATTTTGAGATAAACTCAATAGATAACAAATATTTTTTTCACGCATATTCCCTATTATTACGAAAACCCCATCCAAACAGGATCCGTAGTTTTTGAGAAAATCCCGGACATACTATCACTTGGTTAAAAACAATTTAAAATTGAGGCAACGTTCTTAGGATTAGACAAGTAGAGAAACAAGCATTGTACTTAAGTCTTTAGTTAATTATTCCGTAGGTATCTGACTGCATATTTGTCTAATATTGACTTCAGGTCGTATCAGCCAAATATGCAAACACCTTCTCGATAACAGCCAGGCTATAGTTGTTAAAACTTGACAAGGAGATAAATCACAACACGGACTAGCATAAAATGTTTTTGAACCGGAATCGAATCTCGTTCCCGAAGGACATTTATCATAGATGCCGTGAAGCCGCAGGCAAAGCTAGTTATGAATTTATTAAGCAAACAATGTATTTTGGTTTTCTATTCTTCTTTTTGCATTCGCTTCCTTACAATAGGACCAATAAATTTTGAAGCACATCTAATTACACTACAGTTAAAAATATATTTACAGCAATCGTCAGTCTCTATTATGACTTAACATCCTTCTATGCTTCGCTTTTGACAGAGCGGTTGTGTTCACAATGAATTACGTCCAATCGCTGGTGTTGTTGTAATTGCATAATACTCATTTACTATTCTAAATATTGCAGGTCTCTTATCGCACATGGAACACATGAGAATGGAACCGAAGCATCAGTTCGCCGCCCAGTACGTCTTGTCCAGGGCGGCAGCCGAGAGACGAGAGAGGGACATCATCGCCGCCGTTTCGGCCTCCGCCGGAGGGTCCGGCCTCCTGAACCTCGCGCCACCCTCCCCAGCGCACTCAGACTCATCCTCGAACGGACGACTGTCCTCCTCTGCCGGCTCCGAAGCAGGTGTAGCAGTCAACAAACTCACGGACCTACTCAGATCAGCCAACAATGGACACCAAGCATACGGAGATGAAAGAGTCGCAGCCATAGCCGCTGCCGCCGCGAATATGATGGCCCAGCCTGGCGAAGGTGCTAGCGCCGTGCAGGTAGCCGCTGCCAACCTGGTATCCGCGATGAGGCAGCAACTCGCCAGAGAACCACCCCCGGCTCAACCACCTGCAGAAACACCGCCAGCACCCTCTGAAGCCGCACTGAGAATCCAACAAGCAGAGGCTCTCCTTCGAAGTCAGGCCGAAGCGCTGCGACTTGCTGTCTCCCAAGCCGCTGCGGCCCACGGCAACGAGGCCGCCAGTCCTTTAAGACACAATGGAGGCTTTCCTCCGCAACCGCCAAACGATGGAAGTGGACAGATATCACCTGAACTAGTAGAAGCATTCAGAATCGCACAGGAACAGCGACTAGAGCAGGCTTTAAGATTGCATGATCCAAGAATGTTGGGTTTTAATCTACCGTCGCCGGTGCAACAGGCGGCGCAGCAGGCAGCTCAGCAAGCCGCCCAGCAGGCAGTAGCTGCTCAGCAGGCAGTCGTCGCTCAGCAACAGGCTGCAGCTCAGCAGGCTGCTCAACAAGCTGCTCAGCAGGTAGCGCAGCACGCAGCCCAAGCCGCCCAGCAGGCCGCGCAACAGGCCGCGCAACAGGCCGTCCAGCAACAACACATGCAGGCTGCACAAGCTGCCCACGCCGCTCAAGCTGCACAGCAAGCAGCTCAACAAGCTGTCCACCTCCAGCAAAATCCTCAGCCATGAAAATTCAGCTATTACTAATCCGATGCGATTTCGACGCAATAGATGTAATTTAGCACGTAAAGCTTAGTGAAAAATTATAAAAGGGAAACTTTTGTATTTTTTGGATGAAAAATTGTTTTTCGGCCGGAGTTTGTACGAAATCGCCTCTGATTGGTAATTCGTAATTAATTTGTTATTTTACCGAGTTAGTTTTGGACTCTAAAAGTGTTTTACGTTTAATTTTAGCCGGAAAAAGTATACAATTATGAAAAAAATAAAGTAATAACATTAATTTAGATAGAACTAACTGTTGTAAATAGGGAAAACTTTTAGCGGAATCAAATTTTACTGTAAATAAAATAAAAAAGTACCTAAAATTAGTCGAATGAATGATCAAAATGGAACAAAAACTCGCCCGAACAAGTAATTAGATGTAGAGTTACGACAAATAATATTACAGTGCAATCTTCTATTATTTGTTTGGTTATAGTTGAGTGTTTTATTAGGAATATATATTTATTTTATTAGCTTTACCACAGAGCAGTGAATTTCTTAGCTTAGTACAAACTTTTGGATGTGCCAAACAGGTTTAAGCACGTTTTTATCGCATTTAGCGACGGTTTATTGCAATATAATTAGTTGCATTATGTTTCCATAGGATATTTTTATTATTATTATTATTCAATTTTTAATCATTATTTTTATTAATCTTTTCACGCAATAACACGTCTTATGCTAGTCACGTTTTGAACGCACAAAATAATTCTATTTAACAAGAAATAAATTTTATTTTAACTTTTTTATTTTCATTTCAAAATTATTCTTATTTCTTGGCGTATTTTATTTTTAAATGCCATATTAGATATTAATTATGTAAATATCGTAGCACTTTACGTAAATGTTGATGCTTTTGTTTTATATATAACTTAAAAATAACCGTTTGTTTTAACATTATACGATTATTTTTAACGGAATATAATTATTTACAAAATGATTTGTATAGTTGTATATATAAAAATATTCATTATTTTTTCAGAAGACTGCCGTTACTTATCTTTTGTATGTAAATAAATCAAAATGGAATTGTAATTGATATATAGAAATAGCGATTTTTCACTGAACTTACAGTCAACAGGACATTATTGGACAATTACCTATTGTTAATTGGACTAAACGTCGAAGTAAAATAAAAGTAAGATCCAATAGTAACTTTCGACGACAATAACTTTGAGTAGACGAACTAAAACACAAGACATTCTTTTCACCACGGATGTTCATACAGCCCAAATACTTACATTTTTTAATTTAATTTTAAAACAAGCATAATTAAACAGCAATAGCCCAGAAATCATTTCAAAATGATTAATAGTTGCACTCTGCAATTATAAAATCATTATCAATAAACTTAATAATGCATACAGTTGCCACAATAGATTTATAGTTCACAATTGCAAAATATCCCCCAATTCTGAAAAAATCTGGAGGATTTCTTGCAATTTCAAATTTAAGAGAATGTCAAGTGTTGCCGAATATTAATTCTTTTTAATATTATCAACATGTATTATAATAAGGGACAATTTATGTGAACAAAATGAATGTATTTTATTTCGTTCATACAAGTTGTATTATACGTATAATCGTAACATAGGTAAGGTAAAAATAAGCTGATTTTAATGTACGTAATTATTTCATTCTTGAATTAATATTGGTATTTTCGTGCAGTGATCTACACTCCATCAAAAAGTGTAGTTAATGTTACTGCTGCGTAATATCAATGTAAATAGTAAAAAAAATCAATGCAATAGCCCAAAAATCATTTTTATTTCCGTATCGTGTTCTTATTTTCGAAGAAGCAAGGAGTTTTAATTGATAAATAATTTCTTACACTTAATTTCAGTTATGAAATACACAACTTTTCGGCGAAGATTTATTTATTGTTTTGGTGCGGACAGGCAAGTTACATCGAGACGCGAATGGTTACCCGATACCTTATACATATGTTTTCTAGGAAACGTGAGCAAAAATTCAATTATATTGGACGAGAAAACGATTTTGACTGATAATAAACCAAAAATATGATAATCGCAATAAAATTCCAAGTGAACGGATCGCTATTTATGTAAAAATGTCCTCATAAATTTAATATATAAATAAATTAATATAACAACAAAAGAAGTTCCTATGAATATTGTATAAAAGGTATTGTTTTAAATTTAGGTCTTAGTAGAAGGAAAAATTTATGAACGTTTGGTATTTTTAAAGTTATAATTAATGAACCATCATGTTAGGGAACTTAACTCGAGGGTGTCGAGTTGTACAAAAATAAAAAAAGCACGGATCGTGAATCCTAACATTAGATTTTTAGATCAAAAGTTACGTTTCCAAGAAAGTGTTCATGTCGCATCGTGTTTCACATTTTTGTGCGGCGTACTTCATTGTAAAAATATTTATAAAAAAATATTCAAGCTGTATTTTCGAGACGGTAAAATTTAATTATAAGAATTTTTTGATTAAGATACAAAAATAAAATGAAAAAATAGTGTTTAGGTATTGACGCCACACAAAAATGTGAATGAAAACGTATTTTCTGTGATCATCGAAATGGAATAGTTATAACAGATCGTGTCTGCGAGTTGTCAGAGGTTACTTTTAAGTTTTCGACGGTGAATTTTTTTAACGTTATTACGGAAAAAAAGGTTAAAAATGTTTTTCTACATTTATTTTATGACGAAAAAATTCCGTAGTTAAGCAGTGTACATTTAATATAATGCCTAATTAACAGTAAAGGCGATGTACTGGATCGCCGATACGGAGTCAAAGAATATTACATTTGTTCACATTTGTAATATTTTTGGCTGTTTTTTAGTATCAATAGTACTGGATTCAGTTGACGTCATTTCACATGCAGAGATTAGTCTGCATGAATCTCAATTTTTAAAATGCGCTGTCAGTTTTTATATGGATACGACGCCTTACAATGTTGTAGTTTAATTGGCTATGAATTAATTATAAAGTTACATTATTGCGTTATTTAATTGTTTTGTTACTAGAAAAATTCGTTGAACAACGTTTTTGTGTAGCTTTTTTAATGTTCGATAAAGTTGACATCGTTGATTGTTTTTCTTCGGGCACTAAAAAAGTGATTAGTAAGTACTTACATATTGTTCTAACATCTGAACATTGAAATCGCGACCAACAACTTGCGATTACATTACATTTTTTATTTCAAAGTTAAGGGAAAAATATTATCAACTGCTGGTCTAAAGAATTTTTGAACTTTCAAAACTTGCTGCATCAAAATAATATTGGAGCAACATTTTGCTTATCCTTGTATAAAATGCATCACATAGAAAAATCATTACAAAAATCAACTATTTGGATTGACTCGAGATAAACTTTATGATTTGGGTTTGGGTAAAATAAATTAGATGAGTGAAAATTTAAAATGAATGATTGTATGTTCAACACATTTTGGTGAAAGATGAAAATAAACAAATTGTTGTGAAACTCTAAAAGAAAATTAATCAAACATGTGTGATCGATACATTTTATGCAACAAAACAAAAATGTTGCACCTAAAAACTTACCAGCTACAACAATTGATAATATTTTTCAAAATTGTTAAGTTTTTAAACAATGAATTGCTGTTGATTTGAATTAAACATCCTTATTGACCGTTAAAGTTATTTAATTTGTCGCTTGTTCGTTTAAGTGTTCTGTACTTCAGCTTGTTTTATGACATATTTAGCTAAATATACATCATTAATCATAATATTATTAAGTGTAGTCAGGATAGCCAGGTTTTCAATTTAACTCACAATAGTAGTCGTATATCTTAATGTATCGTAAGTTAGCATAAATAATGTAATGTAATACCAGAAACTATTCATAAATAAACGTTTCAAAGTGTTTATTTATAAATGGCTGAAAATATAATATAAAATAAGCACTAAAACTGCATTTTTTTATATTATACCGTAGTAAACAACGAATAAAAAACAAAATAAATACAAAAAAAATATCAGCGTACTTAAACGTCATAGATAATGGAATCTAATTACCTATTGGTGTTTTGACGGGAATTTATTACAATGTCCCGTTCTTGCGTCGTATCCATTTTAGTAATAAACATATTTCTAAGAAAAAAATATGCAATCATCAACAATTTTCGAATAGTATTTTTACAAAAATAATGGTGTTCATTTTCAGTTAAGCCAGATTACAAAAATATGAATATACATTTCAGAAATCGAAGTAAAATATGTTATTTTTTAATGGGGTAAAATTTAAAACGGGTTTCAATACAAGGGAAACTGGTAATTCAACCACTGACAGCGCATTCATTTTTGTCTACTTTATTCTATTGCCTAGCCTCTGTAATGTCACATAGGGCATTTGCGTTGTTACAAACGTTTTGTTACATTATCGTTAACATTACTCTGTTTTTCGCAATAACTTTACCCAATTGGTGTAATTCTAGTCTTATCTTTTATATCCTTAAAAATAATGTCGTGATTGATCAAAAAATGTTGTTGTAGGTACGTTTTTGGAAACCGTAAATTGTAAAAATTAAAATGAAAAACTTGTATAAATCAAAATTATTGTAACTACAATATATTTCGGCGTAAATATTGTAAAATTCAAAATGTTTAGACGTTAGAAATTTAAATTTACGGATTAGGTAGAAGTCAAAATTCGTGTTTGGCATGCTGTATTTAAACTTAAAAAAGTAAAAATTAAACAAAATTGTAAATAAAGTTTAGAAATGTGATGTGACGATATTATTGTACCTAATCGATGTTTAGGCGAATAAACATACATGTTGGATATTTCTTATTAATCCTCTTATGTAACGAGTGTTCACGACAGCTGATAACTTTTTGTTTTATTATTTTTTAATTTTAATATTATTTTTATTATTATTTCTCGTGTATAGAGTTGTACCCTATAATTTTAAGTTTAGTAATTATTAAAAATTATTAATATAAAATGATGCCATGTTTTAAGTAATTATTTTAGATTTACTCGATGTGTTTATTAAATATTATATTTTTTATAAAAGTTATTATTTTTTTTGTACTCGATATTTAGTCAAAATAAGAACTGCTATGTAATTTATAGTTAAGTTTAGCGTTGTTATGTTAAGCAATATTTTTTTAGTTATTACATTTTATTGAACAAATTTAATTAACCCATTAATTTTATTGTGAAAAAAATATAATTTTAACAACGGAAAATGCTTACTGTGTCATTAAATTGAGAATAGTGACTATTATTGCCGAAACGGTTAGCTATAATTATTTTAAAAAATAAAAAGGATGATTCATACGTGCGTTTTTCTTTGAATCCTTGTCACTATTTTTATTACTGTAAATTATTATATCGAGTTAAAATCATATAAATTGTCTCAAATGATAAACAGTTTGCAATAGTAGAATTTAAATAGTTTTTGGTAATTGAAAATCATCAAATACAGGTAGCGCCATCTGCTAATGAGTAGCAGAACTGAAATTTAAATTGGTCCTAAAACTCGTCCTTATTAGATTCTTGTTAGATTCAGAGGTCAAAATAACTGCTAAAAGTGATCAATTACTTATATTTTTCAATACAAATAATGACCTAGGTCCATAGAAATGTGAAAAACAAAACAAATGGTTGTTTTTCACTACTTTAAATAATGTAAATTTATTAGAAATGTTGAGCCACTAACATCCCAAGAATTAAAACTTATTACTTAAAGTGGAAAAGTGTTTGTATAATGATAATAAAATCTTTTACGATTCAGAAAATTATTCGACCGAATGAAAACTACACTATTGCTGAGTAACGGCCATTTTCACCAAGCCAAACTGATCGCGATCAGCGTAAAAACCACGTTTATGAGCTGTCAGTGTCACTATTTTTCTATGGAATATTGACGCTGACAGCTCTTGAACGCGGTTTAGATGTACTGATCGCGTTCAGTTTCATTGGTGAAAACCGCTCTAAGTAGGTACCTAATTAAAAAAAACCGGCCAAGTGCGAGTTGGACTCGCGCACGGAGGGGAGGGAACTAAATGTATCAACAGTTTTATAGCATGAAAGCAAATCATTCCCGCAACGAGAAGCTGCGAATTTGAAACTTCCACGGAAGATTTCTTCCCGTGTAGATCCCAAATAATGGATTCATTTCATGTTAGTTTGGCAGTTTGAGTTATTTATACTTTGGTAATGTTCGTCAAATCGTTGAGCTGTTTAAAGTTTTGAGTTTGATCTACTCGATAACTGACAAATGCTCGCACTGTCTGGACAGGTCCACTGACATCTGTACGGTATTTTCCTCAAAATGCCACCTCAGACATGAACCTACATTCTTCTCATATGATTTGATCAGTATCTGCGCATTTTAAGGACTTAAAAAGAGATTTTGACCTCTGAGTTTGTTTCGCTGTTTCTTTTCAGGGTAGTAAGCTAGGAAACAGCGTCCTCATCAAGCTTAAAATGATCAAAAAAGGTTGACGTGTTAAAGTGGTAAAAGGTAGACCGATGAACTGATTAGGGGCCGAGGGTAGCCAACGGATGCAACACGTACAGGACCGGTTCTTGTGGTGGGGGAGGCCTATGTCCACCAGTAGACGACCCTCGGCTGATAATATGATCATGAAGATGAATTACTCAGTCACCCCGGAGTCTGTTGATTGAAAAATCCAATAACACTTGCCCTACCCGGGAATAGAACCACGGTCACGAAAATTAGCTTGTTTGGCAAACTGCCATCTCTTAGAAATTTCTGGAACAAATCAAGAGAATGTTTTGTTTAACCACGTGAAACTTGGACAAGCGCCATCTAGCTTTGAATATAGACACTACGTTAGCAACATGAAGAATAACATTTTCTAAACAGTGCCATCTGTTGATCAGTCGTAGTACTAGTGACATTCTAAACTTACAACGCCATCTGTGACAATCAGTTTGTACTACTAATAACACTGGTTGACTTAACATTTTGGGAACCCATTGCAATCTTAACGTTTTTGCTGGTCTAAATGTTTAACTTACAAACACAAAGATGGCACTGTAAGCGGTTTTGTTATAACAATTTTATTTTCTGAATAATTTTAGAGGTACTTCAAGGAAGTACCTTTAAATTTTATTTCACTTCCCTTTGGTAAGTACATAGACTTATATGGTAAGTATGTGAAACAGGGAGACCCGCTATCGCCAAAGATCTTCATTGCTGTCTTACAAAATATAATGAAAGACCTAGACTGGGATCAAAAAGGAATAAATATAGATGGGAATAACCTCAGTAACCTGAGATTCCCCGACGATATAGTACTTTTTGCTAAGTCATCAAAACAACTTCAGGAAATGCTGATAGAACCAAGCGCTGTTAGCGAAAATATTGGGCTACAACTTAACACCTCAAAGACAAAGATAGCTACCAACGGCCCTAAAGATATCATAAAAATAAGCCGAACAACAATGGAGTACGTAGAGAGCTATAGGTACATACCTTGGAAAACAAATTTCATTCCAAAACACAAGACACCTAGACGAAATAGAAAGGCGCATTAACATGACGTGGAAAAAATACTGGAGTAACAAGGAAATATTAAAATCAAAACTCCCAATAAAACTAAAGAAGAAAGTGATGGATTCGAGCCTCCTGCCCTGCTTAACATACGGTGCCCAAACCTGGATCTTTAACAAAAAAAATATGTCAAAAATACGCGCTTGTCAACGGGCTATGGAGAGGAGCATCCTCGGTATAAAAATTTTAGATAAAGAAAATTGTGAAAAAATAAGACAAAAGACCCAAGTGATAGACGCACTGAAACATGCACTACGTTTAAAATGGAAATGGGCAGGACACATCGCCCGCTCCTCTGCAGACAGATGGGTCAAGCGAGCAACCATTTGGAAGGGCCCTGGATGTCCTGGAGCAAAAAGAAAAAAGGGCAGACCAACAGCTCGCTGGGTCGACGACATACCAGAAGTAGCTGGAAGAAACTGGGTGAAAACAGCTACCGACAGGAAAAAATGAAAGGCCCCGAAAGGGGCCATGACATATTTAGCTTATATTATTTATACTTAATGTACTTTTTCCTAACGGTAACAGATGTTTTTGGATTAATAAAGGCTTTATTATTATTATTATTTCCTTTATTCTTTTGTACAATACATATAAATTACATTTTTAAATATTAAAATACAAAGTTATAAAAATATTTAAAAATATAAAAAATAGTAGCCCACCGGTATCGGGAACAGGGTCCAAGCTACCGGCGGTCAGGGCTCCAGCGAGAGGAACCTCCTAACAATCCGAGCCGTGTCCAGAAGTACTGCTTTCTGAATCAAGCCCTTGATCCAGCTGCCTAACGAGAGCCTCCTGAGGTGTTGGTCGAGGCTCATGGCTATTAAGCCGTTGGCTGACACGACTATCGGTACAATGATTGCCGAATTCACATCCCACATGTCGACAACCTCGCGAGCCAAGTCAAGATATTTTATTTGTTTATCTTTCTCGGCTTTCACGAGGTTCTCGTCATGTGGGACGGTTATATCTACAATCATTGCGCGCCTCTCGATTCGGTCTACCACCACTATATCAGGCTTATTTGCAAGAATAGTCCTGTCAGTGATGATGGACCAATCCCAGTACAGTGTGATACTGCCATTATCGAGAACTGGGTCGGGCACATACCTGTAGTACGGCACCTCCGATTCCACAAGACAGTATTTCAGAGCAAGTTGCTGATGGATAATCCTGGCTACAAGGTTGTGTCTATGCAAGTACTCTCCGTTAGCAAGACGAGAACAACCAGAGATAATATGGCGAATTGATTCTCCCGGACGGTGACATGCCCGACATATGTCAACCGTGCCGTCCTTCACAATAAATCTCCGGTAGTTTTTCGTCATGATAACTTCGTCCATAATTGCACAGACAAAACCTTCGGTTTCCCCAAAGAGGTCACCAAAACGTAGCCAGGCTACGGACGCTAACTGATCCACATCGGGCCCGTGCAGGGCCCGGAAAAAGCGTCCGTGAAGTTCCTTGCTCTGCCATACCGCCCTGCGATCGTTAGTGTCAAGCACCGCAGGTTTGCGCCAGTTCTCATTTGCCAAGGAGAGCGGGGTGAGTCCCTTGTCCACCGCCACTACATCTCGATGCATACCCACGTCGACAGCTAGGAAATATTCCCTGAGACTGCATATCTCGCGATTGTGGAGAGTCTTAGCATTTAAAAAGCCTCGACCTCCACACTTTCGCGGGATATACAGTCTCATTACCGACGACCGTGGGTGATGCATTCGATGTGCAGTTAGCAGTGTACGGACCTTTCTATCCAGGGCGTCAAGTTCCGTTTGAGTCCATTTGAGTACGCCGAAAGAGTACATCAATACCGGCATGACCCATCCGTTGAAAGCGCGCACCTTGTTTCCGCCCGATAGAAGGCTGTTAAAGACCTTCTTCAGGCGACCAAAGAAGCGCTCCTTCAACGAATGCTTCATGTCAGTAACACTGATGCCTAACGCTTCCGACATACCCAAATACTTGTAAGTTTCGGTTGGAGAGAGGGATCTCAGGTTTATGAAATCCGAGAGTTGACATCCCACGGATTCCATAATCTCTCCACGCTTTACATGCATGACCGCACATTTGTCCACACCAAACTCCATCCTGATGGCACTACTGAAAGTTTCAGTTACCTTCAGTAGCTCCATCAGTTGCAGATTATTGGGGGCAAAGAGTTTCAGATCATCCATGTAAAGGAGGTGAGATATAACCTGACCACCTCTCTTCAACCGATAGCCTAGTCCTGAATTCTCCAGCAATGTGCTGAGAGGATTCAAGGCTAGGCAAAACCAAAGCGGACTCAAACTATCGCCCTGAAAAATACCCCGCTCGATCCTTACCGGTTCGCTATTCCTTTAGATATTTCGACATCCTGGATAGCGAAGGACTGTCTTCCATTGCCCCATACAAGACGTCAGGAAGGTGCGTAGCGTTGCATCAATTTTATACAATTCTAGCACCCTCATGAGCCATGTATGAGGCACCGAGTCATAGGCCTTCTTATAGTCTATCCAACATGTCGACAGATCCTTTCGGGAACGTCGAACCTGTTGGCTAATGGCCGTATCAATGAGGAGTAGCTCCTTAGCACCGCGGGACCCATTCCTACACCCATTTTGAGAGGCAGACATGATGTTATTGCTGCTTATGTGATTATTAATTTTAGCTCTCAAAATGGATGTAAGAACTTTATAGACCGTTGGCAAACATGTTATCGGTCTATAGTTTTTGGGTTCCGCGGTGCTACCAGATTTATGGAGTAGGTGGGTATCTCCTGTCAAAAGGAATTCGGGCAGCGAGCCAGACTCCAAGGCAGTTTGGAACCGAGATGCCAAACAAGCATGCGACCTTTGTAACCACTTAATCCAAAAGTTGTGCAGTCCGTCCGGCCCTGGAGACTTCCAGTTAGGCAGCGGACGGACTGCACGGGCTACATCTTGGGGGCTGATTGTAATTGCCCCCATTTCTGGTATTGGGTCGCATGCTCGTTATTATTATTATTATTATGTGGTAGGTACTCAGTTATCTGAGAAAATAAATTTGTTCAATTATAACGGCTTCGCTGGTTAAAGAGCTGATCTAACAGGTCTCTTGATCATATCTCTTGTCGTGCAAAATGATTTCCAGTTTATTTATTGTTTTGTTTATGTTCTTTGTCACTCGATAGTGTCAACTAAGAGCGGATTTCACCAATGAAACTAAACGCGATCAGTCATCAGATCATCAGATCTGTAAATATTCCATAGAAAAGTATTAAGCTCATAAACGTGGTTTATTCGCTGATCGCGTTCAGTGTCATTGGTAAAATTTGCCCTTAGTGTATTGTTCAGCAGTGGTACCTAATGGTCGAATTCGTAAACGCGGAGTAACTTTTTCATTGAGGAATAGGCTTGCTCTTGACCTCGATCACGCGGCACACCTGATGGAAAGCGATGGATGAGATCTATGATGATTGTTAACTTTTACTTTGAAGGCAGAAAGGTTATGTGAGGAAGGGAACTTAGACGCTGGCAGAGGGTTCAACACTTTGGCTGTGCGCATAATAAATGTGGAGGAGAAGCGCTGAGTACGATTAGTCGGGATATCGACCAAGTGCGGATGGTACCCAGTAGTACCTATATCTGGTGTTCCGGTCATCATCATCATCATCCTCATATCGGCCGAAACACGTCCACTGCCGGACATAGGCCTCCCCCAAATGGGGGCGGTAGGTTGCCATAATCGTCACGCTTGGCAGACGGGTTGGCGATCGCAGTGTAGCTGTAGCAATGTACCTACAGAGAATGCTGCTGCCCATTCTCTAGTGAGTCCCTTAGGTTTCCAATTAATGATATGATCGATAATGATTCCGGTCGGTAGGTACTAAAACGGCGATGGTGGGATCAGGTCAGGCTTGCTCCTGATGACCCCGTACCCTGAAACATACATAGCGGTGGGCATGGCCACATTGCTAGAAAAACATGCCCACGCCCTGCAGTCGACGTCTTTCAGTTGGAATGATGATGACAATGATTTATATTATGAATAGATTGAATATAAAATTATGTTGAAAGCAATCAGCTGCGATCTTTTTTTTTTAGGTAAATAGGTACTTACCTAAAAAAAAAAGATTGCAGCTGATTGCTGATGAAGTCATTTATTATAGTAGATATTCGATGATTTTACATACGTGAAATCATCAAATACCGTACCGACACTAGATAAACCAGTCAAGTACAAAAAAACTCGCTGACAATGTATTGGCGATGCAAAGATTCTAACTAGCGCCGCTAGTGTCGAAATAGTGAAGCTGTCTAAGAACGACACTTTGACAGTTTTCGCACAGCGTTGCCAACGTGTGGGGGATTCCCCAAACTGCAGGGAATCTCAAGATAGATAGGGATTTTGACTTAGATTTTCGGGGAATTGAATAAATTGGTGTTGGCAACACTGCAAGTGTCGTTCTTATGCAACTTTTAAAATTCGCCACTAAAGGCGCGCGCGTAGTCTTTGCATCGCCAATAGCGGGGCAACTGCAAGGATGTATTTATCGACCTTAGCGACAACGAAGTGTTGTACATATTATTGTGGTTCTAGGTTCGATTCCCAGAATGTGAGCTGTGTTATTTTCATTCATTTATTTGGGAAAATAAACGGTAACACAACCTAGTTTTACAAACAATTTGGGTAAAAGAGTGAGACAAAAATGTGAAAACAAAAATATTATCCACAAATTAAAAAAATATTTTATAAATGCGACGCGTGCACTTACAATAGTCTAAGTTGTAACGTTTAAAAAAAATACACGAAGTGTTAACTGTGAGGTTAAATTAAATAGGCTTGCAATGAAAGAAAAATAGGAAATTTTATACATTCAATAATGATCATTAATGTTTTATTGGGTCTTTCATAAGGAATTTCGTGGCAGCATCCCGGAATCAAGATTAGTAGCAGTGCGGTAGCGGTGCTATTTGATGGCATAATCTCGCATCCTAATAAGTAGGTACATATATGGGACTTACACATACCTATCTATCTGGCGAAATATGACGTGTACAAAGTCTGCTGAACCTATCAGGAAATAAATACGTGATGTTAGGTATTTTATATGTGATAAAAATCTATGAATAGCTTGGCATTTTCATAGAACGTTTAGATACCTGCCTACCCCATTTAATTACAAAGAAAAAAAACTCACCGACAATGAATAGCGGGGCAACTGCAAGTTCTGATGTAGTATCGACCATAGCGCCGCCAACGAAGCGTGATAATTATTATAATATTAAATAAATCGCTTGTGTTCGCGAAAAAACTGTGCCGGTATACATTGAGACTGTAGGCTGCTGCGGTGTGAATATGAGGTAGCGTAGAGTGGATGCGATGGATAGAAAGAAAAAAGAAAGAAGGAATAAACATTTATTTAGCACAAACTTAGGGGGCACATGACAATACGTTTACAAAAAAATCATAAAGAACAATACTAAATTCTGATTTTAAACTTTAAAAGAGTTTCGGTAGAATTTTTTTCTTTAGAACTCTGCACTCTACAGGCTCTTACCGCCAACTGGAATTCTCTGTCTTGCTAGTCAAGATTGAATGGGTTACCTACTTACACAGAACTTCTCTTCTTCTAAAATTTCGACTGCAGTTCCTGTTAGTTCTCTCATAAGGCCTAAATATAATCTCTCGCTGTCTTGAGAATTACCTAGCTTTTTCCAAGCGTCAGATTTTCTGGCAACGTACCCTTAACGACTGTCAAAGATATTCAAATGACAGCGGGAGCAATGACTTAACGTTCAATCCGAGGCATGGAGGAGTCTTGGTGTGTAATAGATGGTAACCCATCCACCGACCAACCTCGGCAAGCTTGCCTAACCGGGAAGATCGGCCCATGTAGTAGTAGTTAGTTAGCCACGAGCTGTTTGCCGATAACCTTAACGCGATAACGATATCGCCATTTTTCTTCAAAGCGATTTCCCGCATTATTCTTTTTCGTGTCAGTTTCTCTGTATATTAATTTTTCTAGCTCTTTTGCTACTTCCATAGATTCGTAAGTGGCGAAGAAGAAACTGCTTTGGCTGCAGGTCAAGGCATAGAGGTCAGAAATCAATAATTCTCTTTATTTTGTGCGCCATGTCCACACAACGCACCGAGACGCAACGTTCGCGTGTCTCGCTTATCACAAAGAATACGTTAACTGCACTTTTTCTACTCCAACTTTTTCACATCGGCGATATGTAATTTTCATTCCTCAATGCCGCTTTTTCACCGCACAGGGGCGCCTAACTCGATATTTTTTAGAACTCGCTTCTTTTTTATTTTGACACTACGATTACTTCTTTTTGCAATGCTGAATCGAGTGCTGTTTTTTTGTGTGCCGTAGGAACCACGATGACTATGATTTGATAATTATGTGTTTATATTTTTTCCGCGTTCAACGATTAGTTTTTAGCGTATGAATGTTTGTTTTCAATGATTTTTACTGTGGTTTCACGTGACAATTGAGTGTTTAACGTTTTTCTTTTGTATTTGTAGTTTGTGGTAATTTGTAAGTGACACTTCAATGCGATTGATGCGTTCAGTTTTATTTGTTGAGTGATTGATTTGTTGCTGCTAACAGTTTTATTTTTTTATTGAATTTTTGTCATTTGTGGTTATTGTTTTGGCAAGTACGCGTTCATAAATCGTTGTGCTTTCATAATTTTGACGTGAAGATGTTAATCGATGTAATTAATTTATTAATATCCCAATTTGACTGAATTTGATTTTTTTTTGTTTCATAATTTTCGTGAATCAATCAACATCAATACTGATGAAGACACACATCATTTAACACTTCACTCACACACTAAAAAAGGATTAAAAAAAAAACTTTATTTTTTTCTCAACAAAGGTTCACGATCCCTGCTATCTCCCGCGCCCAGATAACCACGGTCTATGGTTTTCTAACAAATAAGTGTATTGCCATCGGCTATTAAAATCTTGGCTTTAATTAACTAGAAAAAAAACAACCCCTTTTGCTTGAAAGCGCTTCATTCTCAACTTTAATGTTAGAGCGAAAAATAATAATTGCAAAAGTGCAGTTACGCTCTTATGGAGGTAGAACGTTAGTAGGGAATGAAGGGTAATGGCATTTAGTTGTTCTCTTACTTATTTTTTTTTGCTTTTAATTACAGTATATAGTTTCTATTAAGATTGTTTAAAGGTTTATTATCACGCCAACTCTTTGAACAGTGTGGGCATTGGGTGAGAAAATACTAACCTATAGTCTTAACAACAGTCGTGTATTAATTTATTTATTGTATCAGATGGTTAAGTACGATTAATATTTATTAATTAAGTTGTTTTAAGTAGGCTGTATATTTTCGTCTGTGTGGGTCAAAGATTTATGGCCGTGACACATCTTTCTACAACTTGATTGAAGGGAATTAATTTTTAATGAGAATTACTTACAGGTGAGCCTCTATTATATCAAAATTATAAGATTATGCACCGAGGGATACAGCAGTTTCTTATGTCACGGGCGTCATATTGAATTCCGAACGCAACATAATGAAGGATTTGAGGGTTATCTACCGAAGCAGCGAAGCGATAGGGTGTTAATACAAAAATCCTGAATGCAAAATAAACTTGCAAAATAAATATAATTTACAATTATTTTATCATTAAAGATCTCCAAATGACAGCCGTGACCAACGGCTTAACGTGCTTTCCGAGGCACGAAAGAGTCTCGGTATATTAAGATGGTCACCCATCCACAGACCAATCTCGGCAAGCGTTGCTTAACCTTGAAGATTAGCCCGTGCGGCTGTCATAATTTAGCCATGAGCTCCTGTATTTAAAATTAGTCATTTAGCTTTAATTATATTAGTTTTACATCACTATAGGCAAAGGCAGTTTTTGAGGTTTAGCAAATCCAGTTATGTGTTTTCTCCTTAATTATAATAGCTTAACATTGAAGCAAGTCCTGTCCTACTGAATCGAAATACGCTATGATCAGTGTTCATGATTTCGCCAATGTTTTTTTTATTGAGAAATGGGCTAGCTCTTGACCTCGATCACGCCTGATGGAAAGCAATGGATAAGGTCTATGATGGAGCGAGCGTGCCCAGAAAATACCTTTAAAGCACTGGTACTCCCACGCGTCGACGAAACATAGCAGGCTGCTTGACGTCGGACTCCGGTGGGAGGGTGGTCGCGGCCCAGGCGGGCGTTAGCCGCAAGCGAAGGATTGGTATCATAAGGTGAGACTGTCCAGGATGCGCCGAGCGCTCGGTTCAGTTGAGTTTTGTGAGGTTCCAGTCTTTGTTTGTAGGCATCACAGGACCTGTGTGTAGAGAAATGCCCGCTGTGAAGGAGCAGTCCTTCACAGTATGCATTTGTCTCAACTGATTTCTTTAACACAGTACATACAATCCTACGAGTACATCAATCAGCCTGATTTAAAATACTCCTAAAATAAGGTAAGGATAATCAATGGACATTGTAAAGACCACACATTCTACTATCCAACAATCTTGAGAGACCTCGATGGTTAATAATAACAGCCGCACGTTTCAAGGTAAAGCAACGCTTGCCGAGGTCAGTACATAGATGGGTGACCACCTTAACTTAATTGAACTAGATGATTCTACTACCCATCAAATTACTAACTATACGGCAGATGAACTTCTAAGTAATCAGTAGTAAAATTATAATATCATAATTATCTCAAATGTATCAACATTATGCAAAACTTGACCTAACCTAAAACCGGTTCGATTCCGTCTAAAAACCGATAAAAAACGGCAAAAAGAACCGCCGTAGACGGTTTTTTCATTAAAACGAACAATATTATTATCGTACTAATTAAAAAAACCTTATTTATTTTTAGGGTTCCGTGGGAGAATTTTGTAAACGCGTGAATTTATGCCTTGTTTCCTGTTTTGTAGGTACTTAGTGTTTGCTAATGATCATTATAAATAGTTCGTGTTGGTAAAGATTGCTATCAGTCAGATCTAGTCTTAACTATTATATGTACTAAAAGGGGAAATATTGTATGTTTTTGAAGGGGAATAATCTCTGAAAGTACTGATCCGGTCACTAAAAATCTAATAGAAGAAGGAAAAAGTATTTATTTGCTACAAAAACGACACATTCATTAGTGGATTTTGCACTAAAACCTAAACGATAATTTTAGTTCTAAGATTATGTTAGTAAAGACAAGTAATAAATTAAATAAGAATAAAAATAAGAAATGTGAGTAAGTTTTACAAATTAGAGCAGATGCATTTCTTGGTTGGGGCAAGAAGGCTTCCACTCAGCATATTGCTGTGTCGTGAGAACCCTAAGCACCGCGCTGATTTTCAATTATCGTCTATTAATAGAGAGCTATGTATCACTTAAATTAATTGACTGGGCCATTAGTGTGGGACGCTACTTGTGTTGATACTCTTGCACCATCCCATCTTCTCAGCTCTTCGTGCTGCGCTGGCGCTGCCGCTGCGACTGCGGAGAACCTCAATCGGCGGAAATATAATAACCTTGTTGGTAGTTATATTTTTGAGCCGTTTGGGGTTGAAACTCTCGGGGTCGTGGGGTCCGAGTGTTCATTAGGTACTTGTTTAAAGATCTGTCAAGACGCTTAGTTCTCACTTCGCGTGAACCTAGGGCTGGCTTTTACCTCGGACAAAAGATAAGCATTGCCATACAACGTGGCAATGTTGCCAGCCTTTTGGGTACATTACCAGTGGCCTGCGATGCGGAGGAATTTTTCGACGCCATGTTTTTTATTTAAGTTTGTATATAGTAATAGTTGTGAAAATTTGAATAAAGAAACACTACAAAGTATAATATATATGTCGCAGCCAATTAGCTTAATTAGCCGTTTAATTGGTTGCCTAGCCTTTTCATTACAATGTTCCGATTTTTCAGCGATCTGATCTTTTGTTCAATAACGTTTGATGACTTGACCGTGTCACTTATGTCGCTGATTAAAAGGCGCAGTTCAATGAAATGGCTAGGCTTTTAATGAAACGGCTGATCAAGCTAGTTAGCTGCGACATATATATTTAAACTCAATTCACATAAGTGGTACACAGGCCGACATAATATAACAAGGCATTCTCTACCAGTCAACCTAACGCCCACACTGAGGTTAACAAGAAATACAGATTTAAAATAGTAATCGGTTTCCTAATCTTTACGTTTCTAACCGAAACAATACCAATTTATTGCAAAATAACTTATTATTAAAACCAGAAACAAACAAAGAAAACATGTCTATTAAAGTCTCCTTAAACCATAGACATTCATCATAAATTCATTGTAATTCCTTTTAATAGGTAAAAGGAATTGCCTGCTTGTCTATTACGCTCGACTGCTCATAGAACGTTAAGCAGTTACCATAGATTTACATTGTACTTTTGAACGTAGATTATGGTAAATAGAGAATATTATGGTTTTCTATTTTTAGGATGGAAAAATGAAAAAAAAAACCAAGTATCTAATTAAAAACCTATTCTGATAACTGGTCTTTCCTTTTGATAATAATAGATTATCAAAAGGTAAAACCAGTCACTAAATGGGTTTTTATAACATAAGTCCTAGCCAAAGATGAGAAACAATAAAAGTCAAACAAGATTACTAATAAAGGCCCTCTAATAATTGATTTTCTTTTTCGAACACTGTTTTGTTTTGTTTATTTTGTCCCTAAGTTTGTTCTAAATAAATGTGTTTTCTTTCTTTCTGTAATCATCATCATATCAGCCGAGAGACGTCCACTGCTGGACATAGACCTCCCCCAAGTGTCGCCACAACAACCGGTCCTTTGCGTCTCGCATCCATCGGCTACCCGCGACCCTCACCAAGTCACCTGATGGGAGGCCTTTCAACGTTGTCTTCCAGTACGCGGTCGCCACTCCAAAACTTTTCGGCCGCATCGTTCATCTGTTCTGCGAGCAATGTGCCCTGCCCACTGCAACTTTAATTTGGCGATCATTCGGGCTATGTTGGTAACCTTGGTTCTCTTGCGGATATCGTCATTCCTGATTCGATCACGCAAGGAAACTTCGAGCATTGCCCTCCTATTGCCCTTTGGGTGACTTTAAGCCTTCTGGTGAGGCCCATTGTGAGGCCTTTCTGTAATAAACAATTGGATTCCTTGCCCAGCAAACACTGCTCAGCTTCAGTTATGTTAATGACTGAGTATCTATGTCAACGCAACTGCATTTTTTTTTCTTTGAAAACTTAAGAAAAAAAGATAATTCTACGGAACCACAGCCCAACACTTGAAAACGCTTGCCCAATCCTTAACGTTATCAACATTAATATGTAAAATTGCTATAAATAATGCTCGCGTGTCCATATCAGATAAACGTATAACTGTTTATCATTGCGACTCGGCTGCCAAGGGGCAAGTAGGAATACATAACGTGTAGCCTGCTTGTAGGAGTTCTGTTGTTAAGTGTTTTAACTTCAGGTTAGTCTTACGCGATTCTATGAGACTTTATAATGTTTTACTGACGCAATATTGGGGCACACACGCACGCCACATGGGTCGATCTTCGAGGTTACGCAACACTAGCCGAGGTCGATCGGTGGATGGGTGACCATTCATTATATCGCTCATTTGCTACAAGGTCGACATATCCCAAAATTGATGAATAGCATCAGTTCTCTAAGGTCTTTAGTAAGGAAGAGAGACCAGATATTCCTAGTGAAATGACGTTTTTACAGTAAACAGAGCGCAATTTTTTCAACACAACTGAGGCACGAATTAGTCTCGGTAAGTTAAAATGGTCACCCATCTACAGGCCGACCTCGGCAAGCGTTGCTTAACCTTAATATCGACCCGTGCGGCGGTTATTATTAAGTCACGAGCAACCAGTCTCCTCATTCCGTATTTTTCCGACATTCACGCGAACTAAGTCGCGGGCATAGCTAGTATTAATTAAAAATCATCAATTTTGAGATAATGTCGACCTTGTAGCAAATGAGTAGTATACCGAGACTCCGCTGTGCCTCGAAAAACACGTCAAGCTATTGTCAAGATTGTCAGTGGATCTGTGACTTGATTGAGAAGCCAGAAAATCTAACACCAGTCTTGCCAAGGGGTGCTGTGTTTCACAGTTACTTGGCTGTGGAGATCTGATAAGCAGTCTCCATGTATTCGGTAAGATTTTAAGGCGACTCTAATATTGTTGGGATAAGGCAGGAAGATTGATTGAGTCTTGGACGAGCTTCTAGGACTTTAAAGTTTCGTTTTCTAGGGTAGGTAGAGAGGTGATCGTTGCTCGGTGTCTGGTCTGCCAGGGTTGCGGAATTGGTTCGAAAGAGTCAAGAGGAGGTATGAGGAGAAACACGGATAGGTTTTAGTCAGTAAGAGTCTGACACTCCCTTCCACTTCACTCAGAGCGGAAGATGTCATTTATGATTTTCCATCCATAAAAAAGGGTGTCTGATATTCGTTGAAGATATTAGCCGAGGATGATTTAAGATGGTGGTCGTTGGCAATTCAAAAATGACCATGTTTTTTTAAGTCTGGAGATTGAAAACTTTGTTTTTTATTTTTTTTATTTGTCCTCCAAAATATACCTCATATTATTTTCTATATTTATTTTCTGGTTAACACTTCCCATAACCCAAGAGCTGGCTTTACTTTGGGCAGAGACTAAGCATTGCCAATATTGCCATTCAACGTGGCAATACCGCCAGTCTCTTGGGCACATTACCATCTGACAGCGTTGAGGACGAATTTTTTGATGCTATATTTTAGTTTGTTGTAAGTTTCGCGTATTTTTTTATTTATTTTCTATATGTGTACTATATTTGGTGTAATTATGTACAGTAGCAGTGCAGTAGATTTGAAGCTAGTTATTTAATTATTAATATCAGGGAGATATTAGTAAATAAAACTATAATTTCCACTTGGTGATGTGATATACCTACCTACAATATACGCCGCCTATCCCATCTGGAATCAAACACCACGGGAACATAATTAAAAGTACCTATGCATGTATTTAAAGTAATGTTATGATTTTTTTCCACAACAATCTGTGATCGTCGAGTCCTGTTATATGTGAGTTTTGTGTATCTGATATATTCACTGTATGTGTGTATATGTGCCTATCGAGTTCCTTATCTTTTGTTTCCTTTGTAATAATTTTCATTCTATGATTTCTGTTTTTGGAACAAGGTTTCTTTTCGCACGGTATGAATTTGGTGGATAGGCTAGGCGAAAAAAAAGTGTAAGATATTTCTGTCACGAACCTTTCTTTAGTGTACACTGTAATCCATTGGGTGACACGATTCTTCATCCGCGGACAAGATATGCCCGAACTTCGTCGTTTATTTTTTTGTAAGCAGAAGTTGAATAAAAAGGTGCTACATTGGTGCTAAAAGGTGCTATTTATAAAATTACAATTTTTTTAAAAACGGTGCCCCACACGAGTAATTACTCCTGTATCGTGGGTGCGTTTACAAACATACAAACTCACATACACAAACAGCCAGACCCGGAACAGCTATCTGTAGGCCATACAAATATATGTTCCGTGCGGGAATCGAACCCGCGACACACAGCGCAGCAGCCGATCGCTCAACCACCGCGCCAACCGTTTTTATTTTTATTTATTATATTTATAATTACGATTGTATCCCCTAGCTCGAGTGGTTTAGACGTTTGTCTTGTGACCCGGTGGTCGTGGGTTCGATTCCCACGGGAAGCATACTTTGTACAGTTGCTTCCAGTTTGGCTAGGATACAGGTTTGAATCACCTGATTGTCAGATAAAAAGATGATTCCGTGCTTCGGAAGGCACGTATAAGCCGGTGGTCCCGGCCGCCAAATAGCGGTCGTCAAACCATGTCAGAGGCCCTTGAGGCGGTTTAGAAACTCTGACACTAGGGTATGTGGGGTTGTTAGACGTTACTACCCCACACGAAGAAGAAGATTCCCCTAGCTTAATGACTTCGAGTGACAAAGTATTCTTCTGGAAATGCCAAAATTGGTTTGAAGTGTACCTATGAGAATCGGATAAATACCAGATAAAGCTTTGTTACATCCTGTTATTAGCTTGTAGCTAGTTTTCTTGCCTTGGCTTGGGGCCTTAAATTCATTTGAGGCCACCACAGGTTAGTCCGGTTAAGCAGTTGATATCCCAAGAGTGTTAACTTGCTAGTGGTCACACCTAAAAAAAAAAATGTTACATCCTGTATACTCCTAATTGTAATAGGGTCGATGACTAAAAAAATCTAATTAGTCCGTCAGATAGATTTCCAAAAAATATTAGAAACAGTATTCTTTCTTTTTTCAAGTAAACAAAAAATGAAAACGATACAGTGCGTTGAAAACTTCTGTGACGTCACTTTTAACTTGTACACTTTTTATTTACACGTTACGTCACGAGCCCCCCTCCACTCCTAATCTTTGATGCGTTTTTTCTTCGGATTTTTTTATAGTTTTGATAAAGCATGAAATACGTGTCCAATATTTTTCGATAATCACTGACGGACTACATAAGATCATATTTTTAACCCGGAATCATCCTTCTTTGTTTTAGTTAACTGTTCTGACAAGAGTAAGTAAGTAAGTAGTAGTAAGTAGTTTAAATTGCAGAAAGTTGCAGCAGTAGACGTTTGACGACTGATATGATGATGATGATGATGATAATAATAGATTATTATTATATTTGGGAAAAGGCTAGGCAGATGGAAATCTATCCCAAATTGAACTTCACCACAACAATAACCAAATTCAGTTACAAAGCCAACATAACAATTTCACATCTAGAAGTACATAAGTAGTGCCAATTACTGTAATTAACATACACGGCCCATCGTTATCGCGATGATCGCTACATCGCTGAATGTTAGCAGGTTCGGAATAATTGTATGGGCATTGTCACGGTGTTTAAGTATGGATGCGCAGGAGTTTGAGTTTTAAACATGAACTTGTACAGTCATGAGCATAAAATATGTTTCATTTACGAATACAAGATTTAAAATCGATTTTTTCTGTAAATATTGGAAGTCTTTGTTAGTACTTACCTTTCTGCCCCATCAGTCATTCCAAAAGGTGTGTTGATGAACTGGACCGAGACCTGTATTTAAAAAAAAATCGGCTGGCAACAATATCTTCTTTAAGCAGCATTTAAAGTCACGAAAATGTCACATTGACGGCAACTTTTGTCCAAATGAAGTAAATTAAATTAAAAAACAAAAGATTGTAGACAACATGAAATAGAGTCCACAGTGTTAAGGGTCCGAACACATCTGACGGAAGATGCGTCGAGCGTATCAACGGTCGCGTCTATTCGGTATAACGCATCATCGGTTGAGTTTGAGTGTGCAAGGTTGAATGTTTTATCATATAATTGTCTGTTCTGGCGTTACGCGACCGTTAATACGCGACGCATTTTCCGTCAGATGTGAACCAACCCTAATTCTATTATTTTTAAGCAACCGTCTCATTCGCATGTCAGTCGCAATCTGTCAAAAATGTATAGAATATGCGACTTAAATGCGAATGAGAACTTTGCTTAAAAACTAGTATAATTGTAGTCGCGATCCGTCAAAAGACCATACCTACTAATTTCCCTACATTTTGAAAAGTTACTATTATTTATTTATTTTCAGACAACATTGTCCATACATCATCTGCCTAGCCTTTTCCCAACCAAATTGGCGTCGGCTCCCAGTCAAACCGAATTCAGCTAAATACCAGTATGTTACGTGGAGCGGCTGCCTAACAGACCCTCACAACCCATTAACTGGGTAACACGGTACTTCTTGGCACTGACTGGTGTCTGATGTGTGGGCAGATTTTCTGGCTTCTGACAATCCGTAACGACTGCCAAAGATCTACAGTAAATGACAGCCGGGACTTAACGTGCTTTCCGAGGCACGGAGGAGTCTCGGTATGTTAATATGGTCACCCATCCACAGACCAACCTCGGCAAGCGTTGCTTAACCTAGAAGATTGGTCCGTGCGGCTGTTATAATTTAGCCACGACAACATAGTCCATACACACACCTTGAATTTGATCACTTAAATACGAGAATTGACCTTCTAGTAAGGATCAAGGGAGTCAGCTAGATGCAAGATGCACAGGACTCTTCTGGTCCAGGATACGGCGACGTTTAAGCAAGCCTATGTGCAGCAGTAGACGTCATTATTTTTTATTTTTAATCGGCCTGTAGCTGCATCAAAGCCGCCACACGAAAAAAAACCAACGTAGCAAAATCAACGTTGCAACAAAAATTACCGCAACGCCATCTATCCAGCCAGCTGAGAACTAACTGAAAGAAATCCTGCATAGCGGTATCAGAGTTATCCGTACGATTTGAACATGTACAACAGCCCGAATATCAACTATCGGGCAGTTGCCCACCGGACACAACAACCGACGGTCGGAGGATCCTCCCTTTTCATTGTAGATTTGCGGGACTTTACTCTCTGAACCGCATACCTCTATACTGGTGACCCTGACGTGATATGAACACCCAACCTTCTGCTTTTCCTAATCATAATGGTAAAATAGTTGTTTCATGAGAAAACTGCTTTAGAATTCAGCGTAATTGTAAGAATTATTGCTCCTGACAGTACTTATGTTCTTGAGGGTTACAGTTAACTTTTGTTAACTGCTTGATGTTTTGACAAGCTTACAATTACTTGTAAAACAGTTCTGTGACTGAATGACTAACTGACTCTCAGATAACACCATGCATCACTTGCTTTACTGAAGTTAAAAACATGTAGGACCTGAGCCTCTACCATGAGATTTCATCGAAAAATTACTCGCTAGCGTTAAACTCGCTAGCGTACTAACGTGGATCGAACAGATTTCGATAGTGCTTGCACCATGAGATTTACGGAGTCTTACGCATTCGCTAAGGTAAGCTCGATAGATCGCGTTCCCTAGCTAACTTCATTCTACTCGATATAATGCTTCTCTACTTATGTTTTGTTTCTTTCTTTCTCACTAATAAGAAGAGAGAACGGCTCTTAAGCTCAAAATGTAGTTATATCGCTATGCTAAAAATGTAAGGATAGTCAATATCACAAAATAAACCGACTAAATAAAAAAGTTGACGGTTAGTGGACTACTTATGGTATTTAGTGGTTTTTAAATTTTTATTCCATATAACATGTCATTTTTTGTTTGTTGGCGTTGTGTGTCATCATCATCATCATATCAGCCGAAAGACGTTCACTGCTGGACATAGGCCTCCCCCAAGTGTCGCCACAACAACCGGTCCTGTGCGTCTCGCATCCATCGGTTACCCGCGACCCTCACCAGGTCATCGGTCCAACTTGTGGGAGGCCTTCCAACGCTGCGTCTTCCGGTACGCGATCGCCACTCCAAAACTTTTCGGCCCCATCGACCATCTGTTCTGCGAGCAATGTGCCCTGCCCACTGCCACTTCAATTTGGCGATCCTTTGGGCTATGTCGGTAACCTTGGTTCTCTTGCGGATATCATCATTCCTGATTCGATCACGCAAGGAAACTCCGAGCATTGCCCTCTCCATTGCCCTTTGGGTGACTTTAAGCCTTCTGATGAGGCCCATTGTGAGCGACCACGTTTCGAGTCCATAGGTCATCACTGGTAACACGCACTGGTCATAGACTTTCGTCTTGAGACACTGTGGTATGTGAGACGAGAAGATACCGCGCAACTTCCCGAACGCCGCCCAGCCGAGTCGGATTCGATGGTTGACCTCCTTCTCGAAGTTAGCCCTACCTAGCTGGATCGTTTGTCCCAGGTAGACGTACTCATCAACAACTTTGAGTGCAGAGCCTCCAATCTTGATAGGAGTGGGTGCTACATGGGTATTTACCATCACCTTGGTTTTGTCCATGTTCATTTTTAGACCCACTCTTTCGGAAGCTCTACTGAGGTCATCGAGCATTGTACTGAGGTCCTCCGTGGTCTCAGCCATGACGACTATATCGTCGGCAAATCGAAGATGAGTGATGTATTCGCCATTGACATTAATGCCTAGCCTTTTCCAGTCCAAAACCTTGAAGACGTCCTCCATTGCGGCCGTGAACAGTTTCGGAGAAATTACGTCTCCCTGCCTCACACCCCGCTGCAGGAGGATAGGTTCTGATGTCAGTTGTGTGTATGTGGTTTAAAAGAAGTTTACAACAATAGATTATAATTGGTTTTGTTTTGAGATAGCTGCATACCATACTAGGTACTACCTTTAGTTCTAATGAAACTCGTTGTGTTCAGTGTTGACATCAAATCCGTAACATTATTCAATAATATAAATGCACAAATCCTCAAACGCTTCTCTATAGTGTGTGTAAAGTTTAATGAACTATCTTTCACATAAATTTTCCAATTGAGATCCAACATAAAATTTCATTTTGGCTTGAATTTAACGTTGTCCACGTACTAACATATTCCACGCTAAATAAGCTCTTGCAGACATTATTTTGACTTTATTATACTCAAACACGTGTATAATTTTAATGTAAACTTATGTTTCACACGGCAAAATGCTAGTGAGCTACGTAACTTATATCGTAAGCGTATTGTTCGGTAGCTTTTGTCAAATTAGTGACTCATGGTGCCGTTATGTATGGTGATAGCTGAAAAACGTCAGTGACCATCGAATAGATTACGTTAGGTTTTTAACCGATCGAAATCTATAGTGCTCATGGTACGAATTTTAATTCTTTCTGTGACCGCTAGGGGCGCTGTACAGTATGTCATACAAATAATTTACGGAGACGCTAACGAGTTTTGGCTGCATAAACTCATGGTAGAGGTACTGATTAATAAAATTATGTTCGTGAAGTTGAATTCTATGCCTTTATTATTTTTACGAAAACTGTGTAGTTTTATAGGCTCCGTCTTGGCTCTAGACATTGGTAGATATTCTATCAATCGGAATCAATTCGAAATGCCAAAATGTTTGGAATTGGCATCGTGACATTTCGATATTTGTAGCGCTGATTTTATTGTGATTTTCTGTAAATAATTTTTCGTACCACACTCAAGTGAACGCACTCAATTCGATAGCGAACTCATTTGTTTCTAGATATTCTAGAGTTTCCTTCTCGATGTACCTGAGTACCAATTCTACTAATATATATATTAACTAGCGCGCGGCTTCGCTCCCGTCGACTGGCTGCCTATACCATCCAGCTACCCTACGCCTACCCTTCACCTACCCTACTTATGTATTTCTTTCCGACTTGCTAGACAAAAGTTGTGATAGCTCGGTTAATATATATGTTATAAAAATAATTTATAGCCTATAGCACTCAGGAATAATGTAGCTCTCTACCAGTGAAAAAATTTTTAGAATTGGATCATTAGTTCCAGAGATTACCCCTACATATAAACTTACAAATTTTACCTCTTTATAATATTAGTATAGATATAGATATTCAAGCAATGATCGCATTTGCATCTCAATTAAATGTCATGTGCCATTTAATTAAATTAAATGTGATTTACGAGTAAAAGTATTATCATATCACAAAATGTTTAATATATCATTGTACCTATAAATTCAAGTTCTTCAAACTTAACAGTCAGTTGTGTTGCTGGGGAGTTTGTTGCGCCACTTCTTCTTCCCAGCTAAAAATACTACGAAGTGTTTCGGTTACGGACTGTCTTCATGTAAATTTTGATGTTCAAAAAGTGCTGATTTTCAGCCGTTTGAATAAATGACTTTTGGATTTTTTTTAAATCGCAAACTAGTAGAATTGGCCCTCTGGCTTTTGACAAGTGACATGCATGACAGCGGTAACGTAAAACGGGTAGCTCGCTGTCCGATCAGGTCAGGCCAGAGTCGACGGCGCGTTTCACTCCAAACGCGCCGTCAGCAACGAGCAGTCAGCAACGGAGACGGGGCCCGCCAGGGCCAGAGCCTGCCAGGGTTGCGGAATATGTTCGAAAGAGTTACCGCGGCCCTGGGAAGAAAGGCACTAGGAGGACTAAGGGTGGGTTTTAGTCAGTAAAAGTCTGACACTCCCTGCCGCTCCACCCAGAGCGGGAGGGGTCATTTGATGATTTCCCATCCTATAAAAAAAAAAAAAAAAAAGGTGTAACAGAATAAACGCAATTCCTCTTAAGGGATCATTGTACTTATCATAGTATGGGTCCAACCCCGAAATTGCGAAAAAAATATCAACTGTTCAGTACATTTTGAGGTATGTGCACATAAATGTATGGGGCAGTCGATTTTTTAATTGCGATTTCAGTGTTGGTCCCATGGTAATAAAAGTGGTTCATAATGATGAATACAATACATTCAACGTGGCAATGCTGCCAGCCTTCGGGCACGTTTCCGGATGACGGCGATGCGGAGGAATACTTCGACGCCTGAGTGTATTTTATTTTTATATATTACTTATTTTGTTTGTTTTTGTTTTGTTTCAATGAATAAATGTAATGTACGTTAGAAGTTATATGAAAAGAAAATAAAGATTAAGAGGTATTGCGTTTATATTATAATGCTTCACTTTGTATTTTTGCATATCGTTAGTCACATTCGCTGATAGAAAAGCACTTTGTCTGGAGACATTCTTACCGGAAGGACTGGTCAGCAATGGCAGATGACAGATGTGTGTGCAGGGGAGAGGGAGGCCTTTTGCCCAGACGTGGAATATTAAGGGCAAAATAGATAGATTGATGAGATAGTCAAAGAAGCTCGTGGCTTAATTCACACAGGTCGATCTTCGAGGTTAAGCAACGTTTTCCAAGGTCAGTCTGTGGATGGGTTACCACCGTAACGTACAGAGACTTCTTCGTGCCTCATAAAGCACGTAAAGACTCAGCTTTCATTTGTAGATTTTTGACTATCGCGATGGATTGTCAGAAGCCAGAAAATCTGACACCAGTCTTACCAAGAAGTACCGTGTTACCCAGTTAGTGGGTTGTGGAGGTCAAATAGGCAGTCGCTGACTCGTTCCACGTAATCTCGTATTCAGCTGAATCGGTTTTGACGGCAAATTAACCCCAATATAGTTAGGAAAAGGCTAGGCAGATGACATATTCAGAGATACTCAGAGCGGCATTGCAATACACTTACAATTTATATTTCCAATTTCATTCCGAATTTATTTTAATTTTTTTTTTTTTTTCTTGGGACAACTCACACACGGCCATCTGATCCCAAGCTAAGCAGAGCTTGTGTTATGGTAACCAGACAACTGATATACATACTTATATAATTTATAAATACATAAAAATATTATAGATAAATTACACCCAGACACAGAACAAACAATTATGCTCATCACACAAAGTTTGTCCTGAGTGGGAATCGAATCCACAACCTCCGGCTTTGCAGTCAGGGTCACTAACCACTAGACCAACAGGCCTGTCAAAAAAAAAATTGACATATTCACAGGTATTATTACACTTTAACGAGGCGAAATAAACATTTATAACATCTGTTATAACTACATTTAGTTTAATTCTAAAGATTGCAGATTTATAAAGGTTATATAGCTAACTGCGCAGTAAAATAAACAGTAGTTAGTCTTAAAAGTTTTACTGCTGAAACCGTTTTTACTTTTAGTACTTAGTAATAGGTATAATTATAGTGTATTTTTGTTTAATTACTATGGTTAAGAGCGTTTATATAGACTACGATGCCTGGGTGCATATAACTAATGGTAAATTGCCATTTTGTTTTTAACTAGGGTAAAACCGGGATAGATGCCACACTTTTTGAAATAATCTAATACACTCTTTTGCAAAAAAAACGGGCACCTAAGGAAATTTACGTTCTAAGGTCGATTTTAGTTAATTAAATGAAATTTATTTCTTTGACGTAGTCTGTATACTTATAATCGTGTAAATTAATTCGCGTGAAGTGAATTCGAGCAATTAAAAGAAAAAAAAACGATGGATTCTTTAAAATCGACGTACACGCCCAAACAATAAGAAGTGGTCGGCAATAAAGACAAGTTTTTTTTTTACTTTTTTTAATTAAATAAAGTTACAAATGTAAAAACCTAATAACGAGTGTGACCTCCTCTTGCCAAAATCACAGTTTGAATCCTTCTGGGCATGCTTTCCACGATGTTTTTAATAACGTTTTGAGGAATACGTTCCCACTCTTCTGCAATGACTCTTTTTAGCTCCCTGATGTTTTGTGGAGCAGGTTGCACTGATCTTACCCGTCTTTTTAGAACATCCCACACATGCTCAATTGGATTGAGGTCAGGACTTCGAGCTGGCCAATCTAAACGACGGATCCCAACTTCTTGCATGTACGCTTCCACGTCGCCAGAACGGTGCGGGCGAGAATTTTCGTCCATAAAAATGGAATCTTCCCCAAGTGCAGTCAATGTGGGTTGTGCATATGGAATTAGGACTTCCATTATGTACCGGTGTGCATTTAATGTTCCATTTTCTATGAAAATTAACTCCGTACGCTCCGTCGAATTAATTGCTGCCCAAACCATAACGGAGCCTCCGCCATAAGGAGTGATTTCTTCGAAACACACTTCCGCATAGCGTTCCCGTGGTCTTCGCAGCACTCGCCGGCGTCGGTCCTCTCCACACAAAGAGATTCTAGCTTCATCAGAAAACAATGCTTTATTCCAGTCCTCCAGAGTCCATGAAGCGCAGTTCCGAGAAAACTGAAGTCGAGCAACACGGTGCTCACGGAGTAATTTAGGGCCCCGAGCTGGGCGGTAACTCTTGATATTGGCAGCCAAAAGCCTCCTCCTGACCGTCCACAAGCTAACTTCTACTCCTCTTACTTCTTCAAGGCTCTTCTTCAGGTCCACACTTGACGCCTTACGATTACGCAACGCCTGACTCACCAAAAAGCGGTCATCTCTTGGTTCTGTGCATCGTTTTCTTCCCGAACCGGGTCTTCTTTTGACCGAACCAGTCTCTAGATACCGTTGCCAAGTCCTCTGGACAGTTGAACGACTCACATTTAGCCGCTGAGACACGTAAGTTTGCGAACAACCTTCTTCAAGTAGGGCTATAATTTTACCGGTCCTTATCGCTTTATCACTCATATCAAAAAGTGGTATTTAATGTAAAAAGAAAGATTAAATTGTTTAATTTGCAGAAAATATCCAAAAAGTTTTAAAATATCGTAATCAGTTAAAAATCGTTTCAGCAATTCGCGCCATTAGTAAAGCAATTTTAGAATAATCCACAATAATCATTATTTTTCTTTTCAAATTTTAAATTTGGAACGTAAAGAATCATGCCAGGATGCTTCAAAAAACATGCCAATACATCGTCAAATTAACAAAACCTATTTCGTGTTCTTCTTCATTGAAGTAGAGAAAAAAATCTAAAGTGCCCGTTTTTTTTGCAAAAGAGTTTATTTCCCAGTACAAAAATCAAAATATTTTATTTGCAAAACTGGCAAGTACTTTGGTCTCTTATCTACAAATTTATGAAAATAAAAAAAAACATTATTTTTTATATTTCCAGAGTATTAGCGATTTTTGCGAACCTCTACATTTTGGGACATCAATCCCATATATGGGATAGTTGCCTACTCCAAATAAATCACGTTTAGGATAGACGACCCGCTGAGAAACAGGGCATCTATCCCGATAAAACTTTGATCGCACTTTGCCTTCCCATGCTATCACACAGAGACATGAGACACGGTCCATTTAGTGGTAGTTAAAAAGTCTCTCGATAGATAAATAATAAAGCACGCGATTCATCCGCGAAACTAGAGAAATTGCAATTGGGGCACCTATACCACTGGGGCATCTATCTCGGCTTTACCCTATACAAACTTGTTATCTATCGTACCCAGTGTAATATTGTAAAGGTGTTCCCTAACTAGGAGCCTTCGCGTGTAATGTGACGTTAAGGAATCGAGAATCACATCAGCGAGGGAGAAGAACCGCGCATTACAGTGCGGAACCTGTATTGTTACAGATTCAAGCATTACATTGGTGAGGGAAGAGAACTGACTTTTACGGTGTTAACTTCATGATGCAAAGTTTAATATTTTGGTACCTATAACTAGTAACATCAATGCGCACCACTTGTAATTGAGAATATCGCGGACGCGCAGCACGTCCCACTCAGTAATCAGTGGTATTGTAATGTTATATTATGCTCAGCACCTTAAAGTGATGTATTTTAATATTTACTCCAAGTTTTACGGTGAAAGAAAAATCGTTTCGAAATCTTGGTTATGGTACCCATTTTTTTTTTTGTATCCATTTTTTTTTTTTTTTTGAGGAGGGGAAATCATCAAATGACCCCTCCCGCTCTGGGTGGAGCGGCAGGGAGTGTCAGACTTTTACTGACTAAAACCCACCCTTTGTCCTCCTAGTGCCTTTCCTTCCAGGGCCGCGGTAACTATTTCGAACATATTCCGCAACCCTGGCAGGCTCTGGCCCTAACGGGCCCCGACCCTTGCTGACTGCTGCTGGTTTGGCGCGCGTAGAACACAGCACGCCGTCAACCCGGGCCTGTTCTGACCGGACGGCGAGCTACCCATTGCTCGCCGTCCACAGGCATCAGTCACTGCGCCATGCTCAGGAGCATCAGTTCCTGGGCGGCGCAGTGGATGGTACCCATGGGTCTAAAATCTCTGACATGCAGTAAACGAGTGTGTTGATATATTGTATAAGGTAGTTTCAAACAAACAAAAAAAAACCGGTCAAGTGCAAGCTGTTGCTGTTGTGGTAAGGAACCCTAAAACAAATGTTTTTACTTTAAAATTTGTTGTTTTGCACCTTTTAAACCACGGTTTTAATGATTTGATTTAAGTTTTAATCATTTAGCCTGTTCCCAACTATATTGGGGTCGGCTACTAGTAAAACTGGATTCAGCTGAATACCAGTATTTTACGTAGAGCGGCTGCCTACCAGACCTCCACAACCCATTAACTGGGTAACACAATATTTCTTGGCAAGACTGGAGTCAGATTGTCGAGCTTCTGACAATCCGTAACGATAAAGATCTACAAAATGACAGCCGTGATCAACGGCTTAACGTGCCTTCTGAGACACGCACGGAGGAGTCTCGGTATGTTAAGATGGTCACCCATCTATAGACCGACACCGGCAAGCGTTGCCTAACCTTGAAGATCGACCCGTACAGCTGTTATTATTATTTTTTTATTATTTATGAATGGGCTAGCTCTTGACCTCGATCACACGTGATGGAAAGCGATAGATGAGGTCCATGATGAAGCGAGCGTGCCCAGAAGATGCCTTGAGGCACTGGTACTCCCACGCGTCGACAAAACACAGCAGGCTGCTTGACGCATAACTCTGGTTGGAGGGTGGTCGCAAACCAGGCGGGTGTTAGCCCTACCACCGCAAGGGAAGGATTTGCCAGTCATATAAGTTGTCAGGTGAGACTGTCCAGGATGCGCCAAGCGCTCGGTTCAGTTGAGTGTCTGGTGGAACAAATTGCGCAACACGAGGAGGCTCCTTCATGCATCCCAAAATTATTTAGCCAAGAGCTCTTAAGATAATTAAAAGGACTATTTATAAAGATTGCGAATTTTTATGAAAGACCATGATGAGAAAACACTAAAGGTATTCTGGCCCTTTCCCTATAATTTTTAGATCGATTTCCTATCCTATTTACCATACTTTTGCATGTAAATTACCCATCAGCCAGACTTACTATGGGAAGATCTTACTCCATCGATTAAGCAAATAATTACTAGTTTTCTTAGAAAGCTTATTTTCTCAGGTTTTCTAGTAGTTATGCCATTGTTCTATAGTGTATGTTGAAGTGGGGTAACCATGGAGTGGTCTGATTGGGTGTATGGAGGTAGCGGGACAGAGAGTAAAGTCCCGCATACCTCCATTGAATAGGGAGGATCCTCCGACTAGACGATTGTTGTGTCTGGTGACCAACTGCCCGATATATATACGTTGCATAATGTCCAAATCGTATTATTGTCTAACAGTGGGCTTAATGTGATTTTAAACGTATTCGATCGAGTTAACGTAAACGTCCATTTATGTCAAATGGTATAGAAAAAAAATGTTTTCCGTGCAGTCACGGATTTTTTTTTACTCTGAACTGACTGACTTGAACTGAATAAGCGCCGTCTGGTGAAGTGTCACGACGGCGCTTATTCAATTTCAATACAAATTGACGTTTGTATAGAAAAAAAAATCCGTGAGTGCACGGAAAACATTTTTTTTCTATACCGTTGGTTTACGCTAACGCGATCGAGAACGTTAAAATGCTCGCAATAAGGCCACTGTACTAGTTTTGAATACTGCTAAAACTGGTCCACTAAATTCGTCAATCAACTGTCGATAGATATATTTATAGTATCTGATATCTAGTAAGGTGTCAAGGCCTCCGACTATGACGTGCCATTGCCATCATGATTACGCTGTAAGAGAGAGATGAAGCTATACAGGATAAAATATAGTACTGTCCTTTTTTCACAACTGTGTTATGATGGCAATGATAAAATCATAGGTAGTAGGAGAACCTGGCCTAAGTGAGTAGGTAGCGTGGCTGTAGGTAAGATATACAGAGTGTTCCAGAAAGGTGTGGTCATATTTAAGGGTGATTGTTGGGTAGCTGATTATGGAAAAAATGTCAAAACCGTCAATGCGTTTTTTTAACAAAAAAATCAACCAGAAAAAACGACTAAAAAGTTACGATGATATAATTTTTCAAGCAGTTTGTAACAGTTGGTGGTATTTACTTTAGTTCAATCACATATTTGATGTCAACAACTGCATCAAACTGCTTGATTGAGATTCAATCTAACATAAATTTTGGGCTGTGTCGTAACATAATCCCGATTTTTATAATAACTTATGCTCACCCTAGTGTTAGCGCAGATTAGCAATACTATCGCGCATTGATTGATTGATTGATTGATAATAACGCAACGCCATTGTAAGTTATGATTTATGTATCTTAGGATTTATCAATCGTAAAAATTACAGTAAAGGAATTTTATTGGTGTCGCAGCCAACTAGCTTAATCAGCCGATTCATTAAAAGCCTAGCCTTTTCATTGCACTGCGCCGTTTAATCAGCGATATAAGTGACATGGGCAAGTCATTAAACGATATTGAACAAAAGATGTCACTGAGGTCGCTGAAAAATCGGGGCAATTAAATGAAAAGGCTAGGCCACCAATTAAACGGCTGATTAAGTGAATTGGCTGCGACATGGATATTAGTAATGATATTGGATTGGCTGTGGTAATGAAGAGAAGAGTGTGGTTGAGTCTCCATTTTCCGCACTTAGACTCCTGTTTGTTGTGATGATCAGTCAACGCACTTAAGGATCAGAGAGCCAATTCTACTAATTTTTAAGCAACTTTCGCTTTCCCATGTCAGTTACAATCTGTCAAAAATGTATGGAATACAAGGCTTTTTTAACAGATTGCAACTGACTTGCGAATGTAAAAGTTGCTTAAAAATTTGTAGAATTGGCCTTCAGTTGTTGTTGTTGTTGTTTTTCATTTAACAGTTCGTGGGAATCGGTAATAGATAACCTGGCAATCTGTTCTTCTGACAATTCGTAATGACTGCCAAAAATCTACAAATGACAAACGGGACCAACGGCTGAACGTGCCGAATCACTGAGAAGTCTTGGTGTGTTAAGATGGTGTCCCATGCTCGAGCTGACCACGACAAGCGGTGGTTTTCCTTGCTCCTCTGGCAGGGAATGTCACTCTTTAGCTGTACTGCTTTACTTGTGTATAATCAGCTTTTATCGTTCCCACTGCTGGGGCACACAGATTAATCCTTATGTGACAGGATACAATCTATCACGCGTCCACAGTCATCATCTGTCTAGCCTTTTTCCCAACAATACTGGTAATCAGCTGAATCCGGTTTGAATGGGATTCAAACCGTATTCAGCTGAATACCAGTATTTTACGTGGAGCAGCTGCCTACAAGACTGCCAAAGATCTACAAATGAAAGCCGGGACCAACAGCTTAACATGCTTTCCGAGGCACGGACGAGTCTCGGAATGTTTAAATGGTCACCAATCCACAGATCGACCGCGGCAAGCGATGTTTGCCTTGAAGATCGACCCGTACGAGTTCGAATAAACTTTAACCCCACCTGCAATCGAAAACTCACGCTTAGCAACCACAAAGCAATGATTACTCATTATCATTAATTAAAAGTATTTAATAAATTCTGCATACGTTCAGGTGCGTATAAATCGTAGAACAGGTGCGATGGCGAGGTGTGTGCACGCTGAACTGTCTTTATGACCAGAACTGAACTTAATCGACCGTAATAAGGTTATTTAAGGTTAAGTTAAAGTTCTAAGTTGTGTCGTCATCCAAGTTATTTAATTGAGGAACTGTAGAAGGCGTATAGCCATGTCCAGAAAGTTCTGCTTTGAAAATGTTTCCAGCTTTTCATATGAGAAGTAAAATGAATTATGATTATTATTCTATAGGACTAAATCTCAATCTTTCGAAGTGTGAATTATTCTTATCTGACGGTACCGACCGACAACTGACACTCCCAAAATTCAACGCTATTGCTCCAGAAATCAAAGTTATTGAAAAAAGCTCTCTTCGCCTCCTTGGGTCTTCCATTTTTGAGCAATCCTTTCCCAGTTTTGTTGAGGAGAAAATACAAAATTTTAATGACATTTCGGAAAGATTACTCAAAATTTTTTATGTTTGTTAACTACCTCATAACTCCGTCATTTAAGAACCGATTTGAAAATCTTCTTGTTTGTGAAAGAATATACTTTCCGATTAGTCACATTGAAATTTCATCAAAATCGGTTCAGTAGTTTGGTTTTAAATCAAAATAGCTGTAACAAATATATGTCATCCACGTAAACGAAATTGCGTATTTTGCTTTCTTGTGACTTTCCAGTGGTGTATTTTTAGGTGTGGGGTACCAACTAAAAAATGAAACATAAAAAAACTTTTTTATAAATAGTTAAAATCGACTTCCAAATAAAAAAAACCGACAATGTAAAAAATAATTACCTATAATTTCAGAAGTCGGTGTTAAATTACAAAGAAAACCAAAAACACCGACTTTCGAAATTAAAGTTATTTTGTACTTTGTAGTTCTGTTCCTACATTATGGAATCAATGCATTGAATGTTAATTACAACAATAAATTATTCTTATTCTTATTATGTGTATCTGTGTGTGCCAAATAAACCTGATCTCTTTCTTTCTTTTTCACCATTCGTCACACAATCCATCCATCTCTTCCACTCTAAGGTCTCCAGGGGCAAATAATAAAATGTCTAAAGTTACTGCTGGGCGGGTCCAGGCTTGCTCCTAGTATATAATTGCGCGTCGGCATAATTCTCGTGTGGCGTGCGCAAGAGTGGATATCGTAACGTCTCTGCGTTATGAACCGTGCAGTTTGTGGGGATAAAACTGTGGAGTTGACTTTATTGTGTGTAAAGTTTAGAAATATGAAACGGGTACTTCGTGGAATTGTTCAGTAGTTATAGAGGAAGGAAAAAAGTAACGTCAACTGGTACGAAATAATTTAAACTAATAGTTTTCGTCCTCGAAAAATAAATCATCATCTGCCTAGCCTTTACTCAACTATCTTGGAGTCGGCTTCCAGTCAAACAGGATTCAGCTGAATACCAGTATTTTACGTGGAGCGGCTGCCTACCAGACCTCCACAACCCATTAACTAGGTAACACGGTACTTCTTGGCAAGACTGGAGTCAGATTTACTGGCTTCTGACAATTCGTAACGACTGCCTGACAATGCTTAACGTGCTTTCCGAGGCACAGATGAGTCTTTGAGGAGAATTTGAAGTAATATTTCAGGTAATTCACTATTTTAACATATGAAAGCAGCAGAGAACCTTTCAAACTAATAGCAGTAGCAACGGAAACAATAATTCAGGGGGCCTACCATAAACTTTTAAAATACTTGCCAAGTGCGAGGCAGTTCACCACAGCATTTTAATCTAACAGGTTTTGTTTCTGTACCATGAGCATTTCTCGCTGACCTGCATAATATCAACTTTTGATCTGCTAGTGTCCGTCCGACGAAAGAAGTTGGACGGGCTTTAGTCGCTCACCGGTTCAAGTCACGTGATCGCCTACCACCATTACTACTACTACACTATTTACGATGAGCGTGCCTGCTACTAGGCACGCTCATGGTAAAAACTAGCACGACAGGTTATTTTTCGTCTAAAATTGACCTGCTATAATTGCAGATGTTATGCAGATGATATTGTGCTGTTGAGCCCTTCAATTGGAGGGCTGAGGAAGCTATTAGGTTTAAAGTATAAGTAACTCAAGAGCGAGTTTATGGTTTTTGTTGGTAAAAACAAGAAACCCAATAGTGTTCCTGCGCTGTGCCTTGAGACAGGTTGAGCAGTTTAAGTACCTTGATCATGTTGTGACAGAAACGTTAACAGATGACCAGGATATAGAAAGAGAGCGGAGGGCGTTGTCAGTCCGTAGAAATATGCTGGCTCATAGATTCACTCGTTGTACAGTTGACGTTAAACTAACGTTATTTATAGCGTATTGTAGCGTATTATTTATTTATAAGAGTTCATGGTGGGGCCCCCAGGACGGTGCTGTTGCCACAAAATTATTAAAAAAATAGAACAACACCACTCCACCCCTTTTGTCCAGTAAAGGCGCTATCACACACACTACAAAAGCGGAAACGTTGACATTTCTATATATAAAAGTTATGCGCTATAATTCCGTTGATCGTGCAAAAAACAGGTGCTTTTTCAGAGGTAAAGGTCAGGTGGTTCTGACCGCCTGTGCTTAACGGCTCTCGTTAAACTACGGTTATCTAATCGAGCCTTTTTGAACGCAAGCTTGAAATCCTTTTAGTTTTGCTATGATCTGTTGAGACTTTTATGCATTTGTATTGAGATAACTCGTATGCTAATAAATTTATGGAGTTGGTACTGTTTGTGTTCAATTTTGAAGAGTAATAGGTTTAGTTACACTGTATACTGTTTTCTTAAAGAGTTGTCGATTTAGTATATTTTTGTTTTATTGTGCTTTTACAAAGCTAGGCGACATTGCGGTAGACCAAGGCGAAGGTGGAGAGACGAACTCGACTCTTACTGGAAGGACTGGCCCGCAATGACAGAGGACAGATGTGTTTGGAAAAGGGAGTGGGACATAACGGGCTACATTAGATTAGATTAGATAAGTCTTGTGTAATAGATATCTATATCCATTATTTTATGTACCTGCAATCTATGCAACTAAAATTTACTTTACTTTATTTTAGGAGGCTTATCTGGAGCTTTTGTCAATAAAGATGACATGGTGGACATTCCACCCACACGCACAAAACGTTTTGGGAACACATTCATTGTGCGTACTGCTAAAGAGTGGAATTCCCTGCCAGAGTCTGTTTCCTGATAGCTGCAACCTAGGAGTCTTTAAGTCAAGAGTGAATAGGTAACTTCTAGGCAAGCGTGCTCCATCTTCGACCACATCATCGCTTACCATCAGGTGAGATTGTGGTCAAGCGCGTGCCTATCAATAATAAAAATAAAAGATTTTCGAAGGATTTTTTTGCATCTGCACCGTGTGACATATCAAATCAAAGATTCATCGTAACGGTCTCAATTATTTTTTAATAATTAGGAAAAATGCATTCCGCAGTTATTAAGAAACTAGAAGAAAATTTACCGTTATCTCCAAAATTATTTCGCCAAAAATTATATAAACCGTTTAGAAAATTGTAGTGACATAAAAATTAACAGAAGAATTAAAATGATTATTCATGATAAGTTCTAAACATTTTAAATCCTATTCTGGCAATAACATTGGTCGGCTTTAAGTCTCACGAATTCACGATGCCATTGAACTTTTTGTCACCTAAAAGGGCTACTATTTATTGTCTATACATTATTCTGTGTTTAGTTCCCGCGGTAATTACAAGTCATTAGTAATTCATGAAATATAAGGGCATGAATTGGAATAGGGATGAGAGTGAATAGGTTATTTCGAGGCAAGCGTGATCCATCTTTGACCACATCATCGCTTACCATCATCAGGTGAGATAGTGGTCAAGCGCGTGCCTATCAATAATAATAAAAAGACTGGTGTCAGATTTTCTGGCATCTGACAATCCGTAACGACTGCCAAAGATCTCCAAATGACAGCCAGGACCAACGGCTCAACGTGCTTTCCGAGGCACGGAGGAGTCTTGGTACGTTAAGATGGTCACCCATCCACAGACCAACCTCGGCAAGCGTTGCTTAACCTTTAAGATCGGCCCGTACGGCTGTCATAATTTAGGCTATGATAATTAGGAAAAACCGGTCAAGTGCAAGTTGGACTCGTATACAAAGGATTCTGTACCATACCTATATCTAAATAAATCACGTTTCTTTTATAGGGCCCTTTTTATTTGTTGTTATAGCGACAGTGGAAATATACACAGATAATTTCAACAATCCACCTATTACGGTTCATGGGAAACAGCTCGCTGACAGACAGACGGACGGCGGAGGCTTAGTATTCGGGTTCCTTTGGTTTTCATTCAGGTATGGAACCCAATAAACTGGCTGAGTTCCAGATGGGTACTACACTAAGCGGTCCATAGCTACTATGGTATTATGGTCCTCTTTGTCGATTTCGACATTGGCAACCCCATGAAACAATTTCATGGGGTTGCCATGTATAAAAAATTGAGTTAGGGTCAAAATTAAGTAAATGTTAAAAGTTCGGTTTTAAATACCTGAGGGCCAATATTACTAATTTTTAAGCAACATTCGCATTTGCGTGTCAGTTGCAATCTGTCAAAAATTTATGGAAATTAAGGCCTTCTTTGACAGATTGCAAATGACATACGAATGCAAACGATGCTTAAAAATTAGTAGAATTGTCCCTCAGGTCACAACTAGAGAAGGCAGTTGGCCTGTAGAATTAAAAGTATAAAACAAATCAAATCGTTTATTGCAATCCATAATGTACAAATACAGGTGGCAAATATACAAATGGAAACAATTATGGACCCTGTCGGGCACAGCAAATTTTTAAATAAGTAGAGGGAGGATGAGCGCTTTCATAAAATAAAATAAAGAACCCATTTACTATATTTGTATTATTTTGTATCATAATAAGTTTTTTAAATTACCTTTCATTCATATTAATTATTTATATAAGGGCGGCCAACCCATCATAATTTTCATACAAACGCTCGTACGTAATTATGTCGTTGTAACACATCTATCTTCGATTTTTTTAAGTAATAGGAATCTTGTGCACTATATCTAGGTTTCTATGAAAGCAAAAAATAAAAATTTGGAGAAACTAATTCAGTATAAGCCTCCGAAAATCTGAATTTTCCACAAATTTTACCTGAACTTTGGCCGCTCATAATGTACTCATAAATTGTAAAGTAAAAAAAACATCTGGATAGAAACCTTGCACATGTAATGGAGATTCTAAATGAATAATATTCATTTCACAAACTTGTAAGGCTCATTAAAAAACACTTATTTTCTGGAATTAGTTTTATGAAATTTTTGAACACTATTTTCGTTCAATGTTTTCGCGTTCTCACTTTCTTGTTAGTCAAACACATTGCGCTGGATGAAACAACAAGCTTTTCAACCAAGCTTGCGTTGACAATAGACGAATCGGGAAGGGCCCTCTTAATATGAGGAATTGGATCTCTCATAACATAACTACCATAAAGTAGACATAATGGCGTAGACTCCTTTGGACGGATCCCTAAAAAAGGTTTTGAACTAAGCAAGAAAACATATATTCCCTTTTAAGTTGATGGTTCAGTCCCAATATTAATGTAGGTGCTCGTAGGTCACGTAAAGCTAACATTGTAAATAATAAAAAACTGTCTGAACCAGCTATTGTTAGAAAAAGACACCCACATTCGTAACAATTAAATGCTAATGGAGTCAATAACTTATTACACTAGTTTCTAAGTCTTGGGACTTACAGAACTGTTACAAATTGCCTGAGTAAGGACAAGATTAGAAATTAAATAAAAAATGTTGAAGCTTTTAGGCTCGATGGTAATAATTAAAAAAAAAACCATCAAGTGCAAGTCGGACTTGCACTAAACCAATGGCTTCTTGCCAATTTTCATTATTATTGGTCGACGGCAAGTGTCCCATAGATTTTGCAAGTGTCGAAAAATCTTGGTGCATGAGTCCTGCTCGCACTTGTCCAGTTTCTATTGTTATTGTTATTGTTTTTTGTTATATTTTAGTGTTATCTATCACTCCATTCATAGCTTATAAAGTTTTATAATTTAATATGTAAAATATGTCAAACTATTCCGTGACTGGCAGACAACGCACAGTCAAAAATACTGGCCGTAGAAAGCTGAAATTTGGCATGCAGGTTCCTTGGGCGTAGGCACTATGCTATGTGTGTGATCGGTGAGCGTTTGGTGGCTCGCTGTCCTATCATAACCAGGCCCGGGTCGACGGCGCGGCGGCGCGTTGTGTTCCACGTGCGACTCAAAGATATGTCAGCAAACCAGACGGGGCCCGTTAGAGCCAGAGCCTGACAGGGTTGCAGGGTTCGAAGGAGTCACCGTGACTCTGGAATGCAAAGAGCATGAGGAAGGACACGTGTGGGTTTTAGCCGGTAAGAGTCTGAGACTTTCTTCCTGCACTCCACGCAGAGCGGAAGAAGTCATTTGATGATTTTCCATCAATAAAAAAAAGATGAGCACTAAGAGAGAGGTTTTTCCGAAATTCCTTAGGGAAAGTGAAAAATCGAAGCTATGCGCGTACGAAGTCGCAGGCAAAAGCTATTGAAAAAGTCCGTACAAACAGTCGATTACGATGTTTTTCTTTGTAATAACAATAAGTATTATCACTAGCAGCACGCCGCAGTTTCACCCGCGTAGTTCCCGTTCCCGTGGGAATACGTGGATAAAATATAGCCTATGTTACTCCCTAATAATGTAGCTTTCCAATGGTGAAAGAATTTTTGAAATCGGCACAGTAGTTTTTGAATTTATTCATTACAAACATACACACATACAAATCTTTCCTCTTTATAATATTAGTATAGTGATGTACAGTCACAAACAAAACTCGAACTCGCGTCATTACCACCTTCCATGACGCGAAAACCGTCAAATTAAACACAACAATACCAATTTAAAATCCCCTTCGATTCACAGCACATACCAATCAAATTACCTCAGTGCAAGCACTCGATATTCTATGCACGCCGAATACTTCCCATAGGACACAATAGGTCAATAAAAACCCTAGGCTCCCATGGTAGACTTTCGCTCGATATGATCATTTGGGCCGTGTGCAAGCATATATACAATGTTTCTTGTTAGCCTGGTTTGAATTATTTGAAAGGTACAGTCGGGTGTAAAATAACATGTTAAACCTAACTCCTCATAATTATCTAGCTACCTAGATATGAAGAGTTAAATTCTGCAAGAAATGAAAAGTTGAGTACTATAATACTGTAGGTACATTTTTATGGATGGGAATTCATCAAATAACTCCTTCCGCTTAGGGTGGAGTGGGCTGGAGTGTCAGACTCTTACTGACTAAAACCCATCCGTGCTCCTCCTGGTGCCCTTTGCTTTCCAGGGCCGCGGTAACTCTTTCGAACAAAATCCGCAACCCTGGATAATACTATACTTAGTACTCAACTTTTATTGCTCGCAGAATAGATGCGTGCTCCAATTTCGACCACATCATCGCTTACCATCAGGTGAGATAGTAGTCAAGTGCGTGCCTATCAATAATACATTTAAAAAAAAGATGATATTTAAAAAGTTAAAGTTGATCGTGAAAAGATTGGTGATTTTAATTGCTTCTTCGTTATTTGACACCGACTTTCGAAATTAAAGTTATTTTTGTACTTTGTAGTGTTTTTTTTGGATATTGTTTTTTTTTTGTTAAAAAGTTTTTATTTTTCACTTTTTAGTGGTACCCCCCCCCCCCACACCTAACAACACCACTGGAAAGTCACAGGAAAACAAAAATACGCTATTTCGTATACATGGATGATTTTTCCATATTTATTTTTCCAGCTATTTGGATTTAAAAACCAAACCACTAAACCCATTTTGATAAAATTTTCACGGGACCATTTGGAAAGTATAACCTTTCCAATAAAAAAAGATTTTTTCAAATCGGTTGGCAAGCGACGGAGCGAACAAACATAAAAAAAATACAAACATCCGAATTGAGAACCTCCTCCTTTTTAAGAAGTCGGTTAAAAAGAAAAATAAAAGCACCTTATTTCAGTTAAATTAAACCCGTTTTTAAAACAATTTAATTCAGAATCAATTATTATAGAAAATAAAAAAAAACACTCGTGTTACGTGTTAGGGTTTCAAAACATCTTTTTATTTATGTATTGCGGTACAGTGTCTCAAGACGAAAGTCTATGTGCGTGTTGCCAGTGATGACTTATGGAATTGAAACTTGGTCGCTCACAATGGGCCTCATCAGAAGGCTTAAAGTCACCCAAAGGGCAATGGAGAGGGCAATGCTCGGAGTTTCCTTGCGTGATCGAATCAGGAATGATGATATCCGCTAGAGAACCAAGGTTACCGACATAGCCCGAAGGATCGCCAAACTGAAGTGGCAGTGGGCAGGGCACATTGCTCGCAGATCTGATGGTCGATGGGAATGAAGAGTGGCGACCGCGTACCGGAAGACGCAGCGTTGGAAGGCCTCCCATAAGATGGAACGATTACCAAATGAGGGTCGCGGGTAGCCGATGGATGCGAGACGCACAGGATCGGTTGTTGTGGTGACACTTAGGGGAGGCCTATGCCCAGCAGTGGACGTCTTTCGGCTGATATGATGATGATGATAGGTTACTTCTAGGCAAGTAGACTAGACCCTCGTGAGGCAATAAGCCTAAGTTTCTTGTTAGCTTTATTACACTGACTGTACTTTAGAGATACTACACACACAGAGTAATTATTTAATCAGAGTGCGTGCGTAACATTTTTCTCACTATCTGGTTGTATTAGATGACGCGTACTATATATCTTTTTGTTGGAACACAATTTTACATGCATACTTTAACGTGTACTTACATGGATATTAATTAAGCTTATTGGAATATCAACCAGTTTTTGATGCTAGTAAGTATCTGATCAGTGACCTCTGAAAAACGTGACTATTGAATAGTATTTACTAGAAGTTAAGCATTCTCTTAAACTGTGAGTACTTACTTTAGGCTCTGTTCTTCTTATATTCTGTCAAAACGTTTCTAACATTTTGAAATATTATAAACAGTCACAACTATGTTACCAATTGCAACCAAGTTTTATGTTTGTTGTATAATCATGTACAATACCACTGGTAGAATTAGAATTAGAATTATAATAATAATAATAATAATATCTTGGGACAAGTCACACACGGCCATCTGATCCCAAGCTAAGCAGAGCTTGTGTTATGGTAACCAGACAACTGATATACATACTTATATAATTTATAAATACATACATATTATAGAATATATATATATTATAGAATAATTAAATTTTAAATAAAAAATGAAAGTAGAATTGGCCCTTAGATTAAATACAAAATTGTGCACTAAGGACAAATCGTATTAAAATGTAAGATAGGAGTCCTTTTGGCCTCGCACAGGTTTTTTAGGGTTCCGTACCCAAAGGGTAAAAACGGGACCCTATTACTTAGACTCCGCGGTCCGTCTGTCCGTTTGTCTGTCATGAACTGTGGCTGTATCTCATGAACTGTGATAGCTAGACAGTTGAAATTTTCACAGATCTATTTCTGTTGCCGCTATAACAACAAATACTAAAAACAGAATAAAATAAATATTAATGTGGGGCTCCCATACAACAATCGTGCCTTTTTGCCGTTTTTATAGATAATGGTACGGAACCCTTCGTGCGCAAGTCCGACTCGCACTTGGCCGGTTTTTATTATTACTTCGCTGTTATAGTGTAAGTTACTAATTATTTTATTTGGTTTTTTGTCCTGTGCGAGTTACAATCAAACAATTATTTATTTCAAGTTTAGCCTTTCAGAATACAAAAGGAAAAGAGTTCTCCAAAAACTTTGTATGTGGAATTACAATCATCATTAGGGTCATGTATCGTACCTATGGACGCTTTTACCATTGGACGTTCATTCTAATAAAAGAACTGACAGTAATAAAAATATTACATCTTACCATTTGGGTAGCATTTTTATCATTTGGCAACACCAGTGAGTGGCGCGACCCTACCGGTGTTGTGTGCAGTATGAGGCAGTTTCGAAAATTTTTGTGTTGAAAAGTAAGTTTTTGATGATCATTCTGATTACTTTTACTTGAATAATGCATGCTTATATTTGACAAATTTATATCAGTCATATATGTTTTTCTAGTTTTATTTACAACTCAACAAGTAAAAAACAAAGTTGCCAACCTTAAAATCAATTTATTTGCGTTTTTTTTAAATGTTGCGTTGTTTGTACCTTTGGACAGGGCTTTGTTTGTACCTGTGGACGTGTCCACACTACCACAAAAAGTATTGTCCCAAAATGTTTCTAGAGCATACCAGATGAAGATGATTCCGAACTGTTTATATGTTCGGACTGTTTTACATTATGACAGCTGCTGAAGAGTTGTTTGATTTGGTTAGTGCGTCCAATATTTTGATCTCATTTAAGTTCCTACATGAAAGTAATGATTATACAGAATTTATTTTGTTACTCACTAGAGAGTTTTATGTTCAATAATTTCACGTGTTATCTTAAAAATAAGCTTTTACTTTTGATATTACAATACTGATTTTATTTAAAAATGTTCTGTTTTATTTTGTCCTAAGGTGTAACGTACCATTGGACAAAACTGACAATTTAAATATTTTTTCTAAAATAAAAAAACAGGTAGCATTAGAGCTACCACAAAAAATACAGTAATTCTAGACCATATTACGTACACAATAAAGTTATTGCCTTAGAGATACCTTGATTATACGCTGAGAGAGGTTGTTTGAAAGTTGAGGTAGTCTGAAATGTCCATAGGTACGATACATGACCTGTTAGCGACAGATTTAGAACCCCGTTGCTAGGGGCTTGTTGGTATTCGTTGACTAGCAACGTCGGCTTGCGTGTTTCTTACTAATTTTTAATAATGTTTTGTGAGCAAATAATTATTTCCGAATGCACCTTATCCGTGTTTCATTTGGTGCCATACAATGCAATTACAATGATGCCTTCAAGTAATGTGCTTCAAATCAGAGTTTAAGTAAGTAATATTGAGGGGACGTGAAAAAAGTGGCCCATATAATAATATGGATCCCTTTTTTCATTAATAAACTAGGGAATGAAGGTAATTGTCGCTTTCTCTGAAAACATTCTTAAATAAACGAGTTTGTTTGTCCATGCTAAAATGATGTCAATCGTCGGGTAAATCGGAGGTGCATAGTCAATTTAATCGGTGTTTTTGTTTGCTTCTTCGTTATTTGACACCGACTTCCAAAATTAAAGTTATTTTGAATTTTGTAGTGTTTTTTTGGAAGTCGGTTTCTGTTTTTGTGAAAAAGTTTTTTTTTTTTCACTTTTTAGTGGTACCCCACACCTAACAACACCACAGGAAAGCAAAAATACGCAATTTCGTAGACATGGATGATTTTTCCACATATTTTTTCCAGCTATTTGGATTTAAAAAACCAAACTACGGAACTGATTTTGATAAAATTTCAATGGGACCATTTGGAAAGTATACCCTTTCTAACAAAATAAGAATTTTTCAAATCGGTTGGCAAGCGACGAAGTTATGCCCAAACAAACATAAAAAAAACAAACATCCGAATTGAGAACCTCCTCCTTTTTAGAAGTCGGTTAAAAAATGTACTTTACACACAGACATTTTTGCTATTTGTCAGAAAAACCTCTTTTTTTTGACAAATTGCGATATGCGAACGTTGCTTAAAAGAATTAATGGAAGTGGCCATCTGATCTATAATTTTCAGTTGTTTTGCATAGAATTAGCGTCCGTCGGAAAAGCAGAGTATTACAAAATATTGAAACTTTTGATGCACGGGGCCTGAGAGTGGGAAAGAGACGGAGCTATACAGGCCGTATAGCTCCGTCTCTTTCCCACTGGAAGTAATATTGAAGTAATACTAGTTTAAGAGTTGGTGGTCAGGCCCCTGCTATGGGAATAACTAAGTACCTACCTTTAATTAATACTTGCTAAGAATTTCCGTTTTTTATTTTTTAAAAATGTGTTTCGCACCGTTTTGGACTTAGTGGCTTGCTGCTTTTGGAGACCAAATTGGTTCCAGGAAAAGTTTGAGGAAAGAAAACGTTTTAATTCGTCTTTCACTAAAAGTCCCCAAAACTTTTGAGTTACAACTCCAATTATTATTACCTATGCAATATCTTGTAAAATTAAATATACCTATTTTAGATTACAAACACCAAACTAAATTCACTAACTTGATGTTAGTGAATTTAGTATTTTTTTAACAAAAAAAGAATCTTCATAAAATCCAAAATAAAATCACAAACAATTTCAAAACATAAAATCGAAAATTTCAAACCTACATCGCACGACCACAAACTGTCATTAAGCATTCCATCTCTTTCACCCAATACAATAACAAACAAAGACAAAAGCTTTCTCTTACCTTGTCTTCTCACTTTCCAATATACCTAGACCCGTGATTTTGTAAGAAATTTTCTGTTTCGGTACAGATTTTCCGAACGTAGAGTGGTCAAAGAGTTCAGGTAATGATGGTTGTGTAAACGTATGGGATGAGTATAAAGGACGCCCTTTTTGCGCATAGTCTGCACGACTAGTCGGCATATTTCTGAAGAACAGTGAATGACGGAGAGTCGTGTTGTAGTGTAGATATATTTTTAATGCATTAAATTTAATTTGTTTGTGTTAGTTTATTTAAGTCACAAAATAAAATTGAAAAGAAAACTACCGTGAAGTTTATATTATGAACCTATTGTTTCACAAGAAAAAAAATTTAATTCAATTTTTTTTATTAGTATATAAGTGTATAACCTTATACTTCGGAATATTCGTTTGGTTTAATTTTTATCCCGGTTTAAAGGTCAAGAAGCCGCTGGCAAAGTAAGTAAAAATTATTTATAACCAAACAGACAAACAATTTTCTACTACTTACTTCCTTTTGTAAAAACCACCAAACTAGTTTGTAAGATAATAATTACTACGTCAAAAGATCCATTATAATTAACAAAGTATCTTTAATTGCACACTGAAAACGTCAAAAAATATGAACTGGATTCGTCAATTACATTCTTCGTTACACAAAATTGCAGGCAAATCGATTTAATTGGTTGAATTAACATTATCATTCACTAGTGAATTTTGTTGCGCTTGAATAGCCAGCGATCGGGTACACGTTATGAAAAAGCAAATGAATCCATTATTTATTTGCAACTTAGTAAACGGACTGGTTGAGATGGTATCTTTGCTGTCTTTTAGTAAGGCAGACATTGTATTTCTTACTTTTCTTTATCAAAACAAAGAAAAAATACTGCTCGAAACTAGTGATGGTTAAGTTGGTGCTACTCTAACAATATAACTAGATAAAGCGGTTTTACATGACCTTACCCTTTCTAACTACGATTTAAAAAAAAGAAAATGACGGCTCTAGTCATGCTTTAAAAAAAAAGTGAAAAAGTTTTATTTGTCCATCTCTCCAATTTACAAAATAAATTATCATAAATCAATTTCATTTACTGTCAAAGATTTTGACTCTAAAACGGCATAGATTACCTGTGATGTAGATACTCAAGTAGTTGTTTTGCTCAAAACGAAAACAATGGCTTAGCAAAAGTTAATTATTACCTACGTAGTGATCATAATTTTTAATTCAACCCTATTCAAGTCATAAAAAAACAAATAACAGAAAACTAAAATGGTTAACAGCTTCTCTACATCTTTCTATGTCCACCGCAGATGACAGCGGGCAGCGTGCGCTCAGTTTTTGTGCGTCATCCGAACTGGACGTTCCAAGTTCAAATTTGAAAATTGGAACTCAAACGTTCGATATTTGAAATTTTAAATTTAGCATAAAATAAAAGTCGTTGTATTCGATTTTAAATTCCATTTCTGTAATTTTATTTTAAACAAAAGAAGTATGAATTTGAAATGTTGACTTACTTGTGTTTAAATATTTTCACACACAGAGTAGCTTCTTTTATTAATCATAAATAAACATAAAATTCCATGGATTTCGTTTTTCAAAGGTCTTTTATTTACTTACTTTGAAAAAGAGAATGCTTTTTTTATGGATGGGAAATCATCAAATGACTTCTCCCGCTCTGGGCAGAGCGGAAGGGAGTGTCAGACTCTTACTGACTAAAACCCATCCGTGCTCCACCTTTCGAACTAAATCCTATACCCTGGAAGGCTCTGGCTCTAACGGACCCCTTCTACTATGATGACATCTCTTTGAGGCGCGCATGGAACACAACGCGCCGACGACCCGGGCCTGGATAAGTAGGTTCTTTGTGTTTTCAATCATGATTTCTGTTTTTCTATGTTGATTTGACCCAGCACAGTTCAACCAGCTTGTCTATCGTGATAGCGTGAGTTCGAACCCATGTTAAAGCAAAGCTCACACGCCATCAAACACACGAGTTACCCGTGTGAGCCTCCTTTACGTTGCCTTCTTTGCATATGATAACATGCGTTACATTATTTCTCAGAAACTTGTCACGCATAGAACATTTAGTTCAACAGTAACATTATTTAACAGTAGATAATTAATTTCGACGACCAACAAACAATAATTCAATTTTAAAATAACGTTGAATGAACTGTTTGTTGAACTCGTTGCCAAATAATAATCAGTGATTGGCATTGGTAGTGCTATTCCCGGGATTTAGTGACCGTTATCTTAACATAGATATGCCTTCTCAATCACGGGACCAGTAAGTAATATGTCAAACAGCACCGCACGGGACCAGCATATACTGGAAATGAATACTTTGATTTCTAGTTTGTATTATATAAATTTAGTTTAGTGACGGCGAGCGTTGAGTGGCTCGCCATCCGATCAAAACCAGGCCCGAGTCAACGGCGCGTTGTGCTCCAAGCGCGTCAAAGAAATGTCGGGATAGAAGACGCGACCCACTAAGGTCAGTACCTGCCAGGGTTGCGGAATTGGCTTGAAAGAGTCACCGCGGCCCTGGAACGTAAAGGGTACCTATTAGGAGGGACACGGATGGGCTTTAGTCAGTAGGAGTCTGACGCTCCCTTCCGCTCCACCCAGAGCTGGAGGAGTCATTTGATAATTTTCCATGCATAAAAAAGAGATCATGCAGTCGATTCTACAGGTCCATTCAAATTAAACTTTAATACTTTACATTAAGATCATAACCACAATTTTTTCATACTCTAGTATGCGCCAGATAAACAAAGAATAACGGTCATTGACTCGCCTACATTTATTGACACACTTAATTGCAAAAAACCGAAATAATGACATAAAGCTGTCCTGAATCGACATCTATCGTGATCTTTATTGTTCCAGTAATGAAAAACAATTCATAATTTAATGTCCGGGGGTACCTACGAAGAGATATTAAGGAAAGGTCAATGACCGTTTTTCTTCATTTATCTGGCGCCTACTATAGTTTATTGTTATTTTAACTGACATTTACGTGTTATTTATATATCATTTCTTTAGTTTTAGTCAACATTTTAGGGACCGTTCAAGCGCGTCTAAAACACCGGTGTGTCACCCGATTCACGCGGTTTAAAACTCTATTATTACTACAACCCAAGGTATTTTATAGGATGCTGACGCTTGACAGTTTGATCCTAAGCGGTTAGACTGTGACAGGTGTAAAATATAGTTTCATTAGATTGATGGGGCACTTATGTAGAAACTAACATTTAAGCGGTCTTTTGAATTTAAAGAGTCATTGGTCACCAATAGGATATTTGACTGGATTCTTTACTCTTTTTCATTTAAACAAACGTTTCAAAACATCTGTATAATGCGCACAGCAAGGAAGTGGAACTTTCTACGTGCGTCTGTGTTTCCAAATGCATTCAACCCTAATCTCTTCAAAGTTAGAGTAAACAGGCTTCTTCTGGGTAAGCTCTTTTTACCCAGAAGAAGCCTGTTTACTCTAACATTGTTGTTTCCATAAACTAAACACAAGAATTTATTAATTTTTGCACATTTAAATCGACTAAATACCAACATCTGGTAAAGTGAGATATTTAATCATGAGCTGCTCTGGACTTGGCCTGCGAAGAGACGCAAAGTAACTCCTTTACGGCAAATATCGCAACCACGCAATGTGGGAATAATAACTATAACTATATACACACTTAAATAAAAGACTCAACTGAAATTAAAAATAATCTAGACCAGATTGAACTATGGGAATCATATGCACGATCGAAATGAGAACTACAGTCACCGACATTGCGCGAAGAATCAGCATGCTGAAGTGGAAGTGGGCAACTTGATGTTTTTATTTTTTGAATAAATTCCATAGCTAAAAACATCAAGTTTAAGTTAGTGCATTTGGAGGAGCACAAATGGGTTTTAGTCAGTTAGAGTCTGTCTCTCCATTCCGCTCCGACCAGAGCGATACGAGTCATTTAATGAATTCCAATCCTAAAAAAAAAACTTAGTGCAAGCACTACTTAATTCTATTAATTTTAAAACAACGTTCAAATTCGCATGTCAGTTGCAATCTGTCAAAAAAAGCCTCAATTTCCATACATTTTTGAGCGTTTGCAACTGAGATGCAAATGCAAACGTTGCTTTAAAATTAGTAGATTTGGCACACTGTTTTTAAAAAAAAAATCGGTGGAACAATACTGAAGTTACAAGACAGTTATTCTTCTATTCTCGTCACGCAAAACATCGTTTCTAGTAGACGGCTTAAGTTCAATATGGCATTACTTGCAAGTGACGTCATACGCTATTGGTGTTCTCTGTTTACCATAGATTTTACAATGTTAACAACTTTTTACCATAAAAAACATACTTTTAGTGTCTTGTGTTATTTTTTATTTGAGATGGGTTTGCTCTTGAAGAGACGACTTTGTCTCTGTCACCTCTGACCTAGACGAGAGCGTCTAAGTCAGAGGTGACAAAGACAAAGTCGACGATGGAGTGAGCTTACCCAGAAAAAGCCTGTTCACTCTAACTTTGAAGAGATTAGGGTTGAATGCGTTTAGAAACACAGACGCACGTAGAAAGTTCCACTTCCTTGCTGTGCGCATTATAAACATGTTTGGAAACGTTTGTTAAAGACCGGTCCATTTAAATGTGCAAAAATTAATCAATTCTTGTGTTTTGTTTATGGAAACACTGTCATGAATAATATAAAAACCAACAACTGCCGTCAGTTCGTCCCTATTCTACTTTCTGCTGTGCTAGGAGACAGACTTAAAACCTTCCCTGTGAAAGTTTATTTAAATTTGGTCTTTCTGACAGTCGATTTTTCTAATGGAATGTCACTTCATTAAAATCTCTTTTTCTCCGTGAGTTGCAATATCTACAACGTTTGTGAAAGATCAACCTTCCATCTAGACATTCCTTACTGTGGCTGACCTGCGGCCCCACACAATGTGCCATTCAATTAGCCAATGCGACTGTCGAAATGCCAAATTGTAGGAATTTGATCACGAAACAATTCGATAGCATCTGTCAATCCCATACATTTTTGACGTATAGACAATCGCCTGCGCCACGCCACCGTTGACAGAATGTCACTTGTCTAGAGCCCCTGGACTAAAAAGTCTCCACATCGAGTCGTGCAATAAATTCAACATTCACTTCAATAACATCATCAACATCCTCACATCACACAACGGGGTTTTGCGTGGCGTCTCTCCGCAGACCATGGTCCACCTTTCAACTTTGGCCATATCTTCTGAACATGCAAGGATATGAGGATTTACATGCAAGAAGAATAATAGACATCCATCCCTGTTATTATCTAGCTGATTGTGTAATTTTTACAATAAATTGCATGATCTATTCTTAAAAGGGAAGAGATAACATGGGTTATAATTATCTTCTATGAGGCTTTCAGGTGGAGGAGCTCGTGGCTTCATTATACCGGCCTCACGGTTACCCAGTCAATGAGTTGTGGAGGTCTGGTAGGCAGCCGCTCCACTTAAAACACTGGTATTCAGCTGAATCCGGTTAGACTGGGATCCGACCCCATCATAGGAAAAGGTTAGGCAACAGATGATTCTATTAGGCTTTCAATTAATAAAACTTCTATGTTTTCAGTGCCGTACTGTAGGTAGGCTCTGTTGTAATGGGTTCAGCAATTAAAATGCCAGATTCAGCTAATCAATGAAAAAGTTAAACGCTGAAAAAAAAATATTGCTCTGAGAGAAAATTATGATTTTTCAGCTTTAGGTAAACAATATGTCGGGCAACTTTTCACATAGGTATATTTTTTGCTATAAAACTTGGGCTAAGATCACTTAAAATTTGAATCCTTTTTGGATGGAGCGCATAAACTCTTTCTGTCTCTATATGTTTGGAATGAAATGACTACACAGTCCACAGTCAACGTTTGGTAAGGTGGCTAAGAATTGAAGGCGCGCCGGACGCAGAGAATCGTCACTAGAACTTTTCTTGATAAACTAACTGCCATTGTAAAACGTAAATGACGACTAGTTGTCACTAACTAAGTAAACTAACTAACTTGGTAAAGTAAAAAGGGACATGGTTAATTTTTTTTTGCAATTTTAAATTTTGTTAAAAATATATAACGATGTCATGAGAGACAACTCTCGTATTTTTAATTGTTGTACATTATGATAAGTCTTTTAAATTTATTGACACCCACGTAAATAACGCTTTTAAGTACCAAAATTGGCATTAGGATCATTCATCACAGAATCCGACGTTACTATTTTTTTTTATGATGGCCACTTGCAGCTCTAGCACGCTAGGACTATCAATTGCTTAACCGGACTATCCTGTAGACTTCTAATGAATTTAAGGCCCCTAGCCAGGGCTCCAGACTCCAGTTACAACTTCAAAGCCTCAATTAAAAAAATAATAACCGCCCGCAATACGCAATAAACCCGACAAATAACAATTATAGGCAACACATACATCTAGAAATATCTCCAACTGCCTAGATAGTAGATAACCCTAACCTACCGCAAGCGATCGAATTAAAAATCAAACACGACACCACACAGTTTCATAGTTCATCCAAAAAAAAAAAAACCCTAAGACAATGCACTGCGCGCAAAAAAGTCTTGATCGTATAATATATTGCTCGAATCAGGCTTAACACTGCCTCTGCCGACTGTAGAAACTGGATACGGTTTATGCAAACTTTAGCCACTCCTACACCGACACGCCTCCGCCACGATTCACTTACTCTTTCCTTCTTTAGTAAACTCCTATCTCCATTCCCCTCTACTGCATAACGCCTACACATTTTCCGAGTCAAGTTTTTAGTCGTTCCAAAGACATCGGCGGTGTTGACGCTTTCGGTAGAATAAATAACGTTGAAAAAAAAATTGAAACGCGCTTTTTTCCGTTTCGTTATAAGCATGGAGCGTTTTTTCTTAGTGTTGCTCTTATCAGTGTGTGATAGTGGTGTTTCTAGTTGCTGACTGTGTATTTTTGTGTTGTGTACTGTGTTGTGTATTTTTTTTTCGAAGAAGGTAAATTTTTGTTGTTGTTTTTTTTTTGGTGAGGATTGTGTGGTTGTTAGGGCAATTATTATCAAGATCATTCAGTTACAAAAATCTGTAACTGAATGATCTTGATAATAATTGAATTGAGGGTTCAGTTTTTTAAAGAAAACCTATTAAATAGTTATTTATCTGAATAACGATAATTTACTAAACATTAATGAAAATAGTGTAGATGAAAATAGCCTGACTAATGATAAATTTTGATCAGAAACGTTTCACTTTAAATTAAATAAGTTTTTACTGGCAATGACGTTTTGGAGCCATTTTACCGTAACAATAATATTGCTTACAAATCAATCGATCATAATTTCATTTATCATAGATATATCAGTGTTTTTTTTCATGTTAAAGACCGTAAATAATGAAAAAGTAGAAAAAACACTAAGAAAAACTTAAAGGTTGGTTGCACAAAAACTTGCAAAAAATATTAGGTGCCAGATTACACGCTGCATTAAATACAGATTTAGAAACTAATGAATTGCCAAATTTTACTACTAAATAATAATTAAATACAGAAAAACGCGAAGTCGTGAGGTTTCAATTTGCCTGTTATAGTAGTTTTTGCGAAAATTGCATCATATTTTATAGACTATTGCTATAAAATATGATGCAATTTTAGTGATTACTGCAGTTACAGTTGATTTTTTAGGTTTAAGAAAAATAACTTGTTTTAATGGTATTATTTTATATTTATTAATAAATATTTATTAATAAATATTTATTAATAAAATAATGTTGTTGTAGAATATTGCAACTAATTGCCATTGACATAATATTTTTATCGTCATGTACTTAACAATTAGATCTTTGGCAGTCGTTACGGATTGTCAGAAGTCAGAAAATCTGACACCAGTCTTGCCACGTCTGTACCGTGTTACCCAGTTAATGGGTTGTGGAGGTCTGGTAGGCAGCCGCTCCACGTAACATACTGGTATTCAGCTGAATCCGGTTTGACTAAGAGCCGACCCCAATATATTTGGGAAAAGGCTAAGCAGGTGATGTTATCGTCATGTAATAATTTATCACTTGTGGAATGCGTAAGTAAATATATTAGTCCAGTAGTCATAAGCAGTATTGCTGAGTATGGTGTCTTGTTTTTTTTTATGGATGGGAAATAATCAAATGACTCCTGCCGTGTGACTCTGGGCTGATCGGGAGGGAGTGACAGACTCTTACTGACTAAAACCCATCCGTGTTCCGTTGTGCCTTTTGCTTTCCAGGGCCGCGGTAATTCTTTAGAACAAAATCCGCAACCCTGGCAGGAGTATGATGTCTTAGATTGCATTCCCGGGTCGGGCAAAGTCATTAGGTTTCTTAGCAACTGGATTTTTTACCACTGCTAGGATCGCATTTGACCACAATCTCACCTGACGGAAACCAATAATGTGTTCGCTGGAGGACGCTTGCCTAGAAGTAACCTATTCACTCTTGACTTATAGACCCCAAGGTTGTAGCTATCAGCAAACACAGACGCTGGTAGTGATTCGAATCCATAGCTGTACACCTACGCAAAATAAAAGTATTTAATTAAACTTTTTTTTTTCTTATTAGTGATGGGTACTTTATGTACAATAGCGGTACATGGGCGGACTTAATGCAACAAGGCATTCTCTACCAGTCAACCTTTGGGTTGAAAAGACTACTCTTACCTAGGTATAGATCTTTGCTTAACCCTTTGGGATACCTCAAAGAGTGGCTGGCATCAAGAATAATTATGTTACGAGTATGTAAAAATATTGATCGAAAATATTTTAATACGCAAAAAGCCGCGTGTAAATATTTTTAAACGCAAAAAACTAATTGGCGCCAAAACATTTAAGTGATTATTTATTCAATTATTTCTAGGATTTACGCTTTCAATGATAATGTTGTTATTCAGAATAACTACTTATGATAATTGTCACTATTATCAACTAAATTATATACAAAAATGTCAAGTTACTACTTAATAAGGCGTCCAATACAAAATCTACAATTATTATGTAATTATTAAATATCAACAACAATAAACATTTAAACCAGCTTAAAAAATACTACTTACTGAGTAAATAAATGTTAATAAACGAACAAAAAACTATAAACATTTATAATTGTAATTCAAAGTCAACAATAGTTGGGTTCACGCTAAATCGTAGATTTAGACGCGATTAGTTTTAACTAGCGTTAAACGGCGGTTAACGATTCATGGTGCAAGTGATCGATTGTAGCGATTCAAGTTACAATTATTAAAAAATAATCTGTACTTCTCTTCTAATACTATAAACAGATGAAATTTGTGTTTGTGAGCTTGTAGGGGGGGGGGGGGGGGTTATATCTGGATCTACTGAACCGAGTTTGAAAATTCTCTTTGTATAATGATACCTAGCCACATTCACGAGCAAGGTTAGAGGCTATACAAGAACGGGAAATCCCTAGGGGAACGGGAAGTATATAATCATAAATTCGATCTGTATTTTCTTCGTGATTTATTAGTAAGGCATTTTGCTATAGTAGCGGGTAAATATTACTTTCACAACTATTATTTTCAAATGCTACATAATTTGTGGTTAAAAACTTTTTTTACGCATATTTTCTCACGAAAGCTACTTCATAACCAACACAACAATAAGATTTCCAAGGTTTGTGTAATTTTAAACGTTTAAAGTTTAGCGAATAGACAAAACCATTACTTAGGTATTTCTAAAACCTCTGTTTTGTTATAGCGAGAAAAGCACTAAAAAAGAAAACTCGTATTTAAATATTTTTTTACGGGCAACTAAAATGCTATTACGAAATTATTGTGCGTTAACTTAGTACTTAAGCACGTCAAACAATACGAGCATGACAGGTGTGTGGTCATAAAACAATACAAGTAAATACGACCGTTGGGTCGGCAGTGATAATAACATTCATAATTCGCAAATGAATGTTTGTTTGGTATTAAATGTGTAGTTTATCCCAACAATTTTGACAAAATAAATTACGTGAACATTTACGGAATTCGTTCGAAAGAGTCACCGAGGCCCTGGAACGCAAAGGGCATTAGGAAGAACACGACTGGGTTTTTAGTCAGTAAAAGTCTGACACTCCCTTTCTGCCCAGAACAGAAGGAGTCATTTGATGATTTACCTTCCTTAACAAAAAAAGAAAAATGAAGCAAACAAAAAAAAGTAACTTGGTGGTATCATAATTTTAGGATATTATTTTTTTAACAGTTTTAATACCGGTGATATTTTTTAAATAAATATGACGGCCTAGGTCCATCAAAAATATTTTACAAATCGCTATTTGAAAACTGGTGCATATCCCAACAATATTAGGCTCGTAATGAAGTGTATTTTGTATTAGTGCGGGAAAGTGCGCAGAACAGTTCCCATTTATTCAAATTTATTTCGACCTGGGGCCTAACCACCAACTCTTAAAGCAGTATTACTTTAATATAACTTCCAGTGGGAAAGAGACGGAGCTATACGTCCTGTATAGCTCCGTCTCTTTCCCACTGGAAGTGATAGGTTTTTAGTTTAGGCCCTGGTCGCCAGACAGCTTCACTGTTCGCCGAGCTCTATCTCTCTGTCTGTTGGTAACGTTAATACGCCTAAACTGCCAAACCGATCTAAATGAAAACTAACGTATCTAAAGCCAACTTGTAAAACTAAAATTATACATCCTACAAATGGGGTAAATAGGAATGCAGGGGTGAATCGGCACAGAACCTTTATTTTCACGTTTTTTAATCTTTTTTGTAGTATTTGTTTGTAGCGTTTGTAGCGGTTGTAGAATTTAATTGAATTGATATAAATAAAATGAAGTTGCTTTCACAGACAACCAATATTATAAATTATTAAAGTGAAAATCCTCATGAAAGTTTTGTTTCTATTCACCCCTCCGTTCCAATTCACCCCGTTTGAGGCTTCACGCTAAAATCAAAGAATCAATTTTGATGAAATTTTGGTACAAAGATAGGTGGGGACGGCTATAGGCTACTTTTTTTGTGAAATTCTATAGGTATTTATTAAAAATGCGAGCGAATCCGTGGGTATAAGCGTATAGCTGTTTAAAAATGATTGACTGCTTCTTTTAGGCTCTTTGTAGACACAATGAGTCGGTGCACGTGCGTCAAGTAGACACAACACTTATGATGACGTCATTCCCGATTCGATACAACATGAACATTATAAAAACTTAAAGAGTAGATAGACAGACTTTATGTAACATGGCTGATGAACTCAACGGATAAATACGTATTTTTTTTGGCTCGAAGTTTGTCAAATAACTTCGCTTATCAATTATAACCGTATTTATTTACTCATGTCGTATATTTTTTTATAGTTTTGGTTTCTTTGCGAAAAGGTTATTTCTAGGCAAGCGTGCTCTGGTTTTTTTGGAGCTGTAGCGACATCAATTTCGCCACAAAAAAAGCGCAATGTAGCAAAATCTACATCGCAACAACAAGACACGCAATGCCATCTATCCCGACAACTGCGAACTAACAACGGAACCCTGAATCGCGATATCAGAGTTTACCGTGCGATTTGAACAGATATAACAACCCGAATATCAACTTTCGGGCAGGCCCACCGACACAACAACCGTCCGATCGGAGGATCCTCCTTTTTCAACGGAGGTATGTGGGACTCTACTCTCTGTACCGCATACCTCCCAAAGACCTACTGCCTGGCCACCACAACAAACTACCCAACTGGGTAACACGATACCTGGCGATGGCAAGACTGCTGTCAGACGTTTGGTGGCATAACGACTGTCAGATATCAATGACAGCCTCGGTGTGTTGAGATGGTCAACCATCCGCAGACCGGCCTTGGCAATCGTTGCAAAGTTCAAACCTAAAACCATCTCTTTTTAAATAAATGCCGCTTATAACTTAACCCATCGTGTTACTTTAGTGGCCATTTACCTCAATAAATAGGTAGCAGTAATAAATATCCCTGTTAAGTTATTTACTGATCACATTCGTTAAAATGCAATGTACGTTATAACTATTTTTCGTGCTTTTGCACGATTTTAAGGTGAAAGGTTTCCGATTGTTTATCGTTTAGAGCAGTTTCATGAGTTATAGGGCGTGACCAGTGATCGGTAGTGCTATTCCCGGGATTTAGTGACCGTTATCTTAATATAGCCTTCTGAATTCCGGGACCAGTAAGTAATAGAACAAACAGCACGGTACAGCAGTTTGTTACTTAAACTTCATTTAATACATCGACATTCAGAAAAATATTCCCGGGAATCGGGATTCTCGGGAATATTATTCTGAATGTCGAATATGGACATGTCTCGGGGGCATGTCCGTATAAACATTATCATTCAGGTTCATTGACCAACAATAGCATGTACCTACGCCGATCATTGATTAGCACCAATGCTCTCAAAATCATTCAAAGGCACACACGACGCACATGCTGCAAAAAATTCGAAAACTGTGACATCCTCCAACAGCATAGAACAGCATCTGCCGCTTTCCCTCACAGAGAGCTGTGTCCCTGCACTGGGAACATTATAGACAAATATATACCACAGTGTCTACTCTCATATTATTTGAGGTAAAGCAACAGATATTTGTTCTAATCTTAGATTGTTACCCGTTGCGTAGTAAAATCCGCTCTGGGCGGAGCGGAAGGGAGTGTCAGACTCTTACTGACTAAAACCCATCCGTGTTCCTCCTTTTGCGTTCCAGGGCCGTGGTAACTCTTTCGAACAAATTACGCATGCCTGACAGGCTCTGGCCCATCTCATTGAGGCGCGCGTGGAATACAACGCACCGTCGCCGACTCGGGCCTGGTTCTGATCGGACGGCGAGCCACCCAACGCTCGCCGTCCGCAGGCCCGGGCAGTAAAAGCATAACATCATCATAAATTACATGAAGGAAACCTCACAACTTTATCGCATCGCATTCCAATCTGTTTCAGACAGACTGGAATGGATAGAGATTACCTGAGCTCGAAATGGGGTTGCATTTGGTAAAATTTGAAGTTTATCAATGAATTGAGCGGTGTACTTGTTTTTGTAGATACAAGCATGACGTCCCATGACCCAGCAGGAAAGCCGACTATTATAAACCAGGCGTAAATCTGAACTTCGTGTTGTTACTGAGCAAAACTAACTTTTATGGCAGGCGTACTGCTTCTTTCACAATACCCAATTTACTAAACCAGATACCTGTAGACATTAGAGACTCAATGAACAGTAAAAACATAAAGCGCAAGCTGAAAGAACATTATATCAACCTGATTAAAACTTAACGTTAATAGCGCGTTGATCAAATCTCAGGCCATGCTAAGGCAGACCCCAGGGGTCTAATTGTCTGCCTTGTTTAAGAGTAAGGAAAACATTGTGTTTATGAATAAATAAATAAATAATTATAGATGGAAAGCTCGCATGATTAGCGGTAGCACTTGGGGTCACTTGAGCAGGGCCTAGATGCTCAGCGCGATGTTCCACGCGCGCCGGAAAGAGAAGTCAGCAAAGAAGACGGGGCCCGCTAGGGCCAGAGCCTGCCAGGGTTGCGGAATTTGTTCAAAAGAGTTACCGTGGCCCTGAAAAGCAAAGGGCTCTAGGAAGAGAACGGATGGGTTTTAGTCAGTAAGAGTCTGACACTCCTTCCTCCACCCAGAGCGGAAGAAGTCATTTGATGATTTCCCATCTTTAAAAAAAATGGGTTTAGTTCCTTCAGTGGTCGCAAGTGATGCGGTTCTTAACCTTTTTGTCTGGTGACCCCAAAATATGAATTTATCTGAAACCTTAATGTTTTATTTATCTTCCAGTGATAATAAAAATAATACCTAGGTAATTAACTATAGGTCCGTGGTTTGCTAAATTCATGTCACTATAAAATATGAATAAAACATTTTTTTTAAGACAGCAAGGCACGAAAATCCTTCTTCACATAAATAAGTAGTTGGAAATGGTAGTGAGCAGCTTTTCAGCGTCATTGCTACGAATAAGCTTCCCAGAATCTGGCAAAATTTTCCAGAGTCACATCCTGGAAAATTTTTCCTTTAATAATTCGTTACTGCAATTAAAGCAATAAATTCTTCTTGTAATCGCGACTCTACCAATACCGCCCGCGATCCGAATACATTTTGGGCCGCGACCCGAGGTTTAGAAACGCTGAACATAAACGGTGATGCATAAAACTATAAGGCATGTGCAAGAACTATGGGTGGAAGCTCAGAAGTGTCAATGTCAAGTAATATTATTATATTGCTAGAAGGCACAGTCTAACCGGGCCCGTTTCCTATACAAACTGTGGCAATATAATGAGCTGTTTAGGACGCACCTGAAGGTTACATACTTATAAGCTAACTAGCTTTTGCCCGCGGCTCCCCCCGCGTGGGCGTCGGTTATTGCCTAAAAAGTAGGCTATGTCCTTCTCTCTCTCACATCTTGAATTTTAAAATCTATTTTTTCTTTTTGTATGAAATGTTGCTACATAGATTGGTATCACATAAATTAGAGCGAGATTTTAAAATTCTTATTCCAATTATTGGCTTTATTGGGGAAGAAAGTTTATAAAACAGTCGTCATTTTACCGATAGGAAATCCCATCGGATATACGACTTTATCATAGTTATACTTACGATTCGAATTAACTGTAATCTAGCTCCTAACCCACACTTTATAAATCCTTGTCTTAAGAAAACTGCCGAACTATCCATCTTAACGATCTATTGAAGATGCCTAAATTGAGCATAGAACTGCACAACGTCCAGCTAGCCCAACAACGATGTACGCCTTTGAATGATTTATAGGTGACACATGGTCATTGTTGAGCCCATTAAAGCTTCAAAACGTTGGCAGTGAAGAATACTTCTGATAGGTGCCATTATTCGTTTTTCAAATGGAAAAGAAAGACAATTAATGGTATCAGCTTAGAATGTTGCCACTGCGGGGACGCAGATCTCTCTGTGAGAGGTACAGGGCTGTAATCCACAACATGGGCCCTGTGCAGTTTCATGTTGTCACATATTTTAGTTTTTTTTTGAGTTTTCCTTCACGGTCATGAGAACAGTGAGGTGATAAAATAATTTAAATAACGCAAAGTGGGTCCACTTGGGGTGGTAAACTTTTTTGATGATTTGGACCCGATAGACTGAAGGATTGCCAAACTGAAGTGGCAGTAAGCAAGGCACATTGCTCGCAGAACAGATGGTCGATATGGGGCAGAAAAGTTCTTGAGTGACGAGCGCGTAACGGAAGACGCAGCATTGGAAGGCCTCTCACAAGGTGGACCGATGACCTGGTGAAGATCTCGGGTAGCTGAAGGATGCGAGACTCACAAGACCGGTTATTGTGGTGACACTTAGGGGAGGCCTATGTCCAGCAGTGAACGTCTTTCGGCATTTATGATGATGTTGGACCCAGTAAGTGGCGTTCATTAGGCCCTCAAAGTTTCATATGTTGGGAACATGGGACGATCCAGCATGTAGGTCTTATTGTTGATCCTTGCCCATTGCATTGACCCAATCAAATAATTGAGGTTAGTTCCCAAAATGCAATACGCAAAAGCATCGATCCACACTACGCTCCACAAATTCACGGCCACGGGAAGCGAGCAAAACCAACTGAAACGCGATTAAGCAGCTAAATTTGCATGTAGTGTAGATACACTTTTTTTCAACACGTTTGCACATGCGTAGACGTTTTTTTAGTAAGACGCATTGCGTTCGTTAGGCAAGCTGTTTGATATCAATGCCAATGTTACTAGGCTAGCATTGGTATTGGTGATTAGCATGTAAATTAGGAGGTTGTTGTGTGTTCAGTTTCATGGTGAATCGGGTAGAGCAGAATTAAAAAAAAAAAATCATAGGCACGCGCTTGACCACTATCTCACCTGATGGTAAGCGATGATGAGGTCGAAGATGGAGTACGCTTGCCTAGAAGTAACCTATTCACTCTTGACTTAAAGACTCCCAGGTTGCAGCTATCAAGAAACACAGACTCTGGCAGGGAATTCCACTCCTTAGCTGTACGCACAATGAGTTGGTTGTAGAGCTGCATTAACTGAATGTGGTGTGGTGCGAATAGCCTAATATGACGTTTTAACACCAACATGCTTCCGGTGGGAGAGAAAAATGGAGCTATGCAGGACGAACAGCAATAGAACGTTTTCACGACTGAATTATGACACTGGCGTAAAACAAAAACTAGAGCATATTATTCATTTTGATATTTTAATAGTTTTCATTGCGTGTTTAACGTTATCCAGCAGACGAATTTTAAACATAGGTAATGTAGCAATGGATCTGGAATTCTTATCAATTGTGCAAAAAAATGACAACTTAAGAGTTACGCAATTGGGATGTAGTTTATTTAATCCTGGGTTGATTTAGCTTCGGTGTACATGCCACTGCTAAAGGGACTAACTGTTGCATTTATTGCCAAGTAGGCTTCGGTTTACCTACTCGCAATCGCTTTTGCTCATTAACTTGAAACATTTGATGTCTTATTGCGTTTGCGCCCTTCAAATCGAAATGCAGCTAAACTGGTAAGAAAAGCTACTAAAATCTAAAAAGGTATATTTTACCGTTGACAATAGTCTCCACAAACTGGGTGCCTGAACATGAACGACGCTGCCAAAGCAGATCTAGGAATACGTGTCGAGACGACCTAGACGCTTACTGTAAGAGCTGGATCGAAGTGGCTCGAGAAAATAATAAATACGTATATAATATAAAAATCTCTCTTTTCTATTTTCTCTTCACCTCAAGACCGGGATGGTTGGCGCTCTTTGGGGGAGGCTTACGTTCAGCAGTGGACGGTCATTGGCTGATATGATGATGGTGATGTTGTCATAAAGTTACATATACCTAAGTGTGTATCCAATATCTTAATTTTAATCGGGCCTTTTAAAATAACGTACCTACCCGAGGGCCAATTTTTAACAGTTTGCTTGAAAATTTGTAGAATTGGCTCTCAGTTTGTGGCGTGATAAATATGTTTGCACATACATACTGTAGTCCTTGGTATGGTTTGATTTTCGTTTCGGCAATTATTCGATGAGCCTGAAAGCTGATGAGCCATAATTCAACCTATCATGTTTGTCATGTGAGTAAGTCTTATGATAAGAGAGTCGCAAATACCCCTAGGCGCTGACCTCTGCTTATCTCATAATAGGTATAGCGTCCAGATACTCCATACCTACATAACCAGCTAAATTACGGCACACCAAATTTCCCCTGGGCGGGGCCTACGATGGGCGTGTAACAGGGGCGTGGCGACTCGGTCATTGACCTATACATAAAGCTATGTACATATAACTTAATCAGTATGTTGCTATATTTGCAATTCTAAGTTAGTTGCTAAGTAGTAGAATTTGTAGTGTTTAATTAAATAATGAGTTGGATTGTATGGGATAGACCAGTTTTCCTGGGCTCTAGACAAAGGAAACTTAATTTTATGATTGCCACAACGTCTAAAATGGATGGTATTGACATACGCTAACCAAAATCAAAGTCATGGCATTTATTTCAATTAAACCATTTACAGGCACTTTTGAATGGTCAAGGTCGGTCAGTCAAAGAGGTGAAGCTATTTGCACGTTCCAAAGCCTAGATCTCTATGGAGAAGAACGTGCAAGAAACTCCACGGACACTCTTTTAAATCAATACATTGTAACAAAGTAGTGGTTACATTGTTCTTGTTGAAATCCTATCTTACTATAATATTATAAATGCGAAAGTTTGTGAGGATGGATGGATGTATGTTTGTTAATCTTTCACGCAAAAACTACTGAATGGATCTTGATGAAATTTGGCACAGAGGTAGATTATAGTCTGGAACACATAGGATACTTTTTATCCCGGGAGTATGTTCCCTTGGGATAATTTTCGACATTCACGCGAGTGGAACCGCGGGCGGCAGCTATTTATTTGTGAGAACGATGTGGAACCAAAATGTCAAGTGGGCACTGGCATTTATTTTAGACCTTTATTTCGATATCGCCTATACCGGGTCGGTTTTAAGAGTCTGATAGAACCCTCCACCCACCCCAGGGCGAAGGACATCTATAAGGATTTCCAGGCAGAAAATAATTCAAGTTTAAATTTATTTTTTACGTGTCAAATTTATTTATTGGTCGAAAAGCAGTTCTTATCACAATAATACATAGTTCGCTGTAACATACCCACAGGGTGTGCAATATCTGATATATTCAAAATCTGTTTCGAAGCCTTCCAGTTTGCACTATCTACGCGAAGGACGAAAGTTATTTTTAGCTCGAAACCTCTCCAAGAAACGCCTACTTTTCGCTGTAACTTTATACTATACCTACTCAAAGAGCGGCAAATGACTCGCGTCGCGTTGTTGCAATGCACAACGTTGCATGCTTCTCAAAATATAATCCAGAATTTTATACAAAACCATTCTTTATTCTGTAGGTAATAAACAAAAAAACAATTACTGATTGTGCCTAAAACTGGCTAAATCTGTTTTAATCGTAATTATTTTCTCGGATAATCAAGGCATAATAAAAAACAGTTTTTAGTAAATACTCTATACCTTTATAATTATATGAAAAGTTGTTTTAAAACCCATAATACTAACAAAAGTGTTTTTTTCATTTTACAGATGCTGCCAACAAGATAAAATACGAGAAACACAAAAATAATAGTTAAATACATTTATTTTGAAAAATGTACTTAGTGCAATAATAATTTAAATTAATAATTGATTCTGAATCATATTGTTTTTTAAAAACGGGTTCAATTTAATTGAAAAAGGTGCTTTTATTATTCTTTTTATGTATTTTTTTCACGGATAAAACTTTATCTTATTGAAATATTTATTGTCTTTTAAAAAGCTAATTTAATTTTTTAAAATTTTAGTTTTCATTGTTAAAAATCTAAGAAAGCAACGCTATAAAAATACACAAAACAAAAGTGTCGAGTGTGATGTGCAAATGTGTAAAAATGTCAGACTGACTGTGAGAAAATGTTTTAGAAACTAACATGAGCGAACTGTTATGTGACGAACAAAAATTAAAAGTGAAACTAAAGAAAACTTTATGAGTGAACTTTAAACCATGAACTTTAAAACTGAACCACGTTTGTTTAAACTCAAAAAGCGTTTCAAACCAGCCGTATAACCTAATAATGAACTGTCAAACACAAAATAAAAATTTAAAACAAATTTTAAAAATTGTTTTAAAAGTTTTAAATTTTGTGGCAAATCGCAACTGACTTTATGTTGAACGCGATAGGTGAAAATGAGTTTATGAACGACTATCGGGATCAGAACTGCGGCATGTACACTACATGGTACAGCCGTGGTGACAGTGGGGTCCATCACCACCAGATGGGGCAGTTGTACCATCATGGCCCCCCCATGATAAAGACTGAAGCTGGTGTCAACAGCGATTGCATGATGGCTGTGGACTATGCACCCCCGATTAAGGTAAGAATTTCACTGATTTTCTTTCTTTCTTGAAACTAATTGAAACGGTCTCTTTTTTATGGTTTCTAATTTTAAGATGTTTATATTCACCCTACAAAAGAAACTTACTTTTTGAAAATATTGTAGATCTCAAAAGATTTTTTTTAGGGTTTCGAAATCTACCACAGGATAAATTAATAATCTTTTTGAGCTTCAATAGAACATTTTCTGTTGAAACCAGCCGTCAACCAAAATGATCATTACAAAAAATCATTAAAAGAAACATAAATGGATTTGTGTTTAAAAAACACGGTATAAAAGCTGCAGATAAATCGGTTTAATTGAACCAATTTCAATTAAATGTAACACTTATCTGAATGATTGGAGCATAAATTAGATGTTTACATACTTTTGTAGTTTTGTTATTAACATAAACGTTTACTTAATACAGACCTTCATGTTTTAAGAGTGTTAATTTCTCGCGATGTTTGAATGCTACTTAATACTATTTAAAATTAGTTGAGAATTTTCGAAAAAGAGTTTAGGGTGTAATATTAATTAAGACAAAGAAAAAAAATACGTTTTCTGAAGGACGTGAAAAATCATTAACTGTTTCTATAAACTCTACGATCGAGATTCTTGTTCGTTCTTATGTTACGTTATTCTTCTTCATCTTCTTCTTCTTCATTTCCAAGACTGAGGACTAGTTTGTAGGAACGATCATCAGGAGTACCTCTAAATCTACATACTTTATAATACAATGAAGCTGAAGAGTTCGTTTCTTTGTTTGTTTGTGCCAGTCGGATTTTTGGAAAATTATTTTTGTATATGATAACCATATTCATGAGGAAGGCCATAGACTCACATAAAACATAACAGGGAACATAAATAGGTAGTCATTTATTTATTTAAACTGTACAGGTATAGGTGTATAGGTGAACTTAATGCAATAAGGCTTTTTCTACCAAACGAGGCACGATTGAAATGAAATTCTATTGAGAATGTATACTTTCAGAGCACTATTTCAGGATGTTTGTCCGTCGTCAATTCAAACACATAATTGTTGTACATTTCTAAATAAAATTCAAATTTAAAATTATGAAATAATAAACTAAAACTATTAATAATTGATTCCATTGATTCATTTGTTTGTTTGTCATAACATTAATCATATCACAATAGTTAATGTACTGACAATCAAACCTGCTAAAAAAACAATCAAGCAAATTCAGAATTGAAACAGTTTTGAAAACAGTAGATTGTTACAATTTATTCATTCAAATCTCCTCAAAAGTATATTTTTCTGTATTAGATTCTGTAATCCCATTTTTTTTTAATAGATAGGTACCTACCCAACTAGACTCTAGCTAATATTTATTAATGACCTAATCGGTCAATTAAAAATAAACTAGAATGTATTAGCTGTAAACAGCGCAAATTAGAGGTGTCAAACTAATAGCAGTCTATGATCTATGGTTATTAAAAGTGGCACTTGTAGGGACAGCACTCAATTGACGTAGACAGTTTGATTCAAGTACTAAGCTTTTGCCCGCGACTTTGTACGTGTAGGTATATTCCTCCACTTCCCATTGGAATTTCCGATTTCCGTATAGCCTATAGCCTTCCTCATGAATGTGGCTATCATATACTAAAAGAATTTTCAAAATCGGTTCAGTAGATCCAGAGATTACAACTTCACAAACTCACAAACTTAACCTCTTTATAATATAAATATAGATATAGATAAGCCTGCCAAAGTCGCGGATTTTATTCGAATGAGTTACCGCGACCCTGGAACGCAAAAGGCACTAGGAGGAGCATGGATGCGTTTTAGTTAATCTCTAGTCTAGAGTCTGACACTCCTTCCCGCTCCACCCAGAGCGGCAAGAGTCATTTGATGATTTCCCATCAAAAAAATAATATATAATAGATGAATCTTCAGCCGCCATAATAACAGACACAATAGTAAAACAATGGCGCATCGGCTTCATGAATCGATGTTACGGCTGAGAGGATAAAGATTATTATTAGTATAGATCTACTATTATAATATAGATTTATTGTGATTTAAACATGCAAGTCATTTTTTCGGCTGTACCTATATCTTTCAGATTAGAAAAATGTTGGTCAATCAAAATCAAAAATGTTTATTTCGTTGGTGGATGAAAAAATATGTTTATCTACACTCACAACGTAATGTTCCAAATATGAGTTCAATAACGAATGCATGAGCACGTCCTTTTTTACAACTGCATCGTAAAATAACTTTTTTATTTTTATAGCACACTTTTACTTTTTAATTTATTGGCGCGGGCCTATTCATTTAAGGTGATCGCTTTGAGGCTTCAAATTTTGTTACGTTTATTGCAATTTGCAGTATGTAAGTAAGTATGTATTAATAGAATTACAATTTTTAAAATCATCAATACAACTCTTTCAGTTACAATTGATGTCAAATGTAGTATTTCATGAAATCATAACATTTGTCAATCAATTTGAATTTCGGGGGCTACCTCGAAACGCGCACCTTAAGCCAATGAGCCAGTTTTTATCATTGTCTATGGATGCGTGCGCTGCGCAGTCATTCGCATACGCAATGAGAATATCCGCCACATTGGTATAAACTATTTTTCCACTTATTTTATTTCAACTGTATGAGTGAAGATAAAAAATAGTGTATGCAACGGCATATAATTGGGTATTAAAGCACTCGTGTGATGCTATTATCACACTCGGCTACGCTTCGTGTGATAAACCCACACTCGTGTTTTAATAACCTCTTTTATATGATCGTTGCATAAACTACTATTATTGACTTAGCCAGAGTGCTAAAATGGGTATGCTAAAGCGTCGTCTTGTTTTTTTTTACTACTTTTTGATAGACCACTATCTCACCGTTGAGTGACAGTTTATAAAAGTACGTGAAAAAAGAAGTCCTTTACATGACTTTACTTTGAATCGAACCTAGTTGGTTCTGCTGGTTCTGATTAACTTTACAGATGTAAAAGAGTTTTTATTTTTCTGTTAACCGCTCAAGCCCAACATGTGGCCTGGACGACTCCGTCATGGAGGAGGAGGTGTTGGCCGCCGTCGTCAGGACGGGGGGGTGCTCTGCAGAGGAGGTGAAGGCGGGCACCATCCGTCCTGACAACACGGGCATGCGAACCGTAGTGGTGAGCTGCCCCGTGTCGGCGGCCAAGAAAGTCTCGGAGGGCCGAAGGCTTTTGGTGGGCTGGGTCTCCGCGCAGGTAAAACTGCTGGAGCCCAGACCTCTGAGGTGCTTCCGTTGCCAAGTTGGCAACCACGTGGGAGTACGCTGCACCTCGGAGGTGGACCGCAGTGACCACTGCTTCCGCTGTGGTCAGCCCGGTCACAGGGCCGGCTCGTGCGACGCCGCGCCGCACTGCTTCGCATGTGCGGCAGCTGGCAAGCCGGCCGATCACTGGGCTGGGGGCAAAGCCTGCGGTCCACCCGCCAGGGCCGGGTCGAGGAGAAAACCCTCCTCCACCGCCGCCGCCGCCGCCGTCGCTTCCGCCGCAGCCGCCGCCACCGTCGCCGCCGCTGCCACTGCTCGGGAGGGGGCCGAAATGGAGTGCCAGTAATGGCCCCATTTCGCCTCCTCCAGACGAACGTCAGTCGCTGCGCCTCTCAGGAACTGACGCTCCTGGGCAAGGCGCAGTGACTGACGCCTGCGGACAGCGAGCAATGGGTAGCTCGCTGTCCGATCAGGTCAGGCCAGAGTCGACGGCGCGTTCACTCCAAACGCGCCGTCAGCAACGAGCAGTCAGCAACGGAGACGGGGCCCGCCAGGGCCAGAGCCTGCCAGGGTTGCGGAATTGTTCGAAAGAGTTACCGCGGCCCTGGGAAGAAAGGCACTAGGAGGACTAAGGGTGGGTTTTAGTCAGTAAAAGTCTGACACTCCCTGCCGCTCCACCCAGAGCGGGAGGGGTCATTTGATGATTTCCCATCCTATAAAAAAAAAAAAAAAAAAAAAAAAAAAAAAGCCCAACATGTGAAAATTCCCTAATATAAAGTAAATCTTATGTAATAGGTAAATAAACATTAAATTCGCGATTAATTCGCGACACACCGGTGTGTTGCCGGGGCCGGACAGACTCTGTTTTATTAATGGTTCCAAGATTTGTAAATATGTGAGTACCATGTACTATGATCCTATAAGTAGTATACTCTAGGTGCATCGACCTCACATATATTAAAATTAATTTTTGTACTCAAAATATTGTAAAACATTGATTTGAAAAGAGTAACTATGGAGTTTCTTGTCCGTTCTTCTCCATAAGAATCTACCCTTGCGAACGGACAGTTGAGTCACTTTATATTATTTTTAGTGTAAATGATGACGTTCAAAAGTGCCGTTTAATGGCCTAATTGAAATAAACGTTTTGACTTTGACTTTGACTCTGTTTTTATTGATAAGCACGCGCTTGACCACTATCTCACCTGATGGTGAGCGACGATGTGGTCGAAGATGGAGCATGCTTGCCTAGAAGTAACCTATTCACTCTTGTCTCCAAGACTCCCACGTTGCAGCTATCAGGAAACAGACTCTGGCAGACAATTCCACTCCTAATAATACAAAGCGATCATCGCCCGAGCTCGCGATCGTCGCATCCGTTTTGTATGTTTGATTTGCATTAGGACGACGCCGACGCCTAAGTTTCTCTGATAGATCGAATCCGGAACAAAATTCTTTTCGTTATTGATAAGCTTGCATTAGTCCACATTTATTTAAAATCATAATTGATTTGTTTATTCAGACAAAGTCTATTATAAAAATTTAAGTCACAAAAATATGTTTACGAACTACATAATTGTTTTAATAGAGGCACACATAATTATGTATATAGTACTAGCATAATGGGCACATTAAAAAAGCTATGCAGTCATGAGACCTCTCGTTCGAGTCCAGAACAAACGTACAGGCCATCTAAGTACCAATTATACTAACTTTTAAGCAACGTTTACATTCATATCTCAGTCGCAATCTGTCAAAAAAGCCTTAATTTTGATACATTTTTGACAGATTGCAACTGACATGTGAATGCGAATGTTGCTTAAAATTTAATAGAACTGGCTCTCTGACTAGAATCCGGATGAAAGTCTTCATGACTGCCGAGTCAACAAATACGATGAGAAAATATCTGCTCGTCACATCTCCGCTACACGGCCATCGGTCAGCATAATGCTGGGACTCGTGTACGAGATAGCCAGCCAGCCAGGCTGCCACCGAGACATAAAATAATGTAACTAATTCTTTAAAAGTGATTTTGTTTGTTCTTTACACCTTCACGTCTAAATGGCCACGAGAAAGACGTCCACTGCTGGACATAGGCCTCCCCAATATGGAGGGGTCATAATCGCCACGCTTGGCGGGTGGGTTGGCGATCGCAGTGTAGCTATTGCAATGTACGGAGAATGCTGCTACCCATTTTCTGTTCAGAATGGGCAGCTAAAGCGCGTGCTAAAGCTTAAAAATATAAACAGCATTTCTACTTATCACTTTAGTAGGTCTTTATTTATTAATAGTAGTTTATGCAACGACCATAATTATAAAAAGGGTTATTAAAATACGAGTGTGGTTTTATCACACGAAGCGTAGCCGAGTGTGATAATAGCATCACACGAGTGTTTTAATACCTAATTATTATATGCCGTTGCATACACTATTTTATCTTCACTGATACAGTTGAAATAAAATAAGTGGAAAAATAGTTAATTCCAATATGGCGGATATTCTCATTGCGTATTCGAATGACTGCGCAGCGCGCTCAAACATAGACAAAGATAAAAGCTGGCACATTGACTTAAGTCAATGAGCCCGCGCCAAAAATTAAAAAGAAAAAGTGTGCTGTAAAAATTATAAAGTTATTTTATGATGCAGTTGTTTAAAAATCGAAGGAAACTGTTGAACTGTAATGGTATTTTTTTAAAATTTTACCTGTCCACGAAAAAAAGTATGTGTTTATGCATTCGTTTTTGAACTCATATTTTGGAACATTACGTTGTGAGTGTAGATAAAAAACTTTATGCACTAGTTAAAAAACACTGTGCAAAGGCGGACATAACGCCATATGAAAAAGTACATATTCCAGTACACACTAATCATAAAATTGTAACAATACACAATAAATAACAAAAGAAATGCGATTAAAACCATATTAAAAATAATAGCGTGACTTTATCCACACAAACTAACAGGCGAACCAAGTTTACCATAAAAATGGACATACTTAATGAATTCTAAAGATTGCACAGGAAAATAACAGCCACCTGCCATATACAATATATAATTATCACATGAGCCAACGTCATTTAATTTTAATCTTCTGAGTATAACATTAAAATTGAACAGATAGTCGGAAATAATTTAGATACAAATGTCTCGGATAATTGTTAAAAATCACCATCTGCCTAGGCTTTTCCCAACTTTATTGGGGTCGGCTTCCAGGTAGACCGGATTCAGCTGAGTACCAGTATTTTACGTGGAGCGGCTGCCTACCAGACCTCCACAACCCATTGACTGGGTAACACGGTACTTCTTGGCAAGACTGGAGACAGATTTTCTGGATCCTGACAATCCATAACGACTGTCAAAGATCTACAAATGACAGCTGGGACCAACGGCTCAACGTGCTTTCCGAGGCACGGAGGAAACTCGATATGATATGTCGGTTTATCTTATCCTAAATTGAACCTAATTACGACAATATTGACCACTGCTACCAATTTGTGGTCAAAGGAGAAAATTGCAAGGATTTCTGCATATTCTTCTCAAGTTACAATTCATCTATAAAAACAATATCATTCTAGTAAAACAATATTCTATGAATTAATGATGAAATAAATGAATCATCTGACTATAGATTTAATTCAGAATTCAGAACATGGCAATGCTGCCAGCCTTCTGGGCACGTTTCCGGATGACGGCGATGCGGAGGAATACATCGACGCCTGAGTGTATTTTATTTTTATGTACTACTCATTTTGTTTGTTTTTGTTTTGTTTCAATGAATAAACTTTACCTATTAATTACAGGAAAACCTATAAAAAAAAAAACAGAATTAAAACTTAGACATCAGATTTCCCTAAAACCATAAGACCCTCTACACCTCCATTCACGAACACCCATACACCACTCCCATTGACACACACCATGAATGGAAGGCCCACCTGCCCAAAATCAACAGCTAACCAGATGATTGCTCACGTCAAACGAACGTGACTGACTTTTTTCAACACCCAGCATCTTAGAGCCATAGGAAATGGAAAAAATGGTCACCCGACGCCAAGCCATGGAAAATCGTGGTCAGCCGTGCGTAAACATTTTAGAATAATATAAGCTACCTGTTCTTTGATTTCTTGTGGTCGGTTTTTGTGTGGTTGTAATGGCACGGGCAGTGTCATGGACCTGAACTCTTGGTCTTATTGGGTGGTTTTTAAAGTAAATATAGAGGTGTTGGGTAAGTTTTGAATGGGAGCGGATGATGGTGTTGCAATTTTTGTGTGTCGTGGTGTCTTGGGTTTCGAGTAGCAGCTGCAGTTGCTGTCAAAGAATGTTGCTGAAATACAAGACGTACGACGATGCGCCACCGGTACAAGGTAACCCCCGGTATGGGTGGGATGTCCATGGTGGACATGCCACCCATACGCGCAAAACCTTTTGCTAATGCTTTCATTTATTTATTTATCAGGGACAATGTATATTGTGTTTGATACATTAATTTATATTAAATACCTACATCATTATTAAAAATATTTATATGAATTATAAAAGTGAACATGTAGCAAGAATATTAAAAAACATGATTACTAAAAACAAATAATATTAGCATTGTTTTTTTTCAAATTGAAAATTGGAACACTAATATTAAATTACAGTTCGTCTATTGAGTACAAGTTTTTAAATCCGCTGGCAGTCTATAAAAAAATTGTACAGCTTGGCGTTGTTCGTACAACTTACTCCGGCAGGGAATTCTACCCCTGCCGGAGTTTGTGTCTCGTGAAAGCTTTAATCTACATAGGAGTATTTATGTCAAGAGTGAACTGGTTACCTGCTCCGAAGCAAGCATGCTCCATCGTCGACCACAGCATCACTTTTTAACAGATGAGGTTGTGGTTAATTCGAATCATTCGTATCAATAAAAAATCATACACTAAAAGCTGTTGTATGTTTTTTTTGCTAGTGTATGGTTTTAAACGACATTTTTGGGCCAAAATCGATGGACAGAGTTCCAAAAATTTCAAGAGTTTTAACAATCTTGATTTTAGTAAGATGCACTGCCATCATAAGAAAAAAGGACGTATCGACACAAAACGAAGTAACCGATTTCCGACCTTAAGTCGTGTTCTTAATTTCGGAAATCGGTTACTTCGTTTTCTGTAGATACGTTTTTTTTTTCTTATAAATGACGGCAGTGCAGTGTTTTAGCCACCAACGTTTGTACCTCGGTGGCTAAAAACTGCACCACACTGAACCACTGAATGAATAAGTTAGAGATAAACTGTTAGTTATAAGAATTGTGGTGTTTAGCTGAGGGTTTATTATGAGTGATAATTACAACTAAAGCTTTCTCATGAATCACTCCTTACATTGATATAAATCGTATGAAAATCTGTTTGTTTGAGATTTTGAATTTATCGCGAACAGGCAGACAGACAAAAAAACAGATATGTAGTCGTGGGGTTAGTGTTATAAAAATTATTTCATTATCATTATATATGTAGTGAATTAACTACCTACCAGCTTGAATAATAATCATAGGAAAGACATTTGCATGTCCAAGATTGCAATTACAAACACACTTGCCTCAATAATCTGAAAAGCTATACAAATCATTAACATTATCGATCGTTAAACCAATACGGCTAAGAAAGCGATTCATCTTGATAGTCCCGGGAAAATGATCGCGGTGTCCCGGACTCCGGGATCCCGGGGCTACATGTCGGTGACGTCATTAATCAGGGATAGTCTACTGGGGATCGGTTGGTGACGGGAAGGAACGGGTATGTAGCAAAAATTGTTGGTCTTTAGTATTGTAAAATTCTATAAAAATGTGTATAAACATTATTTTGTTAGTAACCTTATGATTTACAAAAATTGTGGCCACGATTAACAGACTGGTTTTTTAATTTCAGGAATTTAACTTTTCTCTAAATTAAAGCTAGTATTTTTGTTACCGTTCATTCCCACTGGTGGGCTAAGAAATAAAACATAGATGGCAATTTATTTAGGAGGAATTCATGTTAACCAACGTCGCGCATCGTCACTACGACATTTTGACTGAAAGTGTTATTCATTGAACCTAAGTAGTAGGTATTATTAAAGCGATTTTATGATCGTGACTTAGTGCGTTGAAGAAAATTTATTGCGACCGTTACTACCCAATGAAATGAATACATTGTAAAACACTCGACTAAAAGACACGCAAAACGTTGAAACAAGAATATAACAAAACAAATCAAACATTTAAGTAGCGTAAACCACAAAGTTATACAAAAAAAATAAAAACTGAACGTTATATTACACGTTTGTTGAAAAATAAAAAAAATATCACACACGGACATTTGTTCTTACAATTTATGTCACCTAGAACATTACATTTCTGGAAATGCCAAACGAAAAAAACACACACTTATTAGGTAATCCGACGCAGATCATGGAAATCCGAAAATGTTTTTTTTACATACGGAGGTAATGCATACTAAGTAAAAGTAAAATGGTATGGTAGCATAGCTTAATCTATAAATGTGCAAGTAAACGCACTAGTGCTTATTCTGATCCTAAGTATGTGTGCTGTTATTTCCTGCGTCTGCCAGTGGAATCCTAAAGTGCAATACAATTTTTTATTGCCCGCTTCACTGAAGTGTGAACGTATCTCTGTGCCAGTTACAGTCAACTGTCTGAGCAGAACTGTAACTACGACTACAGATTTGTATTAAAACTGGTGAACTATGTGGTGAAAATAAATATTCTTGGGATCTACAATGTACCATTTTATAAGAGAAAACGTTTGTCAAAAAGTTAAAATGGTTGGAATAGGGTACTTCACAACTGTCAAAAATTAAACATATCCGAAAGCTATCACTAAAATTGTACGATTTGCGAAAAAATAAATAAAATTGATAGCAAAATAGAAGAGTTACAAGCTATTAAAGTTTTTCTTACTATCCTTGTCGAGCAAAATGTCGTTCTTACTAGATGGCTCAAATTCACAATGGCAATGCTAGTTAGTGACGTCACACACAATTATTACTGTCTCTGTTTATCACAGATTTTAAAACAAAATTCCAGACAAAAAACCTATTGGCCCCAAAATATTTGACATATTCAGAAGTCAATTGTATTTTTTTGTAAAAAAAAGGTTCTGATTTTTCACTGCTTCTCCAGCTCATAGATATTATATGTTACATACATTGCTTTAAGATTGAGATTACAGGAAAGCCTATACCGGTTTTCAGCTGAATCCGGTTCGACTAGGAGCCGACCCCAATATAGTTGGGAAAAGGCGAGGCAGCTGATGATGATTACGAGAAAGCCTTTATGAAGCCTATGATTGTAACATAACATTTAAAAAATATATATTTGTTCGGAACCCGACTCGCATTTTGCCGGTTTTTAGGGTTCCGTACCCAAAGGGTATAAACGAGGGTCCCGTTTTTCAGCAGAATTATTACTTAGACTCCACTGTCCGTCTGTGTGTCACCAGGATGTATCTCATAAACCGTGATAGCTCGACAGTCAAAATTTTCACAAATGATGTTTTTCTGTGGCCGCTATAACAACAAATACTAAAAACAGAATAAAATTAATATTTATTTATACTATGTTTGGATGACACTGTAATTGGAGACTAAACTTGACTATTCACAACACCGAGAATTCCGATCACCCAATAACAATAGGATAGCGTAAAGATAGGTATAAATAAGTAATTATGTCCATGCAGTTAATTATTTATAAAAGAAACAGGTGCCCCAAGCAATGACCTATACAACGTAGTAACATTTGCATACCACAGCTGTTATTAGAAGACTAGAATTATTATTTTACTGGTTAAGTCATAAGTATTGATTATAAATAGAACTTATCTTTTTAGTTTGTAGTATTTTTTAAAATTTAAATATTAATTGCAAATAGTAATAAGCTAGGTACTTGAAATACGAGAATATTTCCGAACAATTTAACGTTTAGTATTTTATTTTTAACTTTTGCTGGAAGCTTCACCCGCGTAATAAATTATCCTGAGGGAACGTATTCCAGGGATAAAAATTGTCCAGTGTTCTTCTCCAAAATGTATTCTACCACTATGCCAGAGTTCATCAAAATTGGTTCAGTGGTAGACGTGAACACGTAACAAACCAACAGACACACAGAATAACTTTCACATATATAACATGTGTGTGGAATGTGTAAATGAATTGATGAAACCCTTTAAATAAAAATGTAAAGGTAAAATTAAAACAACTTATTAATATATTTATGAACATTTTATACCTGAATTATTTTTGTTTTTTTTTATTACTTTTTTTGTTAGAAAATTAATGCACATTTTTGCTGCATATTTTTTATTTATCAATCTAACGGGCACACATTATATGCCAAAACTATGTCACGGAAACAACAAATCCTATAAATGCACAAACAATGCAGCTACCACGTTCTCCCCGGCAACAGCACTAAATACATCAAGATAAACTCATCGTATGATTCGGCGTGTTACCGCTCTGTCACATAAAATAAAAGAAACATTCTACGGAACTCTGAAGACTGTTCAATAATATGGTTATTAGCAAAATAAGTTATTCATGTACACTTGATTGAAGGATGAAAATAATTTTGCAGTTTGTATACTTAATCGAGAGTAGGTAAAATAGAGAGATCTGTATTACTTTGTAATAAAACCGATTTGTCTACTTTTTTTGGATAAAACACTATTTTTTGTCATTCTGTAGGTAAAAACGAAAAAATAATGGATAATTTTATCTTGTTATTAACGAAACAATAGTGTATAATCATCCAAGTAAGCTAAAAATAAATAAGAAAGGCAAATGGTGTTATAAATAGTGGCTTGCAAAAATTCTGCTAAGATCTTTATTTTATTTTTTCATTATAATCAGTCACAGGCACAATTTTTATTTAAAAAAAGAAGGAAAGAGCAAACTTTCTTGATGAAAGTTGATACGACACTATAGATACTTCACAAAATATAATGCAGCTACCACGTTCTCCCCGGCAACAGCACTATATACATTAAGATAAACTCATCGTATGATTCGACGTCTCACCGCGCTGTCACATGAAATAGAATAAACGTTATATGGAAATCTGATACTGTTTAACTATACGAATACTAACGATTGTTTTAGAGAAGGATAATATTAATAAAAATAATGTTAATGTAGGTATAATTTTTACTTTGTAATAAACCGATCACTGTCATTGCTTTTTTTTTTTTTTTTTTTTTTTTTTTTTTTTTTTTTTTTTATAGGATGGGAAATCATCAAATGACCCCTCCCGCTCTGGGTGGAGCGGCAGGGAGTGTCAGACTTTTACTGACTAAAACCCACCCTTAGTCCTCCTAGTGCCTTTCTTCCCAGGGCCGCGGTAACTCTTTCGAACAATTCCGCAACCCTGGCAGGCTCTGGCCCTGGCGGGCCCCGTCTCCGTTGCTGACTGCTCGTTGCTGACGGCGCGTTTGGAGTGAACGCGCCGTCGACTCTGGCCTGACCTGATCGGACAGCGAGCTACCCATTGCTCGCTGTCCGCAGGCGTCAGTCACTGCGCCTTGCCCAGGAGCGTCAGTTCCTGAGAGGCGCAGCGACTGAAGTTCGTCTGGAGGAGGCAAAATGGGGCCATTACTGGCACTCCATTTCGGCCCCCTCCCGAGCAGTGGCAGCGGCGGCGACGGTGGCGGCGGCTGCGGCGGAAGCGACGGCGGCGGCGGCGGCGGTGGAGGAGGGTTTTCTCCTCGACCCGGCCCTGGCGGGTGGACCGCAGGCTTTGCCCCCAGCCCAGTGATCGGCCGGCTTGCCAGCTGCCGCACATGCGAAGCAGTGCGGCGCGGCGTCGCACGAGCCGGCCCTGTGACCGGGCTGACCACAGCGGAAGCAGTGGTCACTGCGGTCCACCTCCGAGGTGCAGCGTACTCCCACGTGGTTGCCAACTTGGCAACGGAAGCACCTCAGAGGTCTGGGCTCCAGCAGTTTTACCTGCGCGGAGACCCAGCCCACCAAAAGCCTTCGGCCCTCCGAGACTTTCTTGGCCGCCGACACGGGGCAGCTCACCACTACGGTTCGCATGCCCGTGTTGTCAGGACGGATGGTGCCCGCCTTCACCTCCTCTGCAGAGCACCCCCCCGTCCTGACGACGGCGGCCAACACCTCCTCCTCCGTGACGGAGTCGTCCAGGCCCAAGATGCGCATATCTATGCACTTCGTGGGCCTGGACACTCGGACGTCATCCGCGCCCAAGGACGCCCTAAGCCTTTCGGCTAGAGCGTCCGCGGCCGGACCGCTGCCTGCTCCAGGGATCTCGAGCATCCTGGCCCCGGTCATGGTGACCCTGAGCCGGAGACCCCCGACGATGCCAAGCTCACCGAGGTTGATGGCCTCCTTGGCCTTGGTGAGCGTATTGGCATACGTCACGCCCCTCTTCACCGCGTCCGGCTGCAGCGTTAAGACTACAGCCGCGGTCTTCGGGGCGCGGAGCGCAGCCGCGACGCCTCGCGCTCGCTGCCGCCGCCTTCTTTCCCGCCTCTTTGCCGCCCTGGCTGCCTTTCCCGCCTTCTTCTTCTCCCCGGCAACTTGCCATTCGGCTTGAGCCGGGGGAGGAGCTGAAGGCGAGGAAGCCGGGGGGAGCTGCTGCTCAGACGGCGCAGGAGCCTTCGCCGTCCGCGCAGCAACCCCACCCTTCCTCTTCCTTCCCGGGGCCGGGTCCGGTTTTCCCGACACCGGCTTCGCGGGTGCCGGCCCGGACCCTTTGTCCTGGCCGGACGACCCCGGTGTGGCAGCCACGGCGGCCGCGTACGACGCCGCCTTCCGACCTGGAGCCTTCCCACTCGTCGCTAACGGGGGGCGCAGGACGATGCCCTCCAGGACGGAAAACCGCGCCTGGAAGGCAGCCATCTCCTGCCGCACAAGGTCCAGCACCTGGCCCTCCTGCGGCACGGGCTGGCTGTTCTCCCTGCTTCCCCCTTTAGGCGCCCCCTGTGGGCCGGCTCCCTGGAGCCTGGCCAGGTCTGCTCGGAGCCCCGCATTCTCCCTCTGGAGGCGCTCCGTGGCGGCAGCCAAGCGGGCGACCTCCGCCCGCAGCTTGGACATCTCGTCCCGCGGAGGCCCCCCTGGGTTACCCTCCGCTGCCGCCAGAATGGAGGCCATCGCCTCGCTTATGGCCTTGTTCTTGGAGGACAACTTCCTCTTCAAGGCCACATCGCGAAGCGCGGCCTCTACAACCTCCGCAAACCCGGCCCTCCGAACACTCTCCTGTCCGGAGTCATCCGGCCCACCGCCGGAGGACTCCGAACCAGGAGCCCTGCGACCGCCCTCTACGGGGGGTCGTCCGTCAGCGACGAGCTCCCCGGCTCGCTGACCAGCCACCTTGGAGGCGGGCAGTCTCCCCTTGCCTCCCTCTCGGCCCTTGCCCCGCCTGCTGGTGGGGATCTTTCGAGCCGAGGCTACCTCCTCGCTGCCGGACGACCCCCGGTCCTCCTCTGATCTGGGCCGCTTGCGGAAGGACCTGGAGTCCTCCGCAGCAGCCCCCGCCCCCTCGGGTACAGGGCTCGCCGAGCTAACGGTCGCCAGGTCGTCGGAGTCCAACTCGGACTCCGACTCTACACCCGTGCGACGCTCAAGCGAGCCCTCCTCCCAGTGCAGCGCGCCTTCGCCCGCGCTCTGCCCGGCCGACTCTTCGTCGGGCGAGCTGACATCAAACCCGATCAGGTCCTGAAAGGATAATTCGGATCGGGGGCCTCCTCGGCCACTGTTGCCCATGGCAAACGGAAAATAGAGAGCACTGTTGCCCCCCCCAGAATACGAGGGGCTTGACGCACGAGGCGTGGCGGATTCCCGGGCTGCTATGCAGTCCGGACCGCCCTGGGGTATATCATCTCTTGCAGTGTCTCTATTCATTGTTTCCTTTTTGAGGGTGCGGTCCCTATCTCCCCTCCTCTCCCCCTCTCTCTCAGTGCTTGCTCGCTGCCCTCACAGTCACGTCTGATGATCAGACGCGTACCAGAGAGCAGCGAGCAAGCCAATGAGACGCACACCGTCCGAGGACCCGAACACTGCTCAAGTCTCCGAACGGTGTGCCCCTCTTGTGTCTCTCTTGGTCTGGTCTCTCACTTGGGACCTTCCGGCATGAGTGGCTCTACCGGCAAAGCCCCCAAGATCACTGAGACACGCAAGCCCCACCACGACGACAACGTGGAGACACGGTTGGTGGGGACTGTCATTGCTTTGAATACTATTGCTTGTCATTCTGAGTGTATTAAATCATATTGGTTATGCAATATGCGCATTTCATGAGGGATGGTTTGAGGCGGCGCTGGAGAAACATGTCAGGAAATCTTGGAGGAGATCTTTTCCCTGCAGAAAGCCAGAATGAACTCGATAAAAAAGCAAAAAACTGTACGTAAAGCCTAAAATTAAATATTACTGGTGTAAAGCCGTGCGGGAGATTTTTACCTAGCGGAACAACGTAGGTTGAAACAATGATTTATACGCCTTTGCGGCTGAAATCAGAACTATTTAAAACCAACTAATGTACATTAGTTGGTTTTAAATTTAAATAAATAGTCTAACATACCTATTATGTTCTGGCAAATAAATGATTCGTACGTTCCGTATGGTGTCCGGACGTAAATGAATAGCACCATCCCATCACTTCCTTTTGGTGTCGTAAGAGGCGGCTAAGGAACTCACCAGAGAATGGACAGCAGCATTCTCTGTAGGTACATTGCTACAGCTACACTGCGATCGCCAACCCGTCTGCCAAGCGTGGCGATTATGGCTTATTATAAAGAACCTTGTCTTTCGGCTGGTATGATGATGATGATGAAATAAAGGATTATGATTATTATTAAAACTCACAATAGTATTTTTATACATCAGATTAAAGCATTGTACAATAATGTGACGTCCCACTCAGAGTAACATAAAATGAAGAAATCATTATCTTTATTTCATGTAACTTTATTCTGAACTATGACAGTAAATTTTGTGTTAATTTCTTGATTATTTGCGTTTGTTTAATTTTATAATTGATGGTTACCGCATTTATAAAGAAATCAATCATTTTATTGTTGGATGTTTCCTTTGTCATGACATGACGTTTTAATTATATTTAACAATCTAGTTAATATCAGTCTTGCCTAGAAGTACCCTGTTACCCAGTTAAATGGGTTGTGGAGGTCTGGTAGGCAGTCGCTGCACGTAAAATACTGGTATTCAGCTGAATCCGGTTTGACTGGGAGCCGACCCCAATATAGTTGAGAAAAGGCTAGGCAGATGATGAATCTAGTTAATATCAAGGCAGGTATTTTTGCCGATTATAAGAACGACTTCTAGAATAACATTTACGTACCGATTAGTTAAGAGTTAACTTACTTTGTGATGGAATTATTCAGGAAACTTTCAGCTTCCTTTGGCTCGTCTTGGCGGGGACACTGCTGTGCCCCCAGATTCAACTTCTATACGTAGCGTCTGCCTTCTGCGTTAAACTCGGATATAAAAAATATCCTATGCCTCAACCCAGACTATGGCCTACCCGTGTGCAAAGTTTCATTCAAATCTGTTCAGGCATTATGATCTAAGAGATGGTGACGATCGACCCTCACCTTCAACTGGTAATCAGATAGGACATATTTTTTATCAAATTTTATTGATTTTTAGACACGCGTATGATAGCTTGCCTATCGAGAATTGTTCATGGCTATTTTTAGTTATTATTTATTTTTTACCTGTCTGACAGTATTTAAGAGTTATTTTGATTGTTCCGAAGATTTAAAAACCAAAATAATTAAGCTGTATAGTAGTACTTTTTGTTCACACAATTGCCTACGACAAGTTTCTATTTCCACTCAATCGGGAAGTAAATGCAGCGTATGATTCGCGTTACGGAATTTATTGTGGCGGAATTTGTTCGAAAGAGTCACCGCGGCCCTGGAACGCAAAGGGCATAAGGAGGAACACGGATGGGTTTTAGTCAGTAAGAGTGACACTCACGTCCACTTTTTGGAAGTCGGTTAAAAATGAGCACTTTCCTTTAGTTTGCCATATTATGTTTATTACTTCTTAGAATTTGATCCTTATTATGAATATTGTTTATGTCTTGAGGGCCAATTCTATCTACTAATTTTTACTCGTAAATAACGTTCGAATCCGCATCTCAGTCGCAATCCGTCAAAAAAGCTTCAATTTTCATACATTTTTGACGGATTGCGACTGAATTGCAATTGCGAACGTTACTTAAACATTTGTAGAATTAGTACTCTGAGGGCCAATACTAATAATTTGAATGAAAAAAGACGTGTGGCACTCGGAAACTGCCGCGGTAAAGCTATTGCATAGCATTTTTTATCAACTTATGTAATTATAATTATTTACTTATTTATATAATATACAACCAATGCCACCTAGAGGCGATTTGCAGAACTAAAGAGACAAGCGTGATATTTTAAAAAGTCATTAAAAGTTCGGCTATTCATCGATTGATGGCAAAACTAAAAACTAAAAAGTATCACCGCTGTGCCGGTCGGAGTGGGGGGTGTTAGGTTATTTTCATTACGGAATTTCTGAATTCGGTCTCCACGCTCAAGGCCCGCGAAAGAAGCTATGCAATAGCTTAATAAAAGCTTGTAAAAAATGAGGAGGTTTTGACAGAATGCAAATACGAAAGTTGCTTGAAAATTTGTAGAATTATTGACACTCTGGATTAATTCATACAATACTTTTTTCTCAACCTCAAGTCCTCGCCGACGAAGTCACGGGCAGAACTACCAATGAAATAAACCAATTGTTGTGTTGTGTTTTTGTATGTGTTTATTGTATTGTGTTTTTGGTATGCGTCATGCTTGGGGCAAATAAACTCTTTTTCTTTCATTGTTTCCTTCTTTCAAAATCAAGATAGAAATTAGTTTGAGCACAAAAACAATTGGACACGTATGTTTTCTTATTCCACGTAAACAAAATATGAAGACGATACAGTGCGTTAACAACACTTGTGACGTAATGTTGCTGGTAAAAGTTTATAACTACAAAAGAAGTCGGTAGCAACAACGAGTCAAGTCTCTGTCTACTTAACAGTGTTGCCAGAGAAAGTTCATTGCAAGGCGTCGAAGCAAATTGCAGCAGAAATAAGTGGCGCGATCTATCACAGTTTAGTGATCATTACTACATAGTTTTAAAATTAAATAATTATCGTCGCTCGAGTTTTTAACATGTGGTGATATGGTTCTAGTTTTTTTTTTTGAAAACGTTGCCCCACACTAGGAATTACTCCTGTATCGTGGGTGCGTTTACAAACATACAAACTCACATACACAAACAGCCAGACCCGGAACAACTATCTGTAGGCCATACAAATATTTGTTCCGTGCGGGAATCGAACCCGCGACACGCAGCGCAGCAGCCGATCGCTCAACCACCGCGCCAACCGTGTCGTCGTAGTTGGTTTAAGGCTTAGAATAAAATTGATGTTGCCTTGATTGACTCAAAAAGTTCAAGTATTCAAAAAGAGTTAAAAAAATACGGTTTATTTATATCAGAGGCGGACTAATAAAATTCTGTTTTACCACTTAGCACAAAATACCACAAAAAGCAGAACTCAATAATAAACATTACTTAGGTATTTAAAACTGTAATCTAAAACAAATAAGTACATTATTCCAATCTACATTATTTTATCTAGCTAGACTAAAGGTTGAGCTTTTCGATGCGACTATCTCAAAGGAACAGAACATTTTTCGCTAGCTATCTATCAGTGATAAACGTAGAATCAGATCATTCTCCTCTGCATTAATAACTGACTTCAAAAAGAGGTTCTTCTCAATTTGGTTGCATTTTTTATATTTATTTTTGATACCTCATAACTCCGTCATTTATAAAACGATTAGACTATTTTTTGTATGTGAATGTATAACTAAATTCTTTCTGATTGGTCCTATTGAAATTTCATAATAATCGGTTCAGTAGCTTGGTTTTTAAATCAAAAACTCTGGAAAAAATACGTAGAAAAAAATATAAAAAAATAAATTAGGTATTTTGCTTTCTTGTGTCTTTCCAGAGGTGTTGTAAGCTGTAGCATTAAAAAGTGAAAAATAAAATAAAATACAAAGAAACTTGTTAAAATTCGAAGAAACAATCAAAAACACCGACTTCCGAAATTAAAGTTATATTATACTTTGTAGTCTTTTTTTTAATTTTTTGTATAAAAAAGTAAGTGGTTAACACATCAAACAGGCTTATTTAAACCTGCAACTTAAAATACAAACGCCTTTCTACCATTGCCTGTACTTAGTCTTAAAAGAAGTAATTGAAACTCGTTCATTACCATTGCCATAATTTTATTTGCAACTAAAACGTTTAGAAATTAAACCAGAAAATATACAAACAAGACTACCGAAGCCCTTATGATCTTCCCTAAAACTTGTCTTACCTCTCTCCCCTCTTAAAGCCACGCACACAAGCGAGGGAGACAATTAATTTAAAAGACAAACGCTGTTCTTTCAGGCACACGCTCCCATCATTAATATGTGTACCGCCTTATGGTAACTGATGGATATTGTTCTAAAGTTTTAAGCGTGCGGTTTGGATGAAGTTCTGTGGAGTAATTTTGGGAAAAAAATAAGGTTGTAGTGGAAAAGTTTAGTGACAGAAAATCCTCTTTTTTCAAAAATAATATTTAAATTCTTTCTGTATTTTATTAGAGGAGCTCGTGGCTTAATGATAACAGCCACACGGTTCGATCTTCAAGGTGAAGAAATGCTTGCCGAGGTTGGTATGTGGATTGGTGACCATCTTAACATATTGAGACTCCTTCGTGCCTCGAAAAGCACGTTAAGCTGTTGGTTTTGGCGGTCATTTGTAGATCTTTGGCAGTCGTTACGGATTGTCAGAAGCCGGTAAATCTGATTCCAGTCTTGCCAAGAAGTACCGTGTTACCCAGTTAATGGGTTGTGGAGGTCTGAGGCCCTAGGCAATGTGCCATTCAATTGGCGAATGCGACGGACGTAATGACAAATAGAATATTGACGATAGCACTGTCAATCCCATACATTTTTGACGTATTGACAATCGCCTTCGCCACGCTACCGCTGACAGAATCTCACTTGTCTAGAGCCCCTGGTAGGCAGCCGCTCCAAGTAAAATACTGGTATTCAGCTGAATGAGGTTGCACTGGGAGCCGACCCCAATATAGTTGGAACAAGTTAAATAAAAGCTCTTAAAAAAAGAAGATGGTTCTTCGACGTTAAGCAGCTTGCTAAGGTCGTTTCGTTGATATAGGTGACCATCTATTAAATACCGAGACTCCCCCATGCCTCGGAAACCATGTTAAGCTGTTGGTCCCTGCTGTCATCTGTAGATCTTAGACAGTCGTTATTGTTGTCAGAAGCTAGAAAATCTGACATCGTCCACAATCATTGCTAAGAGGTATTGTATGTCGCGAAATTTGTTCGAAAGTCACCGCGGCCCTGGAACGCTAATGGCATTTGGAGGAACACTGATGGGTGGGTTTTAGTCCGTAAGAGTCTGACACTCCCTTCCGCTCAACCCAGAGAAATTAAAGTTATTTTGAACTTTGTAGTGTTTTTTGGAAGTTGGTTTCTTTTTTTTGTGAAAAGTTTTTTATTTTTCACTTTTTAGTGGTACCCCACACCTAACAACACCACTGGAAGTCACAGGAAAGCAAAAATACGCAATTTCGTGTACATGGATGATTTTTCCACATATTTTTTCCAGCTATTTGGATTTAATAACCAAACTACTCAACCGATTTTGATAAAATTTCAATGGGACCATTTGGAAAGTATACCCTTTCCAACAAAAAAAGAATTTTTCAAATCGGTGGGTAAGCGACGGATGCCCGAACAAACAAAAAAAATACAAACATCCGAGTTGAGAACCTCCTCCCTCCTTTTTTAGAAGTCGGTTAAAAATACTGGTACCTACTTAGCTACAGCTACAAAATCGTTCATAATGATGAGTACAATGACCCCTTTGCAGGTATTGCGTTTATACTATTACACGTTGTATTTATTTCTATTCATCGGTTTGCACGATAAACAGAATAAAACTGGATAAGATCGATGTTTTCTGCCCGACCAATCTTACAAGATAAACCGAAACTTACTCAGAGGTTACAGTGTCTCATAAAAAACCCAGACTATATTTTAGCATCGATCATACGAGAATCACACAGATTAGTGTTGGAAATGGTTGTTTCAAGCATCTGAACACATGAATGGTAGGTATGTATGTACCTTTTAAGTGTTTGTTTTTTTGTAATGTTATGTTAATTAATGTACTTAATTGAACTTGTCTCGTTATTGACTAAACACAATTTTGGAGACGGAAACTAATGGGCCCAAACGTAAAGAGTTGAGATATGGTTTAAAAAATAGTTATTTTTTTCTATTTCAAAATACAAAAAAATTGCACAATTCACAGTCTAGAAGACGAGTTATCTAAAAAAACAGTTTAGGTCACGAATAACCTGCAACAATGTTGCTTTCTTAGCAGTTTAATACGACGTATTCTTTAGAAAGGTTGATTGTTTTTATGTCAAACAGCAGTTTTGTTGACAGAATATTAATTTATTGTTATTGATGAACACTGACAAACCATAATGACACGACATAAATAGATACCTCCTGCAATAACGTTAGTAAAAACTTTTTTTCGGGCATTGTTCCGTTTCATGTTGTAATGTAGGCGCAATGTTATACTAAATCTCTTCTATTTCTGCTCTCAGATTTCCAGAATCCGCAGAATTTTCAGAGATTGGTTGATTATATATAATCTATTTATTGACACCACTCTCATCGTTATACATCTAGGCCCAAGATTATATGACAGCGGTTCCATCTCTTTTAATAAAATGAATGAATGAACTGCTAAACTTCCACAGCCTAGTATCCGGACTCGATAGTATAGCTGATATATAGAAGGCGCCAGATAAATGTGCAATAACGATGCATTTATTCATCATCTGCCTAGCCTTTACCCAACTATAATATTGGGGTCGGCTTCCAGTCAAACCGAATTCAGCTGATTTTGCGTGGAGCGGCTGCCTACTAGACCTCCACAACCCATTAACTGGGTAACACAGTACTTCTTGGCAAGACTGGAGTCAGATCTGCTGACTTCTGACAATCTGTAACGACTGGCACGGCACGGAGGAAAGTCGGTATGTTAAAATGGTCACCCATCCACAGACCAACCTTGGCAAGCGCTGCTTAACCTTGAAGATCGATCGGTGCGGCTCTTATTCTTTAGCCATGACTTTCATACTATCATAAATAAAAATAAAGACATAAAGCTGTCCTGAATCGGCTTCTATCGTGATCCTTTGCGTTCGTACGTAATGAAAAATAGTTCATAATTTTATTATTCGGGTATCTACGAGGGGATATTGGGGAAAGGTCAATGCACTTTATTGAAAGTTTATCTGACGCCTACCATAGTTTATATCTGCTATCTCACATTATCAAATAGCACCAGTTGTCATTACTGACCGCTATACTATGAAAGCATCATAGAATCCCTCGCTGTGTGCTAGGGGGACGTCGGGAATGATCGTGAAAAATCGTTATTTTCCGTTTTTTTTGTGGCCCACATCCCGCACTGGCGTGCGGGATGTGGGCCACGCCTCGATAGAGATGTCTTGGCAATTTATTTTTATCTTCACGGTTTCCGTGTATATAGGTGTATGGTTAGTGGATTTGAGGTTTAGACTACAGAGGTTTTTCATAGGCAAATTATTAGTAACTTGACTTAAGGTGGAAGCGTCAGGGTAGTCCGCGAAATTCAAATTTTCTTACGTTTTTTGTAATTTGCAGGTCAGTGTCAGGTTGTTGTTGTTGGCCGTAGCAAGTATGTATTTATAGAATTATATTCATTAAAATCATCAATACAACTCCTTCACTTAGAATTGATTCCAAATGTTATGATTTCATTACACATTTGGCATTAAATCTAACTGAGAGAGTTGTATTGATGATTTTAATGATTACAGTTCTGTAAATACGTACTTGCTACGGCCGCGAATCATTATTTTGACCAACATACAATCTGATACTGACCTGCAAATTGCAAAAAAACGTTAGAAAATTTGAATTTCGCGGGCAACACTGGCGCTTTCACCTTAATTATTTTTACTCCTTACTAATATTATAATCGCGAAAGTTTGTCTGTATGGTACGGATGTTTGTTACTCTTTCACATGAAAACTACTGAATGGATCTTGATGAAATTTGGTACAGAGGTAGATTATAATATGGAATAACACATAGGATACTTTTTATCCCGGGAGCTTGTTCCCTTGGGATCATTTTCGTCATTTACCCAGTCGGAACTGCGGGCGGCAGCTAGGGTTTTTCATAAATGTAAAGTCGAGCTGTGTAATAGGAACACACTGACTGCAATGTAGGTACCTACTACCACGATTGAATTCATCAAAATAACTTCTAACTTCATGTAAAAACTAGGAATATTGACTAGGGCTCCGTCGCCCTGTGGTGCTACCACTAGTAAATATTAATAAATAAAAACACAGTTTAAGATTGAATCAGTTTAAGACTGTTGAAGATGAAGTGGCAGTGGGCAAGGCACATTGCTCGCAGAACAGATGGTCGATGAGGCCAAGAAGTTCTGTAGTGGTGACCGCGACCGCGTTCCAGAAGACGTAGCGTTGCAAGGCTTCCCACAAGATGGACCGATGACCTGGTGAGGGTTGCTGGTAGCCGATGGATGCGGATCGCACAGGACTGGGTGTTATGGCGACACTTTGGGGAGGCCTATGTAAAGCAGTGGACGTCTTTCAGCTGCTGAGATGATTCGATGAGTTTAAAATAATACTGAGTACTTATTTACACCATCAGCTCAGAAGCTAGCAGCTTCACACACATCGCTCTCTCTCTTATAAAACAATCACAATTTCTATGTATTTAATTATTTATTTAGGTATTAAAACTTTATGCACTAGTGAAAACACTGTACAAAGGCGGACTTAATGCCATAGGCATTTTCCACCAGTCGACCTTAGGGTGGTGCAGAGACAACATCTACCTATTGAGTATGGTTTCCGCGCACTTAGTTCTGCTGTGAACCATTGTGCGTGAGCCATGTCAGCCATCAAAACAATCACATTCATCATCACATCATATCAGCCGAAAGATGTCCACTGCTGGACATAGGCCTCCCCCAAGTGTCGCCACAACAACCGGTCCTGTGCGTCTCGCATCCATCGGTTACCCGCGACCCTCACCAGGTCATCGGTCCACCTTGTGGGAGGCCTTCCAACGCTGCGTCTTCCGGTACGCGGTCGCCACTCCAAAACTTTTCGGCCCCATCGACCATCTGTTCTGCGAGCAATGTGCCCTGCCCACTGCCACTTCAATTTGGCGATCCTTCGGGCTATGTCGGTAACCTTGGTCCTCTTGCGGATATCATCATTCCTGATTCGATCACGCAAGGAAACTCCGAGCAATGCCCTTTCCAATTTTCCTTTGGGTGACTTTAAGCCTTCTGATGAGGCCCATTGTGAGCGACCACGTTTCGAGTCCATATAGTCCAGGCAACACGCACCGGTGACAGACTTTCGTCTTGAGACACTGTGGTATGTGAGACGAGAAGATACCGCGCAACTTCCCGAACGCCGCCCAGCCGAGTCGGATTCGACAATCACATTATTATAAAATAAAAAAAAAATAAACCATCACATTATTTTTCATTCCTAATTTAAATTACTATTTTTTAATTCTGCTGGACACTTCCAAACTTCCAACGAATAGCTTGTCTGCCAGTGACTGAAACCAAGGAGTTTACAGTACCGACGCGTGTTCTCCTGGCATGTAGCCCAAAAGTGTCTTATAGATACTTACCTAACCCTTTAAAACCACGTTTCCTAGGTACTAGGTTTACCTCAACACCATTTATTTTTTTCTAGCCACCTCTGCTTCTAAACCAGCCATTACGTCAAGTCGCGCCCTCTCGCAGTTTTTTCATACCTCGCTTCAGTTCGCCGTTCTAAAAAAGCTCTGCAAAAAACAGTTTGCGTTCACCGTTACTAGATGGCGTTAGGGAGCAGTGTCTTTTGTTGTCACTTTGTTTTTTAGTAGTCTTGCTAGGCTTTGAATCAGGTGATTTTTATTGCAATATGAGGTTACCAGACTTCACTTTTTGCAATTTCCTGTATTAAAGCTGAAGAGTTACCTAATAAAAATGATTTAATTGATGATAAAGAAAACTTTATAAGTCATGAAGGTGAAAAAAGATCTGCTATAGGTACAAATTATTGCTGAAACAAGAAAGTTATCAAAATAAAAATCAACTTTTGGAAATTAAACAATTATAATATTACAATAAATTCAGAAAGTTAGATAAATACTGTCATACAATAACATTCTTCGGTACGCTCTCCCGATATTTCTTGACATTCTTCTTTATAATCCAAATTAACTTCTTTGAATTATCTCTCATACTGCAATCCACCTTGGATTGCAGTTTTCAGTAATCACAACCTTTTCACACTTTTGAAAACGTATTTCTTCAATAGTTTCCTCAAATAAATAAACATTGGAACAAATTCAATGACAATGGACACTAATAGGGTTATTAATATCAGCCGAACCAAAAGACGAGCTGTTATTTGGGGACACATGTCAACAGTTACTGGTCGGTAAGTTATAGGATCACGGATAACTGCGTATGTCACAAAATCACTGTTTCTCAATGAAGCTATTAGCTATATCATCAAATATTCTTTTTCCAGCTTTGTTAAGGTTGACTTCTAGTCTGATCGGATGCAAAAAAGTCGCTTTTTAAGTGGTGTATTACCTTCTAGAAAGCCATTTTGTTTATTGTCAAAATTTTCTTAATCACACCCACACTTAGTTTGACAAACAGAAACTTGTTATTTTATTTTGGCACTTCTTTCCTTTAAAATAAACAAAAAATTCAAGTTAATAGTTTGTTTATAATCCAATTGTATATATTTCACATGATTTCAACAGCAATAAATGATTGATTCTCACTTTGAGAGAATGGCGTCGCGCCTCGCAATCAATGGACACGACCTGACATAGGGATGTAACTATGCCGCTATTCTGTAAGCGTTCGATATTTCTAGAACTTAGATAAAATATCGATCACTCGCTTTAGAAGCTAGTTAATTGCAGTGTTTAAGAGTTTTTGTAGTAGATATTTTAGTTTGAAAAAGCGAAATCAGTTCCATTTGAATGAAATTTATGGTTAGGTTATCCAGTTGTTTCAAACAATTGATCGACGACTCGGGGATACTATAAAAAAACAGAATAGTGAGATAAATATTCAGAAAAAAAACAAAATGTAATTTTGCAGTACGACAAGTAGAAAAAATAACCGATCACTGTGTGTTATTTATGTTAATATGGCTGATTGGTAATTAATAAAAAATAGGTAGGTAGATGACGAAACTGTTCTTTAAATAACATAACCGATTTTCAGATTCTCAAATTTTTATAATTTTATTACTAAACGAAGATTCACTGGTACGAACCTGTTTGAGCGAGTTTCTCATTTAATAGTAGTTTAGTTCGTTTTAATTAGGCCTGTTTTAATACGTTGGTCTGATGATGTTTTAACAAATCGCCTGACAAACTTTGTCTGTTGATGTCACTTCTCATATGAAACAACATTAGAGCAATCAAAAAATATCTCATTTGCAAAAACGCCATGTCGAGCAACTTTGAAATACCTCCCAGAGCCACATCAGCGCTCAAAGTGAAGCGGAGCAACGAAGAACTAATTACAAATAACAATCCAACCAAATTTAAAAGCCCTTTGATAAGTCGAGATGGTTTGGGAGAAAAGGCTCTGCAATTTGGTCGGGTTATCCAATTTTAACCCTTTACTGCGCATGCCCCCATACATAAGTAGGTAGAAGGAAAAAAACACAAATTTATACCGGGTAAATTTTAAACCTATACTTTTTTTTCTCTCAGGCATTTTTATGTCGATCCTTTGTATGTGTGCGTTGTGCCTGGTTTAATTACGTATCGACTTAATTTCCCTGCGACTCCCACTGTTTGTGGTACTTTTGACAGGTTTTGTGTGAAAAAGTACAGGTTTTTGGCCACTTTGAGTGAGTTTAGAGTGTAGTTTAGTGGTTCCTTCGAGTCTAGGTTATGTTTTGATTGCAAATCTTCGTTTAGCTGATCAGTTTTGGTGGGAATTAGTGAGATGACGGGTTTTAAAAGATGTGTAAGCCCGAGTTTGGTGTTTTAATAAACATTGGTGTCTTCAATTGCCTGTAAAATGTAATCTGGGTGAGTGTTTTAAACTTTTTCCTTTTTTATTTAGTTATTTAATTAAGTCAATAAATCAAACATTTTTAAATAACATCACATTTCGTTTATTAAAGTATTTTAATCTTCAATGAAGTATAACTACTCCGTTTCTGAGTAATACGTGTAATAATAGTTTATCTATAAAAGCGCGTTTCCTGTTATTTTCTATGACATATGAAACCACCTGTTGGCATAAATATCATAACTGAACCTCAGTGATGTAGAAAAATCTATGTACTGATTGACATGTAAATTTATATTGTATGGGTGTGTAATTTTATTAGAAAACGTACATTACTTGTTGATTTTTCCTTGTTAATTCTTCATCGAACTTAAAATATTATAATGTTCTTTTTAATATAGAAATTAATTTAAAAAATGTAAAAACATGGTGAGTACGTAGGTTTGTTAAAAAGAGACTCCTTTCCATTTCTTCCTGAAGCTTATGGCTTGGTTCTTAGATTGCTTAGAATACTAGCTAGGATAGACTGAAAATGATGCAAATACTTCTACGGGAGATGGCGCTACCCTAAAACTTTAAGACTTTTTGCAAAACTAGACGTGGAGATTAGATCTTTTAAAAATATGTTAAGTAAGGTAACAAAGGTAAAGTAATAATAAATATTGGAAACTCAATTTATTTATAGATAAATACAAACGTTTAAATAACACAGTATATATGTCACAGCCAAATAGCTTAATCAGCCGTTTAATTGGTTGCCTAGCCTTTTCATTATAATGGGCCAATAATTCAGCGACCTAAGTGACATCTTTTGTTCAATATCGTTTAATGACTTGCCCATGTCACCTATATATCTGATTAAACGGCAAAATTCAATGAAAAGGCTAGGCTTTTAATGAAACGGCTGATTAATCTAGTTGGCTGCGACATATACAAGCTAATAAACAAAAATGTGTACCTAATAGTAGGACAGAAAGGGTGAAGAAAAAACTCAATCATTGGGAAAAGTTCTTCGAAAACTGGCATCATTGCCATGTTGTTTATCAGTGCAGATTCTTTGGCTGGAATAAAGGTCGGCCTTCTGGTGATGTGAAGAGAAAAAAAGAAGAAAAAAGAAAGAAAACACTTTTACTCTCCCCGAATAGACGCACAAAAAGAAAAATAAATACAAAATAAAAGCACAATAACAGCAAAAAGCAGCTAACAGGCATGATTCCTGGTTAAAATATGTATGATTATATTTAGACAGTCAGTCAGACACATATTTTTGCTTTATCAAATCAATAAAAGGCGAAGATAAAACGCATAAAAGATCAGGACCCGTGACGTCATAAGTCCCCGCTTGTGTAGGTAGTAACTGTTCTTACAAGTGAAGTCACACTAATTTTCAACGCACTGTATCGTTTTCATTTATTGTTAACGTGAAAACGAAAATATAAGTGTCCAATACCTTTTGGAAATCTATCTGACGGACTGATTTGATTTTTAGTCATCTACCCTATTGCTTGTTCATGTCATAAAATGAGCACTTGGACCCCATGGGTCTTCGATATTTTTCATTGAAATTATTCATTTGTTATTAATTGTTATTACGGATAAAATAAGCTTTTTTGCATGGATGCACTTCGTTACAAATTGCCTTTAAAGATAGAAACATATTCTTTATTACGGTAAACTATTTAAACTCTGAAAACATAATTTTAGGAAACATTTCCATAGTTTTCGTCGTATTCCTTGGATTTTCTCAAAGCAAGTCGCAAATTTTTATCATCAATTATATTTAAAACTAATCATAAAAAACAAGATTTTTACTCATTGAAACCAAATGAATAAGCTTCAGATCCCAAAAAAAAAAACCAAAAATATTTGTTTAACCTAACTATCCCACGTTGCTGATGCTTAAATATTATTTTATTGCGATATTTAATGAGTTCGAAGTTTACAGTGTAATAAATGGTACAATTTATACCCTTCTCCAGTTTATGGGTTAAGTCTTTGTGTTGGGTTTTCGATGGTCTGGATTTTGTGAAGAGCATTGTAGGGTTAGATACACCATGATGGAGTATACTGATAAATGTAGCGTAAATCATATTTATTAATTTGCCAGTTGGATAGAAATAACCAATGTGACTCGTCATTCATTTATTTATTTATTTCATCATATCGTCATTTCTTTTTATAAATAAGTTTAAACTAGATGATGCTCTTAGCTTTACTTTAGCGCTTTTACTAATGGTTTCACTAAGAAAAAGAAATGAGTTGTCTCGTTTGTAAGTAACGATTACTTAGACTTTACTTACATAGACTTTGTCTCTGTCATCACAGACATTGACTAGAGTCAAGAGCAAAGCCATCACTAATAAAAAATAAAAAAATTGTAATTTAAACCATCAAGCAAGAATTTTAACTCATTACCATAAGATATTTTCCTGTTTGTTCATCTGGCAAATGAGAAGGATTTAGTAGTCGTGTAAAATTACTCTCTGAACATTTTTCAGCCTCAAGTTCTGAATTAAATTTTTATTCCTAAGTATCTTGCCTATTCGTATCATCATCTGCCTTGCTTTTTCCCAACTATATTGGAGTCGGCTTCCAGTCAAACCGGATTCAGCGGAATACCAGTATTTTACGTGGAGCGGCTATATACCAGACCTTCACAGCCCATTAACTGGGTTACACACTACTTCTGGGCAAGACTGGTGTCAGATTTTCTGACTTCTGACAATCCGTAACGACTGCCAAAGATCTCCAAATGACAGCCGGGACCAACGGCTTAACGTGCTTTCCGAGGCACAGAGGAGTCACGTCCCCATAACCCTTATAACCCATCCACAGACCAACCTCGGCAAGCCTTGCTTATATTACCAATATATTTATTATTAATTTTTTTTTGAGTATGGTAGTATAAATATATATATAAGTAAATATGTTTTTGAGTACAGTAAGTGTAGAACCAAAAGGTTCTACACTTACTGTTAAACAGAAAACAGAGAAATATTTACGTCAACCTAACCCTCCAACGCGCACGGTAAACCGAAAAATGCCGTTCCATAAAAAAGTACCAACATCATAAAATCAGCACGTCTATTCATTCCTCACCCATACCCGTCTCGGGACCGTCTCGCCTGAACATCGTAAAAGCATCATCACACAGAAATCCTGAGGGAGGAACCATCTTACAATATATTTTACTTCTTCAACATTTTAAACAAATAGTTGGTAATTTTATTTTCGCCGGGAGGCGGTTTAGTGTTAAATCAGAGATACTGTTTGGCATTTATAGGTCATGGTATGTGGTCTGTGGGTCATACAAGGCCACTTTCTGTTGTAAGATGAAATATTAACGTTAAAGATGAGTTGAGTCAGAATAAAGTGTAATATTGTAAGTGTTCGAGTGGGAGGAGGTAAAATGTTAGTCTTGTCAGCGAATTTGCTGACTGGATAATACTATGACAGCGGAATAAATTTTGATCGACTTTAAAAAGGATGGGGATAAACATTCTTCGAGTTAATTTGATTAATGTGTATAATTATATTTTGTATTTATTGTATAAGTATACAACGTGTAACAGTATAAACGCAATACCTTTTAAGTGCTCATTGTACTCATCATTACAAACAACTTTTACTAAGGGACCAACCCTGAAATCGCGAAAAAAATCAGCTGTTCAGTACATTTTATCCACTTATGCGCACAAAAATGTATTGGGCAGTCAATTTTTTTTTTCGCGATTTCTGTGTTGTTAACAATTTTTTATACCTTATTACATATTAATTATACTAGTATAAAATTTAGTACATACCTACTAATATATTTTAATATAATAATGCTAAAGATTTTGTTTCTTTGTTTGAGCGCGCTAATCTCTAGAACCCCTAGTCGGATTTGGAAAATTATTTTTGTATATGATAGCCACATTTATGAGAAAGGCTATAGGATATACGGATACGGGGAAAAACGTGATATGCCCATACTAGGACGCGGGCAAAAGCTAGTAGTGAATATAAAATCATACTGTTAAATAGTGCCCAAGTTCAATGGTGCTCCCGTGAATGGCCTATCCTACTGGAACACATGGTCCTGTACATTTTTTTGCAGATAAACTACATTTGCCACTCATCTATATTGTTACTTTCAATCAATGAAAGAATTTTCAAAATCGCATCAGTTCTTTCATTCATCTCTTTTTTTTTATGGATGGGAAATCATCAAATGACCTCTTCCGCAGTTGCGAATTTTGTTCGAAAGAGTCACCGTGGCCTTGGAAAGCAAAGGGCACTAGGAGAAGCACGGATGGGTGCAGAGAGTCTTACACTCCCTCCCGCTCCACCCAGAGCGAAAGGGGTTTTTTTATGGACGGGAAATCATCAAATGACTCCTCTCGCTCTGGGTGGAACGGGAAGGAGTGTCAGACTCTTACCGACCAAAACCCCTCCGTGTCCTTCTAGTGCCCTTTGCGTTCCAGGGCCGCGGTGACTCTTTCGAACAAATTTCGCAACCCTGGCAGTCCATTCATTCCTACATTGCGATTCTATAAACATGTCGAAGTGAAAACGTAGGTGAAGGGAACGACAAGTGAGCTGTCAAACCATAACAAACTGAATACAGCTCACTTCGTGATCATTTCACCCAAGCCTTCACTTCGACATGTTTACAGAGTCGACCGGCTGCAAACAAACAAACCTACCTTTGAATAATACAAGTTCAAGCATAAAAGGTTTATGAAGACAGTCCTGGAATGCGCATGAGCATCCATTTCCCGTAATCCAACATAAAGACAGGATATAACCTCATCACTTACGACTGGCATAATTACATCATCAGATTCTAAAGAATTACACGCAACGACATGCAATTGATCTGCAATAAATCGTACCTACTTATAAAAACATGATTTGAATAAATTAATAGTCTATAAATCTTGGCAGTGACTGTCGTTTGCCGTTCAATGGAAAGAGATGGCCATAGTGCTTTGGTTGTGGAATTGAATTGATGCAAATCATACTTCGTCACATATTATGTTATTTGTATTATATTACATTATGATAAATATGTACGTCGGAAACACGTTAGTCGATTGAACAATCGAGACGCAAACGCCATCTAGTGGCGTTCGACGGAGTCTAGACCGTCGTGCTCGATCGAAGCTGAGTTTGCAGTGGCAGTCTACTGGTGGCGATCAAGCAGTGAACAAGTCTAGGAACCGCCGCGCGTTCCGTAAGCTGGTGCTGTGTACCTATTGCGGAAATATTGAGTTAGTTAGAATATTGTACTGAATTCGAGAGTGAATAATTATAATTTGATTTAAAAGCAAACGGTATTTCTATTGTGCAATAACCAACACTCCCCATAGTACGCCCAATGTAGTTCCAATATCATGGCTGATGTTACCTAGGGACATGTACCATTTCCATCATGCATTATTTATTTTCGGGCAGCAACATTCTCTGTGGGAACATCGCAACAACTACACTGCGATCCCCAACCCGCCTGCCAAGCGTGGCAATTATAGCCCCCCCATCTGGCGGAGGCCCATGTCCAGCAGTGGACGACTTTCGGCTAACACGGTGATGATGAGGATGATTTATCTTTGTCTTTTCGAATCGATGATTAAAGTATTTAGATTGTTTGGGTCCAGTAGATGGCTACGTTAATAAGATTACAGCATTGGTGGCAATTAGTAGATCCTCCAAAGTACAGGTCTATAGGCACTTGGGACACTAGCATATAGCTCATCATCAGAGAGCCTATAGCACGTATGTTGACGTTACGTAACTGAATTTTGAACATAAAAAACCTAAAAAAACATAAAAACCCCTTAGTATTTTGGTTTATTTTTATGCGACATACACAATTTGTATCATACAAAAATATGATAAAGTATCCAATTAAAATACTTAAATATTATGTGCGAAACGAGTAATATAGTTATAGTAAAATATTACGTTAGGTTACAATAGGTACGTGTAAAACATTCGAGTTAGGCTCTCTGAACAGGGGCTCCCCACTCACAACAGATATCCGAGGGGCTAAAACCCCATTAGGCCCATTTGTGTTTGCAGTGGCCTAGCTGGGTGCGCAAATGATTCATTGCTTTCCAAATATGTGGGCCATACCAATTCCAAATTGGCCATAGCAATTCCAAATAGGCCATAACAATTCCAAATAGGCCATACCAATTCCAAATAGGCCATACCAATTCCAAATAGGCCATAGCAAATCCAAATTAGCCATAGCAATTCTAAATTAGCCATAGCAATTAAAAATCTGCCATACCAATTCCAAATTGGCCATAGCAATTCAGAAACACGCCCGTAGTTATAACAAGTGGGTAGGAATTCAGAAGATCGCATGACACAGGCATAAAACCTATTTTTATCTAAAACTCACTTTGTAGGTAAACTCTATCCAGGGGGTCTACTCTCTAAGCCTGTAGTTTCGGCCTTAGTGTCGGGCGTTTTCTACTCCGTATTAGTCTCGGACCCGAACTAAGAACAACTGTCAAATCTTTTTGTTATTCATTCTTAGTTCGGGTTCGGGACTAATCGTAAGTCCGTAGGTGATACGGAGTAGAAAACGCCCGACACTAAGGCCGAAACTACGGGCTTAGAGAGTAGACCGCCTGGAGCAGAGACAACACAATCAAAATAAGTAAAACCATTCCACCTCACCATACCTTCAGCATTCAAGTCATCATTAGAACCCGTCAGGTCAATTACAAATTTTATTACCGACACATAATACACAAAATAATAAATCATAAAACAACAATAATTCCATCAACGCCCCTTAAGATAATACCCATAATTATAAACATAAGTCAGTAGTTACTTAAAATAAATCTATACTAATAAAATAAAGCTGAAAAGTTTGTTTGTTTGAACGTGCTAATCTCTGGAACTGCCAGGATTTGGAAAATCCTCTTTGTACATGATAGCCACATTCATGAGGAAGGCTATAGACCATACGAGGACGGGAAATTCCTACGGAAACGAAAAAAAACCGGGATTTGCGCGTACGAAGTCGCGGGCAAAGGCTAGTAATGAAAAAGAATATAATAATTCATCTTCGTCATTTAGCTAGCCTTTTCCCAACGGTTTCCAGTCAAACAGTATCAGCTGAATATTAGTATTTTGAGTGGAGGGACTTCCTTTCTGACCTCCACAACCCAATAACTGGACATCACGGTATTTCTTGGCAAGACTTGTGTCAGATTTTCTGGCACCGGGAAAATACGTGTAACGACTGCAAAAGCTCTACAAATGACAGCCGAAACCAACGACTTAACTTGCTTTCTGAGGCACGGAGGAGTCTCTATAAGTGAATATGGTCACCGATCCACAGACTGACCTCGGCAAGCGTTGCTTAACCTTGAAGATGGACTCGTGTAGCTGTTATTATTAACCAGAACAACAAAATAATAAATCATAAAATAATAATAATTACCTCAACGCCCCTTACCATTAAAACACAGAAGTCAGTAAATATAATAATACACGTAACAATATAACTATTATTATTACAAACCACATTATTATTATTTGACATAGAGAACAATGAACATAACCGCGTCATTATGTAACAACAACATAATCTACGTTATAAATTGTCAGGCTATTTAACTACCCGACTTTAGAAAAAGAGGAGGTTCAGTATGTTTTTTTTTAACTCTTATTTTGCTACTAATATTATTTTACTGAGTAATCACGACTATATTTGGGGGTTAATTTATATACTGCAATGGGCTTCCCACCACAGCATGACCGACCTATTCGGAGTATACAGGCATGATGACTAATACCAATGTAATTTTAGAAAATAACCTTCAATCTTGACAGTATTAAAAGCACCTTGGGCCGACTAACGGTAGAAACGATTGTCAAAAGTCCAAAAGTGTGCCTTATCTAGGCACCCTTAGGGGTGATTCTCGTACTTTCAAGAAGCGTTCGCATTTCAGTCACAAACTGCGAAAATTAACTCTAGTTTTGACAAGTTTTTGACATCGATTTTCGCAGAGATTGCGTCTTGAATTTGAATGAGCGTTTTTGAAGCTTTATCCTTTCGTGGCAGCCCTACGTTCAAATGAGATATAAAGAAGTAAGAAACGTTAATGATACCGAAATTCGTTCCGCGCACCGCGACCCAGCAGCTTCCGCTCACAGATTCAAATTTAGAACTGCTCTTTTTTTTCTAAATCCGATTTGTAGGGTTCCCTTATCGATACAACCTTTTCTTATTTTTGATCTTGTAGCTGATAAAATAGATTTTAGTTGATATTGCTACAAGAATGAATGTTGGGACGACAATACAAACATAGTGGATGAACAACGTGAAATAATGTACAATTATGTCTGTAATAAATATATAATAATTTATTCAAATTAGGCCGAGTATAATCATTTTTGAACATTAACGTATAAACAGTCTCCCAAAACGCACGCCCGTCACCACTTCCTAGTATTTTAACTGGAAGAAGTGGCGCAACAAACTCCACAGCATTTTTTTTTGTGATGATGATAAAATAGCATATTGTTTTTTTTTTTAGGTTAAGTGGTTGGTCATTGTACAGGGAAAACTAATTGGTATAATTAAAGATTTATCTTAAAAAGTAAAACATGAAGATTTAATACAATGAGCTTCTTAACATAAATAAAACAGTAAGTATTGCATTTTATATTTCTGTTAATCGTTAAAAGTAGACCGAGACAGAATTATTTACACTTTTTTTGCATAAATTGTAAAATGATTGCAAAAAAAAATAACTTTATAATTTGTCTGGTAGGGTTTTTTCCTTAATTTATAAAATAGACTTTTTATCCTTTATACTCTTATTGGCACGTGCTATATAAGAATAAAGACATTCTTCTTCTTCTTCGTGTCGCTGGCACAACAGTTGGTCAGATTTGGCTGGCCCAAAACGTTGCCACCACCACAGCATCGTTGGTACCCGCACACAGGTCACTCAGGCTGCATGTCTTGGGGCACAGAGGGCAAGATACAAGGTGGAGCATGGTCTGTGACTCCGCTCCACAACCAATAAAGACATTAATTCATGATAATAATATTTTAACTTCAGCATGGTTTAGCATTTCAGCAAGTCTATTTATCATACAATCAACCATGTGGTTGAATGATATGATGAATGGTAAAAAATGGACATAAACTGAGTTGTACGTCGTTGCAATAACGGCGATTTTCATATTGCAAGTGCTACCACTTTAGTACGTATGTGCAGTTGACTGTACGTTCTAAAAATGCCAACTAACGTGAAACACTTGCTTATCATTATCACACAATAGTTTTTTAACCGTCTACATACAAATGAAGAATGAAAGAAAACTAATAAATAACGTCGTAACATGTGTATTGTTCGTAAAATGCTCATTAGGTGTTTATTAATTAATACGCCAATTATACGGTGTTCTTATGAAAAAATTATGTCGGATCTATATTTGGTATAATGTTAATGTCATTCTGGTGAATTGTTAAGTTTGAACTAAGTGGGAGTGAAAAGGGCGATGTTTGCATAGCATTTTTATTTTCTTTTACTTTACTTGTTTAGTATTATTATTAAGTCGTTACGGATTGTCAGAAGCCAGTAAATCTCCAGGCTTGCCAGAAGGTACCGTGTTACCTAGTTAATGGGCTATGAAGGTCTGATAGGCAGCTGCTCCACGTGAAATACTGGTATTCAGCTGAATCCGAAAAGGCTTGGCAGATACTTGTTTAGTATTAATTAAACTGGATAGAAATACAATTTTTTTTTACCGAAATATTTTTTTTTGTTTTTAACGCTCGTAAAAACCCTTTTTTCTTTATTTTTTTTCTAATAAAGCTTGTATGTTCCTACTTAAATACCTATATATTCTGCTCAAGTAAACGAAAATTGCACTTTTCAAAAATTAAAGTTTAAAACTAAAAAATAATATAAAAGTTATTTGCCGTCAAAACAACTAACTGTGAATATATTAGAAACATGATATTATCTAATCAAAATCATATTAAAATTAAACTCAAAGACTTAAATTTTATCGCTAAAAAACCCTACGGAACCAAACCTCAAACAACTGGCCACGTGCTCAACCTTTTTATTTTCGTTTGCCCGTATCGATCATTTTTAAACTTTTACCCCTTTTTCTACAGCCATACTTTTACCTTTTTTTACCCTTTTCCTCACTAAGTTATTATTGTTTTCGGTTCGTATGATCTTTGATGATGATTACTACGTAAGGCGGTAGCCTAATGAATTCGCGAATCAATTTCGTTGACTTAGATGATTTTTTGTTTCATATTATTTGATTAAAAATGTTCACGGGAATTGGTTTGGTGGCGTGCATTTGATGGTATATTGAATTGGTCATTAGTTGAGGGAGGCTAGGTTTAAGCAAAGAATTTACTTATGGCTCGAAGTCTACTGGTAATATCTCTAGTTGGCTCATAATCAAGTAATTTTATCATCATCATCATCATATCAGTCGAAAGACGTCCACTGCTGGACATAGGCCTCCCCCAAATCTCGCAACAAGAACCGTTCCTGTGCGTCTCGCATTCATCGGCTACCCGCAACCCTCACTAGGTCATCGGTTCACCTTGTGGGAGGCCTTCCTACGCTGCGTCTTCCGGTACGCGGTCACCACTCCAGAACTTTTCGGCCCCATCGACCATCTGTTCTGCGAGCAATGTGCCCACTGCCACTTATTACCTTTGCGAACGGACAGTAGAGTTACATTATATTATTTTAAATGTAAATGATGACGTTCAAGTGCCATTTAATGTCCTAATTGAAATAAACATTTTGACTTTGAGTTTGACTTTATTTAGACTAATATAAAATAATTCTTATACTCAGCAGAGGAGCTCGTGGCCAAACAAAAATAAGCTATGCAACTTGCTCAGGGCGGTCCATTCAAGGGTGACTGTTCTCAAGCCATAATTTCTCCGTGCCTCGGAAAGCTAAGGTGTCTGGTGTCACCCAATTCCTTGGTTGTGGAGATCAGAGAGGCAGCCCCATTATGTAAAATACTTGTACCCAGCTGGAACCGGTTCAACTGAGAAATGTAAACTAAAATTCAAATCCAGTCTCTATTGAACAGAGGATTTCATATTTTTTTCTCTGAATCGGTGCGGAACCGAACTGTTGTCATGCTTGGCGCAAATAAAGAATTTTTCTTTCTTTCTTTATATGGTAATAATAGAGTTTTAAAACTCGTGAATCGGGTGGCACACCGTTGTGCCAGAAGCGGTCCAATGGTATCTTTTCGAACACCCAAGTCAGAGACTGACCCATCCTCTTTCAGAGCTATCCCAGTCAACATAGAGACATTAATTATCCCAGCCACTGCAACGGATGTGTCCACTCAACATTCAAAATGTCAGTGTCTAAGACGTGACTAGAAATTCTTTGAGTCATGAATGAAAGAACTGTCAGTGGATTTGTAATGAGCTTCAAACCAGTTCCTTGGAGTTGAGTGACAGTTTATAAAAGTACGTTGAAAAAGAAAGCCCATAAGATGACTTTACTTTGGATGGAACCTCATTGGTTCTGTGTTATAGACACTTATATTTTTTTGCACTTTTTCTCGATTGGTCGTTAAAGTTGTTTGAAGATGTAAGGGTTTGAACCCTGTTTAGGGTTCCGTTCGTCTTGTCGGGACTCCCCCCCTCCACCTCTGACTGGACGAACGAAGAATTCCGTATGGTGTCGGAAGTAAAAGAACAGCACCATCCCATCACTTCCCGTGGATGTCGTAAGAGGTGACTAAGGGACTCACATGGGCAGCAGCATTCTCTGTAGGTACATTGCAATGTCATTAAAATTGTTTACATGGCCCTGTGCCAATCCATTCTAAACTATTGTATTACTATATGGGGTGGCACTTGTAAAACTAACTTAATAAAACTTGAAAGAGCTCAAAGAGCGGTACTAAAAGTAAGCCTGTCGTTACCTTTCTTCTTTCCTACCAAAGATCTGTACTTGCTCTCTGATGTGCTGACAGTAAGACAACTTTATATTCTGTGCTCAGCTCTAAAACAACATTCACTAATAGGGTATGACCCTTTACTTAATGCAAACAAGAGAGTCAAACACAGGGTTTGCCCAACACTTACTAATCGTAGCACTGCCTTCTCACGCAATTTTTTTGAATTTCTTGGTGGACATCTATATAATAAGATAAATAAGAGGCTAACAGTTTACCCTCTTACAAGAGCTAACTGTAAGAGGGTTATTACTGCCTGGCTTAAGTCCCTCAACTACGATGACACTGAAAATCTGCTTATTATACCATCCTAACCAACTGCGTAAGCTGTCACCTCCTTCACCCACACACACGCACTCACACACACACTCACACACTCACTCACTCTCTCCCACACACATTCACGCACTCATACTCAATTACTCACTCATTCAATTCAGTTCCTCTCACCCACTTTGTACCTCCATAACAGCAACAATCTCACTGCACCTAGCTTAATCCCTCTTAATTATTACTTCTCACTGATGTTGTATACAGCTGTCACCTATTGTCCGGAGTCTGGAGAGGCTGGTAATCTGTCATACAGGTCTCCTAGTACAGATCTCACATAGACCACAGCAATTATCACTAATGTCTTGTTTTTTTTTTTATTGTTTGTAAAATTCTATGTGAGAGAAGAACAATAAACTTTATTATTATTATTATTATTGCTACAGCTAGACTGATCAAACGTGGCGATTATGGCAAACCCTCATAATTGGGGGAGGCGTATGTCCAACAGTGGAAGTCTTTTGGCTGATATGATGATGATGATGATGATGAGTCGGGGGTGCGCGTGAATTTTATTGTATTCCGGACTCCTCGACCTCGACTCATGGTACTGGTAGAAACTGTAGGGTTTTAGCTATTAGGAGTCTGACATAATACTCCGTCTTCCTTCATTTATCCATGAGATAAATGTTTAAGGGTCACCATCGACTCGAAAAGAAGAAGGGGTCAAAATTGTTACATATTAACTCTAGAACATCCCATATGAAGGAATGCACTCAATTACTAGCATGATTGCAATAACTTGAACTACGAGTATCACTGCCCTAATTATTCTTCTAAATAACCTTTAAGAGTTTTTTCAAGTCTCGTTATTTCAATACAACAGCAAAACCACTGAGGTCCCAAAACCCCACCACAGACACTAACATGACAACTTCCTACATCCTCCCATTGAACCCATGGTGGCCAAAACCAGCCACATAATTTTACCAATTACATTAAAAAAGGTCTCATTACCAACAGTAGCCAAAACGGAGCGTATTACGAACGATCGATATTATAACGATGGGTATCCGCTGTGGTCTGATTGCGGTCAACTAACAATATTGGTTTGTTCTGAACCCCATTGCAAAGCTTCTGGTTTTTTTGTGGAGGTAGAAATTGTAGGATCCTTTATTTGTTTATTTTTAGTTATTGGCTGCTTGATCTAGTCGATTTAGCTGGCCAATGATTTGTTTAAAATGGTGATAATTCTAATGGGTTTAGAATTGAAGGGTATTTGGTGAATGAGACATCTTCTGGTCGTTGCTTGTCTCACGAACAGTGTTCAGGTCAACTTAATACTTACGTGTTATATGGATTATAATACCAAAGTTTTACATTGTCAGATGCGGTGGGACAGTTCAGCATCTGTTAACATGAGTAAAATGGCAAAGTTGAATGAAGGAGAGAGAATTCTAACTTATTATTAATACAAATGCGAAAGATTTTTGTTTATTTCTCTCTTTACGTCATAACGGCTGAAATTTGGCGAACAGCTAGACCTTGTCCAGGGATAAGATAAAGGATACTTTTAGCGAGGTCGCTGTCAAAAGCCAGTTGAAATTAAAAAGGTGTATAGAGGAGTTTTACTTCCTCACACACCTTTATTTATCACACTCCCAGAGAGCCTATACATAGAAATAAGCCACAGCAAGAGTAAAACCAAATCTTTGTCAAGGAATTAGTATCGCAATTGAAGGGGGCTAACTTTGCCTCCACTGTATCATCATCATTTGGGATGCATGAAGGAGCCTCTTCGTGACTGAACTGAACTGAGCGCTCGGTGCATCCTGGACAGTCTCACCTAATACTTTATGAGACTGGTATTGACCAGTCTACTACCAGTCCCCTATCTACCTAGTCTAGGGTGGTAGGGCTAACGCACGCCTGGTTCGCGACCACCCTCCCACAGTGCGGTGGCCTGCTGTGTTCCGTCGACGCGTGGAAGTGCATTAAGGTTCTGCATTGAAGGTTTGGTTCTGTTCTGGGCACGATCGCTCGATCATAGACCTCATCCATCGCTTTCCAAAAGGCGTGATCGAGGTCAAGAGCTATACCATTCCTTAGTAAAAAAAACATCATCGTCATCATATCAGCCGAAAGACGTCCACTGCTGGACATAGGCCTCCCCCTAGTGTCACCACAACGACCAGTCCTGTGCGTCTCGCATCCATCGGCTACCCACAACCCTCACCAGGTCATCGGTCCACCTTGTGGGAGGCCTTCCAACGCTGCGACTTCCAGTACGCGGTCGACAATCCAGAACTTTTCAGCTCCATCGACTATTTGTCCTGCAAGCATTAGCTTGATCCTTCGGACTATGTCGGTAACTTTGTTTCTCTTGCGGATAGCATCATTCCTGATTCGATCACGCAACTATATCGACTATGACGTGTTCTGGCTGATCAAGCTAACCAAGAATATAATTATATTTTTGGTAATCAAAATTGTTGATTTCTCAAAACAATGCAAAAAAACCCTTATTCCAAAACGTTAACCCTAACTCAACTCAAACTCTAACTCCATCGGAGCTTGTCAAATTGGAGTTTTTGCATTTCTTTGCTCATCTCTCGAGTACGAAAAGGTCAATTCGACAGCTTTCATTGACATTTTCGTGCTCATGTTGGAGTTGGAGTTCGAGTTGTGGAGTGATACTTATACAGGGTGTCCCAAAACTCAACGTCAAGCCGAAACGGGGTGACAGGATTGATCATAACCATCACGAGAAAAATCTGAAAAAAAATCTATCCCATGCAGTTTGAAAATTATGGGCATTTTAAGAAAAACCTAGAAATTTGATCAAACTGTACCATTTTTCGGTTATTGTGGTTATTATTTTTTATTTTTGTTCATTTGAACTTTAGAAACGTAATCCTAAATAACATTTCTAGAATCCCAATAAAAAATAATGACACAATTGCCTTAAGTTCCCGAGAATTGAGACTATTTGTTAAACTACGAATTTAAAATTTTCAAGATTCGTCGACTTTGACAGGCCCTCCTATAAAAAAAATGTACTAGAGTGCCTTGGCAAGTAGCATTAAAAGTTGGCGCATTTAATCAGAATTCTAAAATGGTACAATACTTGTTAGTTCCATACAATAGAAAAGAGTAAAAAAATTAAAACCTCAAGTAACCCGATTTTTGCTATCAGATTTTACTCAGTTAAAATGTTTTTAATTCGCACAAGCTCTAGGTAGGTTCTTAATTTTAAGGCAAAATGATGAGAGAGATGGATCATGGGTATGTTTGCCATGAGTGAGCGAGACAGATAGTGACGCCACGCATTGAGACGGAGATGCGTCGTTTAAACGAGTGCGAATGAAACAGATAGATGCTATGGCATCTATCTGTTTCATTCGCACTAGTTTCAGCCAAGCAAATGGCTACGCTACCAGTCCGACACCAACCAGTTAGTACGTTTCGCTCATTCGTCTACTGCGCACGTTCGTATTCGCTTGTGTTGATTTAGTACTGACAACTTTGGCTTCTCTTTTTGGACTTGAATCTTTGTGAATTGGACTTGTTGATAACATACCGGCAACTTTGGCTTCTCTCTGGACTTTTGTGTTGGCATCCTTTTTATCTACCATGCCTACGCGCTACACTTCACAAGAATATGCGAACATGCACCTCATTTATGGGGAATGCAGATGCAACGCAAGTGCTGCCGCTAGACTTTATCGTGAAAGATATCCAAATTTAGAGCGCTACCCGGATCACCGCGTGTTTGTTAATGTGCACCGTTCACTCACAGAGGGCGGCCATTTCCCGAATCAAATACAGGCTGGAGGTAGACCTGTGTTTCCTTTCCAGGAAGAAGTATTGCAAGAGGTCGCACGTGACCGAAGTATTTCCGTACGTGGAATTGAAGAAAGAACGGGAATACCGAAAAGCACTGCTCATCGTATTTTACAAAGAGCCGAAATGCATCCGTTTCACGTACAACGAGTTCAAAGTCTTCTACCTCGAGATTATCAGGAAAGGATTTCTTTTTGTAGAACAATGCTACAGAGGCATAATGAGAATCCCCAATTCATCCAAAAAATTCTCTGGTCAGATGAATCGACATTTAAAAAAGATGGTTACATGAACTTGCACAATTATCACGAGTGGCATGTGGAGAATCCACATTTAATGCGAGAAGATAGATCCCAGTATCGTTTTAAAGTAAACCTGTGGACCGGAATTTTAAACGGTAAAATTATTGGGCCTATTGAACTGCCTGAGAACTTGAATGGAACTAATTACCTACATTTTTTAAGAGAAGATTTACCAACCCTGTTAGAGGACGTACCACTAGCAGATCTTCGCGACATGTGGTTTCAACAAGATGGCTGCCCAGCGCATTTCGCAGTGCAAGTAAGAGATTTCCTTGACCAGGAATATCCGGGAAGGTGGATTGGACGTTCGGGCACTATCTCGTGGCCCGCCCGTTCACCAGATTTAAATCCCCTGGATTTTTTCTATTGGGGAGTTCTCAAAGAAAAAGTTTACTCAAAGCCCATTGAGAACGTAGCCGACCTGCGTGAACGCATTTCTCAAGCAGCTGAGGCGATCAACTCTCGAAGATATGCCCGACTAATAAGTAGATCTTTTTTAAGAAGATGTAGGGCTTGTATTGAGGCTGATGGTAAACAATTTGAACATTTATTTTAATAAAAAACGTTATTTCTCTATCATCTGACTTTTATTCCAACAAACCTAATTATTTTACTAATTTTACTAACTTTTTTTCACTTTGGTAAAAGTGGCGTCACTATCTGTCTCGCTCACTCATGGCGAACATACCCATTATCCATCTCTCTCATCATTTTGTCTTAAAATTAAGAACCTACCTAGAGCTTGTGTGAATTAAAAACATTTTAACTGAGTAAAATGAGATAGCAAAAATCGGGTTACTTGAGGTTTTAATTTTTTTACTCTTTTCTATTGTATGGAACTAACAAGTATTGTACCATTTTAGAATTCTGATTAAATGCGCCAACTTTTAATGCCACTTGCCAAGGCACTCTAGTACATTTTTTTTATAGGAGGGCCTGTCAAAGTCGACGAATCTTGAAAATTTTAAATTCGTAGTTTAACAAATAGTCTCAATTCTCGGAAACTTGAGGCAATTGTGTCATTATTTTTTATTGGGATTCTAGAAATGTTATTTAGGATTACGTTTCCAAAGTTCAAATGAACAAAAATAAAAAAGAATAACCACAATAACCGAAAAATGGTACAGTTTGATCAAATTTCTAGGTTTTTCTTAAAATGCCCATAATTTTTAAACTGCATGGGATAGATTTTTTTTCAGATTTTTCTCGTGATGGTTATGATCAATCCTGTCACCCCGTTTCGGCTTGACGTTGAGTTTTGGGACACCCTGTATAATGCATACATTATAACATAAGGCATTACTGATAACTGTAATATTAGAGAGTTATTAAAGGGAACGTTGCTCTGAACACACGTGTATTATTTGTTGCCTCCGGAACCGGACACCTCAGAGTTGACTTGGAGTTTTTTTAATAGGGGTTAGAGCACTGGTCTTGTAAACCAGGGGTCGAGAGTTCAAATCTCTCTGGGGGCAGGTTTCGAATACTTTTGTATGATTTTTGTACGCGTTTTCTTTGTGGTATGGGCCAATGTGTGCCGCTTAGCTACTTTTAGAAACCCAGTAAAACATATTTACCAATAACGAACGGTTTTGCAACAACTTTGCATTACCAAAGATCGTTCAAAAATTCAGTATTACCGACTAAATAACCTACTTCCTTCGATCAAAAGGCGCTTTAAATCTCAGGAGATTTCGGACGCCATTATTATTTTATTATTAATGATGGCAATACCGAGGTTCATGTAATAGGCACTTAACTTTCAATAATATCGGTATAATGTTGGTCGGTATTTATTATTAGTGATCGCTGTTTTTATGTATTTTTTCTGTTTATTATTATTGTTTACGTAAGTAGAGTAGTTACTTTGCATGGGAATATGAGAGATGTAATGTATTTTGTTTTTTTTTTATTTTATTTTGTTCACGTTCACGTATGTTCCAGATAAACAAAGAATAACGGTCATTGACCCACCTACATTTTATTGACACACTTAATTTAAAAAACAGAAATAATAACATAAAGCTGCCCTGAATCGACATCTATCGTGATCCTTACTGTTCTAGTAATGAAAAACGATTCATAATTTACTGTCCGGGGGTACCTACGAAGAGATATTAAGGAAAGGTCAATGACCGTTATTCTTCATTTATCTGGCGCCTACTATAGTAAACCTATTCTTGTTTGATTTTAATGCAGTACTAAAAGAGCTGTCTAAAAATTTGGTAAAAAATAGTTTCTGCTCGCGACTTTGTCCTCATCCTCACTTAATTTATGAAAGCTGAAGAGTTTGTTTGCTGGAACGCGCTAATCTCTGGAACGTTCAGTCGGATTAAAAAAAAATATTTTTGTTTAATATGATAGCCACATTCCTGAGTAAGGCTTCAGCTATACGGGAACGGAAAAAAAACGGAATATGTACGTACAAAGTCGCGGGCAAAAGCTAGTGATTTAATGTAAAGCATATCCATAGCATAGCATAGCTACGCTGATACCAAATGCAAAATAGTATTTGGTGGCTTCCTATAAATGTAATATTTTTTCTATATTTTCTACAAGGTGTTCCAGATGAGCATGGTCATATTTAAGGGTGGTCAAACTCAAGTCAAAGTTAAAGTCAAAGCATTTATTTCAAATAAACCATTTACAGGTACTTTTGAATTGTCAAAGAAAGTGGTGGTGTTCTGTATCTCCTGTACAGTTGATAAAAATATCAAATTAAAAAATTATTGAGTTTCGTTAAAAAAACACGTCCTCAAAAAACGGCTAAAAATATTTAAAAAAGTTACAGCAACGCATCAAACTGCTTGAAATATTTTTTTTATAAGTTTTTTTTTTTATAAGTTTGTTCTAATTTTTTTTATACCTATTATTTATTGGCTGTATAACAGATAATTGCCTTCGATAGGAGTAAATCTATAGCTTAGGAAAAGTTTTTCATGTTAAGACACGTCGCTGCCTAAATATATCTGCAATACCAGTGGCATCGCTAATGCCACCCCAGATACAATCCTCTGATGACCAGCTCAGCACAACACCTCACTTCATGCTACTGTTCAGTTACAATTTGCAAGCTGTAACACTGCTTTGCTGCAGTATGGATATATTATTTTCTTAAAAAACCGACCCTACAGGCAGACAGGCACAAGGGTCCTCATTTCAGGAAAACACTGTGCTATTTCGGGAACTGTAGCTAGAATAGTCTCTGGAACTACTGATCTACAGTATAGTAATACTATAGGTCAGTAGTTCCAGAGACTATTCCCTACATGCATACTAAACAACAATATTCATTATCGTCATCATCATATCAGTCCACAGACGTCCACTGCTGGACATAGGCCTCCCCCAAGTGTCGCCACAACAACCAGTCCTGTGCGTCTCGCACCCATCAGCTACCAGCGACCATCACCAGGTCATCGGTCCATCTTGTGGGAGGCCTTCCAACGCTGCGTCTTCCGGTACGCAGTCGCCACGCCGGAACTGTTCGATCTCATCGACCATCTGTCCTGCGAGCAATGTGCCCTGCCCACTGCCACTTCAGTTTGGCGATCCTTCGGGCTATGTCGGTTACCTTGGTTCTCTTGCACCATCCATATTACCTCTTTACAATATGAGTCTATAACAATGGTTCCCGACCTTTATTTGGTACCACTTCGATTTCTTTGAAGAAATTAAGTATTAAGGCGATTAAATGAAATCAAAAGGAATGATAAAACCTAAAATTAATTTGCATCAATGTGATTTCTGTAATGAAAAAAAAAGAAACATTATGAAGATCATATCGTCCCTTCGGATTTTCGTGCCTTCGTGCACGGGCTTCGGCATTATGCTGAGCGTTAGCCATTTTGCGCGGTAGTGACGCATGATATTATTATTTTTAGAATAGGTGTGTATGTGCGTCACTTTCACGTAAATAAACGGTCTTTCTTTCTTTCTGTATTTTAGGCCTTGCGGACCACAAGTGGTCCGCGTACCACAAGTTAGGAACCACTGGTTTAGATTGACTGATAGTATGAAAAACTAAGCAAGAAAAATACAATTATTTGCACCTACTCATTACTTACAGTCTTTTCAAACAACACACACACTTTATTAACTTCTTTCAAATGAAAACTGATTAGATATTGTTACTAACATGAGAAGCATAGACAATTATGATGGCTGTGAGAGCCAAAAGACCATTGTTTATAACTTTTACTGCAAAGAAAACGATGAAAACTTTGCAGAAAAAGTGTTCACGCTTTTTTGCACTTTAGAAAGAAGTAAGTCATTTCTGAACTAACTGTGTTAGTTATAGCGAAAGATAATAATGTTATAATGAATTGAGATAAGCAGGTTTACTTTTGCATGGAACTGAATAGTTTTTTTTGTGGAGATTGCTTCGTTGTTTAGTGGTGGTAAGCGTGGCTGTTGAGTTCAGGTTTTGGGTTCAATTTTGGTCCATAGCATCCCGAAGTTTGAATTTGTAATCCGTTAATGGCCATACACTTAGGGGAGCTTGTGGCTAAATAATAACAGCCGTACGGGCTGATCTTCAAGGTTAAGCAACGCTTGACGAGGTCGGTCTGTGGATGGGTGATAATCTTAACATACTGAGACTCCTCCGTGCCTCGGAAAGCACGTTAAGCCGTTAGTCCCGGCTGTCATTTGTGGATCTTTGACAGTTTTTACGGATTGTCATAAAATCTGTCTCCAGTATTGCCAAGAAGTACCGTGCTACCCAGTTAATGTGTTATTCAGCTGAATCCGCTTTGACTAGGAGACGACCCAAATATAGTTGGGAAAAGGCGAGACAGATGAATATCCATGGACTTGCTGAGCTGAGCGACTTGCATCAATAGGTACTAGATTAAACCATTCTACGCAACTGTAGCATTAAATTATCACCGTCAACTGAACACAGATCCCAAAATCAGCCTTTATTACTAGATTCAATGAATAAAGAAACTAAAAAAAATAAATTGTCAATCAATTGGCAATGATAAGCTTGTCGAGTCGAAGCTCCAAAGTCTTGAGCATCGACGCTAAATTGCTAGCCTGGGTGTTTTCTATCGGTTGCATTTTGGGGAGTGTGCGATGGAATTGCATTGTTTAATTCCGCCAAGCCCGTTCCATCATCGGACCACAAGAAGTACGGCGATGTGCCACCGGTACATGGTGGACATTCCACCCTCACGCATGAAACGTTTTGGGAACACTTTCATTGTGCGTACAGCTAAGAAGTGGAATTTCCTGCCAGAGTCTGTGTTTCCTGATAGCTACAACCTGGCATTTTTTTAAGTCAGGAGTAAAAAGGTTACTTCTAGGCAAGCGTGCTCCATCTTGAACTACATCATCGCTTACCATCAAGTGAGATAGTGATCAAACGTGTGCCTACCAATAGTAAAAAAAAAGTTGCTAAACACTTTGCCGACTTTGAAGGACTGTCGTCAAATGAACACATATTTTTTTATTATGAATCTGGAACATCGGATTTTGGATTCAAAATCTAACTGGGATTGCAGAACTAAACTATCGACAAAGTCAAAATGTATATTTTACCACAGCACGTAATAATGTTCTAACAAAATGACTTCATCGTCAAGACATTATATACTATACTTACCAGCCATTAAGGGTTAGTACAAGTATTAGCAAGTGACCTTTACTTCACTAAGTTGACTTTTATAACCTATACGGTTACCAGCTGGGAGTAGTTCTTTAGTGAAGCCCGGTAATGTGTTTTGTACTTAATGTCAATGGTTAATTGGAAAGTAGTTTACCATTTTGCCTGTCAGTATTATGCCCACTCCCGGCTGTACAGTTCTGTAAACATTTTATAGTGTAAGCTTAAGTGAAGTGAGCTATAGAGTAGAACAGAGTAGGGACTCCATTTTCCGCACTTAGACTCTCATTCGGTCCGTTGTGCTAGGTTAGCCAGCCTAGCTCCGAGAAGTTTCCTTGGAGCTGTACTGGCTTCGCGGAGCGACCTCACCGTTCCGAAGATTTGTTCACGTTGGGTAGCCACGGCCTCGCATCCCAGAATGACGTGTGTTGATTCTTCGGCGTGAAAGTAGCCCCTGCAGAGAGGCTGTCCGTGGCGCCTTTGTTAAAGAGATGTTTGTTGAGGGGGCAATGGCTTGTAATTGTCCCTTTTATAAATTGTTCTGAAGTTATTCCTAGTCCTACTTAGGCTGAGTAGTCGTTTTGTTAGTGGGGGATGTAGACTTGGTATTGCCATTTTTGACTGTCTTTTTGCAGCCACTCAGAACTCAAATCTACTTTTTCCAGCCAGGATTACTTTTTCCAACCGTGGCTTTCCAACCCGCGTGGAATATTTACTGTTCTTATGAATTTTAGCCTATGTGTTATTCTGATATGTCACCCATATTACTGTTAAGTATCATCAAAACACGTTCTTAATATAGGAGTAGGATTCAGTACACGTAAACGTACAACAAGGAAACCTTATTATTTTCACAGACTATTTCCATATCCTGATTTCTTTGTCCGACACAAATACCAAACCCAACTCTTCTTCCACAGTTATCTATATACAAAATATTAAATATAATGGACGATATAAAATAGGCTATAAATATATATTATATATCACACATATACGAGAATATTCCGACCCATAAAGAAGTTCCCTAATGCATTATCCGAAACTATAAGTTATAGTAGGAGAGATAGGCGGTAGCGTTAGCAGAAAAGAGTTGGATGCACCTTTTAATTTAAAGTTAGATAATATTTTTCATTTTGAGCTTCAAATTAAATGCTCATTTTATATTGTAGCTAAAATAAAATAAAAACTCCCAATTAAAATATGGCGTCAAAAAAATCGTCCGTATCGCTGTCGACTGGCAGTGAGCAGTGAAGTGGAAGTTTTTCTTTAATCTTTTATAGGTCGGGTAAGGGTTATACAGTGTTACGTGTAAATGGACTTCAAAGTCGTAATCTGATAGATTTTAGATCTATATGAACGTTTACGACCCGCGGAGAGCACAAGGTATGTGTTGGAGGGTCTTAAATTTTGGTAAACAAAAGTGCGACGCCCAAACTTTGAATAAGATGTGAAAACATTATTGGACCTGCTGAAGATTGTAAGACCATCTTTGCATTTATATTTCAAAACAAAAAAATTGTAAACACTGATTTACGGAAGAAAGTGCCGACGCGCGATTAGAAGAGGCTTATTTCCAGCAGTGGACGTCTTTCAACTGAAACGACAAAGCCATTTAATTTGACTGTTATACTGAAGAATTTTATTAATGAATGATATACCAGATATCTCTTTACTTCTGTTATCGCCATGATATGCAGAAACAACAAGTAAATATTTGTGTAGATTTATGGTATTCTTCAACTTAACAAGATAGAAAGCAAAGGAGGTACGCAGTATTCATAAAAATGGCACTCTCCTTTTAGAGCGGTTACGCACTGCATCCGATCGGAATCAGTGAAAATACGTTCTAAAGTAGTCATAGAACAGGTAGTTTACATACTAGATCTAACTTCAGTCATCTGATTTTTCACCGTCATCCTTGAGTTTTCAATTCGGAAGAGATATTAACAGACCATTCGTGTCACTGTATGAACAAAGGCTTTCGCATTACCTCGGATTCAAATCAGACATATCCAAAGATGGCCCCTGAGAAGCTTTGATTTGGATCAGAGATCGGATAAATGCGTAAGCAATATCCGAATCTGGTCCGATGTTTTTAGACTCAAGATCCGTATTTCGACGAATTCGAATCGGATTTAGTGCGAAAAGCAATATCCGAATGCGGTCCGAGTTTTTTATTTCCGTATTTTCACGGAATCGGATCGGATCCAGTGCGTAACCGCTCCTGCCCTCTGTTCCGTGATTTCAAACAAAAACACAGCAACGATTTCAAAAAAAAAAAACAGAAAAATAAGCTGTTTAATAAGAAATTGTATTTGTAAAACAAAATCTTTCTTTCGCGAACGAAGTCGAAAAGCTCTTGAATGAAAAAAAGCGGAATGTTAAAAAAAACCGGGAGTTTATTCAGTTTTGCAATTTCACTGAAAACCTTCTGAAATAAATTCATAGAATATTTTATGTGTTTTCTGACCGTACGAGGCTTTCCATTTACAGTTGGGGACAAATTAACTGGCCATGTTATTTTTTAAGTTTTTTTTTTAATAAACTGAAAATGGTCACGGGTAAAACCAAAAGACGAGAAAAAAAAGGCAAGACATCAATCGAATCAGAATGTTGTCGTTGAACATTAAAGTCTCGGAAGCCATGCATGCTGGAAATAGGAGCAAGTGGAAGAATATTATTAAGGAGAAAGTTTTAAAACCATGTCTATACCGTGCTATTCTGGAACAATCTCACGTGTCTCATCTCGAAGTGATCTGTCAATCCTTGACATTAATTTGAATGACAGTTCACTTCATTCTCAATTCACCTGAGTTTCCAAGGCGAGTTTTTTTACCGAATCGACCGCCTGGTTACGACTCCCAGTATTGGGGAAACGATTCAAGATAATCTTTATTTTTTTCAAGAACTTTGAGAACAAGAATGAGATAGGAATTGACGTGTGTTACGGTCACTAGGGCCACTTCATCATCTCACTAGAAACATTACTTCAGACATCTGCAGTAAAAAATATTGAGTTACTGGATTTCCAATTTAGGCATGCGTGTATTTAGGGAATCCATAGAAAATTAGGTACTAAAATACAAAAGTGTGAATGTGTGGGGATAGGTGGAGGGACCAATGAAGTAGAATTTGCAATTTCATACTAGCTACGATCTTATTTCAATTTTCTTTTTTCTGTCAAAGTAAAAAGAAAAGTTTACGTTACGCAATAATATTATCACTAAGGTTTCTCTTACATCGTGTGTCTAAACATTTAAACATCACATTCTTGAAAACTATTCACGATTACAATTTCATAACCATGTTGTAGTAACCACAATAAAAAGGTTGATTGCTAATCACCATAATTATGATATTATCAGTTCGTTATAAAGAAACTCCATGTTGTAACTGTCAATCCTTCAGTATCAACTGAAAGATATAATTACAGAGCTACATTACATTGGCAACTAACGTCGTTGTCAATCAAATTTTATAACTGCACGCATAAGAAAGTTTACTGCCATTTCTTGGGCGTTAAACACACGGCATTACTGTATCTATTACTGCTATCATTAACAAAAAAAACGTCATACCAAACCGGGAAAACCCGATAAAAAGAGCATCCAATGTAAAAATGCTATCGTGATAAGAAAATTAATTGAATTCCATAATTTTTTTGTCTAAAAATTTGTGGTTAAACGGTTTTCACACCAATTCTGGAGAATTCTCGTTATCACCGAATTTGTGATGGTAATCAGTGATAGCAAATATTTCAAAGTTATGCTAGAAAAACTGTTATCATGCTCTAAACACGCATCGTTTCCATAGCGGGCGATTTCACGCTACGTTTTATCTTTCAAGAATAGAGTTAGTTATACAAAAACGAGCGTTATAAATAAATGGACGGATGACAGCACTAGCCAGTCTACGAGTACGTGTGTGATTTATGTCAGTAAAAAAATGTCTAATAACTTTTATCTATACGAATCAAAAAACATGGCTGTTTATTTTTAATGTTACTGACGATTATGTAGAATTTAATTGATTTTTAAATTTAATATCTACAATTACAATCAACTGCCAAATCCTGATGTTTCATCTCTACTTAGATAGGTATGCACTATTTAAAATGATTAGATATTTAAGCTAACTTCAAACCCTTCGCTATTTTCGTTTTGTCAGCATAGACTGCCTCACTCCTGGACAAAGATCGACATTGAGACCCAAAAAATAAAAATTTTCTTAATATTATTGCTGTGCACGTTTACCTTGCAAGGAAGTGTATCCTCAAGCTTGCGCACTAGAAGGGCGTAAGTACGATATGAGTTCGGTTCGCTGTGCCATATACATGCAAGCCCGTGTGTGGGTAGACAGGGATGTAGGCTAGTAGTTTATGGATTTTGCTAGAAGAGACAGTTGGGGAAAAGTTTATTTTTGGGTCCAATTTTTTTGGACTGAATTGTCTCGGTTCCAGCAAAGGTCTTCTGCCATTCTTCCTATTTCTCTCGGTGTTGTGCTTCTTCGCCAGTTGTTGAAGAAGTTATGTTAAGAACTAATTATTAAAAAAAAACACATTTGCCTTTCTGAATTGACAGTTATTATTTAGTTACTCTTGTAACTACTCACATAATCTGCAACGTAAAGAAAAATATGGGGTTTACCTTTACCTTAGATTTACCGGTTTACCTTCGATTTCATTATTTTTAAGTCTATTTGGATTATAACCATTGTATGCCTAACATGGTGGAGCAGTGCAAAAGAACAAAATTGACTAGAGTCAAGAGCAAACCCATCACTAATAAAAAAAAATAAAAATAAAATAATAATTTCAATTACAACTCTGTAACCACTGTCTCACAATAAAGATCTTTGACTTTAAAGACAGACGTTCAGTTTCGGATTTAATGGTTCATTGTGCCTTAAGTAACAATTTATTATGTTAGTCCCAGTGCTTAGTAAAGGTCTCCTCCAAGCCCAAGCAGGAACTTTTATCACACACCACTCCATACCAGTCTTCACGGTACGCATTTAGGTCGCCTCGCCACCTCTTTCATCATTTCATTGCTAAGTAAAAAATGTTTACAATGTTTTACTTACTCTACATAAGAGGATATTGTACAGTAGAAATAATAATAAGTAGATAAATAAAATGCTTAGAACCCAATGCTTTAAACCTGAAAAATAAAATAAGAAACCTAATTATCAATAGATTTATACTGGAAAGATTCGAAAAGATACAATAATTTTGAGCTTAGATCTCCACGCACTGCGTATCTCAGAAACCCTATCCTCATGCAATATTTAAGTGCTCCACTATTCAAGCCACATCTAGTTTTAGTGCTTATTTCTAACATCAACGTTAGTGCTTCGTACGTAAAGGTGCTTACACACACATACAACGCATCACCTATTTGGTCTAGGAATAACTACTAGGGAAAGATGTGGAGATGCTTTTACAATATTGATGTGTTACAATTTTTGGTTTCGTATTTTTCTTGTATAATTTATTGGGCCTATTGGTTTACTTATCCAGTCTAAATATTATGTTTTTACTACAAGAAAATCCCGTTTTATGCAAGCAGCAGTGCCACCGGACTGACCGGACTGAGGTAAATGTTTGAGTTTCTGACTATCACAACAATATTCAAGATCGATATACTAGAGAATGGAAGATGCTCAATTATACGTTACGAATGTTGACCCATCCATCCACCCACAGGATTTTGAAACGTTGATTAGCCTCAACTTGCCAATAAAACCGTTAAAACTATTGTGTTAAAAAAAAATAAAGTTCATCTTATGTCTTACTAGGTCCAATCAATAATTTTTTGAAGAGTTTCGTTGCCTATCTCCAACGTTCTTCATCAGAACTTCACTAAATTGAAATGGGACCAGTCCGAAAAAATATTCTTCCAAACAAAAAAACAAGAATCATCCAAATCGGTTGAAAATTGACGAAAACATCGCTGAACAAACTTACAAAAAAATCAGTCAGATTGAGAACCTCCTCCTTTTTTTTAATTCAATTAATAAAAAACAAACAGACAGACAGTCAATTTCGCATACACAATATCAGTATGGATTCGCATAAAGACTGATAATATCTCCAAGTATACGCATCACCTAACAAGTACGACTGAACGTGGTTTACTAAACAGCTGATACATTTTAATTTTTACTTTAATTCCTTAGATTCGCTTGAAAACGTTTTACTTTCTTAATGTTTAATTAATATCTAGTTCGTTGCGCTGTTTGAATGATTTCCTATTGCTTGTAACATTTACTTCAGGCTATCTTTGTATAGATAATAGCTAGGTTTCAACGCATGATAAGTTTTAATTAGATACATAATTTTTTTTTTTTTTTCATTTCGAGAACAATGTTTATTTTTTATAAGTCATGGCCATATCGTAGTATTGAGTAGTAGATAGGTTTTTTATTAGTCAAATAGAAATCATTCATTTTATTCAGCATTCTCAGCATAATTTTGGGATGCATGAAGGAGCTTCCTCGTGTAGCGCAATTTGTTCCATCAGACACTCAACTGAACCGAGCGCTCGGCGCATCCTGGACAGTCTCACCTAACATCTTATAAGACTGGCCAATCCTGCCCTTGCGGTGGTAGGGCTAACAACCACCTGAGTTCGGCGTCAAGCAGCCTGCTGTGTTTCGTCGACGCGTCGGAGTACCAGTGCCTCAAGACATCTTCTGGGCACCATCGCTTCATCATAGACCTCATCTGTTGCTTTCCATCAGGCGTGATCGAGGTCAAGAGCTAGCTCATTCATAAATAAAAAAAACAAATAATAATGTTTATCTTTTGCATGTCGTAGCCTTGGCGCAGAATTGGCTTTTTCATGTGTGGCTAAGGTCAGATTAGGTTGGGGTAGATTTGAGATACCTGGAGGCAAAAGTCCTCGCGTCACTACATCGGTGGCACGAGGACGCTCGGGCGCGTGGCAAGCGACTGATGCAGCGTTACATTGAGCTGCGTTGGTCGCAGCTGGCGGGTGCGGGTGAGCTGGCAGCAGGTGGCGAAATGGTGGGACAGGCTCTCACGCCCTTCCGCCGGCCTCGTCACTATCGAGGCCATCCAGCCAGAGCTGGACTTTTGGCTCGGGAGAAGGCACGGCTACCTGTCGTTTCGTGCGAGACAGGTCCTCTCGAGGCATGGCTGCTTCGGTTCGGTTCCTGTGTCACACAGGCAGGGAGCCGGACGCTCGGTGTCACCACTGCGTCGACTGTCGGGAGGACATCAGGCGGCATACAAAAAAAGGGTAGATTTGAGATGGCCAATTCATGAAGTAGAAAACCATAATGTGAAATGATAGACACGCTATACTTTGTGCCAGATAAACTTGCAATAATGTACATTGACCTTTCCCTAATATCCCTTCGTAGATACCGGAACAATATATTATGAACCATTTTACATTACTAGAGAACATAAAGGATCACGATAGAAGTAGATTCAGGACTGCTCTAAGTATTTATTTCTGTTTTTGATTTTAAGAAAGTCAATAAATGTATGTGGGTCCGTTATTGCACATTTATCTGGAATCTACTATAGTTAAAATCATTATTTAAAAAATTATTGATCTAAGTGGAATTCCTTGTTAAAGTCTGTTTCCTGATAGCTACAACCTGGAAGTCTTTAAGTCAGGAGTGCTCTATCATCAACCGCATCATCGCTTACCATCAGAGTGCCAATTTTATTCATTTTTAAGCAATGTTCACATTCGCATGTCAGTTGCAATCTGGAAAAAAAGCCTTAATTTCCATACATTTTTGACATATTGCAACTGACATACAGATGTGAACGTTGCTTAAAATTAAGTAGAATTGGCACTTAGGTGAGATACTGGTCAAACGCGTGCCTATCAATAGTAAAAAAAAACTATGCACAGGCGTAGCCGCTCTATCCGAGCGGTTACATCTCGTAGCAGTGCGTGCTACGCCGTAGCAGCAGTGCTACGAATGCGTGGTCTACGCTTTTGCTATTTCATTACAGTTGTCTCGTGATAATTATGCATTCTATGAGTTTTGGTTGTTTGTTCAGATTAAGTACTAATTAACAAAAAATTGCCCTCTGTTGTGTTATGAAGACTTCTTAATGAGGAAGATCTTTCAATGTATAATAGTAGTTATAGCGGCAACAGAAATACATCATCTGTATAAACAACTGTCTAGCTATCACGGTTCATGAGATACAGCCTGGTGACAGACAGACGGACGGACAGCGGAGTCTTAGTAATAGGGTAAAAGGGTTAAACCCTTTGGGTACGGAGCCCTAAAACTACTTCGTGAAACGTAAAAGACATAATCGAAAAAAAAATAGCACGAAAGGTGACTCCACTCCCTTTCCTAACCCGAAACACATACACAAAAATCGCACACACACATACAAACGACACCTGTGTGTACTGGTCTTGAGAATAACATATTTTTGTAGCTTTTATATATTTTTTAGTAGTTGTATTTTATATTTTTCCTATATACGTACATATAGGTTGAGTACATATGCTTGTAGAAGTTTTTTTATTCTTGCGTCGAGAAAATTGAGGCTGAGGTATTGTGGGAACTTACATTTCACTATTTTGTGTGTCTTTTATACGACATCAGATTGTACTAGTGAACTGTCTAACGAGAGAGAATGTTATCTTAAATCACCACGCAGATTTAACAGATTAGTAATCAAATTAACTAGGGAAACATGGCTATGTCTGAAGGGTTAGGAAAAATCATGTTTAAGTGATCCCATTTATTGCCATCAACCAATTATACGTGGTCGCTCACAATGGCCTCATCAGAAGGCTTAAAGTCACCCAAAGGGCAATGGAGAGGGCAATGCTCGGAGTTTCCTTGCGTGATCGAATCAGGAATGATGATATCCGCAAGAGAACCAAGGTTACCGACATAGCCCGAAGGATCGCCAAATTGAAGTGGCAGTGGGCAGGGCACATTGCTCGCAGAACAGATGGTCGATGGGGCCGAAAAGTTTTGGAGTGGCGACCGCGTACCGGAAGACGCAGCGTTGGAAGGCCTCCCACAAGGTGGACCGATGACCTGGTGAGGGTCGCGGGTAACCGATGGATGCGAGACGCACAGGACCGGTTGTTGTGGCGACGCTTGGGGGAGGCCTATGTCCAGCAGTGGACGTCTTTCGGCTGATATGATGATGATGATGATGATGATGAACCAATTATAAATATTTATGTCACAGCCAACTAGCTTATTAATCAGGCGTTTAATTAAATGCCTAACCTTTTCATATAACTGCACCGTTTAAGCAGAAAGATAAGGGACATGGTCAAACAAAGATGTCACTTAGGTCACTGAAAAATCGGCGCAGTTATATGAAAAGGCCAGGCTTTTAATAAAACGGCTGATTAAGCTAGTTGACTGCGAAATATTATACACAGAGTTGCGACTAAAATAGTCTAATGTTAATGACAAAGTGATCAAGTTGTGTGGTTATCATGGGGATTTTATTAACCCTTCTAAGTTACAACCAGCTTCTAACAAGAGTTAATCATTATCACATCATCATATCAGCCGAAAGACGTCCACTGCTGGACATAGGCCTCCCCCAAGTGTCGTCACAACTACCGGTCCAGTGCATCTCGCAGCCATCGGCTACCAGCCACGGTAACCAGGGGCTCGAGTCTGCTATTGCAATCGTGTCTCAATGACCGGTCAGTGATCGAATATTTGACAACTTTGACAGTTTTTGTATGGGAAATGTGTCATAAGTTTGACGTTTTACGTCAAAAGTCGATCATTGACCGGTCATTGAGACACGATTGCAATAGCAGACTCGACCCCCTGGTCATCGGTCCACCGCCTTCCAACGCTGCGTCTTTCGATACGCAAGTACGTAATAAGAGTTGGTTTACGTTAATTATATTGCAATTGGATTCAAACCCATGACGTCTCGGTTTCAAATTCGATGTTTTCGTTATTGGACTAATTTCGCTTTAATTAATTTGATATGAGTTACGTAAAGTAAAATATTTCATTTTATAATAACGTATCTAAGGGCCATTTTCACCAAGCCAAACTGATCGCGATCAGCGTATAAACCACGTTTATGAGCTGTCAGTGTCACTATTTTTCTATGGAATATTGACGCTGACAGCTCTTGAACGCAGTTTAGAATTCTACTGATCGCGTACAGTTTCATTGGTGAAATCCGCTCTTAGTATACCAGGAAAGAGTGGTTCCTTTACTTGCACAGTTCTAGGTAAAATGAAGTGATTTCAAAATGTAAAATCCTCCTAAGTAAACCTTACCAACATGGAATACAAACATTATGTACAGTTGTACACGTATCTAAAATGTATAGACAGCGTGACCTAGATTTCTTTAAAGAAACAGCTTTTCAAAGATTTATAAGATATACGTTTTAGAAAAAACCTTTTGCAAGGAAGTAAAGGGAAGGAAAGCTATACATCAGGGGCCTAACCACCAACTCTTAAAGCAGTATTACTTTAATATTACTAGTCTTACTTACCAGTGGGAAAGAGACCGACCTACACAGGACGTATAGCTCTGTCTCTTTCCCACTGGAAGTAATATTGAAGTAATACTGCTTTAAGAGTTGGTGGTTAGGCCCCTGATGTATAGTTTTCCTTCCCTTTACTTCCTTGCAAAAGGTTTTTTCTAAAACGTATATCTTAAATGGCCTAGCACGAATGTTTTGACGTATAGTAACGTTATAGTATCGTTAACGTAAGTAAATTTTGAATATAAAAAACTACAACCCCATAGTATTTTGGGTTTAATTTTATGCGACATACACAATTTGTATCATACAAAAATATGGATATAGTTTCCAATTCAAATAAATATTATGTGTGAAACGAGTATATTACGTCAAAAACATTGGGCCATCTGATTATAGACATTAATTTAATATTTTCTTTTGTTTTTCTTTTTTCTTAAATCAAATTAACTTGCTAACAGTTTTACACTATATCATCACTAACACTACATTTCGATACCAGAAGTGTCAATTAAAGTAGGTAAGCGACATTTTAGAATTATTAATAAATGCCACTTAAAGTAATCGCTGTAAGGTTCATTTTGGCATTTTGGGTAAATGTCCTTTACGTGATATTATACGTGATTTTAAAGGTATGGATAGTATACAACAAAGTACCCCGCCACGTCTGTCTGTTTGTCTATCTATACGGGTGTAAACTCCAATACTGCCAAACGAATTTCCATACGGTTTTTATCAATTTATCAAAACCTCTGCGACTGAGATTCGAATCCAAAAGTTACTTAAAATTAGTAGAATTGTGGTGTTTTGAAGTATCATGGCGTCCTTGAAGTGACATTAGCTATTTCAGAACTGGACCCATAGCCTCAGTAGCGCAGTAGGCAGCGCGTAAGTCTCATAATCTTAAGGTCGTGAGTTCGATCCTCACCTGGGGCATCTGCTTTTTGGAATCTACTTCATAACATTTTGTTTTTACTTCAATCTTGTATTGGTAGTCTAAAAAAAAGGAGAAACTAATCAAGTGTAACCAGTTTAGATCAATTAACTACTCTTTTTTTGTTCAAAAGTCTTAACAAGACTATGATCACTACTTGATTAGAAATTGAATAGAGAAGAGAAGAAGAAGAATTTCACAGAAGGGGATTTCGGTTAATTTACTGTCAGGTAATGTACAATTTATATTTATTATTTGGATTGGCTACCCTAAATAAAAATACGAGTAATTCAGGCTTAGACAACAGATTTAACTGAACTGGGGTTAGTTCAAATTGGAAACTTACGGCCAGGATACAATAAGATAATAATTCAAGATAGGATAGCAAACTAGATACTTTACTGTCCTGGCAACTGTCCTGGCATGGAACAAGCTAGTGCTGTTTATACAACGTGTAACAAAATAAAAGCAATACCTCTTAAGATCTTAAGATTATACGTTAATATTATTATAAACGGTAGTTTTAAATTGTTTAGTTTTATTATAATCACTAAAACGGATAATAGTGGCCACTATTTTCCGTTATATTGATTATAATAATATTAACGTATAATCTTGTGGAGCACAACTTAACGTGCTTATTTACTGCATATAAATTCTAAAATAAAAGAAATAACCAAACAAACGATGAGGGCGCCACTGCGCGCTCGGCGTCCTCTTAAGGAGTCATTGTACTCATCATTATGAACAACTTTTACTATGGGACCAACACTGAAATCGCGAAAAAAAATCGACTGCCTTATACATTTATGTGAACAGAACTCGACAAAATGTATAAAACAGCTGATTTTCGTTCGCGATTTTGAGCTTGATCCCATAGTAAAAGTGGTTCATAATGATGAGTATAATAACTTCTTCAGGTATTGTGACATAATTTAAACCAGTACCATAGCAATGACTGAGATAGACACGTCCTTGAAGTTAAATTAACTGTAGGTACACTAGTCAATCTAGAAAAAAAACAACAATGTACTTAGCTAGTAGGTACATACGTCTGGAGGTGGTTACTAGCTCAAAAAGATTTCTTTTTATCAAGTGTATCCCGGGCATTATTAATAATGAGAGGTACAGACAGCATCATCAACTGGTTACCCTTTTTGTGAAACATTTAAATGCTTGTGATAGATCTAATTAATTTAGCTATCTGTACTTACATAAACCTAAGCATTCGTAGGAAAGTATTTATCGGTTCCGTTAGTTATCTATGACTTCTGCCCATGTAAATTAACAACTTTCACCTAAACAGCTATAGAGAATTCTTAAAAAAAAAATTGAGTCTCCCATACAAATTGTGATCAGTTGATGACAATTTTGTATGAGAAGTTCATTTTTTTTAAACTATAATATATTTCAATAAATAAATTGATTGAAATAGCATCATGATTCCTAGACAATACTGGGTATTAGTCATCATTACATAAAATCTAATTAAAAAGTTATGCACTAATACCAATTGCACAACTTATGCTAATAAGAATTTTGACACTAATCTACATGCCAGTTGGAAATTACGTCAAGACATTGTGTCGATATTATTTCTTATGTAACTTACTTAAAGAATAATTCATGTAAGAAAGTATTTTATTTATTTGTTTATTAATAGTTTAAGGTTAAGCAACGCTTGCCGAGGTTGGACTGCAGATGGGTGGCCATTTTAAAATACCGTGACTCCTCCGTGCCTCGGAAAGCATGTTTAGCTGTTAGTCCTGGCTGTCATTTGGAGATCTGTGGTAGTCTTTTCAGATTGTCAGAAGCCAGAAAAACTGACACCAGTCTTGCCAAGAAGTACCGTGTTATCTACCCAGTTAATGGATTGTGTAGGTCTGGTAGGCAGCCATTTCACGTAAAATACTGGTATTCAGCTGAATTCGGTTTGACTGGGAGCTGATCCCAATATAGTTGGGAAAAGGCTAGGCTAGATGATGATTCATTTAATACTTTACGCACATAGATGTTCAGAGGCGAACTTAATCATCATCACCATATTAGCCGTAAGGTCCACTGCTGGACATAGGCCTCCCCCAAATGGAGGGGGTTTACCATAATCGCCACGCTTGACTGGCGGGTTGGCGATCGCAGTGTAGCTGTAGCAATGTACCTACAGAGAAAGCTGCTGCCCATTCCCTGATGAGTACCTTAGTCGCCTCTTACGACACCCACGGAATTTTCTACCCGTCAACCATTGGGTGATGCAGAGAATAATAGTGGTAGGTGCATTAAGAAAAACAGAAACACGATTAATTTACTGTTTTCATTAACATCTTACAACAATGAAACATGCGTTTAAAACTTTACATTTTGTGACAATTACTTAAAGGTTAAACACCACAAGTTAATAAATAATGTTAATTAACAGCTATAAGTAAAACATACAAGCAAATTTATTATTTAGCAAAATGCTAAATATTCAAAACAGCTTTGATTTGAACAGTTATGTACACTCAACAAAGCTGAGTAGACAATAATTGTACACCACACTCGTATGTCATAAGCTTAAAAAGTTTAAATGCACACATTAGAAATAAATATTGGCAGTGCAGTGCAAATTAAATTTTTTGCCTGTATACCAAATTGTTTTGTTGACTGTACATAAACCTTTACAATTATATAAGAAAAAAGATCAGGATTTGTACATTTTCCTTATTAAGAGAATCAAAGTGGAAATCTACTATAAGTATAATACTAAACTATTCATCAAGTTAGAAAAAAGAATCTAATAACAAAAGAGACTTTTTGAAATAGAATAGTTTATTAAAAGAAAACAATAAAGAAAGAACGTTTCTTTTAGATATTGCTAGCGATACTAAAAACATTATTTTATAAACGTAAAAATAAAACATAAATTTTAAATAACCAGCATGAAAAACATCCCGTCTACTCGTTGCTTCAATAAAAAAAACATTAAAAAATAAAGAAAAACCATAAAAGCTGCCGTCTTGCGATGCGTTATCATTTTTATATGTTCTCCCCCCCCCTCCTCAACCCTTTAAACACCCACCTCCCCTAGATGCAAGCTCACACACACATGAAACTTCCTATAAATGGGTTAAAGAAAAATGTGTCTACCTGAAAACGTGCGATGCACGAGTTTTTTTATTCCTTTTACATTTTCTTTGCTATCCGCGATTCTCATATCGGCGATATAAAACTGAAAAATACATTTCTTATATGCATCACAAAATCACCCTTAGCAAAGAAACTATAAGGCCTAAAATCCTATCCGCGTAAACGAAAAAACAGAGCACCCATACATGAATAGTTTGCTCGCATACACACGGAACCGCGCCGTTTAGAAAAAAAATAAAATGCACACATATAAATTGCATGCAGCTCGAAAGGGATGCACTCAGAGTCATAAAATACTCACACAGACGTGGAACCTGTCGCACACAAATGCAGCCCGCCTCGAGTTGATCACACACACTTCCACACCCCTATACGGATACACCAACACACGTCACAGACCGAAGAAAACCTTGCATGTGTTGGAAAATGCTTTTCCTTGCAGCAACCTCACGGGAAGAGTTCCATAGCGAATACCTCGCGGTAAAGACTGCTCGTTCTCTAAAATTTCAAATTTTAAACAAAATACCAAAAATAATAGAAAAACTATGAAAATTTTAAACAATAACTAATACTTGAGAAGCGTTTTATTTTTAAACTTAAATCGATTGGCGACGCCGGCCAGTAGTCAAAAGAATTCTTCACTTCACCCGTTTCGCGGTGTAAAAAATTCGAAATTCGAAAAATGTGACAAAAAAGGCGCGAGAAAAAAAAACGTTTTGTAGTTTGCGTCAAGCGTTTAGTGTCGTGCTCCGGTAAAAGTATAATTATTTCTTGATTGAAAGTTTGACTTAGTTAATCAGCAAAGACACGTGCATTACTGGATGTAAATGTGTTCGTTAATGAGTGTGTATTTGTGTGCGTTAGGACTGTCTGTGTGTTAAGTGGGAGTTTGCGTGTAGCTAAAAATTTCGCGGCATTTTTGTGTCATTATAAATTTTGCGTTCTATGTTTGGAGTCGATAATTGTGACGTTTTAATTGATGCGCCTTGTATTATGGCACTAAATGGTTATAACGTAATTATATGCCGTGGTTTGTGGACAAAGGAAAATTGAACATTATCTATTATTTTATTTTGTTTATCTTGTGTTTAATTTTTATTGTGTTTGAATAATAATATCTGTAGTTACATCGCTGAGCAAATTTTGTTATTTTGAAGACTAGTATTTTTTTAATGACCTTTGTGTGTTATTATATAATCAATTAAAATATCGTTTTTATTTCAAGTGTCTTAAACAAAATCACACAAGAAAACATAGGCACCAATTTTTTTTTCGTTTTTACTGTAGTATACAAATCCTTGCAAAAATTAACCAATCTGCATTCCAAGGTCACTAATCTCACTTCACATTTACATAACGTCCTAACTGACACACTTTTCCATGCTATTCAGTTCATTAGTCCTCCACAATTAGAGCCCAAATTCGTATGCACAAAGAAAACTTTACTCTGATACATATCTAGTAAGAAAGGAGTTTTACCTTTGTTACTATTTGAAGGTCAAGGACATCGTTTAAAAATCCTTTAATACATTTTCTAGTAAGATTATGTATGCATAATTCTTGTTGGAAAAGCTGCAATTAGATTTAGATGACGTAGTTAAAGTCGAATATTTTATTCAATATTAGCTGCCGTCTGCAGCTCTGCCTGTCTTAAATAAGTAGGTACATAAATTAATATAAATTGAAGCAGAAGTATTATTCTGATCAACATCCATTCAGTAGTTTTTGAGTTAAAGAGTGACAAACTGGTATTCGTCTATCTTCACAAATATTTTCATAGCAGTAGGATTCTTGTCAGAAAAAAGATCTAAGTAAATTATATTTTTCACTGGTTGATTTTCCTAATGAAAATTCGTGATGAACAAAACTGTGCTTACAACAACCATTGTTCTTTATGTCTCATTGATTCATTGGTTAGTAATTTTATACTAGCTTATGAAGACCTCCCTCCATTATTTCCACCTTTCCTGGTTCTGTGTCTCTTCGTACCAATTCCCAAGGAAGATGTCCAAGTCGTCATCGTATTTTTCACTAATCTCACATATTTATCTAAGTAAAAGTAAACACACATATGAAGTCACACTTTACATTTTAATATCAGCACACTATTCCTAATCTATACTATTTTATTATCTATATCATATCCGTCTGCGTTCACCCTTAACGACTGTGTTGTGTTGTGTGTATACAGGGTGGATTTTTGAGACAAGGCAGTAAGGGTTGGTACTGTCAGGGGTCAAAAGTGCAATCGCATGCTCTGAAAGTTAGAGTTTCTAAAATTTATTTGCTGGTCAGTGGGTCCATGTATTTTTTGTTTAAATAGAACCTAACAAATCTTGAATAATATCTTATCATTTACAACAATTAAACTGGTTCTACAAAGAAATTAATAGTGTAATTGGGCAATTTACACAAAAACTTATTTCGGTTCCAATCGATCCTATTAGGAATCCAAAAGTCTTTGTACCAACTGAAGTTGAGTAGTAGAAAAAAAACCGGCCAAGTGCGAGTCGGACTCGTGCACGAAGGGTTCCGTACCATTATCACCATTATCTATAAAAAAACGGCAAAAAAATCACGTTTGTTGTAAGGGAGGGGGTTCCGTTAAAACAAACGTGATTTTTTTGTCATTTTTTATAAGGTATTTAAATATTTACTTCATCTTCTTTTTATTACTTAGCGGCAACAAACATTTTATACATCATCTGTAAAAAATTCAACTGTCTCGCTATCACGGTTCATGAGATAAAGCCTGGTGACAGACAGACAGACGGACATACAGACATACAGATAAACGGACAGACGGACAGCGGAGTCTTAGTAATAGGGTCCCGCGTGTTTTTACCCTTTGAATACGAAACCCTAAAAATCGTAAAAACTATTCCTCCATTTAAAAATCCTCCCTGTATAAGTGTGTTGCATAGCGTCTATAAAAGAGTTATATAGTCCCCTATAGGAGTATTATACAGCATCTATAAAGCTCTTTGTTCACCTATACGGTTTCCGTCTGCAAGTTTTTGGAGGACTTCAGTCTAGAGCTTACTTACTTATTAGATATTGATTTGGAAGAATATTCTTGTTGGGACTATTTTTACTTTGAAGTTATTGGAAATCTTATAGGATTATGAATTTTGATTTCAAACTCGTTTTGCTAGCATTCCTGCACATCCCTTTAAATGGTCTGGTGTTAGCGATAACATAACCTTTTATTGTATTTGGAAAGGCGTTTGTTAGAGTAGTTATCTTTAAAAGAGTAATTTATCATTTTTCGTAAAATTTACTTTTCTTTTACTTAGCGTTTATTTAGACAAACTGTATTATCATTAAACTGTTACCAAGTCTATCTTTAATACAAGTCAAAAACTAAACCATTGAAAGGGGAAAAAATGATGTCATTGTAACACTTCCTTAATTCTTATAAGCTGCTCAAGTAAAGACAGAAAAAAAACCTAAAAAAAAAAAATCGGTCGTCATTTTTGAGTTTTTGCGAGAATAATGCACGGTAATTTGAGTTTTATAATATAGATTCACAACAACTTACTCAAAACTTTTGCAAAACAAACATGTAATTTCTTTATTTACTACCACTATCATTAGCAAAAACCACTTCTGCTCTCCCCAAAAGTACGCACCAGTGAAGATACTTTAAAACTTTTAGAGCACAAATCTCGACTTGGAAGAAAACTAGGTTTTTAGGTTGCATCTACCTGACCTAGGGTTGTTACAGAATAACCACCGGGAGAGAATTTTCTTTAAAATATTTTTTAACGTAACATGTACTGAAAATCTTATACGAGTAAGGAGTACTTACATTTATTTTAATTGCTTGTATTTAAGCTTGTCACAATCTAAAAAGCCCGATTTGACAGCAGGATAAAACATTGCTTTTCTAGTGAGTATGAAAGAGACACGAAATAAATGTCTTTCGCACATAGTGGTAAAGCGATCTTCTATCCCTCTCTACTCGGCTATCAAATTGGGCTTTTTAGAGTGTCACAAGTTTAGTATCAGTAATTTGATTTTGCTTTGAGTCGACTAGTAGTATCCGTTGTTTATGAATGGGAGTCCTTAGTCTAACTAGTGTCAGAACTCTTATATAATAGGTATTAGGGTTCGTATTTCAACAAAAAAAAACGAAAGTACTGCAATAATTGAGTTTGTTTCTTTACTTTTTAATTATTTGCTTTCGTAACTTCGATTGATTGATAATAAATAATTCTGCAATTTCATACTTCAGATGACTCGCAGTAAAAAACCACTTGAAATGATATTGTCACTTTAACAACTATAGTTGTCAAACCATGGCATGCCTTGCTCCAATCAGAGGCTCCAGACAGTGTCAATCTGTCGAAATGCCAAAATGTAATGAATTGATCATGTGACATTTTACAACAACGATATTGCTTATTGAATGTCACTGTCTAGCCTCAACACTTTGTTGCGGAATTCGTTCGAAGGAGTCACCGCGGCCCTGGAACGCAAAGGGCATAAGGAGGAACACGAATGGGTTTTATTCAGTAAGAGTCTGACACTCCCTTCCGCTCCGCTTAGCGCGAAAGAAGTCATTTGATGATTTTTCATCTGTAAGAAAAAGCCTCAACACCTTTAGATTTAATCATCAGAACTATCGCAAATTAACTGGACATTATTCTTCCCTCTACTTTCAACATCAACCCTCAATTCCTAGGGTCTATTTCTACCACAATCCACATACATAACCCTCAAACGTCTAGAGCCACACTACCCCAAACATTCCCTTCCTGGCCAGAAATATTTCAGCTTCCATGACCTAAATCCAAAAATAAAAAGTCGCGGCGTATCGATCAACCCACATTTTCGGAGTTATTTTCAGTCTGCCTTCTGACATTTAACTGGTTCTGCTCCTATATTTAAATGTTTTGTTGGGGTGTGGGTAGTGATTTTTAAGCTTTTGTTGCCAGTCCTTATTTGGGGTATTTATACGATTTTGGAACCACCAACTCTATGTCGTATATGACAAAGACTATTCCATTACAATAAATATCTATAGGGCCTCTTAATTACAAATTGTCACTTAAAAATCAACTGAAAATAGACAATGCTTGAATCTATATTTGAATTTGTAGCGATAGAAATTATATATTTATAGATATATTATTGAAATTATCTCGAATAATTAAATCTGCAGGTCTATTCTTTCGACATCTCACTGTGTACACTTGCTTTCATTTTATCTTATTTGTATGATTTGACAGCTCACTTGTCGTTCACTTCGCCTAAGTTTTCACTTCGACATGTTTACGGAATTACATTGCTGGTATCGTTAGGTTCGTGCGTTGTTTAATTCTAAATTAGACACTCGCGTAGTATAACCAACTATTCTTAAAAGGGTTGTCTCTGACGTCATTTGAATTATTATTTACTCATTATTCCAGGTTTGAAATAGGTACAACCTGGGTTTGGTTTACAAATACTCCTTTGTACTCGTGAGAACTTTCTAAATAGAAAACTTTCTTTGAATCTATCAAATTCAATTAAATATCTAATGAAAGTGATAATTTATTAATAGATATGATAATGCTAAAACAAAGAAACAAAATGGTAATTTCAAATTAAAACAAACACAATAAAAATATCGTTTACGACAGACCAAGAAATAAAACCAAGAAGCGTAACAATATGATAGCAACTGCTATAAATAATGAAAATTATTAACGTAATTATTAATTTATGAGCTTTAACTCAATAAATAACATCTGACTCGCGATAAAAAATGTTTCGAAACGGGTGAAGAAAAACTAAATAAAGCAATTTAAATAAATTTAATTTCTGCACAGGCACCTCCTACCCAACGATAGTTCCTATAAATACCTACATAATTACGAAGATATATTTATTTTTATTTCAAAAGATATATAATAGACACTAGTGTTAAATAGTGATATATTTAAAAGTAATATAGTGCCAATAATGTCAGTGACGTTAACAAATTCGAACCTTTTTATGAAAAACCCGATGAATCTACAAATGAAGAGGGAGTTTGAAGACTTTAACACTGACGACAACAAAATGGATCCTATTGATAGCAATAATTCTAGTGATGGTAACTCAGAGACGAGTGATCTAGAAAATAATGGTCCAAATGAAGATACAGCTGCTGCTCTGGATTACACAGAAAATGCTTTATCTATGCATCCTGTAGCAGATTTTATCAAGAAAGAATTTCTTCCGGAGTTTGACTTCAGCAATCCTTTTAGAAATCAGAATTTGGGGTTCAAAGATGGATTTCAAAATACGCCATTTCTGCTCCCAACTCAGTTGTACAAGAGTTTTCTGGCAAGTCTTGGCAAGAGAAGAAGGAATATGGCAGAATGCTACTCCTCTCTCTATCCGAGGAATATGCTGTTTTCGAATGGATTTGGTCTGGAGGCTTCTGATGATGAAAATAATGTTGATAGAGTTACTGATTCGCCGGATGAGGTAATTTTATATGTGTCATAGTAGTCGTGCAAGGAATAAGCAATTTGAAACTATGGGGTGTATGAGGATTAACTTGTTAGAATTATACCAATACGATTCCTAATAGTACCAATAAGAAAACTGTTTCTTTTGATCAAATAAGAAAGTTTTGTACCCAACTTAATTTGTAATCGTATTCGTTTCTATTACGAATTAAGTAAGTTGGGTTACATCATACAAAATAGTATTATTAATGATACGGCAATAACTAGCAAAATCAGCAATATCACGTCACGTTTATTGAAAATAGATAGAAAAAATTAGCTTCTTTGATATTGTGGAATCCAACATAGCACATTCGAAATGGACTTGTAATTTATTGTTCCGATTCTTATAATAATTAATTATAATAAGTAATTCGGTATCGCGTTACCCAGTTACTGGGTTGTGGAGGTCAGATAGGCAGTCGCTCCAGGAAAAATACTGGTACTCAGCTGCATTTGGTCAGATTAGAAACTGACTCCAACATAGTAGGGAAAAGGATTGAACCGATTCGAGAAAATGTGTCTCTATTTAGATGTTATTATGATTTTGTGTGTCAACAGGCGACTAAACCGTGTTTGGTATTGTTTCAGAAGGCGGGTGCATCGTCAGCGTTCGTGTGGAGCGGCGGGGGGGTGACTGGTGGAGGGGGGCAGGATCAGGCAGCCGCGCAGCCCGCCGCCGTGCCGACAGGTTTGTTTCAATGATTTTCTGGTTATTTTGAATTTTAACGTTATCTTCTTTTAAGCGTGCCGTTCTCTAAAATTATTGTAAACCCTTGATGTACAACATAGGCTTGATTTTGTCATCTGTGATTTTGAAATCTTCATGAATGTCTTTCACCTTGGGATCAACAGTCCAGAGGTCTTCTCGACTAACTATAACCGTCCCAAATCTTCCTTCGTAAACTTGTGTCCGTGGCTTGGAGTGACTGACTGCCACTTCCCTAGACTAACCCACAGGCTCCGTCCCGTATTTGCATTGAGTTCATAACTCCCTTTTCGTCTAAGAAGCGCGTGCGGAACACTTAGCGCCGCCGTCTCAGGTATAACATAGGCCTTACGTGGCAAGATATCACCTAACGGTTTATCGTTCTGCTTCTATAAATTCTCAACACGTTATCACACACCTGTGTCCGAAATATAGTCAACTCGAAAATCGTGCTTAGTGGATTAAGGGGAAGCGCTAGTCCCAAGTAAATGGAATGGTTTGGGAAGAAGATCAAGACCTTAACAGTATTGTCTCTGGCGTGGCCATTTTGTGGAATAAGCTATTTCATAATGTGGCAGAGATTAGGTTAGGTTAGATTTCAGGTGACCTTTTCATAAAATTGCTATGTCAAATCGCCAATTCTTCGATATGCCACACGACATTTATAATCTTCGTCCACATTATCACCCTTGTTCTATGATAGTGTAGTTTTTTTTGTGTGAATATGTGTGTAGTCTTTACCATCATCATAACCATCTTCCTCTTCACAGGCACGTCAGGCGGCGGCGGGGCTCAGGGTCTGGTCCACTGGATGTCCGTGATGGCTGAGCACATGGGAGGGGGGCACCATGACCCCTCCCATTACGCGCTGCCACCCTGGAACAATGGCGGTGTTGATGTGAGTATTAGAATATAGAAAAAATTAAAGAACGAAAGAAAAAGGAGTTTATTTGTGCCAAGCAGAACAGAGAATAGAGATTTTTTTATTGTATATTGGTATGCGTCTGGCTTGGCACAGGTAGTCTTTTCATCTTTTTCTGGACTTATTGTTGTTGATTTAGATTTTTGATGGTAAATTAGGTTCTGTTAGCTGAGTAGAAATAAGTCTTGTTTGTGCGTTCTGCACAACTACGTATACGTATTTACACAGTTGCAAGTTACGGGAATTATCCATTACTCAGTTTGTTAGTAAAAGATGTAAGCTACATACATTATAGGTAATCTAAAGTTTAAAGAAAAAAAAAATAACCGCTTTTAAACACGAACCCAAAAGTTAACAATTATTTAACATTCGGTAGTCGGTGTTTCTAGTTTGATCTCTTCATTCGTTTTATCACTTTGTTTTTTATATCTGTCGATTAAAAGATAACAGGTTCAACATGGATCAATTAGCCTTAAAATTAGGTGCTGTTTTTTTAAATACTCTATTTAAAAAAACAGCATCAACCTGAACAATGACAATTTAGTCAATTTAGTCATGTTCGTGAACGGGCGCCGTCAGCTGAGACTGGTCATCTCTCGGCTGCCATGGTGTATTTTAATTATTTCTTTGAATTGTTTCTTTTTTACTCCGGACTCTTTTATCCTGCACGTCTTTTACATTGTTCTCACATATGTATAATTTCAATATGAATGATGTAACCATAATTTTGTAATAAAATATTATTTTTAAAAGATAGTCCGTGGAGTTTCTTGCACGTTCTTCTCCATAGAGATCTACGCTTTGGAACGTGCAAATAGCTTCATCTTTTTTTGACCGACCGACCTTGACAATTCAAAAGTGCCTGTAAATGGTCTAATTGAAATAAATGCTTTGACTTTGACTTTGACTTTATCACTTCTCTGACATTGAAATAAGCAGAGGGCCAATATAATTTTTAAGCAAAGTTCGCATTCACATCTTAGTCGCAATCTGTCAAAAAAGCCTCAATTTCCATAAATGTTTGACAGATTGCGACTGAGATGCGAATCGAATGCCAACGTTGCTTAAAAAGTTGTAGAATTGACACTGAGGCCCAATTCTACTATTTTTAAGCAACATTCGCATACGCATCGTAGTCGCAATCTGTAAAAACACCTCCATGGTAGACACCAGATAAATGTGCAATAACGGTCATTGACCCACATACATTTATTGACTTATATCAAAAACAGAAATAAAGACCTAAAGCTGTCCTGAGGCCCTAGACAATGTGCCATTCAATTAGCGAATGCGACTGTCGAAATGCCAAAATGTAGGAATTTGATCACGTGACATTTCGATAGCATCTGTCAATCCCATACATTTTTGACGTATTGACAATCGCCTTCGCCATGCTACCGTTGACAGAATGTCACTTGTCTAGAGCCCCTGAATCTATCGTGATCCTTTACGTTCTCTAGTAATGAAAAAACGGTTCATAATTTATTGTTCGAGTATCTACGAAGGGATATTAGGGAAAGGTCAATGTACTTCAACGGAAGTTTATCTGGCGCATATCATAACTTCCCTACATTTTGACAGATTGTGACTGGCATGCAAATGGAAACGTTAATAAAAAATTTAGTAGAAAAATGGCACTTGGATATACGATATCAACTGCGTGTTGAAAAACACTCAATATTCATAAAATGGACGAATCCCGTTGTTATGCGCTAGTAGAGCTAGCGCATATAAGCATATAATTTAGCTAAACGGTTCCAAGCAATGGATTAGCATTGAGTATTTCTTTGAACTCGTTTTTTAGCTAGAAACGATTGCATTGATTTTATTACGTGTATCGAACTTAGCATGTCAAGCGTTTAATTTATGCATCAAGAAATTTATATCATAACCTTTTGGATTTTTAGGACATATTACAGGGTGGCTAAATCCGGGCTATACTATTGTCGACGTCATATATTGCAGTAACGGTGATTGACCCACGTACATTTATTGGCATAGGTACTTAATGCCGAAAACAGAATTCTTCTTCTTCGTCTTCGTGTGGGTAGTAAGGTCTAACGACCCCACACACCCTAGTGTCAGAGTTTCTAAACCACCTCAAGGGCCTCTGACATGGTTTGACGACCGCCATTTGGCGACCGGGACCACCGGCTTATAAGTGCCTTCCGAAGCACGGAATCATCAAAAACAGAATTAAAGACCTAAAACTGTTTTGAATCGACATCTATCATGATACATTACATTTTCTAGTAATGAAAAACGATTCATAATTTATTGTCCAGGTACCTACGAAGAGGTATTAAGGAAAGGGCAATGACCGTTACTGCGAATTTATCTGATGTCGGCCATACGTTGATTTAAGGCCAGATTTTACAGTTTTAGAAGAATTTTTTCTTGTTACAAATTTGCAATTTTGTTTTAGATAGGTACCCAGTTTTTATGACCACGACTACTGCAATACATTTCAGTAATTGTATTTCAAACTTCCTAATTAAATTGTAATCATTATATAATAATACATTTAATAACAATGATAAATAATCATTTTATTTAATATTTTCTACTTGTTTTTGTATGGATGGGAAATCATCAAAGCTCTGGGTGGAGCGGAAGGGAATGTCAGACTCTTACTGATTAAAACCCATTTGTGGTCCTCGCAAGGCTCTTTGCGTTCCAGGGCCTTTGTGTATCGATTTGATATCGATTCCTAGGACGGGTAGTAAGTTATGTTTTTTTTCCTCCTCTCCTGTTCTTAACCGACTTCAAAAAAAAGGAGGAGGTTCTCAATTCGACTATTTTTTTAATTTGTTGTTTTGATGGTTTATTCAGCGATATTTTCGCCAATTTTCAACCGATTTTGATGATTCTTTTATTGTTAGGTTTTTTTTTCTAGTTGATGTCTTTGCTGGGTATCGCTAAGAGAAGGATTACTCTTTCAAAGAATACAAAGCATGAAATTCTATATAATCCAAGTAACATTACAACCAATATCAATGTTCTGCAATTAATTGCTACCCAAGCAACCGCGACTGACACCAGTCGTTATGCAAATACTCCAACAGTTGCATTATAATCGCAGCAATTAGTCGCAGTCGCTCTGTTAATTGTTCTGACAGTTGTTTCTCGGAAAGTATCTGTCTTGAGTGGATTTACATTGAGAAACAAGTCAATTTCGGGAATGTTCGGGTAATCTCGGACTGTACGAGAGATGAGAAGAAGAGAAGGGTGAAATATAAGACCTTACGGGCTATTAGTAAAGCTAGGCACGCACAATGGAGCGAATGGGAGTTTTAGGCTGCCTGTCTTTTGACGCGATGCAAGGTAGCGGAGCGGGGCAGAGCGGAGGGTTAAAGCGGAACGGAGTTGCGGACTGTGTATGTTTATTGACGCGGTGGGAGGTAGTGCAGAGTGGAGTGTTGAGGACTGTGCGGATAATTTGAGCGGATAGCCAGTTTTTTCCACTTCCCCGATTCCCTGACTCGCTCTGCTTCCCGATTTTGTATGAATCATTAAATTGATTCCCAAATACCAGTCCACTGAAGTGGAGCGGAGATTTTATGCAATTCTACTGGTTAATATTGGCCCAGCTCTGCTCCGCTCCTCTCCTCTCAGCAGCCTAAGTATAGATAACGGAGTTCCTAGTCTAGTCTGCCCCAAGTTCTTAGGAACTAGACAAACTGACATTTGATTAGCGATGTACAGGGTGTTCGAGAAGTGCGTGGTCATATTTAAGGGTGATGTTGTGTAGCTGATATACAGGGTTATTTGTAAAACACCAGCAACCTTTCAGGGGGTGAAAGTACTCATCATTATAGACAACTTTTACTATGGGACCAACTCTGAAATATCAAAAATTAAATCAGCTGTTTCATACAAAATGCAATAGTCACCCGATGAAAATGTATGAAATAGCAGATATTTTTTTAGATTTTTCAGGGTTGGTTTCATAGCAAAAGTTGTTTATAATGATGAGTACTTTCACCCCCTGAAAGGTTGCTGGTGTTTTACAAATAACCCTGTACATTAAGGAATTAATAGCAAAAAAAAAAAAAAAATCGACCAGAGAAAAGTTCCGAAGGAAAGACTTTGCAAGCAGTTTTTTACATTAAATGGCATTTACTTTAGTTCAATGACAGATTTGATGTCACCAACTGCATCAGACTGCTTGAAAAGTCATTTCTTCGGAATTTTCTTTATCCATTTTTTTGTCACATCTTTATGATTTGGCATTTTTTTCCTTAATCGCAGTATAGCAGCTGCTCAATATCTTCTTCTGGAACATCCTGTAGATAGTGAAAACCCGTAAATGTTTGGTAACCACCATGTGACATTTTGGTAGCGCTCATCAATCCCCTACATTTAGGACCTTTTGGGCTCTAGTCAAAAGCCATTCTGTCCGCGGTAGCGTGGCGAAGGCGATTGTCAATACGTCAAAAATGTATGGGATTGACAGATGCTATCGAAATGTCACGTGATCAAATTCCTAAATTTTGACATTTCGACAGTCACATTCGCTAATTGAATGGTGCATTGTCTGGGGCCTCTTGTATCAATCGTTTGTTGCTGATAGAATGTTTTGTCTAGATCTTTTGCTTCTGTGTTAATCAATTTTCTTAACTCACTGAGAATTCATACTGAGGATTCGAAAATAATGCTATGAAAATTAAACGATAACAGTGAAATACTTAGGTGGATCAGTTTCGAGAAAATTCTTCGTCTGGCGTTATCGTTCCCTCTTATTTTATTTTTAAAAAACTGCTACCCACGGCTCAAAGAAACGTTACTAACACATTTTCTCACGAAACAAAAAAAATTGCATACGGTAGGTATGCAAATTTTTTGTTTCGTGAGAAAAAGTGTCTCTCAGTAAAAAAATGGATCATTTGTTATTAGACAAACTAAAGAAAAGGACTCGCGCATCGTATACTAAATAGACAAAACCTGTTTAGCGATTCAGGACGCATCATTAGCAAATATTAGAAACCAAATTATAATATCAGCTCTACAATAAAATATAACTCTAATCACGTTATTTTAAGAATCAAAATGCATTTTAGCATGCGCATTGAAATTGTCACCCCTTTTCTCAGAGTAATTTTTGAAGAAAAGTAGCCTGTGGCGCCGTAGTATGCAAATTTTTGGATGGCCTTACCTTTGTTAAAGTGTGGCACAACCCTTAGCATTATGCTAAAATGGAACACTTTCTTGAGTATGATGATGTTATTTTGGATAATAGTTTTTATAAACAGTGGTTTAGAATTTATTTTTAACTGAGCCATTTTTTTTTCGCGATATTAGTACAGTTTCGTGAAACTCAATTCTACTGAATTACAATAAAGTATAATTTTGAGTGTAAGGTGTCAAGTGATTGATTCTCATTATGATAAGTATGACGGATTAGGTAAATATCGTAATACTTAAAAGTATTTAAATGATATTTTTGATTAATTATTTCCTATCTATCTTGAGGTCGGAATGGGTTCACATATTGTTCTCACAAGTGATATTTTTGCATAAATACCTTGGGAATATTCTGCTGAGACCGCGTTGAATTTAAGTTGTCATTAAAATTAATATTTTATTGAAATTTTAAGAATATTAAGCAGATTAAAATTTATTTATCATCATCATTATGATATCAGCCGAAAGACGTCTACTGTTTGACATAGGTTTCCTCCAAGAGCTGCCTATGACAGATTAAAAATCATTTTAACCAAAAACTAAAAATTCAAAGAAATGTGACATTCTCCAACCCTCAAAGCGCTCGCGTGTAGGATTACCACACACCCTCTCCGACTGAGTCCCAGTAATGAGAATATGGTGCTGATGTAAAAACTCTTTAAAACAAATTAATGTGTTTTATTTCAAGTTTCATTTATGTTTTTTTATTTAATCAAGTTGCAAAGTAGTTTTCTTCACCGTGCAATTGGTGTAAGTATAGCGTTCTAATAAGAGAATATACTAATAAATAAGGATTATGGGACCTGTTCAACAATGGATAGCATCGTACACAACGTGTTACAGAATAAACGCAATATCTCAGGTGGCGTTCCTCAAAGTATTATGTTAGGCCAAATATTGTTTCTTCTAAACTATCATTTAAATTTTTTGGTGTCGGACGTAAAAGAATAGCACGGATGGTGCTATTCTTTTACGTCCGACACCAAAAAATTTAAATGATAGTTTAGAAGAAACAATATTTGGCCTAACATAATACTTTGAGGAACGCCACCTGAGATATTGCGTTTATTCTGTAACACGTTGTGTACGATGCTATCCATTGTTGAACAGGTCCCATAATCCTTATTTATTAGTATATTCTCTTATTAGAACGCTATACTTACACCAATTGCACGGTGAAGAAAACTACTTTGCAACTTGATTAAATAAAAAAACATAAATGAAACTTGAAATAAAACACATTAATTTGTTTTAAAGAGTTTTTACATCAGCACCATATTCTCATTACTGGGACTCAGTCGGAGAGGGTGTGTGGTAATCCTACACGCGAGCGCTTTGAGGGTTGGAGAATGTCACATTTCTTTGAATTTTTAGTTTTTGGTTAAAATGATTTTTAATCTGTCATAGGCAGCTCTTGGAGGAAACCTATGTCAAACAGTAGACGTCTTTCGGCTGATATCATAATGATGATGATAAATAAATTTTAATCTGCTTAATATTCTTAAAATTTCAATAAAATATTAATTTTAATGACAACTTAAATTCAACGCGGTCTCAGCAGAATATTCCCAAGGTATTTATGCAAAAATATCACTTGTGAGAACAATATGTGAACCCATTCCGACCTCAAGATAGATAGGAAATAATTAATCAAAAATATCATTTAAATACTTTTAAGTATTACGATATTTACCTAATCCGTCATACTTATCATAATGAGAATCAATCACTTGACACCTTACACTCAAAATTATACTTTATTGTAATTCAGTAGAATTGAGTTTCACGAAACTGTACTAATATCGCGAAAAAAAAATGGCTCAGTTAAAAATAAATTCTAAACCACTGTTTATAAAAACTATTATCCAAAATAACATCATCATACTCAAGAAAGTGTTCCATTTTAGCATAATGCTAAGGGTTGTGCCACACTTTAACAAAGGTAAGGCCATCCAAAAATTTGCATACTACGGCGCCACAGGCTACTTTTCTTCAAAAATTACTCTGAGAAAAGGGGTGACAATTTCAATGCGCATGCTAAAATGCATTTTGATTCTTAAAATAACGTGATTAGAGTTATATTTTATTGTAGAGCTGATATTATAATTTGGTTTCTAATATTTGCTAATGATGCGTCCTGAATCGCTAAACAGGTTTTGTCTATTTAGTATACGATGCGCGAGTCCTTTTCTTTAGTTTGTCTAATAACAAATGATCCATTTTTTTACTGAGAGACACTTTTTCTCACGAAACAAAAAATTTGCATACCTACCGTATGCAATTTTTTTTGTTTCGTGAGAAAATGTGTTAGTAACGTTTCTTTGAGCCGTGGGTAGCAGTTTTTTAAAAATAAAATAAGAGGGAACGATAACGCCAGACGAAGAATTTTCTCGAAACTGATCCACCTAAGTATTTCACTGTTATCGTTTAATTTTCATAGCATTATTTTCGAATCCTCAGTATGAATTCTCAGTGAGTTAAGAAAATTGATTAACACAGAAGCAAAAGATCTAGACAAAACATTCTATCAGCAACAAACGATTGATACAAGAGGCCCCAGACAATGCACCATTCAATTAGCGAATGTGACTGTCGAAATGTCAAAATTTAGGAATTTGATCACGTGACATTTCGATAGCATCTGTCAATCCCATACATTTTTGACGTATTGACAATCGCCTTCGCCACGCTACCGCGGACAGAATGGCTTTTGACTAGAGCCCAAAAGGTCCTAAATGTAGGGGATTGATGAGCGCTACCAAAATGTCACATGGTGGTTACCAAACATTTACGGGTTTTCACTATCTACAGGATGTTCCAGAAGAAGATATTGAGCAGCTGCTATACTGCGATTAAGGAAAAAAATGCCAAATCATAAAGATGTGACAAAAAAATGGATAAAGAAAATTCCGAAGAAATGACTTTTCAAGCAGTCTGATGCAGTTGGTGACATCAAATCTGTCATTGAACTAAAGTAAATGCCATTTAATGTAAAAAACTGCTTGCAAAGTCTTTCCTTCGGAACTTTTCTCTGGTCGATTTTTTTTTTTTTTTTGCTATTAATTCCTTAATGTACAGGGTTATTTGTAAAACACCAGCAACCTTTCAGGGGGTGAAAGTACTCATCATTATAAACAACTTTTGCTATGAAACCAACCCTGAAAAATCTAAAAAAATATCTGCTATTTCATACATTTTCATCGGGTGACTATTGCATTTTGTATGAAACAGCTGATTTAATTTTTGATATTTCAGAGTTGGTCCCATAGTAAAAGTTGTCTATAATGATGAGTACTTTCACCCCCTGAAAGGTTGCTGGTGTTTTACAAATAACCCTGTATATCAGCTACACAACATCACCCTTAAATATGACCACGCACTTCTCGAACACCCTGTACATCGCTAATCAAATGTCAGTTTGTCTAGTTCCTAAGAACTTGGGGCAGACTAGACTAGGAACTCCGTTATCTATACTTAGGCTGCTGAGAGGAGAGGAGCGGAGCAGAGCTGGGCCAATATTAACCAGTAGAATTGCATAAAATCTCCGCTCCACTTCAGTGGACTGGTATTTGGGAATCAATTTAATGATTCATACAAAATCGGGAAGCAGAGCGAGTCAGGGAATCGGGGAAGTGGAAAAAACTGGCTATCCGCTCAAATTATCCGCACAGTCCTCAACACTCCACTCTGCACTACCTCCCACCGCGTCAATAAACATACACAGTCCGCAACTCCGTTCCGCTTTAACCCTCCGCTCTGCCCCGCTCCGCTACCTTGCATCGCGTCAAAAGACAGGCAGCCTAAAACTCCCATTCGCTCCATTGTGCGTGCCTAGCTTTACTAATAGCCCGTAAGGTCTTATATTTCACCCTTCTCTTCTTCTCATCTCTCGTACAGTCCGAGATTACCCGAACATTCCCGAAATTGACTTGTTTCTCAATGTAAATCCACTCAAGACAGATACTTTCCGAGAAACAACTGTCAGAACAATTAACAGAGCGACTGCGACTAATTGCTGCGATTATAATGCAACTGTTGGAGTATTTGCATAACGACTGGTGTCAGTCGCGGTTGCTTGGGTAGCAATTAATTGCAGAACATTGATATTGGTTGTAATGTTACTTGGATTATATAGAATTTCATGCTTTGTATTCTTTGAAAGAGTAATCCTTCTCTTAGCGATACCCAGCAAAGACATCAACTAGAAAAAAAAACCTAACAATAAAAGAATCATCAAAATCGGTTGAAAATTGGCGAAAATATCGCTGAATAAACCATCAAAACAACAAATTAAAAAAATAGTCGAATTGAGAACCTCCTCCTTTTTTTTGAAGTCGGTTAAGAACAGGAGAGGAGGAAAAAAAACATAACTTACTACCCGTCCTAGGAATCGATATCAAATCGATACACAAAGGCCCTGGAACGCAAAGAGCCTTGCGAGGACCACAAATGGGTTTTAATCAGTAAGAGTCTGACATTCCCTTCCGCTCCACCCAGAGCTTTGATGATTTCCCATCCATACAAAAACAAGTAGAAAATATTAAATAAAATGATTATTTATCATTGTTATTAAATGTATTATTATATAATGATTACAATTTAATTAGGAAGTTTGAAATACAATTACTGAAATGTATTGCAGTAGTCGTGGTCATAAAAACTGGGTACCTATCTAAAACAAAATTGCAAATTTGTAACAAGAAAAAATTCTTCTAAAACTGTAAAATCTGGCCTTAAATCAACGTATGGCCGACATCAGATAAATTCGCAGTAACGGTCATTGCCCTTTCCTTAATACCTCTTCGTAGGTACCTGGACAATAAATTATGAATCGTTTTTCATTACTAGAAAATGTAATGTATCATGATAGATGTCGATTCAAAACAGTTTTAGGTCTTTAATTCTGTTTTTGATGATTCCGTGCTTCGGAAGGCACTTATAAGCCGGTGGTCCCGGTCGCCAAATGGCGGTCGTCAAACCATGTCAGAGGCCCTTGAGGTGGTTTAGAAACTCTGACACTAGGGTGTGTGGGGTCGTTAGACCTTACTACCCACACGAAGACGAAGAAGAAGAATTCTGTTTTCGGCATTAAGTACCTATGCCAATAAATGTACGTGGGTCAATCACCGTTACTGCAATATATGACGTCGACAATAGTATAGCCCGGATTTAGCCACCCTGTAATATGTCCTAAAAATCCAAAAGGTTATGATATAAATTTCTTGATGCATAAATTAAACGCTTGACATGCTAAGTTCGATACACGTAATAAAATCAATGCAATCGTTTCTAGCTAAAAAACGAGTTCAAAGAAATACTCAATGCTAATCCATTGCTTGGAACCGTTTAGCTAAATTATATGCTTATATGCGCTAGCTCTACTAGCGCATAACAACGGGATTCGTCCATTTTATGAATATTGAGTGTTTTTCAACACGCAGTTGATATCGTATATCCAAGTGCCATTTTTCTACTAAATTTTTTATTAACGTTTCCATTTGCATGCCAGTCACAATCTGTCAAAATGTAGGGAAGTTATGATATGCGCCAGATAAACTTCCGTTGAAGTACATTGACCTTTCCCTAATATCCCTTCGTAGATACTCGAACAATAAATTATGAACCGTTTTTTCATTACTAGAGAACGTAAAGGATCACGATAGATTCAGGGGCTCTAGACAAGTGACATTCTGTCAACGGTAGCATGGCGAAGGCGATTGTCAATACGTCAAAAATGTATGGGATTGACAGATGCTATCGAAATGTCACGTGATCAAATTCCTACATTTTGGCATTTCGACAGTCGCATTCGCTAATTGAATGGCACATTGTCTAGGGCCTCAGGACAGCTTTAGGTCTTTATTTCTGTTTTTGATATAAGTCAATAAATGTATGTGGGTCAATGACCGTTATTGCACATTTATCTGGTGTCTACCATGGAGGTGTTTTTACAGATTGCGACTACGATGCGTATGCGAATGTTAAAAGAATAGCACCATCCGTGCTATTCTTTTACGTCCGACACCAAAAAATTTCATCACACACATCACTACCCGTGGGTGTCGTAAGAGGCGACTAAGGGGCTCACCAGAGAATGGGCAGCAGCATTCTCTGTAGGTACATTGCTACAGCTACACTGCGATACCCAACCCGCCTGCCAAGCGTGGCGATTACGGCAAACCCTCCATTTGAGGGAGGCCTATGTCCAACAGTGGACGTCTATCGGCTAATATGATGATGGTGATGATGATATACTATCAACTAAGAATAAATGAGATAATAGGTAGGTATATCTACTATAGTGAATTTTTATGAATTTCGGCTAAACAGTAGTACATAGGACGCTCGATATGGCGAAGCTCAATGACCCTCAGGATAAGCTTTTGTCCAGCAGTGGAAGTCTTTCGCTTCAAATGGTGATGAAGATAATTACCTCGACAGCTAAAGTTGATAAAAAAAGAGTCTGTCAAAAATGAACAAGTCAATTGAACCAACTACCATTCAAATGACTTCATTTAGTCATGTCACAAGCTGTTACAAAACCCCTGCCTTTCACACTCTTGCGCATCGAACGTCAAACATCGCTTTTATCAGACCGGCCTCACACTTTCCGATAAATTTTTATCATCGCAAGCTATCAAATCACGCAAATTTTCGCATGGTTACACGCACATGCGACGCCTCGGGAATACTGATAGAGATGGCAACTAACGTATAAGTTAGTTGAACTTATACTCAAAACTATAATTTAAGTATACCAATAAACTTTTAGAATGATTTCATAGAGCACATAGACAGACAAATACGCGGTAATAGGGTGGGTATTTTACTTAAAAAATCTGATCAGTTTGTCAGATAGATTTCCAAAAAATTTGGACCGTTTTGTTTATTTTTCATGTAAACAAAAAAACGGCCAAGTGCGAGTCGGACTCGCGCACGAAGAAAATTTATTTTATTCTGATTTTAGTACCTATTTGTTATAGCGGCGACAGAAATACATCATCTGTGAAAATTTCGACTATCTAGCTATCACGGGTCATGAGCATACAGCCTGGTGACAGACAGACAGACGGACAGCAGAGTCTTTGTAATAGGGTCCCGTTTTTATCCTTTGGGTACGGAACCCTAAAAATAAAGACTAAGATATAGTGCATTGAAAACTCGTGTATAAGTACACTTTTAACAAAAATGTGACGTCACCAGCCCCCACTCTTGATCTTTGATGCGTTTTATCTTCTTCGATTTTTATTGGTTTGATAAAGCAGAAAATACATGTCCAATATATTTTGGCAATCTAACTGGCGGACTTTTTTTTTTTTTGCATTTATGAATGAGGTAGCTCTTGACCTCGATCACGCCTGATGGAAAGCGATAGATGAGGTCCATGATGAAACGAGCGTGCCCAGAAGATGCCTTGAGGCACTGGTACTCCCACGCGTCGACGAAACACAGCAGGCTGCTTGACGCCGGACTTCGGTGGGAGGGTGGTCGCGAACCAGGCGGGCGTTAGCCCTACCACCGCAAGGGAAGGATTGGCCAGTCTTATAAGGTGTTAGGTGAGACTGTCCAGGATGCGCCGAGCGCTCGGTTCAGTTGAGTGTCAGATGGAACAAATTGCGCTACACGAGGAGGCTCCTGCATGCATCCCAAACTAAATAGAATGATCATTTAGTTTACTTAGGAATCATCCCTATTAAAGACGGCACAGTACTGACAGACACATTTTTTGTTATCATTGAAACTTTCCATTCAAAACAAGCATGACAGTGATTGTCATTGTTTTGTCTTGTCTTATAAATTGACAGTTCTGACTTTAGCTATAATAAATCACTTATTTCCAGGTCACAAAGACCCATATATAACAACCTTATTCTAAGTATATTATGTCGCAGCCAACTAGCTTAATCAGCCATTTCAATAAAAACCTAGCCTTTGCATTGAAATGCGCTGTTAAATCAGCAACGTAAGTGACATGGGCAAGTCATTAAAGGATATTGAACAAAAGATGTCCCTTATGTCGCTGAAAAATCGGCGCATTTAAATGAAAAGGCTAGGCCACCAACTGATTATGCTAATTGGCTGCGACATATACATATAATAACACACACACGGGGGGGGGGAGGTGGCTATGACAGCTAAAACTTGTGCTCAGCCGGTCTATTCTGAACATCTCACCGTGCAAAAATTAGGTAGAATGACCTTCAAGTGAACTGTCATTCCACCTTTATTGAATGTGTTAGAGAGGTTAGAGAGAGCGTTACCGATTATTACTCATAAAATTGATAGCCGTTCTGACTATTAATAGCCAAACTTTGTGCTCTTAGTAGTTTTTGGTTACTACGTAGAGTGAGAACGCATGTTGTATGTACTAGCATCTCTAGTCGATTCTCTGGTCTATGGTTACACGCGAACGCCTTACGGAGCATGCGTGAAAGTATCCTATATAATTATTATTTTGTTGTTAAAATTATAATGATTGTACTTAACGTTGTTTTAACTGTTAACTGTTGCACCTTTTAGTCGGTTAAAAGTTTTAAACTGCTGCATGTTTTGATAATCTTCACGCGTTTTTGTTTTGTGCCGGTCGTTTTAATTATAATTTTTGCAGACGCAGGGTTGAAATTAAATGTAATGTGATGATTACTGATGACGTAAAGTAACCGAGGACTTTCATGAAAACTTCAATTGGAACAGCTAATGACGTTTCATAAGTGGCTAAAGGTTCATAAAAAACTTATGTTTTGTATTTGAAAAATTTCATGGGATTTGTTGATTTTGTATCTAACTATGGTCGATGCGCTATGGTAAAAGCAATATTAAATCCATATAATTCTAAAATTTAATTTAATTTACCTAAGATATTTTTTTCTATTATGAAATTAATATTGCCTTTACAAAGCATCTTGTATAAATCCCGTCTCAAAAACCAGTAAAACATTTACTAAAAAAAAACTAAACTTGTCAACCCCACTTGTTGGCAACATAACTAACAAGGATGTCAACCAAAAAACTAAAATAACTTTTAATTGTCACTCCCTAACAAAAGATAACACTATTTCACACCATTCAAAACCTAGTAACAATACCACATTGATATATCATAATGACATAACAATATCACAAAATAAAATGGCCGACGCCAAAGTCAATTTTTAAGTTACGAGAAAAAAATTGCCAATATATACATTGTGAGTCTGCTAACGATCTTTTGATGACTGCCGTGAGCTTACAATATAATGAAATAAAAAAAAAACAAAAACACAAAAAAGAGAAAAAGTTTTGTAAGGCTACTGTGCTCCCCAGTGGGGTAACCGGCGTTTGGATCGACAAAAAATATTGCCCGCGATAATATACGGCGCTAATGTTAAAAAACCGTGCTGGGAATTTATAAGTGTGGATTACTTTTTTGGTTTTAATTATAATATGGGATTAAAATTGAGGTTTTCGATATTTGGGTTAGATTTTGTAGAAGAATGAGCTAGAACAGAACAGAGCCAGCAGGTGACAGTGACTCTTGCTAGATAAGGAAGGAACTGGAAATAATTTCTTTATCTGAACTCCTCTGCTGTGTTTTGCCTTATTTTATTTTGGGCTACATAGCTTTGGCGTCTTCGTTCTGTCTTTGTGTCGATTAGTTATCCTCTGAACCGCAACATCGACTCGTGGAGTCAATGTGCCATTTTTTTACTATTGTGTCTGCTGTTATGGCGGCTGAAGATTTACATTAAAAAAATAAGGTGCATTGTTTTGTTTTAGAAACTCTAACTCACTGGGAAAGTTGTTTATGCTGACCCTTTTTCAGGTTTTGCGATATTTCTGTAACACGTTGTATAAAACAGAGATTAATTTTGTAGAATAGTATAGAATTTCTCTTTATTCGAGCATCCATTACTCAAAAAACTGATTCTAAAACTTACAACTATATTAGTAAGAACTGATAAAAACAAAACAACAAGACAAATGAAGGTGGATCACTGCTGTGGCAACCCATGAGTAATTGCACAATGGCGAACCACATAAACACAGTCCAGGGGGTCGAGTCTGCTATTGCAATCGCGTCTCAATGACCGGTCAATGATCGATTTTTGACGTATAACGTCAAACTTATGACACATTTCCCATACAAAAACTGTCAAAGTTGTCAAATATTCGATCAATGACCGGTCATTGAGACACAATTGCAATAGCAGACTCGAGCCCCAGGCGACTTGCAATCGTGCTTAGGATACTTTTTGTGCTGCCCTATACCCTGAGCACTAGGGAAGCGCACCTTTTACGTATTGTTGCGTAAAAACAATCCAGATGCGCATCTCTGAACATCCCCGACGTACTTCAGAAACGGGGCAGCCCCACCAGCATCCTAGCAGCTCGTCATTTAAAAATATATTTAAATTAAATACAAGTTTCAGACCATAAATAGTAGGATCATTCTTAACTCATAATTCTTGCTAACCTACTCTTAAATTGAATTTCACTACGATTTGCTTACAAAGGTGCCTAAATCCTAGAAAGCATTGGCTCTTGGAAGATCATGGATCTTATTATACTTAGTATTATATCCGGAGAATAAAATTAAAATATAAATGAATTGAATTAATCTTAAGTTGCTACTTCCAAGCGCAGAACATCAGATTAATTGCAAAGCAATTTAAATAGTACCCAGTAATATGCCTAACCAAAACAATAATTAATCTTCGTCCATCAAAATGAATCACCCAAAAACATAAAAAATCACAATCAAATCTTTCTCACAGGAAGATTTAACTCCGAATCAGTCATCCGTTGAAATTAGATTAATATTTGACAAAGAACACTAACCGACCGTCAAAATGTGATGTCTTAATTACAAAATGTCGAAATCAATTATGCACCAAAATCTTTTATGATTTGAATAAGATGTATTTTATAATCGTTTGTCAAAATCCCTTTAGGGTTGTTCAGAATGAATACCGACAATTGGGAGATTCACCCTCTTTTGTTTCCTTCGGTTAAAACGATTAATTGGAACTGTTGAAAATCGATTTTGAATGTCGATGAAGAAAGGGTAAGTTTTAATCGTTAGTCGGTTCTATTTTTAATTTCGTGTATAACCGTAGTAGCTTAGACTGAAGGCAAATCGATTCAATTTCTCAATTATACGAAATTATATTAACAGAATGAGTGAGAGGAGTAATGAAACGCATGTAATTAAAAGGGTTTTTTATTAATATTGGTAGTAGATAGATGTAGAGAAAGAGGAAGGCCAAAGAAAAGATGGGTGGATTGTGAGAAGAGCGATATGAAAGAAAAGGGAGTTAGTGATAGTGTGACGGCTGATAAGACAGAATGGAAGAAAATAACGTGTTGCGCCGACCCCAAGTAACATGGGATAAGGGCAGGAAGATGATGATACTAACAGATTGCTTCAGGTTCCTGGGGAAAATATAAATCGCTTACACATCTCTCTCTGCCTAGTTTTTATGTTAATAACCAACAGATTATACTAGGAGAGCACGATATTTTTCTATTGCCGTGAAACAATCTTGCCATGGCTGCAATTGGAAACGACAAGAACCCACCATAAGTTCTTGTCCCGGCATTCATTTGAAGTTCTTTGACAGACGTCCCAGATAGTCGAAAGCCAGAAAAACTGGCACCAGTCTTGGCAACAGGAGGTCTGCTCTCTAAGCCCGAAGTCAGTAGTTTCAGCCTTTATGTCGGGCGTTTCCCACTTCGTATCACATACGGACTTAAAATTAGTCCTGAACTGAACTAAGAATGAATGACAACACGATTTGACAGTTGTTCTTAGTTCAGGTGATACGGAGACGAAGTTTTAGAGAGTAGACCCCTAGGTATCAAGTTACCCAGACAGTCATACATATATTAAAATTAATTTTTGTACTCAAAATATTGTAAAACATTGATTTGAAAAGAGTAACTATGGAGTTTCTTGTCCGTTCTTCTCCATAAGAACCTACCCTTGCGAACGGTCAGTAGAGTCACTTTATATTATTTTAAATGTAAATGATGACGTTCAAAAGTGCCGTTTAATGGCCTAATTGAAATAAACGTTTTGACTTTGACTTTGACTCTGAGTCAGTCCATGCAAAATATTGGTACTCAGCTAGACTGGGAGCCAACCCCAACACAGTTGGGAAAGGTATAAGCCATTGGTTAGTACATAAAAAGACTGAAACTATAAATACAGAGCCCAGTTAACATTTACCATGTTTGACAACACGGTTGGCGCAGTGGTTGAGCGATCGGCTGCTGCGCTGCGAATATTTGTATGGCCTACAGATAGTTGTTCCGGGTCTGGCTGTTTGTGTATGTGAATTTGTATGTTTGTAAACGCACCCACGATACAGGAGAAAATCCTAGTGTGGGGCAACGTTTAAAAAAAACCATACACATCATAATCTATTTCACATAAAACCTATGAATGGATCCACCTTTTTAATCGAAGGGTGATTCTCATCCCCAAGATTTTATGCTTGATTTTGCACGAATTACCCCTTTTGTTGTTAAGATATTAATTATATTGTTATACCAGGTGTGTTGCATGTAATTTTTGACTATCACGCCGCTCTGCGTAGAGTATCGCCAGAGGCAATTTGTAATGTTGTTAATTTTGTCTGCGAATTTTAAAGTGATTTTAATTGAGGCTGTGTGTGAGAAAATATTTAAACAACTATTTGAGATTCGTTTGAAATGTGGGCCTAGGTTAGCATATGCCGCTACGCAAACGGTCATTAACCCACATACATTTATTGACTTTCATAATATGAAGATCAGAAATAAAGCCATAACGTTGTCCTGAATCAACTTCTACCGTGATCCTTTACGTTCTCTAGTAATGAAAAATGGTTCACAATTTATTTGTTCGGGTGTCTTGTCTTGGGATATTAGGGAAAAGTCAATGTACTTTATAGCAAGTTTATCTGGCGCCTGCCATATGCATATAAACAAAAGAGTTATTCAAAATATATTTACAAAGATAGGGCCAATATTGCAAGTTCTATCTGACAGCTGCTATGTTTATGAAAACAGAATAATCAAATTCATCCAATTACGTATTTACCTAATCGAATCAAATAATTAGAAAATCGGTTTCTGATGAACCAGTACTGTTTTTAAATAAAATATTTCACATAGAATTCTAAAGTACTGGGAAATCTAAGGATTCCTGCATTAGTCACATAAAACTGCACCTCATTATGTTTTGATTAATAGCTGTTTTCGTCTGATTTATAACAGACCTAAGAACATTTTTTAAACATTCTGCCTGCATTCATTTTCTTTTATTATCTCCAAATCTTCACACCCACTCCACAAAAACCAGGTAACTACACGTAAACACTTGCTTATATAAACCCCTGAATTACAGCCATTTAACCAGAATTTTGTCAGTATTCGTTCTGCCTGACTGACTTGTACGATAACTCATGTTTCTGTATTAAACAGAATTAGGTTACTTTGTAAGTAGTGTTACATGCGATCGGAATATATTCATGAGATGCGTAAGCGCAGGTGATCCCTTACTGCCAGGGTTGCGGAATTTGTTCGAAACAGTCTCCACAGCCCTGGAACGCAAAGGGCATGAGGAGGAATACGCATAGTTTTTAGTCAGTAAGAATCTGACACTCCCTTCCGCTCCACCCAGAGCGAAAGAAGTCATTTGATGATTTCCCATGAATAAAAAAGGTGATCCCTTATGAACAAATAGATTTTAAAAACGCATAGTGAAGATCTCTTTTTGAGTTTATTAGCAACGTTATCTCAATTGGTGTTAGGCAGAAATGGATAAACTTCAATCCCTACATACCTGTATTTAGAGCAAGGATGTTATGGAGCTCCGTAACCGTAAGTGGGGGTCTACTCTCTAAGCCCGAAGTCCGTAGTTTCGGCCTTAGTGTCAGGCTTTTTGTACTCCGTATCACCTACGGAATTGTGATTAGTCCCGAACCTGAACTATGAATGGATGACAACACTATTTGAAAGTTGTTTTTAGTTCGGGTTCGAGATTAATCGTAAGTCCGTAGGAGTTAAGAGGCCCTAGATAATGTGCTATTCAATTAGCGAATGCGACTGTCAAAATGCCGAAATAAAGGGATTGGATCACGTGACATTTCGATGGCATCTGACAATCCCATACATTTTTGACTTAAAGACAATCGCCTTCGCCACGCTACCGTTGACAGAATGTCACTTGTCTAGAGCCCAAGATGTAGAAAACGCCCGACTCTAAGGCCGAAACTACGGACTTCGGGCTTAGAGAGTAGACCCCCTGAAACTATCGCATATCCGAAAAAAAATAAAAAGAAAAACAGTCCGACACCGAAATTTAAATAAAAAATGTTAATGTTTCAGTAGTTTTCTTCTTTTTTATTTAAGGGATAGATCGTCTTAAATAAGGAAGAAAAAAACTAAATTGTAACACATCAGCATTGTAACTGTTGCAATAGGTACTTAGTATTCCGTTTTTTTTTAATAGAAACAATGCTTCACACAGATCCACTAACATAGCATGAAATTACTGAGCTAACATGTCCAAATTCCTATCGTATCCAATGAATAGGAACGTCAAAATCCGACGGCGCACACCCCTACGTATTTGAAACGAGGGCTCATGGGTATTACCGTTCTAGTGCGATTAACTGAGTTGAGTAAAGCAATTTGTTAACTGTATTGACTGTGAACTTGATGGGCATTCATTGAGGCTACAATTGAGTTTATTTCAAAGTTAACTTTGGGAAAATTTTTCAATGTCAGATTATTATTTTTGAAATACTTAATTGATATTTTTGCAACAGTTTCACAGCTTAAATATAGCATATTTAATCTGTTAAACTGCCATTTTTATTTCTAAGGTCATCGTTAATTGATTACTGAAAAACCAGCCCGTAGAAGGTTAAGTACTACGATAGGCTAAAACTTAAACGCACATAAAGTACGCAAATATTGACTAACTCTAGCCAAATTGGGCTCAAATAATAAAATCTATGAATTCAACTTAGATCATCAATTTAAACCCTTAACTATACAAATCATATACATCGGTCGTATTTACCATCGACGCACACACGAGACTGAACAGAAACAAAAGAATAGAGAACTATGTACGCACGTAGAACGGTGCCCACACAGTTATCAATCCCATATTTTACTCCCATATTTAGACTTCTCACAATTCCTTTCGTTGATGTAGAATTTCAAGTGGTCTGGGCCCTCAGGATGCTTACTTATTGTTACTAATTTAATCCCACTTCTGTGTCAGCTTTCTTATATTCTTTCTAACTATTTTTCGCTTTTTTGTTCCAGTTTTTAAAGAATTATCTAGTTTTAGATTGTAAAGATTATGCCACAAAATACAAAAAACCAAAAACAAAACACTTCTTATTTTGGGCAGTCGTGTAAAAACAGTCTTCTTTGTATGAACTTAATCGTTTATTGTTGGGCAGCTTTACTATAGGCTATAAAAATAAAATTAATGTGGATTCAACTTATACCACCAATGTAATATCTACTTGAGCATGTAAATGTCCCAAAACCTTGACTAAACATATCATACACAGCCCCTCAAATTCACAATTGACGCACACACTAGACTGACCAGAAACAAAAGAACAGAGAACTAAGTACCTACGCACGTAGAACGGTGGCCACAATTTTGACAGCCCGGAGACCGGTCTCACAAGATTAATGGTCGTTCTACTCATCGCTGTAATGACGCCCCCGCCGCTTCGTCTAATGACATACAGTGTAGGGTGACGATGTTTGCGATGGGTTTTTCCTGGAATGAAGTCAATGATTGTGCTATAGAAGAAAAACCCTCATATATTTGAAGTAGATATTATTCAGGCTTCTTTTTATGCTGGCTGAATTTTTATATCCTTATCTACACTTAGATTAACACCTGTCATCGATGATATTTTCAATTGTATTTAAAAATAAATGCTGATATTTACACTGCCCTACTGGTGGGGGGGTTTTTGTTTGAGATACCAAACTTCTGGTTTCTTCCTAAATAACTGTTGAGTAAAGTTTGATTTGTCTTATTCTAAATTTCAATGACAGTTGATATCATTAAGTAGTGACAAAAATGACATTGGTTATACTTTCGTTTTAAAGTAAAGGTAAGGTTAAAAATCTTTTATTAAAAAAAGAACAGATCCATTTTTATTATTTACATAAGTAAATAGTTTTAACTGCAAACGTAGATCATAACAACACTTCTAAAAAACCTAAACAGCCTGTAAACTCATGCCAGGACAGTCCCACATCTACCAAACTCACAGCCACCACCAAAGCATCCTTGGTTAATGTCTCAACCGAAGAAAAAACCTGGCATGTTTATCTTGGATGGGACGCAGCGTCGTTGCGAATTGCTTCAGCCCCGAAATTCGTTCCCTAATCGATTTTACTTCGGACGGGACTAATTCGGCGAATTAATCGCGGACACCCTTGTGTATGGCTAATTTCCTTGTTTATTGTTAATGATAATAGTTTTGTATTGTTTATTGTAGGTTTCTGTTTTATTTTGCTGGGTTATTTTTCTATAGTAGCAATGGCTAATCAATGACGGATAATGAAGTTGAAAGATTAGTAGCTTGTAAAATCCATTGTTATGCTAATGCGGTGATGGTAACTTTAAACTAACTAATGTCAAATAAGATTTTTGATTGCTCACTACACCCCTCACTATCTCCTCATCCTCCATGTTGAATTGAACGTCTCTTCAGAAATCAGATATTTTAATAATGAATGCAAAGGTTTGTCAAGTTTAAAGATATGAGCGGGTCATGAGTTATTGTTTATTAATTTCTTCTAAGTTACCTATAGGTACACATTTTAAAACAAGTTTTCTAGCTTAACATTTTTATTATCTTTGGTATTGCCACTGGAAAATTGCAAACTCCGTAAGATTGTAAAGAATTTATGAGATTATAATTTCGCGATATATAATGAAAAAAACATTTTGAATATAATAAATCCAATATTCTTCTTCTTCTTCTTCTTCTTCGTCGTTCGCTCACTGCTGAGGATCGCGACCACATAAGACGCGTCTTCAAGCCATGCGGTCTTCTGCAAAGTCGACCGCTCTGTACATGCTGCCTCCAACAGCCTTTATAGCGTTGGACCATCTTGCCGGTGTTCTACCAATATATCCAATATATCCGTGTCTTATTGAAAAAAAAAGTAGTTTACATATTCACGCAATATTTTACAATCTAACGGTGTGACAGCCAGTTCCGCTTATATCTTGCTTAACCAGGCAGCATATTTTACTCCTCATGATCTTGTGTCCATAGATTATGACAATTATGTGCAAAATTAAAAAGTCATAATTTCATCAAGCGATTTCTTCCTTCTGGGCGGGAGGGAGTTTCAGACTCTTACTGACTAAAACCTATCCATGTTCCTTCAAATGTCCAATGTCCCTTTGGCGTTCTGGGGTTCCTCTTTAGAACAATAATTGTTCTAGCAGGTAGCAAAATTATTCTTGGGATAAGGTCGCCACACATTCCTAAGCCACTGCAACTTCTGAAAGCCAGAATCAACAGTGGTGACCACCAAAAAATTCCGAGTCAATGAAGCTCAACGAGTCCACACAGAAACGATTCAACTGTCTTGGAACCCCCAACGAAATTAATCAGAAAATATTAGCAGAGGAGTAGGAAAAAAAATATAATTTCCACTTCAGAAGAGGGATCAGATTTATTCTCCTACTGTTACGATGATCATAGAAAAGCTACCTTTACTATGCCTTCGATCCCCAGCAGTTATAAACAGACCACACTATAAATACCCCAGGGTCTTGTGGCAAGAAAACTTAGTGACGAACAAACATACACACCGATATATTGCCAGTAGCCGGCAATAAATGAACAGGCAAAGTTTTTTATTAGTATACTTTTAGGAGCTAAAGTTGGAATTGCGATGTCTAGCTATTGTAGGACATTCGAGTTTGTTTATAACTTATATGTTTTGAAAGATTTTTAGTTTTAGTGTTGTGGTCGTTTTGAAGCTATTGGGGACATCATACTTAAATAGTCAAAAGGTTTAGTTTACCTGATTTAAGGTACGACTTGAAAAAATCTCATTGACAATAAACGTATTTATTTGTTTATATTATTAAATGAATGTAGAGCTTTTGATATAAATGGAGACTATAGGTAAGAAGACATGTGATATTTTTAATTTTATTAGTGAAGGGTTTGCTCTTGACTCTAGTCAATGTCAGAGATGACAGAGACAAAGTCTACGATGGAGCGAGCTTACCCAGAAGGAGCCTGTTCACTCTAACTTTGAAGAGATTAGGGTTGTAAGCTTTTGGAAACACAGACGCAGGCAGAGAGTTCCACTCCTTTGCTGTGCGCATTATATATATGTGTGTTTTCTTTCAACCAACCTGCACTAAACCCGTATCGTGGATTACTATGTCAAAGTAGTGGGAAAATTATAAGCTGATTTCATGCTTAAAAAAATCGATGAAATCAAAATAAAGAGTCATACAATCAGTGTGTGCCAGCATTTTTTGAACGGCAAAGTTCTGCCTACATTAAGACTGTCCTCGAAAACTCCTGCCCGTCACCATTTCCTAGGAAGTGGATACGTGGATACGTTGCGCCACTTCTTTGAACACTAGTGTTTTTGTTGGAAGAGAAAGAAGTGGCGCAACGTGTTTATCTTGGTATTTGATATACTTAGGTATATTGTATTTTTGCTTCCTTTAACTTATTTTTTACAATTCCTTTTCACAACACTGGAAGTTATAGCATTAAATCTTCCGTTATTGATTTTTAAAACACTTCTTCAAACCTTTTTATTTCTCATAAACAAAATAACACACTTTCCATCATCCTTTTTATCATCGACTCGTTACACACCATATTGACAATAACTAATAAATAATATAACAATACAATATTATGATGTTACACACAATAGATGGACTTTTATCGCTATATATTTTGGGCACATAAATTCTGAGGTTGGTACTCTTAAGTATTATTTTGTATAGGGGTGAGTGAACTGTCTTATGGGGTTGTATTCTGATCTTGAGTAGAGTTGGGTTAGGTGGATCGATGAGTTTTGATTCTTACTTCGTTGTTTGCAAAATGCAGTCACCGTTGAAAAGTAAAATTGACACAGAACTCGAAAGGCATTTTTAAAAATATGGCTTTTGCGAGTGACAATGGGGACAAACGTCATTTCAGCTGAAAAAATAACCAATACTAAATATTACCTCGATAGTCTGATAAAAAGATGATTCCATGCTTCGGAAGGCACGTATAAGCCGGTGGTCCCGGCCGCCAAATGGCGATCGTCAAACTATATCAGAGGCCCTTGAGGCGGTTTAGAAACTCTGACACTAGGGTGTGTGGGGCCGTTAGACCTTACTACCCACACGAAGAAGAAGGAGAAGACCTCGATCGTTCTTCAAAGTTACAAAAAAGTCTGGCAATTATTGAAGTTGTTTATTTATTTATTTAAACTTTATGTACAATAGTGGTACATGGGCGGACTTAATGCAACAAGGCATTCTTTACCAGTCAACCTTCGGGATGACTTAAACACTTACCTAATTAACTTCAGCTAGATCAACGTTTTATTACTTTTGTAATAAAATACTTAAAATATCATAAAAATTTCGCGTTTTTAGTAACAAGCAAGACAAAAACCTGAGAGACGTAATGTGTCACAAAAGCAGAACCACCACTGCGACAATTTTTCTTCTCTTGAGCAGAAATATTCTGCAATAATATCAAAACTACTACATCTTGCTATAAAAGCATAAATTACCTGTCTTGTCATTCGTTTCTCATACGACAACAGTTTTAAATGAAAGGGTGCAACCGCTACTTTTTTTGCAACATTTTTTATTCTATCTTTCTTTCTTTTCTAACTGTATTTGTCACCATCCTTTTTTTTCGTAAGAAGATTAAAAAAGTGTAGAGTCTTTGTTAGTTTTTTTGGCTTAGATAATTATAGTGCTCGAACAGTTAATGGGTATTTGTGAGATTATCCTTGTTAGTAAGTTTATGAAGTTTGCTGACGGAGAATTTGAATGACGATGTTTATAAAATCATCATTAATGAAATGGGTAAAACGGTAAATAATATACTTATTTTGCAAATTTATGAGGTCGTTGTTTCCTAACTGATCTCTTAGAGAACATAATATTAAGAGGTCAAAGTCTTTTTTAAAGTCCAGACAGTAAATGTAGTGGTCGAATCATATGAGAACCTGTAGGGCCAGGATAGGATCGGTGAGCGGGTTTTGCTGCAGAACAACTTGCTGCTCCTGTTGCTAGCCTAGTAGTTCTAGCTTTATCTATTGGATTGACAGATCTTAACAATTCAAAAGTGCCTGTAGCTGGTCTAATTTAAATAAAGAAATTTGTTTTTGTATATTAATACCCGAGCAGATTAATGTCTAGGATGGTCTTAATGAGTCGTCTGAAGAAACGGATTTCAGCTGTAATTTGGTTAGGTACACTGTAGACTAATCAGTCTCTTTTGTTCCAAATTAAGGCTAGATTGAAAAAGTCCCTAATGTAGGACAAACGACTAAGAAAATTAAAAAGTGTGACTAAGCCTACCTAATGCTTACATCAGGTAGGCGGATGATGAGATACACAAATACTTGACTTGAAAAGTAAAGAGTCTGAGCCGGAAACTTAAAATGGCTACACTATTTAAACCAAAAACGTAGTATAAAACGGAATATAACTTAAGACGCATACAACATTCATCTGACATTAGCCCGGATAATTACTTTCTCACATGCAACAGTTTCTAAGCCTACAACAAGAAAACATAACACTTCCTAGTCACAAAGACAAACAAACAATGTATACTTCGATCATTAGCTCATCTGCGCGGCAAGACAATGAGCAATCAATTGCTCAGAAAATGCTACCTAATTTAGTTGGCAGCGGACTCGGAGCGACGAATGTACGGATAAATTAGCTTAAGGGGTAATGAACCTCTCAAGCGCCGGACATGTCAAAATTCCAAATTATATTATATATCTTGCATAATAGTAATAATAATGATTAAAAACGCGTAAAACAGGCGAGAAACCGGTGTGTCGCCGGAGCTTGAAGGGTGTCTAGAAGTCATTTATTTCATGACAACATGGATTATGAAGAAAGTGATAAGTGCTATGAAACCTTATAGTATTCTTAAAAAAATACACTATTAGACACTTACATGGTACAAAGAAAGACATAAACCCAGACACAGTTTGCTTGGGGCTCGCCTCTGTCTCAGAAATCGAAGATTTTTCAAGACACTAACTAAAATCGCATACCTTAAAATCCCTACTAATTCCCTACTATTCCCTACGATTTCCTACTATTCCATACCAATCCCAACTATTCCCTACTATTCCCTATCATTCCCTAATATTCCCCACTATTTCTTACTAATATACTGTTACGCTTTCACGCTAAAACGGATAAAACGGATCGTCATGAAATTTGTCAAATGCTGTAGTCTTCTTTTATGAATGGGATATAGAGAAGGACATAGGCTATTTTTTACGCGATAACCGACAGCCACGCGGGCGGAGCCACAGACAAATGCTAGTTTAGAATATTCCTTTCATGAGTAATCTCTTGATGCAACCCAAAATATCCACAAAAGTGTTCCAAAATTCGTCGTAGCGAGCCGTCACGTGATCGTCCCGCCATCCATCTTAGGGCGTCGACAGACCGACTCGCGCGACTCATCTCGTTAATTTGTTTCCACTGGCGATGGCGCTGTGTGCTCACGGCCTTAAGTAGACTTTTCGTTACAGTCGGTTTGTTTCCTTGTTTGTCGTGTTTGCGGGGGTGGGCAGGGATGTTAGTGAAAATGTTGAAAGAAGAATTAAAGGAAAGGCTGACTACAACAAGAGCTGTATTTGAACATGCATAAAGTTTTTTTTTTATAAAACAAAAAATATCAGGAAATATCCATATCATAAGTTTATTGTCATTTATTTATTTTGCCCAAACTGCTTTATTTATTTTGGCTTAGAAACTTAAAGTAATAAATTAACAATGGCCTTAATATAGACCCAGAGACCGATATAATTATGTATTTTTTTAAACTCATACTATAAAAGTGAAAGGTTTTTCACTTATAAATATGGCTGATATTATTTCAAAGATCTAAATCCCAAATTTTTAACACACCGCAAAACGCAAGTTTTATAAGACGTCAATTAGAAAAATACAAAAAAAAATATCCGTCCCCTGTTCACCCCGGATAATCCGGGTGTGATCCTCCACAAAAGGCGAGTAATCTTCACGACGTATCCGTCAATGTCACCGACAGACACACACGATCGTTATCACGACGCGACGTTGATGCGACGGCCGTGTGAAGATGCCTTTATAGGAAGTTGATAGCACTGATTTGTATTGGATAACTTTGGTCTACGAAAAATGTTTATTTTAAAGTTAGTTTTGAGGCTTCTTAATAATTTTAAGGGGTGTTGATGGACAGCAGTGGTTTTTAAATAAACTTAGAAACAACTGCAAAAAACGCCCTAAATTAAAAACGTTCCTCTTGATACAAAAACTGTGATAGGAAAAAATGCCTTTGTCGAACTTTCAAAATATTTAGAATTGATCACGTGACATTTTGACAGCATTTGTCAATCCCATTTATTTTTGAAGTTTTGACAATCGCCGTCGCCACGCTATCGCTGACAGAATGTCATTTGTCTGGAGCGTCTGGCCATACATACGAAATCAGTACAAATGTAAGGGTAACGGCTTAGGCTGATCGAAAATGTTGTTGTTGTGATTTATTAAGCCAAAATATAATCAAAATATACGACAACCCCAAAAAATTAAACAACAGAAAACTTTCACGAAAGTCTACGTAAAAGAACAAAGTTCGCATGGTCGATAACTGGAGGCGTCACCCTGCGAGTGACGTAGACGGATGTGTCGCGACCGATGTGGTTCAATGGAACTGATAACTATTAGGGGGCAACGGTTTTTATTACACGACTGCCCAAAAAAAGGAATGTTATTTACATATCTTTTTATTTACCTTAATTTTTGTTTCTATGAATTTTCATTTCAGTTATCGAAAGAAAGTACAGCGGGTGTAGCACTAGTATTTTACGCCGTACGGCATTCCATACAAACTTTCAAGAGAGAAGAAGAGAGTTCAAGCGGAAAGAAAGACTGATTTTAAGTTTTCTATTAAAAATAGTAAAATCACTCTATCTTTCCCCTTGTACTCTTTTTCGAAAATGTTCTCTACTAACTATTTAGACTCGGAAATCTAGCGTACGCATACTAAGTTTCATTAAAATCTGTTCATTCATTTCGATAAATAAGGACTTGAAAGTTTATATGACATGCCGTACGGTCAAAACGCTAACGCCAACTGCATTTTTTTAATGTTCTGTCTATAAGTACCATGATGAAATCATCTCTCGTCTTCTTTGTTATAGAAATGATTCCAGATTTAAATGTGTTTAGACCAGAATTCAGCTACTTTGTCAGACCGTCTAACGAAATCATGCCTGAAGCGGCCCACCTATCAAAGAGATGTCAAAATAGTAGACGGGGCCAGAGCCTGCCAGGGTTGCAGAATTTGTTCAAAAGAATCACCGCGGCCCTGGCACGAAAATGGCATTTGGAGGAATATGGATGGGTTTTAGTCAGTAAGAGTCTGACACTCTCTTTCACTCCACCTAAAGCGGAAGGAGTCATTTGATGATTTACCATCCATAAAAAAGCAGCCCACCTCGGCTTCGATTTTAGTTATTTTTAATAACTTCTAGGATTTTTACATCTGAAATGACTCAGTAGCAGCTCGGAGAGTGGATTGGTGCTCGAATAATCTTATGTCACTGAGGCTTGATCTACTTTGCTGTCTTTCAACGACAAAACTCAAAAATCACTTCGCCAAAGCTTATTTTTTTTTTTAATCCCAAACGAATTATAAATGCAGTATTTTCCTAGAAATTATGAGATGATTCATCACAATTGATGAATCATCTCATCAAAGAAAAAATACTACTAATAAATTGTTACGAAATTTTCTTGTCACAAAGAACCAAAAACAAATGAAAGTCCACGATAAATAAAACGCCAATTCGCAAAACGAAAGTCCTTCTTCACTAATAGTTGTCCATTTTCAAAACACACCTACTAAAAAGCTACACTGTCCGTCCGGTACTGACTTAGCGAAATCCTTAATACCTCATAATCTCGTGAAATCTAGTGGATTGAAGATAAATAGCGAAAGTGGGGTAGGCAGAGCTAACGATGATAGTGTGGCGAGACGATTGGCTATCCATCACACACACACCCACTGTGTGATTGTACACACTATGGTGAGAAATATTTTGGAAACACATTTTCTTTTATTTTTACGACAAGAGTTAGAAAATCCAACTGCTAGTTCTAGAGATAAGCGCAAACCAACAATTAAGTTACAAACTCTTCATCTTTATTATATTATAGTATAGACGAGTGGTACGCTAGGCCGACTCGGACTTGGCCGGTTTTTTTTTAATAAATACGAATCGCTCAAGATAGAGATTACCAGATAGGTAGTACTTACCTTGGATTGGTGGAGTACATTTTTTTCAAAATGGGAATAAAAAAATGGATTATCTTTTTATCTTTTTTTTTTCTGTTAGCCTAATGTGGGCCACAGCTGGGCCAAGGCGTCTCCTTTCTCTTACCTCTTGGGCGATTCATATTTATAAAAAAAAATAACGGGCCAAGTGCGATACTAATATAAGAAAGCTGAAGAGTTTGTTAATTGTTTGTATGAACGCGCTAATCTCTGGAACTACGAGTCGAATTTGGATTTTTTTTTTGTCACATTCTTGAGGAAGGTTATAAGCTTTACGGGAACAGGACATTCTTACGGTAACGGGGAAAAACGGAATATGTGCGGACGAAGTCGCAGGCAAAAGCTAGTATCCAGATAATAAACTATCTAAGCGTGCTAGGTCGAATATCACATCATCGTGTACCAACAGATGAGACAGTGTTCAAATGCAAGCCTACAAATATTATGAGCATTATAGCAACTATGGTAGGCGCTGGATAAATGTGCAATAACGGTAATTGACCCACGAACAATAATTGACTTTCTTAAAATCAGCTTTGTGTGAGACACAAAGCAGTCCTGAACTAATAAATATGATGCTTTATAACAATCTGTCTGCTTAAGAGAACTCGTAATAATCGTGACGAACTAATGAAAAACGGTTCATAATAAAATTTATTATTCGGCTATCTACGAAGGGATATTAGGGAAAGATCAATGTACTTTATTGCCAGTTTATCCTATATATCAGAAAATCTAGTCAAAAATCTTTTTTTCAAATCAACACCTCTCATTTTACCGCAATGCAGAAGAATCATAAAAGTAAAATAAATCGAAGTTCTATTGTGCTACGAAAGTGTTACTATCAGGAAAAGCCTGTGAAAATTTATAGGCAGTTTTACTTCTTGCATTCTAACATTTTCCTAGCTAAAGTTAAAATGGTTCTAGCGTTCTTTCTGTCTGGTCTTTTCTTCCTAAATTGTCTATCTAGCCTCATTTGGGGCCTTCTCTTTTATTCTTTGACCTCCTATATTTTGTAGGGAGAAAATTCTCAAACATTATCGTTTACAATCGAGAAAAGTCAACTAAAATAATATTCTCTAAGTACATGTACATTTCTTCTGATAATCAAATTCAAAGCATTTATTTCAATTTAATAATTTATAAGCAATTTTGAACTATCAAGGTCTGTCAGTCAAACAAATGAAGCTAGGTACGTTCCAAAACGTAGATCTCCATAGTGTGAATGGACATCAATAAATAGATCAAAGTTATGGTTACATCATTCATCTTGGAATCATACATGTCGCCTAGGCAGCTGATTAAACGGTTCGGTTCAAAGAAATGGCTAGGCAGCCAATTAAACGGCTGATTAAGCTAGTTTACTGCGACATAGGCGTACTCAGCGCTTCTCCTTCACATTTATTATGCACACAGCCAAAGTGTAGACACAGGAATCAAACCCAGAACCTCAGTAACGTTTGCGACCACTAGACCATCAAGCTATTAGCTTGCATTTCATATTAATCTTGTCTAGTAGAAAGAAATGGATAATATTTTTCTAGTATCGATAGTATTGCTAGGTTCTTGGAATCTGAAAATGATTGTAAATATGTTTAATATTTTGCTTCAGCAATAGTGAACTAGTCGTGTAAAGACGAAGTCAAAGCCTTTGGTTCCTAGAAATACTTATTTGTATATTTCAATTGAATCAGGGGGTCTACTCTCTAAGCCCGAAGTCCATAGTTTCGGCCTTAGTGTCGGGCATTTTCCCGAACCCGAACTAAGAATGAATGACAACACGATTTAACAGTTGTTCTTAGTTCGGGTTTGGGACTAATCGTAAGTCCGTAGGTGATACGGAGTAGAAAACGCCCCAAGGCTGAAACTACAGACTTCAGGCTTAGAGAGTAGACCCCTAGACCAGTAGACTCGCAGCAAACTGGCTGTGACAGACGTGATCCTATAAGGGCAGTGTTTTTCAGGTCATAAGAAACCAAAAACTGGCCTTTATAACGTGTAACAAAATAAACGCAATACCTCTTAAGGAGACATTGAACCTACTCATCATTATGAACAACTTTTACTATGGGACCAACCCCGAAATAGTGAAAGAAACAATCAGCTGTTCAGTACATTTTATCAAGTTATAATACGCGTGCAGGGCCTAAACCGCTAACTCTTAAAGCAGTATTACTTTTATATTACTTCCAGTGGGAAAGAGACGGAGATATACGTCCTGTATAGCTCCGTCTCTTTCCCACTGGAAGTAATATTGAAGTAATACTGCTTTAAGAGTTGGTGGTTAGGCCCCAGAAATGTATGGAGCAGGCGATTTGTTTTTCGCGATTTCAGTGTTAGTCCCATATTAAAAGTTGATCATAATGATGAGTGCAATGACCCCTTAAGAGGTATTGCGTTTATTCTGTTAAACGTTTTATAATTCAACGATGTAGTCTTGCCAAGAGGCACCGTGTTACCCAGGTAATGGGTTGTGGAGATCATAGTAGGCAGTCGCTCTACTTAAAATACTGGTATCCAGCTGAATCCGGTTTGACTTGGAGCCAACCCCAATATAGTTGGGAAAAGGTTTGGCAGATTATAAATAAAGTATATTCTATTATCATCATCATCATCATCATATCAGCCGAAAGACGTCCTCTGCTGGACATGGGCCTCCCCCAAGTGTCGCCACAACAACCGGTCCTGTGCTTCTCGCCCTAGCCCGAAAGATCGCCAAATTGAAGTGGCAGTGGGCAGGGCACATTGCTCGCAGAACAGATGGTCGATGGGGCCGAAAAGTTTTGGAGTGGCGACCGCGTACCGGAAGACGCAGCGTTGGAAGGCCTCCCACAAGGTGGACCGATGACCTGGTGAGGGTCGCGGGTAACCGATGGATGCGAGACGCACAGGATATTCTATTAGTTTAGATCATATTTCTCATACACTACCAAAACATTTCCCCAAATCCAAGGTACCGCATGTTGTACAAACACACAGATAATCAGCTACTTCCTGCACAGCGCGCGGTTCCCGAGACGCGCGGTGACAAATGGACGAACACCGCAAATTGAGTTTAGATGCCTGCAGACGTTTAAACGTTTAATCATTCCACAATTCACGACGTTTTCTTTGTTTTCTTTGCGGATATTTGTGATTTTTCTTTCGGTTTTAATATGTGGCTAGTAGATTTAGAGATAAAGTATAAATACAATTCAATATTTTTAATTTCTGGTTTGTTTTTATATTTTTGGCAGCTTATACTGGGTAATTTTTTTTCCAGTGCGCAAACTTTAAGAACCACTTCTGCCCATGTAAATGAACAACTTTTCCCAAGAATCCAAAGTCAATTCCTAAAAAAAAAATTGAGTCTCCCATACAAATTGTGGTCAGTTGATGACAATTTTGTATGAGAACTTCAAATTTTTTTTTCAAACTTTTTTGTTCAAAGTCTTTTATTTGATAATTTTGAAACGACACAGGTTGGTTTTTTTTTCTTTTAAAGTTCTCCCTCAAAAATCAAGATTAAAAATCAATATTTTTTTCACTACATGTCCGTGCGTTTTTTTTTTTCTTGACTTTTTGTCCTGAAATTTCATTTTCATAGGTGTACCAAATTACAACTGTTCCAATAGTATGAGTAACTATGTAACATAATATACTTTTGCGTTGCTATCCTAACTATGTAAAATAATATATTTGAACCGTCTTTGAAAACACCCGCTATTCGTCTATTACAAATAGAAAACTACAAATATAGAGAAAGCTTTATATAGACTCAGTTCTAAGTAATTTTACATACTTGAACATTATAAGACAAAGTCAAGCTCTTTCGTGAAGAAGCTTTAGCTTATGCTTTGCCCTGGGTCCCTGATCATCATCTGCCTAACCTTTTCCTAACTATACTGGAGTCGGCTTCCAGTTCAACCGGATTCAGCTAAATACCAGTATTTTACGTGGAGCGGCTGCCTGCGAGACCCCTACAACCCAATAACTGGGTAACACGGTACTACTTGGCAAGACTGGTGTCAGATTTTCTGGCTTCTGACAATCCATAACGACTGCAAAAGATCTCCAAATGAAAGCCAGGACCAACTGCTTAACATGTTTTCCGAGGCACGGAGGAGTCTCGGTATGTTAAGATGGTCACCCGCATCCACAGACCAACCTCGGAAAGCGTTGCTTAACCTTGACGATCGGCCCGTGCAGCTGTTAATAATTTAGCCACAAGCTCCTCCCTGGGTCCCTGATCATTTCCCCAAAAACTGAACAAAACGAATGAACCGATTTTAACGAAACTTGGTATGCATACGCTAGATATCCAGGTCTAAATTAAATAGTTATTAGAAAACATTTTTGAAAAAGATTTCAGAGGGAGAGAGAGCGATTTTTAGTTTTCTATAGAAAGTAAAAAATCACTTTATCATTCCCACTGAACTCTTTTTCAAAAATGTTTTCTGATAACTATTTACACCTGGATATCTAGCGTATGCATATCAAGTTTCGTTAAAATCGGTTCATTCATTTTGAAGAATAAGGACTTGAAAGTTTGTATGAAATGACATACGGCGTACACGCTCTTAAACGATATTGAACCAAAGATGACACTTAGGTCGCTGAAAAATTGGCGCATTTAAATGAAAAGGCCAGGATTTTAATGAAACGACTGATTAAGCTAGTTTACTGCGACATGTCTACTGTTGCTGTGCCGTTTCTTTTTTATTTATTTAATAACTAGTTCTTCCAATTGACTTCAGACATTGGCAGAATAGTCAACATCGACTCTGCCAATAAAAATAGAATAGAACAAAACATAACAGTACAACTATCATTTCCAACTTGAACATTCCTACTTCTTTCAACAAACAATATTTTTATCCTACCCTACCCTAAACTAAGGGTGTAATGAGGGAACTGGGTTACCACGGCACCCTCAAGTGAAGGGTTACTTAACCTAACTTAGCTGTCACTTAGACAAGTCTGCGGAACTTTTTTGTTAACTCTGTCTAAGTGAAGGTTACGTTGTCCGAGAAAAGTGGAGTTTGGTCAAAGGTAGGATTGCCAAGTACTGTGATAAAAACATTACTTAAAATTCTTTTAATTTTTAAATAGATAAGTACAGTTAATAAGTACATTTTCAACTGTTTGGCATTCATCAATGCATTGGAAAGCGTTCGAATTTAAGCATAATCATTTGTTTTTAGACTTAAATATGAAACTTGAAACACTTTCATTTGAGGTCGGTTGTGTTTTTACCCTTCTATCTGTGACTGGTTTAGTTTTAAAACTTAATATTTCAGTGTAACAGGAAAGGATCGTCTATTAACATCCTGAATATCAAATTACATCGTAAAATCTAGGCTTATAATGCAAGCTAACGTACCAAATCCACCCTAGGCACTGTAAAACGCCCTGAAATTCAGGATCTAACATAAAATTCCCCTGTTATTGATTATCTATACAATGTTATTTCACCCGACAGCATAATATTTTACTACCCAAGACGGCACACATGTATAAGACGACGTACGTACATGTATTTTCACGCACACATGCGCAGTGTGTGTGTGTACACTTACATATGTGTGGGTTAAGAAAAATACTCGTGTCGCGGGCTTTTCTCGGGGACAAAAGTGCTGTGGAGACGATGTTGGCTGTAATTTTTTTTTGGTGTATATTTTAGAGTAAGGTTTTTAGAATGTAATTTTTAGTTCAGCTCAAGTACTGTAAATTTAGTGGTGCGACTCAATCATATATCATCACTCAATTTACAGAGAAATTCTGGTAATTATAAAGGTATCGAGCACGCATATATAATGTTAAAGTTTGATGTCGTATTTGTATTGGCTTGTGCTTAATGAGAATGAACTGATTGTTGGAACAATTTCGAACTACCAAAGTTATGGTTGAACCTAATTCATTACACAATCATTTATTTTTACTTGTCGTTTTCATTCGTCATACAGTGAGACTCGAGCAATAATTGCCACTTTGAACAATATTATATTAACTCTATTACATTTTTTTTTAACCACGAAAAAATTCTACAACGATTCCTCTCTATTCCTTTTTCCATTTTCCTCCACGTACATACATATAAGTCTTCTCCGACGTCACACGTGCATATCACCTTCTCCCTCCCCCTACAACGTTAGAAAGAGAAGAAACATCAGTTTAGGACTAACATTTTATATGTTGGCTGGGTCATGGATATAAAAATCGTTTTCTCGACATATATATAGCTAGGTATGTATATGTACGTAAGTGCGTCGGTAAAGGCATTAGGTATCCACTATAACGTGGAAATATGGTCATTGTACTGCTATTTTAAAGATTATTGTCTTTTATTACGTTGTTAGAATGTTGTTTTAGAGTTTCTTGGAAGTCCAGGAAATTTTAAGACACACACGACGGACACAAAAGATTATAAGTGTGCCAAAATGAAGGAAAATAGCATTTTCTAAGATGATAACAACAATGATGCTAACTATGGTAAGCGCCAGATAATTGTGCTATAACAGTCATTGACCCACATACATTTATTGACTTTCTTTACATCAAAAACAGAAATAAAGACATAAAGCTGTCCTGAATCGACTTCTATCGTGATCCTTTACGTTCTCTAGTAATGAAAAACGTTTCATAATTTATTGCTCGTGGTCTACGAAGGGATAATAAGGGAAAGGTCAATGTATAGTATACACTGTAAAATGCTAATTAACATGATTATGCATTGAGAAATAGTAACACGATCAGTTTAATTTTAAAGTGTTCCTTAACTATTGCCAACGAATAGAATTGCTATTTTTTGTTATAGGTAGGTACGTAATTTTTATAGAGAACATAGCGAATTCCGTAGCTGAAAATAAAAAAGACGTAAGTATAAAAATATGTAGTGATTTCAATTGATAATCAATTCTTACACAACTGTTTATTTCAGCTTATAAAATTGATTGATACCCCACAGACAGTTGATATGGTAGACTCGAGATAAATGTGCAAGAGCAGTCATTGACTATATACATTTATTGACTTTCTTTATATCAAAAATATAAATAAAGACATAAAGCTGTCCTGAATTGACTTTCATCGTGACCCTTTACGTTCTCTAGTAATGAAAAACGGTTCATAATTTATTGTTCGGGATCTACAAAGGAAAGGTCAATGTTCTTTATTGCAAGTTTATATGGCACCTACTATAGGACTGGAAAATGTTCATTGCACTCATCATTATTATAATTTCGATATCAAGTTTTACATTTGTTCTATTACAAGTTGTGTATAACTGAAGGACTTCCAAATACTCAAATATATTGGCCCTTCAGTGATATGTCTAGTATGACGTCACAGTAGGTCTAGAGTATTCGTCTATGCATCATGCTGTCGTATGTAACCCTTAGGGTAGGTCAGGTTACAAGGGCTTTCCCAACTTAAAGGATTTTTGAACTGGGTTAACCGAAGTTTGTGCAGGAAAACCTTTTTAATCTCTGTACAACGTGTAACAGAATAAACGCAATGCCTCTTAAGGGTTCATTGTACTCATAATTATGAACAACTTTTACCATGGGACCAACTACGAAAACGCGAAAAAAATCAGCTGCTCAGTACATTTTTTCGAGTTATGTGCACCTAGATAATGTTTATAATGATGAGTACAATTAACTCTTAAGAGATCTGTTACACATCCTGAGTATTATAAATGCGAAAGTAAGTTTTTTTGTTACGCTTTCGGCTGAACAGATCGTCGTCAAATTTGACAGATATATAGCCTGAGATATGGAGAATGACATAGGCTACTTTTTTACGCAAAAACCGACATCCCCACGGGCGGAGCCGCGGGCAAAAGCTAGTTTTATATATAGATAAATGAACCAAACACTGCTAAAACTGTTAAATTATTTTGTTCAACAGCACTGCCAACAGAAAGATGGTCTGGAATACGCCGCGTGGTCGCGACCACGGGGTGCCATGGCCATCAAGCAAGGCTATGAGGTGAGAAGTAGTGGACGAACTTCGTAGAAATTTTTTTGTTTTTTTTTTTTGGTAGACGAATAACAGCGAGTCTTTTGATCCGTAGTTAACTGAACCAATTTTTCTCTCATCTTTTCTTTTGTTTATAAATATATAAATTCCATTTTTAAATATTAAAATACAAAGATAAAAAAAATATATTTTTTTTTTTTAACTTTGCCCCTCACTAGGTATTTCTCCTGTATCGTGGGTGCGTTTACAAAAATATAAACTCACAAACACACACGGCCAGAGGGTCTACTCTCTAAGCCCGAAGGCCGTAGCTTCGGCCTTAGTTTTGAGCGATTAGTCCCAAACCCGAAATAAGTAAAACTGCCAAATCGTGTTGTCATTCATTCTTAGTTCGGGTTCGGAACTAATCGTAAATCCTTAGGTGATACGGAGTAGAAAACGCCCGACACTAAGGCCGAAACTACGGAATTCGGGCTTAGAGAGTAGACCGGGGTGACCCGGAACAATAAATGATTAAGATATTTTGTTAAAAAAAACGTTAAAATGTGTTTTTCGACCAATTGTTTGGTGACTAATGTTTATTTATTTGACCATTGGTCAAGCTAATTAACGAAATTTTGATGCCCATAATTTTTAACCAATGGTTATAACTGCGAATCAAGAAACCCGAGTAGTAGTGTTGAGACTGTTTTAAAATAGTTCTGTTACCTAGTGAAATGTATTTCTTGTAGACTTTTGGTTCGTTAGTCCGTAGTTCATTATGTCGTCTAGAGGAAGACTGGTAGCGATATTTATGGTATAGTCTCAGAATGAAGACTGTCGAAAATAACGAGATAAGAGGCCCAAGACAATGTGCCATTCAATTAGCGAATGCGACTGTCGAAATGCCAAAATGTAGGAATTGGATCACGTGACATTTCGATAGCATCTGCCAATTTCAAACATTTTTGACGTATTGACGATCGCCTTCGCCACGCTACCGTTGACAGAATGTCACTTGTCTAGAGCTCAAGATTGTACAAAATAGTGACAGTGCAAATACTCGTACAAACACCATATTATTGATTGATAGATTTACTAGTAATTGAGTTTGTTAAAAGAACTACAACGATTGCATGTAACCTAGTAGAAGTAGCAGTTTTTACTTTTACTTGATTTAGTTTCCTCTACACAAAAATGTTGGATCTTTAATATTACCAGCCTTCTGTGGTGTGCCACTTCCATCGAAATTCCAATGTGAAAAAAAACTTTTTCACAAAAAAAAGAAACCACTTATTTTGTGAAAAAGTTTGACACCGACTTCCGAAATTAAAGTTATTTTGAACTTTGTAGTGTTTTTTGGAAGTCGGTTTCATTTTTTTGTGAAAAAGTTTTTTATTTTTCACTTTTTAGTGGTACACAACACCACTGGAAAGTCACAGGAAAGCAAAAATACGCAATTTCGTATCATCATCATCATAATATCAGCCGAAAGACGTCCACTGTTGGACATAGGCCTCCCCCAAGTGTCGCCACAACAACCGGTCCTGTGCGTCTCGCATCCATCGGTTACCCGCGACCCTCACCAGGTCATCGGTCCACCTTGTGGGAGGCCTTCCAACGCTGCGTCTTCCGGTACGCGGTCGCCACTCCAAAACTTTTCGGCCCCATCGACCATCTGTTCTGCGAGCAATGTCCCACTGCCACTTCAATTTGGCGATCCTTCGGGCTATGTCGGTAACCTTGGTTCTCTTGCGGATATCATCATTACTGATTCGATCACGCAAGGAAACTCCGAGCATTGCCCTCTCCATTGCCCTTTGGGTGACTTTAAACCTTCTGATGAGGCCCATTGTGAGCGACCACGACACAATTTCAATGGGACCTTTTTGGAAAGTATACCCTTTCCAACAAAAAAGAATTTTCCAAATCGGTTGGCAAGCGACGGAGTTATGCCCGAACAAACATAAAAAAAAAAAATACAAACATCCGAATTGAGAACCTCCTCCTTATTTAGAAGTCGGTTAAAAAGGGATGGTGCTATTCGTCTTGTATAGCTCCGTCTCCCTCTTACACCGGAATCATTATGGCTTTAAGACGTCGTAGTAGCGTAGCGATAGTCTACCAGGGTTGCGGATTTTGTTCGAAAGAGTCACCGCGGCCCTGGAAAGCAAAGGGCAATAAGAGATGCACGGATGTGTGTTAGTCAGTAAGAGTCCAACACTCCCTCCCACTCCACCCAGAGCGGAAGGAGACACTTGATGATTTTCCATCCATAAAAAAGCGTAGCGACAGTAGTGATAGTACAGAAGCGACAGTAGTAAAAAAAAATCAACGGTTTGCACTCCAGGAGTGAAAACTTGAACATTAACGTTGTGCATTTTTGAATATTTTGGAATGGTTAGGGAATAATTTCGCACGAAATGCTTTATTTCTTATCAGTTATAAAAGTACTGTCATTTATGTGGTTAAATACAATATTCATTTATTGTGCTTCGTACACAAACATGACAATTTATATTACATAATACATAATCCGTCTTACGAATTTTCGATCAGGTCACGTGTCCTGACGGCCACGTTTCCTGACGCGAGTTTAACGTTTTTTACCCATCCCAAAAAGTGCACAACGCTGCTAAAGAAGTTTTCACTTCAAAAATGATGTGATCAATAGCAATTGCTTTTAGTAAACACTAAAAGCAATTGCTATTGATCAGAATATATGATTTTTTGTGTGCAGTAGTAACATTTTAATTTGCAGTTTATAGAACCACAGAATGATTATGTACAACATCTTTATTGCTTTATAACCTCTAATTGTACAGTATTAGTTAATTCACTGATTGATACGAAACACCTCGAATAATTACAATGTAGGTAATATAATTGGTTCAACTTTACGATTCTGGTTTAACGGCTACTATTTAAGTTATAACCATTTGTAACACTTGTAACTTGTTATTTGCTGTGTACTGATATTTAGCTTGTAATTGTTTGGGAATGCTGTTGTTATTTGTGGGTGTAATTTTCTTTTGTTCGAACTAAAAAAATCTTGTAATAATATCGACACTCGCCGACGACGCCTCTTCATTAACTGACTAGATAATCTTTTAGACAAGGAACAGTCTGTTGGGGACATCGGACAATAGTTTCAGCAACTGAAATTCTCCATACACTATGGTAGACTACAGACCAGAATAATAACGGTCATTGACCCACATACAATTTTATTAACTTGCTCAATATCATAAACAGAATAAAGACGTTGCGAACGTAAAGGATCACGATAGAAGTCGAGCAATAAAAAAAAACTGTCGAACAATAAATGATGATGAAAAACGGTTCATAATTTATTGTTCGGGTATCTACGAAGGGATATTAGGGAAAGATCAATGTACTTTATTGCAAGTTTATCTGGCGCTTTTCGCACCTATTTATAAAACATTGGTACGTCATTGGTGGATGCGAGACGCACAGGACCGGTTGTTGTGGCGACACTTGGGGGAGGCCTATGTCCAGCAGTGGACGTCTTTCGGCTGATATGATGATGATGTGATGATGGTACGACATTTCTTCTCTTCTTCCCAGTCTTTAAGCAAGCAGTAGCTCCAAGATTAGGTCAGATAGGCAGCAGGTCGCAACATGTAAAATTCTGGTGCTTGGCTGAGTCCGACCTCAACAAAGTAGGGAAAAGACTCTCCCTCGACTTCTGAATTTGAAGTATTTGTCAAACTTTACTTTTGGTCTAACTTTGACATTCGAGTTTTATCATCATCATCATCATCATATCAGCCGAAAGACTTCAAGTGTCGCCACAACAACTGGTCCTGTGCGTCTCACATCCATCGGCTACCCCTGACCCTCACCAGGTCATCGGTCCACCTAGGCCTTCTAACGCTGCGTTCCGGTACGCGGTCGCCACTCAAGATGTTTTTGGCCTCATCGACCAACTGTTCTGCGAGCAGTGTGCCCTGCCCACTGCCACTTCAACTATGTCGGTTACCTTGGTTCTTTTGCGGATATCATCATTCCTGATTCGATCACGCAAGAAAACTTCAAGCATTGCCCTCTCCATTGCCCGTTGGGTGACTTTAAGCCTTCTGATGAGGCCCATTGTGAGCGACCACGCTTCGGTTCCATAAGTCATCACTGGCAACCTTTTATTAGAGTTTTAATTCCAAAAACTCAATACGGAATCCGGCCCTTAGTAGCCGCAAGTATAAAAAAACTTTATCCCATTTTAGAAGAGTTTGAAAACAGTTTGATAATCACAAACCCAGCATTTGAAACTCCACATCTCAAAATTAATCAATGCCAGTCCCAAAAAACTCATACCATGGTCAGACTCAGCCCCTAACAGTCCCCGGCATAACACCACAGATTTGTGAATCAACATAAGTATTCCTCAGGGTCCCCTACACTTGTGAACTCGGAGCTATGACAAAAGACGCTCATTTGCAACTGTCCTCAGCAGAGGACACGCCTATGTTGAGTTTATTCTTATCTACGTGTGTTTGTGTTTGGTATTCTTATTTGTATGACTTTTTGGAGTAATGATGCAATAGTAGTTTATGCAACGGTTATATAAAAGGGGTTATTAAAACACGAGTGTTTTAATACCTAATTATAAGGCGTTGCATACACTATTTTATCTTCACTCTTGCAGTTGATATAAAACAAAAGTTGAAAAATGAGTTAAGTACTCGTATTTATTCCGAACTCACAGCTACGGAAAAAATATGTGATAGGGCGGGAAATTTAGATTCTCATTGCGCATCATAGACAATGGCAATATTTTTCTACATTAAGTCAATGAGCCCAATAAAAATTAAAAAGTATATTTTATGATGCAGTTGTTTGAAAATCGAAGGAAAATGTTGCACTGTAATGTTTTTTTTTAAATTTTACCTATCCACGAAATAAAAACGTGTTTATACAATAGTTTTTGAATTCATATTTGGAACATTACGTTGTGAGTGTAGTTAAAATAAATTTATTTAACAATTTGTGTTCACACATTCTACTAGGTTTACTTCGATGTAATCTTCTATGTACGAGTAGCATAAACTGTCTGTCGGAACTGTGTAGGTACTTGAGTCCAGTCTGCATGTCTCTGAAGTGAAATAATAAATATTCAATGTCTGTGATCGATTCGCGACCCAACACAAAGAAAAACGTTGTCTGATGTAATATGAGAAGGGGTAGAATAGAGGTAGGTTCTTTGTCTCATATATACCTAGATATCCTACATATAGTAGAATAGCTTTTGCCCGCGGCTACGCCCGCGAGGATGTCGGTTACCGCGTAAAAAAGTAACCTATGTCCTTTTCCATATCCCAGGCTATATATCTGCCAAATTTCACGACGATCCGTTCAGTCGTTTTAGCGTAAAAGCGTAACAGACAGTCAGACAAAAATAATTACTTTCGCGTTTACTTTTAATATATAAAATGATATAAGTAGTATAATAATAATATCATGATGCCGATAGTGGGGATAATAACTATTATAAACAAAAAAAGTTTGTGAAGCTAGATGAATGTTTATTGCTCTTTCAAGCAAAAACGACAGGAGAGATTTTGATGAACCTTTACAGTAATATACCTACATAGTATATATATCGCAACCAATTACCTTAATCAGCCGTTTAATTGGTTGCCTAGCCTTTTCATTTAAATGTGCCGATATTTCAGCAATCTAAGTGACATCTTTTGTTCAAAATCGTTTTATGACTTGCCCATGTCACTTATCTCGTTGATTAAACGGCATAATTCAATGAAAAGGCTAGACTGTTAATGAAACGGCAGATTCAGCTAGTTGGCTACGACATATACCTACACCAAAAAACTCGGGATTTATTTCCACGAGGATGGAGCCGCGGGCGCCAACTTGTAGATGATATCTATAGCAGACGTATCAATTTAACGTAAGCAACATTTTAGAATTTTTGAGAAATGCCATTTGAAGTATTCGTTGGTAAGGTTCATTTTGGCATTTTGGGTAAATGTCCCTTATTTGAACTGATACTGCTTGAAGTCGGCTGAAGTATCATTTCAAATAAGGGACACATTTACCTGTATCGATATGGTTTTGAATGTATGCTACCATACTTCCCAGATGGATTGAAAATTGGCAGCTTTTAACAAAAGGCGAATATTTTTCTCAATGAAATGTGTTATTTGTATTTACGCAGGTACGTTGATAACAGTGTTATACATCAGTATTCTATTTTATCTGAATATCGTAATACTAACAGGATCCTACACGATCAGCCGAAAAATCATACCTTTTTGTTTATGGGTTATCATTAAATGACCCCTTCCGCTCCACCCAGAGCGTCAGATTGTTACTGATTAAAACCCATCCGTGCTCCTCCTAGTGCCCTTTGCCTTCCAGGGCCGCGGTAAGTCTTTCGAACAAAATCCGCAACTCTGGCAGGCTCTGGCCCTAACGAGCCCCAAAAGTCATGCCTTATATTATCTTAATTAAAAAAACAGGAATTAAATCGATACTTTTGTCAAAGAAAAGGTACGCAATATACAAGATTTCAAAACACATTATACGAGTATGCTAACAAAGAAAGTTAGAAAACTAATGAAATTCACAAACCACCATTATTTAAATAAAAAAAACATTATTTCCTTCCTTTAACCCTAAAACGACGAAGTGGGTCGAAAAACACCCGGGTTGTTTGTTACCCGGCGAGCAGTTTATGTCAAAAGTCGCCATTAGCTTTCGATAGATGGCGTTGTACTAAAGAATTTCATCCAATGATGACTGGAGTGTATTTTGCCGTTTTACGACGCTAACATAAAAGTTTTCGAGAATATTGTATGACCTATATACTATGTTGCTTTCATGCAACGGTTTTGATGAGTTATGCGATGCTAGTTTTGGTTTGCATAGTTTATAGATATGCATTATTCTTCGATGGTAAGGACGTGAAAGAAAATGAAATGCGGATCTTACGAGTACATACGGACTTATTCATTAATACCCGGGTGACATACATAATATGTGACAACTAAATCAAATAACCCGACTCTATTTATAAAAAAAAACTTTTGAAGATTCGACTGACATTTTTGTGTTGTCTGGTACCTAAACCGAAAAATAAAATAAATAAAACAATATTTTTATGCTAAGAACACTATGCAGTTAGTTATTCTAATAGTTGGGGCACGTGTCGTTCTGATAATTTAGAATACAAAGAGCCTTTCCATTTTAAAGCTTCATTGCTTTTTACAACTAAGAACCAGTTATAACTGGTGTACATAAAAACTGAGCAGTTAATAAAAAAAAGCTGATTTCAGACATGAACACATACATGAAAAGTCTATAGTGTTGGGTTATTAACAGAAAGTACTTATAGACTATATATTAGTATTGTTAGTAAGGCGACAAACACAGATAGTTTTATTTAAATTTTTTCGGGTTTTTTTTACATCATCACTAAAATATTAAAACCAACAGTGTGGTTACAATTATATCGTAGTTTGTAAATAGAAATGCAGAACTCACAAATGCACACGTGGGTCCAACGTGGTGAATTAATTCCCAGTCCCTCACACAGTTAGGTGTCCCAGTAGTGGGAAAATTATGGGCTGATTTCGTTATATTTATTTCCAAAATGAAATCTATCAGACACAAATATCAATTCCGACCCTCACATAGTTACAGTTTGTGCCCGCAACTTAACCCTAAACTGCGGGTGCGATTAATACTAAAATTAAATTTCTCATCTCACGTTGAGTGGGCGTTTTCTGTACTAAATTAATTCGCAACGAGTAGCGTCCTATGGCCCTGCCGACCTCGGAATAGTTAATGATTTATTAATGTTACAGTTTCGGGTTTAGTTTTGAGTAAGGAACACGTATCATGTTATTTAAAATTTGGGATGGTTACAATAGGATAGTAGGTAAATTGGAATTGTGATTAAGTTTTGGAGAATTGAACGATATTTATATTATTATTTTTCTGAAATTCTTCCGTTATTTTGATTGGCTCGGGTTTTGGCAACAATCTCACCTGATGGAAAGCGATGATGTGTCGACGATGGAGCACGCTTGTTTAGAATATAATAAAGAGAATAATAATATTTATTGATATAAAAGTATGTTACATTTATATATGGAACCCTGCCTCCTGCGCTAGGTTGTTACTATATATATGCTGCTTAGTATCCGTATTCCACTTAACGCGTGAGGTAAAACAACTATACTAAAAATCATATTTAAGCAGACTGTACCTAATAAATTTCTATTATCTTAAAACCATCACACTTTATTATTTACACTGAACCAAATAATACTTAAACGTCATCATTCTCCTCACAAAGCCATACCATCTCAACAGATCTAATGTCAAACATTAAATCTTAACCCTTAAACTCTAAAGGGTGCATTTAAACAAATGACTTTTAGTCGCTCCTGGCTAACACGCCGACTAACACGGGGTTTGCTTCATTAGTTACGGTCGATTTGTCCCATGGACAGTGTCGCACTAAATTATGACCGTTCGACCTCTTAGTTCGTTAAAATATTAGTTTTAGTACGACCGTCGACGTTGGTAGGGTTAACTTTGTTGAGTTCTATGTAGGTAGAGTAGGTTTTTTGAGCTTATAATATTTTCCTCTGCCTAGCCTTTTCCCAACTATCTTGGGGTCAGTTTCCAGTCAAACCGGATTCAGCAGAATACCAGTATTGTATGTGGGCTAGCTGCTTACCAGACCTCCACAACCCATTAACTGGGTAACACGTTACCTACTTCTTGTTAAGACTTTAGTCAGATTTGACAATCCGTAACGACTGCCAAAGATCTCCAAATGACAGCCGGGACCAACTACTTAACGTGCTTTCCGAGGCACGGAGGAGTCTCGATATGTTGAGATGGTCACCCATCCACAGACCAACTATGGCAAGCGTTGCTTAACTTTGAAGATCGACTTGTGCGGCTGTTATAATATTTAGCCACGAACTCATCAAACTGAGAAATTCCCAGTGAATTGTAAAAATAATAACGTCCGATTTTTAGGTTGGTTTAATAGGAACAGAAATTATTGCAACAATTTTTATCCACTATGGCTTTCTTAATATTTTTGGCGTGAGCTTATTTCTAGTAAATCTATATTTAGCTAAGTTGGAAGAGTTAGCACGAAATTGATGATAGTAATCTGCCACCCATGTTTATTGCAATTTTCCTTAGAAATTAATGTAAATATAGAGAGCAGTGGGTGTAACTGGATTCGAAAACAACTTATAGTTGTTTTGAAACTTTTTGGATTGACAGGCTCGTTGCTGATGACTACGTCATCTGCCTGTTTACTGTTAATTTTTGACTTCAAGCCTTTGGCTCTCATTCTCCTTTGACAAATACAGTTATTTTTACATAAGTTAAATTGTAGCTGCACGCTGCGCAATTCCAATGCATACGACTCGAAATGTAGCCGACAGGAAACCGGTAGAAAACCGATAGAAAACTAATAGAAAACCGAAAGAAAACCGATAGAAAACCGATAGGCGTGGAACTGGGCGACAAAGCCCTGATTTTTTTTATTACTTCCTCTCATCACTGGCTCTCCCTCTCTCGGCTGCTAGACGCCTTAGCAGAACAGTTGTACTACTATAGTTTTTCTTACCAAAAGCTTTCCAAACTACCCCCCACCGTGTGTCACCCTCTCCAATGATTTATCAGACCACACTCTGAGTCACAGCGTCTACAACTGACCACCGGTCCCTTCGACTAATGTAATTTATGAAACTTTAACTTGTTCATGATTTGTTGGCATTGAGGGTAGTCGTAAATTATCTATTTACAGATTGCTTTTGTTAATTTATTAAATTTTAGATTGTTAGGTTAAGAAATTGTGTTTTGTTGGTGTTGCGTTTGTATTTTAGTTGTATTTGATTTATAGTTACTATTTTGAATGCATTATTTATACATAGGGTGTATCGCCAAACTATCAGAGACATCACTCACCACACTACACAAATCCCAATGCAATTTCATCTTATTCTTTTATCTAATGGTGAGTTGTTCTATTATTACTTTTCTTTACTGTTTATTTTTATGTTCGTTTGTTTGGTTTAAATTTTGTTTTAGGATTAGTTTTTAATTTTAATGCCTGAAATAAGCGATTATTATTTCAAGTCTATTTGATTTAATTTCCAGATCGTTTTTTCTTAGTACATCTTGTTTTGATTTATTATCTGATTAATTATTTATCTATTATGTATCTCTATTTGCACTCATTGTTAGTCGACAGTATATTTTTTGTTTTTTTTGTTCCCGAGTTCAAGACTGTTTTGGGTTAATTAGATTATCTTTATGTAAATTTTTTATATTAACTAATTTTAATTATGTTTTTAAATTTTTAACCATTCCGTCAATTTACTCGTAAAATGTAGCAATTCTGACCCTCAAGATACAGGCAAATGTCTAGTTTGGGGGTCACCGACCATCCTGATGACATCCTGATATTATGTGTATTAAATAAATAAATAAATAAATAAATTTAAATAGATGTATACCTTCATTTTTTTTATGCACGTCTGTTATGGACCCGGGAATATTTCATCCACCGATATACATAGTCCGTAGTTACATTTGTGCTAAGAAAACGTAACGTTTTTTCAACGTATGGACTATCTCTTCATCTAAAGTCTGAGACACGTCCTAAATGTTTCATCATTCAAAGACAAGGATGAGAAACATAGAATTTATTTATAACATGGAATACAGCTTGTCGGCCATTTTAGTTCAACATGGCTGTTTGTGTATGTGAGTTTATAAATATTATATGTTTGTAAATGCACCCACAATACAGGAGAAGTTCTAAGTGTGGCCACATATTTAAACAAAAAGAAAGAAGCCTAGATTCCAAAAATAGATTACCATCTTGCAGTCATCCTTCAAATCGACTCCACCTCGAACTATCAAATTGACACCTATATACAAGATTCTTGTCTTAAAGTTTGTTATTTATTGACAAAAACGAGGGTCATGACGACTGAATCGAGAGGAGGCACTTTAAACTGACTTGGCATAATATAGACCTTATTCTATTACCATTGATATCGTCAACAACTCCACTACACATTTTTTCCAACATTAACCAAAAATAACCAATATCCTCTCGTTATCTTTCAGGCCAAGATGAGCACAGGCGACGGGACAGTGGGAGGCCACCAAAAGACGGATGACCGTCTGGGTCACCATCAGTCCATGAGCCAGATGCTGTACGGCGCCGGGTTGGGGCCTGGACGATCAGGTTGGTATTGTATGTACCTGTATTCTTGAAGCGTAGTGTTTTTATTTTTATTTATTGTAGTGGAATTTTGTAATGTAAGATATTACGTTGGAGGAGGTTGGAGCTCGTGGCTAAATTATAACAGCCGCACGGACCAATCTTCAAGGTTAAGCAACGTTTGCCGAGGTTGGTTTGTGGATGGGTGACCATATTAACATACCGTACGCGTCATGGTAGGGCCGCAGGGTGGGAAGTCTCTGCCAGGGTTGTGGATTTTCTTCGAAAGAGTTACTGTGGAAAGAAAGAGGCCCTGGAAAGAAAGGCACTAGGAGGATTATGGGTGGGTTTTAGTCAGTAAAAGTCTGACACTCCCTGCCGCTCCACCCAGAGCGGGAGGGGTCATTTGATGATTTCCCATCCTCGCTTATCCAGTTGATTTTGGTTTCTCACAAAAAAATAAGCAACCATGTAATAAAATACATATTATACAAATGTTCATTGATACCAAGTGACTGAAAAACATCAAATGACTCCTTCCGCTCTAGGTGGAGCGGGAGAGAGTATCAGACGCTTACTGACTAAAACCCATCCGTGTTCCTCCAAATGCCTTATGCGTTCCAGGGCCACAGTGACTCTATCAACTGACTTAGAAAGACAAATTTTTAATTCAGCACAAATAAAAGGCAAATTACAGTAATTTAAAACCCTTTTGGTAACAAAAAATTTGTAAATGATCGTAACAAAAAAAGGGAGAAATTACAAAAAATAGCCTGCTGATTAAATTTATTGTAGAGGTAGCCATTTTGAGAGTTTTGAGAAAACTACAATCAACATAGCAACCTAACCTAACCATGGATTTTTTGTGATACAAGTCCGTTTATAAATACTTTTATCATTTCTTAACAACAACCTTCCTTAAATTCTCAACACACACTAACCCCCGCACCCCGTTCTTCCAGGCTCCTCCTCATCATCGCCAGTGGGGGGCACCAACACGGGCTCCGGACTCCTGGTGGTGCCACAACCCCTGGGCAAGGGCCCCACGAAGCTGCAGCCGCTGCACGCCCATGCGAGGAAGTACCACTGCAAGATGTGTCCTCAGGTACGTGGAGATATCTTTTTAATATGGAGCAAGAAAATTCTAATGTACAGAGTAGTCTTTCTGCTCGCGTAGAATGTCTACTGGTATCGTAGAGACAAACAAAATCAAACAATACAAGCAGAGAAAGAAACATTAGTCTATAAACAGGTTATTATGTCCTAGAGGAGATTTAATCTTCGTTCATGACCGTTCAGTGCCATCTATGCTTAATATATTAAGACTTAGGGCGCGTTCCCACTATGTCGTGACGACAGATTATCGTGTCGTTTAAAGTGTCGTCGCTTGTGTATTAATGGAGGTGTTCATAGAGAAAAAAAGTCGTGGACGACAGTTAATCGTGTCGTCCTATTAGTGAAAACCGTTATTTAAATACACAAGCCACGACGCTTTAGATGACACGATAATCTGTCGTCATGACATAGTGGGAACGCGCCCTAACAGCCCATAAAGAGCGTTTACGCGGTACGGCATTTCATACAAACTTTCAAGTCCTTATTTTTCGACCTGAATATGTAGCGTATGCAAAACAAGTTTCATTAAAATTGGTTCATTCATTTAAAAAATAAGGACTTGAAAGTTTGTACCTATGAAAAGCTGCGCGACGTAAACGCTCTCTACATGTTCTGATCGATTCGCCCTTAGTTACATTTATGACTGCAGTCTTCTAAATCTGTTCAGATTACTGCTACAATACAAATACAATAGATTTTTTATAATTCTTGCCTCGAAATGTTAACAACAAATTCTTAACAAAATAACTATTTCAAACAAACTAACCGTACATGTTCTGATAATGCCTCTAGAAATCTTTAAATCTCATTGATTTATCCTCCATAAATAATGATTCCTCATCCACATTTGGTGAACTTTTATGCCTGTCGCTCCCGCATAGTGTCGGGCCAAGATTGCGGTGATATGAAGCTATCTTCGATTCACATTTATTGAGTCAAGCTCAAACGTGTTCGTGAAGACGTAGTGAGAGAGAAACAGTAGACCAAGAAGGCACACTTATTTTGAAGTGGAATTGATATTCTGTGTGGCATCATGCACTTTGTCAGTCGACTAGGGGTGGTGCAGATAATGGCGTACTTCATGTCTGAGAGCATTAAGTCCACCTTTGTACAGTATTTTTGCTAGTGCATTAAGTTTTAACAAAAATAAATATTCTACTTCAAAATAAAGAGTGCTTTAATCTTTCGAGGACTCGCACTGTGATCAGTCCTTGTAGAATCGCACGCAAGCTGATGATGAGGCTTGAAGCTAAATTATTCGTTAACAGCATTCGTTCCTACCCAAAGAATGCATAGTTTTTGTTTCTGCAATTATACAAACCTAGTATTAGGTTCTTAATAATCCTTTCGACCGGATTTTGGATTTGGCCAGAGGAAATAAGCCAAATGCACAGCAGATTCTATATGCATCTGCAAATTAGTTCATTTTGCTCTCATAGTCAGAGGGATGGCAATACGACAGTAACAGAAAAAGCCTACCAATACTTAGAATCTGTTTTCATCACAGAAATTGGTAGGCAAATAATGAGTCTAAAACGGTACGGACATGCAGTATTTCTTTCTATAATTTGCTGACAAATTAATATTCATTCTTGAACAAGCACAAGCCAATAAGAAAACAATGATCTTTCTATAAATCTATCAAAGCATTGACATTCTATAGAATCTTGTTAGCAACCAAAACTAACGTGTAAACAGATCGTAAACAACACAACGCATTCCTCAGATTAATTCAAGAATTTGATTAACTTTTTTCTGTTCAATCTCGAATATCGTGTAGAGTTAATGAAGCTCGTGTCTAAGTAATAATAACAGCCGCACGAGTTGATCTTCAAAGTTAAGCAATGCTTGCAGAGGTCGGTCTGTGGATGGGTGACTACCTGAACATACCGAGCATCCTTCATGCCTCGGATAGCACGTTATGCCCTTGGCCCCGGTTTTCATTTGCCAGTCGTTACTGATTGTCAGAAACCTGAAATTCTGCAGCAGCCTTGCCAGTTACTGGGATGTAGAGATCACAACGAAAATTACGGGTCTCCAGTTGAATTCGGATTGACTTGAAGCCGACCCCAATATAGTTGGGAGAAGGCAAGGCAGATGAGATGTCGTGTGGAGTTAACCTTCTGTGCATTGCATGTGTCATGCTATGTATTCGAACGGCTATGGTGAAATGATAATGAGCAACCAACACCGGCTGTAACTCATCAAAATTCAATTCGTCAACTGTAGTGTACGGTTGACAAATAAAGTGAAATTGTTTTGAGTTTTTGTTGTTTTTGTAATTATTGTGTGTATGGCAGATGTTTTTGGAAATTATATGGAGTTATAATTAAAAATGTTGTATTTTTGGTTTGTCTTTAAAGCTGCTAAAAGTTTCCGCTAAAACAGTATTTTGATTGTAACAGAAAAAATTAGAAAATTAATTCTTGAGTCATTTCTGTTGTCATAGTAAACAAGGTAGAAACTAAAAGGGACACTTCCGTGTTTCCTTAGTAAGAAACTCGTTTAAGAAAAAAAAAAACCTTGTCTCGTTTAAGAAAATTTTAATACATACTTTATCAACAGAAATGTAAAATAAATAACATGAAATCAAAACATTTTTTTTTTTGTTTGATATCTTATTTTTTGGCTAAAGATGCATGCTCAATATTTGTCTATTCCTCACAAACAATAATTATCAAAGATAAAGGATACGATTTTCGTTTTTCTAAAAACGAAGTATCTGTTTAGAAATAATAAAACAAACAAAGCGTCAACTTTTTCTGCCATCGCTACCCAGTAGCAGCGTCCTGTATAACTTGCAATTAATTCGCTATTTTAGTGTTTTTTGCTCGTCACATCGCGTTTAGGAGTCACCTCATCTTTGATATTTTATACCTAAATATTGCGGACGCTTTGTGTCCTCTAATCTCGATTTAATTAAATCACAGAATACAGAATCGATGCGTCGGCAGTGGCTAGAGATCCCTTTCATTTTTTTCATTAACCTGCATTATCCCACTGCTGGGCCAGACTAGCCAGTCTTGCCAAGAAGTACCGTGTTACCCAGTTAATGGGTAGTGCAGGTCTGGTAGGCACCCGCTCCACGTAAAATACTGGTATTCAGCTGAATCCGGTTTGAATGGGAGCCGACCCTAATATAGTTGGGAAAAGGCTGGGCAGATGATGATGGCACTGCTGGGTCTTCCTCTCTTCCCGGAGGGTTACCTTCTCTGACCAATACGTCATGAAAGCTTCTAAGGGTGTTACCCCACCAATCGAGACTGGTGCCAGATTTTCTGGCTTCTGATCACCCGTACCGATTGCTCAAAGATGTTCAAATGACAGCCGGGACCAACGGCTTAATGTGCTTTCCGAGGCACGGAGGAGTCTCGGTATGTTAAGATGGTCACCCGCATCCACAGACCAACCTCAGAAAGCGTTGCTTAACCTTGACGATCAGCCCGTGCGGCTGTTATAATTGAGCACGTGCTTTCCGAGGCGTAGAGGAAATTCGGTATGAGAAAACGCAAAATAATTAATGTGCACATTTATTGTGCGTACAGCTATGGAGTGGAATTCTCTGCCAGAGTATGTGTTTCCTGATAGCTACAACCTGGGAGTCTTTAAGTCAAGAGTGAATAGGTTACTTCTAGGCAAGCGTGCTCTATCTTCGACCACACCATCGCTTACCATCAGGTGAGATAGTGGTCAAGCGCGTGCCTATCAATAATATTTTTTTTAAATGTAACAGTTTGGATGTTTGGATGGAAGTATGTTTGCTACTGAATCACGCTGGAACAGCTGAAAGGATCTGGATGAAATTTGGCACAGAGATAGTTTATAGTCTCGAATAGCACATAGGCTACTTTTGTACCAAGAGTACGTAAGCCGCTGGCAGATGCGAGCTCATGAATAAATATTAAAAAATCACATGAAGTAGGTTTCAATGGAAAGTTTTGATGATACCGCGTATAGAAGTGGCCGACGTGGCATCTCGGTGGTCTATGAATTAAATTGAAGTGTGGGCTGGTGTAATTTTGATTTCGATAGGAAATTCAATTTGAGTTATAGTGTTTTATGTTAAATTAGATTTGATTAGAATGAACTAGGTAGCTTTTTGTGGTCATTTATTTATAGTATTTTTCGATATTCGAAGAAGGCTTAACTACTTATTAACATTCTGTGCAATTGATGAAAAATGGGGAATAAATAATAATGTACTCCGTTTTATCACATTAAGAATTTTGTGTACATGTCTATCTGATGAGCTGACTAGCTGCTTTATCCTTTAACTTCAATAAGAAGAAAAACATTTGGGCTAATTATATTTAATTAGCCCAAATGTTTTTTCTTTGATTCACAGTACGAAACCTAATCGTGTAGAAGCAAATTAAGTATGTTACCATCGTGGCGGTAGTTTCTGCCTACCGCCATGGGAAAAAGTCATGGGTTTATGAACGTACATTAAACATTAATATACTCGGTTATTTTGTGACAGTTTTCTCCTGGTTTCTTCCTGTCTAAACAGACGATACCCAAGCAGATATTTCATCTCGACTCGACTGCACTCTTGGCATGCCTCTAGCCTTTTTAGGAAACCACTTTAATTTAGCAACAATTTCTTTTTTCTAGAAAACCGCTAAACAACAAAACCAAGTCTCTCAAACCTATCCATATTCATTTCTCCAAAAAATCGAAAACCCAAAGAAATGCGATAAAACAAAAAAAAGTAAAAGTTTAAAAAATCATCGAATGACTGACTTCTAATCAAAACGGGTGCCCGAGAATGTCATCGCAGAAATGCCGACTGTTGCCGACGATGGACGAACGGACTGACAAAAACCCGAATCGGTTGATAGTAAGGCCTTGTACGGAGTGCATAAGCGGTAGCGGACGCGTTGGCGGACATGATGAGATGGTCACTGCGCTGAGTTTGCGAGTTGTTTATTGGGAAGTAGAGGCTAAGTGTGTTAAGGTTTACATAGCCCAATTAGGCTGTTTTTCCACCAGACATTATTATTCCAGATCTAAAGGAGAAGAGAGAAAGAGATAGCAGGAATAGCTGAGCGGTGAAGCTAACTTATGAAACTACATACCTTCAGTACACATACATAGCTTCGTTTAACCATTTTCCACAAGAGCTGAATGAACTACTACGCTAGGCAAAACAAGCAGGTGGTTTCTGGCTCGATACCTACCTTTGGCTATTTACACATTCTTCGCTACGTAGCTTAGCAGCACAAATCTGGTGGCCTAGTAAGCCTCCTACAACAATAGTATGTTATTCGCTGTGACGTACAGCAAAGCTTGCGTACATTTGTGCTGTTGTTCAGCCACTTCAAAATGAACCCATTCATTTCTGCCTCATATTATGTTTCATAAATCGCGCCTGCTTTTAATCACCCGCTAAAGCTCATCACTCTGCCTGAGTCCTATCCTCGTTTGTGTAAATTTTCGGATTCCTGCGTCGGTATGTCGCCTCCCGACTTTGATGCTGAATGCAGTTTTTATATTATCATGGTCGCCCTTATCTGTTTTGTAAGGTTTTTCCTAAAGAGGGCCTGGGTTAATGGTATCAATATTTGTTGGCCATATAATATTAAGTGAATGAGGAGCTCTTGCCTAAATAATAACAGCCGCATGGGTCGATCTTCAAGGTTAAGCAACACTTGCCGGGGTCTGTCTGTGGATGGGTGACCATCTTCACATAGCAAGATTCCTCCGTGCCTCGGAAAGCACGTTAAGCCGTTGGTCCCGGTTGTCATTTGCAGATCTTTGAAAGTCGTTACGGATTGTCAGAAGCCAGAAAATCTGACTAGCCAAGAAGCACCGTGTTACCCAGTTAATGGGTAGTGGAGGTCAGGTTCAGCTGAATCCGGTTTGACTGGAAGCCGACCTTATGGTTGGGAAAAGGCTAGGCAGATGATGATGACATAATATTGAGTATTTTTCATTATGTGAAGCTTGGCTGACTGATAATAGTCATACGGCCGATCTTCAAGGCTAAGCAAGCTTAAGCACGTGGTCCATTTATTACTTACATACTAGCTATTGCCCGCGGCTCCGCACGCGTGAATGTCGGTTATCGCGTAAAATAGTAAAATAGTAGCTTATATCTTTCTCCCTATCCCAGAATAATATCTGGCAAATTTCATGACTATCCGTTTAGCGTGAAAGCGTAACAGACAGACAGACAGACAGAAGGACAGACAGACAGTTACTTTCGCATTTATAATATTAGTAGGAAAGTATATTATGTGATTATTTACAATATTATAAAATTGTTTTAAGTGGTAACTTACCCTGGTAAAATATTGAAGGATTCTATCACTGTCATGTTTTGTTTTTTTGGAACTTACCTTAGAAGTTAAATTCATTAATGACCATAGAATAGAATAGAATAGAATTGAATACTCTTTATTATGTACACCATATAAGTTACAGAAAATATAGATAAGGAAGACATTAGGTACATAGGGTGACACAATGGGCGGCCTTATCGCTGAAAGCGATCTTTTCAAGACAACATAAACATATTAATATTACATTGTCCTTTAAATAATCAAGTCCCAATCTTGTCGTTTAAATTTTATCTCCAAGCTATATTTTAGCTATACTTTTACATAGAATACAGGTGATGAAAAAAAATTCACTGAACTCTGAAAAAAGTCGCAAGCATTTACCTAACGATACATATTGAAATCAAATTCATTTCACCCAATATATCTCTAACATATGCTCCTCAAATATTACAAAATAATATATCCAATATTGTTCCCTCAATCGACTTTTCATCGAACTACCCTCATTTTAATAATAGACACGATTCCTTACGATCGCTTCATTCAATAATGTGCCAAACGATCTTACAAACCATCAGTTTTTCATGGGTCTAATCTTTTCCTTCACACACCAAACAAAGAAAACTACACCTTACACCCACACCTTACAACACAAAGTCGAATGTAGAATAGCCTAGCATAATCCTTCAAAATCGAAAATGTTCTAGCGGGAACTGCCAAATGCATTTTCAACCCTATTTCTTGAGAAATGAGGTAGAATTTCCTCTGTTAATCATAAAGTGTCGTCGCTGATAAGTATCTATTTTTCATATTTCGTCATTTCCGGTTTTCGATTGTTTCAGCAGACATTACGAATGTCAGGTTTTTATTGGCGGTCATTTGTGGTCAGGAAGTGGTATTGTGGTCTGGTTATTAGAGACTTATGAGAACGGGAGATTCGGAGTACCTAATGCAGACGTTTTTTAGTTAGTTTCGTGTAGCTACTACTACTTACCCACATAGCAAAGAAGGATCGCCTGACTGAAGTGGCAGTGGGCAGGGCACATTGCTAGCAAAACAGATGGTCGATGGGGCCGAAAAGTTCTGGAGTGGCGACCGCGTACCAGAAGACGCAGCGTTGGAAGGCCTCCCACAAGATGGACCGATGATCTGGTGAGGGTCGTGGGTAGCCGATGAATGCGAGACGCACAGGACCGGTTGTTGTGGCGACACTTGGGCTATGTTCAGCTGTGGACATCTTTCGCCTGATATGATGATATCATTAAGAAACAGCTGATATGCTAAATTTACTAACATACAAGATGCATCAAACTGATGGACCAGGATCGTTACGCACTGGGTGTCTTAGGATGGGAGTCCTAAGGCACCCACTCCCAGTCGAGGTACGGGTCAAAGAAACGCTGGCGTAACGATGTAGAATCATTCCTGATGGATTGTTCCGAGGATGAAATAATAATATCCAAAAAGCTTTGAAGGCGACTTTTGCTCAGCAGGGAGAAACCCTCCTCGCGTCGTATTCCTCATTTCTGAAGGTCGTGAGTCCCTTGAGTGGTCAGTTTCTGCTTTACAATGTGTCTCCACCAGTGTCTGTACTTGGCATCATGGAGCGCATCATACAAAATTAACCAAAAGTAATTACAAAAGTGATTGAAGCCTCCTCATAAGCAAGATATGCCGTGTTAGGAAAATCCGCTCTTCCACAGAAGACGTACTTAATGGCATGTATTTAACGCGGCGACAAACTAACCTGTTATAGGGTTTTAAAAATAATTAAGATGGGTAGCAAAACTAATAGGTTGGCAGCTACAGTGAAGTAGCATTTTAAGTATAAAGTAGCAGCTTTATATAGAATTGTGAGCTCTGTTTAAATTTAAATTGGCAGTGATTCTAGTATATTTATACTAGAATCACTGCCAATTTAAATAAATACTTTTGGGTGGTTTAAAAAAAATAACCACGAAGGGGATGGCGGGGTCTGTTCGCTCGCTTCGCTCGTCCACTTGACTCCGCCATTCCCTTCTAACCTAACCTGTCCGAGTCTGGGTGCTCCAAGTCCCGAGCTCGCTTCGCTCACTCTTACACCAATTAAAACACATATACGTATGACATCCCACTGTTAATATTAGCCGCCAAGTCATTATTTTTTGTAACCAATTAGTTAGGCGCCTAATGAGTTGTTATTCGCCTCAAAAATAATTAGACGTACTTAATTCTGCTGTCATAATTGAAAAGGACACAAAACGAAGTAACCAATTTCCGACCTTAAGCCGTGTTCTTAATTTCGGAAATCGGTTACTTCGTTTTACTTATGACGGCAGAATTGTAATCCGATGCAAATACAGGGTTATTTGTAAAACATTAACAACCTTTCAGGGGTTGAAAGTACTAATCATTATAAACAACTTTTACTATGAGACCAACTCTAAAATATCAAAAATTAAATCAGCTGTTTCATACAAAATGCAATAGTCACCCGATGAAAATGTATGAAATAGAAATATATTTTTTCAATTCAATTTTAGTCAAGTCCTAAAAAAAAAATTTGAACTTCCCATACAAAATTGTCATCAACTGACCACAATTTGTATGGGAGACTCAATTTTTTTTTTAGGAATTGACTATGGCCTTCTTAGGGAAAGTTGTTCATTTACATGGGCAGAAGTGAGTGGTTCTCAAAGTTTGCGCACTGGAAAAAAAGTTATCCAGTATGGTGTGATAAGTAAAGTAATTTAAGTAAGTAAAAACCAATCTAAAAATCCGCTCATTTCTGATTGTCCGTCATTCAGGTTACCAGATAATACATAATACAAGTAAATATATATCCGGACTATCTTCAAACCATGATCTCGGAGGTCCTTTAGTTTTTGCCACTTCTAATGAGGTCATTAGAGGGTCCGGAGTGAGATCCCTCTGAGGGAGGGCTTTCAAGATGGTGCAGTGGATCTTGTAATGTATTTTGGGATATTTCATGTGTCGGTTTTGTTTGGAGATGATTTTCGGAGAGTAATTTTAGTTTTTTGTTGATGTGATTGTAGAAAATGAGTTGTTTTTTTTTACAGGAATAGCGTGATATCAAAGTCAATTAATTTATTTCAATTAGACCATTAAAAAGCACTTTTACACAAATAAAATATGGTTACTCTAATTTGTCAATTGGCAAAAGATAGATTCTTATGGAGAAGAGGCCCTTGAGGCGGTTTAGAAACTCTGACACTAGGGTGTGTGAGGTCGTTAGACCTTACTGCCCACACGATAAAGAAGAAGAAGATGGAGAAGAACGGACAAGAAACTCCATAGTTACTATTTTCAAATAAAGGCTTTACATTATTTTGTATACATTAATCAATTGATTATATATGAGGACGACGCAACCAAAATAACACTACAGTACTAATAGGTAAAAAGCAAATCCCAGCAGAGGTAGAATTAATAAGTTGGCTAGTAAGGGTTACTCACATATTTAATTTACAAATTTTGCAATCATTGATTTATGAAATCCTGCTTTTCAACCATGAATATTGCTCAATTGAATGTTTTTGATAAGAGATTAATCATTTTAATATCATCTGAGAATTAGTTATTAATTTAGCGTTTAATGACCGAGTTATTAGAAGCTAAATTAATAACCAAATTCATGAAAACATGAAGCTTTTTCTGTTATTTGAAACTCATATCTAGCAGAAGATAATTATTTAAAAACTTAAAAATACTGGAACATATTTACTCCTAGCAAAGAAATAAAATAATCTTACAACAACAAAAAAAACGGCTAAGTGCGTGTCGGGCTCGCGCACGAAGGGTTCCGTACCATTATTTATAAAAACGACAAAAAAATTATGTTTGCTGTATGGGAGCCCCACTTAAAAAATATTTTGTTGAGTTTTTAGTAGTTGTTGATATAGCAGCAACAAAAATACATTATTTATGAAAATTTCAACTGTCTAGCTATCACGGCTCATGAGATACAGCCTGGTGACAGACAGACTGACAGCGAAGTCTCAGTAATAGGGTCCCGTTTTTACCGTTTGGGTACGGAAACCTAAAAACAGTAAAGAATCACCTGCACTACACTTTATTATTGAACAACCCTATTTATCCTTTATCACAATTATTATTTTCCAATTTAAAAACGCAAGCAAACAAGCCGACTGTTCTAACGTTTAAAAAAACATTTTTTGTCTTTGAACGACAATTAACATTAAGTTTTCTAACGAACCTGTCATGTTTGCGAAGTACTAGGTGATAATTAGCGATACATAAATTTAATTTAAGCTTAAATAATGATAGATGCAAAAATAACGGATGATTAGTATTTTAGTCGTGTGCTTGTTACATTGTTGCATTTAAAAGGTGACATAACTAAGAATAAAACTCCTTAGCGATGTGACTATTTACCTCAGAACATCTCTGGGGTTTTAAAAAGTATGAACTAATTTACTTTTTTCCGGTCACTTCACTGCTGTGCCAACAGGAAACGAAGATTTGAATCTGGGATAATAATTAACCTATGGCACTCTGCACATTTTATCACTGAAAGGATTTGAAATCATATCAATTCTTCCAGTGTTTTATAGTCTTTATTTTGTGATTTTAGTATGATTTATAATTTAAGATACATCAAAATGTTACTCTTCTGGGCCCATAGTGGCAGTCAGCCCATCTACCAACTTCATCATTATCAGCCGAAAAACGTCCACTGCTGGACATGGGCGGTCCCCCAGAATGGGGTGGTTTTCCATAATCGTTACACTTGGCAGGCGGGTTGGCGATCGCAGTGTAGCTGTTGCAATGTACCTACAGAGAATGCGCAGCAGCATTGATGAGTCCCTTAGTCCATCTACCAACTTGTGGACTAGTTAATATTTTTACCATTACATACACCATGGTAGGGGTCTTCGCTCAATAGTGGGACATTTCAGACCAGTTATAATTATAATAATATTATACACACGTTTGTCACAAGACTCAGTTGCCATACGATTTTATCAATGACAATCAAGTGTACAGCACAGTGCGTAGTGTACAGAACCGGTTGTTGTGGCGACACTTGGGGGAGGCCTATGTCCAGCGGTGGACGTCTTTCGGCTGATATGATGATGATGATGATGATGAATAAAGTGTAGCAGATTACATAAATTATTTTATTTCCAGAATTGTCCAGCAATGGCGTTTTATGCAAGATGGTAGACAAAAATACCTTTGCAGAAAATGATTTCAGGTCGTGTCTACGAATCGTAAGTAGCCGCTTCATTAAAGCCATCAAAAAAATAAATAGTCCATTAAAAATAAATAATTTCTAAGCCACACTTTACACCCCATAAAGCTAACAACAAAACAGTTAGCTGAAGATCAAAGTTCATTGACTTGCACAATAGTTATGGCGACTAACCGTCCCGCGACAAGTTTTAATTACGGGCATGCGCGGGGCTGCCACCTGCGCTCGCGCATGCTACGGTATTGACATTCTATCGGTTGGAAGTATCAGTTAGTATCTATTGCTGTATCTGTGACTTACGTAAGGATTCATCATCATCATCATTATCATCATATCAGCCGATAGACGTCCACTGTTAGACATAGGCCTCCCCCAAATGGGGGGGTTTGCCATAATAGCCACGCTTGGCAGGCGGGCTGGCGATCGCAGTGTAGCTGTAGCAATGTACCTACAGAGAATGCTGCTGCCCATTCTCTGGTGAGTCCCTTAGTCGCCTCTTACGACACCCACGAGAAGTGATGGGATGGTGCTATTATTTTACGTCCGACACGGTTCTTCTCAATAGGGATCAACCAGTTAGACCCGTGACCGTAGCTTCTGACGTTTAATAAGTTCTCATGCAGGCGTATGTGAAGTAAAATATTTTTAATATTTTTGCCTTCTTCTTAGTTAGACACTCTTGTCAGAGTGGTCCTGGTTGCGCAGATGAGGTACCTACACAGAGAGATATTCAGTGGGTCGTTGACTTTCCAGAGGACTGTTCTCTCAGCGATGCGCTTCCATTTCTGCCTGTTGGTCACGTTACGAGTACACTGAAACATAGTTTATTTGCCACAATGATCATATACATAGATCCAGTCTATCGTACCCATTATAATAATGCCTAGAAAATGCTATAAAATATTATCTATTCACTTAGCAAGGTGGCAGCAGACCTGGATATCCAGGGTACATTAGACACAGTAATCGCTATATATCTAAAATGAGATCCTACCTATAAACTGAAGGTTCTAACTGTTAACACAGACGAACAACTACCGCTTTTGCTTGCTGGACAATGGCCTTCCCCAAGTGTAGCTACATCTCGCATCCAGAGGATTACCGCGACCTTCATCAGGCCAACCATCCAGCGTGTGGGCCTTCCAAAGTCCCACTGCTGGGACACAGGCCACCTGAGGGTGAGAGAGAGTCGGTGATAATCCACGTCACGGGCAGAGTACGGTTTGGTTCTGCCAGAGTAGCAAATTTTATTCGAAACAGTCACCGTGGCCCTGGAACACAAAGGGCACTAGGAGGAGCACGGATGGGTTTTAGTCAGTAAGAGTCTGACACTTCCTCCCGCTCCACCCAGAGCGGAAGGAGTCATTTGATGAGTTCCCATCCATAAAAAAAAGAGTGCGGTTTGGTGGATGCAACCAAATCTCTGACTTTTTGGTTCTAGACCAGTTTTCTCACTATCTATGTATGCCTTCGACGTTTTCAGTTAGATAGACAAAATAGGCTAGTTGTCCCTTTCTCTACCTTTTCTTCAGAACTTTATGCTTTGGTAGCAAGGGCAAGGGCAAATCGAGCACGTCGCTCGTTGAGAGCTATGGTGATTTAATAGTTAACACTACTTCGTTGTTTACTATTGAACATACTCTTAAATTAAACTACCAATTTTAAATACCCTCCATTTCTGTTATCAACTCAAACTAAAATACTTCACAGTTTATAAAACTCAGTGGAACAAAGAGATACAAATCAACCTGCCACTTAAGCTGAACTCATGCTCAATTTAATGCCCTAAGACCTGGCGTTAGCTCAACATGTAATTTAGCATTTTTATAATAATAAACAACAATTTTATGACCGTTGGTTGACGCTTATCAACTTGCTACTTGTTAATTCATATGTATGTGGTTATTACGCCGAGGTGGTTAGTAGGGTTGCCTCTTCGAGAAATAACAAAAATAGGGAACCTATATTTGCTTAAGTCTTTCATTCCTCTTCTTTGTCCATATTCCAAAACGTAAACTCTAACGCAACTTGGACTCCAACTCCAACATGAGCAAGAAAATGTCAATGAAAGCTTGTCTAAATTGACGTTTTCATTCTCGAGAGATGAGCAAACAAACAAATGCAAAAACTTCATTTTATGACAAACTCCGATGGAGTTGGGGTTCGAGTTGAGTTGGAGTTTACGTTTTGGAATATGGGCCTGGGTATAATCACTATCATTTATTTGTGATTTTGACAAAAGGTCAATTCTTATAATAATTATTAGAATTGGCCTTCTGTCAACTTGTGCATTCGCATGTCAATCGCAAACTGTCAAAAACGCCTTAATTTTCATACATTTTTGACAGATGACATTGAGATTTGAATGCGAACGTTGCTTGAAAATCCTCTAGAAAAAAAATCTGTTAGTTTTTTTTTTGTAGGTTTTTCATTAGAATAAAGCAATCGCTGATGTCCTTTTGTCAATTATCTTACCCCTTGGTCCTTTATTTTAAGTCATTAACTCCGCTCGACTCAACTATATTTATTGATATACGTTGTCATGGCAAAAGAGGCAATTGGGGTTAAGAAAATTTCCTTCATACACATCTCATAAGAACTTTAGATAAGGGCGTACGCTTCATTTTTCTTTTCTTTATTTAACATAATAATATCTTTTTTTTATGTCAGTTGGTTGCCTGTTTAGTTTTGGCATTGTTTTTACTACTTATTTTTATGTATCGATACCAGAAGTATCAATTAACGTAAGCGACATTTTAGAATTTTTGTTAAATGCCACTAAATGACACTGAAGTAATCGCTGTAAGGTTAATTCTGGCATTTTGGGTAAATGTCGGGTGAATATTTTATTTTCCAGTTGATTTTATTGATATTATTTTGTAAAATATTACTACTAAGTATCAATCACTAAAAGTTCTTTAGTAATAATCGAAGCTACTAAAAGAAAATACAGTCGTTGAAACTACCCTTATTTTTGAAGTTGCACAATGCATTTTTACAACACAAAAACATAGGTATAAAAAGATTATTTTCCCACATTTGTAACTGTCTCATTTTCTGTGCAAATAAATAAATGAAAAACACTGACCTTTTACATAAATTGCCATCAAACCAACTTAATTACTTACTCGACGCGAATTTTCATAAACGCGCCAACCCTATTTAAAAGACAAACATTTTTCTTTGCTAAACTTTGCGCCTGCGCAGGAAGTTGGCAATTTCACGTCTATTTAATACTTTGAGTTCGTTTAAATGGATATTAAGTTGAATTATGATATTTTAATAGCTTCAGAATAATGGTAGTTTAGTCATTATTCTGAACTGGGCTTTGGTACGGTTAGGTGATTCAATTTTACTTGAAAGTTAGTGATCTGTTAGGAAAGATATTTATAGAGTTTGTTTATATAGCTATCGTCTCACGTATATAACGTAACGTAACGTATAACTCTCTGCCAGCGTCCGTGTTCCCTTCCATATAATTATAACTCGTCTGCCTTCAAAGCAAGAGTGAACAGCGGCCCTACCATGACGTATTAAAGCGTGAGTAGTTCGAGCGAGGAGGGATGGAGCTATATAGGGTGTATAGCTCCATCCCTCCTTCTCGCTCGAACTACTCACGCTTTAACACGTCATGGTAGGGCCGCAGGTATCTTCTGGGCACGCTCGCTCCATCATAGACCTCATCTATCGCTCTCCATCAGGCGTGATTGAGGTCAAGAGCAAGCTCATTACTTAATAAAAAAACAATAATAAAAAAAAAAAAATGGCTCTGACAATTCTACAGACGGGCTTTCCATTTATTAGAAGTCAAGAGTGAATGGGTTACTTCTAGGTAAGCGTGCTCGTAGACCAAATCACCGCTTTCCTTCTAGTGAGATTGTGGTCTAACATGAGCCTATCAATAGTACAAAATAGAATAGAGTACTCTTTATTATGTACACCATATAAGTAACAAAAACGATAGATGAAGAAAACATTACATAGGTTGACACAATGGGCGGCCTTATCGCTAAAAGCGATCTTTATAAGACCTTTGGCTGGATTTTGAATCAGAATCAGAATCAGAATCAGCGTTAATTTGTGAAACATAGGTTGAAGAGAGAAGGAAAGACAGTACTGTAGGTAGTCTTAGGTGTACTTTTAATATTTACAATAAATAAATACATTATAGATAAATAAATATATACAATAATAATTAATAATATAAAGCAGAGAACCCAAGTAAAGACGATTAAATAAATAAATAAAATTAAATAATAAAAATTTTATATTTCAGATACAGTCCATTGATCGGTTAGTACCTATATAAAAAAGTTAGAAACTAGTGTTAGTAGTTATAGCTACCGGGATTTTTTTTTTTTTTTTTACTATGTAGTATCTAACTAAATTACACCTACACCCACTGGCATTACGCATAACCTAACCTAACATTGGTTATGCTATCCCACCTGTCCGCTATGGTTTTCATTAAAGAGAGAAACATAAACAAATAATAAACATTGTGACCTAATTAGCATTGCCAGAGTACATTTTGCCTCTTTTCTATAGTGGTTAATCATTCATGGGGTAGGTTTTCCTTATCAGGAAAACTATGACCGGCTTTTATTTTCTTAAAATGGGACTTATTCTGAAATAGCGAAAGAAAAGCGGAATCTGTTGCAATTAGTTTCAGAAGGTAGTTTATTTCTTACTCTATTCTTTCACTGCCACGACATTGTTTGTATTCTTAATTGTCTAATACATGTCGCAGCCAATCAGCTTCATCAGCCGTTTAATTAGAGGCCTAGCCTTTTCATTTAAATGCGCAGATTTTCAGAGAACTTTTTTTTTAAGGATGGGAAATCATCAAATGACCCCTTCCGCTCTGGGTGGAGCGGGAGGGAGTGTCAGACTTTTACTCATCCATGCTCCTACTAGTGGGTTTTACGTTCCAGGGGCACGGTAACTCTTTCGAACAAAATCCGCGACCCTGGCAGGATTTTCAGAGACCTAAGTGACATATTTCGTTCAATATAATTTAATGACTTGCCCATAATACTTATGTCTCTGATTAAACGGCGCAGTTCAGGCTAGCATTTAATGAAACGGCTGAGCTGTATCATCATTTTCCAAAACATGTTTTCTCAAAGTCACCACACGTGAGGGTACTTAAACCTCATCTTACATCTTAAGACAGTTCTCTTATGGGGTCGGCGCAAGACGAACGTAAGCCACCGCAGACCACAACCCTTATTAGCAGCAAACGTATTTTAAAATATAAACGTTTTGATAATATTAATACTGTCTACACTCAACATGGTTAGGGATTATTTCAGCGTCTACAGCTAAATAATAACAGCCGCACGAGACGATCTTCAAGGTTAAGAAACGCTTTCTGGGGTCGGTCTGTGGATGGGTGACCATCTCGAGATGTTTCTTTTCTAACAGAATAAACAGGACAGGACAACACCTTTTTCTATTCCTTAAAGAATGGTGAAGGTTTTTGTTTTATGGATGGGAAATCATCAAATGACTCCTTCCACTCTCACTCTCACTCTCTAAAACAAAAATATTGTTATTACTCTCTCTGGCTGGAGCGGAAGGGGGAGTATCAGACTCTGACTGACTAAAACCCATCCGTGTTCCTCCAAATGCCGTTTGCGTTCCAGGGCCGCGGTGACTCTTTCGAACAAATTCCGCAACCCTGGCAGGAACATCATCAATTGTATTTTCTAATATCAAAATTAACATGTGTTTGTTACTTAACTTTAAGTGCAACCTACAAAACAAAACACTTAAACCGAAACAAACAAAGTCAACCACTTATACGTGGTTGAAGAAAAGGCTATGTTTGTAGACTTTCTACCAACGGGTCTTACTAACCACAAGATGTTGTGGTAACAGCCTCCAGACTCCCTTGTTGGAGATCTTATCTTTGTATTTACATTACATTTTGTGAGGCGTAATGATCTTGGTTTTGAAACGAATGTTAGGGTAATGGTTTTAAATCATGTAGGAATAGAAATATGGCATTGTTTCCATAGAATTAGTGAAAGAAATTTTTGTTATATGCGCGTAGACCATGTCCCGAATTAGGACATAAGATACTTTTTACACCAGATGTTTTTTCCCTTCGGATCGTTTCAGACTTTGATGCGGCCTAAGTCACTGACAAAGGATACAAACTTTTACGCGTAGAGCTTCGTAGCACTTGTAACATGTTGCTACGTACAACAATTTGATGTACCATAAAGTGTATCTGAAACAGAGAGGAAGAAAATAGTACTTGTATAAAACTAAAATTACTCGTATTAGCGGCATTATGGCCTCATATTATTATGAAATATGAACGCAATGCTTTTAAGCAAGAAAGCCTGTGTGACGGAAATTGTAGTAGGCCTAATCCGTAGTCTAGTGCTATAAATATTGAAAATGTTTTCGCAAGAAATCATTTTAGTAAAATTGATTCGATTGCAAAAAATATCTTACTGATAGAAATAATCGCTTCCGTTGAGCATTAAAGTCTATGGATTCCATTGGTCCCGGCTGTCATTTGGAGATCTTTGGCAGTCGTTACGGATTGTCAGAAGCCAGAAAATCTGACATCAGTCTTGCCAAGAAGTACTGTGTTACACAGTTTATAGGTGGTAGTGTAGGACTGGTAGGCGGCCGTTCCACGTGAAATACTGGACGAATTCACGGCTCCTATGGAGCATGCAAAGGGAACAAACGCGTCAAGAAATATTCGATAAGTTAAATAATATCAGGATCAAGTAAAATTTAAAGTAGCTATTAAAACCAACCTCACTGATAAAGCACATATCACATCCAAAGATAAGATTAGAATAACCTAAGTATTCTCCCACGAGACCACACAAAAAGAACGTGACCCAGCTCCAAATGTATCAAACCCAAAAATACAGGTTTCAATAACACATCCCGGAAACTAAATCGCAATAAATATACCACTAATCTTTACTAAGACTGCATCCTCTATTCTGATCATGTCTGGGATGTAAGGGGTATTCAGGTAGGTTAAACACAGGATTTAAATGACAATGCTTTTGCTCAGTAATAGGCGTTGCGGTGCGAAACAGCTATTGTGAAAGGATCTTTAGGAAGATAATCAGGGAGGTAGAGTTGGCGGTGTGTCGATAGATGAAGAAGGTAAGGATGGTTTTATCGATGATTTTTATGTAGTAAATGAGCATGATAGAAATCTTGAAGGTCTAATTGATGAATGCACTTCCTTATACATTATCATTGTAATTTGTCATCACATGTTATCTCTCTAAGGTCGACTAGTAGAAAATGCCACTAAGGCATTAATTCCGCTTTTGTATAGATTTTTCACTTAATTAATAAATTCATAGTGTATTCAAAGTTTGTTTCTTGTTGCTTCTGATTGACAATTGTCTACTGAAAACAGTCAAATAATAGTAAACTGGAGTAATGGCTAGAACTGAAACTAGACATACATTCTAACTAGATATTCATATAACATAAAGTCTAGTTTTTTAATGTGTATAGTCCAAACAAGGTATTCAAAAGGTATAAAAATTATTAAACAGAACTAAGAGTAAATATAATAATTTGTATTAAAGAGGGAATTTTTATCGACATCGACATTATTAACCCTCAAACAACGACAATCCCAACCCTACAAATAAATCAAACACCAGATTGATGGTATTATGTCAACATACACCATCACAATATGGGTATTTTGCATAATAACCAGAATGCTTGACAATTATTGAATAAAACATGATTCACTAATAGGAGCAGATGGGTCCGCGTATTTGTATGTGAGAACGCATCTAGGAAACTGTATGCACTTGAGTAATTTGTCAGTGCCAAATTTTGTGAAACAATTTCTATGGGATTTCGTACGGATTAGGATACAAGATGTAGATTTGCATATTACTGTGTTTAGCTTTTGTGGGAACTTGGAGAAATATTAATGATATTTCATTAGAAAGATCAGCTGTCAGTTTAGGAAGTTCTATAATAAAGTGCTGTTTGATTAATCTCTGTACCGTCTTTCTCAGTGAATCTATCACTAGGATTTTGGAATACGTTGAGATTATGCAAAACTATATTAGCAATGTAAAACTGCTGAGATGAGTTCTGTTTATGAATTTGCAAAATTGCAAATATGAGATAGTTTTGCCGAGCTACTAAATCTGTGCTTGAGGTTTACTTTTACCCGCCTTCAAAAAAAAAGGAGAAGGTTCTTAATTCGGTTGTATTTTTTTTTTCAGATGTCAGTTGTTTTTTTTTTAATATTAATAGGCTTGCGTTTAACCATAATCTTAGCTGATGGAAAGTGATGATGTGGTCACGATGAAGCACGCTTGCCTAGTTGTTAACTGTTCACTCTTGACTTTAAGCGCCCAGGTTGTTGATAGCTACAACCTGGGGGCTGAAAGTCAAGAGTGAACACAAAAGTGTCTCTCTTCATCTTCGTAGCTCTATTGCTGGACACGAAGATAAACACTTTTAAATTACCTCTAGACAAAGGATATTCTTTATGATTAAAAATAAGGTGAACATTGAAATCACTGTCAATGATCTATGCAGTCAAAGCCAAATTCGTTGAATTGATCATATCATGAAGTGTTCGGCCATTTCACATAAGTTTGGCAGCTTCATGAAATGGGCAATTTTACAATATGACTACTACACAGACAATGAAATACTATACACAAAATACTAATGTTAAATACAAAAATGCAAATAAAGTTTTATCTTGTAATTTACTTCGTCTTTCCAAAATTCGTACAACAATAACCACTCTTACCGATTCCCTATACTCTACTAAACGATTTCAACACGTCAACATAACTCAAAGAATCGAAGGGGTCTTAACAGTACTTAACCCTTCGCGCCCCCCACAATGCGTCAATACTCAATAATCTTATAATAGATAGTATTGAAGGGTTAACCCTTTAAGACCATTTACAAAAGATTTTTTTTCTTTGGAAGCCGATTTTGCATGACTGACGAGTTATAAAACAATGTATTGTATTGGGTTTAATATTAGCTTTTGTGTGGAGGGTTAGTGTCTTGAATGTATCGACTGGCGTCCCTACAAGGGTGGAATTGCAAGCGATGATGGTTCGTTTCGCTATATTTTTAGCCTTAACCATTGATCGGACGATGCAGTGATTTGAGTTAGTAGCTTTGTTTTAAATAAAGCAAAAACTGTCGTATTTTCTCTAGTATTGTATTTTACAAAGTTTGCAGAAAAAATATTTTAGATTTGTTTTCATGGTAGAGCAATCATAAAACTTCTGTCTCTCAAATATTCAAGCTCATTAAAGACAAGCAAAAAATAATGACAACTACAGAAAGATTTTCGCAGATTTTCACCAAACAATTACAAAACTTTCATGAAACTGACACCAAAGCTTACAAAAACTAATTACAAATATTCCAGACAGAATTGATTACCGGAAAATAAACCAGAAACAACCAGATCGAACCGGCAACCATCGTGACTGCGGTCAACGCAAAAAACCTATCGTATTTCATAGCAAATCATTGATCTATAGATCATTATCGGGCACGCGTCAATGTCAACAATTGTGATCAATAAAATCGTACTTTATGATTTTTGTATCAACCCTCGATTCGATTGATGAAATATAATATTTTAAGGGTTGCGCAGGCGCACGTTTTCGATAAAGCGATTGTGTTATTGTTGCGTCATAATAGTTTAATTTGATAGGTACGTGATATGCTGATTGCAAGTAGATGAATAGAATAATCAAGTCTATGAAGGAATGTAGAAATAGGTGCAGTGGTTTCCTTACTCCCTTTGTCCCGGCCTGTTGTCCTGTGTCACATGCATTGATAATCATTGATGTCTCAAAGCTTTGTTAAAATCAATAGGTGCAGTTTCCCCTATAAAAAGTTAAACTAAAACTTGATTTAATTTTGAAACTATTTACTACTTTTCAAGAATCCATTGTTAAACAAACCTAAAGAACTCCTTAAAATTGCCAACTATACAAAGTTTAAAAACATGTAAAGAATATTTTCTATTAAGTCATAATGGCAAGTAAGAATAACCAATTAAAATATTTCAACCGTTGACTACCGAACTTCTCAAGACATAAAACGCTACATAAAGAAAAAGCTCTGGGAACAATATTTATAATTAATTCCTATTCTCTGTTCTCACGACATTAATTGCAAAAAGCAGATGCTCCCAGGGCAGAAAAATTAAACTGTACAAAAAAATATATTAATAAAAAACGAAGATGACTCGGCACCAAAACCGGAATTCAATTAGACATACAAAAGAAAGCAGGGACACACGTCTTGTTCCTAGTAATAATTATTCACGTTGAGCATCCCAACAATACGAGCAAAATTAACAAAGAAAAAACCTGACCCCTAAAAAGAATTAAAATAAAGGTTAAAGTAAACACTCACAGACTTAAATATGCAAAATATTCGAACTAGATATGCAAATCGTCGTGCGAAGATAAAAACAAATAGTATGAAAAAACCGCTTCTATAGGTGACTGACAAATTTTGCATAAATTCTCTACGGTCCTATGATCGTCCCTTGAGGAACACCTTTCTCATACTTCCGTATGCAAATGGCAATGGTGCTCAATCTTTTATTTTAATAGCATCTTATTGTGTTAATTCTATTGAAATGTTGTGGGGTGAGTGTTTTGAAAAAATGCTAGTAGAGAATTATATTAATCACTGGTCGTATGCAAATCAAAAGCATAGTTTAAAACTGAGACTGTGGGAATGTTATCTAGTTTTTTGGGTTTTGGGGTGAGATCCGTTGGTAGGATTTTTTATGGGATGAAACAAAAAAGATAATAAAGAAATCTACATACGCTCTAACGAGTTTTGGTATTGTCTGATTTTATAAAGTGAGATGACTGTTAGATGGGAAGTGATTTAATTTTAGACCGTTGAATTAATTATAATTTTTAGGAAGATAAGTTCTTTGACGATGCTTATTAGTTATAGTTAAATTCAACTTCGACTAATGAGTGTAGTATTTTTAACTGCATTAAATATTGAAATATTATTTAATTTTCGATTATTCTTTTGATTTTTTTTTAAAGAAAGTGGAATTCTTTTTTTAAACTACAATTCATTGTAGTTTAAACAAAGTAATTCCAAGATGACCGATATACTGTACACAATAATAATAAATTGCATTATTATTTTAGTACTTATTGACATGTATTTTCTCTTCCAGGTACGTACATCAGATACAATCATCGAAAAATGTACCGTAAGTCCTTGCTTTTATCAATACTAATTACTCTTTTTATAAAAGTACACAACACAAAATAATTTATTCATTTATGTACCCCTTGTTCAAAAGATCGAGATCGATCATGAGTTGCACCGTAGCGACATCTATCGGTTTGACGGAGAAACTTTACTAGTTCTATCGATCGTTACTAGATGGCGTTACTATGACGTTGTTGGGAACTTCATTGTTCATTGTGGATTTGACTTGTAGTTTGATTTTTCTTATGATAGTTTCCTCTAAAGCAGTTTATAGCCATCAATAAATATCAATCGATCTGTTGATCAAATTAACGAATCGTAAAAATGATTGTTAAACTTGTTTTTTAAACAATAATTACATTTTAGTTGATGTAGCCTCGAACCTATGGTTTCTAAGTACTGGTCAATCAAATGTCAATTATTAGATTTCCGGGTAAAATTATTATAATTATAGAAGTTGAATTAAATGATATACCATTGAAATTATGGCTTCCTTGGTTTTAATAGGAAGATTTTTACGCTTTTATCAGTATCTCTAATTTAGAGTCTTCATCATTTTTTTAAAACCCAGGCCCACATAAGTCCTACATTTTTATTTATTATTATTTTCTTTCCTTAAGTTCATTCATATTCTTCGGATCAGAATTTGTTTTAGGTTCAAAAAAACGTGCTAATGCATTATACGGGGTTATTCATGGAAGGTTTGGATTTTCAGTAGTAATTTTGGCAATAGGTATTATCCATCTTTTAGAAAAATCTGAAGATTTTGTTTGTTGAAACGCGGTAATCTCTGGAACTACCAGTTGGATTTGGGGTTTTTTTATAAATTATAGCCACACTCATGAGGAAGGCTACAGGCGATACGGAAACGGGAAATTCCTACGGGTACAGGAAAAAACAGAATAGTTGCGGGCAAAAACTAGTATATCATATTCCTTATGATGAAGTTCGCAGGAGCGTGGTAACTTCTTCTCAATCGCCAGTGGATTGAGAAGAAGATAGAGGTATTTAGGTGTATGTCCAACGGAAGGCCGGGCTGTGGTTTTTTTTATTAATCTAATTGTAAAAATACAAGATCAAGATGGAAGGTTACCAACATACTAGACATTTGTCTTGGATGATGACGATGAATCAGTATGTAACATTTTATTTAGTACTTACCTATCAATTTTTTTGTTTGAAATGTAGGAGACCTTACTGAGCTTGCCAGTTATGGAATCGCTAATGTTAAATGATGATTCGGTGTTTAGATTTTCCATTATTATTAATAGAAGATTATCAAGATTAGCACCGTCTAAGTCTTCCTTAAAATGATGTCTTAATCTTAACCACAACTTCCTAAATGCAAATTGTGAGCAAAAAGTTCAAGTTCATAACTAGACAAAAACAAGGTCAAATCAAGTCCTACATAGGAATGAAACATTAATTTATTGGCTTTTTATGTAAATTACAGTACTAAAACTGCCGTTTATATTTACTATCACTATGAGACATAAAAGGTTCCTTAGATCGTCGCAAACGCATGCACACACACATTGAAAAGACTGATGTACTCACACAGACGCAAGAACTCACACATGCGTAAGCGTTGATGAAAAATGACTCGCAAGCCATGTGGTAGTCCGTTGTCGAGTATTTTGACGAATTCCGAATAGATGATTGTGTGCGTCGCTCCAGCGTGGGCAGTTTAAGAGTTACATAAATTTTGACCAGAATTAATTTTCTTTCAAATTGTTTGGGATATGTGAAGTGAATGATTATGATGATAATAATTTTTTTTTGGATAGTATGAATTTTCTTTAAAATACTTGTAATTCGTATCTATATTAGGTACAAAAGTTCCCTAGTTTCACAGTACATGACACATAAGATGAAGGAAGGCTGGAATGGCTAAAATTATAATTTGATTCGGGGTCGAATCTGGGTAGAAAAAGAGTTAAGTATATTTTTAAAACAAACATAGATTTTAAGACATTCTGTAAGACTAATCTCACCTTAAGGTATTTATGTAAGTTATATTTTCATTGCTTACATGTTGAAGTTACCTACTTTTTTTAAACATTCATAACTTGCGTGCGTCTATAAATAACTGAAACATTTTTTTTCTCAGACTAATCTACATAGAAATAATTTATTATGCTGTTTACCTTTCATAATCAATCTTCTACATTTACTTTATTCAACACCATACATAAAAAAATACAAACGCAGTTATAGCAACAATGTACGTATTTGACATTGTTGCTATCACTGCGTTTGTATTTTTTTCCATAATTATTATTTCCTTCACGTTTGTACTCTGCGTTGGGATTAGTAGCACATACACATTTTGCCAGCAAGTTTCGGTCTATGATGTAATAGAGGGCGAATTACTGCCAAAACTGAACACAAATCTATGCCCTGGACTGCTGCTACTGATAAATTAATGAATGTTACTAGAAATGAAGGTATTCAAAGAAACAAATGCCTTTCTAACACTTTCCTCGCTTCTTTTAATTTTTCTCTCCCGTAGTGTTTGAAAGGGAAGTTAGAACAAAAACACTTTCTGGCATAAAATATTTATTGTTTACCAGTTTATAATAAAAATCTGACTATAGTAGATTCCAGATAAATGTGCAATAACGGTCATTGACCCACATACATTTATTGACTTTCTTAAAATCAAAAACAGAAATAAAGACTTAGAGCAGTCCTGAATCTACTTCTATCGTGATCCTTTATGTTCTTTAGTAATGTAAAATGGTTCATAATGTATTGTTCGGGTATCTACGAAGGGACATTAGGGAAAGGTCAATGTAATTTATTGCAAGTTTATCTGGCACAAAGTATAGTCCATTGCAAGTTCAATAACATTATGGGGCACGATCGTGCGATTGATTTCATTATATCTCGGTAGCCCGCAATGTAACGCAACTTACATTGCGGGAATATGTATTTGCTCTATCTAAACATAAATAAAAAAAAAATTAGTAAGCGCCTCGCTCAAAATGTTTAATTGTTATGTACTGATTGATTACTTAAGTGTGTTTTAACTATTAAATTTTAAGAAAGCCAAAAAAAATTATTGTTTTTATAAACTAGTTTTATAAAATTTTACCAAACTGTATCTAATTTAAGCTAGTAACATGTGGAAACTTAGTGGATTGTACAATTACTTATAGCATACTGTGTATCTAGTTATATAATATACATTGTACGATTGTTTGTTTCCCCAAACAAAATAAAATAAAATAAAACTTGAATGTGACCTTATTTGTTCATAAAATACGAGCTAAGAATAAACTGCCGAACCGGTCTGATTTCAAATTATATCATATTACATTATAAAATAATGTACTTAATGAAAGGTGTTGTACACTCGAAACGACAGAATGTATATTTAAATCGGGGTACCCATACCAAAACATAACCTTCCTTTCCGCAATCGGTCAAACTAGCAGGTGTACCCGCCACACTGACGCACTCCGGCGCCTCTATGACGCTGCTCACGCGCAGGCAAGGGACGGGGCGACGCGCGCGGGCGGGGGGAAGCAACCAAAACCTGATTTTCGGTCTAAACTGACCTTGTACCGACGCATATTACATCATAATATTTATAATGCCTTATTTTTATGGTGTGGCATTCAAATAGCAACGTTAGACAGAACTTCTAAGGTTGAATATTCTTTAAGTATTGTATGTGGTGTTTAAGACTTTTTGGGAATTTCTTAACGCTCTAACGCATAAGTACCCGACTGAGATTGCTACCTACACGCCAGGTTTTTCCGCATACTGCTTTCCGTGTTTCATTTAACACATTGTTGTTATTTTTCGTTTATTGCTGTCTTTAAACAATGATAGTTTGATTAGATTCTATTTTTGTACACTCATGATTTAAGAGAAGATAGATTTCTTTAAAAATATTTTTACAAAAAAATACAACCGACTTAATATTATAAACCTCAACTAACTTTTTGGAAGTCGGTGTTTCTCGTGTGGTTTCTTCGTTTTTTGACACCAACTTCCAAAATTAAAGTATTTTGTACTTAGTGGTTTTTATTTTGAAGTCGGTTGTACAAAAGATTTTTACTTTTCACTTTTTAGTGCCACCCCCCCAAAAATTCCAACCATTCATATCTATTGAAGTAGCTGTCTATCTCCAAAGTTCTTCATCAAATCTTAAAAAAAAAAATGGACCATTTTGGAAAGCTGAATACCAGTATTTTACGTGCAGCGACTGCCTACCAGACCTCCACAACCCATTAACTGGGTAACACGGTACTCCTCGGCAAGACTAGTGCCAATTTTTTTGGCTTTTAACAATCCGTAACGATTGCCAAAGATCTAAAAATTACAGCCGGGACCAACGGCTCAACGTGCTTTCCGAGGCACGGAGGAGTTTCAAAATGTTAAGATGTTCGCCCATCCATAGACCGACCTCGTCAAGCGAGGTGCTGTTATTATATAGCCACAAGCTCCTCAGTAGAGTAGAGTACTTACTATGACTAGTATATTGTCTACCAGCTTATGCTACCGGCTTCGCCATCGCAAAAGTCAAATTATTCCACGGGACCTTACGACCCGGGATACAAATCATTTCACGGTTAGTACGGTTTATACGCTTGTTAAATTTCGCCCGTATCCATTCATTTGTGGACTAACATTCACAATAATTATTATATTTGTCGGATAGTAGAAACCATTTAATGGGTTGTGGAGGTTTGATAGGCAGTCGCTGCACGTAAAATACTGGTATTCAGCTGAATCCGGTTTGAATGGGAGCCGTCCCCAATATAGTTGGGAAAAGGCTAGGCAGATGAGATGATAGTAGAAAGCAGGATGAAAGCCAAAAATAAGAAAATTAAATTTAAGTAATATCTTAATAGAAATTACACAAATATGTTATGTATGGCAAACTATTGAAAGAGATAGTGATAATGTATGTTAAATTGTCTATATTTAAACCTATTTAAAAAAATAAGTTCACTGTACTATCCAGTACGCAAGTACGTAGAATTTCGCGCCTATTTTTTGTCTGTCTCTGTTTATACAAGCATGTTCTCTTAGACTACTGAGCTGATTTTAATGAGACTACTAAAAGGATCTCACATTTTTTTTAAAGAGTGGACATAGGCCTGTGTCTAACAGTTGACGTCTTTCGGCTGATAAATATGATGATGAGGAATCCGTTTGCTACGAGAAGCAAGCATACGACTGATTTGTGTGGCGTTTCGACTGATACACAATGTGTTCCTTTTGTTATAACTCTAGGGTATTAATCAAACCATCGTAAAGAATGGAATAGAATACTTATTTTTCATACAAAATAATTCGACAAAATAGAGCACGTTAACCATAAAAGGACAATGTCGCATTTTTAACCTTAAGTAATCAATGAAAGAACTTATTTTTGCAATTACATTTAGGTAATAATAACTGCCGCACGGTAAAGCAACGCTTGCCGAGGTTGGTCTGTGGATGGGTGACCATCTAACATATCGAGATTCCTTCGTGCTTCGGAAAGCACGTTAAGCCGTTGGTCTTGGCTGTCATTTTGTAGATCTTTGGCAGTCGTTACGGATTTTTAGAAGCCAGTAAATTTGACAAGTCTTGTCAAGAAGTACCATGTTGCCTAGTTAATGGGTTGTGGAGGCAGCCGCTTCACGTAAAATACTGGTATTGAGCTGAATCCGCGTTGACTGGGAGCCAACCCCAATATAGTTGGGAAAAGGCTAGGCAGATGATGGTACTCTTAAATGATCATCTGCCTAGATGATGATTTAGGTAATAAAGGCTTGTTACACTGGTGACAAGTGTTAAATTATTTTAGGTAAGTTTGCTGCTATCCGCGTAACTACGCATTTCGGAACCCATGTTTCTAAGAAATTCGAAATTATTTTATTTTAAATTTTTTACCTTAAAATTATAGAATACTAGCTTCTACCAGCTGCGGCTTCGCCCGCGTTTATATCGGAAATAGCAAGGTTTCCTGATTTGTATTGTACATTTTTTACTCAAGAAACACCCACCCACCTAACCTGCACCTACCTTACACCTACCCTACACCTACCTTACACCGACCCTACACCTACCTTACACCTTACACCTACCCTACACCTACCTAACACCTACCCTACACCTACCCCATAGCTAGCCTTCACCTACCCTACACCTACTTTACACCTACCCTACACCAACTTTACACCTACCCTACACCTACATAATTATACCAGCCCAAAAATACTATGACATGTTTCTGGTCGCCTGGTACTTGATGTTTCTGGTCTCCTGGTACTTGTGAATCTGAAGTACTAAGGCAGCAGCGGCTCTGAGTTTCCACTTCCTCCGCAGTCTTCATTAATCCACGCCACTTACCGGGATAAAAAGTAGCCTATTTTTTATTCCAGGTTATGAACTACATGTGTGCCAAATTTCATCCAAATCCCTTCAGCCGTTTTTGCCTGATTGTTACACAAACATACAAACATACAAAAATACAAACATACAAACATTCACCTTTATAATATTAGTAGTAAGTAGTATATCAAAAAGGACACGTGTAATAATTATGATGATGAGGATGGTAAGATGTCTTTCTATAGCCTCGAAAACCATTTAATCCTATGTAAGGTTCGTAGATGCCAAGATATAGTTTGCAGCCAGACCTTAGTTTAGTAAATTATTTGTTGCATGGTAACGCTATAGGTCAATAATCTTTGTCTTATCGTGTCGATTGACTCGTTATTAGACTTTGTCCCATCACTTCCCGTGGGTGTCGTAAGAGGCGACTAAGGGACTCACCAGAGAATGGGCTGCAGCATTCTCTGTAGACATTTCTACAGCTGCACTGCGATCGCCAACCCGCCTGCCAAGCGTGGCGATTATGCAAACCCTTGCGGGAGGCCTATGTCCAACAGTGGACGTCTTTCAGCTGATATGATGAGTTTAATAGTAATTTTATGAGACGTATTCAGCTAGTTTTGTATATTGAAAGTTGATATTATATTATAGACATTTACTATCTCACACCACGTTCCGTTTCAAGGATAAGCCGACAAGTGTCAATGCTCGACATTAAACATTTTGCACTAAGGAAGTGTCATATTCAAACATGTTTAATTTTAATAATTTCAGTCGATCATTACATAATTATAGTTCAAACGACAGAATAATATAACCAGCATAGCTTGATATATCATGATGGCGCTGCTGGCTAAGACAAACGTCAAAAACGTGTCAAATTAAGTACAATTCCAATTAGTTCCGGAACCCGCCGCGTTTCAAGATGTAATGGTTTTCTCTCATAGCTAAAAACCGGTCTCAGGGTTATTTCCTATGTAAATTGCCGGTTTTTAATGCAATTATTACTGATATTAAAATTCAAAACTAGATATTTTATAAGATTTATTTCTTGTATCTATATGAATATTCATTGGTTTTTAATATGTGAAATCAAATGCTGTTTATGTCGCGTTTGAGATAACTGTTTTAATTTAAAGATCGAGAAGTTGTGACTGAGTGGTTTTAAAAGGTTAGGTGTAGTGATGGGCGGGAGCATGTTGAGTTTGATTCGTGGAGTATGTATTTATGATTCGGTACCTATCAGACTTTTGATTTAAGAATGCGGTGCGATGACATCATGGCTACGGCTATTCACTTAGGAATCTAGTCGTTTTTATTTTTGGATAACGAGAATTAGATTAGAACTGCCGTGCGATTCTGTAAACATATGTCGAAGTCAAGGCTTGGATGAAGTGATCGCGGAGTCAGTCGAGAGAAATATGTCGAACTGTCATTCCATCTTGAATCTCGATTACATAGATTGACAATCTGTGTATAAAGATGGAATGACAGTTCATTTCATTCCATATATTTGTACAAATATTTGTATGGCCTACAGATAGTTGATCTGGCTGGTTGGTTTAGCTGTCTGTGTATGTGAGTTTGTATGTTTGTAAACGCACCCTCGATACAGGAGAAATTTCGAGTGTGGGGCAACGTTTTTTGAAAAAAAACTTAGCTCTCACTCCTCCTGAGCTTCACGGTTAACAGAATCGACCGGCTGTTCTGTCTGATACGGCAACATCATAGATTGTTATACGAACAGTATGATGGAGCTACCCGAGCTGATTCCACCATCTCCCTTTCAAAACCGGTCTACCAGACCCTACCTACTGTAGGGTGCCATCTGCAATTGGTTGATAGAATTGGTAGATGAATAGGGACTGAACACATCTGCCTAGCCTTTTCCCAACTATATTGGGGTCGGCTTCGAGTCAAACCGGACTCAGCTGAATGCCAGTATTTTACGTGGAGCGGCTGCCTACCAGGCCTCCACAACCTATTAACTGGGTAACTACTGCCAAAGTACTACAAATTTAAATGACAGCCGGGACCTACGGCTTAACATGATTTCCGAGGCACGGAAGAGTCTCGGTATGTTATGATGGTTACCCATCGTTAGACTGACCTCGGTAAGATTTGCTTAACCTTGAAGATGGATCCGTGCGGATGTTATTATTTTGCCACGAGCTCCTCCTCCCCCTAGTGGAGGGGGAGCTAGTTACCAACTACTAGACTACCAAGCACATAATCAATAAATCTGCCTTCCCGTTTCCCAATATGTTTGCTTCGGCCTCCATCCATTTTTTACCTGGAGTGATCATCTGACCATCACAACCCAGTACCTGGGGAACATACCTTCTGACAACACTGGCGTTTGACTTCTTGACTTCTGACTGCCAGTTGCGAACATCGGACTGTGCGGTTGGGAGAGACATGCTCATTCAAAAGTCTGGCTGATGGTGGCGCATGTTGGATATTTTTTTTTTTATGGATGGGTAATCATCAAATGACCCCTTCCACTCTGGGTGGAGCGGGAGGGAGTGTCAGACTCTTACTGACTAAAACCCATCCCTGCTCCTCCTAGTGCCCTTTGCTTTTCAGGGCCGCGGTAACTCTTTCGAACATAATCCGCAACTTCCCTAATATCCCTTCGTAGATACCCGAACAATAAATTATGAACCGTTTTTCATTACTAGAGAACGTAAAGGATCAAGATAGAAGTCGATTCAGAACAGCTGTAAGTCTTTATTTCTGTTTTTGAAATTAAGAAAGTCAATAAATGTAGTGGGTCAATGACTGTTATTGCACATTTATCGGGTGTCTACCATAGATAATAAACACGGCTAAGCAACATAACGTTGCTTATTTTTCAATATGCAGACTAGTCACTGTATACTATGAGCAAAACGTTAGTTTGTCGTGGGAAAATCAAGCAGTCAATATTACTGGAACCCAATATGGAAATCCTGTGACAAACTAAGAAAAGTAATTAAATAAATAAAACGAATTGTCCGTAAATGTCAAAATAACGACTTTGATATCCGTGGCCAATTAAAAAAGTAACAGTTAATTAATTATTCGCTTAATTAATGAGTAATACGCGTTTTGTTTGGTTTTAACTTAGCGTGTGATTGTATTATTTATTGCAAAAGTAAATATTGAGGCAATAATGAGCATTAAAACAGTTTCGAGAAAAAAGGAAAAATATGGATAAAAATACCAAGGTTTGTTAATGGCTAGTAGTTTGATTTGTCATATTGGACATTATTTTTTAAGCGGATTATTGGCTTCCCGCAAATCCATCCAGATATTTCTTTCTCGAAGCAACCCTTGCAGTAAGCGTCTATGTCGTCTCGCCAGCGTTTCCTATGCTGGCTTCGGCGGCTATTGGCCATATTAGATATTAGGTACATAAAGATATTGCAAGAGAACCAAGGTTACCGACATAGACCGAAGGATCGCCAAACTGAAGTGGCAGTGGGCAGGGCACATTGCTCGCAGAACAGATGGTCGATGGGGCCAAAAAGTTCTCAAGTGGCGACGACGTACCGGAAGACGTTGGAAGGCCTCCCACTAGATGGACCGATGACCTGGTGGTGGGTCACGGGTAGCCGCTGGATGCGAGACGCACAGGACCGGTTGTTGTGGCGACACTTGCGGGATGCCTATGTCCAGCAGTGGAAGTCTTTCGGCTGATATGATGAAAAATATTGTGAAATAGCTAACTCGGGTAAGTATCAAACTGAATATGTGAGGTCTGAGATTACCACTAGGATTTTCAAGTGTTCCTTAACGGGTGAGTTGTACAACATAAACGAAATTATTCAAAAATAGTTCACCGCCAAAAAAAAACTTCACCATTAAGAATTAAACACCAATAAAAACATGTCAAATTAACACAACAAGTCCATTATTATCCATTCGATTTCATATTTACGACCTCATTAATAAAAAAATGGCTTCAACATTACGCGAATAAAAACTTTTTGCGAAACAAACCACAAAAAAGTATAACTTTCGTTTATCACACACGAGTCAAACCATAAAAACTTAATAAAAACCCATTCATTGTTCGTACCCAAACGTCTCGTGCCGCCATATTGTTCTACGTTCAAAAAAAGGCGCGAAAAAAACGTTTTATAGCAAAAGAACTGTGTTAGATAATGTTTTTTATTAATTTTTTTACGAAATTTCTGGGTCACTGTTATTCTATTCGTCCTTTAGTTTGTTTTGTGACTAAATGATATTTAAATTTAAACATGTGTGACTCATTTAACTGTTAACTGCAATATTTATTGACTTATAAACGATTTAATGACTAATAAAACATAGAATGGAATATTTGCGAGACTTTTGAGTATAGATATATATGTATTGAAGTTTTTTGTCTTTTCTTAAGACTTTGTATGAATGTTGTTTTTTCTTTATTTAAGTCGAGATTTTACGCTATCAATAAGAAGTTATTGATGTTATTTTTAAAACCGGCTTCGACTATTATTATTTTTTCTAGTATTTCCCCGGGTTTTGTTGATATGGATCCGCTTTGCTTGGAAAAAAACATTTGTGCACATAATATATTTTTGACCAAGGTCGAAGTTTAACTTAAAACTTAATTTGGGCCTATATTATTATTGAGAGGCGTGCGTTTGACCAATATCTCATGGTAAGCGGTAATGTGGTCGAGTATTGGATCACCGCATGAGCACCGCCAGGGCCACCGCCGTGTCCTCGTAGAGGCGATCGGCGGCGTCGACATCTGGCTTCAGGCTTTGGTTCAATCCTTGGTCCGGAGCAAAGGGCCATGGGAAGCAGCCACCTCCGTCTGCGAAGCAGTAATTCAAGCGAACGAGAAGGTGGGTCAAAGCTCACACCCCAGCCGCCACAATAGAAGCATCCGGGCATCCGGTGTTGCAAGGCGATGCCCGGCCACCAAAGGCATGAGCCTGCGGACGACTAGCGATGGGTAGCTCACCGTCCGATAAGTACCAGGCCTGGGTTGTCGGCGTGTTGAGTTCCACGCCCGACTCAAAAAGATGTCACCGTAAGTGACATCGCCTGCCAGGGTTGCGGAATTTGTTCGAAAGAGTCACCGCGGCCCTGAAACACAAAGGGCAATAGGAGGAACACGAATAGGTTTTAGTCTAGTAATAGTCAGAAATCAGTAAGTTGATGATTTTCCACCCTTAAAAAAAAACCTGAGATGAGAATTAATTTTCTTCGATTAAATACCTAAAATCGTGATAAACATATAAGTCTGAATTGAATGATAGGTACATAAATAAAATAATAAAAATAAAATCGTGAGAAGACAATTACAATTAATTCGTCCGACACCTTTTAATTTTTTTGTCTTAAACCATTTAAGCACGCTCTAATCTACGTAGGTACATTAGGATGCAAAGTGCCTGACAATTTAGTATTTTTTTATAAGTTTTACGAATCTGATGTTAAGATTTTCTTTGAAAATTTTAGGAAAAACTCTGTATTCGTTGCTAAAGCCAGTAAGTCTGATCAACTAGTCTAATAAAAGAGTATATTGTGTTACTACCTACATATACTAGGTGGTGTAGGCTTTCTCATCATCATACCAGCCGAAAGACGTCCACTGCTGGACATAGGTCTCCCTCAAATGGGGTAAAAGAATAGCATCACCATTCCATCACTTCCCGTGGGTGTCGTAAAAGGTGACTAAAGGACTCACCAGAGAATGGGCAGCAGCATTCTCTGTAGGTACATTGCAACAGCTACACTGCGATCGCCAACCCGCCTGCCAAGCGTGGGGATTATGGAAAACCCCCCTATTTGGGGGAGGCCTATGTCCAACAATGGACGTCTTTCGGCTGATATGATGATGATGATGATAATTTTATTACGTTACCCTATCAATGGTCCACATTCACAGTCTAGATATATCATTGCTTCAAAGCCAACAAGAAACCTATCACCGAAGTCGAGAATATTCGTTCCCAATGTTATATAAGGGCAAAACAACACAACCAAATATATAAAACGTGCAAATATCATACCTACCAGCATGAATTTAAGTCTTACATTATTTATTAATAGAAACACATAATATTTAAGACCGACATCAATATATTAGAATGATTATGCAAAAATATTCTGCTACTTAATTAGTTATTTATGATTTATTATGTATGTAACGATAATTTTGTGTTTATATCCTGAATATTGGTGGGTTAGGAAACCAAGATATTAGATTTAATTTTTAAGTCTAACACCCGCGACTTTGTGGAATAAATTACTTTGAGTAGCTCTTCAATGTTGTGTCTATCTCTTGTAACGAGTTATTTTACCTCGTCACATGTTTTATGGTTTTAGTCGATTTCCGAACGACAATAATCTAGTTTTGATGTAAGCTGTCGGCTGTCACTTTTGACATAAGCACTCTACGATTTTGATTTTGAAATGGCCGGTCGATAATTTTGAATCGCTCGCCAATATTTTCTGTAATCCGTAGTTATCTCGGATATTTTGGCCTAAATGAAAAGGCAATGATTTTCAAACGGACCTAGAACGATTTTGTGAGAAGGATTGACCTTAATTTTCGGTAAGTTTGAGTTCTTCAGGACATTGTAATGTCTGCGTCTCGTGATAGAATCTTATTAGACGAAATTGTTAATTTTCAGATTTTGATGGTTTTCGCTCGCATGCATACTATAGGATTGGCTGCGTATGCGCATCAAAATTTATTTAATCGAAGAAAACGGTAAGTTTTAGCCCAAACGCACGCTTACACGTGTTCGCATTTTAAATGACTTTTCTAAACGTTTTAATGTTTTGTTACAGCCCCCCTGTTGGCGTTTTTTTCTTTCTCCAGTTTTTTTTTTCTTTCTTCAAATTAGTTTTATTTTATTTCATTTTTGGATTTCAAATATCCGAAATTATTACTAATTTTTTTTGGAACACTACGGCAATCCGGCAATCATCTCTTCTACGGTTTCGTATATTAATTATTTTTAAAGCCAGCAATCTGGTAGGATTTTTATTTCTATTAAATCTTAACTCATTTAGTGCAAGATGCAATAATATCACAATCCTAATTAATGTATTAGTTTATTATAGTCATTAATTTAGGTTAACTTAAACCATATTATATTTTAGAATAAGGGTTTAAAAATTATAAAAGCTACGGGCCATTAAATAGAGAAAAGATAAAATAGTTGTTTTGATTTTCTTTGTTTAGCCTCCCACCGGCAGATTAAAAGTCTGACTCTTCCGATTACTTCTTTCCGGCAACCTTTTATTACTTTTGTACTGTGTGAATCTCCCTGGCGCCCGAGTTTAGTATCTTTTAATTTAATTTTTATTTTGGGAGCACACATAATTTACCTTATTGCTATAAAACGCACTAACTGGTGACATTTGTCGCTCTGCGAACAGGGACACTGAAGTAGCTTTTTTACTTTATTGTGATATTATTGCATCTAATTATTTTCTGGTATTGTTTACAGAATACATTGTTTCATTTCTGAATTTTACTATTGTTAATAATTGTTGTAAACAACTTAAATTATTTTGATATTTTTTGTAGACAATATTTTCTTACGAACAATATTGTTCTATTGTGTTTTGTTAACTTTTATTGTTACAGCACTTATCTCTTTACTCTTACAAAACAACATACTTGTATGGTAAGACAGTTTTCTTTTGTTTAAGTTCTCAACGGTGTAAAACTTAGTGCGGTGTAACTTTGTTTCATATTTAATTTAAGTGAACTTTAGTTTTACTTTTTAATCTACTTTAACTAAGAGATTTAAACTTGTTTTGTCAGTTATTATTGCATCTTTTCACTGCCAAACACTTAGATATTTTCATAAAAACAATTTTAAAAATTCAAATATTTTGCAATTTAAAGTTTTTTAGTTTTGCTTTTTTGCTCATTGATCTTCATTTTGCTTATTCATCATGGATAGGGAAGTTCAGTTTCCTCCGCCTCTAGCTGATAAAAATAACTTAGGATCTGATGGTGCATGTCATGTACAGTCCCTAATGCTATATGCTCATGTTGCTGACATGATTGATTTGACAGAAGTACAACATTCTTTTCATTTATTCCTTCGTTCGTCATAATGATGTGGGTTACACACTTTTCTTCAGCCTTTTTGCTTTGCTTCAATTTAATTGCCGTTTAAAATGATTTTATTGGCATCAACCAACTTAACATAAAAGTAAATGCATTTGCACGATTTACTGTAGCTTTTTGACAGTTTGCACGAAATTTTGTGGAAAATTTTAGTTTGCACGAAACCACGTGTTGTGCAAAAAGTCAACGATATTTTTTAGGTTATCTTCTTAAAATGCTTGTTGTTACGATATAGAACCTTTATAACTGTTTGATAGGGTTTTGGTTAGTATAATTAAACGTAACGTGTGTCCTATTTGCACACCTTTTGATCATATAGATTCTGTGGAATAATTTCTTGTTGTTGTTTGTTTCATATTTCAAATAGTTGGAGTCACATCTAAAATTTGTGATGTTTGTAACGTAAGTAAAACTCTAGTGAGTCAAAAAACTGTTTAGGTCTCATCGAGCCCCTGTTATTAATATATAACTGCGAGTGTCTCGCTGTTGAAAAAATCTTATTAAATGTCACAAACCTGATGATGTTACTAACTTGTAACAAAGACTTTTCAAATTGGTTAGATTATTTTAAGTCATTCTTCAAAATTTATAAATTCGCTACTGTTTTATTTGTTAAGTAAACATAACACTAGACCGTACCTATTTACGATTTTCCCTAGGTAACCATACTTTTTCCGGTTTTTTGGATAGTTGATCTAATAATTGTTTTGGATTAAATTAGTCATGAATAATTTACATCATTAATTTTTTTTATTAAATTAAATTATGTTTCTAGTGCTACCATTATATTTGTAGTAACTGTAATCGAGTTTTGAAAACAATAATTCCATTGGTTCATTCATTTTTTAAATTTGTCGTGGCAACACTTTCTTTCTTTTCTTTTTATATTACAATCATAGTTGAACTTACATAATTCTTTTGAAAGATTAAATTTGATCCCTCTTCAATAATAGTAACGGCATACAGGTAGAATCAAACCTTATGGCGGAAAACATTGCTGTTCAGCATAATGCGAAATTTACAGTCGCCATTAAGTTTGAATCGTCCCATACCTAAAACTTATTCTGGACATAAATATATTCTCTCGGTTGTTGATGTTTTCACTAAATACTGCTGGATTTTACCTATGATAAATGCTACTACTAGAGTAATAAATAAACTTGTTGAAAAAGAAATATTTCTAAAATTTGGTTGTCCCAAGATAATTGTTTGTGATAATGGTACACAATTTACTTCTAAACATTTCGTAGAATTTTTGAACGGTTTTAATATTAATAAAATATTTTATAACACTTTATACACACCTCAAAATAATCCTGTTGAGAGATATAACAAAACTGTTGAAACTTGAATAGCTTGTTTTGTTAAGGATGATCATAGAACTTGGTCTAAATATTTACCTCATGTTCAATTAGCTTTGAATAGTAGTGCTAATCTTGCTACAGATTTCACACCTAACTTTTTAATGTTTGGTAGGGAACTTATTTTTGATGGTTCTTTACATCGTTTAAGTAACTCAGTTGATAACTTGAGTGAACTGGAAGTTTCCAATAGAAGTCACTATGCTGATTCTCTTAATTCACTTAGTGATATTTTTGTTAAAGTTCAAACTCATTTATTAAAAGCTTATCAGCGTAATGCTCGCTATTATAATAAAAGTCGTAGAGTCATTTCTTTTGATGTGGGTGATGTTGTGTGGAGGAGGAGTTTCGTTCAATCTCACGCACCTACTTATTTTTCGGCAAAACTCGCTCCTAAGTTTATTAAATGTAAAATTATTGAAAAGATTTCTGATAACGTTTATATTCTGAAAGACCTTAATAAAGGTACTGCTGGTCGTTATCATGTTAAAGATATTATTAAATTTTAATTTGGTTTCCAAATGTTAGTCTTGATTTTGATGATTTTATTTGAAGGTCCCTTATGATAGTGTGATGTATGATGGGATGGATGATAGGTTTACAGGGATTTGAATGAGATAGTATGCTAGGTAACTTCATATAATTTTATTGAATTCAATTTCTTAACATTCTAAAATATTACTTAGGACATTTTAATAACCTTTTCCACCACACAAATACGTTTTACATATCAAAAGATCTTATATTTTTTTTTTTTATACAATCTTGCATACAATTTTTGAACATTCTTGTATACAATTTCTGTATAGGTACCTATTTTTATATACTTTAGGTATTGTTTTATTTGTATGTCTAGGATTTGCTTCTAACTTTATTGTGTTAGAATGCAAAATCTTTATTTCTTTTTAAGTTACGCGAATCATACAACTTCCCTTAGTAGAAATAGTATCGATTTTTGTGTTTCAGTTTTTTTTGCAGAATTGCTAGCTCTTGTTTTCAAGTTGGTTTTCTGTGCATTTGTACTCAAGGTATTTCAATACTTGTGGCCTTTTTCTCACTTGTAGAGATTTTCCTATTTTGTTTTACGGATCTCGGTATATTTTTTCCCTTGATTTCGTTGTTTTTTGCTACTGTGCCCGGTAGATTGGTGGAGTTGTGCCGATCGCAGTATGCAATATTTTGATTTGCTATTGTGTTCGGAAAGTTGGTGGAGTTGTGCCGATCACAATATGCAAATTTTTGCTATTGTACCCCGATATTTGGTGGATTTGCCACAGTATGCAATCTTTTTTTCGATACTGTGCCCCGATATTGGTGGACTTATTACAATATGCGTTTATTTTCGAAGGTGTTTGTGCTCGGGAAATTGGTGGTGTTATGCCGATCACAACATTCTTCTTTATATTTTTACATCCCTAGTGTTGTGAAGATTTAAAACTGTTACATACGGTTATTATTTGTTCTTGCTAGTCAGTGGCGATGGTGCCTAACTGTACTCATATAGACATTTTTTGGTTTATTCTTGTTAGACAGCGGCAATTGCGCCTAACTGTATTCAATTTAGTTTTTTTGTGTTGCTTTATACTTGTTAGTCGGTGGCGATGGTGCCTAACCGAACTCAAATTGGTATTTTTGTGGAGTTATATTTGTTAGTCGGTGGCGATGGTGCCTAACCGTACTGAAATTAGATTTTTGTTTGTAGCCTTATACACGTTGGTAACAACGATTGCGCTTTACTGTACTCACAGTATTTCTTGGATTTAACTTGTTAGTCAGTGGCGTAGGTGCCTAACTGCACTCATGTTGGTTCTTTTTGTATTGTAGGTCGGTTGTGCTTTTGGCTTGACTGTACTAATTGTTTTTTTATATGCATGTCGTTATACTCTAGCGACATTCATTGATTAATTTCATTCTGGTTTGTTGATTATAGACTTGGCGGATATTTTCCTTGCAGTCTTATTATCCTGATCTTTTCTAAACCTTTTTGGTTTACAGTTTTTGGAATTTATATTTCCTTGTTCTTTTTTTAAGTTTTTGCTTTTCTCTGTTGTTTTGGTAGCATAAAAGAAATTGCTTTCTTTTATTTTTTCGGGGAGGGATGTAATGTAACGAGTTATTTTACCTCGTCACATGTTTTATGGTTTTAGTCGATTTCCGAACGACAATAATCTAGTTTTGATGTAAGCTGTCGGCTGTCACTTTTGACATAAGCACTCTACGATTTTGATTTTGAAATGGCCGGTCGATAATTTTGAATCGCTCGCCAATATTTTCTGTAATCCGTAGTTATCTCGGATATTTTGGCCTAAATGAAAAGGCAATGATTTTCAAACGGACCTAGAACGATTTTGTGAGAAGGATTGACCTTAATTTTCGGTAAGTTTGAGTTCTTCAGGACATTGTAATGTCTGCGTCTCGTGATAGAATCTTATTAGACGAAATTGTTAATTTTCAGATTTTGATGGTTTTCGCTCGCATGCATACTATAGGATTGGCTGCGTATGCGCATCAAAATTTATTTAATCGAAGAAAACGGTAAGTTTTAGCCCAAACGCACGCTTACACGTGTTCGCATTTTAAATGACTTTTCTAAACGTTTTAATGTTTTGTTACAGCCCCCCTGTTGGCGTTTTTTTCTTTCTCCAGTTTTTTTTTTCTTTCTTCAAATTAGTTTTATTTTATTTCATTTTTGGATTTCAAATATCCGAAATTATTACTAATTTTTTTTGGAACACTACGGCAATCCGGCAATCATCTCTTCTACGGTTTCGTATATTAATTATTTTTAAAGCCAGCAATCTGGTAGGATTTTTATTTCTATTAAATCTTAACTCATTTAGTGCAAGATGCAATAATATCACAATCCTAATTAATGTATTAGTTTATTATAGTCATTAATTTAGGTTAACTTAAACCATATTATATTTTAGAATAAGGGTTTAAAAATTATAAAAGCTACGGGCCATTAAATAGAGAAAAGATAAAATAGTTGTTTTGATTTTCTTTGTTTAGCCTCCCACCGGCAGATTAAAAGTCTGACTCTTCCGATTACTTCTTTCCGGCAACCTTTTATTACTTTTGTACTGTGTGAATCTCCCTGGCGCCCGAGTTTAGTATCTTTTAATTTAATTTTTATTTTGGGAGCACACATAATTTACCTTATTGCTATAAAACGCACTAACTGGTGACACTCTATACTAAATTTCATCAAAATCGGTTCAGCGGTTTATGTGTGAAAACGTAACAAACTGTTAGACAGTTATTTGTGTATTTAATAAACTTATTATTATAGTAGGCGCCAGATAAACTTCCCCTAATATCCCTTCGTAGATACCCGAACAATAAATTATGAACCGTTTTTTATTACTAGAGAACGTAAAGGATCACGATCTAAGTCGATTCAGGACAGCGTTATTTAGCTCAGCTCAACTCATAGCCCAGCTCAGCAATCAGCATTCTCAGCTTAGTTCAACACAGTTCAGCTTTATTTTGTATCTATTTTTTTTGCGCGTTATTTCGAGCAGAATTAAAGAAGAAAAAGTTTTTTATTTTGATATTAAGAAAGTCAATAAATATATGTGGGTCCAGTGACCGTTATTGCACATTTATCTGTTGTCTACCATACCTTCTGCCTGCGTCATGTTCAAAAATCATCCCAATGGATCACCCTCCCAAGTTAAGAAGTAACTGAATCCGTTGTGCCGTTAAGTTGTGAACAGGTAGCAACAAGTCAGGCAGATGGAAGAACAGACTTTTTGTTTTTTTTTTAGGTATGACCACTAGCAAGTTAACACACTTGGGATATCAACTGCTTAACCGGACTAACCTGTGGTGGCCTCAAATGAATTTAAGGCCCCCAGCCAAGGCAACAAAACTAGCTACAAGCTAAAAACTACTGACCGCTCGCTAAGGGCATTCCCTGTGGAATACGACCTCGGCTTAGCTGCGTCAGTTAGGGACAGCAAGGGACAATCAGGCTGGGTCGTTTTGGAAGAACAGACTGTTATTTTTGGATTAATATATGTACTTACTTGCTTTTGCCCGCGGCTCCACCCGCGTGGATGTCGGTTATCACGTAAAAAAGTAGCCCCCTGGACTGTCACGACACCTAATTTAGCTGTGACGCCATTGTACAATATTATGTCCTTCTCCGGCCATATATCTGCCAAATTTCATATCGATCCGTTCTGCCATTTTAGTGTGTAAGCTTAACAGACAGACAGACAGAGTTACTTTCGCATTTGTAATATTAGTAGAGATTGTATGGATTTTATAAATCAAGTAAATATTTTAAGTCTTCATGGCCACTCAAGTGGCCATTAACTGGATGTATGCATATATCCTGCCTTTTAAAGGTACTCTCCCATAAAATTGCTCCACATTGCCCTTATGGTCCCGGTGACCATCTGACCACCTAATCTTGAATTTAATTTAGCAGCAGCCGATTAAGCACCATGTGTGAACAGGATGGGTCAAGCCATAGTTCCCCAGTTTTATTACTTTAACCTGTCCGGCCCCGGCGACACACCGGTGTGTCGCGAATTAATCGCGAATTTAATGTTTATTTATCTATTACATAAGATTTATTTTATATTAGGGAATTTTCACATGTTGGGCCTGACCGGTACATTTAGCATTAAAATTATTTTTATTCCTGAGGCCATAGACAATGTGCTATTCAATTATCGAATGCGACTGTCGAAATGCCAAAATGTAGGAATTTGATCACGTGACATTTTGATAGCATCTGTGGTCAATCCCATAGATTTTTGACGTATTGACAATCGCCTTAGCCACGCTTCCGTTCGCGTTGACAGAATCTCACTTGTCTCGAGCACCTGGTGAGCCGTCGACTTCGATCTTGCTGATGGTAAGCGGTGTTTGAGGCCCTGATGGAACGAGTAAACCTATTAGATGCCTGTTCACTCTTGTTTTGACGTACACTTCTTTATTAGTTTGAAGACACGGTTGGCGCAGTAGTTGAGCGAATGGCTGCTGCGCTGCGTGTCATGCCTAGAGATAGTTGTTCCTGGTTGGAATGACAGCCGCCATGGCTCACGCACAGTGGTCCAGCAGGACTAAGTGCAGAAACCATACCCAATAGATAAATAGATAGTTGTTTCGGGTCTGGCTGTTTGTGTATGTGAGTTTATATGTTTGTAAACGCACCCTGAACGCACCCACGATACAGGAGAAATTCCTTCCTAAAAATTTGTGTGGGGCAACGTTTTATAAAAACTATATAAGTATATATATATTATCTCATGGGCACCTCCTGTCTATAATGCCTAAGCTCGTAGGCATGCTCTGTTAATTAACGTTTGGGTTTCTACTACTCAAATTCGAATTAAATATCTGCTAATTAATTTGTTAAACTAATCATCTGGTTAATTTTTTTCTAAATAACGCTGTTCATTGGCCAATTTTTGTACTTAAAAGCGTTCCAATTCAAGTCCCTGTCAAAATTATTTGACAAAATATAGGGAAATTACTGGTATTTTTCAGTTTTTTTAATATTGATTGATAGGAACGCGTTGGACTACTATCTCACCCGATGGTAAGCGATAATGTGGTCGAAGAAACCTATTCACTTTTGACTTAAAGATTTCCAGGTTGCAGCTATCAGGAAACACAAACTCTGGCAGGGAATTCCACTCCTTACGTACGCGTACGATTAAAAATACAAGAATTGCAACAGCTTTCACACACTCCATCCGCTGTTTCTTTGGTGTTACTGATAGTAGCACCTTCTAAAGTGTTGTACAAGTATTCTGCCTACCCTGCTACACATAGCGTAATGTTCCAAACGAGTCGGAAAACATAACACGTCGCGTATGAATATGAATCAATGTTTTTGCCGGTCTAATCAGCGTGATTGACGTGGAGGCATTAGGCGTAATACGTGCTTCTATGTTAGCCGGCGCGTGGGCACCATGAGTTTAGATGTTCTTGGGATAGTATGTTCTAGTTATATAACACGCCGTGATTGATTCCATTTTAGTCGAGTTTACCGAGCTCACCGATTCGCAAAAGTTCTTGGAGTTTACCAAAGCCAAATAGAGCGCAGCTTTCTGGTCATCGAAGCGCGTTGGGTGGTTCGCCGTCGGAAAAAAAAACAGGCCCGGGTCGACGGCGCGTTGTGTTTCACGCGCGCCTCAGAGAGATGTCAATTTTGTTGAAAGAGTCACCGCGGCCCTGGAACGCAAAGGGCATTAGGAGGAACATGGATGGATTTGGGGGTGTCAGTAAGAGTCTGACACCCCTTTCCTCTCACCCCAGAGCAGAAGGAATCATTTGATGGTTTGCCATCCTAAAAAAGCATTCTGGTCATAAAAGAGCTTACGGAAAGCTGCGCTTAAAAATGGGAGTCATAGTCGTAGGAAAAGTCGGCTAAAATGGAAACGGGCGCGCCACGTCAGCTGCATGCCCAGTGACCGTTTGGCAATAAAATCCACAAACTGGGTGCCTGAGGATGTACGCCGTAGCCAAACTGGCAAAATGACTGAGAAAATACTTCACAGGACTTGGGGGAGACCTTGGCCTAGCAGCGGTATAGCATAGTTGGCATATAAAAATAAAACAAATCAATGGGGTTGATTTTTTTTTGCATTTTCCGGGTTTTAATATTTGGTGATTATATTTATGATATACAAGCGTAATGTTATTTTAATGCTATGTTCGTTTCGTAACGTACCTTAATAGCGTATGTCTCATAGTTGCAAATAGTATGGTCGCTCTATAAACACGTTTTTGGTTAAGACAGGGTCGAAGCTGACCTCTGGATCCTCGGAAAATAATTCTAAATAATACTCTTGAACATCAAGTATCTGTCATCATCAAACGCGGATTATTTTACACCGAAGCGTAAGGACTGAAAATTATTATTATCGTCTTCAATCTGAACTTACGATTAGTCCCGAACCCGAACTAAGAACAACTGTCAAATCGTGCTGTCATTCATTCTTTGTTCGGGTTAGGGACTAATTGTAAGTCCGTAGGTGATACGGAGTAGATAACGCTCGACACTAATGCCGAAACTACGGACTTCGGGCGTAGAGAGTAGAACCCCTGGGCAAAGATTCCCCTCCCTCTTTCCACTTTTGCGGATTTCGACGGCTGGGCCAAACACTTAAGTAGGAGTCCAGAACATTCTATCTATCTTTTTCTGAGTCCCATCGCGCTTTCGTTTCTTGACCTAACCACTGAACTCTGATTTTAAATCGGATTCTGAAATGTCCTATTTTGACTGGAACGTCAATGAAATAAGTGACAACTGAGCACGTTTGTCACGTCGCACTCGCGATATCCGTATTCTTGTGCATCCAGCTTCGCAACCACATTGTATAATAAATTTATGCCATTCTCGTATCATTTCTCGAGAAGATTTTTTTTTGTTTTTAAGTTAATCTGGTTTTTTAAATTTCAGAGTTTATGTTGTGACATTATCACTTTTTTTGCTCTAGTAAATTAGCTATGAAACTAAATATCAAGATACATTCTGAATGCCCAGCCAAGTGTCTAGTTAAAAAAAAAAATGCGCATAACGTAGATGTTAAAATATTATTCCATCATTAAAATTGTTTGTTACGTTCCGGTGTGATAGACAGCCAACACAAAGTACCTACCTAACATTTCCATAAGTTAAAACTCACAGCATTTAAATCATAAGAGTCATAATTCAGGATCCATTTTTATGACATCATCGCATAATATACACATTAATTATATAACGTAGAACCGAGTTATATAGGTAAGTATTCGATAGTAATAAGCGTGAAATAATTTGAGGTTGCCGATGGTTATATTCTTCCTGGCTACGCAAGGTTTCCTGATTATGTCTCCTTTTAGTATCAGTACAGGAATAATAAGCCACTTGACCTAATTTGCCTGTGAAATAGGTTCTGGCATTCTGCCGAATTCGGTTTCAGTATGAGAATAGTCTACTGAAATGATCTTCTGCCTAACCTTTAGCTATAGACAGAAGACCAAGGAATCCCTGGATGAACTATAATTCATCTTTAATACACTACATAAACCCACCTGCACACAAATTACGTCACTGACTGATTGTGTGCCAATTATTACGTTATAATTAAAATGTTCCTTTAAGAGAAACATTTGAAGTAGCAAACGCCGTACATCTTCTACATCATCATGGGAAACGTCTAGTGTCTGATCTCCTGTCAAATCTTTGATCGTGTGAGAGCCATGGAAGCTGATGGATACAAAAACTTGTCATAAGCCTCCAGTATCCTGCAGTGGACTCTTTCAGCTGAGACGATGATGATGATTGAAATAGTTCTTGTTTATTGGTTCAACCAATCACATACAAGTCAAAACATTTCATTTGGCAGCTGCATTACTGATTGAGCTGCACGATATTTCATATCAAGATTTGAACTAGACTTTAAAATTATAATTTCATAGTTACCTACTGAGTTGCTAGCTGATGTAGGAGCTACATAGATAAAATCTTTTGAACTAGGTTTTCTGCAACGGAAATTGAAGTCTAGCGTCATTAGTCTCGTCTAGACGCGGGTCAGACTAAAATCAGTGTTGCACCTAGATTTGGAGCTCGTTGATTAGGTTCCAACTTGATTAAAATAAATAATAATGTAAAATAATATATATTATTTTATTGAAATTTGATTTCATCCTGACTATATCTCCTCCAATGGCAATGGAGAGGGCAATGCTCGGAGTTTCCTTGCGTGATCGAATCAGGAATGATAATATCCGCAAGAGAACCAAGGTTACCGACATAGCCCGAAGGATCGCCAAATTGAAGTGGCAGTGGGCAGGGCACATTGCTCGCAGAACAGATGGTCGATGGGGCCGAAAAGTTTTGGAGTGGCGACCGCGTACCGGAAGACGCAGCGTTGGAAGGCCTCCCACAGGGTGGACCGATGACCTGGTGAGGGTCGCGGGTAACCGATGGATGCGAGACGCACAGAACCGGTTGTTGTGGCGACACTTGGGGGAGGCCTATGTCCAGCAGTGGACGTCTTTCGGCTGATATGATGATGATGATGACGATATCTCCTCCTCCTCGCATCATATTCCACATTGCTGAGTGGACAATTTCTGCTTTACAATGTTTCTTCACCAGTGTTGTCCTTGGCATCATGGAACGCATCATGCAGTTTGATGTTGACTATGTTTTCATCTTGACTATGTCTAGAATAAAGCATAAAAATTCTCATGGTTTAGGGGTCTTATCACTCATTCAGTTATTCCTTGTTACCTGGGTACTGTAGTTATTAGGCCTTTTGATGTACGTCTTGGAATGATCCATCGCCATCATTGGCAACTCGGATCCATCCACTGCTAATTATATAGGCCTCTTTAATTTTTATTATTTACTAGCTGCCGCTCGCGGTTCCGCCCGCGTGTTATCGAAAAATAAAAAGTATCATGTAGAATTTCAAACTATAATCTACCTCTGTGCCAAATTTCATCAAGATTCATTCAGTAGTTTTCGCGTGAAAGAGTAACAAACATCCATAAAACTAAAAAAACAAACGATCTTTCGGGTTAATAAGGATTTAATTTCAGACAACATAGTCCACACACACAACAACAACAAAATACTTAAACGATGATAGTAACAAAAACAGCTTAAACCCTATTTAAATACTACAAGAGACATTGTTTTCTTGATGAGATGTCTCATTAATATGGGGCTCTCATCAAACTTTTCCACAATCACTTTCAGGAGGCTGTTGCTGATGCTACACAATCTGACGAGAAGAGATGCTCCCTTCTTTCGCACGACAGCTCAGAAGCTGTCGACTCTAGCTTGAGCAAACATCCGTGTTGCGCTGCAATAATGTGGCAGCCTCATCAGCGCCCTGAAAGCGTTTACCGTTGTTATACTGGTATTTGATTTTATGTGCCAGTTTTCCCTAGTATTCATGAGTCTCAACTCTCTTTAAATATCTCACCATGATAACTTGCCAACCGTCAAAGCTGGAGTGAACGGTCAATTTATAGCTTCTGAGTGAGACTTCAAACCTAAGTTTGATAAAAACATTTAATCTGAATAGATTAGCTGGTCTTAACAGTCTGGTAATCCATCACTTCCCGTGGGTGTCGTAAGAGGCGACTAAGGGACTCACTAGAGAATGGGCAGCAGCATTCTCTGTAGGTACATTGCTACAGCTACACTGCGATCGTCAACCCACCTGCCAAGCGTGGCGATTATGGCAAATCCCCTTCTATTTGGGGGATGCCTATGTCCAGCAGTGGACGTCTTTCGGCTGATAAGATGATGATGAGATTAGCTGGTCTTACCCGCGATCTTCTGAAATTCATCCGCCGCTGATTTCTGCTGACTCCATAACGATAATCCAATCTCACATAAAGCCAGAAATAATTGACATATTATCACTTAGTAACGAATTTATTACTTTTCAACCAGTATTAGATTTAACCTTGATTTTTTTGCGTCAAATCGAGGCGGCGAATTACTGTGTCGAACACTCAGAATCTATACATCGAAATTATTATAAATTGATTTTTATCTGCTGGTAGTAAGCAAAAAACAGCCATGTTTGAATATTATGTAATGGTTGGTAGTTCCGTCTATTTTTAGCTTCGCGCCCTTTTTGGGTGTTTTTTTTATGTTGATTAACATGGAAAGTGGTAGAAGAAAAGTCTTTAGACATTACAAGCGATTACGTATCTTGAATAACTATAATTTATTGATGACACCAAAATGCTGATGAATAAGTGTTTTTAGGAACTGCTTAATTTAATTCCAATAAGCCCGTTCCATCATCGGACCACAAGACGTACGGCGATGCGCATCGCCATGGTAAACATCCCATTCACACGCACAAAACGTTTGGGAACGTACAGCAGTGCGATTCTGTGAACATGTCGAAGTGAACACTTGGGCGGGACGCACGACGGGTGAGTTGTCAAACCATACAAATAAGATGGAATGACAGCTCAGTTGTCGTTCACTCCGCCTAGGTGAATACCGTGAGATGTGGACAGAATCGACCGGCTGTGAACATGTCGAAGTGAACACTTGGGCGGGACGCACGACGGGTGAGTTGTCAAACCATACAAATAAGATGGAATGACAGCTCAGTTGTCGTTCACTCCGCCTAGGTGAACACCGTGAGATGTCGACAGAATCGACCGGAGTGAAATTACTGGCCAGAGTCTATGTTTCCTGATAGCTACAACCTAGGAGTCTTTCAAGTCCAGGGTCAATAGGTTACTTCTAGGTAAACGTGATCAGTCTTCGACCATATCATTACCATCAGGTGAAATAGTGGTCAAACACGTGCCTAACAAGAAAAAAAAATATTGTCGTTTTTCGTTATTTGCATCGCTGTCGCCAAATTACAGTGATTGAATGAACGAATGAATGAATGAAACGATTTATTCCAATTGAACCCTAAATATTTGTTAGAAGTGTCTAGCTAAGCTGAGCTAAAGACATTGGAAGATTAATTAAACGTAATGAATTTATCTTTTGCTGGCAATTTTGAGGTTTCAATACATGAAATAATATGATAGATGTCTAAACTGCACTCTGCACCTACTTCTTTTAAGGAAGCGTAAAATTTGTTTTTTTTTTATGAATAGAGATTATGATTAACAAGCACTAATCAAATCCAATTATTTTGGGTTTTTCCAAAAAGTTTGTGCCACAAATAAGTGCTTTTGTGTTCTTTAAAAATCTTTTACGCTATCGTTATATTTAAGATTAATGATGTCTAAATGAAAAAATATTATTCGTGTACCTACTTGAGGTTTTGAATTAGGACGCACCCAGTTATTCTGGAAGCCGAGCCTAATATAGTTGGGAAAAGGCTAGGCAGATGGAGATGATGATGTCTAGGTGCGGAACCTGAAACCTATTGCGGCATTGCCTTAGGACGCAAACAAGGTCACGTCAGTGTCCATATAATAGCTATCAATTAAAATATGGTCCAAATTTAACGAATTATAATTTAAATGTTTTACCACCGATATCCTTCAAATAATGTTTACTATCAACACTAAAGAAACTAATTAAAATTCGTTCAACTAATAAACTTTAAAGTCCAGATTGAACTGATTAACGTTTTTATGAGCTTATTTCCAAAAACTATTGCTTTTCTCAAAGCGGCCATTTTGAAATAATACCATGCGCGAGAGTCAATAGAGTGTGTCGAGTTACAGCTCCCATATTTTGTAACGTTAGATTAGTGTGGATGCGGTTCCGTATTTTTTAATAATTAAGTTTTTTTTGTGAAAGCTTTTCATAACACTCTTGATGATAAAATTTTATTTAATTAAGTGCGCTGTATCATGTAGCCCTTTACCAGGTTTCTGAATTAAATCAAAAACGCATAAAAAAAATCAAATGAAAATCAAGTGATGGGATTGGCTATTTAACTTATCACGCGCGTTTGACAATCAGTATCATTATTTTTTTTATCACAATTTAAAAAAAATACAACCTAGAAGAAAAAAAAATACTGGCCAACCCGCAAATGAACCCTGATAATAACCCACAAACCTCAAAAACCAAGAAATTACCTACTAAGATGCATTTATGCAAAGGCCAGTAGTTTCGTGAATTCCGCAAAGATATAGGAAAAGAAACGTTGCCTTGACAAACTGTTCTAGATAACGAATACAGTGAACCATGACGACTTATAGAAGGTTGCTTATTATCTGAACCATTTGCGGCTATCTGATAAAAAATGTGACACTTTTTTGGTAAGATTAGTGAAGAAAATACTGTTGATTGGTTTGTTTGAAGATATTTCTTGAATGTTAATTGCAAGGTGCTGGCAATTTTCTTTGCATGTAGGGCCATTTTTGTTAGCTGAATTATAATGATGATTTATTTTGGCATACGAAAAAACTTAAACTTTTGTCTGATAGTGTCAATGAACTTGTAATAATTTTCGAAAAAAAAACCTTTGGTGAAAGTTGGTCGCTTGTCAAACTCTTCTTCTGGCAGGTGGCAATTAATCCACCTGATCAGACTTAATGATCATTTCACAGTTTAATCAACTTTTAACCCACTAACTGAAAACCAAACTTGTATTATGTAGTGCAATGGAATCAACTCAATGCATTACATGTCCAAGATTATTAGACGTGATATTTTTTGTTTCTATGTATGTATGTACAAAAATATATTATAAATAACCCACTTTTTTCTAATTGCTTTCAGTTTTGATAATTACTTTGCGTAGTTTTTGAAGAGCAAAAACTTTACATAAGCTGCTTAAGTAGAAATAAATTTTGAAAAAAGTGGTCTGATATTAATAGTCGTGCCTTTTTTTTCAAAATATATTGAGATCGAAGATCGTATCGTGGTTCTGTAAAAAAACTAGTGACAGATAGGTAGCTGTGGTTGCACTTTAAAAAGTAGCTGTAAGTGAACCCATAACATTACCTATTCAAGCAGGACAAGGAATATTTTATTAGTTTCTAATTAATTCAAAAAAAATCTCGTATTTTTTTTTCATGTCTTAAATCTCAACTAAAAAAATAGTTTCCATCTGTGTTTTGTTTTTACTCTATAGGTAGGTATCTATGTTTAAGAAAGTACCCATGAATTTTTTTGAAGGCAAATTATAGATGAGTGCATTTTTTGCCTTTGGACAAGCCAATGAACCTGACCTGACCACAGTCACTAGAAATTTTTTGGAAGTCTGGTCAGTCGGTGAAATAACTGATTGTGAGTACACTAATTTCATACGACTTTTTGCGTTTAGTAAAGCGTTTGCATAAGTCTAGATTTTTTCAAAATTGTCTCGGGACAATCCAAGAAGAAAATAAAAATAAGCTTTTATCTGCATATTAAAATCTTGCTAGAGTACTTTTTGTACTGCATTTTATTTGGCCTGTATGATGAAGTGTTTTTGCGTACATATTTTTGCACACGTACTAACACACACATTAACTAACACTTTTTTAATTTTGATGACCGAATCTTGTAAGATTTTGAACATGCTTCAATTTTAATAAATCATTTTTTTTTTCATTTCTGTTATTCTATACTAGTTTAAAAAAACTGCAGGTAATACGATTTTTTATTTGTAAAAAGGATAAAATCTAAAAATAATTAGAGCACTTTCAAATTAAACGAAAATAAAATACAAGTTTAATTTTCGCTCCAAATAGTTTGTTACTTTTTTTTTTAAAGGCATGTCCACATTAATCAACAGCCATCGATAAATGAAATATAAGTGACACGTTTTGTCTAGGCAAGTGTTGTGCACATGTTGTCTAAATGCCGTCGTAATGTGTTTAATTATTATGTTGGTATTACTGTACAAGGAGGTAGGGTGGTAACCTGTCATAAATTGATTTTAGAATGTACGTTCAAAACTGTCAGTAGCTTTGGGAGTGTAGTTTGAATTCATTTATTTTCTAGCAACAGCCAGCGTCTTCGGCTGCGTTAAGGTACCAGAAAGAAGTTTTTTTTGGAATGTGAATGGCACTCTATGCCCCAATGTAGTTCATGGTATTTTTGTGAACCAAACTTAATCCAAATTTATTAAGGCGTTTGAAGCGTCATTTAGTATTACTCTGTTTTTTTTGGATGTTTAGATATAATGCTACATTTGATTATTATGAAATTCAGAGTACCTATTAATAAGATTTATTTATAGTTCCGCGGCGACTCATCATCATCATTACGGCCGAAAGCGGCCACTGCTGGACATAGGCCTCCCTCAAATGGGGGGAGGGGGGTTTGCCATAATTGTCACGCTTGGCAGGCGGGTTGGCGATCGCAGTGCCTCTGTCAGTTCATCACGATCTACTCCAATCCCTCAGCGATATGCACTCCAAGCAAAGAGAAACCATAAAACCTAAAATTTACTTAACTACTGATAAATAGTGTGAACAGGTTATCTGTCGAATTTTGGAACGTCTGCTTTGTAGCCATTAAATTTTTGTTGTTTCTTCCTTTACGTTATTGCCCGCTTTCTCATTCATATCCTAAATTCCTTTATGCATCAGATATAAAACAAATATTATTGACAATCTTGTGGAACCCAAACGTGGTCGCTCACAATGGGCCTCATGAGAAGGCTTGAAGTCACCCAAAGGGCAATGGAGAGGGCAATGCTCGAAGTTTCCTTGCGTGATTGAATCAGGAATGATGATATCTGCAAGAGAACGAAGGTTACCGACATAGCCCGAAAGATCGCCAAACTGAAGTGGCAGTGGGCAGGGCGCATTGCTCGCAGAACAGATAGTCGATGGGGCCGAAAAGTTCTGGAGTGGCGACCGCGTTCCGGAAAACGCAGCGTTGGAAGGCCTCCGACAAGGTGGACTGATGACCTGGTGAGGGGCACAGGTAGCCGATGGATGCGAGACGCACAGGGCCGGTTGTTGTGGCGACACTTGGGGGAGGCCTATGTCCAGCAGTGGACGTCTTTCGGCTGATATGATGATGATGACAATCCTAGACAAGACACTGTAGCCTATTTTCACTATCACTTCACGACACCTATACAAATGTCAAGTCTATAAAATGAGCCAAAACATTTAGGTGTCGCCCAGTACTAAATAAAAACGATCATCCAACTTGTTTTATGTTAAGTAGACTTCCATCACTCACTATATTTGCCTCCTCCTTTCAAGAACAAACTCAAGCAAACCCCAGACACCTCACTAGTGTAACATGATCAATCACTTCAATACCCGCTCACGTTATGTTGATATGTTCCGGCATCGTAGGAGATACTTCAAATTAGAGGTCGTGGTGTGTATGTACTTGGTTTTAATAATATGTATTTGTATATGCTTCGAATGAGGTTCTTGGTGCAAAGATACGGAAATATATGGCTTATTCTGGGTCGTCTGTGCAACCGGCCTTGTTTTCTAGCTAAACTTTTATGTTTTAATTACCATGAACTATGGCAGACCTTTGTCCGTATGGTGTCGGACGTAAAAGAATAGCACCATCCCAGCACTCATCCCATAGGTGTCGTAAGAGCAGCAGCATTCTCTGTAGGTACATTGCTACAGCTACACTGCGATCGCTAACCCGCCTGCAAAGCGTGGTGATTATGGCAAACCCCGCCATTTGGGGGAGGCCTATGTCCAGCAGTGGACATCTTTCTTCTGATATGATGATGATGGTGGTAGAAATGGTTTTGGTTGTTTTTATTGGGACAAACAATCCCTTCTGTTTCTAACCACTGCAACTCCTGCAAGCCAGAATTAGCCGTGGCAACCGTTAGGCAAGCACCTAGTCAATTAAACTCAATGAATTTCGAAGAAACGAATAATTTCGTTGCTTGACCAAACAGCTGAATATTAAGAAAAATAGAAGTTTCCCGGACGACCACCAAAATACATTAACATTGATTGATCGTGATAGATTTTTGTCATTTGCACCTGTACACACAAGCAACTTTCATTACAACCCCGAAAATAATCTTGATTACATTAATAACTAACAAACAGAATATACAAAGCAAAAAACCTTTCAAAAAATCTTTCTCACCGGATCTCAAAAGCCGTATCGCCGCCTCCTCCCCACGGATTAAAAAAAATCTTAAAAAAAAACAATCCCGCAACACCTGTTGCGCCTACGCATCCGTTGCTAAGCGACTGCGCCATATTGGTAATATGGCGGCGTTGCCATCTGTCAAAAATTTACATTTAGAATTTAATTAGCGCAAGGTAAAGATTTTCTTCTGGTTGCCATGGTCTGTTACAAATCACGCCTGTATTCCCCTAAGCGGACGAAATGTAGCTCTCTACAGGGTAGACTAAATCCGAAACTATCTATCTAACTAACTATATAAGGAATATCGAAAAACACTGAAACTCTGAAAAATATTAGTTATGGTTTCGGTAGGTACGTATAGTCAGAAATTTAAAACGCAATTTGTTAAAAATTAGCACTTTCCTGTAGTTTGCCATGTGTTATTTTATTATTTCCAGAATTTAAGATTTACAAACGAAACTTTAGGATGATTTAATAATAACACAGGTGTGTTTTCAAATTCTGTCAGTTCGATTCCTGGCTAGGAATATTGATTTTTTAAAATCCGATGATGCAGTTCTAGTTTTCAACTAAATCGGGCTCGATCTCCTCATAGTTCCGGGTTTAAATTTCGCCAGTTATTTTTATGTTCTATGGAACAGGGGGCGAACCTTTTTCTATTAATTATTGATGAATAACCCAATAATACTTTACTCTACCTGAAAATCGAACCCAGGAATTTCTTGCTCGGCAGTAGCGCATGCAACAATAAGATCAACAAAGCAGTCTAATAATTTCAAAACGTTTTGTATACAGTATAGGAATATAAACAAAACGTTTTGGGTACAGTTTCATTGTGCATACAGGTAAGCAGTGGAATTACCTGCTCGGTGACCTGATAGCTATACCCAGAGGTTTTTTTTTTTATTTATGAATGAGCTAGCTCTTGACCTCGATCACGCCTGATGGAAAGCGATAGATGAGGTCCATGATGAAGCGAGCGTGCCCAGAAGATGCCTTGAGGCACTGGTACTCCCACGCGTCGACGAAACACAGCAGGCTGCTTGACGCATAACTCCGGTGGGAGGGTGGTCGCGAACCAGGCGGGCGTTAGCCCAACCACCGCAAGGGAAGGATTAGCCAGTCTTATAAGGTGTTAGGTGAGACTGTCCCGGATGCGCCGAGCGCTCGGTTCAGTTGAGTGTCAGATGGAACAAATTGCGCTACACGAGGAGGCTCCTTCATGCATCCTAAAAATGCCATGTTCTTTAAATCAAGTGTGAATACATAACTCTAGGCAAGCGTGCTCCATCTTCGACCACATCATCGCTTACCATCAGTTGATATAGTGGTCGCGAACTAGAGCCTGTTAATATTTAAAAAATAACAAAAGATAATAAGAATACTTTTATTTACTTTAATGCCACGCTTACTGCACATAACAATGAAGCAGTCAAAAACAAAAGAGAAATAGCTTACATAATGTAGATATTTATGCTAATTTGTGTGTAGGAACTAAAACACACTTAATTAAAATCAGTAGGAAATTCATTACTCACCAGTTTTGCGAGCGAGGTTTAACACCACACTTGCTCTCTATCGAGTTTCTTGTCCGTTCTTCTCCATAAGAATCTACTTTTTGCGAATAGACAACTAGAGTCAATGTTATATTTTATTTTCTAACGTTCAAAAGTGTCTTTTAATGGTTTAGTTGAAATAAAATAATTGACTTTGACTATATGTTAGTGATTTTGGTTTCGTGAAAATTTTAAACTTCCTCTAGCATTGTGTAGAGTTTTTCGAACTTCATCAGGCCATCAGTCCATCTTGCGGGAAGCTTGCCAAAACTGCTGGATTGTTCGACGAGGCGTTTGGGAGAGCCCGGTATCCAGCCTAAACCTAAGTCAAACTTAAGTTTCTTCATGATATTCACAGTCTATCACATACAGAATAAAAAAAAATATTTGGCTTTAATTTTGCTGACTTTCGAGTGAAGATAGCCTTTGACACGCGTATTGAAAAACTATGTCATCTTTTCACTAACAAAAACACACAAGTACACAATATACATGTTTCATCCTAAATAAAACATTATTTAGCATATTAATAGCCAATCCGAAGCCTTCCGCGACCTAACACAACAATATTGCCACAAAAAAGAGCACAAAAAAGAATTTTAAATTCATGCACGTGCTAAGAAAAAGTCGATTCTCGATTTGCAAAAACATTATTCATTGTGTTTTGTTTTTTCGCTTCTTTTTGCTCCTGTTTTTGAATAAAAAAAGGACTTTCGGATCCCCCGGAACCCGTTAGGTGTTTTTGCCCTACGCTCTGTTCTTTTTATAGTGCATTTGATTCTGATTGCATAACGAACGGTCAGTGGTCTGTGTTTTTTCGATGGACGCTTACTTGGGTGTTCACCCTACGGTATTTCTGTGACGTAGGTTAGGGTTTTAAGGTTTTGAGCTAACTCTTTATTTATTTAGTGACAGTGACTAGTACTTGTCCATCACTGATAGCATGTCTGTTTTTGTCAGATTTAGTTATCAGTTGCCTCAGCTCTGAAGGAAGGAACTCTAGATTTAACGCAAACTAAATTACGGCACGATTTAAGGGCTTGTACTCCTTGCCATCATTTGATGAGCACATAAAATACTTAGGTTTAAATGTTTATTTTTCCACCTTGGTTTACCTTTAAACGTGATTTTCATAAAATCTTTGAAATGAAAACCCAGCAAAAAGGGAATATTAAAGTTCAAGTAGAATGGTGTTTTATTTATTACTTATTATTTTCTCATTTTATTTCCAAAGCAGTCTAAACACTGAAAATATTAGGTATTATTTTAACTTCTAAAATAAATAATTTTATAATTGATTTAAATAAAATACCACACAATACAGCGTCCAGTGGTTATAAAAATTATTTAAATTATAAGTATAAATTCAAATCGCAATAAGAGTTTTAAACTTATTGCTCATTGTTAAACAGAGTAATTAATATGTCAGAATTAGGTATGTCAGCAAAATGTTAAAATAATATCAAAAATAATGATATTAAGGCCTTGAATATTATTTAAAGGTTATTATTTTGTCATTCTTAATAGTAATAACATAAAACTGGCTGGGTCTGGTTACTGGCCATCTAATATATTTTTTATTTTGTCTTTTAAATTGTTCGAGTATGGACTTAGTAGAGCCACCGTGGCCCAGGAACGCGAATGGCATAAAGAGGATGATTTTTCATCCATAAAAAGGCCTGAATTTAAAGTTTTCCTCTTGTAATCTAACACACCACGATACTGGTTAATATTCTATTAATATTCTGTATAACATTTATTTTTTGAAAAGTGCTAACAAAAGCTAAATTACCTGTTTAAAATAAATGATTAATGTATCTTTTCAAAAATACAAATTTCTTATTTTAATTGGCGTCATAAAAATAATTATGTTTAGTCGATTTATACACCTCTATAATTTATTAACATTTCAGACCAAGTGCTAAAACGTTAGCTGGTATTGTAGCAAAAAATGTATTGATTATATTCTTTAGGATTTATTACGTTGAGCTTCTGTTTCGATCAAAGGCGATAATCATATAATCTTAATAACATTTAATTAACAATTTGGTTATTCGGTGTGAAGCAGAAAGAGTGCATGAAAGTACTTACCTAACTGTTCTCAAATAAGAAAAGTAATTCGAATTTAGAATGATGAATGAAAAGGTAGGATACCAAAGCTTTCACCAAAATTGTATCTATGCTAAAATCACTCCAGAGGCCCTAGACAATGTGCCATTCAATTAGCGAATGCGACTGTCGAAATGCCAAAATGTAGGAATTTGATCACGTGACATTTCAATGGCATCTGTCAATCCCATACATTTTTGACGTATTGACAATCGCCTTCGCCACGCTACCGCTGACAGAATGTCACTTATCTGGAGCCCCAGGTCTTGTCTTGGTAAGCTTAGGAAAGCTTACTGACTTACGAATTTTACATAATTTATATTTATCACACAAAAATTCAGAGGATAAATCGGGCCATAGTGTTATATCTTTAATTTAGGTAAGTACATGATTGTACCCAATGATACTGACGTTATTCTTTGAATTTAAAATCTACAATAGACCCGATCACTTTTAAACATTACATTCTTTAAGTCTCTTACCACAAAACCCCCCAATTGTAATACACCAAAAGCTAGTCAAAATCATTTCAAAACGTCCCGGATGAGAACACAGAAAACAGCATGTGTTTCAAAAAATTTCGCCTCATAGTCGCCACATTGTTCCAGTGATAAATCTGTTGCACTTGTGTGCGAGTAATCTGATACTATCGTGCGACTTGTGCGGGTGTGTGTGTGGGAGTCTATGCGCGCACGCAGCACGCTGAGATGTTGTATTGTTGCATGCTTCATTCCCACCCCCGCTACGTTGATGGGGGTTGGTTGATACTTTTTGCTAAGATTTATTTTAAATTATTTGTAGGGTATTTGGTTTTATAGGCAGTAGACAGTAGTTGTAGTCAAATATAATTTTATTGTATTTATTACAAAAAGAAAATAAACTTAGGCGTTAAAATAATCCTCCACATCGCTGTTCTCCGGAAACGTCTACGACACTATTTGTCTCTGCACCGGCCCGCCAGTAGACTGGTAGAAAATGCCTAAGGCAATCAGTTCACCTGTGTACATTTGTGTACAAATAAATCTGATGGTATAGGGTAATCAGTGATCAAGCTCACAAATTCTTTGTGTACGTCATTCCTATAACCTATTTGTACGATGATCTTAAAGGGGTCTGATTTTGCAATCATATTAAAATTATATACCGCGCCTTATCACCAGTGAAGGAAGAGGTGGACGGTAAACGGAATCCGCCTCGTAAGGAAATCAAACAATAATTCATCAATGTATTAGTATCCTCTGAGGGCCTGTTCTAGTAATTTATAAGCAACGTTCGCAATCGCATGTCAGTTGCAATCTGTCAAAAATGACTCAATTTCCATACATTTTTGTCGGATTGCAACTGACAGGCGAATTCGAACATTGCTTAAAAATTAGTAGAATTAGCACTCTGTTATTCTCAAGGACCTTGCAATCTCATTAAGCAAAGTAATGCAGAGTATGTTAACTGTTACTCAAAAAAAAAAAATACAGTAATGTATCAAAACCATTCAATCCTAGTAAGGGGTGAGAATCGTGGGCGAACATTCAGAGGGTGGGTCGCATAATACAACCTTTTTTTTTTCAAACAACCATAGATTTTTTCTACCTGCGAACCCAAAGCTTCTTTCTACCTGATGTGCGCTGGCGCAGATTTTGAGTCGTTTTTGAGTTTGGAATGAAAAAATTCGTATTTCGAATGTCGGAGGGGGCTTTTTGCTTTTAAATTTTTTACTGAATTTCACTTGTTTGTGACGTAAGGTGAGCGTTTTTGTAATGTTTATATTTTTTATTATATTTTCGCAGTTATAGAGGTGTAAATGGGTGACGGGTTAAATGTTTTTATTTGCCTTTTTTGTCTTGAAGCTATGTTTGCTTAGTTAATGATGGTCAAATTGAAATACTTTTGAATGAATTAAATTGAAGATACCGTAATTCTTAATAAACAGTGTACATCGTATTTTCGTAAAGTTTTGATGACAGTGAATTATTCTCCATTTCTAAGACTCTTTTTTAAGGATGGGAAATCATCAAATTACTTCTGCCTCTCTGGATAAAGCGGGAGGGAGTGTCAGACTCTTACTGACTAAAACCCATCCATGTTCCTTTTAATGCTCTTTGCGTTCCAGGGCCGCGGTGACTCTTTCGAAGAATAAATTCCGCAACCCTGGCAGGATTTCTAAGACTCTATTGATATTTAATAAAAAACTACTATTTCGATAGTAGTTCATCATCATTCTCTTGTCGTTATCCTTATTTATTTGGAGTCCATACTCCTCTATTCATATTCTTCCTCTATTAGTTGCCATCTTTAAATGTACCTACTCGAATTATAGGTAAGTAGTTTTAGTCTGAAAGTGCAACTTATCAAAACCAACTTATTTTACTACATTGACCTATGAAAGTGAAAAATACTACTCGTTCAGGTCAAAAACTAAGATTTAACAACACGTGTAACATCAACAAAATTACAAAACAATTGAACGACTACAAATACGACATCAACAACTAGCTGCGTCTTAAATAATCCCAAAAGAACATTCCGGGATTAAAAATATATGCACTTATGTCATCATATCAGCCAATTGCCGTCCACTGCTGAACGTAAGCCTCGTAACCATCTCACTGCCAGCCACCTTCTTCAAATCATCGATCCATCGTGCCGCAGGGCGTCCCACACTACGTTTGCCCATACGCAGTCTCCACTCTAACACATGTCTGCTCCATCGACCGTCTGTCCGTCTACAGACATGGCCGGCCCACTTCCACTTCAGCATGCTGATTCTTCGCGCTGTGTCGGTGACTTTAGTGCTCAGGCGAATGAATTCGTTGCGAATTCTTCTTCTTCTTCTTCGTGTGGGTAGTAAGGTCTAACGACCCCACACGCCCTAGTGTCAGAGTTTCTAAACCGCCTCAAGGGCCTCTGATATGGTTTGACGACCGCCAATTGGCGGCCAGGACCACCGGCTTATACGTGCGTTCCGAAGCACGGAATCATCTTTTTGTCATACAATCAGGTGATTCAAGCCTGCAATGTCCTAGCCAAACTGGAAACAACTTTACAAAGTATGCTTCCCCTGGGAATCGAACCCACGAACTCCGGGTCACAAGGCAAACGCCTAAACCACTCGACCACGGAGGCAGTTGCGAATTATATCCACCAGAGAAACCCCGAGCATTGCTCTCTCCATTGCACGCTGAGCAACCTTGAATTTGTGGACCAGGCTTATAGTGAGTGTCGACGTTTCGGCTCCGTAAGTCATCAAAAACATCAACCATCAAGGGATTCTAGGATCGACGATTCTAAGAAAACACGCAGCATCTCGAATGCCCAAGTGGTCGCGTCCTACTCACATACTTATATGCTATTCCAGAATATAATCTACCTATGCGCCAAATTTCATTTAGATCCGTTCACCCGTTCCACTGTGATTGGGTAACAAACATACATATCCATATATCCAAACATTCACGTTCAAATAGTAGGTAGTAATATTTTACACACTTCCATCAATAAACTTATAACAAAAGCCAATAAAAGCTCAATAAAACAACAAGTTATAATGTTATAAATGTTGTATAACAAGACGTATACACTCGTTGCATAACTTGTAACACTTTACACACAGTTTCATTGTCAAGAACTCTGCCGGTTACACACTGAGTCGTGAAGCTATAGCGCGGTACACGAGTTGGTGAACTTGACCAAAACTTTATCTTTTTTTTTGTTTTTCTTTTCGGGGGGAAACCTTCAAGAGGCGCCTGGACTTTTGGGCAAAAAGACCAAGTGGGATTTTTACTTTACTAAAACCACCCCGATGATCACCATCAGGAGGGGCCGTACCTCTTAAAATACCACTCCGGAACCCACTCTGTGTAACGCCTAACTGTTAAATAAATCTAGCCAATGAAATTTTAAAGTGTGAAGTCGAAATTACAAAATGTACATTCCTATCTCAATACAAATTGTCAGCAAGCGCACTAATTTTGTTTTAATTTTAGTTCGAAAAACGGGGCGTTACAATAATTATTTTTGTTAAGTACCATCATGTTTCTTTATTTAATTGAAAATGATTTGTAAACACTCGAAATTAACAATAATGTTTAGCTTTTAGGAAATTATATTTTCGCCTTTTGACAATGTATAGTTTTTCTATAGGTCTATAGAAATCTCCACTATAACGCAGCGTTTGTTATGAATCGTATCCCTGATTTAATTCGAATCTAATATTGTATTTAGTATTATATTTACACCAAGTGCAAATCTAATATTGTATTTAGTATTATATTTACACCAAATGCAATCCCATTTCCTGCCTTGGCTATCTCTTTTCATTTTAGGTTACCTGGAAGTTAGGCATCGCGGAATGCGGTGTGGTCGGCAGTTCTGTTTTTTTGTTTAAATTTTCTTTATTTAAAAATACGGTAAAGTACATGTTAAATAAATGAATAAACTATTCCACGTTATTCAAACCCCGTAGCACAATTCAAGTCACGCACACCGACGTACAATTTATTTGGTAGTTCATATTATGAAAGTCACGGTCAACATTCTATCCTATATGTTCGTATTGTATGTATGTACTTAACTATCAGTTTGTTTGTGTACCGAGGTACGAATTATATAATAATGACGTGTTTGTCTTTTTTACTATTAACATACTAATTTTAACTTTGGGTCTATTTTTAACATTTTCACACGTTCAATCTTGTGAAACTATAAAATCGTACGAAATGATGGAGAAGCATCTCTCGGGGCCGTTATGATTTTAGCTCCTTAGCGCACACCATTTGCTCTAACGCTGGTCGTAAATGTTCCTAAGGTTCAATATTCAAATAAAAATATATGTGACAATGACCTTGAAGTGACTGTCCAGATTACTGGCAACTTCATATGAGCCATCCTGTAGAGCGTTAGAATCGGAAAGGTTAGGTTAGTACTTACATTTATTCAACTGCAGGGAGTGGTGGTTATACCCTGCACACTGAACCTGACCTTTTGGCAAACCAAAAGGCCAGGTTTAGTGGGCTTATGGCCTATCTTGGTTAAGGCAGCTGCTGGCTTCATTTCCAGCATTATTTCTAACTATTTTATATATCAAGCTGTAAAGGTTTTCACATGAACACACACGACATTTTGACCGAGATAGTGAAGAAAGAAAATAATGAAAGAAACACACAATGTAGCAACCATACCATTCGTACCTCACCAATTATGCAGTAGTTGCCTGACGCTGGTTTTCAACTGAATCTTACGTTCAATGCAATGATGCAAATCAGTTTTGTGAGATGCAATTATATCTACAGGTACGGTAAGTAATGCAATAGAAGATTGTTTAGCAAAACTGTAAACAAATTCTTTAATAAAATTTTTATCAAATTTGCAATCACACCAACAAGTGCCAACAACAAGGAACAGAATTTCTTTCTCTGTTAGGACCACACAAATCAGTCCTAACTACCAAGTTGCCAGAGTTGCCACATCAAACCCTGGCAAAGTGCCAAGAGCAGTCATGGATGAACAATTGACAATACGTTAGCTAATATTACCTACATATTAGCTGTCAGTTCAGCAGGTGTCATGGCCGTCTTTCAATGCGCGATGTGTCTTTATTTTTGTGCATTTAATTTAGAAATAGAAAATCTTTTAAGAATCTTACTATAGAAAATGTGTCGTGGTAGTTCGGAAGCAGGGGGGGTCTACTCTCTAAGCCCGAAGTCCGTAGTTTCAGCCTTGGTGTCGGGTGTTTTCTACTCCGTATCATCTACGGACATACGATTAGTCCCGAACCCGAACTATGAATGAATGACAACACGATGTGACAGTTGTTCTTAGGTACTACGGAGTAGAAAACGCCCGACACTAAGGCTGAAACTACGGACTACGGGCTTAGAGACTAGACCCCCAGGCTTGACAGACAACAACCTATATACCAAACATAGTAGATGTTCTATACTCTGCTTGATAAGGAGGTATGTAGAAATAATGCTTGGCATACTTCTCCACTATTTTTTCTCATTAATCGTAACGGAATCAGACAGAGTTGCATCGTATATCTAAGACAGAGATTCGTCAACCCAGCTCTAGGCATTATGGCGATAAGTCTCCTCTTTGAGAAGTGGTTAGAAAGGCGCCACGGCGTCCTCGCTTTTCATCTGACGCAGGTACTATCTGACCGGACACGGTTGTTTCGGGAGCTACCTGTTTTGTATTCACCGGGAGGACACGCCCGGGTGTCACGACTGCGTGGATCTCCCGAAGGACACGGTGGAGGTCTGCCCTGCCTGGGCGAACTACCACCGTATCCTCGTAGAGGCGATTGGCGGCGCGACCTCTCGCTTCAGGCCATTCTGATTCATTCCATGGCCCGGAGCGAGGGGGCATGGTAAACAGTCACTTCCTTCAGAACAACAGAAGAAGACGCCCCGGGAATCGGGACTCGCATGGCGATTCCCGGCTACCGTAAGCGTGGACCTGCGGACGGCTAGCGATGGGTGGCTCACCGTCCGATAAGTTCTACACGCGCCTTGCGATTGCACCATAACTGACGAGGTCCGCCAGGGCGAGTGTTTGCCAGGGTTGCGGAATGTGTTCTAACGAGTCACCGCGTTCCTGGAATGCAAAGGGCATATAGAGAGGAACACGAATGGTTTTTAGTAAGAATGTGACACTCTCTTCCGCTCGGCTCAGAGCGCAAGGAGTCATTTAATAATTTTCCATCCTAAAAAATGAATATTCTGTAAAAAGTATTGATTCTGTCTTTCAGGAGATGCAGAGGTTGAGAATAATGTGGCGCGATTTTCACAAAAACACAACCCACTGATGTGGGGTGTGTTGCTCCTCTTGTTGAAAACTGTTTTCATTTTACAAACATATATCTTATTTATTCCATATTTCAAACCTTTTCAGGGACTGTACACCTGTACAGTCCTTGAAAAGGCATAATTATGTTTATTTTTTTTATTATTATTAGAGATGGGTTTGCTCTTGACTCTAGTCAATGTCAGAGATGACAGAGACAAAGTCTACGATGTTGTACCTACCTAGGTACAACATATTTCCTTTTAAACAATTTAACAAACTACGTAGTACATGATGAACCTTTTGTATTTTTTTACTTCCTAATAACGACGCCATATTTGTCCTAATCATCTATTGAGAGAACATCGCTTTAAGCCAAGTTTGGTAACTGCTTGTTACAAGTTATTGATTGTTTGATTGTAGGTATACGTACCTAAGTAAGTAACTTAAGGTTTTTTTATACACTTACATTGGCATTTGTAATGCTTAAGTTCGACTCGACTCGATTAAAATGGAGAACTACGTTGTCGAGTTCGTCTATCTAGAAAGCGTGACTGCTAGAGCTAAGATTCCAGGGTTTTCGTCTTCTTCAGCTAAAATCATTGGTGGACATCCATTGGTGGAGATAGACCTCCCCCAAATTGTCTTGTTACATCGACCAGTCTTGTGCGTCTCCCATCGCTTCTGAGAGCAATGTGCTGCCCACTGCCACTTGAGTTCGAGCATGGTTTGTCAGTAGTGTCAAAAAATTTTTGTTTTGTCAAGACAGATAAATACGAACCCTACTGGTTGACACTTCCCATGACCCAAGAGCTGGCTTTTACTTTGGCCAGAGCCTAAGCATTGCCATTCAACGTGGCAATGCCGCCAGTCTCTTGGGCATATTACCAGCTGACAGCGTTGAGGACGATACCATATTTTAGTTTGTTATCGTAGGGAAGATTTGAAAAGGAACTGCTTGTCTGGGTATGGTCATGTGAAGAAAAACGCAAGCTACTTCGGGCCCAACATGTGAAAATTCCCTAATATAAAGTAAATCTTATGTATATGTAAATAAACATTAAATTCGCGATTAATTCGCGACACACCGGTGTGTCGCCGGGGCCGGACAGGTTAACGGGTTATGAATATAAATGTGGATGGTTGGAGAGGGAAAGAAAAGATGGATGGATTTTTGCGAGGAGTGGTATTAAAGAAAAGGGAGTTCGTGATAGTGTGACGACTGATAGGACAGAGTGGAAGAAATAAACGTGTTGCGCCGACCCCAAGTAACATGGGATAAGGGCAGGCAGATGATAATTAGTTACTATCGTTAATTTGTTAACATGATTCTATTTATACGAGTATTCATATCCCACCAATATTATAAACGTGTAAGTTTGCTAATTAATCACGCCGCAACAGTACAAGAGATTGGGTTGAAACCGTGAAATGTATTTGGAGGTAGTACGAACGAATTCGGCTTATAAAACTGTACCTAAATCTTAATTTCCACAAAATAAATGCATTAAATCAGAATAACATAAACAAAAATGATGTCTCAGATAAATAACAATACTTCACCAGATACTAAGTAACATCCTTGACTTGCACGACCCGAGAATCAAACTCACGGCCAACGCCAGCGGTCCATTAGACCGACAAGGACTATTTAATTACTAACTGTTTTTATTTTGCTACTTATGATAAAGTTAAGTCATCCCGACACGTTTGTCTGTATGTAAGAGATAATCTCACAAAGTACTGAATAGTTTTTATTGAAAGTTTGACGAATTTATAGTGGACTAGCTGCCGCCCGCGGCTCCGCCGGCTTTAATTTTGAAAATTATCCCAAGGGAACATACTCCCGGGATAAAAAGTATTCTATGTGTGATTCCAGACTATAGTCTAACTCTGTGCCAAATTTCATCAAGATCCATTCAGTATATTTTGCGTGACAAAGTAACAAACATCCATACATACAAACTCACGTTTATATGATTGGAGCCATCTCCACGGCGGTACTTACGAGATTTTTTAAAACCTTTATCAGAAATCTGTGCCATAATTTCTAGACAACAATGTTTATTCCTCAGCTTTTATGGGATTCATTAAAGATTGAAAAATCGGCCGTTGGTAAAAAAAATTGAAAACAGTAAAACATAATGAGAGAATCCCTTTGTATCTACATTTAGAAAACAACATATTAGGTACCGAAAATTACATATTTTTCACGGATCAAACAATTTTCAAAAGTATTGTGGACTCCTAAAACCAATTCAATGATAATTATGTTCGTACTGCACTTAAATCAAATGTACCTTCATTACCTTTGCCATTTGTATTTTGAATGTTAAAACTAAATTAATTCGTATACAGAAACTGAGTACCTATGTAATGAACATGAAAATCATTATGCTCAAGCGTATGGAACAACAAAAAATTACGTTTGATTCAATGAGCAAAGACAACTCAAGGTCGACCAGATTTAACCAAGTAAGTTATAATTTGTTACAAGTTCACTAATGGCTCGTGACTTCTCCGTTCATCCTTCGAGGATTTACGATTATTAAAATATAAAGAACTAAGAATGATATCCAATTGATTTACTTGGGATTGCTCCTCGGGAAGTCGAGGAGCTCGTGCCTATATTATGACAGCCACGATCTTCAAGGTTAAGCGACGTTTGCCGAGGTTGGTCTGTGGATGTGTGACCATCATAACATACCGAGACTCCTCTCTGCTTTGGCGAGCAAGTTAAGCCGTTGGTCCTGGCTGTCACTTTATACATACATAGGAGATCATTGGCAGTTGTTATGGATTCTCAGAAGCCAGAAAATCTGACATCAGTCTTGCCAAGAAGTAGGTATCGTGTTATCCAATTAATGGGTTGTGGAGGTCTGGTAGGCAGCCGCTCCACGTAAAATACTGGTATTCAGCTGAACCTGGTTTGACTGGGAGCCGACCCCAATATAGTTGGGAAAAGGCTAGGTAGATGATGCTCCTTGAGATGTCCCATTTTCAACATAACCTATAACTATCTAGTATGATCGCCAAACTGAAGTGCAGAACAAATGGTCGATGGGGCCGAAAAGTTCTGGAGTGGCGACCGCGTACCGGAAGACGCAGTGTTGGAGGTCCTCCCACAAGGTGGACCGATGATTTGGTTAGGGTCACGGGTAGCCGATGGATGCGAGACCAGGACCGGTTGTTGAGGCGACACTTGGGCGAGGCTTATGTCCAGCAGTGGACGTGTTTCGGTTGATATGATGATGATGATAATAACGGTGATCTAGTAGATAGGTCCTGACCTTTTCCTTACTAAGCTGGGATCGGATTCCAGTATAACTGGATGCAGCTGAATACCAGTATTTTAAATGGACTTACTGCCTGTCTGACTTCCACAATCAAGTTACTGGGATGCTAAAATTGGCTGGTCTTCAAATACGGCTGAGAGATAGCACTTTTTGAACGTCCAATTTTACATAAAGAAGGTCTCCCAAAACGCTTTCTGGCTTTTGACTACCTGTTACGACTGTCAAAGATCTACAAATGACAGCAGGGAATTAACGGGCTTATCGTGCTTTCAAAAGCATGGAGAGATCTTGGACTTTGAAGTTCAACCCGCACGGCTGCCATTATTGAGCCACAAATCTTTTTGACTGTCTCTAACTACCTGTATGTCATTATTGTTTATGAAGACGGAGAAAAAAGTTAGCGTAGATAGCAAAATTCGCTGCTCAGGTAGCACTGGACCTATTATTTTAGAAAACGCTCTTGTTGAGGCTATTCATGCGATGATCTTGCAAGCTCGATGAGGACACATGATGGTCTTTAAATAAACTGGATCCAGCTCTTGTCCTTTTGTCTATTCATCAAGTACAATAAAATGTCTATCATAATACGAATCAAGAACATAATTGAATCTAATTTACAATAATTTATGTTCAAATCCAGTCCCTTCATAAATATCAAACGATTTTACACAAAAATTCACCTATTCACTGCCAACCACCTGAGTTTTGACAAAGAACTCCCCTTTGTATCAAAAAAGAAGCGTTTTTTGGGAAGAAATGGTCCCACGATACGTAATGCTGTTTTTTCTTTCAATATGCGCCTTTCTGCAGTTTTTATTGCTTTTGATTGAGCATTATTGTTCCAAAAAATATTTTGTATGTGTGCCATGTCACGCTTTTTGTTGAAGTGGACAGAATCGCAGGAGCTTCAAAAAATGTGTCGGGATTACGCAATGCCAGATTAAATAGTGCTGGATTTATTTAATTTTGCGCATTACAACTATTATTCTTCTTGATATGTGAACAAATATTTAGGAAGTAATGGCAGGGACGAAGACAGTGTCAGAAGAAGTTCTAAAGAATACCTAAGTAGATGAGGCAAAGGCCAATGCAACCGTAGGTTTTGAGAATAGCAGTAGCAACCTAAAAATACCACAGGTGGTAATACTTAAGCAAAGTCCACTCAAAACCAAGATAACTTATTTACACAAGAGTGAATATGCATAAATTTTAATCTCCAAGACATCTGTTGTCCATCCATCCCTTTTGTAACGTTTTAAAATCTTTAAAACTATGGCAGTCGCCGCAGGACGCAGTAATACCAATAAATTCCGAAATAAAGGAAACGCACATTTTCTATGCCAAAGCGAAATTCCACCGAACTAATGATTCAAATTTAAAAACTGCATACCAAACCCAACCTTAAGAAAAGGCTTTAAAAAAGAGAATCGCGTATCTAATTATCATGCAGTAAGTCATTAAGTCTTAGGGGATGCTATTCAAGATGTTGCAGATGACGAGTCAAAACCAAAAGATGTAAATCCCCCATTCACCAAAGCAAAAGGAGCTATAATTCTTTTTGATTAAGTTGAACTTGGAATAGCAGTGATGGTAAAGATAGGTGAAGATGTATGAAAAGTATAGTTGCAGGTAAAGAAATTTGAACATTCTGAGGGATGAAAGAAAAAAATAAGGGTCGTGTTCGTGATACAAAGGATGGTGTTGGCGTCAAGCGGTGCGATGGATGGACTGCGGATGCAGTTTTAGATTTATGCCAAGATTTCGAATATTATATAGATGCAGTTAATTGAATATGACCATTTACTGAGATGTAAGATAAGGGCAGTAAACAGTTAGATTTAGAGGCAACGTGAGCAATAATTTCTTTGAATTATGGTGTTGGAGAATATTTTGGTTCAAAATTACCTGCGACTCAAGAGCCTGCGATAGTTTCTTTAGATAGCAATTTAAAATACATATTAAAGGTTTGTTTGACCTCAAAACCACCAGTTTCAATATAAATGTGTTTATGTTCCAAAATTATGCAGCAAAATAATCCCCATAAGAACCAGTTTTAATTATTTATGTCATATTTTAATACGAGTACGTTGCGGTTTTTATGGGGTGATCTATTTCCTACAAAGTCATCCATGGCGACAACGATGCTGAAGTTCTAGTGAATTAAAAATCTGTATTTAGTTGGTTAACAGGTACGATATCAAACAAATATATTATGTTTAGCTATTTAGTGCCTCGTTTTCTTAGAGAATAAATAAGTTCTGGGATGATGGTTACACACCAATAAATGCATTGAAACTTGCCTTATATAAGAAACTGAATCACTCATCCTACGCTAATAAAGAAAAAAACTCTTTTATCTCAATATTCTTAAGTTTTAACGACATCTGCATTAAACAATCTATTTTGAATAAACACTAGAAAAAAGGTCTATTCGAACACATTGCCACAATAAAACTTCGATCTTGAGAAAAAAGAAAAGACATTACTATAAAGCACCTTATTTCAAATGCGCAAGGTTCATAGTAACAAAAGGTATATTTTTTCAAAAATGTGAATAAAACCTCGGCGCCCATCTTCCGACAGGAAGAGGAACATATTTGATTATAATAAACATTAGAATCGATATAAAAAAATGAAAACCAGGTGCATATTGAAAACATTGTTTTTTACCAAACTCCACATTGTTTGCTTTATAATATTGGCTCCTTGCACCCTTTCGTTTCACTTTTTTACCAACTTTTTCAGTAGCCAAAAACTTTTTTATTGTCTTTAAAAGTATTATAATCGAAAAGGGAAAGTTATTTTTTTTTTGTCTTTTGAAATTGCGTCGAAAAGTTCATAGAGAAGTCTTCCTTTTTGGACTTATTACTTTTTATTGCTTTATTTCGTCCAGTAGTTGCTACAGATTTTATTGTTCTTAAATTTTGCTTTGTATGGGATATCTTTGGCGGCATCTTTAAAGTGTTTGTGATATTTATTTTACTTTAAGTTATACTTACATAAAAGGAATAATTTAAATGCCGTACTCTTTGGGGGGTTACTAAATATTATCATCATCATCATCATATTAGCCGAAAGACGTCCACTGCTGGACATAGGCCTCCCCCAAATGGGAGGAGGGTTAATATCGTAATGCAACCTTTTATGACAGTATTTTTTGGAATTATTTTAAGAATCATTTTGATACCAATTTTTATTCATCGTAGAGATATTTATATATCAGAAGTGAACATTAAAACTAAAAATCATGATCTTAAAACATTTTTCATTTTCTATACAAACAATGTTTTCCCCAGCAATATCCTCATTAGTATTTGCCTTACACATACATTAAAAAAATTTCAAACAATTTTTATTAATAGTACTGACTTCATTCCTACAGAGTAATGAAGATACATTAAAAAATTCGATCTTAGTCTCAGAACCCGTCTTTCGGATCCGGTTCCAACATTCGCGTGATGAATGACAGGGCACTTGCACGAACCATGCCTCCCACCACGAGACCCGTTTCATCTTGTACTTCCTCGATACCTCCAGTGTAGTCATAATCCATTGCCGTTTCTCTTTCATCGTTAACTTTTATTTTAAGGTCTATACCAGCAATGGTTGCGTTAGTAAAGTTGTCAATTGTTTTCAAATGAGTAATGTGATCATTATAGTGATGAGCTATAGATTGAGTAGATCAAAATGGCGGTCTCCCAAAAATACAGGTTCCGTTGGTAGGTACGTGTAAGAAATTAGCTGCATACAAGTGTGTTCGTGTTAGTTCTTTTTTTTTGTAATAGGTTTGTTGGCTCACGACTTGGTTCACGGGATGGCTAAGGATTGTAGCTTAAAATTATTTTAAGTATTTTTGGTCCAAGAATATATATTTTTTTAGTACCACTTCTAATAATTATATTGTCTATTCAAGGCTGGCGAAACCCTGTTTAGTTTTGGAAATAAAAAAAAAACAGTAGCAACTGTAGACCAGGCAATAAAATAGTTCAAAGTTCTAGAAACAAATTGAATTTGCCAGTTCACCATATTTCAATCCGTCCATATATTGAAAACCCTTGTTTGCCTCTCGCCATCGCCATGAAAACGATAGACTATGCCTTTCTCCATGGTGAAACTTAAGTTTTGTCATTGACAATGAAGCAGGTATACATAACAGAATAATTTTATCGCAGCACTAGCTTTTTCCCGCGGCTTCGCCCCTATGGCCTGTCTCGCAGGATCCTTAGCTCCACAGAAGCCTTCCCTCTTCCTTTAACATATGTCACTCCATCCCACTATAAGAAACAGTGGGAGAAGACGAGCTTTTTCCGCCATCTTAACCTAAGTCTGTCGCAATTTTTAAAATTACTTGATAATTCTGAGAAAATGTCCCAACTTATTTTACGAATTCATAGTCCAGCCAAATTGACCGTGCAAAGACCATGGTCGTTATGAACATTTTAGTTACGGCTGAACATTTATTGTGCTCTGATAAGCGATCAAAATATAAATCTAGTCCTGAAATTATTAAATCCTTTTCGTTCAACAAGAATTTTTAATTCTTCTTCTTCTTCTTCGTGTGGGTGGTAAGGTTTAGAACTGACTACCTAAATAATTGGTGTGGGGTCGCTAACGACCTCACACCAATTATTTAGGGTTTCTTATCGGAGTACTTGCGATTATAATTTATTTAAAAAAGCTATCTCGCTTATTAGAATATTTTGCACAATTAAAATTCTATACTATTGTAACTATCTAATACTCTGTAAAACATTGATATAATTATGTATAATACTAACGAAAAGTATTAGGTATTTGTTCCCACAATTATATTGTCAAGTTCCTTGCATATCCAATTTTAAAGACAACGTCAAAAGCGTTGAATTTTGAAATCCCAAAACAAACTGTCAGTCAAACGGACCCACATCCACTACAAAACTTGTATAAGGAAATTGAAGTTTAGAAAAAACTATGACCCAAAACATTCACACAATTATTAAATCATATTGAAACTAACAACAACAATTTACACTACAATACTTTCACAAAAAATCACTTGTCAAACACACCTGAAAACATTTGAATCGGAATAAAAGAAAAAATCGAAAAGATTCGATCAACTTCCTTCCTAGCCCCAAAACAGGTGATTTTAGAATAAAATAAAAAAGTCTATTCACTATTTCAATCCCTTGGGTACAGAAAAAATGTAATGCATATGAATAAGGCTCCGAATGAAAAAAAAATTCAAGGACACATCGAAATAGAAATTGTAAAAAAGTAGAACGGAATTGAAAACAAAAGTGTTATGAAACACGTGATCTCGCAAATAAAGGATAAAAAGTGAAAAAATATTGTAAAACAAAACTGCGAGCTTTGCACTTTTTGTTGCGAAAAATATCAGTGAAGCAGTGATGTGATATTGCTTGCAGCGGCGATGATTTTATTTTTTTGGCGGGTGATGTTTTTCATATTTTGTTTTTTAGTGATGGGTTTGCTCTTGACTCGTCTATGTCAGAGATGACAGAGACAAAGTCTACGATGGAGCAAGCTTACCCAAAAGGAGCCTGGGCCTAAACCACCAACTCTTAAACCATGGGAAAGAGACGGAGCTATACGTCCTGTATAGCTCCGTCTCTTTCCCACTGTAAGTAATATTGAAGTAATACTGCTTTAAGAGTTGGTGGTTAGGCCCCTAATCACTCTAACTTTGAAGAGATTAGGGTTGTAAGCTTTTGGAAACACTTTGTTATAGCTGTATTGAAGTATTATTTTAGTAATAAAATCTACATTTTCATAAAATCCTTTGTAACTACGATCCATCTGCCTAGACTTCTTCAAACTATGTTGAGATTGGTACTTAGTCTAACCAGGTGGAGCCTGCTGAGTCCTAGTAATTTACATGTAGTTTTTACCATTGATAGGCATGCGTTTCACCACTATCTCACCTGATGGTAAGCGATGATGTGGTCGAAGATGGAGCACGTTTGCCTAGATGTAATCTATTCACTCTTGACTTAAGGACACCCAGCTTGTAGCTATCAGGAAACACAGACTCTAGCAGGGAATTCCACTCCTTAGCTGTACGCACAATGAATGTGTTCCCAAAACGTTTTGTGCGTGTGGGTAGGATGTCCACCATGTACCGGTGGCGCATCACCGTACGTCTATCTGACTTCCACATACCCATTTTCAAGACTGGTTACGGATTTGCTGGCTTCTGATTCCGATTGTCAATTATCTGCAAAATGATAGCCCGGACCCAGCTTAACGTGCTTTCTGGGGAACGCAGTGCTCTTGGTGTGTTACGATGGTTACCAATCCTCGGGTCGAACTCGGCAAGCATTACTTAACCTAGAAGATCAACCAGTGCAGCTGTTTATATTATACCACGAGCTCCTCTAGTTCTTTGTAACTGAGTCGACTATGTAATCAACAAATGAGGAACAATGAGAATCCTTAAATAGAAGTTTCACTTTTTTACAAATCTAATTTTTTAATTACCCAATTAGTTTATGCTTTTTACACTTTTTTTAGTTTCACTTGTATTGTCAACAAAGCATTTTTTATCGCTTGCGTCACAAAAGTGACGTCACTTTTTATGTTTGGAAAACCGAAAGTTTTAAAACAACAAAGTCAAACTTTTATGATACTGTAATTAGGAGATGGTGTCATAAAGTGATAAAACTTCTTTCTTGTCACTTCATTGTCACGAAAAGTTTAAAAAGTGCCGAAAAATTAGTTGAAACAATTTTATGATTTTTATTACAGCTGTCTTTTTGTTCAACACGGTCTATTTTAAAGACGACTTTTATTACTCGTTACATTAATAAATATTTTTATCCTGTGAGTAGATTAGGAGGTTCGATAAGTTCCTTTTAGGACCCTATCAACATTAAGTTCTTACTATTCATTTTATTTATATCTTTTTTGGATCACATCCTCCTGGATGTCCTATCCCGATGGTATCCTACCACCAAGAGGAGCTCGTGGCTAAATTATATAACGCACGGGCTGATTTTTAAGGATAAGCAACGCTTGCCGAGGTTGATCTGTGGATGGGTGGCCAAATTAACATACCGAGACTCCTCCGTGCCTCGAAAAGAACGTTAGGCCGTTGGTCCCGTCTATAATTTGGAGGTCTTTGGCAGTCGTTACGCATTGTCAGAAGCCCAAAAATCTGTCATCAGTCTTGCCAAAAAGTACCGTGTTACCCAGTTAATGGGTTGTGGAAGTCTGGTAGGTAGCTGGTCCACGTAAAATACTGGTATTTAGCTGAATCCGGTTCAGTTGGTCAGGCCAGGCAGATAGATTATCCAGGATACCATCAACATCCAGGGTACCATCGCATTCTGAGTAACCTTCTGATTTATTACAATGTTAAGTTGTGGCTATGTTTTAAAAGAACTTCCTCTTAAAGTTAGATGTTCCTGTACGATTGGAAACATCTTTCTAATTTTTTAATTTTCAAAATCACCATTCTACTAAGTAGTTTTGCAATGACTTGAGAATATTAAATTGCAAGCTCGTGCATATTATCAGTTTCTCTGATATTAATAGCTGTCGTTGCAAAAAACCTTTTTTTTTCATATCGTTTTGTTTTTTTTAAATTTTGCTACCTAAATTGGAACGTGTTAAGTGGAGTACTTAACTGTTTTTATTTATAACATAAATTATATTGTTTTGAAATACCTAATTCGATTTTATGCCACTAACCTATGATTTATACATGTTTAATTTCTGTGCTTTTTGTACAGGAAGTTAATAAATACAGCTTTTTTTTTATTGCACTTAAAGCTGGTCAGGTTTACTGACTTGTATTTTTACCAATTTTTTAACTACTAAACTTGTTTTATAAACTTTTCAAGTAAAATTTTATTAACAAGTATCTCGGAATAATTAGTCGCTTTATATACTTGCATCGACACATCTGCTCATATTATGGTACTACTAATGCTACACCGTGCCTGTTTAATTACAGCATGCATACATTATCATAGAAATGAATAGAATTGCTATCTGCCCCATGGTCATCGACAAACACCATTGTCCAGATGCACAGGATTATTTTTTCCTTGCGACCCTCTTTTACAAACAGTCCTCTACTAAACAGGACTAAATACAAATAATTGTACCTATCGATCAAGCGTATAATTTAATAAATAATAATGGTGGATAATTGTACAAAAAAAAGTGTAAAAAAAATAAAAGTGTCAAGTGTACTTTTGCAAGTTCGAGATGAATTTTAACAACTTTTTGGTTCTTTTGCAAAACTACTTTTCAAAGTTTGTTTTTGTGCATACCTAGTGATTTTTTATCACAAATATTTTAAAGGTGTTTTTAAATGATCTGATTGCATTCTCATTAAGTTACATAACATCCCCTGATTCATTATGACCGTCATTAGTCTCCGTGTTTGCACAAACACTGTTTTCAATTTTAAATTCTTTCTTTAAGGCGTTGAGTAATCGATTCCTGCCGGATCCACTGCATACAATTAGCCACCCTCATTTACGTCTGGTCAATGACAGCCCTGTTTTAATCAATAACTTCTTTTTCGCGCGCGGCGTCCTTGGTTTTTTTCCCCGGCGCGACTTTTTCTGCGCGTATTTCGTTTATTATGTGTCAATCGGTCCGCGGTTTTTTCTCTATGAAGCACGCGTCTAACGCGTCTTACCTCGTTTTCGATGATTCCGCAAAAAGCTCAGCAAAAAAGGCAAAAGCTCGTCCAAAAAATTGTCTACCGAACAGTATCTCGTATCGCCGGTCTTGTAGCCATTTTAATTATTATTTAATACCAAGGGACGAGCACGTGGCGACGCGCGCTGTCCCGCTCGCGCTGCAGAGGCTGTATGACGGCCACCGCGTGCCGTCCCGCTCGCACCGAGCCCACTTACACACATAAAAATCGTGAATAATAAAAAAAATGTGTACACATTTTTTTCGCTTAACCACCGCTTCGGTGTGTGCGTGCGCCTCGCGCCGCTAGAACGAGACGCTGCTAGCTGATAGACGAGTATCGACTACTCCCCACTCCGATTTTTTAAGCTCCGCTGTCGATGTTAGTGTCCGTGTGATTTTTTTCATTTTTATGTGTTAGTGTACCCCTCGCGCGGTGTAGTTCACTTTTTCTACTATAGATCTGAATTTCAGTCTCGTTTTTGCCGCGTCGGTCTAAAGGCGGACGAGCGGGCGTTTTGTATTGCATTTTTGTGATGCGAGTTGCCGGTGGTGGCTCGTAGTACTTTATCTAAGCAACATTGCGTCTGAAGAGGCCGGCTTTTTGTGCGACCACATGTCGTCTTGAGGAAGCTCACACTCGCTACTGCAGGCCGGTGCACGCGCGAATCGCAAAGTGCGAGAGAGACGGAGCGCTCACGTGTGGATCACCCATAGCTATAAATTTATATAGCACACTAAAATATTGAGCACAAAAAATCTGGTAATTTGGATCCTAGTAACGACGCCCGGCATTCATAATTTTACCGCAGGGTCAAGAGCACGGCTCGGCGTTTTTTCAATCGCCGGCATTTTTTAAATGTTTATTTGCAAGGAGCACGTGGATTTTTTGAGTAATTTTGGCGATAAAGCCTTGGACTGTTGCCTTTGGGACGTGTTGTGACATTAGTGTTACCTTTATTATGTGATATATTTTTAGTGACATTAGATAGGAACAAACTGTGATTTATTATGGTGATATAGTTGGTGATTGTGAAGATATTTGGATAGTGACAGGTAATTTTTTTGTTAATTAATTTGGAAGTTGGATTGCTGTTCCTCCCCTACTGTGGCGTGGGGAGTATTCTCCCCCGAGAGGGGAGAGGAATTTACGTAAGATCCCTCCCGGTTGAGGTGTGTGTTGTAATTGTGAATCGGGCGCTCGCCTTCTGTCAAAGGCGACCTTGAATAATGCCCGGACTATAAATACGGAAATATTTTTGGACACTGTACCGTGACGATATTTTCAAATTAACTTGATTTGCGATCTGTTGCTTGTTGCTGTTTCTTTGTTTGAAAACATTTAGTTTGTCAATAGTATTTTTTGTGATATTAAACAGCTGTCTGACTTCCATTAATGTATGTGTATTTTTTTTAATTCAAAGAAACTTGAAATTCATAATGTTGTTGCAAAAAATTGTTGTTGTTTTTATTGCTAAAACTATTTTCTACGAAACTAATGAAACATTACGAGAAAATTATAATCATTATCGATATTTACTAGTGACTGCAAAAAGACCATAATATTTATGTCATTGCTTTTTTTTTAATAAAAACTTAATATAAAAATTAAAACTACGCATGCCAAAAATAGAACCAGCGTGTATGTAAAAATGTAAATGAAATGAACCACGTAGGTACTAACAATTAAAGGAACAAGCAATCAAATACGGAAATAATTATGATTTAAGTTATAAAATGTCAATTAACTTTATATTTTATTTTGTACGTAACCTACTTTAAAGAACCTATGAGTCAGAAACGGTAAATTTAAAAAAAAAAGATATCGCGTTTAAAATATTTTTATTTAGTCGATATTAAATTTAAATGTCAATTTTAAAACCTAAAGATAATTTAAAAAAAAAATGAGATTAATCTTTAAATCCATCACCCATATTTCATCAATCAAATAAACGAGCTACACAATATTTTTTACACAACAATTTAATTATTAGAAACGGTTTTATCCAAGATAAGTAGGTATTTCGTGTCAAACAACCTTGTATCTTACGCTTCACTAACTTCGAAATCACCAATGGCTGCCCAGTGCCCAGTAAACGCATATTTAGGTATAAAAAACTAAGTGTCTTAAAAAAAGACGTTGACAGGTCGTTTTGTAGCGAATAAAAATGTACTTAGTGTAGGTACGTAAAAAGTTGTTTTAAATGGATTTATAGAGTATTGATTTTTATGGTATTTTATTAACACGTGAATGTGACTCGCACATTTTTTTATCCTTAACTTTAACATTTTATTTGTTAAAATATAAATTATATCCACTGACAAAAAAGTTAAAAATAATAATGCCATTCTAGAAAATAGTTTTTGTTAGTACATTACTTTCAAATATGGCAAAAATTAAATGATCTAAACCACTTCCCTGGACCAAACTAGTAATACAAATCTTGAACTCGATCAACCATGAGGCCTTCAATACTCATCATCAAATACCCAGCCTTCTGCCACCCCCAAAACAACAAAAAACACCTCTATTATCCTCCCAGAAAGATTATTTTCGAATGGCAGGTGCTGATCAAAACCGCAACGTCAGTTTGCTTTATTTTCTATACCCGCAATTACAGCTTTGACAGCCGTGTATGTTGGTCCGCGAGTACAGACGATGACATAATAAAATAATAGTATTAGTTCAACCAAACCACCATGCTTTACCGTACGTTAACCTTAGAAAAAAATATTACAAAAAAATAATTGAAAAAGTTAACACAACAACAATCATTACCATAATAATCTTAAATGCATAATTTATTTAAAACAAAGCGTCTTGGTCAAACGTTAAAAGGCGTCTTCTCAAAGCAGCTTCAACGTCAAGCAAACAGAAATTACTCGTCAGAGATAAAAATCATCATTAAGCGAACGCACATGTTGTAGCCACGTCTGTACAATGTGATTATCGAAGCCTTATTCGTTGCGGCATGTGGGCTAGGGGCTAGATCATTGACACAACCTACGCGCCAACTCGTCACCTGCTAGCTAAAAAACTGGCATCGTTTTTTACACGTCAAATCTATTATAAACAGACAAATAACATTGTTACAGATATCGATTAGATTATTTTTTTGAACTTTCGCAACAACATTATGGATTTCAAGAAGTATTTAGAAAAAACATTACAGAAGGACTTTATTTTTGCAGCCCAATGAAAACGGAGGATCTCGGAAATATTCCATGACATTAATATCAAAGGAAACATAAGACACGTATTTTTATAAGTGCCAAACACGAGACAGTTTATACACATTAGATAGAATAATATTAAACTAGCCAAGATGATGGAAGGAAGAACAATCGACTACAGGCCCGATGGAGGTGGCTTAGACTATCACAATTCGCCTTTAATGGCGGAAATACCAGTAGACAATTATTCCCATATACATAGAAGTATAGAACACTTAAGATCCATAGGAGTACCCCCGCCTATAGACCACCATAGGCACTTAGCAACTAACCTAGCCGATTTGAGAAGATACGAACATCCGGATGAGATGCCGGAGATAAAGCCGTCCGTGCTTAGACTTTCTGAATACAAAAGTGGTTTACAAGAGTTGAGAGCACAGCATGATCAAGAGAACGAAGTACACAGACAGATGACACCTCACGACGATGGACCCAAAGGATACAGTGCACCATCGACGCCGCTGTCGGAAAACGGAGGCCAGTCAATTCAGGAGGAAAAGGTTAGATATATTTTAAGTCTTATAAGTCAAATAAACTTTGTGTCTTATTCGATTCTTTTCATTTCGTGTATGAAATGATTCGATTTTCTACGTGGAATTTTTACTGATTTTGAATTTGTATGAATCTATTAGCTAATTGTCTCTGTTAACAATACCTTGAAAGTGTAAATCAACCTATCCATAACTTTTGAAGCGAAAATCTGTAGCCTAATAGCGAATATAAAGCCACAGCTGGAAGCTAGTTTTAATGATAAACCACCTTGAATATTTCGGAAGTCTTCAATTGACTTGACGTCAGGCGAATCGTCGAACAATGGTCGTTCATTACTCCATCACGATGCATCAATTCCGCATCCAAAACCATTAAAACTATGATAATACCCATTAGGAACCTTTGTTAATTTATTATAGACTATAAAATTGTTAAGTTCGTGATTTTAGTGAAACACGCAATTTCTTAAAGTTCATCAAATTGGACTTTGCTGTACTCACTATTCCTATCAGAAATTTTTCAATCCGAAATATTCCGTACGCTATTCACGTGAAATCTTATTACAACGCAAAATTCTGGCATGAATTAGAATTTTAAAGACTGACAGTTTTATTTTGAGCACTGATTTCAAAGACTACATTACATTTTGAATACAATTGCTTTCAGTTATGTGTGTCACAGTTTTCTCGTACATTTTTGAGGACACATTATTTGTCTTAACTTGATTCTTTCGTCGATATTAAGTTTTATTTCTTAATACTGACACCTACATACACGGAAGCCCTTTTGTCTTGTCTCTAAGCAACAAGCTTATTACAGATTCAAGATATTACTAAAATGTTTACATACTCCAAGTCTTCAACCAATGCGAAATTCAAGATCACTTCAAATGACGGTCACACGCGTTAACTATCAAGCACTCTTAAATAAAAATAATGTTTATTTTGTACTTCTTATCTCTTCCTTATTTCATCAGTTTACATTAATATCTAACCCTTGACTTTGGATAATGATTGCCGAATATTTGTTTATATATAAGTTTGCTAGCTCATGTACGCGTGGGGTTTGATTAAACATCAGAAAATCTAGACAAAGTGACATTTTGTTAGCGAATGTAATCGTCGAAATGCCAAAATCAAGGGATTAATAACGTGATATTTCGGCAACGTTTTGACAATTGTCTTCGCCACGCTACTGCCAAAATAATGTCACTCTAACTTGTCTAGAGTTTCTTGTCAGACTTTTTCTCATTGAAACAGTGTGATTCCAGTATTTGCTTATACTTATAAGCATATAATAAATAACATAGAATGGGATACTGTATTACACTCTGCCACCTCTTCCGACAATATTGCTGTAATGCCATGCAGAACTAGATATTGTTTTTCATCTATTCACAGGTTCCTATTTTTTAATAGAAATTCGGCCATTTACATTGGATTACTTATTGATGATTCAATGAGGTCGTCTATTATAATTGAATGTCATTTTACGTAAATATTGGTACGCAAATTCAGCTTCACGTTCCCACGACTAAGTTAAATATGTTTAGTTTATGTTAATTATTTTAAACAATAGCATTTGCATGTCCGTATGGACACCTTAAATTAAAATAAAATCATTATAAATGTTTACATTTTTTTTATTGATTTGTATTAACTTTTTTCTTTAGTAAATATTAATTGTCAGAAATATCAATCAATAATACCTAATAATCTTATTATTATGTGAATCTCCTACACTTTAATGACCCATTTTTTCTAATTACTGCTAAAACTAAAATAATAATTATTACTGTTATAATTATTTCATAAATAATTATTTTATTCCTCGAGTCCCATTGAAGGTCCCATTAATGAAAGTCGAGTCTTATAAGACAGATGAGCACGGATAAGCCTTGAAAATAGCCAAGGTCGAGTTCAGTAAGCAGAGGTTTAATACATTGACTGCTGTGTTTTTTAATGCAATTACATAGATAACGACCCGTGTGGTTTAATGAATTTGGTATTTGTTATTACGTTTTCCGGGATGATATTAATCTTTGAATTAGTTTTTTTTCCTGATAGACAATCGTTTAATAGGCTTTATAATCCATTCTACCAAATTCTGATAAATATTTTTTTTTTGTGCCGAGATGCATTTCAATATAAATTCTTCTCTTTGTCAAATTCAAACAGTGTTGTCACCTTACATAATTCCTTTTCTTTATCGTACGGAATCGTTAATCAGTAGGAAGTAAAAGTTTAGTTTAAAAACAATAGACTTTTAAAAAAACCGGCCCGCATAAAAAGTGAAAAACCAAGCCAAGTCTTCTAACCACAGCAAAAAAAAAACCCAAATATTTCCTTAACATTCAATTAAGTAATTCGGCACAAGCTTAGGCTTTAACACGATAACTTGTGACCCGGTAGACTCCCAAATGGTCACAAGGACGTTGATAAGGAACCCTCTGGCTCGCATTATGTAAGTTTGGTTACACGTTTTGCCATCTGGGTCTGCTTGGACTTTTGAAAATATTTATTTACGATTTTTGTGTTTTAATGGCGGTGTTTAGTATTTAAATTATTGAGCTAGTCTGCAAACTGGTTGGGTGATCTAGTCATGAACATCATCATTTTAATTATGAATTTGTGATTTAGATTATGCAAAGACATTGATAATGTAGGTACAGAAACATTTAAAAAAAAAATCGCATAGCTTTTACCTATCTACTTTCAAGCTTTGATTTATTCAATGCTGAATTTGCAAAAATAACTTTTGGTAGGTATTTTATTAGATTTTACAATGTAAGGCACTAGCTATGTTGTAAATAATTATGTTTTTTTTATTTGAGGTGGGTTTGCTTGTTAACTCTAGTCTAGCTAGATCAGGTGATATTCGAAGAAAAAGCCAAATCACACTTTTATTATCACAATTTTATATGAACGACGAATAAACAGCTACTAGAACATACTACTGAATATCGATATTAAGTTTGCGTCCGCATAAATCAAGTCTATTCACGTTATCTTGTAGATAGGATTACCAGAATTCGAGTATTTTCAAGGTTATGCTCAATTTGCAGAGGTAAAGCTAATAGTAATAAAACTGCTAATCTGAATTATATTGCTGGAATATTACTAAAATAATTAAGTAAAATACAACTGGATGAAATAGTAAACTGTAATTAAAAAAGTGCAAAAAATGGCCAAGTTAGATATTATGAAGAAATTCGTCCTATTAATCAACATGGTATACTAGATTTTCAATAACAAAATAATCTTCAGACGATGTCACTCTTATTTTTGCAAATTTATACCTACTCAATGTCATGAAAAAAATATGTAGAATATTATTTATGTATTCTTTTCAGTTTTACACTGTTTACGTTTTCGTCTGACCCCGAAATCGTCTTTTTTTGGTAAAAATTTGACTCTCAATTTTCAATTTAACCTTCGAAGACTTCTTATCACAGATATTAATTCATCTGCTAAAGGAAAATGAATGTAGTTTGTTGAGTTCCTTTTTGTACCAATGTCTCTGTTTGTCTTCAAGTCATATTTTAATACTTTACAATTTAAAAACTTTAAATACAATATTAGTATGTTGCATTTTGTTATAAAGTAAAAATTTAGCCGTTAAATATTTTTCGATAAAATAATTTAGCATTTTCATTATTTTTATTAATCTAAAAATATCAATACCTGTCCGTGACTCTGATTCCTAACCACATTCTTGTTGCACTTAATCACGATGATTTTTGCATTATTTATGTATGTCACATTTAGATTAATTTATGCTAATTCAATTATTTTTAATAATTATTCAATTTACGCTTATTCAACTGTCTTTTTAATTTAAACATCCTGAAAACATCGGATAGCCCTTGTTGTTGTACCGAATTATGCACTTTCCAAATCCTTACACCTAATGTGTTATTTTTGGTGACCAGATGCATGTAAAATTAAGATTTTTTCTTATTTTATTATTATTTAGTACATCAATAAATAAACCATAAAACAGCTACCTCACAACAAACTTCGCGCATCGATACAACAGAATAATATTTTGCACGTTGAATCGAATAATCTATTCAGCACGTCTAATATCGATAATAAAAAACCCGATCTTGTTTCCCGCGCCCGTCCGAGCGCCGAATTCGCTTCAAGGCCGCATACCAAGTCCAAACCGTCCATTGTCAATGTCGCGGGCTAGCGCGAATGACGGATGTGTGTGTACAATGGATGGCGGGAATTAATTGCTGATTTTTTTTAGTTTTGTTTTTTTTTTTGCAAAATGGTTTTTTTTTTTTCGATATGAATGCTTGTCAGTAGAAGAAATGTCTTGTAAAATTACTTTCTTTAAACTTATCTTATCTCTCTATAATTAAGATATCTTCAAAACAATTAAAATTGGATTTAGCATTAAAATCAGGGTTTAAATAGATACTGTTCAGCGCACAGGAAGTAAAATTTATCTTGATCCGTATCGATTAATAAAATTATGGTTAGTTTGGTAGGTGCCAAAGTAATACAGTTTTTATTTACCTAAAATTAGCACATATTTTTAGGAACAGTTATTTTCTCAAACCAAGGTTAGACAATTTGAAATTGGTTATTATAATATACAGACTGTTAAATGTAACATATTTAAAAGCAATATACCTACATTATAAATAAATTATAGGTACACGAACAACTTTTTACGTGTGGTCATTGACTTGAAAAAGACTTAATTAATTCAGCTGTCTTTATCTTTGACAGTTTTTTTTTAAGTTAGCCGATATGGTTGGTTATACACATTACTCGTATAAATCGATAAATGGACCACACGGAAGGAAATAAAACTAAATTAAACCTGAAATTTTTAAATGGCTTGTTGTTACTCATCAGTCATCACGTTTTAAATTATGAAAGAAATAAAACGATTTAATTATAATTCTTACAACCCTAATTTAAATACCGAGTAAATAATATATCTAAAGCACTTGAATCAACCTCAATGTTAGGTACCTACTTAGGTAACTATCAAGTTGACACCTTCAACTGGGTATTTTATTTAGAACCATGCATCAGTGACCAGAAAACTTATAAAACGTAATTTTTGTCACAACAAGAAATTATTTTTGTTTTACAAATTGTATATTTACAAAATTAAAATATATATAACATAATATTATTTTGTAAAACTATTTTTTATTTTCTTAATGGGCAGCCTAAGTTACTTTGTGTGTAGGAATTAAACGATTTGTTTAAGAGAAGCTTTAGGCGCTGGACACACAGAAAAGACGTAAGACGAGGACGGGGCGCTGACATAATATGTCTCTTCTGCGTCCCTTTCATACAAAATGTGTTTCGTCGACGCGTGGGAGTACCAGTGCCTCAAGGCATCTTCTGGGCACGCACGCTTCATCATGGACCTCATCTATCGCTTTCCATCAGGCGTGATCGAGGTCAAGAGCTAGCCCATTCATAAATAAAAAAAAAATATAGAACGCCGCGATGCAAAACATAGGAAGTACAGGGCGCGGGTGCCGGGACTCGCTCGTCGCTGTCACACACAATTACAACACCACAATTAACCACGTCACGTCCGTGCCTTGTCTATGCCTCTTCTTTTCTATATGTTTTAAAAAGTCGCGACGGCGGTCCAGCAACTGGGATAAGTAACTTTAACATACAAAAGTCACGTTTTTTCAAACACGTGCGAACTAACAACATTGAAAAATGATAAATTAGTATAAGACGATAAATGTACCTACTCACCAAATAAAATTATAATAACGATTCAGATTTACATTAATAATTACAGGCATCATCTTATTAATACTTCATTTTAGGAAATGTAATTTTGTATTAAGTATAATTAAATCATTTCTACATCACTTTACATTTATTTGTACAGTGGTCAATTGAAAAACGAAATAAATATATAATCTCATTATTTTTTATACGATTTCAAACCTTTAAATTATTTAATGTATTTTATTAAATTTAATTTAATTAATGGATCATTTTAATTATGTTAACCTAAAAATTTAATTGAAAATTAATAATTATTTAAGATTTTTACCTAGACGCCTACAGCTGCGTGGGTTAGTCCAAGGTGGCTCGGGATAAAAATATCTGGAAGGTGTTGGGGAGGCCTTTTCCCCGCAGTGGAATAGAATAGGCTGATAAAATAAAAGATTTTTAAAGTAGGTGTGAGTAAATAGACTGATCTAACCGCGTACTTCCTAAAATATTTTTTAATTGACTAACTTTAGTCTAACCCAAACGTCTTGATCCAAGCCAATTCTCAGAATGTATTACCAAAATCATATTCTTTGAAAATGTTGTTTCACAATCCTTGAACCCAATCTCAAGGGCATACAGTCGACATTGGCATAGCAATTATTTTAGTGAGCGCATAAATAAGTTTGTTGGTTTATAATTTTGATTGACACTAGCCATTACGGCTGAGTAGGTATTGCGTCATACATAACGACGCATGAGATAAAACCCAATTATTTCATGCAACTATGTGTCTTACAGTCTTTATTTTAAAGCCTTCATTCCCTCGTAGTGGTTATATAAATTATTTTCAAGAAACTATTATTTACAAAGGAATTTGAACATTATGTTTTAAAGGAAAAGTTTCAGTTTTGTAAAATTAACGTGCAATCGTTAATAGGTCGGAAACGTCCTGGTGTCCTCCAAAATTCTTTTCAAATTTATTTCTTATAATTGCCCTTTGAATGCACAAAAACTTATTCATGAATAATATAAAAGTCGCCGCTAATGTTTATTTAACTAAACATAAAATTTATCAAAAAACAAATAATAATATAGTCAGTTGATAAAAATTCCAAAATTAGAGCTGATCAATGAAAATCTAGAATGTTTACTAGAAAAAAAAGAAAACTTGATCTTTTATAAAATGCTATCAATGATTTTATTGCAATAATTTGCATGAACAATACCTGTTCTTAATAGAATATAATTATGTAACAGCTAGCTTATATGACTCATAGTTTTTTCCTCAATAAATATAATCACTTGCATCTCCATTTTAATGATTAATAATTTTATAATTATCAAAAGCTATGAAAATTCATTCGCAAATTGTTACATCAACCTATATAATTTTCTGTAGGGAAATCCCCTGTATGGGGTAACCCCAATGAGCATTGATTTCCACGCTTACTTACAATAGACGGGTGGGTTCAGACTTTGATATGTAGTTTTACGATTTTAACCTGTCTTTTTACACTGTCAATAAGTGTCGTCTTGAATAAACTTAGAAAGAAACTTATTTTTATAATTCATATATTTCAATACTATAATAAATAAAACATATAACCTCTGCGATATTTAAAACATCAGCAGTTTTGAAAAAATATTCCATTTTTTGTCTTAAAGATAAAACAAGCTAATTAATACCAATAAATATGTTTTTATTTTAATATTATCGAACAATACACCACCAACATAATCCAAACACGACTAGGGTTGTGCAACATCACTGTAAGCACACATAATATCGATATTCCAAGACTCGTGAATGACGTCCAAACTACGAATGTTACTTGGTACCGAAATTACACTAATCGTGGTACCGTCACGCGATTCCTCTATCTTTATCTCGCGATATAATTTGGCCCGCAGGCTATGCCCAACATTCTTTGTTTGAATCGTGTTTATAATTCTTGGTCTTTTCAGGACATGGGTTTAAATTCTCTATAAGTTTTATTGTGAAAATTCTAAAGAACCAGCTTTCAATGGCCGGGGTAAAATATTTTCTGGAAAATGCCTCACAAACAGACAATCTAGAACATAAAAAACACTTTCCTCAGAGGAAGACGAAAACATAAAAACAAAAATTAAAAAAATCTACCTACTGAGTACCAAAGGAAATGAAGTACCTAACAAAATAATGCATTATACTTACCAACATGAAAAATATATTTACAGATTAAATCAACAAATTAAATGAACTCCATATCAGTGATGTTTGATCACTGATTAGTGTCAATGATATTTCCATCTAAAACACTTCGTGAGATTTAAATATTCGATCGGCTTCTGATGAAAAGATAAAAACTGAGAACTACCGACAACAGATGTGATAATAAATTAAAAGTGTATGTTAGACTAGAAGTGAACTATAGTTAATACAAACAATTTACTCAGACACTACCGTTTTTTGTCATTACTATTCATTAAAGAAAAACCGGCCAAGTGCGAGTCAGACTCGCGCACGGGGTTTCCGTACCATTATCAATAAAAAATCACGTTTGTTGTATGGGAGGGAGCCCTACTTAAATATTTATTTTATTCTGTTTTTAGTATTTGTTGTTATAGCAGCAGCAGAAATACATCATCTGTGAAAATTTAAACTGTCTAGCTATCACGGTTCATGATATACAGCCTGGTGACAGACGGACGCACAGCGGAGCCTTATTAATAGGGTCCCGTTTTACCCTTTGGGTACGTAACCCTAAAAATTGCTTTAAAAATGAAAATATTAAAGTGACAGCTTAAATAACCGCTTTCTACAGCTTAGAACCATTACTGATACCGGATTTGATTTCAATATATCTACAAATATGATTCTAAAATTTAGCGGCACCAAGCCAAACTAATTCTCAAAAGATACTATCCGTAAAATAAATATTGATATGGTTAACCTACGTCTCGTTCTTGAGTTCACTCGTTAAGTTACATATAATAAGCACATGCTTAATAGCATTACTTCCTTCTCAGTACCTATCTCTTGCGTTAATGACTTTAATAGTGTAGGAATAGAATTCATTTTTGTATAGCTCTTTGTCAGTTTTAGTTACTGCCCCAAGTTTGTAGTTAGAAGGACTGACATCGGTTGGTTAAGTGTTATGAGTTGTTTTAACTCCTAATGTTGCTTTGGCATTGATCTGTTCGCTAATTTGGTTGTATCTTCTGAAACCTTTGTTAATGGTACTTAAATTATATTTATCTGTGTGCATTTCCTTAAAAACTTTGTCTTCCTCTTTCTGATTTTGTGATTCTTTAGATGTAAGTTTTTTTACTTACCTTTGGCAATCAATGCATCATTTGTATCGAAATTTTTATCATTCGCGATATTCTTTAATAATTGAAGCATCATAATTTAACTACTCATTTATGCGTTCTTAGACACCATTCAATTATTATTCTAATATTTAATCAATAGTACGAATTCCTTTCAGGAAGTATTCAAGTTCAGTGTAGGTCATGCAAAATGAATTAGCTTGGGTGCTAATTCATTTTGTATGACCTACACTACATCTTTGATGTATGAACTTTTAGTCAATATATTTTTTTTGAACATGGAGTTCAATAGTTCCAATCAAATCGTTAACTGCTATCATTAGTTTTCATTCAAATCATCACTAAAATGATGCCTATTCATTTATACTACATTCATATTATCATCATCTTCCTACTGTTGTTCCTTAGAAATCTCTATCAAACATCATCTCTACGTTTACTGAATTTCTAACCATATTATTATTATTTTAGAAATTCATATACATATCTTCCTCTTACATCATCAACTTCACCACTTTAAACACAGCTAGCACTAGCATACTTAGGTATAGTGTGTCCTTAAAAAGCTGTGTTTCTCACACTTCAGCTGCCTCTGCTGTCCTGAAGCCTGATTGCAGATATTCAATTAAAATCGTCATTAGAAACGAAAGACTCAATAAATAGTTATTTAATTTAGATAGTTTCCTACTGATCTTTAATAATACAAGCTACTATTTTCCACTAAGAACCAGTTTGAGCAAGTTATAAATCATTCAACCGAATACTTGTATGTAAAATGTCACATGGCTGTATCTTGTTGCTTGTGGTTTTGGGGACCTCACATTGTTTAAATACTATGTAGGTACAACATATGTCGTATTGCTGTTGCCCACAATAATTATGTTGGAGACTGAGACAACGGAATTTTGTAAAGTAAAATATGTTTAAATGTGAATAAGAGAAACAGAAAAGTTAACAGTTAGACTTTACAAGTAACAGGAACTGAATTTCTTGATGATTTATTATGCGATCAAAAAGTGTAGGAAAAGCAGTATGTAAGTATGAATACTAATCAAATTAATCAAGTCTGATCAAGCGATAATTAACATACTCAGATTAATCTCACTAGAAATATAACTAAGCTTAGAATAAATAAAACTACTAACAATAGTAATGATATGCCAAAAGTATCACCATTCAATACCAGTCAATTCAATAGTAAGATTAAAATTCGCATAGTCTTACACCCTGCAAAAAATGTAAGTCAAAATATTTTCAAAAGGCATCCAGCTAAATAATTTATCTTCATCTGACGCAGTGCCTGTCAATCAGAAAGATTTTTGTATTAGGCAAATAATATATTATAGTTGAGCGTTGAAAAACATAAATAACTTTGTAGGTAAGTTCTAGGTAGATAGAAACATAAGGATGAAGTCACTGCACGGAAACGCTCCGTCCAAAGTCATTTGCTTCATCATAACCAACACAAAATAGTAAGCACTAAAGAAATTTTGGGTGAAATATTCGTGGCTAAAAAGAAAGTAAAAACTGAGGTGGCGGATGATGAAAAGGAAGATAATAATTAAAAATAATCTCAAGTACCTAATCCTTTAATTCTTATCACATCTAAAAATAAGTTACAGCAGTATAACAAAATTAGCCTCAAAACATGTGATACACAAAACTATTCAGCGAACGCCCACACGTGTGGACTGAACGAACTTGACCTTAAACTTTTGTTGGTCGATTCAAGACTCAAACAATGGCAGTACAAAATTGAGGGCAATGTTAGGCTGTTAGATAATCAAGCTGTTGGATCAGTCTTCAACTGGTTTGAGATAATAGTAATTCATCATTTTTGAGAGCGATAACTTCAGCTATAAAAGTTACTTGTTAGAAAGAAATGGTTTTGAAATCTGGGAGTGTATCGTTGCATAACATTGTTTGCATTGCATACTGTATGGATTGCGTAAGGAATTATATTTCAACATGGGATAAGGGCAGGGCGATGATGATTTATTTTAGGTTTATTTTCTAACTGGGTTTATTCACTAACTTGAAAAATTGTTGCTGGCCCGTTCCGATTTTTCTGTCTTATGTTTTCATCTCACTCGACGACTAATTGACGGTATTTGTACTTAGCAATTTTTAACACGAGTCTCAAATTCACTCGACTGAGAATATTGTACAAAACAACTTAAATCCGGTTTCTTTATATCAAAATCTGATTTATTAAACGTGGTTTTGCACAAACAAAATAATTTGAAACTGGATGTTTCACGTGATTTTTCGTTTGGATGCAAACTTTCAAGCCCTCATTTATGAATAGATATTAGCAGTTGCTTTAATAAATACTAAAGAAACTATACGCACTAAAAGTAAAACCCTCATTAGATCTATGGATCAATTTTAAGAGCCTTTTTAACTTGTAATGTGCTCAATAGAATAATAAATCATCCTTTAAACCATCTGTCTAGCCTTTTCCCAACTATATTGACTGTATACCAGAACTTTACAGCTGAATACCAGTATTCTACGTGGAGCGGCTGCCTACCAGACCAACACAAACCCATTAACTGGGTATCACGATACTTCTTAGCAAGACTAAATAATATAATCCTCTAAATCTGAATGAATATTCCTATCTGCAGTGGTTTGATTTATGCCTTATCAGTCAATCAGTCACAGGAGTTTTATGATATGAATGGGAAGGATAATATTTAAAAAACGAGATTTAATAGATGCTCTTAAAATCTAGTTGGTGAACTGGTTGTTTTAGTTATTAATCTAGCATTACGTAATATTAATGTTCTGAACTTTATATTTTTTTTACCTTAACCAAGTCAAAGCAAAGGAATTAGGCACATCCTGAAACATTGCGATGAAATACGACAAACATTTTTGAAAACTTTTTTTAATTTGTTTCGTCTGCTTACAACTCAAATTGGGACCATCCTACAGTCCTTTTCAACTTATTTAGATTCCGCACAACACAGCTTCCATGCTTAGCTGTTATCACCCTCCTCTTCTCTTTCACTCAATCCATTCATCGTTGATTTGGTCTTTCCTCAATATTCGCAAGTTCCTCATTATTCCATCTTTCTGCCTGTCTAGCACGACCTTCAGCCAAGGGATCCATAAAAGCCGAATTTGCCTCAGCCAATTACTAGCAAAAATAATAGACGCTTGGTACTCTAAAACATGAATATACGTCTTGTCATATCCACCAGTCGGTAACATATATTCCAGCTTGTTTTGTGCAACCACAGTCTTAGGTTCCATGGGTCTTCACAAAAGCCAAAATTGCCCCAGCCAATTACTAGCAAAAACAAAAGACGCTTGATGCTCTAAAACACCTATATGCGTCTTGTCATATCCACCAATCGGTTACGTATTTCAGCCTGTCTTGTGCCACCATGGTCTTAGGTTCCATCGGTCTTCATAAAAGCCGAAATTGTCCCGCCAATTACCAGCAAAAACAATAGGCGCTCGGTACTCTTAAAACACGGATATGCGTCTTGTCATATCCAGCAGTCGTAACCGAAAGCGTTGTATGACGTCACCCGAGTAGCGTGACCTTGACGCTGCTCAATGCCAGCAGAAATTAGGCGCGAGCGCAGGTGGCGCATCCATGCTATTATTGCGGTGTGTTGCCATGGCGGATTTTTTTTTCGTCAATTGTTTTGTTTTTTTATAATTGTTAATTACAGGACCAGGTATTTGAATGTCTGTTTCCGGTCATTTTTATTTCAAGATTTTCGGGTTGAAAGGGTTTTTTAATGCAACTTCCGAATAATTTTCTATAGTTTCTTAAAGTGTTTTAGATCTGACTGCTAACTTAGTTCAGTTGGCAGTATCGAAATCCTTAAATTTCCAAAACTGACTCGTATTCACACCCTGGATTGTGGGAGAAACTTTATCACGACCGGAGGAGTTATTGTCAGGTTCATCTGGCAACCCACATAGTACGTCAGTGTGTTAATTTTTGCGCCGCCCCAGACTCGTTGCGCAATTGTTCGGTAATTATTATTGTTTGCAAATATTTTTTGTACACTTTCTTAAAATTGTTCCGATCGATGGTTATAGTATTATAGGCACTTACGGACTTAGATTTCTAGCATTAGTTGCGTTTTAGGAATATTAGTATAAAAATGCAATTTTTTTCTTGCCAATCAGTTGAGAACAGACTCAAGAATTTGTATCATTGTTAGTAAAAAACACTGATAGTTGTTTGTACTTACTTATTCATTTAGGCGACTAAGGGGATTACCTGAGAATGGGAAGCAGCATTCTCTGTAGGTACATTGCAACAGCTACACCGCGATCGTCAACCGGCGATTATGGCAAACCCCCATTGGGGGGAGGCCTATGTCCAACAGTGGACGTGTTTCGGCTGATATGATGACGATAATTCATCTACAAGCCAGGTAATCACCATATTTAGGCATTAAACTCATCTCAATAACAAATTAGTCCGTCACTATCAGACAGTAAGCACCAGAATTAAGTACCTAAATACTAAGTACATGCATAACCTCAGAATCGCTGATGCATTGCCGACCTTCCGAAATTATACGCACTACCGCATTGAAAAAATACACTCTCGGACAAAATTAAAAATAGCCGCGAAAATAGTAATCCGTTTCTAATCGAAGCATTAATAATCGTCAATTTGACAGTTCAATTACTTTTTTAATTAATTAAATTACTTTAATATCTATAATTTAAATGGGTTTTTAACCGGTAATTTTTAAGTCGTCGGTAAATTATCTGATCTGGTAGCAATGGCTACTACACTTTTTTTGCAAATATTTGGAGTAGATGTGTTAGATATAATAAGGATAATTTATTTTGTGGGTCAAACATAAAACTATTTTATTTACGATTTATGAACTGACAATTTAATGGCTTAATTATTTATATGAATAATTTAAATCATTTATAATTTCTTTTAAGTTTATTTCCACCTTTGATACCGGACTTACCCAAACATATAATACTTTTCTTCTGCCTTGTAAATTAGGTACCTATATTCTGCTTAGCAACAAAATAAACAGTTTTACATCATAGTTCAACAAGGTACAGAATAATAAATCAAAATAGTTCTCTTTAACCCTAAAATGATTAATTTGGGGTCCCTTAAAATAGCAAGTGCAGGCGAAATTAGGAGAGGTCTTTAAATCGCCAGTCATGATTCAAGGGTTGAAGTTGACCGAGGGACCTTTAAAAGTTACCACTAATTAGTTATTTTAACCAAGTTTAGTTGAAAAGGGCAGAATTCTAAAGTATGTTTCAATCGATTTTTATTATGAATTTTCCCTGTTTACTTGCCACATTATAATTAGAATTTTAATGTTTTTTTTAATTTTGTTATTAATATTTTGTTTCATTTTTTATTTCTAAATTTCTTTGTCTCCTCTTTCAGACACTATCTATTTTTTTTCATTTTTGTTACCTAGTTAATCCTAAAGTACTTATCTAGCTATAGTTGTTACCAATATAACACGACAATACCGTGACTTAAACCAACAAATATAATAGTAACAATAAATTTATCCCATCTAGGAGATAAGCAGAACCCGTTCTAATCTAGGGGTCCGCGTATCTATGCTAATTACAAGAGGGTCTATAATTTATCCGTTTTGTCTGACCTCTGCTAGTTTTGGGGTAGATTTATGAGGAATATAAGTCTTTCTTAACCTGGACCTAAAGGTATTGGTAAGTCTGTCTTTTGGTGAACCAAAACCATATGAGCGTGTGGTTTTGTTTTAATTATTACTATCTTTAGCCCACGAGTTTGTACGCGTTTTGTAGCCTATAATCATCTCCAGTATCCTATCCGTCTCTGTGCCAAAATTTATCAAAATCGGTTCAGCAATTGCGTGATAGCGTATCATACAAACTTTCTTTCGCATTTTTGTAATATTAATTAGGATGTTTTCATTGCTGACTTAAAAAGCATAGTTAAAGGACTACCTAATTTCTCTCATTAATGCCCGGTTTGAGAGTAATGAGGTTTTTATCGGTCGTTTATCTGTCAATTAACGCTATTTGTCATAACGCCATTGGTTGGTAAGCGGTTAACGGACAGATAAACGACCGATAAAAACCTCAGAAACCGGGTATAAGTGTTGTATAATTATTTAGATACATGATGCATTAGGAATCAGACCAGCTTCCCAAACGCTGACTTAGTTTGTAGCTGACGACCTGAAACTTTAAGACCTTGTTTCAAGAAACTAGAAAACCACTAATAATAATCCATGTTTTATCAAAATAGCAAAAAGCAGTCTAGACAGTTTTTTCTACATAACCTAAGAACTGAATAATCAGATTCATGATAATCGTACTTGTTCATTTTCTTACCCAATTATAGGAAACATCAGTGATTTGCCCAATGACATGTGACGATCACAAGTGAGTGCTAAATAAGTATGCCCATATTGCCCACTCTCCCATGTAATTGCCCAACTTTGTCCGGGTGGTCCCGGTGACCACCTGACCTATATTTTTTTACTTTTTTGCACACACCTGTTAGAAGCCTTAGGAAAACACTGTCAGTTGTACTTTTTTTTTAATCTTAGGTATTTTTGAGTGCCATATTGCGATCATGCATTTTTGGTGTATGCTTTCTGGTTTTCTTTAAATAAATAATGAATAAAGACTTGTGACTGTTTTGAATCTGGTTTGTATGGAATGTTTCTAAGATGCTTGGGAAAGGGTGAGATGATATGCACATAAAAAGAAGTTTTTCTTATTGCTTGTTTGCAGAAAAAATATATCGACGCAGTACAAATCAAACGCAAATTCGTGCAGTCGCGATTGGCTGTTGAAAATGTATTCTACCAATCACAGCTGCGAACCCATTTTTGTCAATTTTTCATCTTAATTTTGTAATAGTTTTGTTTTTTAGAAACCTTAGACTTAAGTCAGATATCAGTCTATACAGTTGTTTTCTTAAAACAGTTCTAGGAATAATACAAACAGACGGTTATTATTGCAACTAATTTTCACCCATTCGATCATTAGCCAATCTATGGGCTGAAGCATTGATTATCGGTTCATGACGTCAGCAGTTCTAGTCACGCCATAAAATGTCTATATGGCGTTCTATAGGACCCTAGGCGGTAAAATTATGATAAAGTCAATATGAACTTAACAGTGATAGGAATAGAGTTCAATTTTGCTAGCAGATTAATTGTTTTTAGTACAGGCACGGCCAAAAATATCGACACCAAATTAATTAGTAAAACAAATATTTTGATTCAATTACACCGGATAAAACAATTATGTGGAAAGTATTTTTAAATTAATTACAGTATTGTATTACGTATTTCATAATTGTCCAGCTAAAATTATTCTGGCTAATTGCTCGGTTTTTCATTTCGATTAAGACATCTGAAGTACTTTCAATTGCATCATCAAATTACCTCATCATTATGATGGGTTAATGTGTACCTCATGAAGTTTTTAATTCATTTTTATAGCGTACAATTTTTCTGCACGCAACTGCACGATCGCACAATAAAACCTATTGTTTTGAACTGAAGAGACATTTCCTCAATTTATCGCATTTACTGGCAATTAATATTCAACTTTAGCTGTATGTTGATAAGGTGGTTATTTGTCTAAATATAACAGCCCACATGCTGGAAGACATGTGTTCGGTCTTTGTTTATAGTATCGGGGACTGGTTTTTTTATTTATTAATGTATTTTGCAAGGTTCTAGTGCTTTAGTAGTTTTGTTTATGTATTTTTTTGTCAAGGAAAGTAAGGAAATTGTTGAAGCATAAAGTTAAGGTGCATAATTATTATAGTTAAGTAAGTATCAACATCCTTTCAAACCTGTTATTTCATGAAAAATACTGTTATTTTTTATATTAATCAATATTTTAAAAGCCATATTACGGTTCAATAAGACATGGTTTTTGTAAACCAGTGAACCCGATATTAATTTTAGTGACTTAAATTATACTTTATTTAAAGAGTTTATAATCTGCTAAACTATTTTAATTTTAGCTGTTAAACTTGACCTCTCCAATTTAACTTAAAACTTAATACTTAAGTAAGTACCTAAATTAACAACATCAAAATAAATGGAAGGAAAAAAAATAGTTTAGGTACAACTTCAAATAACATTCGAAATTAGAACTCGATTTAAAATTGGAACGTCTAAAAATACTGGCCGCCGATAAATCGTGTCACCTTGGTGCTCCCACACGAAAAAACGTGATAAAATGTTTTTCCTAGAAAATTGTAAGATTGTAACTATGCATGATATGTAATTTATGTTTTAAACATGTTGATTTTTTGTTAATTTAAAAGATACCTTGCACTCGACTTTTTCATGGCTTTTTAAATAAAGGTATGGGCTCAGTTTTTCTGAACGCCATTTTACTTCCATTTAGGGATTGATTTTTAAAATCTCCGTTTGATGGCCAAAATTCGTGTTTTTATGCAGTGCGTTTCCTATCAGACAATAGGTTCCTACTTACATTTTTATAATGGGATAGAAAATAAAATTATTTCTTACATTCAAAGCCGATGAAGGATAATTAAAACTGTTTTCTTAACGAAACCATTTTCAAATTTATTTAGTCTTTACATGCAAAACACTTTTACTTGGTCAAAAATTAAAAATATAAAGCTTTACTTAATTCTAGCCTTTAATGCTGAATCTGTCGAAATTCTTCACGCACATAATCTTTATACCAAACAAACGCTTCTGTTTATCCCTTCAAAATCCGACACAGGATGTGCAATTCGGTGCCATAAGAGGGATGCTCGCGACCTGTCCCACGACCCAGCAGGTGATGGTGTACCACCCCCATAAACAAGCAAAAACCACCCTTAACTTCATCCACCCAAAATTCACTATCACTTTTTTTACACTGCTATTTCCACCTCCGAAATTGATAATCGAATTCCGACTTAATTTTTTGGGTGATATGGTTGATTTTAGGTTGGTGTAGCTGCTTCCTTTGATATCCCATGGGAACGAAATTTTACGCATCTGAGGGAATTCTTCAAAAGCTTTTTTTTTTCTAACAATATGTTTCCGTCAATGGTCTTATGCAAGGAGATGCAATATGTGACGCATTAGTTTCGTGAATATCTTTTGAATGCATTAATTTATAGGCTTTTCAAAAGTGTGGGAATTTGCGTTGATTTGGAGATTTTTGTGTCGATAATTTCGGCTTTGAGAAGAATATAAGGGATCAATAGAATAGATAATAGCATCGAGTACAATGAAATAATGAAGGACTTGCAAAAAGTAAGAAATAGGTATAATGGTAACAAAGAACCTGATCATAAGTTTGATCAACATGGTTCTGAAAATAAATTAAACAACGATAATGCACTAAATTAAACAACGATAATGCACTACAAAACCTCAAAGACAAAAAAAAAGGAAATCAATTTCACACCAGTAGAAACAATAGCCATGCCAGTAATAAGACAGATATTACACTTATTCTAACAAACTAAACGAAAGTTTAAGAGACTAATACAGTTTATCCAATACCTTTCACTGCCATAAAAGACCTTTTTACATAAATAAAAGACAGCCACAAAACCATCAACATTAAAAACATCACTCATAAATTAGCATTAAATAAGCCAAACATATATTGTGAACATTTCTATAGAATCGTGAGTCGCGACCCCATAACGGTCACTCCAATGCAGGACAATGACCGATCCCCTTCCTACGGTGTTTCCATGGGGTGAATATCTGCAGTACTGGATATATCAATGGGATCGAACAATGACATAGTAACCTACTTTTTATAGGGAGATGGTCTACAGAGAAAGCTGTAGGGTGTTTTCAAAAGCTTGATCCATGTCTGGCCTTTGATGAAGTATCTTTGAAATTTGAATGCGAAGGGAGAAATTGATCTTGCAGAGTTTAATGGACGATCTCCTTGCAAAATAAAACTGGCTTTTGATAAACAATTCTGTCAGTATTTAAATAATGTGTAGTGTTACAGCTTCGCAGTTCAATAACTATGCAAATTAGTACGATCAGTGACAGAATCTCTACTACATAATATTAAGAAAAACGAAACGAAACACGAAAGGATCTCTGTCTGTCTGTTACGCTTTCACGCAAAAACGGCTGACGGATCGTCATAAAACTTGGCAGATATATAGCCTGGGATATAGAACCTTTTCTATATCCCAGGCTATATATCTGCCAAGGAGCCTATGTCCTTCATAGGCTCCTTTTTTACGTGATAACTGATAACCACGCGGGCGGAGCCGCGGGCAAAAGCTATAATATCACTGGTCCATTTGAAGTGCAACTAGTGTAAAGATACTACTCGGATGCATTTTATGTATTTTCTGGTTTATACTACTTTACCGCAGTTGTAGATCAAATCTTCAAGTAACTTAACTTAGTTCTTACATTTTATTTAGTGTGCTTTTGGTTAATGTCTGCCTTCATTGTAGGTATAAGTGCTGTCATTATTATTTGTTAAAATATCCTTATTGTTACGCCAATAAGTCTTGAATTTAACAAACAATTTACGAAGACACGCTACGCAGCTGTTATTATTTTAATCACTTTCCCCTACACGACATTTTTTCCATTTTTTTTTACGGCAATTTGGTGCAGAATTCCACTCCATACATCGTTTTCATTTAAAAACATCAGTCAATAACATATTTCCTACATATTTACAGCTTAATTAGCCGTTGTCATCAACTGTATCAACTTATGATTGACATTTACAAACACTATCGACAATAACTCTTATTTTTACCAATATAAAGTACATATTTAAACGTCTTTCGTCACTCACCTGTCATTTTGAAATATCAGTCGATGGAAAATGTGTCTTGGGTTAAGGATTTAAGGGATGTTTTGACATGGCGTGGTGTTTAAAGAGAAATTGTGGTCACCTGCTGCGTTACATCATGTTTTACACCATTCATACCTTGCTATAGATCTGGGAATTCTTTTAGACCTGTCTATCCCGTATTTGTATGAGGATATTTTATCTGTTTGCTTGGCTAAAGGCTAATTTCACAATTCTGTAATTCAATGATAAATGATAAATGATAAAATTTATCATTTATCATTTAATGATAAATGATAAATGATAAATGATAAATGATAAATGATAAATGATAAATGATAAATGATATTTATTTTGTAAGTAGGTTAAACATAACACTTTTACACGTCAATATTTTTTGGTCATTTTAAGCTGGATGAGGCCGGTGTTTCCTAGCTGACTACCCTGAGAAGAAACACCGAAACAAACTCAGAGGTCACAGTCTCTTTTGAAGTCCATACAAATTGTACTGGTCAAATCATACGAGAACCATGTAGGTTAATAAAATTCATATCTCAATTTGGGCGTACGCTACTTTATAGTAGTTATGGGGACTAATGGCCAAATCAATATAATAGATTTCAAATTTACAATACAACAGTACACGTATCTTTCAGAGGACTGAACTATACAAAAACATTGAGTTATCGATATTCACTGTTCATCCATTGATGCTCAATCCTCGTCAAACATTTTTAAATTACTCTTATTGAATTTTGTTACTGTTCTTGATCCTGCATTGCCTCCGTTATCTGATCTTACATTACCTTTTACAACCTCCCAATACCGATGCTATTTTCCCAGAGCAGTGTCTCCATAAAAAAACGAAAATTCCCTTCACCATATTCATCATCCTATGGCCACCATGCAAACCCACATTTACCCGCCAAAACTGGTATTACGCGAGAGCGAGATGACAATAGCTCTTTACCTAAGTGTAAAGGAGACAAAGCATAGGCCACTTCCTGCGCAGGATTCACGTAGAACGTTTTTTTGCCCATTGCAATTCTATGTATTGGAGATAATATTATTGCATATTTATGGGTTTGTCAGTTGTTTGCGCAGACGTGCAGAACCGATTTTTATGGTTTTCTAGTTGGTTGTTAAGATATTGGATGCTGTTGAGTTTCTTGGTATCATTTACTATGAGAATGATGGTTTTAGCAAATGTTAGTTAACTTAAGCAGTTGTTGTAACGTAACTGCTATAGTAATTGGCCACGCTATAGTAACTGGCCACTCATAACAAAAGTGGCAGAAACAAGGTATTGCAAACAAGCCCATGAATGTTAAGGACAGAAAATATTCCTGTATCAGATACTGGAATATTTTTTGTGAATTACCTTGTTTCTACCTCATTTGTTATGAGTGGCCAGTTACTACAGCATGGCCAATAACTATAGCAGGTACCCTATCTGTTGCATAAAAAGACTGGCAAAAATTATTTTGTGCTTTACAAAATTCTTAAGACATGTGCTATAAAAAAGACATATAATTATGATCATAGATGCCAGTTTCGCCAGTGAATAGCGAAACATATTGTCAGATCATAATTATATTTATAACTAGCACTTCGCCCGCGACTTCGTGCGCGCATATCCCGTTTTTTCCAGTTCTCGTAGGAATTTCCTGTATAGCCTATAGCCTTCCTCTTGAGTGTGGCTATCATATACAAAAGGAATTTTCAAAATCGGTTCAATTGATCCAGAGATTATCTACCTACAACCTCACAAACTTTACCTCTTTATAATATTAGACCTCGAATGTACTATGTTTTATACAAATAAAATATTCTGATTCTAGAAATTTGTTAGATCCATTGCATTTTCCGCTAGTCTATACCTAATATTTAGCAAAACAATTTAAAATTTTGAGGCTTAAAAAGCGATGATCGAAAATATTTCCGGTCATATTCTGACATTATACATCGTACCAAAAAAAAATATAAGTGCAAGACTGTGCTACAGCATCCTATAGAAAACTTATTACAGATTGTTCGGATAACCATGTACAGTGGTAAATCAATACCATTATCTTAAAACCACTATAAAAATGAAATATACTAAACAACCGGCGGTTTTCTGAGAAGAAAGCAGTAAAGCAGACAAAAAGTAACTTTAAAACTGAAGACATGAGGCAAAATTTACTTCACACGAAGTTTAATTTCTTTACAATATGCAATTTGAAAAACCGCCAAAGAAAGATAGACCTTGTTATCATTAGAAAAGCTTCAACAAATTACCCAAAAAGTTCACTCAAATATTGATTTCATTTGTAATTATTTACCGGTTCAAGTTGGTTGTAAAGTTCCAAATCGCTTGTTACTGATGTAGATTAGTTGTGATGTTTCGAAAATGGGCATATTACTTGCTCCCGCGCATCTCGTGGCGGGCGGAAATCTTAATGGGTCCTGGAACGAACTAACGATGGGACCCATCGATCTAAAGATTGTAGGGCTCAAAATTTTTAGACATGGCATACTTCCTGTACAAAAAATCTTTTTGACGTGCTTTTAATGCGATCTATAATTTTGAAAATGTATTGAGAAACATGTATGGTACATGGAGGAGCTCGTAACTAAATAATAACAGCCACACGGGTCGATTTTCAAGGTTAAGCAACGCTTGCCGAGGTCGGTCTGTGGATGGGTGACCATCTTAACATACCGAGACTCCTCTGTGCCTTAGAAAGCACCTTAAGTCGTTGGTCCCGGCTGACATTTGTAGATCTTTGGCAGGCGTTACGGATTGTCAGAAGCCAGAAAATCTGGCTCCAAGTACCGTGTGACCCAGTTAATGGCTCTTGAAGTTCTGGTAGGCAGCCGGTCCACGTTAAATACTGGTATTCAGCTGAATCGACTGGGAGCCGATCCCAATTTAATAGTTGGGAAAAGGCTAGGCAGATAATGGTATTGATAAACATGTATGTACGGCATATTATTATGTTTAGAAAGAAAATTCTGGACTATCAACTCAGGCCTTCGACCTTCGGCCTTCCATCCGCCTAGCCTTCTCCTAACCACGTTTGGGTTGGCTTCTAGTCTAACCTGATACAACTAAATACGTAAGTATTTCTCGTGGAGTGACTACCTTATCTGACCTCTAGAGCAACACTAATACTATGTTGTCCCCAGTGCATCAAACTTTTTGATGCAAAATCCTTATAACGTGTTCTAAATTAGATTACATAGCAAGAATAATGATATCTAGGTAAATATGACAATTATATTTCATATTATTCTCAGTATATCGTCTTTCAATTAAAACAGTGAGTCATTTACAAAATGGTGATAACTTTTCATTATCAAGTTCAAGGCCAAAACTTAGTCGTTATAGTAAAATTCATACGTTTTATTACAAAAAACGAATTAATTACCTAATGAATTGACAATTTACATAATTTTATGGGTTTTTTTTAATTTATGTCTTTGGTTTTTTGTTGGGCCTACGATCATATGTTTATGGTAAACATTGTCAGTGATTAAATGTATTGTAGTTTTTTATTTTGTTATTCTTAATCATTTTGTAGTGACAACATAAGAGAAAAAGGTATTTGGCAAAAGCAAAAAAATAAGTTATGATATCTTTTTGTTAACTTTATTTTTAAACATCTACAAAACAACTTTTTAGATTACTTCTAGGCAAGCGTGTTTTACCTTCGACCACATCATCGCTTACCATCAGGTGAGATAGTGGTCAAACACGTGCCTATCAATAGTAAAAAAAAACACACTTACAACTCCTTCATTCTCTCTCAAGATAAGGTATTTAGTTGAATATAAAATTTATACCATATTTGGCTTTTATATTGCTTCTTCATATAACCACCAAACAATTTGTACAGGTAACCTAAAGTAACCACTAAATACTAAAAAACAACGAGACAAACAAATTCTCGATTATATGTAAAAATAAAATTCATGTCTATAATATCCTAAATCAAGTCTAAAAGATCAAAGCTCTACACGTCATTACGCGTCCATATTTGCTCAAGGTGCTCAAGCGCCGACGAGAAGGTAACATCATCGAGGCTCCACGACACGCTTCATACCGCATTCGATCAGGATCTGGAACTAATTCTGATACCCCTGTTTGTATTAAAATGCTTGATGATAATGTAACTTACGATGATGAATTGGATGGGGATCTTGGAATGAAAGATGTCAATGGGACAATTGCTTGTCGTGGGTTAGTTTGAAAAGTAATAATGTATATATTTTACTATGAAGCTGCCTAAAATAGACTGGAAATAGAAGAATTAAGAACTGTAGCTTCATAAACGAAGACAGGGAAGAGAAAACAAACCTAAGATTTGTACCAGAAAGTAAAGTTGATAATGAAGTAAGACTTTAATCTTCCTATGACTAAAATGCTTCTAAGGAACTAATTATCCCAAAAGAATGAGCATCAGCAGCCATCCATGTCGTTCAACTCGATCTTGACTCGTGTCTCGGTAACGCTAATTTAGTGAAGCGACATTGAATAGATCACACCCATCCGAACAATTGTTTGATAGACATTAACAACAACAAAATAGATAAGGTAAATATCATCGATAAGTTTGAAATAAACTATGATCCCATAAAATCCAAAATCAGCTTAGTATCCAATGAAATAGTCGTTCTATTTCATCATGTTGTTGACGGATTTTAACAATGATGAATGGGAGTGAACTATCAAAATGGTTTTATTAATCTCCACAAGAGGATAGGATGATAGAAAAATATCAATTTCTTGCCTTCCGTCTATACAATAGCTTGAAACGTGACATTTATTTTAGCTAGCGGAGCACGACACGAGTCTAAATTATACGTTTTAAAACCAAATTTCTACGCTCAAATCTGCAGACCGTTCAATGCCAATATTAAACGGATTTTTTTATTCACGATTTCCAACTTTTTCATTCGCTTGGGTGACAAAAGACGGTAAAAAAATGGAACTATGTTAAAAAAGTTCTGCGTTTCGTTTGCTCTTAAATTCTTCGCTGTAGAGATCACTTTTGTTTGTGTTGCCGGTAGTTTCGTAGGGCCCTATCTGGGTCTTGGTCACTGGCTTCTTTAGGAGTTCGGAAAAACGGTTTTTTGAATTGGTTCAGCGTTTTTCGTTGAGCACGCGCCCGCCACCCGTCGAGATCGGATTTGAATATCATTTTGTTACGCCTGCGTTTTGTAAATTTCGTGGTTTTGGGTTGTGCCATTTGATATTGTATTACTTGCTTATTTAGTTCAAAGGAACAGTGTTTCATGTAGGTACACTTCCGCAACAAAAATGTCACTTGCACATCGTATTTGTTTGAGTCCCTACTAATATTATAAATGCGAAAGTAACTCGTGTCTGTCTGTCAGTTACGCTTTTACGCTAAAACGGCTGAACTGATCGTCATGAAATTTGACAGATATATAGCCTGGGATACGGAGAAGGACACCGGCTACTTTTTTTTCGCGAGAACCGATACCTACGCGGGCGGAGTCGTGAGCAAAAACTAGAACTTTATATTTTCTCTCTAGTTTAACAAACCCAAAGCTTTACTTTCTAAGAAAAATCACTTTGTCAATTACGCATTGGATGTTTCCTCTAATTCTAATTCACTATTAACATTTTATGACCCTGCCTTATCATGATTATATGCACGTGCTTATGATCATTTTAATTCATTAAAATTAAATCTCCTACTACTAAATACAGAAATAAATAATGAATTCAGCTCACATTCAGTTTACTATGTCTGAATCAACGAAAAGGTGCTTTGCATTATTTTTAATAGTAGCTTTATAACGGACATCTATTGTGAATTTTATTGCTTGTTTGTTTGGTCGTCAACGCAAAGTTTCTTTGTGTTTCTTTAACATCATCGAATTCACTTGCTTCTGGTTGTTTAAGTTTAGTTTATTGTCATCAAAATCTTAATCAATATACCAATCAATGGATTTATTAGTCTTCCTATTAATTTTAACTGTGCCGTCCTAACCAACTTAATTTTTAGCTTTGTGTACTTGAATTCGTTCATTAATAACTGTTATTTCTTTCTCTACCCTAAGATCTCACAATGGTTCTCGGTTTTCATCACCTTAAGCTTATCTATCATTTCTAATATCTACATTATCTTTTATATTATCAACATATTCAAAAACAACAAGCAGAACCGCATCAAACGTAAAGTTCTTAAACATATTCAAATGTGATACAATGTAATGCTTTACGGCGCCCATTATTCCACATTATTTAACATTTGGATAGCATTTGATCAGATAACTTGGACATTGATAGAATATAGTGGTTTAGGAGGATATTCTGGGACCTTGGGACTGAGATTGCCACTATACTGTATAGGCTGAATATAACGTCCTTCTTGGGGTGTTGATATTGATGATCTGTTAACGCGATTTTTCTGGAATGCTTCTATAATTTTTTCTGTTAGCTCATCTGTAAAAGTAAATCCATCTGAATTTAAACAAGATGTTTCTTTGGTTCTCACATTTTTCATAGTAATTTTGACTATGTCTATGTCATCAGCAAATATTGATGGTGTTAACAAGGCCCTAAAACGTCGTTGATATTCAATTAAACTGAAAGTTTCTTGAAAGTAAATAAAACAAAAATACGGTTGTAATGTGACAGGCCTAGTTTCTATATTTGAATTTGCGCCACCCTTACGCAATCGGCGCGTAAATGACAATTTCGGTGTTTCAAATATTTCTACTGGACTATGCGAAACTTTACAATATCAATCTACTTATCGCCGTTCGTGTTTAGTAACATTGCCGCTTGATTTCTCGCTATTTACCTAGATTACTCGGTTTTTTTCAACAGTTGCGGCAATGTTTAACGCATGGCCGATAGTGACATTGGCTTAGAATCAACTTTTTGCCGCCAAAATCATGCGCCAGGGCCGTCTGAGAAAAACGACACTTTTTTCATTACTAATAATTTTTCATGACATAATAACAGAAAAAATAAAATATGCTTACAGTTATGAGTCTTTTCATGTTTCTGATTGAATTTTTATGTTTGAAAAATGGTAAAAATCGAACTGGGTGCACGATTATCCACCAGAGATTAGATTTCCGTTCGAAGTACAAAAGATCGGATTAAATGGTCAAGAATACAATTCAATGGAAAAACGTGAGATTAAATCAAAATTTTGCAACAATGGCTTGTCATTTTGACAAAATATTATTCGCATTTTCTTAATGTTAGTTGTAAATCACTTTATACCTACCTATTTGCTTATTTGTGTAATCTTTAATTTTAAAGTTATATGGGCAAACAACTGTTTACTTCAAATTTGTTTTTATCCGTCCCTTAACGCCATAATCCGATGCTACCATAAAATGCTGTTACCACAAACAATTAATTAAAACGCCATTAATTAATAAATCAGTTGACACTTTAAATAATCGCAAAAACTAAATTTTAACTAAGTAAATAATTATAATTGGATTGGTTCAATGGATAAGTGGGGAGATAATTCCGTTACATTATCAGTACCATTGAATCGTAATCAATTCGGAAGCCGGCAATTGAAGTCTGTGAATTTTTTCCTCGTTTTAAAACGTTTGTTACTTCCTAGTCTGATAGTTAGTTCTTTTTAACGTTATTTTTTCTTTTGAGGCATTTATGTAATTTATTTCGATGATAATCGTAAAGAACAGGTGCTTAGACTGGATAAAAAATCATATAAATTATTTATCATAATATCTCAGTTCTTTTTATACAAAAGAACTTTTACTTTTTCTCGAAATAGTAATAATATGAATTCATGAGAACATTTTTATCGTATCTAATTTACATAAACAAATCGATGAACCTGTTTACTATTAGGAAAAGATTTAATTTGTAAACGAGATCTAAAAGCCATTTAATCTGCCGTGAGGTCGGTCTTAAGAAATAATCTATGCAGTGTCACTCACATGTCATTTTGATGACATGGATTTGCAGATACGATGTTATTCGGTACAAGCGTGGTTTGTAGGTACTGGATTTGTGCTTGTATTAATTGCGGACTAATAATTGTCTTTTTTTATTGTTTTTTTTTTAATTAGTGATGTAGCTAATTAAACCAGTAGAGGATGATTGAAGTATTTAATTGAAAATTATTTGCAATAAAGTCCTCGTTTTCGAACACATACAAGAAAAACAATGATTTCATGATCTTGTCAAACCCCAATCTTCTTACAAGCTGATCTATGGTATGACAAACTTTTGTATTTACAAATTCAGCCTACCCCCTGAGACAAATAGTATGATAAAGGCAACAAACAAGCATGACCACAAATCTTGTACACAATTTTTCAACAAAAAACGTCAAAACCGACGCCATTTTGAAACCCTGAGCTTTTGCGAAAATTAATCTGAGCGGGCAAAAACTATGCCTTATTAAGGGGAAAATCCGCCCCTGGCCAGGGTCTAATATCCACAGATAAACAGACAGAATGTATGCTTACAATTAATAATAATTTTAGGGGCGGCAAAAAGTGGCCTGACGTGGCCTGCCTTTTTGTCACTGAAAAGTGGAGGGTTTTAAGAAAATTAGTTTTCATTTTTTGTGTTTTTTCAAAGGCTTTGTTTCTACACTGAGAGGGCGTGAAAATATTTGCTGCTACTTTTAATGAAAGAGCTTATTTCGACTCTGAATTTTGATTAGTTACTTTTGTGAAGATGCTGTAAGTACACTGATGATTGAAAACAGGAATTCGAATGTAGGTATCTGTAAATGATAAATTATATTTATTTTGTAAGTAGGTTAAACATAACACTTTTACACGTCAATGTTTTTTTTGGTCATTTTAAGCTTGATGAGGCCGGTGTTTCCTAGCTGACTACCCTGAGAAGAAACACCGAAACAAACTCAGAGGTCAAAGTCTCTTTTGAAGTCCATACAAATTGTACTGGTCAAATCATACGAGAACCATGTCGGTTAATGTCCGAGGTGGCCTTTTGAGGAAAGTGCCACACAGATTTGAGTGGACCTGTCCAGACAGTGCAAGCATTTGTCAGTTATTGTGAAGCTGTAGAAAGCGTCTCCGCTCTTTAGGGTAAAAATGTTACTGAACATTCTTATGGAACTTCTGATGATTTCGACCAAAGTTCACAAATCTGTTTCACAAAGTTTTCAACTATTTATGAGGTACATATTTTTTTTTTATTATTTATGAGTGGGCTAGCTCTTGACCTCGATCACGCCTGATGGAAAGCGATAGATGAGGTCCATGATGAAAGCGAGCGTGCCCAGAAGATGCCTTGAGGCACTGGTACTCCCACGCGTCGACGAAACACAGCAGGCTGCTTGATGCCGAACTCCGGTGGGAGGGTGGTCGCGAACCAGGCGGGCGTTAGCCCTACCACCGCAAGGGAAGGATTGGCCAGTCTTATAAGGTGTTAGGTGAGACTGTCCAGGATGCGCCGAGCGCTCGGTTCAGTTGAGTGTCAGATGGAACAAATTGCGCTACACGAGGAGGCTCCTTCATGCATCCCAAATACTGCCTAAACATATTTATAACATAATTATTTATAAGCTTATTTCATAAGCAGTGTTTTTTCTAAAAATCTATCAAACATTTTTCCTGACACGTCTCCTAAAATTATCACGCTAGGATAACCTGATGCCTCCTGTCTGATCAGAAATGATGATGAAATTGATTATGAATTGGAATGCCAACTCGCTAAACCTGCTCTTAGATGCGACTAGACAACTAATATAATTATATTTAATTCTTATAAATGCCTGTGTTGTTATTCAAGAGGCCTTTGTTCGAATGAATAATACATGTTGCTTGCCAGTCATTTGTTTAGTCTCGATCTAGAAATACTTTTTTAATTAGGCAGTATTTGTGCTATCTTTGAAATATGAAGTCAAAACAATCTCTTTAGAAAATATCTTTTGCTTTTTGATTTATTTTTTTCTGTTGTTTCAAACTATTTGTCATTGCAAGTGATCCTATTTTAGTATGGCTTCAATTTATTTTAACTTGATCATATTAATTATTTTTGAAAACAAAAGATACTAGAAACATCCCACTGTTTCCATAAACGATTTTTCTGTTCCAGTATAAACTTTATTTCGTAAAAATACCAATTAAAAATTACACCTTTTTCTCAACCCTCAACCGCACTACATTTTTCAGCGGGACAGCCGTAACTGATGACCAGTGTTTAATAACCCTTAACCCTTCATCCCCCTCTTCAACCGTAATCTTGTCTTGATTTTAATAGGGTTATTATGACAGCTGTCATGTTTTATCTTTTGGTTTGAAAATGTGACAGATAGATTTTCTTTTGACCCGTGTCTATGTGGCTTTTACAACGTGTCACTTGTCTTTAAATCTGAGAGTTAATTCTACAAATTTTTAAACAACTATCGCATTCGAACGTCAGTCGCAAACTGTCAAAAAAGCTGTCATTCATTTTTGTCTGTTGGCGATTGAGATTCAATTACCATCATTGCTTGAAAATTGGTAGAATTAGCACTCAGCTGTAATTCTACCTAATCATGATTAGATTTAACTTTATTATATACTTATAATAGTTTTGCCTAGGCTTGTATAATTGAGACCTGACTTAACTTACAAAAATCGTCAGTCGATAGATCTTCAGCATCGTCATCTTAAATCGTTCTAATACTATGGATCACAGCTTCTTCTACCTTGTCCCAATCATCTCCAATCTTTGCGAAAACAGCTAATAAAAAAATATTGAGTAGTTTCCTCAAATTTTAGCAAAGTATACTATATTAACATTAAAACCACTTTAATTCATCCATCACCACGGTTCGCTGATTTCATTATTTCCTACCAGCAGTATGAATAGTCATTTGCTTTGTAATTAATAGCAATAATTGATAGACATTTTAATGTTACCCACAATGTTAAGAAGTACTCTTATAATTACTTCTGTGTGTACTCATGATTAATTGAGATAAAAGATGAAAAAAATGCTTACTTGAGAACAGAACAGAGTGCCAATTCTATTTTGAACCGACTTCTAAAAAAGGAGGAGGTTCTCAATTCGGATGTTTGTATTTTTTTTTTTTTTATGTTTGTTCGGGCATAACTCCGTCGCTTGCCAACCGATTTGAAAAATTCTTTTTTCGTTGGAAAGGGTATACTTCCCAAATGGTCCCATTGAAATTTTATCAAAATCGGTTCAGTAGTTTGGTTTTTAAAAAAATATGTGGAAAAATCATCCATGTACACGAAATTGTGTATTTTTGCTTTCCTGTGACTTTCCAGTGGTGTTGCTTAAGCAACGTTCACATTTGCATGCTAGTTGTCAAAAAAGCCTCAATTCCCATAAATTTTTGACAGATGGCGACTGATCGACGAATGCGAACGGGCGTCGTTTAAAAATTCTAGAATTAGCACTCTGATTGCTATCGTTTTAATAGAGCATCAAGATTTACCAAATGAAAAAAACTTGATTTTAAATATTTACAGCCGTATTCATAAAAACTTAATAACCATTACTTAGCAAAAATACTGATAAGCAGATTATAATATTCAAAATTTTCTATGGAGAATTTGAATTTAGAATCTCTTAACAGTATTTTAACTAAGTAATGGGTAAAAAGTTTTTAGTCAACATACAAGAAGTTACTAGTTTTTAGTAACATTTATCACCGTCAATAATTCATCAACTTTTGTGTCATTTTGAGATAAAACAGCAAATTATATAATTAACTAAAATCATAAATAACTTAAGAATATCGATAAACTATGACACCAGTCTAATTAATTTTTGAAAAGAAATATAATAAATATACCTTCTACGAAACAGCAACATAGTAAGAAACAAAATTTCGTGAAAAAGTATTGCATATAGTAACATACATTATCTTGTAGAACCAGTTACCAAGGTCAACTGTAATAATACAGGTTTATTTTTAACGAAACCACTTTGGAAGCCAAATTTTCTAGGTAATAAAGCATAGTTTGTTGAATTTTGATGGCTTTATAGTTTATGTTATAATATCTTCCGATGTTGACGTGAATTTTGTGCAAAATCTTGATAGTGATGAAGATAGCAGTAAGGAAGATTTAAAAACAACTTTTGTTAATAATTGTAATGTAAAAGACACTTTAGATACAGGATCCATGATACAACTATATAAAATTGATAACGTAATACAAATATACAATAATATATTAGTCTAAACACACCAGGTACTACACAATAAAGACTACAACAGAACGATTGATGCACCTAAATTGAATGCTAGAGAAAAATGGTATATCAAAGATAGATACATTAGAATCAATAGCTGTTCTGGCTGTCTGTTGCTCATTGTGCGAAAATATTTAGATTTTTTCTTATTATTCAATTACTTCGTGTTGTGGACGCTTTGTCACTTTTCTAGCAATTGAATTGTCAATTCAGTTTTTGCGCTGTTTTCGATTACCTAAGACTAAGCTTTATGCTGTAGCTTGTTGACTAATAGAATGGACGTCTCTTACTTTTATTTGATAATGATTCGGCCTGGAATGTTTTGTTTTGTCAACGACTATATTAAGGCTCAGAAATTATGTTCTTTCAAAATGTTGTGTACACTTCATTTGAAATTAGAGTTGTAATTTAGATCAATGTTACAGCATCCTTCATTTGTTACAACCGATTTACGAAACCGACATTCCTAGTTCCACCAATTTAACACAGATTCCTCACCAGACGATCCTTCACGAAGGCCTATTAAAAGTCATCCACCACCTCGAATCTACTGCTTCACAACATTAAGTAGTGCCCCAAACTTTAATTATGTTCCATCTGTGACCAATTGCGTTCGTGTCTCGCACTTCTCGCCAGTCATGCAACGTGCTACCGAACGAATCCGGCCGGCAGAATCAAAACCTACACCTTTATCTTCAAAAGGAACTCTATACGAACCTTATTTAAATCCAAAATCGTCTGCTACATCTATTTTATCAAATACATTCCCTAACGTTCATTGTTAGGCAGTACAGCCGTCAGCATCGACTGATGATGTTATAGTTTGAGCTTTATTTGCTTTGGATTTAAGATCATTATCGTTCGATTTTGGATTGATAGCGCCCGAAGGAACGTGGCTAGCAGCCTCATTGTTAGATGAAAACGATTCTAAGAGATGACGTGTCAGTTTTAAGTTAGAAACTAATTTGGGATATCACAAAGAGTATCAATGGTGTACCGAAACACTTTAGTGCGCGAACAGTGCCGCCGAAAGTACCGGCTTTTGTTGGCACGTGTACACAAATACTTATTTAAAATTCAGTCTTTGATAATGTTGATTCGTACTGAGTTTGCGGAGACACCTAAATAGCTACTTCAATTTCATGCTATTTATATACTCTGATAAGTCCTTATCCATCTGCGACTAGACTATCTTTTAGCATTTACATACTTAACATTCCTTCCTTCTTTAAAACTACTGCCTGAATCAAAGGCCATAGAGATTTTAACTTTTTTATTAGAATTTTGACACGCTATAACTACAGTAACAGAAGCTGAGTCAAAGATTCTGATTACCCAGACGTATATAAGGAAGTCAACGCGATTACTACGCGTGGAAGAAGCCGTGAAGCCAACATCCTGCCTTTATTAAGAGTTGGGTAAATAAAAAAAGACCAAGAATCATTTGTTCCGGCTGCCGCGGATGTCGTTCAAGGGCGAAATTCACTTTTTGATGATTTCAATGATGTTTACAACGGTGTTGGAAATCATTTGTAAGATTAAAATTGTTTTCGAGTTGATTTGTGAAGTTCGCTTGCAGCTTTAGTAATTGATTTTTTATAATCGATTTGTGCAAGCGAGTTACGTTTCTAGCACTATGATAATTGTACCTGCTTTATATATATACCGGTTATTTTAAGCCTCATCTCTTTTCGAATAAATTTTGCGAAAGTGTTGATTACATTTTAAACTTCGCATTCTCTCCAAAAATACCTTATTTACTTTTCTATGTAACTAACAGAATTTTTCTCTACCTATTTCAGGTGTTTGGCTCAAAAGCAGACCTGCAGCTCCACACCCAGATCCACCTACGTGAGGCGAAGCCCTACCGCTGCACGCAGTGTCCGAAAGCCTTCGCCAACTCCTCGTACCTAGCACAACACTCCCGCATCCACCTGGGCATCAAGCCCTACCGCTGCGAGATCTGCCAGAGGAAGTTCACCCAGCTGTCGCATCTTCAACAGCATATCCGGACACACACTGGAGATAAGCCATATCGCTGCACCCAAATCGGATGTACCAAAGCCTTCTCCCAGCTCTCCAACCTCCAAAGCCACAGCCGTTGCCACCAGACAGACAAGCCCTTCAAATGCAACTCCTGCTACAAGTGCTTCACCCATGAGAAGGACCTACTCGAGCACATCCCTAAACACAAAGAATCTAAGCACCTAAAGACTCATATATGCCAGTATTGTGGCAAGAGCTATACGCAGGAGACGTACTTAAGTAAGCACATGAACAAGCACGCGGAGAGAGCCGATAAGCGGCCGCCGATTTCTGCTTTAGGATTGAGTGGACTAAATAGATCCTTGGGAGCCGCCGCGCCTACGGCTGTGCCTTTTGGCGATCATCCCTACTGGCCGAAAGTTAGCCCTGATTCAGCGGCCCACATGTCTGATGAGGGAGGTTACCATCAGCAGCGGGAAGCGGATGAGCATCATGAGCAGCAGCTGCAGCAGCAGCGGGCTCTGTTCGCCCAGCATGAGAGCCAGGACGACCGTATCCAGCCTCCTGTATCGTCGGCGGCGAACTCGGCGTTCACTCCCATCAACTCAATGGCTCCTCACCTAAATGGATTGTCGCACCATAGCGCGCTTCCCACGCGGCCGTATCTCTACGATCCCCTGCACTTCCAGCAAGGCAAGCAGCAGCCCAACTCCTTCCCCAACCAGTTGATCTCGCTGCATCAGATCAGGAACTACGCTCACCAACCGTCGGCTCTCCTGCCCGCGGAGCACATCCTCCCCCATGCATTATCGCACAAAGATAAGCAGTAACTTACCGTAGGTACACTCACTATAGTATGTACTTATGATGGTATTACTAGTTGTATAATTAACGAAATATTAAAAAAATAATATTTAGAATCTCGCTCTCGATGACAGTGGTATTACGGTTTTATCGTTAGAAAAACAAATTCATGTTTTTAGAAATAAAATTGTATGGATACTCGAAATTTTGTGAGTAGATAACAAAATTTTATGGGTATGAATGTGATTTCGGATTTATTTTCCAATTTTACGGATTATTGATTAGTTTTTGTTTTACGGTTGTTTCGTTTCAACCCAGTTGATCCGGGGGTTTGATCGTCAATTATGGTTGAGAGCAATTATTATTATTTAGATTGCTGAATTGGTTCGGAGAAGAAAAGACTTGAGAAATCACGATTCGTATTGAATTGAATTATTGTAGTTGTGATATGAGTATAGATATTAAATATTTTATCTAAAGCTATAATATGTTACATTTGTATGCTTTTGATGTTATTTTATCGGTTTGTCTTTGTTCAAATTTTTTCAGCACTACAAATTATCGATCAAACATTCGTAGCAACTCGGACGCATGTTATTTATCACTTTGTAAAAGAAAACTAATCTTTAACTCGGATAAAACTCTAGCGAAGTCATATTCTATATCTCTTTTTGTATTTTATTTTTTCTGCAATTAATGCATAATAATTTTCATCGATGCATAATCTGGACCCAGTAACTTTTATTTTTACATTAATAAGTAGCAAATTTATCATTTTATTTCATTATAATGTAAAATACATTTTAAAATAACAAACAAATCGCATCTCAATTTTAAGATAATTTTTCAAATTCTAAGTGACTTTATTTTTTTAAAGTGAGACTGCATTGGTATTCTACTTGGATATAATTTATTCACAATTAAAATAGGTAATAAAACATTATTTCAATCAAAAAGTTCCTGACAAACACAAGTATTTGAATTGATACAAGTGACTTGAACAACTTGAACAATATATTATCACAAGTTCTTCACTTTTCATTTCTGTTGCATTTTTTATTATATTCATTAAGAATAATAGATCTCTCAAATCATCACACTTGCACTCAGTTCCTATTTAGATCATATTATGTATTTTTTTTTAGCTTTATCTATCGTACAACTATCGTTTTTAGAATTTTTATTTTTTCCAAAAATTTAGAAAATGTATTCTTCCTGTTTAAAAAAAACGTTTTAACGAACAAAAAAATAAGTTAATTATTACTAAGCCGTCGCGGGTCGAATATATTTTCTAATGTTAAAAAAATATTTCCCATGTGTATAATACATTTATGAGTGGCCAAAATCGCTTCTTACGTCACACAATGAAAGGTGCACTTTTTGTAAATATTTTGTAAATACGATTACGATTTTTTTAGAAAAAAATCCTTGAAATTTATTGAAGAAAAATTTTTTTTGTTTACTTTACGATATCTAAAAGTGCTTATGCTCAATTATATTAGCCTTAAGAACTCAGGGGTAGAGGCGTACATCGGAATTGTATAGTATTCCTATTTTCCGTACTTAATAGGCCCTTCGTACATCGATTTTTTAGACTAGTTTCAAGTATACGAACACGGAAACTGTTGATTTGTTTTAATTTTTCGAACGAATCAGCGTTTGTAGGTAAAATTAATAAAAAAATGTGATAGGAGATGGAATGGGAAAGAGTGACTATTTTTGGAGGAATGTCTATTTTCCTTCTAAATTAATTTGCTATTGATGATCTTTTAGTTATAAAAAAAAATGTTAGGTTGTGGTTATTCGTTAGGGGTCCGCGGGGCGAGATGGCCGTCTGTCTGTCACAAATTAGCCAAATCTTTATTTTTTTTCTTGTACAAATATGTTTTTTTTTTCTTTAATTTTAAATAACGGCAATAAGTATTTCTTCCGATCATTTGTTGTTAAGTAAGCACTATTGTATATTAACTGTATCATGACTTTGAGCCAAGAGTTATGAAATACCCAATTTTTTTCGAACTTTGGATTTAAGGGAATAAAAATCGCCAATATCTCTCTATTGTAAGTAGACATGTGATATTGTAATTTGATTTTTTAAGTTAAGTGTAAACTTATTATTATGAATACAATATTTTTGTAAGTAATTTTTTTTTTCGTTTTACGTTAGTTTTCGCTTTTTCTAGCGTTCTCGTTTTAAGATTTATAGATGAAAATGAACGAAAATCATTTTTTGTTACTTAAAATTGATTAAAAATTAATTACAACTATGCCAAGAATTATATCTGAGTCTTTTATTTTTTATGAAACCTCCTACTGTTAGTTATCATTACCTACTAAAATATGTCTTCAGATCAGAAGAATGACTGTTAAACGATTCCTGAAAATTTAAATGCCGACATAAAAGTTCAGTCCAAAATGCAAGAATTGGAGTAGAATTTATCTTTTACAGTATTTGTTATCATGGGTTCGACTCCCAAACTAACAAAAACACAAAACTATTTCATAAAGAAATATTAAATATAGAAAAGCTAACATATGAGTTGTAATGTCCGGGACATTGATTGCTGAATCATATGCATAACACTCAAAAACCTTATATTACTCTAAGAGTGTCATACTTCAACAAGATGAAGATACTTAATGTTTTCTGTAAGTATTATTTATTAGCTTCTGCACGCGACTTCGTCCACGTGAAATTGGCTCCAGAGAGAAATAAAAAATGTGTAATCCTACTACTTACAAAATTATAAAAGTTAAAATGCTTCTTAGCTGTACCCCGCGGTTTCAACCAAAAAGCTCCCCTAGAGCATCCAAACAACAGGTATTAGTGTATCTAAGGCGTCGTTTTAATGCGTCGATCTAAAGCGTCGTTTTATGGCGGCGTTCTAAGACTTCGTTCTTAGGCGTCGTTTAAGGCGTCGATTTAAGGCGTTCTTCTTAGGCGTTGTATTAGGGCGGCGTTTTAAGACTTCGTTCTTAGGCATCGTTTTAAGGCGTCGATCTAAGGCGTTGTACTTAGGCGTCGATCTAAGGCGTCGTTCTAAGACATCTGTTGAAGGCGTCGCTCTAAGGCGGCATTAAAATTGTTATGTCATATGAACTTAGATAGTTCTTCAAATATCATAAGCGCCAAGTGTCATCCAAATCCGTTCATTCTTTTTTAAGATTAGCGCGCACAAACGCTCAGAAAGTTACAGATTTATTATGTGTAGTAAACCTGCAACTTTAGATCGATAAAAACAATTATGTATGTATAAATAGCTTCTGCCCTTAGGGTCATATAGTGATTCAAAATATTTAGTCACAACTATACACATTACATTACATCATTGTAAGTTTACATCTAATAGTAACAATGTGAATGTTAATATAGATACTTCCCATGATGTATGTAAATCGCGCTGGTGTCCGTGACTCCACGACCATGCGCGTATTTTGCGTGCAGTCTACCTCATGTTAGGGAAGCGCAGTTTGCTTTCCGTGTTCAATTCGAGACTGTGAAATCACCACGCTTGTTTCCCAATACCCCGATGTTATTGCGAAAAACGGAATTTCCGTTCTTATTTCAGTAGGCTGAATAAATATAATGAAATAAGACAAGTAGGTCCTAAAATAGATATTTGGAAAAAAATAAAAAAAAACTAGATAATGCAAAAAAAAGTGCTGTGTTCCCATGCTCCCTGAGATTAAATCTGGAAAGGAAGATAAAGAGAACAATATATTGGCTAAAGGGATATTTGAAAAAAATACAACATTTAGAACTTTCCTCTTTTTATTTAGTTAACAGTCGCAAAATACATTATAATAATTAAACACTTAAAATAGGTATTTACAAATACGGGATCATTCTACCTACGTAGGCAAAGTCCATACACAAACCATACAAAAATTAGAAAGCAGATACATTATACTTAAATGAGAAAGCTAAGGCACAATAAACAAAATAAACTTTTACTAGAAATTCAGACAAAATCAAAATATCTATGAAAAGTTGACAACCAAAAATTATGAGCGAATTTATCAAAAATTTCTCTGACCATTTAACAACTTTTAATAAAAAAAGACGTAGAGAAATTCGTAAAAAAAAGTAGATAAAATAAAAATTAAAACAGTAAAATTCGCAAAAATTCTTGGGCTGCAAATTGTGTCTCGCTAAACTTATAAATTAAAGGGAATCTTTTTGAGTTAATACTTTATATGTATTGTCATTTAGTCGCCCTAAATACTAAACGAGAATCATATAAATTAGCCAGAATACTGAACGTACGACAACGTGAAAATAAAACTATTTGCCAAAGACAAGCAAACAAAATAACTTTGGCAAATACAGAAACATTCTGTCTGTCGATTGTCGAACATGTTTTGTAAAATATCGATAGAAAAATTGTAGAAATATTTAGTAAAAAAATCAGTCTGATAAACATAAAAAGTAGACCTAAAAAATACGACATGACTTAGATTTTAGTAAAAAAAAATATGTTATTGGAGTTACACAAATACGCCTACCATTTCTAAATAAGCAACTAAAAACAAATAAAAATAACTCCTTTCCTAAAAAAAACAAAAAAGTAATACTACAAAACAATAAAATCACAACAATCTATCGACATTACATTCAAGTGACTTGACAATTCGACACCGTTATCGCAGAACAAAAAAAAAACAAATAATTTCTGTGTTTTACGTATATCTTACTTTGTTAGAACTTCTGAAAAAATGCCTTAATTATAGTAGGAAATTGCGATGACAATTTGATGAATTTAAATAAATTACAAATAATAAAGGATCAAGAAAAACACAGTATGGATAGTGAAAAGGTTTGAACTAATAAGATGTGATTACACCGTGAAACTTATATTATTTCACCTTGAATTGTGGTGCCTCTAATTTCCAAATTGATTACATAGAAATGGTCGAACTAAAATCGAAGAATATAGCCCCAGATAACTCAAATGAACTTATAATGGTCCAAAATGGAGAAAATCAGCAAAAAGTAAAGAGACACTTTGATTTGGTGTAAGTTGGAACCAATTTTAATGCACCATTCGATAATAATTCTAAAATAAGAGCCACCACATCACAAGATGAAAATTATAATAAAAACACGGTCTTTAAGAGATCAAATAATGACGATGTAGGTATACAGAAACCTTTTCTTTATCCTGTAGCATAATTAAGCTTTTGATAATAAAATATAGACCACTTAAAACATACTTAGATACATCCTAGAAACAGCAACTAATAATAGATATAGACTTCACAATCATTAATAATATTTTTGTCTTTATTGCTTATAGTCCATATGTAGACTGGTTAAGTTAGTACCAGAGTATTTTACTTCCAAAAGTAAGTTAAAAAAACACAATAATTTTAGATGCCACTTTTAAGTCTATATCCGAATATGTTTTAAGGAAAATAATAATAATAGATAATTAAAAACTATAAATGATAATTGCGCATACAGATTCAAATTTAATTAAAAATCTATCTAAGAAGTAATTTAGCTATCAGTAGGTTGATAAATTCTAAGTTTTTGACTAGATAAAAATGTACTAGAAAATAATAAAAATAATCCAACCGAATTTTCAAAAAGAATTGCTAAAAATAAATTCTGTATGCGCTGTCATCCTCCTTTTATGCCTTAGACCTCGACTTTGTAGGGGGATCCGGGAATATGGTCATCTCCCCACTTGACGATGACGATATAGTCTCCCCTGTCTCTGACGACGTACCAGCATTCATAGTTGTTCTTACCTTTGTGCTTGAGCTGGACCTCATCACAAGGACCCTTGGGTCCGTAGATGCCAACGTAGCAGATGTTGGTACCTGGAGGGAGAACGCAGATTTTTTAAAGACTGAAGATGAGTAAGTATTAATGTAAGAAGTTGGCTATGTAATGGAAGAAGAAACTTAGTATCGGTTAGAAGCTCAAAGCTCTGCCGCCGCACATATGGTAAAAGACCTAAACTAAACATTTCGGTTGTCATTTCTTTTGATGTAATCAGAATCACTATCATAATTAATAACATGATAATAACAAAATGCTATATATTAAGTACACAAACATGTGTATAATAAAGTAGGTTTGATAGGAATCAAAGCTTTAGAACCAGTGTAGAATAATAGAGAGCCCAAATTCTAATCAAACGGTCCCTTTCTTTGTGAATGTTTTATCAAAGCAATGATTATTAAAAAATACCCAAAGAAAATATTTTCCGGTAAAGAATGCCTTGTTGCATTAAGTCCACTTATGTACCACTACTGTTTATAAAGTTAAAATAAATGAGTAAATGATGTCTTCATAACATAAATGAACTTACCAGCATCGCCAGCATGAACCGTGAACTGGTTGTGCTTATTAAGATACGCCTTTTTCAATCCCATTCCCTTGCTGGTGACCTTGGTCGCGTCCGACTTGAAGTTTGGCAGCACTGGACCCTGCTTCTGCATCGACTTGGCCACTTTCTGGACTGTCTCCACTGTTACTGACGATGTTTCTTGCGCTCCTACTTCGGCGAGGTTTGCACCTGTCGGGAAGATTTACGAGTAAGTAAATGGAGGTGACCGAATGGTGTGCAAGAACTGGAAGAAGAAATGTTGATCGTCCGGAGGTGAGATGGGCAGACGTGACGACGACAATGTTGATTGATCCTGGACGAGGTTGGCACAGGAACGTGGAGCTTGAGATAAGAAAGGAAAGGCCTTCAGCAGTAGGCAAAGTCGGATTCTAGATAATGAAAAGATTCTAACTTAGGACGATGTCAGGTTAGGTGGACCGACGATCTTTGAACGGTGGTTGATAGCAGCTGAGTGATATGATATGCTGAGAATCGTTTGAATGGCGTATGATTCGAGACGCTTATGTCCAACAGTGTAATGCTATAGGTTGTTGATGATGGTGAACTAGATAAATTGAGGATGATTTTGAAATATAATTGTGTAAGGAGCGAAACGTTGAAGCTTCTATAAGATTTTTAGCTGCAATAACTCTAGGTACTGTATTTTATTTTCTTATTGATCCAGCTTTTGAACTCGATGTTCCCTAATGGAAAGTGATGGTCGTGATACGGTGGAACGAGCAAGCACACAAGATTGTTTTGATGGCTGATGGGAATATTATTAGTTTTCAACTAGTAAAAAGTATTTAAAAAAAACTTACCAGTAGCTTCAATCTTGAATGGTGAGCCAACGATGTGAGCACCGTTGTACTTTATGCTCATGTAGTAGAAACCAGGAGCCAGAGGTGTGTAACGCACCTGAAAACAGAAATATTATTCGTAAGTCATAAGATCGATGCCGCTGCAAACGGGGGCAACGAAAAATTCGTCCACATCGCTGTCAACGGGAAAAGTGCCCAGAACACTGGCCGCATTGCCACGTTGAATGACAGTGCTGATTTATTGGCCAGAGAAAAGGCCAGCCCTCTGCAGCTCTGGTCACGTGAAGAGTGGACTAACTGCTTGCTGATTTTGCGAACTATAAGGGTTGACTATCGACTCGAAAAGAAGTTTTAAGTGTACTGGAAGACTTCAAAAAATAATGTAGTATCAAAATCAAAAGGAATTTATTCAAATTGGGGTAAGAGCCAACACTTTGAACGTAAGTTTTACATGAAGACAGTCCACCAAAAAGGCCCAGCTGCCACCTCTTTCTAGTATTTTGGCTGGGAAGAAGAAGTGGCGGAAACTCCTCAGCAACATATCTGTCTGGTACTTCATTGATGAGTTGTGAACTTGCAAAGAACTTGAATTTAAACAATAGTGTGCAAAGTAATTAGCATTACATGTCACGGTATATCTACATAATTATCTTTATGCGACCATTTTCTCTATTGACGTATGGTGGTGCACGTGTATATGTTCAATTATTGCAACATGATCAAAATTCAACAATGGACATTCAAATCCTGAATGAGAACTAATGTCTACCTTGTAACCCTCGTCGACGTCTGTGCAGTCCATGGCGACCCTGGAAGGTCCATCCACGGTCACAGCCAGTAGACCCACTCCAGCGTTGCATGTGTCGATGATGAGGTCCGTTTTCACGCCTAAGAAAGATGAAATGGTGTGTTTTAAAGTTTTAAGTACAGTCAAATTTTTTTTTTGCACTTTTGGAAATTATTCAATACCTATACAATTTAAGGGATAACTTTAGTAACAGATTTCTTAGTACAATACGTGTGGGCGTAAATCACACAGAAAATATAATATAGAAGTTTTGCTCTAATTTGATGATGTTATAATTACCTGCCTAGCTTGGCAATACGGTACTTCTCGTTTCGACTAATTGTCACTGTTTCGAGCTTTTGATTAGCCCGAAAGTGCCCGAATATCCGAATCAGGGGGTCTACTCTCTAAGCTCGAAGTCTGTAGTTTCGGCCTTAGATTACGACTTACGATTATTCCCGAGCCCGAACTAAGAACAACTGTCAAATCGTGTTGTCATTCATTCTTAGTTCGGGCTCGGGAATAATTGCGGTTAGCTAAAAGTTGACTCCCAGATGTATCGGATGACAAAGATTTACGAAGGTTAGTCAGGTCCAACGGTCGTCGTCAGCGTTATCGGTGTCAATACTACCTAGATTTTAGTATGATGATGAAGGACCAACACCGAAATCGCGAAAAAAAGCTGTTAAGTTCTTTTTGTCGAGTTATGTGCACATACATAAATGTGTTGGTCCCATAGTGAAAGTTGTTCATAATGATGTGTACAATTTTATTACCCCTTAACACGTTGTATGAATCGAATGACTTACCAGTCTTGACTGCTCCCAGTCCGGGTCCGTGGGCATGGACTGCCGCGGGATCAGCATCATCCTTTCCGACCTACACAAACGATTCTAGATTAATATCACAGAAAATATGAAGTCAAAGGAAAAGGTTTTATATTCATGTTACATTTATTTAGGTATTTATATTATTTACAGCCCTAACTTCGTTGTTTATGAACCAATTTTGATGTTTTTTTTAATAGGTACATTGGTTCACGGACTATTTGGCAACATCGTATTACAATATTTCAAGAAGTTCATCTTTTATGTGTTTCTGCATGTAGGTATGTATGAGAATTTGAAACATTTTTTCTGTTCTCTCTCTGAAGCCAAAAGATGAATATCTGAAGATATAAGAGCTATTTTCAAAGGCGCTGACACAAAGGACTAGTTAATGAATTCTTTGTCTTGTTTCCTAATATCAAGGATGGGTAGTGCCATCTATGATACCGAACGGGAACTATCAATTCAATGTATGACACGTTCTAAGCGCAGGGCTCTATTTAATGTAACTGACAATGTGACTGGAAAATAGGATCGAAAGATAGTGATTTTTCACTTTCTATAGAAAACTTAAAATTGCTCTCTCTCCCTCTAAACCCTTTTTTCCATAATGTATGCATACCAAGTTTCATAAAAATCGGTTCATTCATTTCGAAAAGGCCTTGAAGATTTGTGTAAAATGCCGTAGGGCGAAAACGCTCATAAGTACCATTAACTAATTACAAATGCAGACTACAGGCTGCTACTGAGATGTTCCTCATGAATGAAACCAATAACAGTTTGCCCGACCTAGGAATCGAATCCATGACAAGCTCAGCAGCTAATATTTACGCTAAAAACATCAAACAGTAGAAATAAACTTTTTGAGTGTTGATTTTTTTTTTGGCTTTTCTTTTGCTTCAAAGAGTAAGAGATACAAGATCATACCTTAATCCTCAGCGGAGAAGCAGGAATATGAACTCCGTTGAACTTGACGTTGATGTTGTGGACTCCGTTCTCCCTGGGCATGAACCTGATGCTGTACTGGTCCCCGTCGATGTTCTGGATGAAGCAGTCGTCAGTCTTTCCTGATGGGGCGATCACCTGTACAAGGGGAATAAGAATTAGTATGACTTGGAACTACGAACATAGTGGTAAGATAGGAAAAGACGTACTAGAAAACCAAAATATTAATAATAATCTTCAGCATATTGAACTGTTATCTTAAAACAATCTGTGATTAACTCCTGAGGCTAGAGGTACTACAGTGAAATACTACATCTTGACAACGTATGATCACCACAATAATGGCCAACGTTCGAAAAACAGCTAAGGATAAATTTTCTATATGAAGCAGTAGTGAATACTATGTGGTCGTATTTCAGGGTTAAGTTCTGTATCTGGTAAAAATTAAAGAAACAATAGCAGAAATAAAAAATATTGACTTTTTCCAAACATCCGACCGCCAAAATTGACTAAAAATTCCAAACAAATTACTTTTCTAGCATTCTGATGCGTTTGGAGTATGAAAATTCCAAACAAATTACTTTTCTAGCAGTCTGATGGGTTTGGAGTATAAGAATTCCGAACAAATTACTTTTCTAGCAGTCTGATGCGTTTGGAGTATAAAAATTCCAAACAAATTATTTTTCTAGCAGTCTGATGCGTTTGGAGTATAAAAATTCCAAACAAATTATTTTTCTAGCAGTCTGATACGTTTGGAGTATAAAAATTCCAAACAAATTATTTTTCTAGCAGTCTGATGCTTTTGGAGTACAAAAATTCCAAACAAATTATTTTTCTAGCAGTCTGATGCTTTTGGAGTATAAAAATTCCAAACAAACTATTTTTCTAGCAGTCTGATTCGTTTGAAGTATGAAAATTCCAAACAAATTATTTTTCTAGCAGTCTGATGCGTTTGGAGTATAAAAATTCCAAACAAATTATTTTTCTAGCAGTCTGATGCGTTTGGAGTATAAAATTACAAACAAATTAAGTACTTTTCTAGCAGTCTGATGCGTTTGGAGTATAAAAATTCCAAACAAATTATTTTTCTAGCAGTCTGATGCGTTTGGAGTATAAAATTACAAACAAATTAAGTACTTTTCTAGCAGTCTGATGCGTTTGGAGTATAAAAAATCCAAACAAATTACTTTTCGAGCAGTCTGATACATTTGGAGGCAAAAGTAAATCTGTGATTAAACTAACATATATGCCACCAACTGCATGAAACTATTCGAAACGTGACTTCTTGGAACTTCTCAGTTTTTTTTTATAAAAGCCGGGTTTAAAAAGAAAATCGATATTTTATTACTTTTACCATAGTTTCTTTCCCAATTAATGGGTTGTGGAGATCTGGTAGGCAGATAAATTTGCAATAACGGTCATTGACCCACATTCATTTATTGACTTTCTTAATATCAAAAACAGAAATAAAGACATAAAGCAGTCCTGAATCGACTTTTATCGTGATCCTTTACGTTCTCTGTAATGAAAAACGGTTAATTATTTAATGTTCGGGTACCTACGAAGGGATATTATGGAAAGGTCAATGTACTTTATTGAAGGTTTATCTTGCTCTTACCATATAGTTCAAACTTAATGGTTGGTTGGTGATTTATTAAAAAAAAAAAAAAAAAAACTGAGTTTTTAAATTAAAAAAAATTGAGAGACACTTCAACGTTGTTAACCTTTATTATAACTACCTAAACCTTTCTAGTATAGAACAATAGTTTCTAACAAGACTTCATTTATTTCTTACCATTTCGTATAGTACACATAAACAACCTAAAAAAACCCGCCTATTTTTTCAACTACCCTCTTCCGCAAGACGGTAAACTTTCGCTACCCCATATTAATTTTTATAGCACAACTTGGCATAAGTTGGCACAATATTCATCGTAGCACACTTATAAAATATTAGCGTGAAAATGATTTATTTCGGAACAACCCGGTCACGTGCGGTCAGCCCGTTTTATTACATTTTTTTGGCCACAAAATGTGGGGTTAGACACACTGTGCGAGAATATATTGTTTTAGTTATGTTTGGTGGTGAAAATTACTTGGTTTTGGACTGTTTTTTTTTTCGGGGTTAGCTTTGCACTTGTAAGAAATTACCTATCTATAACATGTGCCCGGTACATTTGTAATGATTTAAATTTTAGTTAATATATATTTTCTTATAGGCCCATTAGGCCATTGTCCTTATTCAGTGTATCTCGTGAAGAAGATTTGACATTTTGGTATAATTTTCTCTATAGAAAAAAAATACAAAGCCTTTTACTTTTTAGAATATAGGATAATAGAACGGACAGAATCGCACGTACTACAGATGTCACCCACCCATCCATTACGTGAAAACTAAACAGTTATGTACCGTGTACTTTACAAAATTAAAAAAGAGGACTTATATATTTATTATAACCTTTTTTTATAGCAGCAACAGAAATACATCATCTGTGAAAATTTCAACTGTCTGTCTATCACGGTTCATGAGATACAGCCTGGTGACAGACAGACGGACAGACAGACAGATATACAGACGGACAGTGGAGTAATAGGGTCCCGTTTTTACCCTTTGGGTACGGAACCTTAAAAACTAGACAATTTGGGGACTAGCAAAGCGGAAACGTAGAAGAAAAGCGCATTCCCGGTCGCATTGACAGTTTTTGCCTAATTTAACCACAACTTCTCAAACACGACCACCATTATTTCATCATTGCTACCAACTATACAAAAATCAAAACACACAGCGCCAAATCTCAGCTTTACCAGAAAAAAAGGGCACACCCCAAAACGTAGAATAAAGGCAAGTATGATACCCAGTGCTTCATCGATCATAAATCTTGTACAGCCGGACATGGCTGATCGTCATGTTCTCACGATAAATCAAACTGACCCAGGGGTAGCTTACAAGATAGTATATTAGAAGACATTGTCTAGTTGGGTTCGTAAATTTTTAAATTCTGCTTATCCTTGTGTGGCGTTTATCAGGGGAAGGTCGGTATTCTTTGTGAGATTTGAATAGGTTCGATTATCGACTCGTAGCTGGTGCGGGATCGAACTGTCAAACGTCAACATCCAATAAAATACCTTGCAATAGTAATAATAGAGTTTTAAAACGCGTGATTTGGGTGGCGCATTGGTGCGCCAGAGGCGCTTGGTCAGTATAAAGTTGGACATTTACGCCTTCTTATCAAACATAAATCAAATTAACGATGGAGTACATCGATAGGACAGTTGTCGGTTGATATTGGCGTTACAGTTTTGAAGGCAGTTCACAATGAAAACATAGTTTTTAGCTGTATGTTCTACAGATTACTTACCCCAGATAAGAACCGTTTTTTTCACAGAACTGCCTAATCTTAATATACATTAGAAAAAACAGGGAATTGCATTAACTGAAAAAAACATTATTCAAAGCCCACAGACCTCCTTTAATTTATTTTATTGTTAAGTTTATCTTTGTTGTCATAGCGGCAATAAAAATATGCACTAGGTGAAAATTTTTTAATTAATAAATTTCAATAATCCTACTATTTCGGTGGTTATGTCTAAAAACAGGACAGTTTGTGTACAAAGGCGAGATTAACGTTGAATTGGGTTCGCTTACACAAACATTTACAAGTTGCATCTTTTAGGTATACATTATTTTGTATTCACCACTACTGACACTAATTATAGAATGAAAGCAAAGACACTGATATAATAACGCGTTTAGGATGCTAGTGGGGCTGCCCTGCTTCTGTAGTGCATCGGGGATGTTCACAGATGCGCATGTGGATTGTTTTTACACAACAATGAGTAAAAGGTGCGCTTTCTTGATGCGTAAGATGTGGGGCAGCACCAACAGTATCCTATGCATAATTGCAAGTCGCCTGGACTGTATTTATGTGGGTCGCTGGTGTGCAATTATGCATGGGTTGTTGTAGCAGTGATCCACCTTTATTAGTCGTGTTCTTTTGTTTTTATCAGTGCTTACTAACAGACTTATATGTTTTACTAAAAGTTTTTGAGTCATAGATGCTTGAATAAAGATAAATTATATTCTGTTAAAGTTTCAATCCTTACTAATATTATAAACGCAAAAGTGTGAAATGTATGTTTGTTTCTCTTTCACGCAAAAACTACTGAATGAATCTTGATGAAATTTGGCACAGAGGTAGATTATAGTCTAAAATAACACATAGGATTTTTATGATCCCTTGGGATAATTTTCGACATTCACGCGGGCGGAGCCGCGGGCGGCAGCTAGTAAACAATAAAGTCGTCTCAAATACTCACCCTGCCGTCTAAGCTACCCTTAGCCCCGTTGAGCCTGATGTAGAACTGGGTGGGCTTGTCCACTTGTGCGGAGTCAGGAAACTGGGCCACCTCTAGCAGATGGGCGTCTCCGACTGCTGGCGAGATGTACACCTTGAAGGGAGAGTCCGGGATGTGCTGCTCGTTGAACTTGAGGCCGATGCGGTATTCACCTGCAGAGGAGAAGGTTTGGTGATGGTTTGGTATGGTCTAAAAGAGGAATAATTTTGTTAATCGTTTACCTAATAATAGCTTCACACGTCAATTTTAAAAACTAAATGACGCCGGTATTTCCTAGCTGACTGTTCTGGGAAGCAACATCAAAACAACCTCAGAGGTCAAAGTCTATGCTATATTATAAATACCAAAATTAGATACACAACTTTTTTACACAAACTTAATTCTAAGGGTACAATGGCGGTCTTATCGCCTACCTACAGCAATATCTACCAAACAACCTTTGGATGAACTGAAAGAACTTAAAATAAAAATGGGGTATCATCCGTAGTGACCTAAATTTGCTGAAGAAGTTTAAACCTTATATCTCTCAAATTGAAATAGCTGTAGCGGCCACAAGAAAAACTAACGAAGCAAAATTTGTATGGCAACAAAAAGAACTGCAACGCCATCTATTCCGCCAACAGCGAACTAATAACGAAATCCTGCATCGCATATCAAACAGTCCGATTATCAACTATCTGGCAATTGCCGGTCAGAGGATCATCCCTTTTCTATGTAGATTTTCGGGACTTAAACCCTCTTCCGCATACGCCCTTAATAACCACCGGTATCAGAAATATTGTTGAGTAATGAGAGATACAAGGTGCTGGTAAAGACTAAGTGTGCGATTACAGTGACGCGGGGCGGGCAGCGGGAGCGGGTGGCGGGTCAAGCGGAAAACGCACATTTCCATGGATGAACACAGTAGCAGCGGGGCGATTGAGCGGTCCAGACCTACCTCGTGCGGTAATGGAAATAATAATAATGTCAGATTATTTGAAAGCTAGTGGGACCTTTTTTTTTCTAAATTTAATCGCCACGATATCAATAGTGATCGATAAAAGTTAATTACCATCAGAAACTCCGCTTATTATTTTTATTTCTTCCCATATTTTTTTAATTACTTGTCGATTCGAATGATTTGAGTCACTAGAATACCATAAAGGTGGCCGAGCCAATACGGCACTTATTAAATCTTCAGTCGTCAGTGGCATGTCCGAAAAAATCGAGCGGGAAACGCAAACTGACTTGCGTCCACCCGCCCCGCTCGCGACACCCGCTTGTCCCGCTGCGATTCCCGCTCGACCGCCCCGCCCGCACTTGGTGCACCTTACTCAAAAACCATGTGTTTGCGTTACCCGCCAGCGGATTCCGCTGCTCGCCCCGCTGCCACTGTAATTTCACACTAAGAGCGGATTTCACCATTGAAACTGAATGCAATCAGTACATCTAAACTGCGTTCAAGAGCTGTCAGTGTAAATATTTCATTGAAAAATAATGACACTGACAGCTCATAAACTTGGTTTATTCGCTGATTATGTTCAGTTTCATTGGTGACATTGGCCCTAAAACAACGCAATGCAATGGTAAATGAGGTTCGTAGTGCTAGAGCTTAATTGTTTGCGGGATTTGTTCGAAAGAGTCACAGTGGCCCTGGAACGCAAAGAGTATTTGGAGAAACACGGATGCGTTCTAATCAGTAAAAGTCTGAGACTTCCTTCCGCTCCGCACAGAGCGGAAGGATTCATTTGATGAGATGAAGAAAAAGGGCTTAGTAGTATATGGACTAGGTAACAGTTGTTATAATGGAAAACTATTTATTAAGCATTGTGATAAGTTGGGAAATTGGTTTTTTTTTTTTTTTTAATACGGTTTGAGACGGTCGTAACTCAAAATTTTCAATTCAGAAACCGACCATCCTAAACCACACTTTCCAATCCCACATAACAAAACCAATTCTTATTGTGATCCGGAAACATCCTACAGCGTAACCGCACAAAAAACCGGAACACCCAATTAAATATCGTACCCAATCGAATTCTAATACAGCCAGCCACCCAAAAACACCGACAAATATACTAATAAATTCGCTAAGACCTAAAAACTTGACGAAATGGCAAAAAATACTGTTTGGTTTGTAAAAAAATGAAGAGTACACGTATCTCCGACTAACGATGTATCCAATAATTCTTGGGGACTGACTTGAGATATTTAAATTTTCTACGTTTATTTAGGGTTCTGTGTTGGGAAGTAAGTTTTAAAAAGCCTTGCAGCTAGTGTGCTCAGTTTATTTGTTTTCTAATAATATAGTTGCTTTTGTGGTTACTGAGGGCCTAGCACGAATGTTTTGACGTATAGTAACGTTAACGTGAATTTGAATATAAAAACTGCAACCCCGTAGTCATCATCATCATCATCATCATATCAGCCGAAACACGTCCACTGCTGTACATAAGCCAAATGGGGAGGGTTTGCGATAATCGCCACGCTTGGCATGTGAGTTGGCGATCGCAGTGCAGCTGTAGCAATGTACCTACAGAGAATGCTGCTGCCCATTCTCCGGTGATTCCCTTAGTCGCCTCTTACGACAATGACGATAACTTCATAGTATTTTGGTTTAGTCTTATGTGACATACACAATTTTATCTATCATAATGGGAATAGATCCAATTCCAATAAATATTATGTGCGAAACGAGTATTATAGTTAGGATAGTAAAATTTTACGTTACGTTTAATACGTCAAAAACATTTGTAGTAGGCTCTCTGATTTTGTAGGTAAAAAAAGCCTTGCAATGTTTGAAATCAATCATCACCCTTATCTTACAATAAGCATTTTTAGCTCTTATGTCAATCATCTTTATGTTTTATGTGTGATAAATAAACGCTTTTTCTATGTTTCTTTCTATTTCTCTCCCTTTGTCTTTCTACGTAATTATTTCAATCATCAATGGCTTATAGATTTATAAACAACTGTTTTATACAATTTTGGTTAGTTTCTTTCTAATCTTTAACACTCGTAGACGTATTTTCGCTATTCCACGTCTACAGTGCTATCAGCTGGGGTCTAATGGCTTTGATCTATAATAATAATATAATAATAATAATAATATCTTGGGACAATCAACACATCGCCATCTGATCCCAAACTAGGCAGAGCCTGTACTATGACAACCAGACAACTGACAAACATACTTATATATTTCTAAATACATACATATTATAGATAAATTACACACCCAGATACAGAACAAATAATCGTACTCATCGCACAAAGATTTGTCCTGTTTATCTATTAAAGAGGCTTTTCATAATGATAAAAATTTTAAAAGTCAAATTGACTTTACAAACTGTCCACTGCTAAACATTTGCCATGATGATTGGGTTACTTCCTATCCATTTCTTCAAAAATATTCCTACAGAACCCTACAGTGGGAGTAACGTCTCTCACTTGATTATCGTTTTTCAATATGAACGAATTCTCAGCGGTGGCCATATAGTTGCTACAGATTTATTTACATCCGAGGTGGATGTTTTTCGATAGGGTTTTTGCTGATTGGACGAAAAAAACAACTGATCGTAGACTTTTTCGGAAACAATCCTTTTGTTTCGGAATTAGTTGGAGGGTCGGCTCCACCGTGATGTTAAAGTTTAGCAAGCAAAGTTTATAGGGATCATCGAGGAAGGAGGAAGAACGTATTTTTGCAAAGGAATTCAAATTTATTGACGGACCTGAAACCTTATTGCAATAGCAGGTAGGTATTAGATTGCATTTAGCCTTAGATATAAGATTGATAACATAAATACAAACCTTTATCCTTTCAAGCAGCATGGAACAATCAACATGACGATTAAAAAGTGGACATGTATTTCCATAAAAGCTACCAAATAAACTCCGTAGGTAATTACTTATTTCACTATTATTTGATCCGTAGGTACCCTTATTGTTAACTAATAAAATTGCAATGTCGTTCATTCTCTCGAGAAATTTGTCTTTAGTCGAGACGGGAAAAAAAAACTCAACGACTCGGGAACTCGAGAAATCAATTCCGTGAGCTAGGTAACTAAAAAAAAAACTTAAATGCATTTATTTTATATACGGTAAAACCGTTGTATTAAAATTCGATTTCTTTGTTGATTATTTTGCGGGTTACTGGTATAATTTACCATGCTCAAATTAAAAATAGTATAGTAGTAAAAAATAATATTATTTAAAGTTAAATAAGATTTGTATAATCAAAAGACCGTGACGTTATCAACATAATATTTTGTAAGAATAAAAACCAGTTTTAGTTTCTTGAGATCCTCTAGAATGGTCGAGAATTCTCGTGCCTAAAACCAGAAACCCTAATACGGTTGCAATTTTAAAAATTAAAGAAAGTAAATGCGCCGATTGCATAATTTTTTGTATTAGGCGTTGCGTTTCAGATAAGTTTCATCAGCCTTCCTAAACTCCTTGCTTTCAAAGGTAACGAGACGCCTCAGACTAACGACAGTTTAACCAAACAGTGCCACCAACCACCCAGTGTTTCAAATAATGACGTATGCTATGCAAAATAGTGGTATTGACATGTTACGGGTTCGATGGCCGGCCCGTTTCCTCCTGTTTCTTATTCAGAAGTTTTTGTTCAAGCAAAAACTGAATTTTACCTTTTTGCGGATAAAACATTTCGCAGGTGGCTGTTGGTGTTACGTCAGTTTTTTTAAATGAAAGAAAAAGAGGAAATGTGTCACCAATGATTTGGTTGAAATTGAAGATTGGAGTAAATTGTTGTTGCGTTATTGTAAATGATACAAGTATTAGGAGAATACTCAGTAGCCATTAATTCGATTAGATTAGATGAATAAAAAAGAATCTAATTAGTCTGTCAAATAAATTTCCAAAAAATATTAGACACGTATTTTTTCTTTTTACTGTAAACAAAAAATTAAAACGATACAGTGCGTTGAAAACTCGTGTGACGTCACTTGTACGTACACTTTTACTTACAACTGCTGATCTTTGATACGTTTTATCGAGGCTTCCGGCGACTGGGACCGCAATTAACTAGGACCGCGGTCCCAGTCGCCGGATCCGTAAAAAATAAATATTTTTCTTCCGGCGACTGGGACCACTCATAGATAACTTAAAAAAATCTATAATTCAAGCCAAAATCGGTACAGTCAAACGAAAAAAATTTTAAAATCAAAAAGGATTTTTCTTCAATTATTACATCTAAAAATTTTTCGTATGACTGTACATTTTTTGATTTCAGTTATCATTTATGAGTGGTCCCAGTCGCCGGAAGATATATATTTATTTTTTACGGATCCGGCGACTGGGACCGCGGTCCTAGTTAATTGCGGTCCCAGTCGCCGGAAGCCTCGTTTTATCTACGTAATTTTTTATTGATTTGATAAAGTAAAAAGTACGTGTCCAATATTTTTCGACAATCTAACTAACAGACTAAATAAGAATAAATAATAGTTTTAAACCAGGAACATTCTCATTCGAAAACAACTAGCAAAAGTAAAGATTATACCTTTTGGTAAAATTGTGTCAAAGTGTTGTACATCTTTTGATGTACAACACTTGGATAACTGGATAGCTACATTCTGGGTGGGGGTTTTAAGTCAAACTTCTAGGCAAGCGTGCTCCATCGTCAACTATGTCATTGCTAACCTTCAGGTACTGGTAAACGTGATCGTATCGTATTACGGTTCCTATCAAAATTGGATGAGATTGTAAGGCAATATAGGCGAGGTTTGCTACAGGCTGAGTTGATTGACTGCATGATAAATGGAGCATACTTATACGCAAATGATTTGTCAATTTCTTTTCAAAAAGTCTACTTGCCAATTTTACCGATAAAACATTGAAACATTATTCCTGACTTGAATTAAATCATTTATATTTTAATATAACTGTCAATGTAATCCCATTTTATTAAACTTGACATTTTGTATTATATTGACTATTAAAAATTATTTAGGTACTGAATTTAATCTTGACATGTAAACTTTAATTGATTTGATTGAATGTGTTATTAATAAATATTGAATGGGTATTTGTTATTACAGCTTTTTTTTTTTTATGAATGAGCTAGCTCTTGACCTCGATCACGCCTGATGGAAAGCGATAGATGAGGTCCATGATGAAGCGAGCGTGCCCAGAAGATGCCTTGAGGCACTGGTACTCCCACGCGTCGACGAAACACAGTAGGCTGCTTGATGCCGAACTCCGGTGGGAGGGTGGTCGCGAAACAGGCGGGCGTTAGCCCTACCACCGCAAGGGAAGGATTGGTCAGTCTTATAAGGTGTTAGGTGAGACTGTCCAGGATGCGCCGAGCGCTCGATTCAATTGAGTGTCAGATGGAGCAATTCGCTACACGAGGAGGCTCTTTCATTCATCCAAAAGCTTAAACTGTTTGCATACAATAGTTAAGGTAGTTAATAAGGATCATTTTAAACTTAACATAACTTTTACCTACTTTCTGTGCAAATAAATAACTATTAGGTACCTGTATTCTGTAATATTCTAAATGATAACCAGCTGGTGAAGATCTTAATATCTTCTTACCGATTTAGACGCCTGCCACGCACCACGCAACGTAGCGCGTGAGTGCGTTGCTTGTAAGTACCTCCGTTTGTATAAGAAAACACGCACAGTCCAACACACAGAAAATGCATCAACGCGCGTTCGTTGTTGACCGTTGACACGCAGAATGCAGCGTGATGCGTGGCAGTGTGCTAACCGCCTTAGACCTCTTCGACGGTATTTTATGACCTCCGACCATGCTGGTGGATCGGAGCTTCGATATACTCTTGCATAATTATGTATTCGTGAGATATCCAGGATTTCCCGAGCCACCGCGAACCGCAGCCCTTGCAGTAGGCGCACACAGCTCGTGGCCGGTCTAGGAACAGGTGTCTAGAGCACCTGTTCCTAGACCGGGCACCAGTTGTGTGGAGACTCTTGCCTAACAGTCATTGTGCATGCGGCTCATATGACCCACCTAATTCCATTTTAAAATGACAGCTTTTTTCATACTTCTATGATCCCCGTTTTTGAACGCAGCGTGGTGTTTCTTATTCAGTCAACTCTTTATACTATAGTATGCGCCAGATAAATGAAGAATAACGGTCATTGACCCACCTACATGTATTAACACACTTATGTAATTTCAAAAACAGAAATAATGATGACATAAAGCTGTCCTGAATCGACATCTATCGTGATCCTTACTGTTCTAGTAATGAAAAACGATTCATAATTTAATGTACTGTAATTTACTGTACTACGAAGAGATATTAAGGAAAGGTCAATGACCGTTATTCTTCATTTATCTGGCGCCTACTATAGTTAAGTTACATTGAAAAAACTGCGTGTTTACTTATCAAATTCCTTCCACATCATCATAGATATCAACATAACACAATGTAACCAACACAGGGAGACACAGAAAGACACGTCAGCTGCATTTAATGACATTTTAACCGCTGTTAAAGGGTTCCGCCATATTTGTATTGCTAATATCATATTAGCATACCGTATTCATAATTAAGTTGGTAGGTTTAATTGCTTTAAGATTCGCTGATTATGGGGTTTGACTTAAGTGGCTATAATTTTACAATTATCAAGGGGTAAAATAACAGTTATTTTTTGTTTTAATTTTAAGATATTGGTAAGCTCGCGCGCGTTCATCGCGTAGATCTTTGGCAGTCGTTACGGATTTTCAGAAGCCAGAAAATCTGACACTAGTCTTGCCAAGAAGTACCTACCGTGCTACCGAGTTACTGGGTTGTGGAGGTCTGGTAGGCAGCTGCTCCTCTGGTATTCAGCAGAATCCCGTTTAACTGGGAGCCGACCCCCATATTATTGGGAAAAGGCTAGGCAGATGATGATAAGCTCCCGTTTGACCACTACATCACCTGATGGTAAGCGATGATGTGTTCGACGATGGAGCACGCTTGCCTAGAAGTAACCTATTCACTTTTTGATTTCTCAGCTAAATTTGCTTTTGCAGTCAAAGGATGGGTGGCATTTAATATTTTGACACTGAGTCCTAAAGAGGACTACACTGACAAATTTAATTTTACCGTCGGTCTGTAATCATTCAAATTTTTACTCATACTTGTCGGAAAGCAAATATTTATTTATTTAATTGGCAATTAGGGATCGCAATTAACCTCAACTCGCTGAAGGTAGCCAGATAAGTATCCACCTACAAATCATCATCATCATCATATCCTAAGGCGCTGGACAAACAGAAAAGTCGTAAGGTGAGGACGGAGCGCGGACATATGTCTCTTCCACGTCCCTTTCATACAAAATCAATAGGAGCGTCGCGATGCAAAACATATAGGAAGGACAGGGCGCGGACATGACGCTTACTCATCTGCGCCCTATTGTAAAACATACAGAAAGGACGGGGCACGGGTGCGAGCGGACGACGGACGGGCGATAACGGGGGTGAGGGCGGGTGCCGGGACTCGCGCACGTCGCTGTCACACACAATTACACCAACATTATTAACCAAATCTTCATCTTCGGAACTCTAGCGGCACCCAGTGTCACGTCCGTGCCTCGTCTTTTCTATATGCTTTAAAAATTCGCGACGGCGCCTCATGTGTGCCCTGTCCGACCCCCTCCTCATCTTAGGTCTTTTCTGTGTGTCCAGCGACTAAGGCCTTCCCCAAGTGTCGCCTCAACAACCGGCCCTGTGCGTTACGCATCAAATTTACTTATAAATGGAACTACTTACTACTTACTATGGAAAAAACTATTAGGTACAGACTTTTCCTAACTAATTTGGGTTCGACAACCATTCTAAACGGATGCAGCTGTGTACCAGTTTTTTGCATGGACCGACGGCCTATCTGACTTCTAAAACCCAGTAACTGGGTTGGCTAGACTGGTGTCAGATTTCCTGGCTACTGACTATCCGTAGCGACTGTCATGAAGGTATGCAAATAACGGCCAAGGCGGGAAGACTCTGCCAGGGTTGCGGATTTTGTTCGAAAGAGTTACCGCGGCCCTGGAAAGCAAAGAGCATTACGAGGAGCACGGATGGGTTTAAGTCAGTAAGAATCTGACATTCCCTCCCGCTCCACCGAGAAGAAGGAGGCATTAAAATTTGATGATTTGTCATCCTTAAAAAAGTTACTGTACTATATAGTATTGTATAAAAAACTACAACCCCACAGTATTTTGGTTTAATTTTATGCGACATACACAATTTGTATCATATAAAAATATGAATTCCTAATAGTCTCCAATTCAAATAAATATTTTATATGCGAAGCCAATATTATAATTAAAGTAAAAATTAAAGTTTCGTTACTATACGTCAAAAAATTCGTGCTATACCCTCTGCAACTTCATTGCATATTTGCATCCCAAGAAAACAAATGAAACTCCACGTAATCATGACGTCATCACAAACAAAAACCAACACCATTCTAGATCTAAACTCAAATAATTACAAAACCCTTCATAACAAGATAGCGTTACAGAAAAACTTTTACAAACTTTCTAGCCATTCGAAACAGCCAGTCCCGAATGTCGGTCAAAAACTCGTCCAAAGACTCAGAAGTCACATTCCGTCAAAACGCGTCCAAAACGTTTTTTTCCTAAACGATTATAACCATCGGGCGGTCAATTAAAATGGTTCCTACACACCAGAGACGAGGAATGCCGCTCCAACTGAATTTGTCCCGTATCCTATTGTATTCCGTGCAACAAAAAAAAATGGCGGATCCCCGACAAAGAAGCGGCCCCTTTTTGTCTTTAGATACCTACTTCATAAGTGTATCACGATTAGAAAATTTTGAACAATCCAAAAATAATAATGACTCAAGTTTTGTTAAGCGACAGTTATTCTCTGATTTGTTATTTTTTTTGGCGGGAACACGTTTTGTTTTCTCAACTGTTATGCTACCTATTGAAAATTATTTGGTATATAATGCGTTGAATTGCTTTTTGTTGAATTTATAATCGGGTTTTAAGGCTATTGTTGTCATTATTATTAATAATGTCATTTCTTTTGCTTCGGAAAGTCCTCTCTTAGTGCTCCCTCTAACAGTCACACTCTCTCATACACTCCCCAAGGAACCTACATGGCAAATTTTAGCTTTCTACGACCAGTAGTTTCGACTATGCGTTGTCTGTCAGTCACTCGCTCAGTCAGTCACTCAGTAACAGAAGAGTTTTATATTATTTTAATTTTAAAGAGCCTAAAGAACGCTTTACACCATGCAATTTAGTGCGCTAGCTAGTGTACGAGATGAGCTAGCGTGGCAGAGTCCATGCGATCGCACTAGATTGGATCACTAACTGTCTAACTGTCTTTACACAGTACAAATTTACCACGCTAGCTCATCTAGGGCTCTGCCAATTGGATAATGTAATGGGCTCTTATACCTGCAGAATTTTCTAAAAAAACACTGCACTGCATACCGTTTCTTTTTTTAAAAACTTAAACCTCTTCTTTGCAAACGCCAGAAACAGTTCTCCGTGATTCCATCTTTTGCAATTCAATGAATGAAATTAATTTCCAATGAATCGAAAGACTCTCGTTTTCATTAATTACTTTGCTTAACAAAAGCCATGCCAATATCCCCTGCTGTTATCATTGATGAATTTCAAGAAATTCCTAAATTATTAAAACAGCATCCATTTTTGTTTCTTTCTACACGGGACACAGATAAAAAATTTTAACTTTTTAAAATTCGAACGCGAGGCACAACCGACAAAGCTGCCGCTGCCAACGTATGCGAATATATTATCTTTATTATACTTTTACAGATTATAAAGCAAGAAAACGATAATGGTTTCATTTCAAAGTAAAAGTTAATGTTTTGTTAGAAGAAATGATACTGAATATTCGAATGTTTTAATGGCTAAAGCGTAAAAACGGATCCTATATCAAATCAAAGTAATTCGGAATCACTGAGTTTAATGATTTCCATTATGAAAATAATATATATAAATCGCTTGTAATATATCTATGTAAGTTGAGAAAATTATGTATTTTTTTTCGTCGTCACACTCTTGGCAGAGTGGTCGTGGTCGTCACATCAGGGGTGGTGGCAAGCTTCACAATCCGTCGCTATTCCTCCCGTACTGCGGCTTGTCTTGTGCATTCGTGGAGTGGACCATTGAGTGCAGTTTTTACTTGATCGACCCAACGCATTGGTGACCTGCCGCGCGCTCTTGTGCCTTAAACCTTTCCCTGCACTACAAGTCGCTCCACAGATGTGTCTTCTTGACGTGTGACATGTCCAAAGAAAGTGAGGATACGACATTAGACGATGGAAGAAAGACGCTGTTTGATTCGAAGTTCCTGGAGGATTGAGACGTTGGTTCGGAACTGTGTCCAGGTTATGCCAAGCATTCTCCTACAGCACCACATTTCGAGGGCGTCTATCTTCTTTTCTCGCTTTCTCTTAAAGTCCATGTCTAAGCACCGTAAAGAAATATGGAAAACACTAAAGCCCTGATAGGTCTCATTTTAGTGGCCTTTGTGATATTTCTGTTTCTCCATATTTTTCTAAGCCGATCCATAGAGGACCTGGTGATAGCCATGCGCCGTTTGATCTAGTCCACGCATCCACCGCAAATTATGTATATCCCTGAGTAATTTGTCACTGAAGTTCTTTTAATAAATCCGAAACTCATTGTAAAAGTACTAAGTCGACGTCATAATAAATATTACAAAAAAGCTTAATACAAAAACAAGCTTCTGCCATCGGGTTCGCTCGCGTGAATGTCGTAAATAATCCGAAAGAAACATACTCCGGTATAAAAGGTAGCCTTCGTGCTATTCTAGACTATAATATATCTTCAAATTTCATCCAGATCCGTTCAGACGGTCTGGCGTGATTAAGTAACAAACAACCATTCATTCAAACCAATTCATTCATTTTCATTTATAATAGCATCACTTTTAATCATTCAAAACCGGTATGCATAGATTTCTTCTGCAATGGGTGCCGCTCATTTAGTTTATGAACATTAACGGCTTAAATTACGGCCGCGATCAAGGAAAGTCTACGAAGCCCCGCTGCACGGGGCTCCTCTGTCTGCAGGGTTTAAAGGAACCTAACATCAATGGGATCACGGGAGCCGCTCCCTTTCTTTGTTCAGCGGTTAGATCAAATGATAGTTAAACAAAATGATATTTAGGACAAAAGAATGTTATACTAAATTAAAATATGCTAAATGAACGTTAGAGAAAGTGTTGTTATATACACTTCTGGACACATCTATTGGCCCACCTTGTATTTTCAGTTTCGTTTGGTCCTAGCTAAAATTTTATATTAGGTCGAGCAAAAAGTTTTTATGCAGTTTTGAACCTGGCACATTCACAATTTCATTCAATAGTCTTTTTTTGAATTTCGAACACAGAATTTAAATAAACAAAAGACAATTTGGAGCCTGTTTGTTGATATCAAACAATCGAATACTAAGAAAACTTGGTTTTATTGGTTTACTTGGATTTAATTCTTGAAAAAGTGATTGATATCTTTGGTTTTGCAACAAACATTACTTATTCTTAACATTAAGGTGAGGTTCTATCAATAATCTATGGATACTTCACCTGAAGTCGCCGCCCAAGCTGTGGCACTTATTCAGGCCGGACACAGCCAAAGAAACGTGAGTGCTCAACTTAATTTAAGTCGATCTGCGGTCCGAAATGTTTATCGGAGGTACCTAGAGACTGGCGGCTTTGTTCGTCGCCAAGGAAGGCCACGATCTCGGGTCACAACTGAAAGGCAGGATCGATTCATCGTGACGACCAGCTTGAGAAATCGTCACCTTACCTCCATTGAGATACAAAACCAACTTCGCGACTTCCACGGAGTATCTGTGAGCGCTCGAACTGTTCGGAGAAGGTTAAAAGAACGCGATATGGTACCACACAAGCCAGTTAATGGGCCCAAACTAACGCGAGCCCACCGAACAGCGCGCCTTCATTTTGCACGCAGTCATTTAAATTGGACACAGCAAGATTGGAGCCGTGTACTCTTTTCTGATGAGTCTAAAATTGTGTTACATGGCAATGATGGAAGGAAGAAGGTCTACCGACGTAAGGGAGAGCGTTTCGCACAATGCTGCTTTGAAGAGAGGGTTGCTTATGGCGGTGGCTCATGGACTGTCTGGGGCGGTATATCCGCGAGCGGCAAAACTCAACTTGAGGTTGTTACAGGACCACGGCTGCCAACATTAAATGCTGAAAGGTACATTCGTGAGTGCTTAGAACCTCACGTGATACCATACGCGGACTATGTGGGCCCAAATTTCCTTTTTATGCATCATAATGCAAGAGCCCATGCGGCCGGCATCGTCAGGGAATATCTTCGAGATGTGAACATCACATTTATGGACTGGCCAGCCAGAAGCCCAGACATGAACCCCATTGAGCACATGTGGGACGAGCTAAAAAGACGTGTTAGGGCTCGTCAGCCAGTTGCCCAGACGATGCAGGAGTTGAAAACTGCCATAGAAGAGGAATGGGAGATGATCCCTCAAAATTTCATAGAGCGGTTGATAAACTCTATGCCTAATCGTATGAGAGCTGTGGTAGATGCCCATGGAGGCAACACGCGTTATTAAATTAAACCTTTATTTGATAAAACATGTTTTTTATTCAAAAATCAATTGCCTTTAACAAGGCGCATATCCGACTTGTTAGGCGTAGCTCCATGTCGTATGGTATTCTGAATTCAAATTTGAAACAATACGATCGAAAAAGATGGTAAAATGTATCAGGTTTAAAACTGCATCAACAGTTTTTGTTCAATCTAGCAATCATATTTCGGTAGGGGCCATCGAAACCTAAACTCTAAGGTGGGCCAATAGATGTGTCCAGAAGTGTATATTGAACGTTACATGAAATGAAAGTGTTGTCAGATGAAGTAAACGTTTTGTCATTTGAGCTTTTGAAAATAGAGCAAATATTACTATACGCAATGAGCGGCACCCGTCTGCAATACGTCTATGCTGGAAACTATATCGAAACAACAACGTACTAAGCAAAGAGCTTGAAAAAAGTGAGGAATGTCAGAAGAATTACGAGATTCATTAGCAAAAAGGTTTATCGTAAATCCATACAATAATGTGCCGAAAACGCGACGAGCTTTGAGGTTTAAAAAACGAACGCGCCCCTCTATGGTCAGTGGTCGAAAAAAATAAAAACAAAAAAAAAATAAGGACAAGACCGAAATTGAGTCGCAGCTGTGAGTTCCGTAAGGTGTTTACGAAAATTTTTAATAAAATTTTTGACATTTCCTTATTTGTGAAAGTTTCTTAATGATGACTATTGACATCATTAAATATCGACGAGTAATAATGGATGAATATAATTTATAGATAAATAAGTTAGATACATTTCAGACATGTTTGAGAGATTAGAAACAAATGCCACTTTGTGTTCTTTTAGGTCAATGTCAATCAAATTAAATAATTTTCGTACTATGAAAATCTTTACAAAACAAGAACCTTTTATGGGTTGCTGTATACGTAAATAGAAACACTACTATGTACGGAATAAAGGCAGCAACAATCAAATAAAATACAAGTAACAAACCAGCGGTAGGCCACCGACCGGAACCTACACCGTCCGTTTTTTACCCTGCATCAAGGAACTCTAAAAATCGAACTGTCAAAATGGTTCGCAGTAAATTTTGCCGCGCTGCACGCTCATTGGCCGGCTGCTAAGTAGGCGTGGTCAACAATTGAAATACAAGACAGTTTATTTATGAACACAAGTTGAGTTGTTTTTGCGACACAAAGGAGGGGTCGATGATACAAATAGCAAGAAATCGTGTTTAAATATATTTGAATAGCGTCCACTAAAAACTTACTACGGGCATTTAAATATATTAAAAAGTTTCTTTCACTTTCGATATTGAAATGCTTTTGTGAAAATATTTGAATTTCGAAGGCTTTTTATTTTTAAACATGTTAATTCTGGCATTGGATACTTGCTGGACTAAAAAAATATGTGTTGTCGAGACAGACTGACTAGTTTTATTTGAGATTGATTTATGAATGAAAAGAAGCCAGTACTTAATCGTTTCAACCAGCAAAAAAATTTTCAACTTGCGTGAACAGCCCATTTTTGCCTCAATATTTAAATATTTTCATCCTTCCTTTTATGACCAGGGGCTCTAGACAAGTGACATTCTGTCAACGGTAGCGTGGCGAAGGCGATTGTCAATACGTCAAAAATGTATGGGATTGACAGATGCTATCGAAATGTCACGTGATCAAATTCCTACATTATGGCATTTCGACAGTCGCATTCGCTAATTGAATGTCACATTGTCTAGGGCCTCTTCATATGATTTTTTTTCTAGGAACTCATCAACTTTCTAAAGACGATGAACGTCTTTGAAACGTAGATAAGGTGCAGTGTGTGCACACAATGAGCATGGCATCACAAAAATATTACCCATATTTTCTGGTTTTATTTATTCACCAGTGTCATGAAAATATAGACAATACAAATAAGCATTGACTAGTAAACAAATTGGTTCCTGGATAAGAATAAATAATTTGCAAAAATTCAATTATGTAGTTTTAGTTTTCATCAAAATCGGACTTCTTTAAATATTTTCAGTTATTCATAATACATAGATTCTGATTCATACAAAGTTTTAATCCAAGAGATTTCTCCATCCTTGTCTATCATAGACGGTTTCTGTAACCCTGTGTATTATTCATCCTTTAATTAATAAAATAGTAAATGAAAAAAAATGTAGTAACAGCATTAGTAAATTTAAAAAAATGAATTGCAAAATGTGTTGCTAAGCGCAAAACTTGAGATCGGCTAGACCAATTAGGCATTTTGTAATATTCGTTGAAGTCCGAGGAATTTTCTCATAAAAAGAAAAATTAGAAAATTTGCACCAAAAACAATCGCGAAAAACGTAATTTATACCACCGGGATTCTACTAAGATGTATGTCACCTTAAGATGTATTTTAATTCTGAAGTTCACGCCAACGAAATCGCGGGTAGAAGCAAATAGTAAAAAAAATACTCACCAGGTTCCTCAATCTTATAAGAAACATCACAGGATCCATCCTTTCTATCCTTAAAATCTATCTCGGCTTTGCTAGGTCCCTCCAAGGAGATCGCAAGCTGGCCCGCTCCAGCTTCCCGGGTCCATACGTTGAACTCGTTGAAGCGCCCAGCCTCGCCTCTCTCAAGACCAGGGCCTCCAGCCTTGACTAAGTGGGCGCCGGAGTCTCTCAGAGGACCGACGGTGAACTGGAAGGGTGATCCTGGAAACATATTTGAGGATAAGGGAAATGGAAAATGTAAATGTGAAATATAAGTTATTTGATTTCTCATGCAAAAAAGGGTGTCTGATAGGGGGTTGCAACCTTACTGAGTGTCTGACACTTAACGAAGTCATTTCTAATGTTATTCCCTATAAAATATGTGATATTTATTATTTATTTATTATTATATACTTTATTGTACACCGATAATAACATAAAATGAACATTAGGTACTAACTAAAACACATGTACAATGGGCGGCCTTATCGCATTCCGCGATCTAGTTACAGCTAAGATATGACCAGTCTCCACTGACGGCGCCCGTTCACGAACATGACGCGTGCATCAGCACCATTCAGCTCAACCATTTTGAAGGGAACCGAATGATCAAATACACGCGCCACCATCAGCGAGACATTCTAGCGAGCATGACACACCCTCAACTGCCCCTGCTCACTCATGTCAAACAAGGAAACCATCTATATTATTAACAGTATAGGCTCCATGGTCCTCACATTTACAGGATTTTAAAATAAAAAATGCTTCTACTTTATATAAAACTATGTATATCAATTTTCAAAAACGGAAAAAGAAAAGTAGTATTTAAAACATAACATAAGAAAAGTGGAAATTTTTATTAGTCTACACAAAGAAGGGTGAGCATCTCTTCCAAATATCTTAACTAGAGGAACCAAGCGGCTGAGACTGTGGAGCAGGACCGGCATTTAGCCAAGCATTTTTATCAAGTATATAATCTTCAAGTTTATAATATGCTTGTTTACATAGTGTGCGTTTTATGCATGTTTTAAATTTTCTCTCATTCAGTTCTAGAATTTCAAGAGGTATTTTGTTATAAAATTTAACACAGTACCCCATAAAAGAAGTGTGTACCTTTGCCAATCTGAATCGGGGTTGATCTAATTTGTTCCTATTTCTAGTATTAAAATTATGCCTATCACTAATCTTACTAAAAAGATGAAGATTTTTCCGAACATACATTATGTTTTCGTATATGTATTGACAAGGTACCGTCATGATGTTAATATCTTTAAACAGGTTCTCTTAGGGAATTGCACCGACCCAGATTATATATGGCTCTGATGGCTCTTTTCTGCAGAATAAATATAGACTCAATATCTGCAGCTCGTCCCCATAATAAGATACCGTAAGACATGATACTATGAAAGTAACTAAAATAGACCAGCCTCGCGGTATCTATATCAGTAAATTGACGGATTTTTCTGACAGCATATGCTGCTGAACTTAGCCGTCCCGCAAGAGATGTTAAATGAGGACCCCATTGTAGCCTTGAGTCCAGTGTGATGCCCAGAAAAACTGTGTTTTCGACGAATTCAAGTTTCTCTTTGTTCAATACTATGTCGCAATGATTACTTTTGACATTCGGTAAAGCAAATCTGATACACTTAGTTTTCTTTTCATTTAATACTAAATTATTAGCAGAGAACCAATTTTGGACCTGCTGTAGGGCGTTATTTACGTCGTCCAGATTTGTAGAACGTCTATCTATCTTAAAAATTAAGGATGTATCGTCAGCAAATAACACCATTTGTGGTTGATTTTTTAAAAGATGGAGAAGATCATTTATGTATACTAAAAAGAGGAAAGGACCCAATATTGAGCCTTGTGGAACCCCCATTTTGACTTTTAAACCCCTTGATTTAACACCGTTTATTTGAACTTGCTGCTGTCTGTCATTTAAATAAGACTTCAGTAAGCTGAGTGCAAGTTTACCTAGTCCGTAATGTTCTAGCTTTAGGAGCAAGGTTTCGTGATTTACGCAGTCAAATGCCTTGGAGAGGTCACAAAAGATTCCTATGGCGTCTTGCGCCTCTTCCCACGTTGTATAAATGTGTTTCAACAACGTGACACCAGCGTCAGTCGTACAGCGACCTTTGGTGAAACCATACTGTTGATCGTGTAAGATCCTATTGATGTTAAAATGAATGAGCATTTGATTGAGCATTACTGTTTCAAAAACCTTGCTGAAAACCGGTAACACGGAAACAGGTCTATAATTATTGGTGTCTTTACTGTCACCGGATTTAAAAAGTGGTATAACCTTACTGTATTTCATTACATCTGGAAAGACACCTTGGTCCACACATAAATTGAATATTAAAGCCAAGTATGGTGCTATGGTCTCAATTATGGACGTGCACACTTTCATAGACATTCCCCATAAGTCTTCGGTCAATTTGATTTTGATTTGCCGGAAAGCTTTGATAACTGCCATAGGGTTGATATGTTTGAATTGGAATTCAACCGTACAACCTGAAACGTTTGCTTTTAATAAATTAAGTGAGACCTCGGGTGAAGAATTTAAAGCTTCAGTAGTTTTTGATGGTATTTCGGAGAAAAAATTTACAAATTCTTGAGCTACTTCTAAATTAGAGCTTATGGCACCATGTGCAGTCTCCAGTAAAAAATCAGCATTTCGTACTTTATTCCTACTCGTTTCATTATTGATAACTTTCCAAACTGCCTTTATTTTATTATCTGCCGATTTGATCTTGTTGCTAATGTAGAGGGCTTTTGCTACCTTGCAAGTATTTCTGAAAACTTTAGAATATCTGTTTACATACTTATTAAAGGATTCGGTGTTAATGAAAGGCTTAAGGCCATATAACTCATATAGCCTTTCCCTACTTATCCTAATACCTTTAGTCGCCCAGTCACTAAATATAAACTTAGGGAAAGTTTCTTTAGACTTCTTTTCAAAAGTTGTGTTAAATTCCTGTAGTACTACTGAAAAGAAATTATTATAAAATTTATTTGCATCCTCAATATTATGGTCTAGAACATTTAACTTATTTTGTAAGGTACCATTGAATCTAGCTAGTTTGCCTGTTGTAATTGGCCTATATTGTATTTGAATTTTTTGCAATGCAGCTTTAAACTCAAATGTTACCAATTGTCCACTATGATCCGACGGGAGGTAATTAACTATGGCTTTATCTAAATAATCACAATCGCAGAATACATTATCGATACAGGTTGAAGAAGTTGGTGTTACCCTAGTAGGTTCAGTAAAAACATTAGACAAATTAAATGATTTAAAAAGGCTTAAAAATCTGCTGCTGTTCGAATTGCTTTCTAAAATATTAATATTAAAATCTCCACAAATAATCGCGGATTTGTTACCTGCTGCAAGTTTCGCAAGGATATCCTCCATTTTTGATTCAAATAAAGCAAAGTTTTGAGGGTTTGGGGGTCTGTACACGCACACTATTACATGCTTATCCAGCTCAACACAGGACAGTTCAATGCAATGCTCCACTGACAAGCTGACAATGTCATTACGTTGCTTAAATTTTAAGCATTTTTTAACAAGGATGAGGGAACCACCGCGCAACATAGATTTGCGGTTAAAACAACTGCCCACACTATAATTTTCATAATTAATTAGCATCTGGTAATCTTTCAACCAATGTTCACTAAAACAAACAATGTCAAACATTGTTTTTTCTAAAAACATTTCAATTTCTAATATTTTGGAAGAGATACCTTGAATATTTTGATGAAATAATTTCAAGGTTTGCTGCTGACCCCCTTTTTGACATCTAGTTACTAGAGAGCAAGAAGATACTTTGTTATTGGTAGACATAACTATTCTGTTACCGGTATCCTCTGTTGTCTTACGTACTAGTTTAAATTATTATCCAGAGTTTGGCCCAAGACTTCAATATCATCACTTGGCAGCATGCTATGGCAACTTAGAACAAAATACAAATTCCATATTTTTATTGAAAACAGCGCCATCTAGCTGTTAGTTAAGGGAAACAAATTGCGGTGTTGCTACGGTTAATTTTTTTTTTTTTTCTGGGAGTTACCTTATAACATTAATCAAGAAAAATAATATAATTTCATGATCTTCTTATATAAAAATAATAGAACATATGAATTAGTACATAATTAGGTTTTTATTATGAGCTTTAATAGTGAAGAAGTAATATTTTGGTATTTAAACGTGCAAAAGTTTGTTTTTGAATGGCCACACTTAAATTGCAAATGGCTGCGTGAGAGTGTAACTACTCGTGCTCATTTATTTTCCTTTTGTTATAGAGTTTTTGTTGTTTCGCTAGTGCATCTGCAGGTTGAGTTGAGCTTTCGTTTCTCCATGTTGTTGAGCCGCGTTACAATTCGTTCGTACGTTCGTGTTGTGTTGTGTTGTGTGTGTTGTTGTTGTAAACAACTGGTGCAAAGATATCAATAATGTTCTCACTGGCCAAATAACCATTTGGAATATTAACAATTCAATGAAAGAAAAGGCTAATCGGCACTACCTTAATCGTAAGGAACGAAAAAGGCGAACAAAAAATTTTATTGTAAAATGTGTGATGTTTTTCTAAATAAAATGGTTTAATATTCAATTATGTGTTTTTTTTTTGTTTTATGTAGTACGTATGTTTGTAGTATATAGCGGATACACTCATCTCTCTACCTAATATCATAAAGGATCAGACAGCAGCTATACACCTACCAACCTATACATTTACTTATATAAATTAGTTCCCTTAACTAAAAACTAGATGGCGCTGAGTTCGACCACTTCCTAGTATTAAAAAATAAGGTAGAGTTGCCTGTCTATAGCCAGTATACTATTGTAGTCTTTGCTTGGCAGTGAGTTACAACTACTTGTAGACCCCACATAAGTAAATGATAACACACTTTAAATAATTATAATATATACACAGATAAATACATATTCTATACTAAATATTTTGGCAATACATAAATGACGAACATCGATATCACAGCGACAGGTAATGTTCCTTCACGAGCCTTTTGAACACAGGGCAACGATTGAGCGCGTCTTACTGGAACCGGCAATGCATTCCACAAACGAGCAGCCTGGACAGTAAAGGATTTATCAACAAAAGTTGTGGAATGCGTTGGCATTTTAAGTGATAACTGAGCTTTATACTGTAACGACTTTGAGGTGCTATTTTATACACCTTCGCTACCTGTTACCAGCCAAAGATACCATGATCCAAACTTCATATTCGGGGATTGATCTTACCTGTATTAAAGACAGACACAGAAAAACTTTCAGCTTACTTTTATAAATTAACGAAGGTGTGATCATCGCGGGCTCTTACGAACTGAGGGGTGAATGGAAACAAAACTTTGATAAGGTTTTTCGCTTTACTATCATAATATTGTTTGTCTAAGAAAGCAACTTTATTTCATTTATATCAATTCAATAAAATTGGCCGGCCGCAAATGCTGCAAACAAGATTTAAATAACGTAAATATCCCCTTCTTTAAATAAAGTTCTGTGTCGATTCGACCCTGCATTAGGAATGCATGCAGCAAATTCACCCCGTTTGTGGGTACCATCTTTTTACCTGACTGCGGCAAAGCCAAAAGAAAGGGTTATGATTTTTAACCGACTTCTAAAAAAGGAGGAGGTTCTCAATTCGGATGTTAGTATTTTTTTTTTTTTGTTTGTTCGCGCATAACTCCGTCGCTAGCCAACCGATTTGAAAAATTATTTTTTTGTTGGAACTTTAATTTCGGAAGTCGGTGTCAAATAACAGAAGAAGAAGACGAAGCAACCAAAAACACCGACTACCGGAATTAAAGTTATTTTGAACTTTGTAGTGTTTTTTGGAAGTCGGTTTCTTTTTTTTTTGTAAAAAAGTTTTTTATTTTTTTTATGTTGCCATTTCAGAGTGCGGGCAACGCATCTATAGTTTATATATAATTAAGAATACTAACCAGGAATATGGATCTCCCTGTACTTCACCGACACGGTGTGGACTCCCAGCTCCTTGGGGACGAAGTGCACGGAGTAGAGTCCGTCCTCCACTTCCTGGATCTCAGCGTCTTCGGAGACGCCTCCAGGGCTGGTGACCGTGGCGGCCAGGTCGAAGGACGTGATACCTATGGGAAATAACAACGTAATTAAGTATGTATTTTCGGTTTCAGAATTTATGCCCCAAAGAACTATATAATATTCACTTAAGAGAGAAACACCAACACATTTTTGCACTATTTTCTAGTTTACTTTAACTGACACATTTTTCAGTCACTCTACACGACTCAGGTATTCAGGAGTTTTATTGGGATTTGATTTAACTATTTTTTTTTAGAAATGCCCTCGTGTTTGAAACAAAAACATAGTTACTTAACTGTTAATGCATTATTTTTACTAATACAAATAATAACTACAAAACTTTTCTAAACACTAAAACTTAATGTCATGTCTTATTGGTGAACACTTTCGTGCGTATTGGTTTGCTTTATCAATAACAACAGCAATTTTTTTTTTTTGAGGATTGGTCTATCTCTTGACCTCGGTGAAAAGCGATGGATGAGGTCTATGATGAAGCGAGGGTGCCCAGAAGATGCCCTAAGGGTGCCCTAGTCAGTCATTGTTTCATACAAACGTAGTCTGGCGATTACTCTACTGATTGACGGAGTACGTTCAGAAAAAAAGTCACATTTATTTATCTCGGTATTATCTAGCTCTGTATGGAAACAAAACAGAAAAAAAATATTGATACCTATGCAAGTTATTTCTGTCGAAACTTCCAAATTTTAACACAACTTTGGGCGTAAATAAATAACTGATGTAATAAAAATGGCAAAATATTAACCATACAGGGATAGATTATTTCCTAAGTTCATCATCATCATCATATCAGCCGAAAGACGTCCACTGCTGGACATAGGCCTCCCCCAAGTGTCGCCACAACAACCAGTCCTGTGCGTCTCGCATCCATCGGTTTAAAAATCAGTTTAAAATATTTTTTATATATATAAAAAATATTTTAAACTGATTCATTCAGTACTTTTTCATAATATCCTGACTACCAAATGTCTTTTAATAAATTTTACGAGCTCATTTTCGTTATAAATCATCTTATATGATATGGAACTGTAAATTTGTGTGCGCACTAGCTTCATAATATTCATCGCAGCATTAATTTCTTCCTTTTAATGATTTTGGATGAGATATCATGCATTTAACCGCGCCCGTCAATGAGCCGTTCGTAGTGCCTTAAAAGTGCCCCTTAAGGCACTGGTGCTCCCACGCGTCGACGAAACACAGCAGGCTGCTACAACACAATTATAGTCACAATTCGACAGCAGATTTTGAATGAACGGTTCAGCTCCTATGAAATTTTTGGAAACTCTGATGTGCCAGAGGTTTTTGCTGTAGTACAACTCACCAGGCATTTTGAAGGTAAGTTTGCAGTTGGTGCCGACCTCAGTCAGAGGAGCGGGGTCCCTCTGCCTCTGGATCTTCTCTCTTTGCCTGTTGCTGCCCTCACCGATAACCTGGAGAAAGAAGGTTTTACTTACACCATGTCAATCCTTAACGCAATGCGGTTATATTGATTTCAATTGATAAATTAAAAGGTACGTCCAGCTTTTGGCTCTATTTTTTACTTATACGAAAATTGATACTGAAAATGAAGGAAACAACAACAAGGAAAGTCAGGGCTTTTGTTAGATACATACCGTATGTTAAGAAATTAGGTTCACTTTTTAAAACTAACTATAGTAGGCGCCAGATAAATGAAGAATAACGGTCATTGACCTTTCCTTAATATCTCTCCGTGGGTACCCCCGGTCAGTAAAAATTATTAATCGTTTTTCATTACTAGAACAGTAAGGATCACAGTAGATGTCGATTCAGGACAGCTTTATGTCATTGTTTCTGTTTTTTAAATTAAATGTGTCAATAAAGGTAGGTGGGTCAATGACCGTTATTCTTCATTTATCTGGCGCATACTATAGAATAAGAATTTGAGCATATCTTTATCGGTTTGGTAGCCAAATAATAAAAACAGAAAGAACCCTTTAATTTATTCGTCTTTTACTTGCCGATAATTTTCTCGAGTATTACCTTGACAGTGAACGGCGATCCCTCCACATGATGATCAGCGAACTTCAGATTGACGATGTAGTAGCCTGGCTCCGTGGGCTTGTAACTGATGGCCAGCACGCCATCCTTGCTGTCTGCGCACTGGATCTCGGCCTTGCTGGGACCTGCCAGGATATTAAGGATTAGTATTCAGTTAGAAACCCTGGGAAGGTCTTATCTCATGGGAAAACACAACGAAAAGAATTTACAACTAACAGAGCACGTTATTATAATCTTTTAAAAAGAAAAGGCTGTTGAAACATGGAATAAAAATATGAACTCAATTCATTCGGAAAAAGAGCTTCATTCATCCTTGAAGAATAAGCTAGCTGAAAGCTAGCAGGTATCTGTATGTTAAAAGTACATAGTACCACTACTATATCCCACACATTTTATTCATGAGAAAATCAGTGAGGTCTGGCTTTGGGATTTTGGTCCAATAGTACTACCATGTCTGCGATAACAATAAACTATTGTCAAAAACCCAAAATGTTTGGATTTAACCACTTGATATATCAATTCACTACTTTCTATAAAAAACTTAAAATCACTCTCTCTCTCTCTCTCCCTCTAAATTCTTTTTTGAAAATGTTCTTTACCAACTATTTAGACCTGGATAGCTTGCGTATGCATACCAAGTTTCATTAAAATCGGTTCTTACATTTCGAAAAATAAGGACTTGACAGTTTGTATGAAATGCCGTACGGTGTAAACGATGACTTGATAGTAGTTACCTTCAATGGAAAGTGAGAGACCACCGTAACCAGCGTTCCTGGTGTCAACTGAAAAGGTGTTCTCACTGTGAGTCTTGCCTTCCTTCAGGGCTGTACCCGAAACCTGAAGGTTAAAGAATATTTATTAGCATGATTAGAAAAAAAAATATTTAATATAAGAAGACTAGTTGAAGTAGTTGTAAGCGGAAATTATATTCTGGCAAAAGCTAGTCTCTAATTGTAGTAGCGGAAATTATTTTCTGGCAAAAGCTAAACTCTAGTTGTAGTAGCGGAAATTATATTCTGGAAAAAGCTAGACTCTAGTTGTAGTAGTTGTAGTAGCGGAAATTATATTCTGGCAAAAGCTACACCAGTTGTAGTAGTTAAAAACAATAACACTCCTTTTTTGGGCAGTCGTGTAAATATAGTGACTCTAGTTGTAGTAGCGGATATAATATTCTGGCAAAAGCTGGACTCTAGCTGTAGTGACGAAAATTGAGTTCTGCAAAAACATCATAATTATTGGGTTTCTGAACTTAACACTTGTGAAAGGTTGTCAATTTCCCTTACCTTAACTTTCTTAGCGTCACCAACTTCTGTGGCCGACACGGTAATGTTGAAGGGAGAGTTCTGGATGTGGACTCCCATCTTCTTCACGGACACGATGTGCTGACCAGCCTCACGGGGGGTGAAGCTGATGCCGATGTTTCCGGAGGGGAGACGCTTGAGGAAGCAGGGTTCTTCGAGTCCTGAGGGCGCCTGGTGAAGATGAAATGTGGTCAATAAAATTTACAGGTGTGACCTTGAATTGTTTACTTCAATTAAATTAATTTAATTAAAATTAAAGTCATGAATTTGTTTGCTTCTGCTTTGGCTACTTAAACAATAGGAATGGTTGACGGAATTCTTAGTATTTTTACAAGTTTTTTGAACCATGACCATGAACATTGTATTATTGACATAAAGTATTATTGACATTAATTATAATTGACATTAAGTAGCTATTATTGACATTTTAATTTGAAATTATTATATTAATTATTTTATTAGTTTTCCTTATTAATGTATTGAAGTTTAAAATTTAATTTTGAAATTATTATATTAATTATTTTATTAGTGTTCCAACTGTATTGTAAATTTGAAACTTATCTTAGAAATTATTAAATCTATTTGGTGTTCCTTAGTATTTAAATTTGAAACATAATTTGTTAAATTTTGCATGCCAATACTCAGGCAGAATGTGCACGGGCCAATATATATTTTTTCTTTTACCAACTTTTGTAAAATACCCACATTCTATGCGAATAAATGATTTGATTTGATTTGATTTGATTTGAAGGCAAGTCTTTTACAATTATTGGAACAGGAATTCGACTTATTTTTCAGATTATCATTACAATTAGTACATTCTGAAAAAAACAATGAACAAAATGACCTTTATCATATTAATACTTAGGTCCTAAATTCGATCAATTTGAAAACAACATTATTCAAATTGAATTGACTACTTACACAGATGGAAGCGTTAAGGGTACGGATGTCATTGTCATTGATCTTGCCGGGTAGGGTGACTTCACTGCAGCTGCCAACGGAGATCTGGTTCCTCTTACGACCTTCTCCGGTGACCTGGAAGATACAGAAAACAATATTGATGAAGACTTAATATGCATCAGATGCAAATCGTCTTTTGAACAAGCCTTTCAACAAAGAAAATAATGTTAAATATGATGTAGCTGTAGCATAAACAGAGAAACATAAAGATGTTATAGATTAGGAGCATCACTATTTGTTTAAAGTTTACTTCCCAGCTGCTACCAACATCAAGTCCTGGTATCAGCTACACTGTGAAGGCAAGTAGTAAGCTGCAAAGACAGAGAGTAGGAACATACCTTGGCCGTGTAAGGAGATCCCTTAATGTGTTTGTCTCCGAACCTGACGGAGATCTTGTACTCGCCGGGAGCGGTGGGCAGGTACGACACAGCGACGGTACCATCCTTGTTGTCGTGGCATGTGATCTGGAAGGAGATGATAGTAGTTATACAGATGATATAGAATCAGATAAACATAGACACATTGATGTGGAGGGTATATAAGACCAGAACGGAATATGAAGAGAACAGGGTCGTGCCATTAAGACTGAATTAGTGGTGAATGTCTCTCCAAGAAACGATAAATGTCTGTACAAATTTGCGCATGTTACAGCGAGGAATAGAGGAAAGCAGCCAGAAACTCCTCCTCGTAGGAAAGACCGCGTTTGTCAAGTTTAATACATAGAAAACAAACTTCGTTACGAAATAAGTATCCATAGTTGAACTCAGCTGACTAATTGAATTTTCATTGGTAAAATCAAATTCGTCTTCAAAATCAATGAAAGAATTCCTCACCTCAGCCTTGCTAGGTCCCTCCACAGCCATGGAGAGTCCACCAGAGCCTGCACCCTTGGTGCTGATGGTGAACTCGCTAGGCTCACCGCTGACACCATTGAGCAGACCAGGTCCATAAGCTGTCACGTACCCTGAAGATATGGAGTCGACGTGGAACTTGTAGGGAGAGCCTAGAATGAGAAAAATAATCGCAATTAATGAGAAAAAGAAAAGAAGATTTTTTAACATAACATTAGGACCCAAGATTTATTTCTATTCAAATAATTTTGAGAGCTGTACAACGTAATGCATCTTCTATTGAATTCTCTTCATCATGATTTTTTATGGAGTTGTGGCATTTTGTAGTTTCTTACCCTTGTGGACCTATAAGTTCATTATGCAGCTTTTTTAGGTTTCGTTATGCAGCTGATATAATCATTTGTATTTAATTTACTATGAATCAATGAGGCTCTAGAAATTACTGCCTCAAGGAACGATCCTAGGATCGCCGTCATCCTTCATTTTTATTACTCTCTCCACGATCGTACTACCAAAGCTAGTTTAAAAGGGAATACCTTTAAAACCTTATCCTCAGTTGCCATTTTAGAAGCAAATAAGTGGCAAAAGTTGTCTTTATCCTTGACACACATGGCTATAATATTATCATCATCATGATGGGCCTACCTCGAAAGCATAGATGGGTGTGAGGAATGACATGAAAGAATCAGGAGTGAATGATCGCGACACCGTTCCCAGGGGCAAATGGGAGAAGAAACACCAAGCATGTGTAGGAAGATGGCCATGATGAACCTACCTTTAAAAGATAGATTGTATGAGAGAAATATGAAAAAAGGGTGTGAATGTTTGAGAGACGGCTGACAGGGGAAAGAAGATAATGATGATGAACCGACCTTGCACATGTTCTCCATTGTACTTGACCAGCAGCTCGTGGACACCTTCTTCTCGAGGCTCATACTTGATGCTGACTGTGCCGTCTCTGTTGTCTTCGATCTGGGGCTTGTCTATGTGTCCGGATGGCATTTTGACCTCGGCTGTAAAAAAAAATAAGTTTATGGTTAACATGAAGTTCTAGACTTTATAGGAAGGAACGAAGGCATGAGAGAAAACAGCTGGTCCATTCCAGCAATACCTAACCGTGAAAATAAAGGTGAATTGAGCTTGAAGTGAACTGTCATTCCGTTTTGATTGTACGGATTGAACACTACATGTTCAGTTCACCTAATAGTTTTACACAGTGAAATGTTTACATAATCACACTGCAAAATGATTTTGCGGGGTTGTAAACATTTTTCGACATACCCAAGATCAACTTTTGTTTCCAGTATTTTTATCGAATTTTCGCGTCTTCAAATGAAAAACTAAGTAGTTTTGGTTACAACAACAAAATGTCTCTTGCTTCAATGCGACATCAAATGACATAAAATTGAGGAATTCACCATCATAAAAATATTATATTTTTACAGCAGTTGACGTGTGTGCTGCGTCAACGGACGGATATTTAAGAATTTAAATATATTATCGTTCGTAAACAGGGGTCTTAAATCAGACCTTGTAACAAGGCCAAAACAGTTGATGGAAATGAATCTGTGTCAAAACCATGAACGGGTTATTAAAAATATTTTATTACTAATATTTTTGACCGGACCTTGAAGAGGAGAAAATGTCGTGGTTTTGAAATTTAAAATTAGGCTTTAACAAGAAAATCTCAATCACTTTTTTCAAAGATCAATAAGAAAACTGGATACGACAAACTTTTTTTTTGCTAAATGCACACACACACATAGCAAAACAGTTATTTGCATGTCGAAAACGCGCTTTTCTTATAAGCGTTCAAATAAAAAAGGGGAAAAAACCCCTAAATCATACAAACCTCGTCTACTATCAATGTGGTAAACTGTGACGAAATTCAGCGGCGTAAAATGATATCCAAACCCGTGTCTATTGAAACCAATCTTATGGCACTCCCCGAACACTATAGGTACTGCTTCCTGGTCTATCTCAGATACTGAGAAATATTTCCGACTGTCATCAAAATAAAACGTGGACACGTCTTTCCAGTTCAAATCTTCCTTTTCGTTGTTACCAACGAGAGAATTCCAAAGGTCGCTTACAAACGCCATTTAAAAGGAATGGATCTCTTCTAGTGCGGAAAATATTATTAGTTCTGTGCAGTGTGATTGTCAAATGTGTGTCATTGTTTTGTGCTCACTTTAGTTGTGTGTTGTTGGTCCCTGTGTGGAATGGAGGTAATTTTGTGTGGGTTTGTCGGTGCTACGTAGCTACGAGTAGGCACGAATTAAAAAAAAAATGGATGGTAATTCGTGCATCTTTCACGCAGCCGTAAACTTTCGCAAAAATAGAAAGCGCTGCGTGAAACTGAATATTGCATAAATATCGTGGACAGTGGTTGAAAAACAATTATATATTTTATTTAAGTACTCTAAACTCCCTTGGAAAACTTACAAAGTGCGACAAGATAGACCAACACCGCACTTTGTCTCAAAGGAGAGAGGTCAAAAATGCATAGCTTTGTATTTTATTCTTAACCATTTGTTAAGAACAAAATACAACTATTCTTTGTTATGCTAATCTAATTCAGCTGTTCTCCAGACTTACTGAAATATTCGCAATATCTTTGCTTTTAATAATAGCTTAGGTATGAGTCAAATAAAAAAGCATAAAATCTGATTCGTCATAGAAAACGTAGGCAGATAATATTAAACCAGTACACATTATAATTTAAAAATTCTAAACGTCAAAACATTGGAGTTATTAGAATAGAACTATGAATAAAATGTTCTTAGTAACATTTCTAAATTATGTAAGAGATTTTCATTCAATAATAAAAGGTGAAATTTATGTAATTGTTATCTGAAAAAACTGAGTATTTATTTCAGCGTTATGGTATATTATTATTTATTTTTTTATTATATCATTCTGAGATTCTGTCATGTGATTTTTTACGTCACATTAACGCTTTTTTACACTTTTTTTTTTCGTATTTGCACCTTAGAAAATGTGTGCTATCTAAAATCATACTCCACTGAACTGAATTTTTCATAACTGTCTAACCTATTTACTCATGTCGCAGTTATTTTAATATATAATAATTTATTTCCGGGCTCAAAAAAAATGCTTTGATGTTGCAAAAACTGGCGTTCGCGTCGCCTCATTTGAACGAGGCCTACTTTATCTTCATACTTGACAGCAGCACGTATGATATTATTTTAGAAATTTTATTGACTTGTTCTACAAAACATCAATTTGTATAGAATATCCGCTGATCCGGGACATGTGGTCTCGTGAAATATTATATAACACTGTTTATTCCATAACTTTGACATCGTAACGCATTATAAAAATAGTTGGCAACCCTTGACGCATTTTATATAAAAAAAACGCGGATGCTCTGCGTCATTGTGAAATGTTTATGACCTCTGCCCGATGACAATTTCATCGGTAGTCAGATGTCGTCAACCGTTTAGCTCTATTATTTTTTATAAATGGCTAATAAAATTATTTATTTAATAGCCAAACATGATTTTTAGATTTAAGGGCTTTATTAATAGGTTTTAAGTATAAATGTTAACACATAATTCTTGAGGAGGTTATGTCATATTTTTATTAGTTTTACCGGTGATTTTGATAAAAACGTAAAAATATTTTTTTCTATAATTTACGTCAAGACTTAATGACATTGGTCGTAGAAAAATATGCGAACTGTTATTTTGTGTCACCTTGTACATAAGGAAGGGCTTGGCAATATATTAAATAAAATAAGTCAGTTTCAGTATAAATTAGTCCCTGAAGCCATTTAACACTGAGATTTATAGCAATCCTTCACTACCCTATTGCTGTAATTGTGGATATCATTTCCTTCGTTTGACGTTTACGATTTGCGTCGACAGATAAGCCGCCATTTAATTTTTTCTACGCATTTCATAAGCGTAAAATCATGTGATGAAAAAAAACAATGTTATAATATTTTTGTAATAAAAACCAGCTGGTTAGCGTGTTTGCGTGTTTTGATTGGTTAATAATTTTTGAACAAAATATACTATTTTTTTTTGTTTTTGTAGATAATATCAACCATTCACAAAACTGCTCACATATTTACACAAAAGTTAGATGTGTCTAACTTTTGTGTAAATATGTGAGCAGTTTACGATGAATACGATGAACGATGATAAGTTTTTTTGACCCAGATAACACACAATATAAAAACAATATTACAAACATAATCTTAATCATGATAACAATATCGTGTCTGTATTACTATGATGTCGGCTAATTCTAGCCCTCACAGGGGGCTCAGGACGGGGCTGAAATGGAGTGTCAATAATGGCCCCAATTCGCCTCCTCCAGACGAACATCAGCTACTGCGCCGCTCAGGACCTGGTGCTCATGAGCATGGCGCAGTGATTGATGCCTGCGGACGGTGAGCAATGTGTAACTCGCCATCCGATCAGAACTGGCCCGAGTCCTCCACTCCGTCCAGAGCGAAAGGAGTTATTTGATGATTTTTACCATCCTTAAAAAAAAAAACCTACACAAACGTTTTTAACGATAAAGCCGCCATTTGAATTACCCTAAGGCTTTCTTCATCTATCTTTTCTACACTTGTATAGTATGTACCTATTCTAATTAATATTTTTCCTTTAAACGTTACAAGAAAGTACAATAAACTATACTTACATGATACTGACCCAAATTATCCAAAAACTGGATTTCCTAATAAATAACACATCGAATTGGTTTGACGCCTGAATAACATCTGCATTACCGAAAATAATTACTCCGTTTTACATTTTAGTGTTTTTCCTGATAAACAAAATTGTCTAAAATACGCATTTCACGGTAGGCAACGTTCCAATTATTTATCGTTATAAATAATATCGATCGATCAGTCAACACGCCAAAATGTTGTCGACCAATGCTGCTAATTATTTTAATTTGAGGTTGAAATAATATTATCCTGCAGTAAAGTTTGTAAGTATCTATAAATAATTTTGTTTTGGATGGAAATAGATTTCTCTTGAGTGAATAGGTGTTTTATTTATAATTTCATATAGAAATTGGCAATATGTGTTGAAATGCATTGAATTTTTTTTGACCTAAGGTACGTTTTCACCTACAATCAGATCGAATTCAAGTTGCATTACATTGCGGGCTATGGAGGTATAAAATGATCAAACGCCCGTCCTGTATAGCTCCGTCTCTTTCCCACTGGAAGTAATATTGAAGTAATACTGCTTTAAGAGTTGGTGGTTAGGCCCCAGGCCCCGCTATGTAGTTTAAAGGCCTACCCTAATATCCTTATTTTGGTATCGTTCGTCGGATCGTTGAGCTCCTTATAGTTCCAAGTTGAGCTGCAGCACTGTCTGGACAGGTCCACTCAAATCTGTGTGACGATTCCCTCAATACCTCACCTGCAGACCGTAACCTACATGTTCTCATATGATTTGACCAGTACGAATTGCATGGACTTTACACAGATTTTGACCTTTGATTTTGTTCCGGTGTATCTTCTTAGCGTAGTTAGCTAGAAAACCCTGGCCTCATTTACATTGAAACTGAAGAATAAAAATGTCTTAGTTAAACTATTTGCAAAAAAAAAAAAACATTATACCTATGTTCTTCATCATCGAGCTCATGGCAAAATTATAACAGCCGCACGGACCGATCTTCAAGGACAAGCAACGCTCGCCGAGGTTGGTCTATGGATGGGTGACTATCTTAACATACCGAGACTCCTCTGTACCTCGGAAAGCACGTTAAGCCGTTGTCCCGGCTGTCATTTGGAGATCTTTGGCAGTCGTTACGGATTGTCAGAAACCAGAAAATCTGACACCAGTCTTGCCTAGAAGTACCGTGTTACCCAGTTAAATGGGTTGTGGAGGTCTGGAAGTCACCCGCTCCACGTAAAATACTGGTATTCAGCTAGCTGAATCCGGTTTGACTGGGAGCCGACCCCAATATAAATGGGAAAAGGCTAGGCAGATGATGATATTCTACATCATTGGATTCATACGTTTCGTCAATCAACTGTGTTCGTACTTCCCCTGAAGTTTTTTTCCTACCACTAATATTTAAAAAAAAAAAAAAAATTAACAAATTACTACAGTTTTCTGCAACTGAAACTTGCCCAATTAGTGTCATATGACACTTTGGGCGTCTCTTTGGCACTCATTAGCACTATTTAGACATATTTTGACATTTCTGAAACGGAGCAAAACCAAACAAAAATGGCGTTTTTAATTCTGTTGCCTGATCCGAGGTTAATTGAGGAGCTGGAGACTAAATAATAACGTATATATGCAGCAGCCAACTAGCTAAATCCGCCGTTTCATTAAAAGTCTAGCTTTTTCATTGAAACGTGCCGTATAATTAGCGACATAAGTGACATGGGCGAGTCATTAAACGATATTGAACAAAAAATGTAGTTTAGGTCGCTGAAAAATTGGTACATTTAAATGAGAAGACTAGGCAACCAATGAAACGGCTGATTAAGCTAATTGGCTGCGACATATATATTCAAGATAAAGCAACGCTTGCCGAGGTCGGGTTGTAGATGGGTGTCCATCCATTACACAAATAGCTTAGATTACGTTAAGCCGGTGGTCCAGGCTGTCATTTGTAGATCTTTGGCAGATCTTTGATAGTCGTTACGCGTAGTCAGAAGACAAAAAATCTGACACCAGCCAAGCCAAGGGGTAATTTGTTTCCCCTTCGTCGATGATAGATTAACAGTCGCATTATATAAAACTAAAAAGACGAAAAAATAATGGAAAAGCCAAAGCCCAGTCCAAACTCACCCACCACTCACCTATTCTCCCACTCTCCTACCCTCTCTCTCTATCCCTCCTTCTCTCCCTCTCTCTCTCTCTCTCTCTCTCTATCCCCTCTCTCTCTCTCCCTCTCTCTCTGTATGTATGTGTGTGTTATATACTGGTATAATATTCAATAGCGTCTTGTTAGGGTGTAACTACACGTTGAACGATTGGTGTGGTGGCTTTGGCTGATCGACGGATACTGGGTGATAACTGATAAGCAATTGATCGACTACCGATCGACGCTATCGATTGACGTTGATCGATTGGTGAATAGCTTTGGCTGATCGAAGAATTCTTTCTTCGATTAGTCGACGTCAATCGATAGTTTCTATTTCTATAGAAACTATCGATTGACGTCGACTAATACGACAATCGACGATCGATCGATTGGCGTGGTAACATCCTTAGACTAAAAGTCGATTCCACATAGTTGGGAAAATGCTAGACTGATATTACTTAGAATTTCACAACTAATAAAAACGTATCATTCAGCAGTCAGACTTAAGTATAGTTTCATATGTGTATAATTATATATTTTAAAATATATTTATTGACCTGAGTCACCGCTAGTCGATTAACATTCCTGATATAAATCACTTTTGAGAAACTTGCGTGTGCGCAGTTTGGTGGGACGAGCCTTTAGAAATATATTTTTACTTCTACCTATATATTGAAAAGCTTGGAGCGAGTCACATGAGTCACATGAGGCATTTAAGTTGAGAGTTCAAAAGTCACAAAAAAGTAGTGTTTTAATAGAAATTCATAGGTAGGGTTTCCTTATGTGAGAAAAAGCCTTGGGCTCGAGACAATTGAGATTTTGTCAACGGTAGCGTGGCGAAGGCGATTGTCAAAAATGTATGGGATTGACAGAAGCTATCGAAATGTCACGTGATCAAATTCCTACATTTTGGCATTTCGACAGTCGCATTCACTAATTTAATGGCACATTGTCTAGGGCGTCTTGCGAGAGGTGAAGTTCCAGGCTGAAAAATCCCATTAAATACCAAAGAATTTTACACCACTTCAGTCCATCTATCATGCACTGCAAGACTACAAGACGGACAGCGATAATACGCCCCGGTACATAGGATATATCAAACACAAACAAGCACGTAACGATTTGGGAATACTTTCATAGTGCGCACAGCTACAGAACAGTATTCCCTACCAGAGTGAGGTTATTTCTAGGCAAGCGGGCTCCATTATCACCAATGGGTGAAATGTGTGTGCCAAATAAATTATTTTTCTTTCTTTCTTTCTTTCTTTCTTTCTTTAGACAGTAATAATACGCGAGCCAGGCCAAAATAATTAAAAGTGTAATTATTTCGGTCTTGGCAACGGGATGATTATTTCGTGATAATCGCTAGTAGACCATCATCATCATCATCATCATATCAGCCGAAAAACGTCCACTGCTGGACATAGACTTCTCCCAAGTCGCCACAACAACCGGTCCTGTGCGTCTCGCATCCATCGGCTACCTGCGACCCTCACCAGGTCGCGACCTGGCGATGACCTGGCGATGACGTGGCTAGTAAACCGATTCTACCTAAATGGAATAGTAAGTATATTCTATTTTGAGTATTACCCTTTCAAAACACGATAGATTCCGACCCATTTCCTAGTTCGTACTTCACCTCAAACGTGCTTAATCCATCAACATTCAGCAGATGTTCTTATCCTAGAAACATAGTTTTATTCAACTTCTCGTATTTTATTCAAATACAATTTGTTTCACGTTCAAAGCGAATCTTCTGCGATCACATATTTAACATAACATTGAAAATATATCAAAGAAAACCATAGTTTTAGCTAGATTCAAACAGATAGGTAATATTTTATGTCTAATTTATCATATCGACCCACACAAGATGACAAAAATATGTGGGGGAAATTACGAAAGAGAAGTAGGCAATTAATATTTTGAATGTCAATGTTGATATTTAGTATCTAGATTTCTAACTAAACATTTAGATGAATCGCGGGTAGAACAAATTTTTATGTCATTTAGATAGTACTGAAATATTTCAAATTTAGATTTTCTTTTAAAATGCTTGGCGTTGAGTTATACGTGCAATTAATTTATTAAAGAGAAAAATTCCGCATTTACATGTAATTAAGTATATTGATTAAACGTTTTTTGATAGGAGCAGGCGGAAATTGAATGGCACGTAGAAATATTTTGATTTAATTAATCTTTAGAATCGAGTGATTAATTCAGACTCGCTACAGCGTAATCAATGTCATTCTCTTTGCCTTTTAAAAATAAAATAGAAAACAGTAAATTTAGAGTACCTAATCACTAATCAGTCATCTGCAGGTCTTTTTCTTGTTGCGGAATTTGTTCGATAGAGTCACCGCGGCCCTGGAACGCAAAGGGCATGAGGAGGAACACGCATGGGTTTTAGTCAGTAACAGTCTGACACTGCCTTTCGCTCCGCATAGTTTATGGCCTCAGATCTCAGTCTGATCGAACTGCATGAGACTGCTTGAAAAGCGACTTGTTTGGAGCTTTTTATTCGTTTTTAGCGGTCGGGTTTTCTGACTAAGTATTTTTTTTATTTCCTACATTTTAGTGAATTTCATTTTTGGAATCGTCTGCTTGTGCCCTTTGTTTTGATACCCCACTTGATAGATTTTAAGCAAAAACAACTAACCTATTCCCCCTTTTTTTCATTTTCGGGCGCCATTTTGAAAATTTATATAACCTATGTCACTACCACAATTCTGACGAATTCAACGACACCTCATATGTCAAAATCCGTCCAGCCGTTTGGACTGTAGGGCGTGCCAAAGAAATAGACATACATACAAACATACATACATACACACATACATATACATACGCTCGAAAAAAATTACCCTCCTGCGGACGCAATCGGGTAAGAATGTATGAAAATTAAGGCATTTTTCACAGTTTGCGACTGACATGCGCAATGCGAACGTTACTTAATACATTACAAGAATTGACACTCTGATTCAGAACATGCAAAATGGAAACACAACTGCAAAAAACAAAAGCAGAACCACAACAATACTGAGAAAACATAATAATATCACAGCTGAATGAAAACTGCGACACTAGACGAAAGATCAGAGGAGAGCATTATGACAACATACGAGTACGTATCCGCTTCAAGCGAAGTATTTTCAGTAATTACTGCATTACATTATGCACTATTTTCGTGGTTAGTGCGATTAGGTTCAGTTCACACTTGAGACTCTTAGAGCGGATTTCACCAATAAAATTGAACGCGAAAAGTACATCTAAACTGCGTCAGTGTAGCTGTCAAGAGCTGTCAGTGTGGCTGTTTTTTTTTTTAGGAATGGCCACTAGCAAGTTAACACGCAAGGGCTATTAACTGCTTAACCGGACTAAACTTTCAAGTAGTGTGTTACTGTTGGTGGCATTGGATTTAGTTAAATCACAGATGTCACCAACTGCATCAGACTGTTGAAAAGTCATTTGGTTGGAACTTTTTATTCGTTTTCGTGGCCGAGTTTTTTTTTTGTTTTGCTATTTTTTCCTTAATTTTATATCAGCTACCGAACATCACTAAAAAATATGAGCACGCACTTTTGGAACACCCTGTTAACTTCGACTTTGAAATAAATCATTTTTACAAAGCGTTCATTTCATTATTATAAAAGTCCAATTTTGACCACAGCTGTTTCATTTTATCTCAAAGGTTTTAGCGCATTGCCAATCACCGTGGCAATACTGCTAAACTTCTGGGCACGTTTCCGGATGACAGCAATGCCGAGGTGAACTTCGATGCCGAAGTAAATGTGTTTTGTTTTTCTTTGTATGTACTTACTTGGTTTTACTATAAATAGTTAGTTTTATATTTAAGTTACCTACACGAAAAATGCGTAACCGTCGTTTTCAAAGTCAAAAGAGGAATGGACGCGAAATCCTGTCGCGTTTTTGTTTCTAGCCTAAAACCTCAAGTGTGCACTAAGTATTAAGACATGACCACTATTTTAGTTACAATAAAGTTCTTCTCCCGCCGACAGGTCGCGAGTGCAACATTCCTGCCAGAGATTTATACTTATTACTGTTTAGTGATGCGACGATGTTACTTGTAATATTTTGTACAGTTCCGTGGTATTTTTGTAGAGGTATAGTTGTGGTATCGTGGGTGGTCCAGTGCGGAATGTTGTGGTTTGTAATTTTAATATCAGCGACGAAAACGAATTGTGAAACTTAAGAAATTAAAGTTCAATGAATTTCGGGTCAACCAAGAGTTATGGATAAACGATTCAAGGAGGAACTTTTTTTTCTAATGAGAATACAGTTTTTTTTTGTTGTTTCAATGCGTTTATTTTGTAGACAAAAAACAACAGTCGATTGATGTTAATTTTTACTGTTCCTGAGCATGAAATAAAATAGTTGATCCCAAAACAAAAGTAGGTATGTGTTTTCGGACGTATTTCCCCTAACGTTTTAACGAAATTTCATTCAAAATGAGCACTAAAATAAATCTGTGACTACAACATTAAAGTGTTCTCTACAAAAACTGACATATGAACCAATAAATAATATTATGAAGCAAACACCGAGAAATGCATCGTTTCGCCCCATTTAAATATTAAAAATATATTCATGAATGTAATATTTTTGAATAAGAAGTGGTGCAGCTCTATTTTTGATTCGCTTGTCGTTTATTTTCTAGACACGAATATTGCGTGTTTCCTTTGGATTCACTTTGAATGAAAATAGAAACATCTAATGTTGTACCTACAGCTAAAATAGAAACATCTAATGTTGTACCTACAGCTAAAAATTATATTTCCCTAGGCCTTATCCCATGCTGAGGTTGCGGAATTTGTTCGAAATAAACACCGCGGCCCTGGAACGCGGTGGAACGAAGGTATGAGGAGGAACACGGATGGGTTTTAGTCAGCAAGAGTCTAACACCCTTCCGCTCCACCCAAAGCGGATGAATTCATTTGAGGATTTCCCATCCATAAAAAAAAGGCTTGGAACGTATTTATTCTAAATTTATCTCATTGCATAAATAATTAACAAACGCAAAATATATCAACATTAAAATTTATAATCAAACGAAATTCGTATCAAAATCAAGTCACTATTCTGAACATCGCACGAAAAATTCGAATCGTTATCACTCTCTTCTATTGTCACATTTCATTATGACATAAACATATGTCACCCGATCGCGACACACTATAAAAATGCAATATATGTGTATTACGCTTTATAATGACTTGTAAGTCTAATTTATGTCGAAATTTTTTCTAAAATCCGACTCGAATTCGAATTGTTGAAATTTTTTTTCTGTCGTAAGCTGTCGACGATAAAATTTGTCTATGAAAACAACGTAAAGTAAGGAATTTGTAGTGTTAGCAACATCGTTTAGTGGTAAAATTAATGTTTGGTTAAATAAATAAACGTCTTCCTCTTTATTTTGGAGTACATTTTGAGATTTAAATAAAAAGTTTTTTTTTTCACTAGAACTGTAAACTAAAACCCCAACATCCCGTACTTTTGGTTAGAACTAGCTATTTTCCGCGACTTCGTTTGCGTTAAAGAATGTTGCAAAAAAAAGTAGCCTTCTATCTCTGTACTAAAATTCATCAAAATCGGTTCCGAGATTTAGACTTGAAAGACGCGTCAAACAAACTCACTTTCGTATTTATAATGAACTAGCTTCACCCCGTGGCTCCGCCCGCGGGGATGTCGGTTATCGCATACAAAAGTAGCCTATGTCCTTTTCCATATCCCAAGCTTTATATCTGCTAAATTTCATGACGATCCGTTCAGCCGTTTTAGCTTGAAAGCGTAACAGACAGACAGAGTTACTTTCGCATTTATAATATTAGTAGTTCAATCGCTTTTAACAGATTTATGTCGGGTCAGATAGTTCAACTGACCCAACATAATTCTGTCAGAAGCGATTGAACTGTGGCAGTGACAGCTAGAAGCAATGTGTATGGAATAAAGTATGTTTGTCTCGTTACGCAGTGGAAGCCAGAGGACGGGCGACGTTGCCAAGGAAGGCCTAGGAAACGCTGACGTCAGGACTTGGAGGCGTTCATGACGAATTGGTCAGAAAGAGCACCACACCGGGAAGAGCGGAAGGCTATGAGAGAGACCTTTGCCCAGTAGTGGGACAATATAAGTTGACAAATAAAAAGTAATTTGTGGTTCTTCTGTTTGCCATTTACTAAGTTTTCTCTTTATAAGAACCTTCCTCAGACATCAAAAAAATTTAGCTGAATTTGTCCAGCCCTCCTCGAGTTTTACGCTTAGCAACACATTTAGCCATTAATTTTTATTTATATTGATAGTTTTTTTTTTTTTAAAAAACGTTGCCCCACACTACGAATTTCTCCTGTATCGTGGATGCGTTTACAAACATAGAAACTCACATACACAAACAGTCAGACCCGGAACAACTATCTGTAGGCAATACAAATATTTGTTCCGTGCGGGAATCGAACCCGCGACAAGCAGCGCATCAGCCGATCGCTCAACCACTGCGCCAACCGTGTGTAGTTCAAATTGAAATAATTGCTTTAAAAGCTAATCTTGTCTTATTTTGGAACTAATTTTATTTAGCCCAGGGTTCCTAACCGTTCTATGAAGATTTCCTTCAACTAAAACGTCTAGGTAGGCAAATTAAGTTTTCACATGAAAAAGACTTTTTCACAAAAAAAAACCGACTTCCAAAAAAAACACTACAAAGTACAAAGTAACTTTGAAATGAAATAGCCTTTATTGCTGTTTCTTTTCTACAATTTTTTTAGTTAGTAAGCATTTAGTAACAAAGTAACTTTATTTCTTCGTAATTTAACACAGACTTCCGAAATTAAAGTTATTTTGTACTTTGTAGTGTTTTTTTGGAAGTCGGTATTTTTTTGTGAAAAAGTTTTTCATTTTCAACTTTTTAGTGGCACCCCACACCTAACAACACTACTGGAAAGTCACAGGAAAGTAATAATACGCAATTTCGTATGCATGGATAACATAATTATTTTTTCAGCAGTTTTGATTTAAAAACCAAAATAACTATTGAAACAATTTTGATTTTTCGTTAGTTTATAAGATTTGATCCACCAAATAAAACCTGCGGCCCTACCATGACGTGTTAAAACGACACTCACTAGAGCGAGAAACAGGGATAGAGCTATACACCCTATATAGCTCCATCCCTCTTTCTCGCTCGAACGACTGACGCTTTAACACGTCATGGTACGGCCCCTGTACCTGAACCATGTGTAAACCCAATTAAAATAAATAGTTTTACTGACACTGCGTCCAAATCCACGTTTTCAAAAATAATATTCCATCAGAAATTATATAAATTAACTCTAGATGCTCATTAAAATAATATCATCATTAAGGTTACATGACATTTTCATAATTACGTGTCACTTTCGTATATATTAACGTCCGAAATGAAAACTCGACTGTTTGTCTGTCTGTCCGTTACTTTGTATATTTGTAAGGACACGACCTCGAGGAGTCACGTGCAGTGATATTCAGCCACATTTCACTGATATATGCTGGTCTTTCAAATAAAACAGTAATTGTAAAAAAGTGTTTCCTAAGTCACAGTAAAAAGCGAGTAATTTTATCATTCGTGTTATTGATCAAAAAAATATCTACTGATGGCTGTTTAGATGCTCATGACAACTCTGGCTAGAGCAAACTAAACTCTCCAAGGCACGAAAGAACATCCTTGTTCATAAAATAGTCACCGATGTGGCTGACTACTTTGTGAACAAGGATATTCTTTCGTGCCAAAGTTAATTTATTTAATTTCTGATGAAATATTATTTCAGCAAACGTACATTTGGACGCAGTGTCAGTAAAACTAGTACTAGGATTACACCTGAGGGCCAAGTCTACTAATTTTTCGCAAACTGTCAAAAAAAGCCTTAATTTTCATACATTTTTGACAGTTTGCGATTGAGATGCGATTGCGAACGTTGCTTGAAAATTAGTAGAATCGGAACTCTGTATTCAAGAAAATCACTACCAACCCGCACTGGGTCTGCCTGGCGATTAATTAGCCCAGTCCATCTTGCAGAAAAGAGGCCTAAGCTGGGACACAGGACTCCTGTATGTATCGTTTCTATTAAACATCTGACACTTCCAGGTATGGAAATGGTATAAGCTTATGAGGCTGAATAATGCTAATCATCGGACCACAAGACGTACGGCGATGCGCCACCGGTACATGGTGGACATCCCACCCACACGCACACAGCGTTTTAGGAATACATTCATTGTGCGTACCGCTAAGGAGTGGAATTCCCTGCCGGAGTCTGTGTTCCTGATAGCTACAACCTGGGAGTCTTTAAGTCAAGAGTTAGGTTAGGTTACTTCTAGACAAGCGTGCTCCATCTTCGACCACATCGTCGCTTACCATCAAGTGAGATAGTGGTCAAGCGCGTGCCTATCAATGATAAAAAAAAAACAAACCATGTAATTTTCACAGAATATTTAGCCAACATTTGTTCATTTTAGCCACGTGGTAACCAGGCGGATCAATCCAATGACGTAGGCACAATGTGAAACCCTGAAACTTCTCACATTAGAAACTTGGGAAGTTGGAATGTATAAACAATTTTCGTAAGATAAAAATGTGTCACAACATTATAATATTAGAAAGAAGATTATTTTTTATAATTGTGAATATTTTAAAAACATACGATTAGTTACCGAGTTTTAAATATAGTTGGTATGTGTATTAATATTACGTTTTTAGTTGTCACCTAATCTGTCGGGTAGCCGAGTAGCCATTTGTAAAAGAAATCGACTGTAAAATACTTTACATTGTGTATTTTACTTTTTATGAAACTTTTTTGTGAAACATTTTTTGTGGCACAGTCAAGTTTTTCAGTTTCCGGGATAATGAGGATCATTAGACCTTCTGGTATTTTAATACCTTTGAGAAATGTGGATTTTTTTATGCTGAGACTAAAGTAATGATTGCAAATTAATGATTGCACGTCGTAAATTCAATTTAAGAAAAATGCCCCTCTCTGCCTTTTTATTTAGGGCCTGTTAATTTACCAACAGGTATTCAGGAAACTTTATAATTTGTCTATGGGATTTTAATTCTCATCATTTTATCTTTGTTTTAAGTATCACCACGTTTTCTTCTTTCATTTTCACTTCTTAAAAGAATTTTTGTTTATTTGTTTTTTTAAAAAAAAAACGTTGCCCCACTCTAGGAATTTCTCCTGTATCGTGGGTGCATTTACAAACATATTAACTCACATACACAAACAGTCGGACCCGGAACAACTATCTGTACGCCATACAAATATTTGTTCCGTGCGGGAATCGAACCCGCGACTTGCAACGCAGCAGTCAACCGCTCAACCACTGCGCTAACCGTGTCGCTAATAGATTGTGATGGTGATTTTTTAAAGTGTAAGCGAAAAACACTAAAAGGAGTCTCGAACCCGATTTTGATGAAAACTAAAACTCCAACTGCGAAATTTTTTGTTTGGTACACACACAAGACAAGCAAATAGTTAAATAAATTTTAAATAACAATTAAAAAAAATAACAAAAGCATATCCATGACCGAAGAAACACTATGCCGGAAAAATGACACAGCTTTTCCGGCATAGTGTTTATTCGGTCATGGATATACCTGTTAGACGATTATTTTTTTTTTTCGGTTATCCAATTTTCTTCATAGTTTTACAGAAATCTCATTGGAGCCTACTATAACTATTATCGCCAAAATGTCCCACCAATAAAAAATATAGCAAAAACGAATGCTTGACGAAATAATATCACTTGCATAAATTACAACGGCTATTTATCGGTCCCGAAACCGTGAAATATCAAGTTACACAGATCAATCCGACATTCAAATTGCAGTCAACACTAACATTGCTTAACTATTTCATAAAGTTTTTACCACAGACCAACTAACACAGGGCACAGAAAAAAATAGAAGAGAAAGAAATAGTTTTTTATCGTCGCCAAAATGACAAAACAAATTATAATTTAAACTAGAATACGACACGATGAATACTATCAACGGTACTATCAACATTATCCAAAACAACAAAGCTTTATTTCATCATTCATTTATTCTTATTAGGCTGGGAATCAGCACTTTTTGAAAGACAGTGCCTTAGAACGACGGCCCGTCACCACTTCCTAGTTTTTTAGCTGGGAAAAAGAAGTGGCGCAACAAACTCTCGAGCTACACGTCTGTCTGTAAGGTTGAAGAACTTGAATTTATAAATATTATTTGTATAAATTCAAGATCAGTGTGTCACTGGGTACTTATAGAAATTGACCCGCCATGACAATCCTGTCTATATATTTTATGGCCAATACTTGGGATCAGCGCACTTCGCGCGATTATTAATAGAATTAATGAGGTGGTGAAGATCTTTTATAGCTATCTCCTTTCTTCTCCTTTAGTTCAGTCCATAAAATAGCTCTCTGTAAGAACAATATCTTAATTGTAAGACATTGTTTCGTTTTTGCTATATTTTATTGTTGTCTTATCGCAATGGTTGTCTTTTAAATAAGTGTACAAAAGACAATCATTGCGATAAGACCATCCATTGATTTTTAAATTTTTATTCTGTGCTAATATAAACTGCATATTTAATAAATAAATTAGTATTGGCGTCCCTATTCGCTGCCGGGAGCGGCGATTCATTGCTCTATGGGTTTTACGTAGCAACTGAGGTTAAAAGTCATTTGAATGTTTAGTAATTTGTTTGCAAATAATTTTACACTAGCTTATAAAATATCGGATAATTGAGAAATAATCGGTTCCTACTTGGGTGCTTGAATCGGTTTTTTAGCGATTCGTTCTGTTTTGGTTTTTAATGGCTGAATAAGTCGATAAAAGTATATAGTTTTGACTGAAAATGTAGTTTATGCACATTGTGTTTGTTGTTTTTTTATTAGCCTGAAGCCCATAGCTGGGCAATGGTGCCCATACCATTCATAAAAGAACGCTTTCGTTGTGGACAGTTTAGGCTTAAAAAAAAAATAACGGGTTGCTCTCCGGGAGCCCCGGCAGAAGTGAAAACTTGAACATTAACGTTGTGCATTTTTGAATATTTTGGAATGGTTAGGGAATAATTTCGCACGAATTGCTTTATTTATCAGTATAAAAGTACTATCATTTATGTTGTTAAATATAATATTCATTTATTGCGCTATCGTACACAAATATGACAATGTATATAACATATTACATTATCAGTCTTACGAATTTTCGATCAGGTCACGTGTCCTGACGCGAGATTTCACTTAAAAAAATACATCTACCTATGTTTTGTAGATAACAAGTAGTGTACTGAGTTTGTTTCGGTGTTTCTTCTCAGAGTTGGCTAGGAAACACCGGTTTCATCTAGTTTAAATTGACGAAAAACAATGACATGTAAAAGTGTAATATTGAGAAGGAACTTAAAATATACACTGCAAAATATTTTTCATTTACACACCTACTCTATACCAATTTTGAATTTCGAATCCACGGTTAACATCGGTCAGTTTAAACAGGCTTAAATTCGTCAGTCATCTTGATCTCATCTACAAATTCAGAGTAAAATACATTTTAGCCTTAATTCCACTTAGCAAACGGAATTCAGATTGCATTTGTAAAGTAAACACACTAGCTTCCACGTTAGATGCATCTTCATTCCCACCTCAAAAACACTCAATTTAATATCAGAGCGAACGCATTACCCTGTTGTATCTAGGTATTAAATCTGCCGTATAACATTTTGCGCAAGCGCAGTCGAGGGCGGTATTTTAATTCTGGAAACTGGAGCAGATTTCCAAGATATGCGAGAACACATAGATGTACAGTATACTTAAGATTTTACAGAAATTTTTGATGCGAAGGTTTGGTGGCCTATTCTTTGGTAACGAAGTATTCTTTCTTTCTTTCTTTACTTGGAAACACATGGTTTATTTGGTGGATTGAGGATTCACATTTAGATGGAGTTAAGATATTGTCTCCCAAAGCAATTCCAATATTTCAGGGTTTTTTTAGGATGGGAATTCACCAAATGACTCCTTTCGCTCTTGGTGGAGCGGGAGGGAGTGTCAGACTCTTACTGATTAAAACCCATCCGTGCTCCTCCTAGTGCCCTTTGCGTTCCAGGGCCGCAGTAACTTTCGAAAACATTCCGCTGCTCTAAAATATTTCAGCGTAGGGCTTTGCCCAGCACAGATTGAATATAACACAAAACAAACAAGAAAATGTGATGTCAAAGTCAAGTGAAGGATGCAAGCAGTTAGTCGACTCTTCACGTGACCAGAGGGCTGTGCCATTCAACGTGGCAATGCGTCCAGTGTTCTGGGCACTTTTCTCGTTGACAGCGATGTGGACGAATTTTTCGATGCCCTATGAGTTCTTCCCCTCCCCAGTTTTATATTAGTGGTAACTAGTTTGAAATTTGATAAATAAAAAGTTGAATAAAAGTAATAGGTACCTACTTACCTACTAACCTACTAAAAAAAAGTGAAGGATAGGTTTCAATTAGAATGCTAAATTAGTGCTCAAAACTTTGGCTCCTCCAAAATTAATTGCCCAAAAAGAAAACAAGGCAGTTTAAGTCCCCACTTTTTTTTTTTTTTTGAGGATGGGAAATCATCACGACCCCGGTAACTCTTTCGAACAAAATCCGAGACCCTGGCAGGCTCTGGCCCTAACGGGCCCCATCTATTGCTGACGGCTGCTGATTCGGCACGCGTGGAACACAGCGCACCGTCGATCCGGGCCTGTTCTGATCTAAGTTCCCACTTAGTGTCAATTTCAACGAATTTCTATAAAATAGTCGATTCCTAGCACTAAAATAAAAAAGAACATCTGTGCAATTTATTCGATCGCTTTAATATAAACGTTTACTTATGTCAATTTGTGTAAAGGTTTTCCGTTATTGTCATCTGATGACACTTAACCAGAGTGCCAAGCACGGATGTTTTGACGTATATTAATTTTGAATTGTAAAAGGAAAACCCATAGTATTTTGGTTTAATTTTATGCGACATACACAACTTGTATCATACAAAAAAAAATAAGAATAAAGTGTGAAAATATGAGTATATTAGTATTCATATTTTTTTGGGATCTGGGAGCTACGTACTAAATACTTTAAATAAAATTCAGATAGAATTTGAAAGAGACTTGTATTGGAGCCCTACCTGCTCGAAGCTTCTTAAAACATATGTCAATATATCAAACAAAATCTTCTAACTATGTTTTATAATTTAAATTATAACTTATTCTTCTACTGGACACTTCCAAAGTTGGTGTGACTAGCTTGGCTGCCAGAGGTTGCAGCCAAGGAGGCTACAATAGTATCCAATTCATTTACATAATAATATGTGCGAAACGAGTATTATGTGTTAAAATTGTACGTTACGTTACTATACGTCAAATCATTCGTGCTAGGCCCTCTGTTCTAATACAAATTGACGTTAGTTATCGATCGATTAGTATAAAAACTCGCTCAAAATCAACAACAGAGGGACATTTGTGACAGTCTCGAACTGTCAAAAACACCTCTAAATACTCTGCATTTTGACACTAATTGTAAATTCGAACGCTTTTTAAGTCAGTCAATTAATTTATTTCAATTGTAATAATAGTTGTCAAAAAATAAATGGCCCGTTTTGACAGCAGATAGAGAGAAAAAAAGAAGATGGAATTTTTTTTATTTCATGTCTCTTTCATACTTACTAGTAAAGTAATGTTGTATCCTGCCGTCAAAACGGGCCTTTTATTTTTGACAACTTTAGAACATTATAAGGCACTTTCGAACGTCAAATTTACAGTTTGAAAATAGAATATTATACTGACTCTAGTTTTCCATTCGCAAAAGGTAGATTTTTATGGAGTAGAACGGACAAGAAACTCCATAGTTACTACGTGTAGTTCCTATAGTAAGTACGAGAATTGGCCTTCTAAATGCTGTATTTGTAAACATAGGCAGAGGTATATTCCATCCTTTCATCACTAATAACACAAATCAGATTCTCAAACGACAGCCCCATTAGATAGACAGTATTCTCATCACAGCAGACTTCAAATGTAATACCGACTTCAAATCCTAAGTGTTCATTTGACAAATGGACTCATATTTCTGGCCAAAATTTACGTCACATGTTTATGACGGATGCGTGTTTTGACGAGATTGTACTTGTGAAAATATTTCAAGGATAGCAGCTGGGTTCCTTAGTTCAGATTTGATTTAGAGGCGCACTTTGAATTCCTGTGACTGTGGGATGTGTTAGCGTTGGCGAAGTTACTTACGAAAGAATTTCTTGGGAAGTTAATGGATTTTTTGCCATGTTGTCTATGTCTGATGATTTAATTACCTATGCCTTATCAGCAAAGTGTTTCATGACTTTGAGTCTGCCAGTCTGGGGTCGTTTGAACTTATAGTTTGAGTGCACCGACCAAACGCCGACTGCGCAGTGGCGCCCTCATCGTTTGTTTGGTTATTTCTTTTATTTTAGAATGAAAATGCAGAAAATAAGCACGTTAAGTTGTGCTCCACAAGATTATACGTACTAAAACGGATAATAGTGGCCACTATTATCCGTTTTAGTGATTATAACCAAACAAAATAATGTAAAACTACCGTTTATAATTACATTAACGTATAATCTTGTGGAGCACAACTTAACGTGCTTATTTTCTGCATTTTCATTCTAAAATAAAAGAAATACCCAAACAAACGATGAGGGCGCCACTGTGCAGTCGGCGTTTGGTCGGCGCCCTCTTAAACTGTAGGTACCGGTTACAGCAAGGATTGACGTGAACTTGGGTTACAAGTTCCAATTCGACATTGTTTTTTTTTCTATTTTTAGGGTTCCGTAACTCAGTTGGCAAAATCAAGACTCGATCGGAACCCTCGGTGCGCGAATCTGACTCACACTTCTCCGGTTTTTTTAATTGACAAAAGGCTGTTTTGACTTAAAAGCGCTTAGCTTAGATGATATTTTTTCTCGTGTTCATCCATGTAAAAAAGTTTTAAGTGCAATCTCTCTCAATATGGGTGGCTATAAGAGAGGGGATCCAAAGAAATCATGGATGGAAATCTGTTGAAAGACGATCAGCGTGCTGTGTTTTGTCGACGCGGAGTACCAGTTGCCTCAAGGCATCTTTTGGGCTCACTCACTTCATCATATGCCTCATCCATCGCTTCCCGTCAGGCGTGATTGAGGTCAGTCAAGAACTAGCCAATTCCTCAATAACAAAAAAATAAATGATTGTATGAAAGATAGGTACAAATGCTACTGAGATGACGCCTAATAAAGAAGAATAAAAGACATTTTACGTCGGCCCCAAATATATTGGGATAAAGGTAAATAAGGGTGATATGGAACAAAGTAGCTACTAGCTCAAATTTAAAGCCTAAGTTACAGGTTGTGAATTAATCACTAGTGATATAATATCATACGTTGAACCTACAATAAAAATTGCACCGTTAACAGTGAGAAGACGCAAATAATTTGTTTGCTTCAATGTTATTGTTTGCCAAAGGCGAAAAACTTTAATCGTGTCAATGGCATTATTATGCACATATAATGCTCGTTAAATGCACATGTAATGATCGTTAAATGCACATGTAATTCTCGTTATCTGTCATGTCAAATTAAGATCAAATGTTTGGCTAATGACTACTACCAAATCATTTTCTCTAATTGCACAAATCTCGGGCAATCCAACTGATTGATCGACGTAAGACCTAACCTCTCGTAATAGACTGAATTGTAATTGTAAACTATCTACTGCATCAAACACGAAAACGTAGACGTACTGCGGTACTTGTGATAAGAGTCTTTTCTTCTCGGTATTGATTGCCAAACAAACGTCCAAAAAAATCAATATAGCGGTCCTACATCTCTTAGAACAAGAACCAACTTTTGAAAATATGTAAAAGTTATTAAACATACTAGATTTGGTACAAATCTTCTTATAAATCTTCATAAAGTGATACCGAGCAAGCACTGACCAAAAGAACACAGTGAAATCATCATGAAATCCCTGCTGATATATTTTTAACATTGGCTTGAGACTATTAAATCAAATAATTAATCAAATCAAAAGTTGTAGAAGTAATAGAGAATGCCTGTACATAAAGTTAACATAAATAAATACAAGTTTATTTGGCAAAACGTTTTTTGCGAGGAAACATCTTACAGTATGAAAGCAGAAGTATAGAAAAATGCAGTAAGTCTATTGACTAAGCCTTACATAGAAAACATGATAAAAGACTTAAAAAATAACATGAAAAGCTTGAATCCCTCGACTTAGTTAATGCAGAAACAGATCCTTATGGCCACAACAACACGAACTTTAGTTCACATGAATGACACTAGATAAAAATCTACGTTGCTCTTTCATTTTAAATAAGAATGTACAACTTCCGGACCGTCTCCCAAGATTAAAATCAAAATGGAGGCAGTTCTAATTCGAGAACTCTAATGTGTTTTATACGACTTCAAATCTTCGACCTCACTCACAAATTCAACGGATCTCTTTAATAATTCACAAATAATATTTGTGTTTTGATTCAAATCCTGGGTAAGACGAACTTATGAGAAGCTTATGGGTTCTCAACCTCAGCAGAGTAAGCCTAGCTTCTAGTTTGACGAGAATAAGGAAGGGGAGAAAGATAAATGCATCATCAAACAAATTCAAATTCAAAGCATTTACTTCAATTAGACCATTTACAGGCACTTTTGAATTGTCAAGGTCGGTCGTTCAAAAATATGAAGCAATTTGCACGTTCCAAAGCGTAGATCTTTATGGAGAAGAACGTGCAAGAAACTCCACGGACACTCTTTTAAAAATGAGAAGAATTATTGCAATCATCATCTGCATAGCCTTTTTCCATATTAGAGTCGGCTCCCAGTTAAACCGGATTCAGCTGTATACCAATATTTTACGTGGAGCGGCTGCTTACCAGACGTCCACAACAAGTTAAAACCTCGTCAAGCGTTGCATAACCTTGAAGATCGGCCCGTGCGGCTGTTATAATTTAGCAACGAGCTCCTCCAACTGCTGGATTAATGCACGTTCAAAGTAACGCCATACTAACAGCACTTGCAATTAACGTAGCCACTAACTGGGCCCAAACAATCTAAAGAGTTAACTATCAGCTCGAAAACAAGAAGATGAAGAACGCTAGACACATGATTTTTAACGTCAACGAAGAAATGATTCTCAAAGTGCCTTCCTTGGTCAACCGACAGCCAGAAGTAGGAATAGTCACTAATACTACTGCCTACTAATAAACTGCTTCCGTGGTCGAGTGGTTTAGGCGTTTGCCTTGTGACCCGGTGGTCGTGGGTTCGATTTCCACGGGAAGCATACTTTGTGAAGTTATTTCCAGTTTGGCTAGGACATTGAAGGCACAGGCTTTAACATCCTAATTCTCTGATTGATTCCGTGCTTCGGAAGGCACGCATAAGCCGGTGGTCCCGGCCGCCAAATGGTGGTCGTCAAATAAACCATGTCGGAGACCCTTGAGGCGGTTCAGAAACTCTGACAATAGGGTGTGTGGGGTCGTTAGACCTTACTGCCCACATGATAAAAAGACGAAGAAGATACTACAGACATCTAAGAAAGTACATTATTTGAGGCGTTATCCCCAAAGGACGCAAGTTTACAAAAATAGTAACTCCTTGAAGCTACATCTTATTACACGTGCTGACTTAAACCTTGTGACCATGGCCGTACCCACTCACAGCACCTTCCAAACATATATTAAAAATAATATATAAAAATAAAACCCAACAAAATGTTGCAATGCTTATATATTAGCCGGTGAAGCAGAAATAATCGGGGACATAGATCGTAGAAGCATGTCAACGGCGGACCGCCAAGAATTTAGCCACCAAATTACATATCCGCCGAATATGTTGTATATATATATTATAATAAATAATGTGTAACAACGCAAGGCAGTGACGTCGATAATATAAATCTGGTGGAGGCGACGAGTTATGAACTACTTGACGTGAATTTCTGGTGTTTGAGAGCAAATTTTCGGTTACTGTAATTTTGGATGAAACGTTTCAATGTAGTTTGAATTTGAAGTTTGGAATGGGTGGTGAAGGCAATTCATGAATGCACCTGTCTGTGTATGAATGGAGGAATGAGTGTGCAGTGAATGCGTCATTGTTGGGAAGCTTCAATATTTGAAAAGGACAATGATTCGGAGACCTATTTTGACATTAGTAGTACGTTCATTCAAGTTATAATTTCAGCTTTAGTAATGGCCAATAAAGTCAGTAACAGTTGGATTTTAGATAAGTTTACGGACAAAGATTTTTAAGAAAACGTCGCGATCCTTGGTTCCAAAAAGATCGTTTCCAATGATTGATTGAGAATTTGAATTGATTAAAGTCGAAGCTTGAAGACCAATTGATTAAGGTCATGAACAAGAAAGTCTTCTAATTGAAAATTCTACTCGACTATGTTTACTTTTATAAAACTGGGGTAGAAGCTGATATTCACTCTGTAGAAATATTGGACAACACTAATTCCGTTAATACTAAGCTAAGTCATTTCCGAGATCAAAACTCTAATCAAATCAACTAAAAAAGTTAACTTAACTATTCAGAACACACCAAGTAACACTGTCGCTTAACCTACAAAGTCTCCTGTTTCTTTCAATCTTTCTCGGAAAGCATCACAACGTCGGTCATCTTATTATCGTCCACCAACTGATGTTGATCAATACTTGTAACTATCTAATTAACAACCTGAATCATAATCCTCCTACCCCTATCCCAAATTATTTTGTGGTTAGTGTAGCATGTCTTTTTCTTCGTTAAACATCTATTTACTGTTATTTCAACAGGCATATTTTTTCTATCCCTATCATTATCCATCGATCGTTTATTCGGTCTAATGTGAACGGTCGCATCGATTTATCAAATATTTCCTGACGACATGATTTTCATTCTTCAACCTATTCTAACAACCTCAATATTCTGACGTGGTCTTCCTCTACCCTCATAATCATCCTCATTCATACTCAGAATTTTCTTTCCGACATGTTTCTCATTTCTCAACCCATGAATCAACCTCAATCTTATGATCTTGTCTTCCTCCACTCTTATCATCATCCACATTGATATTGAAATCTTCCCTGACAACTTGTTCTACATTCCTCAGCCCATTTTCAACCTGAACTTTCTGATCTAAATTGATCAAGAAACTACGTCGTGCAATTAAATTGATCGTACACGTTTTCATGTATTTGTCAGTAATTTTAATTTACTTCAATGTATTCTGAAATTTAAACAGGTGTTTGATGTCGACCCAGATTGCTGGTATAATCTGGCGATCAAGTCAATCCTGTTAGACTTTCAAGTATATTGAGTTGGGCTTGTAGTCTCACTAGTTACTGCAAATCTTAACACAGAGTACTATCATCATCTGCCTAGCCTTTTCCCAACTATATTGGGGTCGGCTGCCAGTCAAACCGGATTCAGCTGAATACCAGTATTTTTGGTGGAGCAGCTGACTACCAGACCTTCACAACTCACTAACTGGGTAACACGGTACTCCTTGACCAGACTGGTAACAGAGTATTATCATCTGACTTAATTAACCCTTCTTATTTTTACAAAGATCAGTATTTTTTTAAATTTTACTAATTTACTATACAGTTCTACATAGACGAAGAATAGTGATATGATGAAATAACTCATTGAAATTCTGAGTTTGACAAAGAATATTTAATATACCTACTAAGACATCTACCCTGACAACTTAGCGAAATTGCTAGTTTAATAAAAATACTAGAACCAATGTCTTAACAACAGAACTAAGTGATAAAACTTATTTGGTTTACATTAAATATTTTATTCAGAATGGGTCTAATGAAAATTTAATGTTTGTAGATCAGGGGAGCAGTGTGTAATCTACCCAATGCCAGTTTTCAGAGTTGCATATGAGTGTAGAAGCTGAGTGTAAAATAATTCATGAAGTAACTTAGAAATCTCTACAACCGATATAACAAAGAGCCAGGCTAGACGAGAAGGTAGTAAAATAGAGCAATAACTGGAAACAGCAAACATTAACATTGCTTAGTAGTAACTTTTACAATAGGACAAATCACCGATATCCGGAACAACATTATTTCTGAACCATCTACCCATACTCTCAATCTTTCAACAAAAACGGTTGAAGACGTTGGCTAGGTAATTAGAAGTCTCGGTCTAATTACTGAGGCTGACGTTAATATTTCTGGCTTCTACATCTCATTGAAATAAGTTTAATGAGAATAACGATGTGTAACATCATTTGGCAATATGGGAGGATTATTTCATGAAAGAGACAAGCCTACTTCTTGACAATATGCTAGGATGTTATTTTCTAAATATTTTTGGGTTTTCATTTACAAAATTGCTAAAACGACTATTTCAAAGATTAAATTCACAAGTTCAAGGCTTCAGAAATAATAAAATTAAGTTAATTATGTACACAATGACACAAATAAATAATTATAATTTCCGGAAAATTATTTTCAAGTTCAAAGTCTCACTAAATTCTCATTTTTAGCCAAAAATTCTCTTTCTTTTTTCAAAAAATTATTCCGACTTGATAAAACCTTTGTTCTCTGCAAACAATAGACAAAAGAGTACATACCATCATTAGGAAACTGTCGTAGCTCGAACATGATTGCTCAACCGCGCCCCCAAAGTGCACTGCGTGATTATACGGGCTCAGTGACAAATTGAATCCACGCTAGCTCAAGCAGTGGGTTACCTAACGGGACTAAAAATAATCATCAAGATATTTGGCTCCTCCATCTTATATGAAAAAACATAATAAATTCTAAATTATGTTCTATAAAATGACCACAACTGTTCACAGTTATGAGTGCTGGAAATAAACGTAGATAGTGCTGTGGTGGGATTTTTAGTAATATAATACTTTTGAGCCGGATTAGCAGAGAGGTGCTGGAGAAATTTCTTGACGGAGACATTTTTTTCTGTCGTTTTTTTTTTGATAACGTCAGAGGTTGCGTTGCAATGATTTAGTAGTTTTTTGTATAGATTTTTTTTACATTTAGTAGTTTAGGCAGCAATTTTAATATTTGTTACGCGTCAATTTTGCGTCTGATAATTATTAAATCATTAATTAATATTTTACGTTATTATTTTTTCTAATTATTATTTTTAACGTAATTTTTGTATAACTTAAAACTTTGCTTATTTGTAACACTGATAATTACGTCGTTGTCACTTAAAAAAATTGTTTTAATTATTTCAATCAATTTATCACAAGACCTCAAAATGCCTAATTATCAAACTATAAACTAATTATCCTCAGTTTATATCGACAAAAAGCTCCTCCATTCATCATTTATAAACTCGTAGCACCGAATAAAAAGCGTAGCAGTCTCGTAGCACGCTCCCACTGTGTGTGTCACAATTTAATTATTTCTATTCAAAAATAATTATTTTGTAACTGTGTAGTGTAGTATAAAACTTGAAAATTTCGTACTGGCGCCATGATAACACGGACCGTTAAAAATTACCAGCACTTCAAATCACTTCACACTTTGCACTTTAAAAAAAAAATCTCCAGAATGTACCGTACGGGTTAACGCGTGCGCAGAGACTAGGCAGCCGCCTGCCCAGCGGGTAGAAACGTGAAAATTACGTATTTATATTAAACACTAATTATGTACATATTCCGAGATATTTTTGTAACGATAAATTGAATTATAATCATCGTGTTTTGACGTGTTTTCGGTGATTGTCCCGAAGTACTTTTACTAACTTGTTTTTTCTGTACCTTAAAATAAGTCGGGTGAGGCATTTGGGGAGAATGCGTGATTAACCGACTTGGAATGAAAGAGGTGATGTTGGAGTGTGACGTGTTCTTGTCATAGTTTCGTGGTGTTTCGAGACGAGTCTCAATTTTGCCGGGTCGTAGCAATAAATGTGTTAGCTCGACGATATTCCACTGTCTGTCTAGTTTTCATAATTGCTGGAGAAATTTTTACGTCACCTTCGCGATTTTATTTTTACGAGTATTAGGCTGGTAAGAAGTATATATATGGACACAGTTTAATGAATAATAAGTTTATGATCGGTGACGAAAAATATATGATTTTATAATTGAAAACATTCAGAGGAAAACTATTAATTCTATTTTTATGACTTAAAGCTTTAAATACTAGTTATTTTCCTGGTTTTCATTCACATGATGATCCAATTAATTATAAAGTATTTTTTTTATAGAGATTGTGCCAGTAGTGCGCATTATCATAAAACGTTATTTTACTTATTGCGTCTACATAACAAAATTGTAATTTTGTTTGACTCATAATCATAAATGTATGCAGTGGATTTCATTTGCTGAAATGCTTAGATCTCTGAATTAAATCAGAGTTTTACAGTAATATTGAAGGCCTAATAAAATTGCTGTAAAGTTGGATAAATACCGATTTCTGATGCAGGTGTTTCACTATAAAGATAAATAAATAATACCAGCTGGACATTGTCCCACGAGGCAAAACATTTTTTGACAAAAGCACGGACAAAGCAATTTAGTCCAGTAACTTCAAGTTTCTTAGATTGAAGTTCATTGATCTTTAAAACTAATATTATTAATACGAAAAATCCTCTGTCTTTGTGTGTGTTTTTTTGACAAGAGGTAGCCACGTGCTGATCAGGTTGGTTGGGAAGAAGTTTGGAACTGAATGGTGAGCTCTTTGGTTGGTTTCACAACTAACCAATCAAAACTATATCACCTAACAAATTTTGATGTTTTTTTGTACAAATATAGACTTTGGCCCATATTCCAAAACGTAAACTCCAACGCCAACATGAGCACAAAAATGTCAATGAAAGCTTGTCTAATTGACGTTTTCGTACTCGAGAGATGAGCAAACAAATGTAAAAACTTCAATTTACAACAAGCTCCGATGGAGTTGAGTTCGAGTTGAGTTGGAGTTTTGGAAAATGGGCCTATCATAGGATATGTTTTTGTTCCGGGATAACCGTCAAACGGGGTGAATAGGAACTGAGTAAGAGTTACTGCGGCCCTGGAAAGCAAAGCACGGATCGGTTTTAGTCAGTAAGAGTCTGACACTGCCTCCCGCTCCACCCAGAGTGGCAGGAGTCATTTGATGATTTCTCATCCATAAAAAAGGGGTGACTAGAAACCAAACTTTGATGAGGTTTTTTCACTTTAATATCATAGGTAATATTGGTTTTCTAAGAGAGTATTTTTTAAAACATTAGAGTAGCTGTTGACTACGACCAGCGTACCACAAACCATTTTCTTTAGCGGCCGCCCAAGTCAAAGAATATTTCTACACTTAAAGAACTAAATGAGATTTACCAATTACTTTAATATGTACGGCACATGTGTGTATATTGTGTACCTTCAAGTCAAACTATCATTTTTGGGTAAGACTTTAATATGCCCTGGCTGTTGGGAGTGTCATGCTCACTCAAGTCTCTCTGATGGTGCAGTTTGTGTTTCATTCATCATTTGGCTCCGTCAGCTGGGACTGGTCATCTCTCAACTGCCACGGTTTGTTTTAATTGTTAGTATTTTGAATTTTTCCTTTTTTGCTTTTGTCGTGCACGTCTTTTTATATCGTTCTCACATGTCTATGAATAATTTCAACAAGAACAATGTAACCACAACTTTGTAATAATTAATTGATTCAAAAGAGTGTCCATGGAGTTTCTTGTACGTTCTTCTCCATAGAGATCTAAGCTTTGGAACGTGCAAATAGCTTCACCTCTTTGACTGACCGACCTTGACAATTCAAAAGTGCCTGTAAATGGTTTAATTGAAATAAATGCTTTGACTTTGACTCTGACTTTGAATATGACATAGATCTAAAACAAGCATTATAACATATTCGATTTACAACTAATACAATCCAACAGGTGGGCTCCTGGCATCTCTATAACCTTGGACTAATAATTTTAATAAAATTCCCCACATTCTTATATTATCAAAAAATATTATAAACTCGTAAAAACTTGTAAGAAGATTACATATTCTGCTAATAAAGTGTTCGAAATAATAACGATTTGGCAAGATGCTCCTGTTAACGTGCAGCTGATGAGGTTTCCAAAATATCTTGTGTCACATTGTTGTTTATGATAAGATGTAATTGACTAAGGTTTTGGTGAACGAATCTTGTAAGGAAATTGGGTCCCAGTGGCGCGTGGACCTGATCTGCAGAACAACATGATTTATTGTCAATTACAGAATGGAATATGAACCTAAAAATCCTCATCATAGGTTTCATAATATTATGAGCCTTACAGTGAATGGAAAACCACAAAATATGATTCGCGGCCTTTAATTATTCTAACTGATGGAGTTGTATTGATGATTTTAATGATTAATAGTATTCAATATAATTCTACAAATACATAGTTGCTACGGCCGCGAATCATATTTTGACCAAGACACAACCTGACACTGACCTGCAAATTGCAAAAAACGTAAGAAAATTTGAATTTCGCGGGCTACCCTGTCGCTTCCACCTTAAGGGCTAAGCTGTTCAGTACATTTTGTCGAGTTATGCGCACATAAATGTATGGGGCAGTCATTTTTTTAATGGATTGGTCCCACAGTAAAAGTTGTTCATAGTGATGAGTACAATGACCCCTTAAAAGGTATTGCGTTTAATCTGTTACACGTTGTATAAAATCACGCTACGACCGATAAATGGGCTATCCAACAGTAAAAGAATTTTTCAATTCGAATCAGTAGTTCCAGAGATTAGCGCGTTCAAACAAACTCTTAAGCTTTATATTATTAGTACAGATTGCATCAAGCCACTGTTTAATAAAACCAGGGCTGGAATATATTCCTGCCGTTGAAAATCATCCATAATCACTTTACTTTACTTACAAATTACTTTTGTCTGTCACCAAGACGATTACAGACCGGTATTAAAAATCCCACTTAATGTGAACGTGTGAACCTAAAGACAATAACACATTAATTGCAACAACAAGAAACGATTTAAACAGCTTTCCTTTGAAAGCTCTTCCAAAAATATTTGCATTAAAAACAGAGCGAACATCTCCAAAGATGCGCAAGAGTGTTATCTTTTGCGTAAATAAAACAATACAGTGCAAGGACGATGGGTCAAGAGCCTCCGGAATTTAGTTATTTTTAACTTTCTACAATGTAGTTTTCATAATATTATTAAATGTGGATGTGTCTCTTGTGACATAATAGCACGTTGGCAAATCTTGAGTTTGGACTTATCTTTGTTAGTCAAAGACGCTGTTTGTGCACTATAGGAAAATAGGTACCACACATGTCCAGCAAATTCCGCTTAAGCGACATGGGAAAAGTACTCTTTTTATGGACAAGAAATCATCAAATGACTTCTTTCGCTCGCGGAAGGGAGTGTCAGTAGTATATTGTACTCTGTGGTCAGGTTCTTAATGACTAAAACCCATCCGTGTTAATGGTGGTAATGGTGGTGGTGGTATGGGTTGGTGGACCGATGACCTGGTGAGGATCGCTGGTAGCCGATGGATGCGAGACGCACATGACTGGTTGTTGTAGTGACACTTGGGGGAGGCTTATGTCCAGCAGTGGACGTCTTTCCGCTGATGTGATGATGATGATGATGGCAGGTATGAGAATAGGTCGTAAAGTATATTCCAGACTTGATGCGCGTACGAAGTCGCGGGCATGTGCTAGTAATTTAATAAAAAAATAATAAATAGTGATAATTTTATGATTTTGTAGAAGGTAATAGAAAGGCTCTGGAAGTATACAGGTAATAGAAGGGCCGATTACATTCATTATTTCACTGAAAAAAAGTACCACTATCGTTAATTATCATTAGAGGCTCCCGAAAAAATGCACGGTACATGTAGTATAGGCCTTGGGAGAACCTCGTGTGCAAGTAAGGAAAAACTTTGAAAAAAAACTGGTCCTTTAATAGCTGCAAATAGAAATGGGTAGGACAATGCAAATACCTCCACTGGAAAGTTATAGGAAAGCAAAATACGCCATTTCGTTTACTTGGATGACATATTTTGTCCAGCTATTTTGATTTAAAAACCAAATTACTGTACCGATCTCGATGAAATTTCTATGCGACCAATAGGAAAATATATCCTTTTATACAAAAAATGATTTTTTAAATCGGTTCGTAAATGACGTAGTTATGAGGTAACACACATGAAAAAGTACAACCAAATTGAGAAACTCCTTTTTTTGCAGTCGGTTATACAAATATAAAAGAGCAATATTTTTGAAATTGGCAACGTAACGTTTATCTAGTGCTTATCAAATCACTTTGAACTAATCAACAATCTTTATTATATACTAGCTTCTACCAGCTGCGGCTTCGCCCGCGTGAATATCGGAAATAGCAAGGTTTCCTGATTTGTATTGTAATTTTTTTACTGAGGAAACACCCACCCTACACCTACCCTACCTACATAATTATACCAGCCCAAAAATACTGTGACATGTTTCTGGTCTCCTGGTACTTGATGTTTCTGGTCTCCTGGTACTTGTGAATCTGAAGTACTAAGGCAGCAGCGACTCTGAGTCTCCATTAATCCATGCCACTTACCGGGATAAAAAAGTAGCCTATTTTTTATTCCAGGATATGAACTACATGTGTGCCAAATTTCATCCAAATCCCTTAAGCCGTTTTTGCCTGATTGTTACACAAACATACAAACATCCACCTTTATAATATTAGTAAGATTATTAGGTGGCTGAAAAAATGTCACTTTGTATATACTCTGGAACTAAACCTTTACACCTCAACTTCACCTCAAATGTAAATATCAAACAGACACAAAAAAACAAAGCAGTCATTAATTATCTATTTTATCACGACATAATAGGGCAGCGTCCAAACAATAATGCAACGAAAAAACGTTTCAGAATTTCATGCAATTTAGTTATGCACTAAATTTAATCCACGAATACCGAAAATAACGACAATCTGGAATATTAATCGATGTTTACTCCACGCATTTGGGACATATCCAAAATGAGGGTAGATGAATACACCTTGACATATTTGAGCAATAAGTTTTGTCAGCGGCTTCGTCCGTGTAGGTAAGTCGAAAGTTATTCCCACGAGAACATTCTGAAAACATAATCTACCTAGATTCCCAATTAAAGGTATGTTGGAGGACCATTCCACTTTTTAGTGCCTAAAATAGAAATGAAAATTTATGAACACTTTTGCAAAACTGCAGATGTTTCGAAATATTTTCCTAGCAGTGTAACGTTAGTTCTCAACCGAGCCTCAATGTTTATTATGATTTTTTTTAAATATTCTGGGTTTTTTAATACAAAAAAATACTCATTAGTTTCTCAAATTACTGTATTACCAGTCATCCTGTCCCCTCATATTAAAAATCCACTGCGTTAAAAAAATAGATTTTTTAACACAGCGTTAGCCCACATATTTCGATAAAAGTTACCATTCAGGGCCTAAACCACCAACTCTTAAAGCAGTATTACTTTAATATTACTTCCAGTGGGAAAGAGACGGAGCTATACGTCCTGTATAGCTCCGTCTCTTTCCCACTGGAAGTAATATTGAAGTAATACTGCTTTAAGAGTTGGTGGTTAGGCCCCAGGAGATCGTATTATACAATTCAGAATTTTAAAAAATTACTTAGTTTTTCGAAGATTGTTATAACGAGTTAGAAATTATGCGTTAAAATATCATCATCATATCAGCCGAAAGACGTCCACTGCTGGACATAGGCCTCCCCCAAGTGTCGCCACAACAACCGGTCCTGTGCGTCTCGCATCCATCGGTTACCCGCGACCCTCACCAGGTCATCGGTCCACCTTGTGGGAGGCCTTCCAACGCTGCGTCTTCCGGTACGCGGTCGCCACTCCAAAACTTTTCGGCCCCATCGACCATCTGTTCTGCGAGCAATGTGCCCTGCCCACTGCCACTTCAATTTGGCGATCCTTCGGGCTATGTCGGTAACCTTGGTTCTCTTGCGGATATCATCATTCCTGATTCGATCACGCAAGGAAAGTCCGAGCATTGCCCTCTCCATTGCCCTTTGGGTGCCTTTAAGCCTTCTGATGAGGCCCATTGTGAGCGAAAATAAAAAAATATACTAGGGACGTTTTATACGCATGGAAAAGTATAATGGCCGGTCGGTTTCTAGTGTAAACCGATGAAGCTGAACACGCGTTCCAAGGCCGCGGTGACTCTTTCGAACTTCCGTAACCCTCGAAATAAAGCGTACCTACTATCACTGATCGGGAGCTACCTAAGTTTTATCAAAAATCGTACATCCATCGCGGTGAGATTGATCAACAAACATCGAGATACGTTTATAACATTGGTAGCATCAGCATTTAGTGTATTATCTGATTCTAAATAAAATCAAGATGCTGACATGTGAAAATTCCCAAATAAAAAATAAATCTTATATTATTGGTAAATAAACATTAAATTCGCGATTAATTCGGTGCATTTTAAATTTTTAAGAGCAAATTATGCCATGATTTCAGAGTACCAATTCTACTCATTTTTAAGCAACGTTCGCATCCGTATGTCAGTCGCAATCTGTCAAAAATGTGTGGAAATTTAGGCTTAAGAACGAACCAGGGGGAGAGTAGAAAACGCCCGACACGAAGGCCGAAATTACGGACTTCGGGCTTAGAGAGTAGACCCCTTGACCTCTGGGGCTCTAGACAAGTGACATTCTGTCAGCGGTAGCGTGGCGCAGGCGATTGTCAATACGTGAAAAATGTATGGGATTGACAGATGCTATCGAAATGTCACGTGATCAAATTCCTACATTTTGGGATTTCGACAGTCGCATTCGCCAATTGAATGGCACATTGTCTAGGCCCTCTGGTCACGCAAACAGTCGATCGCGATCGGCGAGATTTTATAATAATAATATCCTTGAATCGATCCAAAAGAGCTGAAAATTTATCACGAAAATGTAAAGAGAAATTGTCATAAACATCCTCTATACAAGGTTTCATACTATTTTGAATGTGTCGAGTGTAAATGCGTCGACAGGTCGTAACTAAGGACAGGTATCGAGCCAAGTAACAGCTAATGACTCATTATATACTCGTGGATACATAATAACAGCCGCACGGTCGATCTTCAAGGTTAAGCAACACTTGCCGAGGTCGGTTTGTGGATGGGTGACCCTTCCATGGCTCGCATGCAGAAAGCACGTAAGCTGTTGTTCTCGGTAGTCATTAGATCTTTGACAAGCCTTACGAATAGTCAGAAGCCAGAAAATCTTTTTTTTTTTTTCCTGGCAGACTCTGGCCCTAGCGGGCCCCGACACCTATGCTGACATCTCTTTCAGGCCTTTCGACTCGGGCCGCTCGCCGTCCGCAGGCAAGCCAGAAAATCTGACACCAGTTTTTCGACAGAGGAGTCGAAAGGAATCTCAGTGCCTCTGCCGTACAGCTAAGGAATGGAATTCCTTGCTGAAGTCTGTGTTTCCTAATAGCTACAACCAAGGAGTCTACCATGGCAAGATCATAATGACCTTATAGGACTGATAATGTGAAAAATTTCTCCAGTTCCAGTTCGTTCGGCAAATGCTAACGTACCTAATATTGCGTAAAGTATTTAAAGTGCAGGTTTTTAGTTAACCAAAGCAAACATATAACTGTAATTGAACGATACGAGCAATCAAAATCTTTTCACGGCAAACACAGATAATACTTTCGACAGCCAAAACGCTTGCCATTACAAACATAGAAACATTGAAATAAATAGATTTTAAAGTAAACTGGGCTATTAGAGAACCGTACCAAACATTTTAATTCTGACTCATATCTACCTTAAACAAAACATTTACAGTTTTAAACCCTTTACAATACAAACATAGTCTAAGACAATGTTGTTAAACTCGTACGTTGGCTTTTAAAATTCCTCGTCGAGTTTACGTCTTATTGTCGTGGTTACAGATCAAAGATTACAGGCTCTAGCTGTAAAATGTCGAAGTGTTTATGGTCATTGAGATACATTAAGCAAATCTATTAATATAACAGGAAATATTAGTTACCTTTCCAACAACTAGAATATTATTAAGAGGCAAAAATGTTTGTAACTGGAAATCGCCACAGTTACTGGTTCTATTTCAAAATACATCACCAATAGAAAGCTACCATATCGTACGTCTCCCATAATGATGAAGACGACATTGAGTAAGAAGCATAATCAATATACAACGTGTAACAGAATAAACGCAATACCTCTTAAGGGGTCATTGTACTCATCATTATGAACAACTTTTACTATGGGGCCAAACACGAAATCGCGATAAAAAAAATCAGCTTTTCAGTACATTTTGTCGAGTTATGCGGACATTTCGCATTTTGAGCAATCGATTTTTTTTCGCGCTTTCAGTGTTGGTCCCATAGTGAAAGATGTTCATATTGATGAGTACCATTGTACTCATCAATATGAACATGGGTCATTACCCCTTAAGAGGTATTGCGTTTATTCTGTTACACGTTGTATACAAATTCTTCTGTTACTGACTGAATGACTAAGACAACGCACAGCCGAAACTACTAGTAGTAGAAAGCAAAACTCTGGCAGGTTCCTTGGGGAGTGTAGGGGAGGACTAACAGAGGGTTTTCCGAAATTCTTACAGGAACGAGAAAAAAAACGGTATACGTGCGCACGAAGTCGCAGGCAAAAAAGAACCTATTGTATTAAGTTTGGGGTTGTTTTGTTTTGGTTTTTCCTTAGATTCGAAGCTTTCACAAGCTATGTTTATGAACATTAGGAGCAAGGAACATCATTCATATCCCTAATATCATTACATGTTATAAAGTCCAAGGGGACTCTGTATGTCTGTTTGATACCTTTTTGTGTCTTAACAGATTTCGATAAAACTTGGTACACAAGTAGACTGTGTTCAAGAATAGCCAAAAGGATATTTTTCATCCCGGGGATAGGTATGTTCCCTTGCCAGGGTTGCGGAACTTGCTCGAAAGAGTCACCGCGGCCCTGGAACGCAAAGGGCATAAGTAGGAACACGGATGGGTTTTAGTCAGTAAGAGTCTGACACTTCCTCCCGTTCCACCAAGAGCAGAAGAAGACATGTAATGATTTTCCATACAAAAAGAAAAGGTATGTTCCCTTAGAATAATTTCACGCGGGCGGAGCCGCTAGCAAAATATAGTTTGCTTATCACCAACAAATCACAAAATCGACCAGAATAACCCAGTAGTTCGCAAATTGAAGAGCCCACAATCAAAGTACGCTCATTTTATGACAGCTATTTTCTTTTCAAATAACAAAGATGTCTATAAAAGTTTTAATTACTTCCGTTGAATATAATTATATCTGCCTAAATATTTTAACGGCTTTAGAGTACCTACTTACCTACGAAACTTTTATTAGTATTTTCATAAGTTTTCGCCTTCATTTTAGCAAACTTGCCAGTCCATAAAAATGTGCAATTTCTATGCTAAGTCAGTACCTATGGTAAAAATTAAAAAAAAAAATACGTTTTACGTTCATTTTCTTCTGCCGCCCGTACACAGTCACAATCCACGATCAAAATCAATGATCTAATCCGTCAATCGCATTTGAGGTTGACTGTGTACAGGTGGCCTTAGGACTTATCGACCGAATTCGGTCGGTAGGAAATCGGTAACTATATCGAGACTTCCCGCCCTGGAATGCAAAAGGCATTGGAAGAACTCGGATGGGTTTTAGTCAGTAAGAGTCTGACACTCCCTTCCGCAGCGCGGAAGAAGTCATTTGATGATTACCCATGCTTAAAAAAAAAGTGGGACAGTTTAGGCTGAATAAAATATCTCAGCTATAAGAGAGCCAATTCTACTAATTTTTAAATAACGTTCCCATTCGTCAGTCGCAAACAGTCAAAAAAGCCTCAATTTTCATAAATTTTTGACAGATTGCGAAAACGAACAGCTTAAACAGTAGTAGAATTGGATCTCTGTTCCTACCTTTATATTCAGTGCATTACGTTGATGACAGATTATAGAGGAACTCGTCGCTAATCAATAACAGTCGCACGGGTCGATCTTCAAGGTTAAGCAACGCTTGCCGAAGTCGATCTATGGATGGGTGACCATATTAACATACCGAGACTCCTCCGTGCCTCAGAAAATACGTCAATTTTGCAACTTTGGCAGTCGTTTCGGATTGTCAGAAACCAGAAAATCTGATTCCAGTCTTGCCTAGAAGTACCTTGCTACCCAGTTAATGGGTTGTGAAGGTTTGGTAGGCAGCCGCTTCATGTAAAATACTGGTATTCAGCTGATTCCGGTTTGACAGGAAGCCAACTTCAATATAGTTGTGAAAAAAGCTAGGCAGATGATGAATTGGATAATAGCAATGCAATGGCAAAGCTTAGTAAAAGTTGGGATATCTCCGCGTGACGGCAAAAGGGAGTGAATCCATAACTTTGAGCCCCCAAAACCTGCACTCAAAGGGCTGCCATTGACAATTTCGTGAAAGTTGCATCAACAAAATATTAACATCGATACAGAGAAGAACATACTTGAATAGTTATGATGATTACCTCAGAAATGTCCTAACTTACGGAGGTATCAACCTCATCACAAAACTCCAGCAAGTTTTTGTCCCCAAAAATCAGTTGCACAAAATATTTCTTATCGCACATTCCAGCGGCTAGTCACAAAACTAAAATATCATACGTACGCAATAAAAACGTATAATTCGGCGTAACTGAGTGTATTAATATAAAAATAAAATAAAATGACGCCGATCAGTTGCCGAGTAATTTTGTGACATTTGTGTGAAGTGGCTGGTGGCCTTCAGACTTTGTTAATGGCTCCCTCAAGACTTATGTGGTTGGTTTCCATCTTTTGACGGTTATGAGGGGTTTAAAAATATACTTATAGACGATTTCAGCTTAGTTATCTACTACCACAGATTTTAATATTAAAAAGAGGGCGGTGCGGGCTGATTATACGCGATCACCATAAAAAAACACGGAGTTCTTAATGTGTTGGGCACATGACCGCTCTTGAAGATTGCAGACCGTGAAGAGTTCGCTTCGTTCATATAGAAAAACTAATCAAAATATACATATACACAGGACTTCTGACACCACACCACACACCACTACCACAGTGAATTCATCATCTGCCTAGCCTTTTCCCAACTTTATTAGGGTCGGCTTCCAGTCAAACCGGATTCACCTGAACATCAGTATTTTACGGAACTCAAATGGACTTGGCAGGACACCTAGTAAGGCGCGGTTATGATAGATGTATTATGACAGTGTGCAGGCACTTGAGTGGCGTCCAAGGACTTGAATAAGTGTTGGGCATCCGGCAGCCAGATAGGCAGACGAGATGACGTAGAACCAAGATGAGTCTGACATAGGAGCATAAGTATTGGCACAAGAACGAGTTGATGATGACCTATCACAGTAGTGGTTACCCGATCCCATCTTCTTTCCGGTAACCGTACAGTTTTCTAGGTTGTGGATAATTTTAGGGTGATATTCCCGAAATATTCCAGCACTCCTATGGAGTTATTCAATTTCCAATTGTAGAAATGTAGGCAGTTAGACAATTGTAGAAATGTAGGCAGTTAGACAATTTTCAGCATGAGAATAGGCAACGCTTTTCAGTCATCATTCACGCATGGTTTAATTAAATCGTCTCGCGTCTGAATATAGAGGATGTCATAAAAATTATAATCAAAATAAATTTGTTGAGGAACTCGTCGCTAGCAGTCGCGCGGGCTGAGGTCATTCTGTGGATGGGTGGGCCTCGGAATCCACAAATGACAGCCGGATCAACGGATCCCAGTTGTCATTTGTAGACCTTTTGCAGTGTGCGGTAATCGGGGGTTAGTTAAAACCGTATCTAGGATACTTTGTAATAGGGCTCGCAATATCACAACTTGCTCTACGGGTTAATAGGTAGACAAAGTGACATTTTATCAGCGATATCGTCATTGTTATATTTTTTTTGTTATTTGTGATTTGACATTGCGTTTAGCATGAGCTAAACGCAATGTCAAATCACAAATAACAAAAAAACATGACATGAGTCAATCCCATAGGTCCCGTTATGTCCTAATGACTTACGGACCCTTTGGGTGACTTTAAGCCTTCTGATGAGACATTGTGAGTGACCAAGTTTCGGTTCCATAAGTCTTCACTGGCAACACGCACTGGTCATAGACTTTCGTCTTCAAATACTTTTTTTTATAAGATTAATCTCGCGAATTTTGCTAGCTCTATCGTCAAGGAGCCATTTTCGTAGACTGTCAACAGGATAATAAAATTGCCAAGATGATTTACATTATTTTCAATAGTTAACTTTCCATTCTGAACTGGAAATATTTAAAAATAATTTGCCGACCTATTAAGATGCAGTTTAATCATGTAATTTATGTACTTGTATCTCAAGAACTATTCGTCGAGGATTAAAATTATTACTTTCACAAAATATGTGTTTTAGACTGAAATTATTTTGTAACTATGTGTTATGTTTAGCGCTGTTGACTTGATCAAATATCAGGGAAGTCTGTGATGTGCTAATTAAGTATCATTTAATATAATGCTTAGTGCCCGTTACTCCTGCCAGGGTTGCGGAATTCTGCCAGGGTTGCGGAATTCTGCCAGGGTTGCGGAATTCTTCCAGGGTTGCGGCATTTCTTCGAAAGAGTTACCGCGACTCTGGAACGCAAAGGACACTTGACATAAACCCATCCGTGTTCCTCCTTATGCCCTTTGCGTTCCAGGGCCGCGGTGACTCTTTCGAACAATGACATTGCGTTTAGCATGAGCTAAACGCAATGTCAAATCACAAATAACAAAAAAACATGACATGAGTCAATCCCATAGGTCCCGTTATGTCCTAATGACTTACGGACCCTTTGGGTGACTTTAAGCCTTCTGATGAGACATTGTGAGTGACCAAGTTTCGGTTCCATAAGTCTTCACTGGCAACACGCACTGGTCATAGACTTTCGTCTTCAAATACTTTTTTTTATAAGATTAATCTCGCGAATTTTGCTAGCTCTATCGTCAAGGAGCCATTTTCGTAGACTGTCAACAGGATAATAAAATTGCCAAGATGATTTACATTATTTTCAATAGTTAACTTTCCATTCTGAACTGGAAATATTTAAAAATAATTTATGATAAAACAGCTGTATGACATCCCGCTCACGAGAGAGTCAATCACCTACAATGAATCAGTCGTGGCATTAATAATTACTTCTGACAACTATGTTGTAATTTCTAGCATTTTCCAAAGAGTTTTGGGACAGGTAATCTACTGAAAATCTGAAATCTAATATATATGTCGCAGCCAATTATCATAGTCAGCCGTTTCATTAAAAGTCTAGCTTTTTCATTTAAATACGCCGATTTTTCAGCGACCTAAGTGACATGTTTTGTTCAATATCGTTTAATGACTTGCCCGTGTCAGTTACGTCGCAATTCAATGAAAAGGCTAGTCTTTAAATGACACGGTTTAAGGAAACTGGTTAGGAACCAGGCGGGCGTTAGTGCCGGGACTCCGGTGAGAGGTTTCCCACCTAACTTCGGCCGGCATCAAGCTGCCTGCTGTATTTCATCGACGCGTGGGAGTACCAGTGCCTCAAGGCATCTTTTGGGCACGCTCGCTCCATCATAGACCTCATCCATCGCTTTCCATCAGGCGTGATACAGATCTAGAGCTAGCCCATTTCTCAATAAATAGTCGGTTAAAAAAAAGAAAGGTTCATTGGTAAACCACCGTCACACAGCATCTGTCTGACATATCGCTTAAATGGACCTTTTTAGCACAGCCGTGAGGCACAGACAAAATTTTTGGCATACAATTTTTTTTTGTTTGTTATTTGTATGTTGTACTGTAACTGCCGTATTCATAAAAACTTTATAACCATTGCTTACGAATAAACCTATGTTTCATGAATGTACCTACTAAAAGAATATTATTTATTTTTCTGTCTTTCTAGGACTACCTTTGAAAATACTTCTGTAAAATAATTTGACGTATTCATATGATCGAGTTTATTTCGACGCATCGTGGCGTGACTCACTCATATCAAAATATCTGTCCGTCTAGATGTCAGCGGTTTCTGGAACTTGGTCACTGAGGTATTTCCGTGGTTACTGATTCAATTTGGTTTAAAAAGAAAACATGTTTGTTCCTGCTTTTTCTGTTTTGATAGGGTTTGTAGCAGAATGTTGAATTATACATGTTGGTTTTCAGATTGAGTAAAAATAGTCTTTGAAGTGAAAGGATAAGTTCAATGACTCTATCAAACTCAGGCTCATTTCGTCCTGCGAGGGTTGCGGATTTTGTTCGAAAGAGTCACCGCGGCCCTGGAACGCAAAGGGCATAAGGAGGAACACGGATGGGTTTATGTCAAGTGTCCTTTGCGTTCCAGAGTCGCGGTAACTTTTTCGAAGAAATGCCGCAACCCTGGAAGAATTCCGCAACCCTGGCAGAATTCCGCAACCCTGGCAGAATTCCGCGACCCTGGCAGAATTCCGCAATCCTGGCAGAATTCCGCAACCCTGGCAGGAGTAACGGGCACTAAGCATTCTATTACATGATACTTAATTAGCACATCATAGACTTCCCTGATATTTGATCAAGTCAACAGCGCTAAACATAACACATAGTTACAAAATAATTTCAGTCTAAAACACATATTTTGTGAAAGTAATAATTTTAATCCTCGACGAATAGTTCTTGAGATACAAGTACATAAATTACATGATTAAACTGCATCTTAATAGGTCGGACAAAGTTGTGTGTGATGCCAAATTGTAAAACCTATGCGATTTGGGACACCACATACCGGTGGGTAAGGCTGGGGTCCCGATGAAGGCGGGTAGCGAAACAATAAGCGGAACGAGCATAGCCCATAAACGAAACGTAAAAAGGAAGCTATATCTTTTTAATTGGTTTGAATTCTTTGTTATAAGGCTTTCAGGAGACAAGAAGGCAAGATTTTGAATCGTCTAGAGTCTAAATGAAAAATAAAAATCTATATAGATAAATGATAATAATTAAAACTTTTTGATGACATGGATGGTATAGAGCCTTAGTGAAATTATTTCATGTCTTAATGCGCCCTAGAGGGCGCCACATACAATTTATTGCAACATAGCCTAGCCTATAACCAGCGGACAATTAAGACACTTCCAATGGCACCTCATTTGTTAAATTATAATAAATGGTTTAGAAGTTATGAGGGAACAGATGAACATACATACTTACATACACACATTCAAACATACATTCATACCGGTCAAATTCATAACCCTCCTTTTTACTTCGCCGTAGTAGGGTGAAAAGGTCAAAAGTCTATCTAATTTTCGATGAACCACATTACAACACCGAATTAACTTTTATAACTTTTAACAATCAATTTGATCGAGGAACGCTCGAGTCGCGGTTGAGTCGCTATTGTTTTCTCAAACTCAGCCGGAAGACACATAAAGCATAAGCTTAACATTCGTATTACCGCAATTTACTACTAACTGTCACCGTTTTGATACAAAAAATCGCTTCACGCTACCGCTTCCCGCTTTCAACACTACCTCTACTTTATAATTATAATATTTAATATTATAAAACGTCATCTAACGTTTGGCAATGTTTCAGAATGCTAGAAAAAGTGTAAAAAAAACGTTCAATACGTACCCGCAGACATGGTGAGTCACCCGGCGTTACTCGTCGACCACTTATGTGAGATCTTATTTTTGGAAATCGATGAAATTTATTTGTACCGTAATCGTCTTGTTATATCGTGTCTTAGGCAGTAAATTAGCTTGTATATTATGGTGGGAAATGCTGTTAAATAGTGAGTTTAGGATTTACGCGCCATTGAAAAAGTTCTTGTGATCTTTCTCAATAAATTGTGTCGATGAGACTAGGAGTGTTAATATCGACTATATTGGCAAAAATATGCAAACGACATCTATCTTGAAAGCAAGTCTAAATGTAAATAAAACACCTTCAGGTCTTTTCATTCCATGGCATACCAAAATTAATCTAACATTTGAAAATAAAAAGCTTTACAAAAAAAATACAACCGATTTCGATGTAAAACTCAATAATCAATACTTTATTGCATTCCACAATGTGTACTTAGGTTGTAAGTTAAAAAAAAATGTGATCATTATGGACCCTGTCGGGCACAGCAAAAGAATTAAAAATATAGTAGGAGAGAGGAAGCTTTAATCAGCCAAATTTTTATCTGAACTAGATCCACTACTGTAATTTTCAGTATGGATTAATTACCAACATATGATTCTTTATATTTTATCGTTGAAAAATTCGTTTAAATTATAATAGCATCTTTTTATTAAAAATTGTTTTAACTTTTTATAAATAATGTTTATTTTATCTTCTTTTTTTATTAATTCAGGTAGTTTGTTATATATTTTTATTGACATTGCATAGGGACTTGTTGAATGTAATTTTAGTCGAGAATGTGGTATGTTTAGTCTTGATTTGTGTCGGAGTGTGTAACGTGATAACACACTTTACTACACTACGAATTTGATTGCATTTTTTTGTAAAGGTTTGGTACAGCTTTAAAATCCAACGCAATAAGAATCATCAAGATCAGATCATAAACAATTACACTTCTGCTGGACTTGTTCACATCTGCGTACCCCTCCACAGCGTACCGGCGTGATGTTATGTTACGTTACCTATCTCCAAAGTTCTTCCGGGAAAATATTCTTCCAAAACAAAAAAATAATCATCAAAATCGATTGACAATTGGCGAAATATCGCTGAACAAACATACAAAAAAAACAGTCGAATTGAGAACCTCCTCCTTTTTTGGAAGTCGGTTAAAAATGAAATACAGCACTTGACTAGCAGCACGCATTTAAATTGACCAACCATCAAAAAGTATAAATATAAGCCATGAAAGGTATTAACAATTTTCTGATTATAACCAATCGGATTTACGAGTACATACTAAAGTACGGTTGATCCCACCCATGAATCCAACCCAAGACTACCTTCAATACCCTCACTCTCAACCATTAAGAGCGTGTACGCCGTATGTCATTTCATACAAACTTTCAAGTCCTTATTCTTCAAAATGAATGAACCGATTTCAACGAAACTTGGTATACATATGCTAGATATCCAGATTTAAATAGTTATCAGAAAACATTTTTGAAAAAGATTTCAGAGGGAGAGAGAGAGCGATTTTAAGTTTTCTATAGAAAGTGAAAAATCACTATATCCCTTCCCCTGAACTCTTTTTCGATTTTTTTTCTGATAACTATTTAGACCTAGATATCTAGCGTACGCATACCAAGTTTTATTAAAATCGGTTCATTAATTTCGAAAAATAAGGATTTGAAAGTTTGTATGAAAAGCCGTACCGCGTAAACGCTCTTAAGCTTTGATGCAGTTTCCAAGTACCGTTCACCACCCAATTCACTTCTCTCTCATCATACTAATCTCTTGTATGTCATCATTATACATGTCCTCGGTGCATCTTACGGCAAGGCGCCATCTTTAACTGTCAACAGATTATTAAATGATCTATCATCGTTTTACAAAACACGACGACTCTTTGAAATTAAATAAAGTTATTGAAGAATTTTGTAATGGAAGAATTTGGCAAAGAGCTTCTTGTGGCGCCAAACGGGTGAGTTTTTTTTTCAGCAGTGTAGTCCTGGCTAAACAAGGCGACGGAAGCTTGTAAAAGCTTCACCACCATCTCATTTTTAGCGGAATGTAGTTGGTTTTCTCCATCAGTTCACTTCTGCCTGACTCTTGGGGGAATACCGGTGTTGTTTGAAATGTTATTGCTCATGTCATTCTATCCCTTCTTCTGCCTGACAGTAGAAGCCTATAATGCCCTAAACAAGATCTAGAATCTGCACTTTACATTAAATTATATTGCTTGGCCTTCAACCAACTGCCCTTATTTTACAATGCAAATCTTTGGCAGTCGTTACGGATTGTCAGAAGCCAGAAAATCTATCACCAGTCTTGCCAAGAAGTACCGTGTTACCCAATTAATGGGTTGTGGAGGTCTGGTAGGCAGCCGCTCCACGTAAAATACTAGTATTCAGCTGAATCCGGTTTGACTGGGAGCCCACCACAATATAGTTGGCAAAAAGCTAGGCAGATGATGATGAAGTATTAACTTTTTTAGATCCTAGTTAATTCACCCGGTTGATCCAAAGATGGCGTAAGGGTACTGAAATTAATTATCAAAAAACAGTAAACTAAACGAAAGACAGGATATGATCACCCTCCAAGTTGGAATGGCAATAGGCCGAATGCTAAGGAACGAAATTAGTGGCGTACAACCTCTGAAGCCTATGTTTTTTTATTTGGGAATGGGCTAGCTCTTGACCTCAATCACGCCTGATGTATAGGTCTATGAAGAAGCGAGCATGCCCAGAAGATGCCATAAGGTACTGGTACTCCCACGCGTCGACGAAACGCAGCAGGCTGCTTGACTCTGGTGGAAGGGTAGTCGCGAACCAGGCGGGCATTAGCCCTACCACCGCAAGGGAAGAATTGACCAGTCTTGTAAGGTGTTAGGTGAGACTTACCCGGATGCGCCGAGCGCTCGGTTCAGTTGAGTGCCTGATGGAACAAATTGCTCTACGTGAGGAAGCTCCATGCTTTAGACTGATTGTAAATACTTATAGCGACAAGCCCAAACTTCAGTAGGTGGGACCTTTCAACCATTACTATACATCTCAACATAGAAGCGAATGTTTATACATTCACTCCATCTCCAACCAAACTCATCATCATCTGCCTAGTCTTTTCCCAACTATATTGGGGTCGGCTTCCAGTCAAACTGGCTTCAGCTGAATACCAGTATTTTACATTGAGCGGCTGCCTACCAGACCTCCACAACCCATTTACTGGGTAACACGGTATATCTCCGACCAAACTAATTTGATTTAAATAATATTGAAATGTCTTCTAAATCTAGGGCAGTACTCCGGATATCCGCTCGTCAAACTTCATTACCGATGACAAATCGTACATTTTAAACAGTGTAGCGGTCAAAAATTATTTAATTACAAATTGCTGACAGATTGGGCCGTGTTGTCTGAATTCCGAGTCTTCGAAGTTAATAATCATTTTTAAAATATTTATTCGGATTGGCGATATAACAAAATATCAATTTCTTTTCGTGTGGATCGGCTCAAATTAAATGTCTGGCCAGTATTTAATAACCTTTTCAGCTCTATCATTAATTTGAATCCAGGAAGGGGTGCAGGTGGTTGTGCACTATAGGCAACAAATAAGGTAACGCATGTCCTGTGAAGAGGCTCCACACTGGTACTGCATTTGGGACGGATGGGGGAAGGGGAACCACAAGGGGTGCTGCAGCGTTGAAAGACCTCTCACAAGGTGGACCGATGACCTGGTGAGGGTTGCGGGTAGCCGATGGATGCGAGACGTACAGAACCGGTTGTTGTGGTGACACTTGCGGGAGGCGGTGTCACCACAACAAGCCGGTGTTTCCTAGCTGACTACCCTGAGTAGAAACACAGAAACAAACTCAGAGGTCAAAGTCTCTTGAAGTCCATACAATTGTACTGGTCAAATCATATGAGACCATGTAGGTTGATGTCTGTCTGAGGTCTTGGTCTTGGTGTTGGTCTTTTGAGTGGACCTGCCAGACAGTGCAAACATTTATCACTTATCGTATAGCTCTTAAAACTTTAAGGAGCTTAACGATTCGACGGACAATACCAAAGTAAGGACATTTGGGTAGGCCGCACAAAAAAACTCAAACCACCAGACAAACATGAAATTAACCCCTAACAGCGATCTACATGGTCCTGATATTCGCAATATAAACTAATTTTCCAAACTCTCTCTCCCCCAGTAAACTGATACCGATCCGATCGCCTTTCTTCGCAACACCCCGCACCATCGCCTCCACGCTAGCGTGATATGATCTCAACGTAGCTAATTATAATACAGTGGCCACATTTTTGCGTCGTTAATGTCTATTAGCTAAGGAAGTGTGATCTTAATGGTCTGTGTCGACGGTGAGTCTTGTAACTAAAATAAAAGTAAGAGATTATAAAGCTGAGTATACAATGACAGAAGGGCAATACTTTGCCCAAGTTATGGATGACCTGTCTCATAAATAATACACAAAGACGACCTAGTAATCAATTTTCACAACTAAGTATTACGATATATACGAGTACACTAAAATAAAAAACTCTTAACTAACTAAAACTAAATAAAATTTAAAACATGGCGTCGAAAAATTCCTCCGCATTGCAGGCCACTGGTAATGTACCTAAAAGGCTGGCAGCATTGCCACGTTTTATAATAATAATTAAATTTTATTGCAGACTATTAGGGTCCAAATTCATATTAAAAAAAAAAAAAAACATTAAAAAATGTGTGGCAATGCTTATCCTCTGTACGAGGTAAAAGCCAGCAATAAGAATAGTATTTAAAGAATGGTTGCTTTTCCAGGATAACACTGATATTACCAGTGAATGAAAGTTGCTATCGGCAAGAAAACTTTAAAAAAACCTGCTAGTAGGTATCTGTTGATGTCCATTTCAAGAAGGGCAACATTAGCAATATTTCGGGCAAACTGTTGGCTAGTGAGCACGCGGGTTTAGTGTATCAGTCACAGTGTCAAACCGATGGATATGAATTCCTAATTTTATTACATTTCCTACTCATTTATTAATTGGTGATATTTTTCAGATTTAAAGCACAAAGTCTGTCTGCATGCGTAATATTGCAGAATTTATCATGTGGTGTGCAATTAGTTAATTATATTACACATACAATTACTTAACTTTCCTCCGTTTTGTCTAATAGCTCTTGTGGCTCAATAATAGCAACCTTACGGGTCAATCTTCGAGGTTAAGCAAAGCTTACCGAGGTTGCTCGGTGGATGGGTGGCCATCCATTTCAAACCGACACTTATTTGTGACTCGGAAAGTAGGAAAAGCCGTTGGTCCCGGTTGTCATTAAGGACGTGTCAGACTCTTACTGACTAAAACCCATCCGTGCTCGTAGTGACTTTTGCTTTCCAGGGCCGGTAACTCTTTCGAACAAAAACCGCTTAAGAGGTATTGCGTTTATTCTGTTACACGTTGTATATGACGGAGTTATGCCTGAACAAACATGTAAAAAAAAACATCCGAATTGATAACCTGCTCCTTTTGAAAAACGATCTTCGGAACCATTGACTGATGTCGGTTAGCGTAAAAGATAGCATAAGTATGTATGGACCGACCCGTGTAATTAACTGTTCCAGTTATTCTTAGAGCAGATTTCACCAATAAAACTGAACGCGATCAGTACATCTATACTGCGTCCAAGAGCTGTCAGTGTAAACATTCCATAGAAAAATAATGACACTGACAGCTTATAAACGTGGTTTATTCGCTGATCGCGTTCAGTTTCATTGGTGAAATTGGCCCTTAGTCTTGATCTCTTTGATCAATTAATTTAGGTACATATTATAGGTAGGTACCACACTAATGATTACTTTTGTTTCATTAAAATTAAAAAAATAAAGCAAAGGTTCAGAATTTAAACTTAACTTTTTTTCACTTTTTTTAAATTTTTCACATTATTTTTGTAATAGATATTCAACACCTTCAAAACCATTTAAAATTCCATACAAAATATGTTCTAATTAATAATATCAGATCAAAACAAAATAATTTATTACGAAAACCAATTTGTAGAGTCGTAAAAACTAGGTATGTCACTTATTATTAATCTTCGCACTTCCCATGAAAAGTGGACAGACAGAAGGGCAGACTTGCTAAATATTCATGACATTATTTTATTATAAAAATCTTTGACACCTGTTCTCATAAACCATAATATGTTTGCGTCAAACTTTAAGTATGTATCGTACACTAACGTGAACGGTATTTCTATAAAGTCATGAAAAAGTTTTTGTAAAAACTGTCCATGAAAAGAGCGACAAAATATTACTGCGCAATAAAGTGCCATATTTTTTTAACTTACGCAAATCTCAGTAAATCAGTGGATTAATTTTTAACTAAATAAGTAGGTACTTCAACATATAGAATCCAAAATTCTTGTAGGTATATTTTGTTGAATCGTGAAACAGACGAAACAGTAATCGTGCATGTTGTGAAAAAAACATGTATTCATGTTTTTTAGTAAAATAAAAAAAATAATGGAATCGCAAAACACAAGAATTTACTAAGTCCAAAGAGAAAATATCTTTATTTAATTATATGACAACGCCATCTGGCTTCAATCGTTTGAATTAACAAACTGTGAAGCTTAACAGCAGCACCAGCCCACTCAGTTCCACACAGTATCAACAGATGGCGCTTGACACAAACCACGTTTGAACACGAGTTAATGATTCAATATTGCGCATTATTTTGTCAACATTCATAATTTATCAAAATAAACCACACATTCAAAGGACGGACACAAAGAAAATGGACAAACACATATCGATGAACGTGTATGTGCAATACACAAATCAACATGAAAATAAAACGCAAAACAGTCACAGAAAGAAATCGAGAATAAAGTGCAGTCAAAGTCATTTTAGTAGTCTTTGATTGTAACATTTACAAGATGACAAACTGGCATACCGAATATGTATCTCTTGATATCGCTTTGACGAAACCACGGATGGTAGAAGTCTGAAAATGCAGTGTCATTGTTATGTCTGTGTTCTTAACATTTACTATTGCGCTGAGCTTTGGTGTGTCCATTTTTGACGATAGTAGGTTTATCTACCGACTTAAGAAAAATTAAGAAGTTTTTACAGCACAGTTAATTAAAAAATGATACCTACTTTAAGTAACTTTTGGAAGTACTTTCCAAATGTGAGGACGTGCAATGTCGTGTCACTTCAAGGGACACATAGGTAGACTCTTGTCAAAGTGCCTTTTGGGTGTTAAAAGGGGCGAAATATGGAAAAAAGTAGTACATACTAACCTTCTAAGAACTGTCTGGTGGGTAAACGTAGCGAAACTTTGAGGGATGACGCGTACGCTGAGTCGATGTACCAGTGAGGGTCGCGCTGCTCACCCAGCCTACTGGTGCTGCCTCTGAAATTGGGGAAAGAGGTTTCATTAGCAACTTTTAAAGAAAATTTGGTAAAGAACTATTCAAAGATCGCAATCTGCAATTAATGTGGCTTTATTTTATGGGCCTTTAAAGTGCATACTAACAAGGTGTCCTGTCGTGTCCTGATCTACTCAACATTTATATGTGGGGGTGATAAGTAGTAATGGGCTTATTTTAAATATGAAATGCAGAAGTTGACTATGAATATCTATGGATGTCCATCATAGACGTTCCTAAGGTCTATGGTGTTTTAATGTAAGGTGTTTGAATAAAAAAAAGGGGGACTTTAAAATAAAATTATCATCAAAAGGTTTTTTTTTTAGATTTTGTTATAAAGGTGACGATAAACACAGAGTATTAGAGTTATTTCTGACGCGTTTATAAAAAGACAACTGCTTTCCAGCTCTTTAGTCAGCAAGTAGGTACCTATGACCTTGTCCCTATGAAACCAGTGAACCAAGGTGAAATAAACTTTCCCACATACTGAACCACCTATTGTTTGAAATGCTAGATAATATTTAATTAAAATGAAAACTATTTAAACACAACATCATCGAACAAAGTTTCATTCATGATCGCTGCTTCATTCATTCAAAACAAATGCAACAGAATTTATAACTGAAGCTAAAGTACACTATCAACGTATAAATTTCTAAATATAAAACAGATCCCCATTAAATATACAAAAAACGCAAGAAAAACACACAATGTGAGGTTATGACGAATCAAAACATTCGGGACCAACGCCTTTTGTAAATCTGATAGCAATCATGCAGGAAAAGCCGGTCAGAATAATTACCCTGGATCCATTTCTACTGTCATCTATGGGAGCACGGGTTTATAATACATAAAATTAAATTCGCGAGGCGATATTCAAAATAAAAACTACATGTTTCCACCATATGTCAAACTCGGAACTATTTTTGTACAGCCCCAAGTTCACGTTGGATAGATGCAAAAATAAACGCGCCGCTTGGATTGCGCTTGCGTCGCTTTTCGCGGGTGGAATTTGAAAGTCTCTCATGGTAGTTCCGATCAATGTAAACAGATGGCGCTTTTTATTTCGATCGGATGAAGTAGTTTCGCTATTCAATAGTAGATGGCGTAACGGAGAGTTTCTATTAAATATCAGTGTCCGATACACTCGCTTTGCATCATGGTTGGGACGGTAAAATAAAACGTTTTATGTTTTTAATTGTGATTTATGTATACATAAATTGAAACTTTAATAAATTTTCAGTTGAAGAATTGACCGTGTTACTCAGTATGGAAGAACATTTATTCAACAACAAAATAAACTCCTGTCTTTTTTTTATTCAGTTTATAAATTTCCGAAGATAATGTATAGGTAGGTAGGTATTCGTAAAAATCGGAACCCTCGGAGTTCGACTCGAGTCGCGAGTCAGACTCGCTTGCACTAGAGCCTGGTTTTTTTAAAGACATTAGAATTGCACCAACGGAAAAAAAACTTGAACATGTGGCTTGACAGCAGACAAACGTTATAATCACATTTATTAGAGATAGTTATCACAACATTCTATCAACATTATTTCACTAGATACTAAAATAAACAGTACGCCGTCGACTGGTCATTGTTTTTACAGCTGGACTGGAGCGTCTGGCGAGTAAAATTGTAAATAATGCGAATGACTGAGAAAACACCGTTTCTGCAGATGGAAATCACTATGATAGGCGAGAGATAAACTTGCAATAAAGTACCTTTCCCTGATTTCGCTTCGTAGATACCCGAACAATAAATTAACCGTTTTTCATTAATCGAGAACGTAAAGGATCACGATAGAATTCGATTCAGGACAGCTTTATTTCTGTTTTTGATGTTAAGAAAGTCAATAAATGTATGTGGGTCAATGACCGCTATTGCACATTTATCTGGTGTCTACCATACCTACCTACCAACGTAAAATCGCAGAGAAAGTTAGATTGACCTTTCATGTTAAGCTGAGGTAACTTACCACTCCTCACATACCTAACACTAACAGTACAAACATTATAAACAAAGAAATGTAACTCTTCTTCCGCAATTTCAGCTCGAGGTCTAATACGCCAGCCAGGGTTGGTTGAATTACTTGTAATTAAAATACGTAATTGAAATACAAATTAATACGTATTTGGTATTGGTATTTTAAATACCTGACGCTGAGGTAAGTATTTTTGTAGTTAGTATTTCAAATACTTATGACTTAAAAATACACTTGAAGATAAATACATTTAGGAACCTTATTAATAAGTGCGTTCTGCAGAAAACAGCGCTCGATAGCTTCCGTAAGCAAAAAAGGCTAACCTAACCTAACACCTGACTGTATTTTGTAATTAGTATTTTGTATTTTAAATAAAAATATTTAAAATAACGTATTTTATATTTTGTATTTAAATCATGTATTTTGCCCAGCTCTGACGCCAGCACATCTCAACAACTCACATAAGTGTACCTACTCGTACACTACATTTACTATTGTCATGTTCTAGTATAGTATTATATATTATATAATTATTATTATTATAGTATTCTGCATTAGCTACGGAACGTGTTGTTTTGACACCTCTCATTATTCAGCTCATTTTGGCAGCAATAAATTGTACCTGAGACTAGTAAGTGACTGTTTGATAGGTAAATTAGTATATTTAAATTATTGTATTGATAGATTTAACCGGTTTCTAAAAGGTTAATATTACGTTTAATTAATTGACTGTCAAAGCCAAATCAAGCGATTGAATTGGTGTTGTATGTTACTAATAGGGGTGATTCCTGAGTAAAAAATTATGATTCTATTTAGTCCGTTAGTTAGATTATAAAAAAATATTGGATACTTACTTATTTTTTTTTAATTGACGAAGATAAAACGCAACAAAGATCAGGAGTGGGGGCTTGTGACGTTACTTTCCGATAAAAAGTGTAAGTACCTACTGAAATGTGACGTCACACGAGTTTTCATCGCACTGTATCGTCTTCATTTTTTGTTTACGTGCAAAAAGAAAAAATACGTGTCCAATATTTTTTGGAAATTATCTGAGGGACTATTTTTTTTAAATCATCTACCCTATTACAGCTGTGGTTACCTCTACTTTGACAGACAGCTAGCTTCGTAACAACCTATTACAGTATTAGAAATACTACGTAGTAGGCTAGGTGGAACTATTACAATCTTCGACTTTCCACATCCAACTCTCGTCTTCTACATTGAACAGGTCGTTGGTACATCTAATTAGCACCGGATCCTGTGGCCCATTCCGGGTGACTGCTACAATTAGCACCGGATCCTGTGGCCCATTCTGGGTGACTACTACAATTCTGACACTAAACCATTCCCTTGGACATAGGTGATAATGTCCAGCATTACGTTAATTAATTCAGTCTAGATTGATCGTGGGGCGTGCAGCGTTACAAAATGACGAAGACATAACTCCCAAAAGACAAGCAACATTACTATGCGGTGCCAATGCCATAATGATTCCGTTGTTAAAAAAGGCTATTCGTCTTGCATGGTTCCATTTCCCTCCCACACCGGAATCATGAAGATTTTTAGAAGTCATAGCAGGGTCTTAGTATCCAAAGGGTCCAAAGGGTCCGTATTAAAGGGAGCTCCCATACAAGAAACGTGATTTTTTTTCGGTTTATGGTTCGCAACCAAACAAAGGGTTCCCTTCATGTGGTTGCGGATTTTGTTCGAAAGAGTTACCGTGGCCCTGGAACGCAAAGGGCACTACGAGGAGCACGGATGGGTTTTAGTCAGTAAGAGTCTGACCCTTTACGCTCCACCCAGAGCGTAAAGGGTCATTTGATAATTAAACCCATCCATAAAAAAAAACCCTTCGTATGAGAGTCCGACTCGCATTTGGCTGGTTTTATTTTCAATTGCTGTATTGTTAGCATGTACATATACTTAGACACTAAAATACACTCATAATTGTGGTACTATAGGCAGTGATGTCGATGAGGTTTCCTGGGAGAAAAGTATTTGAGTTTCTAATAATAACTGCGTATTATGTAATGTTTGGTGTACAATATTCTAGAGGTACAATATTCTTGTAATTCTTATTAAGAAAGCTTGTGCAGTTACGCACTAGACTCGCAAATAATCAACTGATATACATAAATCATGCACACTATTATGATGATCAATAAAGTATTATTTATTAGCCCTGAATGATATGATTTTACGAGCCTACTGCAGCTAAAATATTATTTATTGATTCACTTCAAAGGAGTTTTTATGAGCCATATATTTTTCAATAATATGATAGTAACACATTTCACGCTAACTTGCTATAGTTAGCGTGAAATGTGTTACTATCATATTTTGTGTGATATAATAATATTTTTTATTATTCAAAGATAGATTGGAACATAATGGGTATTTATCAAAAGGTAGCAAGCAGAAGGCCCTGGGTTCATTACTTGGCGGTCTAGAATTATCCTGTTTCAAAAATCTCTGCCAACTTACCAGGAATTTTGTATTTGGGACTAGTAAAGCTAAATGATGAGGAGAACAAAGTTTCACTACCTCTTTACTAAGTAAAACTGATGGTAAGCGATGATGTGGTCGAAGAAGGAGCATGCTTGCCTAGAAGTAACCTATTCACTCTTGACTTAAAGACTGGGGTTGCAGCAATCAAAGGGCCAATTCTACGTTCGCATTCGTATTTCAGTTGCAATCTGTCAAAAAATCCTTAATTTCCAAACATTTTTTTAAAAATTAGTAGAACTGCCACTCAGGAAATAGAGACTCTGGCAGGGAATTCCACTCCTCAGCAGTACGCACAATGAATGTGTTCCCAAAGCCTTTCGTCCTATCATCATCATCTTCCTGCTCTTGCACCGTGTTACTTGAGGTCCGGCAACACATTTTCTTCTTCCATTCTCCCCTGTCAACTGTCACGCTATCATTCACTCCCGTTTCTTTTGTTCCATATCATTCCTTACACAATCCATTCATAGTTTGGCTACATAAAAGAATAAACAAACCTTTGCGAATTACGCAAATTATGCAGTAATAATACCAGTTTTTTTTAAAGTAGGTACCTACAGTTTCTGAAAACTATAGTTATCACAAAATTAATTGGACACAAATATCAAACGCACATTGGCTGTTTAAAATTCATTCAATCAGTCAGCTGTTACTGATTGAACTAATTTTCAACAGTCAATTGCAACATTCAACTTTTGATTTACGCGTGGAACATTATTTTCTTTCCACCCGGGGTTTAGCTACATATCATTAAGATGCAGCATTCCAAAAGCTTACAACACAACGCAATTGTAATATCCGCACAAAACGAAAACCGCCATTATCCCGCTTTTATTTTAAAACATTCATTCATAAAACGCATATTTTATGAAAACTTTGTTCTCCCAGAGCATTCAACTCTTACAAATCGTGTATTTTATTATAGCCGACTATTTTGTTTGATATCGTTATTTTTAGTCGTGCGCAAGAGTCGTCGTGCGATCGAGTTACATGGGAGGATTTTGGACTTCGTGTTTAGAAATGTCAATCATTTTGAGAATTGATTCTTTGTGGTGTTAGTGGTCGTATCGTAAATTCTAAATATTTTATATTGGGCACCGGCCTATTCTCAGCAGTGGCTAATAAAGCTGAAGAGTTGTTTGTATGAGCGCTCTAATCTCTAGAACTACCAGTCGGATTTGGATTTTTTTTTTGTTTAGTATTGCCACATTCATGAGGAAGGCTATAGGCTATACGGAAACTGGAAATTCCCACGGGAAAGGACAAAATTGGGAAATACGCTCACAAAGTCGCGGGCAAAAGCTAATATTTTTTATTAGGCAGAGGCCTATGCTCAGGAGTGGGCGAAGTCGGGCTGTGGATGATGATGGTAAATATTCTACATACAGAAGAGTTTCATTATATACCAGGACTACCTAATTGGTTGCTCCAACATGGGTTGCCAAGCTTGCGGATTTTGTTCGAAAGAGTTACCGCGGCGCTGGAAACCAAAGGGCGCTAGGAGGAGCACGGATGGGTTTTAGTCAGTAAGAGTCTGACACCCACCCGCTCCACCCAGAGTAGCAGGAGTCATTTGATGATTTCCCATCCAAAAAAAGCATCAGAACTAGGGAAACTAGGTATGTAGGTATACGCCATAAATATTTTTTCTTTTACCAATGTTACTTCCAAGTTGTCTTACTTACAAGTCCCGTTTTCCCAGACACAACACAACAGCAACAAACACAAATGTTGAAAAAAGAGATCGTTATCATACACAAATAAATGGTGCTGAGTGTGCCCATACCGAAAAGGTTCGTCATTCATTTGCTGGGCGTCCGGTAACCAGCGCCACCACACATTTAACACCCTTATAATTGTAACTTGCAACGCTTATTTCGTAGCATATATCTCCAAAACGTCTATAGATCAACAGTCTGGTGCAATAAAAGCAAGGGGTATCGTTATTAATCATCATACGGTCGGGTGCGCGCACGCTGGTCGCAGATCAACGTCTTTCTAGAACCGACAGTGTTGAATATTGATGTAGAAATGTTAGTATGATGTAGAGTGCCTTTGTTTGGTTCTCATGATGATAATGAAACGAGTGATTCTACCATTCGATAGACGACCGATCGATTGGTGTGGCAACACCCTAAGTATGACATGATGACAGAAAGGTAGAGACCCTTGACACAAATGACAGTATTTCTTCCAGAATGCACACAATTTCCGGTTACTTCCAATAAATCCTAATATTAGAAGAACACAGGATCTGGTAGACCACTGCATTGCACAATGCGTCGTAAACTCCAGGAATTGGCGTAAACATGCTATAATAATAAATGATGGTCAATATTAATAGTGTGTTTAGTTATTGGTGCGTGCTGGGTTACGTTATTTATCGATTTGAGAACTAAAATTGGAATTTTGGAATGGGTTAAAACGGGACCTCAACTGTGGCAGGCAGGATACTTCTCCCCCACCCATGAACTACTTACGACTAAGCGAACATCTTCCCTAAGGGTCCTTTATTGGTCCACTTGGAAGTCCCAGAACCTAAGAAAGCAAGTAGAAAGGTGTAATTTCAACCTCGCTAAGTGGAGCTACCGTGCGTGACACATCAATTGCAGAGTGTGGATGTGGAGCCCTCCTATCTTGCCCTCTGTGCCCCAAAACATGCAGCCTGAGTGACTTAAGTGCTACTACCAACGATGCTGTGGAAGTGGCAACGTTTCGGGCCACCCAAATCTAACCAACTGTCGTGCCAGCGACATGAAGAAGAAAAAGAGCTTACGCAGTGAGTTATTTGCAGAATTGCACTGCAGTACAAAACACAAAACAATTAACAAATTATCGTCACGTATTCCGCTCAATTGGCTGGCATAAGTAATGGCGCATACATTGTCAGTCACAATGGCTGGCGCAGTGCCAGCGGCTGTCAACGCCAATCTTATTGACGGGCCACACCTGGTGAAAAGATATGTATGCTGGAGTGGGTGTGTTATATCAAAGGGTTATGTGTTGAGTTAGGAAATATAGAAGCGACAAGGATATTGTAACCAGGATTTTTGGAAAATGGTTTAAAAGAGCGTCCGTGGAGTTTCTTGTACGTTCTTCTCCATAGAGATCTACGCTTTGGAACGTGCAAATAGCTTCATGTTTTTGACTGACTGACTAATAAATAGTTAATTTGGAATAAAAGCTTTGACTTTGACTTTGAGAAGATGGTAGTTTGGATTTGAATGGTTTTTTGGATGAGATACCATCAAATGACTTCTTCCGCTCTGGGTGGAGCGGAAGGGAGTGTCAGAGTAACATAACATCCTGAAATTGGGTAAAGTAGGTAGGTAAGTGACGCGTTGTCTGAAGCAATTTGACATTTTGAAGCAAGCAACCCACTTGTATTCTGTCATTGTAGCGAACGACGCCCGAGCCGTAGGCATTTATTTTATTAAAAGCTTTTATTTAGATAGATTTCCAATGTTCATTAAATGTGTATTAAATACGTGAAATGTATTATAGAAATGATTTTTTTCACCAAGTAGTTCAGATTTAAGATTTTATTTTCACGATTGCACATATTTCTTAAATAGTGTTTGAAAAGTTGAAACTTTTCATTGGAAAACTTTCAACAATGTTTACGAAGTGATGATTGTGTCGTAATCTTGTTTGTGTTTCCTGAAAGATTTGCTAAATTGGATATTTTTCATTTTATATTCATCTGTCCGTCTGTCCGCGGCTTAGCTCAGAGAAGCTTAGCTCTAGAAAGTTGAAATTTGGTATAGGTTAGGATATTATTTTTTAAGGCCAGGTTATCCGGAAAAACGTTGTTTTGCATTGTGTAAAATTGTGTTTTATTCGTAAAGAACACGGATTTAAATTTTGAAAAAAATATATTACATATTTCACACTTCGATCTAGATATTTCGGCCGTGCTATACACGATTACTTGCACTTTACTGCATCCAATTAAATCGCAAAGACAAGTCAAAATCAAGATGTAATTATCATTTCATTTGAGTTATATAAGGTTTTGAGTAATAAAACTTATACCACAATAAAGGTCGTAAAAAATGTGATAAAAATCGGCCGTCATAATGTGAAATATGAAAATACGTATCCCACTAATTCCAAAATCAAGTGATTTTGTCTTTTCATGCGCGCGCCCCGTGTCATTTAGTCCCGAGCGGAACGTGTTAGAGGTCGGACGTGTGCCAATTTTTGCGATCCCGCCACCCCCGCTAAGTTCTGTTACTGGCTAAGCCTAAATTGATTACCGCTCGAGCACTGCCGGCACACCAGTGTGCCGCGAATTTAATGTTTATGTTTATTTACGTAAGATTTATTTTTTATTTTGGAATTTTCACGTGTCGAGTGGTTAAATAATAATACTTGTATACAATTTAGTGTTCAAACAGTTGTAATATAGTTAGTTTTTATTTGATGTAGCTATAACTTTGTAAAAAAAAATGGGGGAATAAAAGTTGTCATCAACGGCTCTTCGTTGCAGCGGTGACTACTTTTTTTTTTTATAAACTTTGGCTGAATAAACAAAAAGGTATATAGGTATATTTTACATAATTTACTTTACTAACTAGGTAAGTACCAACACGGAACCGATAAATTTACACACCGCGAACATGTAAACAGTTTAATTTAAACCTTATTTCAATACGCATAAAGACGTGCGCTTTAGTGGTTTAGTTTTCGCGCGAAATAGATTTACCAACCGCATCAAGTATGTAAAACAATTGAATTTGAACCTTATTTCAGAGTGCATAAAGCCACCTCGCGCGCACATGATACAATGATTTACTGTTTTCAAATGTCAAATAGGTAGTTCACCCCGCTACGTTAGTCTTGATGGTTTTGGAGAGTTTGTACAAGTCTTATAATATTTGTTATTTATTAGAAATGTCCGTTTTCACTTATCTTACTCCTAAACAAATGCCAAAATAATAGCTCGTATTTCCTACGTGAGAGTTGAATATCGGTGCAATAATGTTTTGGTGTTCATGTAGAGAAGAAGTATAAGTGTAGTTATACGCTAGGTGGGTACCTACTCACAGCCACCACAACACAACAAATAATAATATTTATGGTGTCTGCAACGTTTGTGTAGGTCTCGTCTATGCCAACCAATACGCGCAGCGCACTCGTGAGTCGCGTGCCATAGTGTAAAAGTGTTACAGTATGACCATTTCCTATGAAAATATTATAATAACATACTTTTGGTAACGTTTAGGCTACCGGACCAGCTCATTTATGCGCTGTACACTAGAGTCCATCCTCTTACTAATTACTAACAATGTATCAAGTTATGACAAGACATACAAAAAACTATGTGGTCAGTTTGGATAGTTTTTAATCCAATGCGTAACTTTATCGGTGTTTATTGGCAAGAGGAAAAATGCATAGAAATTATAAATTACATACACTAAACTGTTTTTAATTGACTATTGTATTTTATATTATTAACCGACTTCCAAAAAAGAAGAGGTTCTCGATTCGACTGTTTTTTTGTTGTTGTATGTTTGCTCAGCGATATTTTCGCCAATTGTCAACCGATTTTGATGATTCTATTTTTTTTGGAACTGTATCTTCCCGGACTGATCCCATTTCAATTTGGTGAAGATCTGATGAAGAACTTCGGAGATAGGTAACGGAACTCTTAATTCCCGTAGGAATTCCCGTTCCCGTATAGCCGTACAGCCTTCCCCATGAATGTAACTATCATAAATTCATAATTTCTCGCACCGCGTCGCACGCACGCTCGACGCGTTCTCGTTTGGTGGCCGCGTCTCGTGCACCGCCCGTTCGATTTAATAACATTGTTGAATTATTTTAATTTTACATTATCTCCTAAACGGTGAGTTCAAATAACATGCTGTAAAACACAGACAAAGTTTATCTTCATAAAATTATCTTGATGATGAAGTAACTTTCGCTAGTAAGGATTAATATGCCTGCCTAATATTAATGCTGAAAAACCACCTTTAATTTTTAAATAAATTATTTGACATAAAATGCCTTAGTGTGGCTTATTTATAAGAGATAGATATAGGTGTAACGTCGGACTTTTTTTTAGATCGAATGAAAAACAATATCTTTGTAGTACATGGTACTTACGTATAATTAGCTATTACCACAGCGCACTTAGCGCACTTCCACTTTATAATATTATTTAGTAAAGATTTGAATAAAATAGCAAGTATCTCATTATCATTATTATAACACCATAAAATACATAAAGAAATTAAACACACACCCCCACATAAGTACATACCTACGTAATTATTACAATTCTATCCTATTTATTTAAAACGGTTTGCTATCTATGTTTCTGTGTATGTGCGTCTGTGTGCCTGTGTATCTGTCTTTGGCACTGTAGCTCCGTTATCTTTATTGAACAGGGATATTTTGTAAGTTTTTAAAATTTTACTTGTTAATTACCAACAAATCAAAATCAAAATTTGCGTTACAGGTCAATAGAGCATGCGGAAGGGCGTTACTTGTCTCCAAAATAATACTCATTTATTGGGGTTACCCCAAACGGTATAGTTGGGAACGACACCATTGTTGAAATTAAATGTCCAATAACGGCATTTAGAAAAGGGAAATGCTGCTATTGAAGAAAATAAAATACATATATTTAAATTCGATAGAATAAAACATACCAGAGTTATAAACAAAAAAAGTAATTGGTATTACCAAGTGCAGGGTCAACTTCACGTAACAGAAAGGAACCAATGCATTTTTGGAATATGGTCCGGTGAAAACTAGTAGTAGAAAATATTTCAAGAGATGACGAATTTTGGCGGGTGCACATGGAGAAAAAAATTATAGATTTTTATTTGAAATGTATATTACCAGAGATTTTGGATCCGCGCCAAAATCGCGGTATGCCAATACGAGACATAATATTGAAAGAAAACAAAGAAAATGTTAATGATAAGCCTGTGCAGCCAGGTCCAAGCAAATCCAAGGACCATATTCCGTGTCAATCTACTCAGCTAGGTCCATGCAAACCGAGACAGCTACAGTTCAACGAATTTTAGCCAGTTGCATTGGTAACTATTATTATGTTAACTATTTGATTAAAAAATATAAAAACGTTTTTGTTTTTTTTTAATAGCATTTAGGCAAATTCCAAACCATTTATACTTTTAAGCTTTCTTGAATTATAATATTCAAGAATTGTAACATAATTTTCCTAAAGTAAGTGTGCCTACCTACTACTTGATTTTTACGAAGGTATCGCACCAAAGCCAAATAGCGCGCGACGCGTAGTTTTGTATCGTACTCGTATTCATAATTTTCGTGTCAGTCAATTTTAAATCCACCATATACTCTAAAATTAATAAGTATTCTTACTGATTTTTAATGATTAGTAATTGGATTCAAGTTTGTACAATACGTACTTAATCCATCTATAAACTTAAAAAATACTTAATAGAAAAATAAAACAAAATAAACTCATACTAATCAATTCAAGTTGATCTACTGCATTACTTTATCCTGTGACGGAACTTAGTAGTACCCGAGTCTGTGAACTCATGAGCGAGCGGTGCGCTTGGTGCGCGCGTCTCCCGCGCATCGTAACTTATTACGTATTGCTACTCCTTGCGGGGCCTGAGGTAAGCGTTAGATGCCTACGCGCTCAAGTCAGGCTCGCCTTAATAGGTCTTTACCTATGAAATTGCCGTTTTGTATGAAAAAATTTAAACGAATTTTTTTCATGTATTTTTTATTTGTATTAATCGAAGTAATCACCCATGCAATCAATGCATCTTTGCCAACGCAGTGGCAGTTTATTGCTTCTTAAAGAAATCAGCTGGACGGGAGGCAACAAATTCTTCAAAGGCATTTTGTACTGCCTCTCGGGTATTGAATTTTTTTCCCGCCAAGAAGTTATCCAAATTCTGGAAAAAGTAGTAGTCTGTAGGCGCAAGGTCTGTTGAGTAGGGCGGATGACGGAGAGCTTCCAACCCCAGTTCTTGCAACTTGGAGACCGTCTGCTGTGCAGTATGAGGTCGCGCGTTGTCGTGCAGGAGCAGCGGAGACGAGCGATTGACCAATGCTGGTTGGAGATGTGCCAGCTTCTCCATCATTGCGTTCAGTTCTTTACAGTACACATCTGCAGTAATGCTCACTCCGTTTGGTAAGAAGCTGTGATGAATCACACCGGCGCTAGACCACCAAACAGTGCCCATCACTTTTCTAGGGGTAAGTTTTCGTTTAGGGCATTGTTTAGGTGCTGAACCAGGATCCAACCAACTTGCTGAGCGCTTGCGGTTATCAAACAGAATCCATTTTTCATCGCAGGTAACAATGCGGTTCAAAATTCCTTCATTTGTGTGTCTGTTGAGCAGTGCAAGGCACGTCTCGACGCGTACTTCGCGCTGGCGATCATTGAATTCGTGGGGCACCCATTTGTCAAGCTTTTTTACCTTACCAATTTGACGCAAATGGACCAATATTGTTTTGACGCTGACGTCGAAAGCTGCTGCTAATTCAGCCGTAGATTGTGTATCATCAGCTTCCACAATCGCCTTTAATTCGTCATTGTCGACCAAAGTCTTCGGACGACCGCGAGGTTCATTTTTCAGGTCGAAATTTCCAGAACGGAAGTGAGCAAACCAATAACAGGTGGTGCGTTGGTTTGTAGCTCCGTAAACGTCGTTGATGTTGCGTGCCGCTTGTGCCGCGTTGCTGCCACGAACGGTACTCATATTCCATAATTACTCGAATTTTTAACGTATCCATGATGACGAAAAAGATTGAAATGCGATGAAAATGTAACACTAATCAATAAACAAATAACTACTTTTGGAAAACAAAAACCATGTTTTTAAAATAAAATTAATTTGAAATTAGAATTCTTAGCCGAACAAAAATTATTTTGATTTGAAATGGCCAGTACTGCAGAACGGCAATTTCATAGGTAAAGACCTAATATAAATCACGCCGGCAGCCCTTTTTTATCGTATACCCCATGGTGTGGGATGTCGTTGAATAGGTCATTTAAAAATAATGAGGGTGTGCGGAAACCATTTCTCCATCCAAAGATCCGTTTGCGAAATATTAAGCTCTTAAGTGCTAAGAGTTAAGTGTCTCCCCTCGGACAGCTAAACGGTTGTTTTTGGAACCGTGAAAAAAATCAAGGTAGTAGCATATAAATATGTCACAGCCAGATAGCTTAATCAGCCGTTAAATTGGCTGCCTAGCCTTTTCATTTAAATTTGCCGATTATTCAGCAACCTAAGTGACATCTTTTATTCTATATCGTTTAATGACTTGCCAATGTCACTTATGTCGCTGATTAAACGGCAGCGTTTTTACTTCTAATAAAACGGCGGATTCAGCTAATTGGCTGCGACATAATAATATGTATAACGAATTTAAAAGGAAAACTATCACAGCTAAGTTGGCTTTACAAGTTAACGAGTAATAGTCAACCAAGTTATATAATGTACTTGGAGAAGGACTGTCTACTGTCTACTTATTACGGTTGTTGAGATACAGCCCGCTGACAGACAGACGGACTAACGGACGGCGGAAGCTTAGTAATAGGGACCCTATTACTAAGCTTCCGCCGTCCGTTGGTTACCCTTTGGGTACGGAACCTCGAAAAAGTAAAATAAATGAAAACTAACAGAAGTACAAGGTTACCGACATAGCCCGAAGGATCGCCAAATTAAAGTGGCAGTGGGCAGTTGCTCGCAAAACAGATGGTCGATGGGGTCGAAAAGTTTTGGAGTGGCGACCGCGTACCGGAAGACGCAGCGTTGGAAGGCCTCCCACAAGGTGGACCGATGACCTGGTGAGGGTCGCGGATAGCCGATGGATGCGAGACGCACAGGACCGGTTGTTGCGGCGACACTTGGGGGACGCGTACGTTCAGCAGTGGACGTCTTTCGGCTGATATGATGATGATGATGATGATGATGATGAACAGTAGAAAACATCATCTCCTAATTGTAATTTTATTTATTAGTAGTTTTTGCCCGCGACTTCGTACGAGTGTTTTCCCGCTTTTGTAGGAATTTCGGAAAAAATCTTTCTTAGTGCCTACCTACATTTCTACGACCGACGAGTTTCAGCTCTGCGTTGTCTGTCAGTCACTCAGTCACTCATCGTCATCAGTAACGAAAGAATTTTATATATTAGGATTGCTAAGAGCAGTACCTACTTTAAGCGTGTTTCCATTTATTTACGCCTGTTTTCAGATCTGGAAAAGATCAGGTAAATAAAACATGGCGTCTGTCAATTTTCAGGCCTGAATATTTACTACGCAAAGTGTGAATCTCTGTGCATGTCAACAGTGTGATATAAATATTTAAAGGCACTATATACAGGGTGTTTCAGAAGTACGCGGACATATTTAAGAATGGTTTTCTGTATGTTCTACTAAAAAAAACAAATTCTAAATAAAAAAAATATAGGTAGTAATTTTTCGAAAAACCCGACCTCTAAAAACAACTAAAAAGTACATTAAAAATCACTGTTCAGGCAGTCTGGTGCAGTTAGTGGTATCGAATCTACGATTAAACTCCACTGCACTCCTCCACTCCCACAACCCATGTTAACACCCAGAATGTCTGGCCTCTAACTGCCCATAACGCTGACAAAGATCTACAAATGACTGCCGCGACCAACGGCTTAATGTGCTTTCCGAGGCACGGAGGAATTTCGGTATGATGATATAAGATGGTCACCCATCCACAGACCGACCTTGGCAAGCATTGCTCAACCTTGAAGATCGACCCGTGCGACATTTGGAGATATTGTTTTACAATTCCAGCGGAAAAATAAACTAATTCCAACAGTCTTGTGGAAGTAGTAACCACGTTTGTTTTTAATTCGCAAGCCCGTTTACATTAACATTGAATTAAAACGTCTGCAATAAATCTGGACGCGTTTATTTTAACGGTTTTATAGCCGCCATCTTACTTTCCCTTATTTTTAAACTTCGAACAGTTTTTTTATTTCTGAGCTGTTACTGGCGAACTGTAGTATTTTATACCTAGATTAATTTCGAAAAATTTAAAGCACGTTGATAGGTAAATAATCGATGTTTGAGCTGAAATTCAGTCATGAATAAAGTACCTACCTAATCTGAAGAATTTCAATAAATCAATCCCACCTAATTCTGAATTTAACGAACATTTTAAGAACATAATGTGGCTAATTAGAATTGTTTTCTGTTAGGTATTTCGCACGGATATTGATAGGGCCATCTTTCACAAAATTCATTAGGTTAATGTCGAATCTTGTAAGCTCGTTCATTAGAATGATTAATATCTCCTAATTCCACTACTATGACACTGCAAACATTTGTATTTCCTGATGGTTATAACCTTATTATTGGCGGATTCAGGGGGGAGCTAAGGGGCTCAAGCCAACGCCCCAAAAATACCCAGATTTATTTGGTAGTCTACAACGTAACGAAGTCATTGAGGCTTGTTATGCGTTAGGCAAAATAAAATGTTCTGGGTTTTTTTATTGTTTACTTTAGGGTGGTGGGGCCCACCCTCGGCAAGGTCAAGCAGGGTCAGGCAGGGGTGGAAATCCTGGATCCGCCCTTGCCTAAGGGTATATCTTTCAGTGAATAGGTTACTTCTAGCAAGCGTGCTCCATCATCGACCACACAATAGCTTACCATCAGGTGTGATAGTGGTTAAACGCAAGCCTATCAACATGAAGTGTAAGTTTGTTTGCAACGCTTTCATGCCTAAAACGCTGAACAAATTTTTATGAATTGTACAAAGATAGATGGGGCGCTGGAGAGACTACTTTTTTTGCGAAATAAACTTGAATGTGAGCGAAGCCACGGGCGAAAGCGAGTCATTCAATATTTTTTATCAAATTGTGCCGTTTTTGAGTGACTGACAGACAACGCACAGCCGAAACTACTGGTTGTAGAAAGCTTAGGGAGAGGCATGTTCCTTGGGGAGTGTAGGGGAGCACTAAGAGAGGATTTCCCGAATTCCTACGAGAACGGGAAAAACGGGATATGCGCGGACGAAGTCGCGGACAGAGTAATTAATAAATAACTTGGTTCGCAGAAATGATCATGCGGATCCATGCATTGTAATAGAATATCCATTAAATCCTAAGTGGTTTGAGAGGATATTCAATCAATAATTCAGAATAGCTCCGGTCAATCAATCAATCAATTCAACCTACGCTGCGTTTTTTCATTGGTTTTTGATGCTAATTCTAAATTTGTGGCTGTCTTAGTTTTAGTTTTCATCTAAGTTTTTTTTATAACTCCTGTAATAGTCTCTGCTAACTCCTGTAATGGTCTCTGTATCTGATGACAGTGATCCGGACTAAACTTACTTTTTTAGGGTTCCGTACCGAACGGTTAACTAACGGAACCCTATTACTAAGCCTCCGCTGTCCGTCCGTCCGTCTGTCTGTCAGCGGGCCGTATCTCAAATACCGTAATAGATAGACGTACCTACAAACTTTCAAGTTCTTATTTTTCGATATGAATAAACCGATTTTATTTAAACATTTTCGAAAAAGAGTTCAGAGGGGAAAGATAGTGATTTTTCACTTTCTATAGAAAACTTTAAATCGCTCTCTCTCTCTTTCTCTCTCTCCCTCTGAACTCTTTTTCAAAAATTTTCTCTGCTAACTATTTAGACCTGGATATCCAGCGTACGCATACCAAGTTTAATTAAAATCAGTTCATTCATTTCGAAAAATAAAGACTTGAAAATTGTATGAAAATCCGTATAGCAAAAACGCTCATAAGGACAGGGCAATGTACTGTATTGTGAAATTGTTTGGCACCTACCGTATGTGCAGTTGACATAAACACGGAACACATGCTATAAAAGTTTCACTAAAGTTCACTTGAAGCTCACGCCACATAATGTTTCACAAAGTAGATTATTTAGGACAAGTCAGCGCAATGAAACTGGAATAACGAACTTTACAATAAGAAAAACATCAGACCTTGAAGAAGAGCAACAAGAAATACTGTTAAGAGCCTTTATGCGGTACGGCTTTTCATACAAACTTTCAAATCCTTATTTTTCGAAATCAATGAACCGATTTTAATACAACTTGGTATGCAAACGCTAGATATCCAGGTCTAAATAGTTATCAGAAAACATTTTTGAAAAAGATTTTAGAAGGAGAGAGAGAGCGATTTTAAGTTTTCTATAGAAAGTGAAAAATCACTATATCCTTCCCCCTGAACTCTTTTTCAAAACGTTTTCTGATAACTATTTAGACCTAGATATCTAGCTTATGCATACCAAGTTTTATTAAAATCGGTTCATTGATTTCGAAAAATAAGGATTTGAAAGTTTGTATGAAAAGCCGTAAAGGCTCTTAAGTGTGTTCACCCTTAAAAGTTGAAAACCGAAAAGAGGCAAATGCACAAGGAGGCATTGCATGAAGTAATTAGACGTGAACACATATCCCCAAAACCACATCATTAAAATGTTTCTACCTAAAACTCGATATCATAAAAACACAAGTAAACAACCAACAATATAAAACAACGAGGCAATGCCGCCAGACTTTTGGCTTCACTTCCAGTAAACAGCGATGCGGACAAATTTTTTGACGCCATATTTTAAGTTTTTTTTTTTATTTTATTATGCATAAAAACTTTTTAAGCATTACTAAGTTGAAATACTGTTTATGAGATTCTAAATTCAAATTCTGCATAGAAAATTTTGAATTAAGAATCTGCTTATCAGTATTTTATCCTTATTTTAGCTAATTAATGGTTATAAAGTTTTTATGAATATGGCTAAAAGTGTATCTATACTATTTAGATTAGTATTTAAAATATAAAATGTACATGTTTCTAGTAAAATAAAGATTTTAGTTCCAATATAAAATACACAAAACCTTAATATCCCTGAAACCCTGAAACAAAAGTTGAAGGTCACTAAACAGGAACCTTCCATCAAGTTCACGGATGACGTAGATACTATCGACTAGGTCTTTTCATTGACCTTAAAACACAAGGTTTCCTCAAGGACTGGCCTTGTAACAAGGCCGCGGGAGAAGGCCGTGGCCTCGCTCAAGGTCTGGCCTTCGGGAGCGACCTTGTTGCGAGGACACGAGGCCTCGATTTGAGACCTTGAGGGCAAGGTCGGGGAATGAAGGCAGCCGGCGATATTTTGCTCGGTGAAGTTTGTATGAGGAGGTGGGCGGCCGTAAACGGAGAGATATTAGAGGAATTACTTGGTAAATTGTATTTGTTTATTATCACTAGCTTCTGCTGGTGGTTTCGCTCACGTGTAAGACAAAAATTATTGCAAGGGAAAATACTTGTACCTATTAAGGACATCGTCTATGTGTAAGTTTCAACCTAACCTAGCAGACATACCTAAACTTACATTAGTTATTTATTTAACAGTCAATGTAAGTACACGTGTGTAATAAACTGAATAGACCAAGGGAAAAAAAAATTCTAATAATCATCACGTTAACAATCTTTTCGTGATGATTATTTGTAAAGAAATATTTTCAGCACACGTGGGTTTTATTGGTACCGCCAGTTTTAATATCATAGGTTAATTATCTAAATACATAATTATGCTTTAATTTTCTTAGACTTCATGACAAAAACATTTTGCTAAAACATATGTAAACCTCTTGATTTTTGTCTAAAGAATATACATTAACGCTAAAGCTTTCTGAAAAAATAAGATAGAAATAAATATCTTTTCCTTTTATTTTTTCAGCCAATGACAGGTTCTTGTCATCTGGACGTGTAAATTTGACAGCTAGTGACAAGCGCCGTATTGTTTTATTATTTTTCTATTTTCCCGCGTCGTTTGTTTGAAACAATAGTTGGCTTTTGAAGCTTCTAAGTGTTGACAGCTAACTTTTTGTTTCAATTAGGTACGTTTATGTTCTTGATTTTAACTATTTAATCTTATTATTTACGCAAAAATATTTTTATCAACTCTAATTTCAGGTTACTTTTATCTGAAGAATTAATTGCGTGGTTAAACATACTTTTTATACAAAAGCCATTAAATCGCCATTTTTATTCCTCATTTAAAAGTTATCTAGCGAATAAAAAGCCCTTAGTGATAAAAGAAAAATAACGCTTCGTTGATTCATGTAAAAAGAAGAAATAATTGCATTGTTTCGAATTTTGAAACCAGAACTTTGTGGCTGTTTTTATATTGGTCACAATAAAATATTCAACTGTTACTTCCACTACCACTGGAAAATATACTGACACTATGAAATTCCAAATGATTTCCCTCTCATTTTCAAACAGCCACTTCCCAAAGCTTTCAAAAAACGCGCTTCACAATACCAAAATAGCCAAAAACTCTACTCACCAAAACGGCTTAAGATTCTAGCTCAAAAAACCAGGTCACAAAATAAGCACTAAAAAAACTAACAACACAGCGAACGTGTCCAGCACAGCACAGAAAACATAGCACTATGTCGAAAACGAACGCACAACTAAAAATAAAACGGAGTATGATGAAAATTCGTTAACGCTCAGAATAATAGTGAGTATAGTGAGTACTATGTGCTTGTGGGATATCGATTTTCATAAATAACTGAAATCTTCAATCGTGAATATTGGAAAAGAGAGCATTGGAAACCGACAAGAATTGAGGAATTAAAAGTTTGCAAATTCTAAGTCTAAGCTTCTTTCACAATACCTTATTTACTAAACCAGATACCTGTAGATATTAGAGACTCAATGAACAGTAAAAACATAAAGCGCAAGCTGAAAGAACATTACATCAACCTGATTAAAACTTAACGTTAATAGCGCGTTGATCAAATCTCAGGCCATGGCATGCTAAGACAGACCCCAGTGGTCTAATTGTGCCTTGTTTAAAATAAGGAAAACATTGTATTTATGAATAAATAAATCCTACTAATATTATAAAGGTGAAAGTTTGTATGTTTGTATGTTTGTATGTTTGTGTAACAATCAGGCAAAAACGGCTGAAGGGATTTGGATGAAATTTGGCACACATGTAGTTCATATTCTGGAATAAAAAATAGGCTACTTTTTATCCCGGTAAGTGGCATGGATTAATGGAGACTGAGGAGGAAGTGGAAACTCAGAGCCGCTGCTGCCTTAGTACTTCAGATTTTCAAGTACCAGGAGCCCAGAAACATCAAGTACTAGGAGACCAGAAACATGTCATAGTATTTTTGGGCTGGTATAATTATGTAGGTAGGGAAGGTGTAGGGTAGGTGTAAGGTAGGTGTAGGGAAGGTGTAGGGTAGGTGTAGGGTAGGTGTAAAGTAGATGTAGGGTAGGTGTAAGGTAGGTGTTAAATAGGTGTAAGGTAGGTGTAAGGTAGGTGTAGGGTAGGTGTAAGGTAGGTGTAGGGTAGGTGTAAGGTAGGTGTAGGGTAGGTGTAGGGCGGGTGTTTCCTGAGTAAAAAATTTACAATACAAATCAGGAAACCTTGCTATTTCCGATATTCACGCGGGCGAAGCCGCAGCTGGTAGAAGCTAGTAATAAATAAATAAAGTGAGTGAGATGGACTAAAGATGTTACCAAGACGATTGGAGATGTCTGAGATTAATACTAATTGTAAGAGAGCATGAAAGTGTTGGTCCTAAAATATCGAGCATATCGTCGTTGCTTTAAAATCTCCTTTCTAACTAACATTTTGTCGAAAATGAGTTATCTATTTGAAAAGCAATTTTGATTACCTATACCTACTTAGCAAAAACTCCCATGTGACTGCGAGTTCTTAATAATATCGATAAAATTATTGTTCATCATTAAACACCTGAAGTGTCAACCTACATTTTACAGGAAGCTTTTTTTATTTTTTTTCTCGAAAAGTGACTTTACGACGTGTAACAGAATAAACGCAATAACTCTTAAGGGGTCATTGTGCTCATCATTATGAACAACTTTCACTATGGGACCAACACTGAAATCACGAAAAAAAAATTGACTGCCCCATACATTTTTTTGTGCGCGCAACTATCGACAAAATGCACTGAACAACTGACTTCGCGATCCCAACATAGAAAAATATTTTCGGCACACCCTCAATATTTTTAAACGACATATCCAACGACACCCTACAACATGGGATCTAAGACGATAAAAAGAATCATCACCACTTTACGTGTAGGGTCACTTTGTCAGCATGATTACCCAACCTCGATCAAGCCTTATGGAAAGCGATAGATGAGGTCTATGATGGAGCGAGCGTGCCCAGAAGATGCCTGTTCACTCTTGCTTTGAAGGCAGACGGATGTGTGTACTATACCCATTCCAAATCCCAACTTTCTAGTGCTAATCGTCTCAGGGCCCCGGGGGTCTACTCTCTAAGCCCGACGTCCATAGTTTCTTAGTTCGGGTTCGGGACTAATCGTAAGTCCGTAGGTGATACGGAATAGAAAACGCCCGACACTAACGCCGAAACTACGGACTTCGGGCTTAGAGAGTAGACCCCCTGAGTTAAACCGCGGACAGACGGACATGGCGAAACTATATCTATTTCCGTATTTCCGTAGTCACTATCCTTATTGACTACGGAACCCTAAAAAGAGATAAATGGAATAACGATAACGAAAGTGTCTTTCGTCACTCTAAAGCCGGGTGCGGACCAAAACATAGACTAGGCGAGTTAGTAATTATGGGTACGCTTAACCACTATGCTTTTTTTTTGGGACAGGCCCGCCACACATTCCCAAACCACTGCAACTTCTGAAAGCCAGAATCAACAGTGGCAACCACCACAAAAAATGCCGAGTCAATGAATCGACGAGTCCCGGAAAAACGATTCAACTGTCTTGGATCCCGCAACGAAATTAATCAGAAAATAACAGCGGAGGAGTAGGAAAAAAGTATAATTTCCACTTCCCTCCTTATTAAGCAGGAGACAGAACAGAACTAGGCCAAATAGGCACCAAGGGACATATACAACTGGGTTAAGCCCTGTTACCAAGCACCACGGATTATACATTAAGAGCGTGTACGCCGTTTGTCATTTCATACAAACTTTCAAGTCCTTATTCTTCTAAATGAATGAACCGATTTTAACGAAACTTGGTATGCATACGCTAGATATCCAGGTCTAAATAGTTATCGGAAAACATTTTTGAAAATGAGTTCAGGGGTAAGGATATAGTGATTTTTCACTTTCTATAGAAAACTTAAAATCGCTCTCTCTCCCTATGAAATCTTTTTCAAAAATGTTTTCTGATAACTATTTAGACCTGGATATCTAGCGTATGCATACCATGTTTTGTTAAAATCGGTTCATTAATTTTGAAGAATAAGGATTTGAAAGTTTGTATGAAAAGTCGTACCACGTAAACGCTCTTAACACTAATAATAATGGGACCCACAGTGCTATGATAATGTTTAATACTTAACTCGTTAACTCTTGGTCCCCTCACAAAAGTTACATTTAAAACTAAGCGTGTATAATATTGTACACCCAAACACACACACGTGTATTTGGTATCTCTGAATTTTATGCGAAAGTGTAAATTATAATAACGTATTTATCTGAAGGATAACCTAAACATGCAGTCACATTCATAAACACTTGAGTTTTATCATATAAACATTTATGTTATTATTCATTTTAGCTATAAACATAGCCATTGCATTTCAAACTCTTACGAATATTTGAAATCAATATAGAAGACTTTTCTCATGAATCAGAAACAGTTTTTGTTTCTGTTTATAAAATATAAACACCTTTACATGCCAAATAAGAAAAAAAAACAGTGATTCCTTTAAGTATGACTATTCTGAGAAGAAGCAGATTCGAAAACCAAGCTCAGAGTCACAGTCTCCCACACCAAAACAAAGCAGATTTTCTGAAATGGTACTTTTTTAACCGACTTCAAAAAAAGGATGAGGTTCTCAATTTAGTTGTATTCTTTATGTTTGTTACCTCATAACTCCGTCATAAATATAAGTAAAGCGATTTCAAAAAATATTTTTAAACTTTTCGATTGGTCCCATAGAATTTTCATAAAAATTGGTTTAAATTTAAAAGATTTAAAAACCAAATTACGAGTACTAGCTGATAAAAATATGTCATCCAAGTAAACGAAATTGCGTATTTTGCTTTCCTGTGACTGTCCAGTGGTGTTTACGGATTACAAAAAAATTATAAAGTATTTTATATAAAATAATATAATTTTTTTACAAAAAAATACAACCTCCAAATAAAAATCACTACAAAGTATAAAATAATTTTAATTTCGCAGGTCGGTGATCTTGGTTGTTGTTTTTATTTAGAAGTCGGTTGTATTTTTTTTGGAAAAAAACTTTATGAACTTGTAAAAGTCAAGGATTTTTCAAGCACCTTACGGTGCTGTAGTGACAGAATATGGCAGGTTTATCCTACATAAGGCAGTTTGTGCAAGAAAATACAAATTCGAGTGGGCTTGTCTAGTTAATGCAGGCATTTGTCGTCTTTGGTATTGGTAAATTGCATGTAATACTAGCCCGTGACTTCGTACGCACATATCCTGTTCTTTCCGGTTCCTGTAGGAATTTCAGGAAAACATTTCTTAGTGCTTCCTTACATTCCCCAAGGAACCTACATGCCAAATTTCAGCTTTCTACTACCAGTCGTTTCGGCGGTGCGTTGTCTGTCAGTCAGTCAGTAATTGCACAGTTTAATACATACAACGACACTCCGTCCCGCTCCAACCAGAGCGGAAGAAGTAATTTGATGATTTCCCATCCTAACAAAGAAAAAACTTTTTAACAAAAAAAAAACCGAAGCCTGGAACCTGTCAAATAACGAAGAAGCAACCAAAAACACCGACTACCGAAATTAAAGTTATTATGTAGTGTTTTTTTTTAGAAGTCGATTTTTTTTTGTTAATTTTTTTTTTATTTTTCACTTTTTAGTGGTACTCCCCACACCTAACAACACCACTGAAAAGTCACAGGAAAACAAAAATACGCAATTTCGTATACATGGATGATTTTTCCATATATTTTTACCAGCTATTTGCATTCAAAAACCAAACCACTGAACCGATTTTGATAAAAATTTCATGGAACCATTTGGGAAGTATACCCTTTTCAACAAAAAAAAATTCAAATCGGTGGGCACGCGACGGAGTTATGCGCGAACAAACATAAAAAAACTACAAACCGAATTAAGAACCTCCTCCTTTTTTACAAGTCGGTTAAAAAAAAACGGGAGACCCACACTTTTAAACACACAAACAACAAAAACATAATCTAAATACATACCAGCATTATCTAAAGTATCCAGCAAACAATAAATCAAAAGAAAAATATTCACCCATCCGATAAATTAGCTTGTATTTGAACGTCAAAAGTAATTGTGAATAACGACTATTGTAATCATAAATGAAATATTCTGAAAACTCGCCAATTTGTTATTTAATTGTTTCTCATAAATCACGGAGACATACCATGTAATTTATCATTTAAAAAAATCTTATATGTTGTGAAATGTATATTGTTGTCTTTGAAAATGGAACGAATTCTGTTTGAAAATGTTTTGATTAGAACAATACTGGAGGAAAAAATATTATTGCGAAAATAAAATTGCCATCACTTTTTTTATTTTAAGTGCCAATTTGGATGTTTACAAGTAAAACAAACCGTATTTTGTGGATATTTATTATTGGTTACTTCTAGCTTCAACTTACGGCTTTGAGCCCGTGGCCTGTTCTGGTCCCGGGAACTGTGTCTTGTCCCAGTATAAAAACCGGCCAAGTGGGAGTCGGACTCGCGCAAAACCGGCAAAAAAATCACGTTTGTTGTATGGGAGCCCCCCTAACATATTTATTTTCTTCTGTTTTTAGTATTTGTTGTAATAGTGGCAACAGAAATACGTCATCTCTGAAAATTTCAATTGTCGAGCTATCACGATTCATGAGAGACAGACGGACAGCTGAGTCTAAGGCCCGTATTAATAAACGTTACTCAGCTCGCGAGATCGCACTTGAGATGAATGTTGAGATCCTGATCGTATTAATAAACGTGATTATTGACGTTCTCAAGTTGCGGATTAGGTTTACGGCATCAACCGAGTGATGGACTGATTAATAAACGAAACTCGACCCTTAAGTATACGACGAGCGCGGGTTCTTGAGATACTATATCGTGAGTGCAGACAGTCCGTGACTTGAGGTGTGATTAGCGTGGCGCGAAACATGGAGTTTGAAAATATTTTAAGTAATATTAATTATTACGATGAAATAGACGCCTTTACGTTTTCGATTACCAAAAGATTATAATAATATAAGGGATGCTTCAAATCCTTTTGATTTACATGGATAATTTTTTTAAAATAACGTGCTTGTTTCTGGTCAACAGAGTAAAATAAAGAGTACTAATGTAAAAAATAATAAGTTTTTTTTCTTTTTGGTATGACCACTAGCAAGTTATCACGCAAGGGCTATCAACTGCTTAACCGGACTATAAAAATAATAAGAGTAAAATAATGTAATTATTTACCAAGGTCGATGCGTGCGGACCAGCGGTGTATTCTGCACTTATTATTTTCCAGGTCTCATTTTTATCGATTCATTCATTCATTATTTAGCGACGCACCATCGGAGTCCTTGTTTTCCACTACAGCCTTATATTTTTTTAAATTTCATATTTTTTGATGCTATATTTTCAAAACTTCGGTCAATGTGACGTCATCGTTCACGAGATCAAGCCATCAAGTACAACTACTTGAGATGCTGATCTTGGTTACTGAGATACTGTATTTATGTGTCTATTAATTAGCAATAATCTTGAGATGCTGATGACGTCATAATGGCGTATCAAATGATAACGCACTTGAGTACGTTTTTGAGGGCCGTTTATTAATACGGGCCTAAGTAATAGGGTCCCTTTTTACCGTTTGGGCACTTAAGCCTAAAAAATAGCCTTTTTAACTCAGTTTCTTCCGAGTCAGTTCTCAGCCTCTATCTTTTTTTTTGTAACCAAGTAGTAGATACGTAGATAACTATGTACTTTAGCGATTAACTCCAGCAAAAAAATGTGGCTCTTTATAATATTAGTTCAAAAGAAACCAAAAAGATTTTGTTGAAGGACATTGTTTGACAAGTGACATTGTCTTTATATTATTTTATTTATTTAAATAATATAAATCGCTTTTAATTATCTTTATTTCACCTACCACTGTTCTCTGCATCATCCAAAGATTGTCTGGTAGAGAATGTCTGCGGCAGTCTGCCTGAGTACATTTGTGTGAAAAAGGTAAAAAAAGGTATAAATAAATAATAATATATTTGGAATTAAAATCCATTCCATTCTAATCCCTACTCCCCTACTAATATTATACATGCAAAAGTAACTCTGTCTGTCTGTCTGTCTATTACGCTTTCAAGCCAAAACGGCTGAACGGATCGTCATGAAATTTGTCAGATATATAGCCTGGGATATGGAAAAGGAAATAGGCTACTTTTTTACGCGATAACCGAGCGGAGCCGCGGGCAAAATTTAATATTTCATAAAACATTAATTTACTAACAAGAAGCTTAGTCAGAAAACCAGTACCTAATCATTTGCAACTGAAAATAATAGCAGAAGTAATTTTCAAAATTATAAAGCACATAATCACAAACTACTGCAAACAAGCCACTTAGCAATTTCCAAGGTTTTTTCACAATATTTAAAGTTAGGTTTAATGAGAAGGCACAGTTTCACAATAAATTAGCTAAACCTGATGATTACAGAGGAAAACATTGGCTAGTTTTAAGGGGAAGACCATTTTACTCCTCATTCAATTTACGGTGTTTCAAACTTCACCGCGCCAGCCCGACATGTGAAAATTCCAAATTATAATAATAATAATAATGTGGACTCGGCTGTCATTGTGCCGATGGTCGGTACGGCCAATGGTCTGATGGCCAAAAGCTTCGACGACCATCTGTCGAAGCTGGCGTTGCGCAGTTGGATAAAGGGCCTAATACAGAAGGCAGTACTCCTCGATACGGCTCGTATTGTGAGGAGGTTCCTTTCTCTGAAGCCCTAACCACCGGTAGCTTGGACCTCGCTCCCGACACCGGCGGACTACTATTTTTTATATTTTTAAATGTTTTTTTTATGTATTGTTTTTATAGAAATATTTAAAAATGTAAAATATATGTATAATAATGAATAAAGAGAATAATAATATCTTGGGACAACCAACACACCGCCATCTGATCCCAAACTAGGCAGAACCTGTACTCTGGCAACCAGACAACTGATAAACATACTTATATATTTCTAAATACATACATATCATAGATAAATTACACACCCAGATACAGAACAAATAATCGTACTCATCGCACAAAGACTTGTCCTGTGTGGGAATCGAACCCACGACCTCCGTCCTAGCTAGCAGTCAGGGTCACTAACCACTAGACCAACAGGCCACCAAATTAAATAATATATTTTGCGTAATAATAATAATAAAGATAAAAATCGCGAAAATCAGGCGACACACCGGTGTGCCGGCAGTGCTCGAGCGGTTCAACTACAAACAATCCTTGGGCTTGAATGAGATCAAGAGAGTAATGTTTCACTACAGGGTGTTGTAGAAGTGCGTGGTGTAATGTAGCTGCTGGAGAGTAAAAAAACAATAAAAAGATATTGACCGTTTTAAAAAAACCCGACCGCAGAAAAACAACTACATAAAAAGCTGTTGTAAAAAAAACTACAAAAAGGTTCAAAAAAATCACTTTTCTAGCAGCCTGTTGCAGTCATCATCATCATCTTATCAGCCGAAAGACGTCCACTGCTGGACATAGGCCTCCCCCAAGTGACGCCACAACAACCGGTCCTGTGCGTCTCGCATCCATCGGCTACCAACGATCCTCACCAGGTCATCGGTCCACCTTGTGGGAGGCCTTCCAATGCTGCGTCTTCCGGTACGCGGTCGCCACTACAGATCTTTTTGGCCCCATCGACCATCTGTTCTGCGAGCAATGTGCCCTGCCCACTGCCACTTCAGTTTGGCGATCCTTCGGGCTATGTCGGTTACCTTGGCTCTTTTGATGGAGTCAGTGGCACCGAATCTGTGATTGAACTAAAATCAACCACTAACTACATCAGAGTGCTTGAAAGGTGTTTTTTTGGTATTTTATGCGCTAAATATCCAGGTTTAAATTTTAGAGAATTTTTCGAAACAGAGTACAAGGGAAAGATAATATTTTTTCACTTTCTATAGAAAACTTAAAATCACTGAAAGTTTGTATGAATGATCGCCGTACGGCGTAAACGCTCATAACGCTCTTAGGCAATCTTTAACTTAACATGACATCAAAGACTACAATAGTATACTCATGACATGAACAAGTTATAGGATTACAATGTAGCTATAGTTGATAAAACTGAAGGCCAATTCTACTCTTTTTAACCGACTTCTAAAAAAGGAGGAGGTTCTCAATTCGGATGTTTTTTTTTTTCTTTTTTCTTTTTTTATGCTTGTTCGGGCATAACTCCGTCGCTTGCCAACCGATTTGAAAAATTTTGTTGGATAGGGTATAGGTCCCAAATGGTTCCATTGAAGTTTTATCAAAATCGGTTCAGTAGTTTGTTTTTTTAAATCCAAATAGCTGGAAAAATATGTAGAAAAATCATTCAAGTATACGAAATTGCGTATTTTTGCTTTCCTGTGACTTTCCAGTGGTGTTGTTAGATGTGGGGTACCACTAAAAAGTGAAAAATAAAAAAAAACTTTTTCACAAAAAAAGAAACCGACTTCCAAAAAACACTAAAGTTCAAAATAACTTTAATTTCGGAAGTCGGTGTCAAATAACGAAGAAGCAACCAAAAACACCGACTACCGAAATTAAAGTTATTTTGAACTTTAGTGTTTTTTGGAAGTCGGTTTCTTTTTTTAAGCAAAGTTCGCATTTGCATCTCAGTTCCAAACTGTCAAAAAAACTACAATTTCCATAAATTTTTGACAGATTGCGACTACCATGCGAATTTGAACGTTGCTTAAAAGTTAGTAGAATTGGTTCTCCAATACGTCATGTTTGATATCAGTTACGTACTTGAAACTTATTATAACGTTAAGATTAAACGTAATGTTACCTGTCAATGATGGATTAATGTTGATCAGAGTGATTACCATGTTATTGAACTTATAACGAAAAATTCTAATGTCAAAATAAGCACAATAACAGACTTATTTATAAAAAATATCTAACCATTTGATTAGTTTAAACACTAATAAGATGATTCTAAATTCAAGTAGAAAATTTTAATAACAAATCTGCCAATTAGTATTCAAACCATGTACGTAGTTATTTTTTTATGAATAACCCTAATTAAACTCCACACTTTCTATAAAGAAATATTACAACATTAAGGTAACGTGTCAAATAAGTAATCGATGTTTGGAACCAAATTCATGTAATTTTAAACTGTCCACAACTTTCTACAATGTTCTTCAACAAACTATTTTTAGATACTAAATACAAACTAGTAGAAAATATACAAGCGGAGTAAAAAGGGGAAGGGAAGAACTCACAGGGAATCGAAAAATTCGTCCACATCGCTGTCAACGGGAAAAGTACGTAAATACTAGCCGCATTGCCACGTTGAATGGCAATACTGATTCGTTGGCCAAAAAAAGGCCAGCCCTCTGGTCACTCGAAGAGTCGACTAACTGCTTGCTGATTCCACGAAAAACTCGATGAGCACTCGGACCGGCCCTAGTATTTCAGCCCCAAACGGCTCAAATACGTAATTCGCAATATGGTTGTTGTATCTGCGCCGTTTGAGATTTTCTGTACCCCCTGCAGCCGCCCCAGCACAACCCGCCGTGCTAAGATGGGATGACCCAACTTCCAAGGCATTATGGTCATCCCATCTGGCCTCTTCCCATCGTCTCGCGCTAAGCCATTCGGTTCTAATACAGCTGGCACCCTGGCGGTGACAAGAGCCTGACGGATGATGTCATTAATGCTGGCGTGCCGTGCTATCCGGCCCACGCTTCTCCTGCCGAAAAGGTCATAGTGTCAGAGGCAGTCGACTGCTTCACCACATTGACAGCGATGTGAAGCGCCGCTAGGAGCACCCAAACGCAGACATGTAGCGATCCAGAAGGAAGTGTTACTCAGCATAGTAGGTACTATGCTGAGTAACATCACCTTCCGTATCGCTTCATACACCTGCCTGTAGCCAGAGGCCCGAATCCCATTCAGCCACAGCGGGCATGCTCAGCAATGGTGATTGACGTATTTAAGAGGTTATTCCGTACAACCTGCAGAGCGGCTCATCCCACTGTCTCTGAGAAGATGGGTTCTCGGGCAAGCCATTTTCCAAGCGTTCACTGCTTCGGTCAAACATGGCAGTTAACCAAGTTGACAAGGTTGAAGAGTTAACCGAAACGAATGGGTAGTGTGGCTTGCAGCCACGCTCGGTCATTCAAGGCCACATTTAAGATTGATGTTAGAGTGCATCGAATAATTTAGTCAATTTTGTCCAATAGGTATGATTGATTGACGCGGAAGAGCGGAGGAAATACATACATGAAATTTGCTAAAACAGCAATATCTAATGAGGGTGAAGACCGAATATAAGTAAATTTTAGAAAGTCTTTCCGAAATGTCATTAAAATGATATTTTTTTCCACCAGTCTACCACTTAAGTGAAAACCTATAATTTTAAATTTCTTTTCTTTCTTTTTCTAAGCAAAACAATACTTAGCTCGCAACATTTTTCAATAACTACTCGTAAACACAAAGCACGACATTAAATCGCATTTGACTGCACAGGCTCAAGTTCAGTGTGTCCAACAAAATGGAGTTAGATTTCGATAAGCTCTACAAAATTCCTACCAATGCTTTGATTATAAGTCGAGCCCATCCTTACATACCACGGGACAAGAAATGGGCCCTTCAATTCTTCACTGTCCACGGGCTATTTACTCTCGCTTTCTTCAACATCATTTATAACATTGTCTACTACGATATGAAAACTAATAACTTCTCCCAAATCTGCAAGAATGGGGTCTTATTGGTCGTTTACGTCGTTATTACCTTTCAGTATTGCGTTTTACTATGGTACCAAGACGATCTGGTCGATTTGATTCACAAGATGAAAAGAGATTATGAGCAGTCCAAAGATTTCAATGCAATCGAAAGAGATCTGATTAACAAATATGTGAATTTGGCCATCCGGGTTTGTAAACAATGGCTCGTCGTTGGTTCTTCTGGTATTGGTGTTTTCGTAGTCAAAAACATATATTTAACGTTATATTATTACTGTACAGATGAATACAAATTAATCCCCATACATGAATTGTTTTATCCGAAGATTATAGAAGAGAACAAGGATAATATTTTCGTGTTCATAGCGACTTATGCTTTGATGTTTCTGTATGGTAGCTATGCGTCTTTAATGTATGCTGCTTATGTGCCTTTGGGTCCGATTTTTATGTTGCATGCGTGCGGGCAACTGGAGTTGGTGAAAAACCAGATTGATGATCTGTTTGTCGAGTGTGATGACCAAGTTATCAGGAGGAAGCTTAAGAGTATTATTGTGCATTTGCAGTACATTTACAGGTATATGTTATTATACTCGTAGAATCTGAGGAGCTCGTTGCTAAAGAATAACAGCCCCACGGGTCGATCTTTAAGGTTAAGCAACGCTTACCAAGGTTGGTCTGTGGATGATGTGGATAAATTTTAAAACTCGTAAAGATAAAGTTGAACTGTCGGTTGAACATAACATTGAACTGTCCTGTGTTGAGCTAGATAAGCATGTCATAGTGTGCGTTTACAGACCCCTCAATTATCAAAACTATGCTATTTTTGAGTCTGTGATGGAATATGTTTTGGCAAAACTTGCTACTGGTAATACATTTTTGATTATTTGTGGTGATTATATTATTAATATTTTAGAAAACATATCTTTAAAACATTTAATTTATCAAATGTGTTCATAGAACCAACTCGCAATAATACAACAACATGTATTGATAATGTTTTTGTTGCTGCAACTACTTAGAAAAAGCCATTGTGAATTATCTTCCTTCCACAGTGGGCTAACGGTAATTTTTGAGTCCAACATGCCAATACCGCAAGTAAAAATACAATCCAGAGCAATAACAGCTGGTAAATTAAATAAATTTAATAGCTCTAAGCAGCAAGTTAAGTGATCGAAATCTCACAATAAACAATGGGAATATTTTATATAAATACTTCTTTTCTGTAGTCCAAACCGAGTTTAACAAAACGTTTAAAAAGAAAACTAAAACTAAATGACCTAAGTTTATATTTAGTCACTGGGTTAAAGGACTCAGAATAAGTAGGGAAAGACTTTACGAGTTGTAACACTGAACTTTTAATAAGTATGTGGCTACCTACTCAAAAATGTATAAAATAAGGTAGCTAAGGCTTTACACATAAGCAATAAGAGGCCCTAGACAATGTACCATTCAATTAGCGAATGCGACTGTCGAAATGCCAAAATGTAGGAATTTGATCACGTGACATTTCGATGACATCTGACAATGCCATACATTTTTGACGTATTGACAATCGCCTTCGCCACGCTTCCGCTGTCAGAATGTCACTTGTCTCGAGCCCAAGGTTAAATCAGCAGAAAATAAAACAGCGGTTTGGAAAATTAAAATTAATGAAAAAAACAGGATAATACTGATAATACTGATATAATCAGTATTATCAGTATTATCCTGTTTTTTTCATGAAATGATGAATAAATATATAAATAAATATATATACATTGCAGACTTCTTATGGTCTTATTAGCGATAACCAAGAAGTTGCCCAAGAATTTGTAATTATCTTTACCAGTATCCCAATTAGAACTACTGAAGCCTTAAATTCCTCTCCTTCGCTGGCTTTTGATTTATTATAGGCAAACTTTTTAGCCTGGCCGACTGAATTTAATTTTATGCATATAAACCCCATAACTTTAATAAAAGCTTTCAAAGAAATCAAGATAAAATTGACCGAGGATCTAAGGAGGTTGTGTATTAAAGTTTATACTTCAATAATGAGACCATGGCGCCGTACTTAGCTTTAATATTTAATTTGTGTGTGATCAAGGAGTCTTTCCGGACCTAATGAAATTCAGTAAAGTGATACCACTTTTCAAATCCGAGGACAGTACAGACACAAATAATTATAGACCAGTATCCGTGTTGGCAGTATTCAGCAAGGTATTTAAAAAGGTGATGCTTTATCAGATGCTTCATCATTTTAACACGAATAACATCTTGCACGATAAACAGTACGGTTACACTAAAGGACGCTGTACAACTGACGCTGGTGTAACTTTACTAAAACATATCTTCAATGCGTGGGATGAGGCTCAGGATGCCATAGGTATCTTCTGCAACCTTTCTAAAACGTTTGATTGCGTTTATCAAGAAACATTACTGCTGAAGCTCGAGCATTACGGACAAGGCAAAATAGCCTTAAACTTAGTCAAATATTATTTGAATGATAGACAGCAATTAGGTCAAATAAACGGTGTCAATTCGTCGGGATTAAACGTGAAAAAGAGCGCCCCCAAGGGCTCGATTCTGGGTCCTTTCTTATTTTTAGTTTATATAAATGGTTAACCCCATTTATTGCAAAACAAACTAAACATGGTCTTGTTTGCACGTTCCAAAGCGTAGATCTCTATGGAGAAGAATGTGCAAGAAACTCCACGGACACTCTTTTAAAAATAATATATTGTTGAAAATTATGGTTACATCATTCATGTCGAAATTATACATTGTGAGAACGATGTAGGAACGTGCAGGATAAAAGCGTTCGAAGTAAAAAAGAAACAATTCAAAGAAATATTTAAAATAACCAATGGCAGCTGAGAGATGACCAATCTCAACTGACGGCGCCCGTTCACGAACATAACGCATACACTAGCAATCCGCGTTAACGATGTCAATATGGATTTATGAAGAAGAAAAAGAATAACAATAATAATTTATTGTTTAAGAATAATGATTTGTTGCTTTGAAAATGTTAAAGCTGGTACCTAGTCAAAATATAGGACGATGCAAAGGTTTTTAGGATTTTGCGTAAAGATCTAGTGACTGTACGCCTAGGTACAGTAATTATATTAATTTCTGATAATAACCCAGGTACATCCGTCACATTATGGATGATTTTGTAAAACAATAGCTGGTCAGAAGTATACAAATAAGTACATAATGCTTGTACATAATGTTTGTCCTGTTCTTGTAATGAGGTGTACAATAAAGTATAAAATAAATAAATAAATAATGAGTCGAAGGACCACAAATAAATAAAAAAATATGTCAGTTATAAAAAAAAATCGTTTCATGGTTTTTGTATCAGCACGATTATTAAAATAATAATTGATATTGTGGTTTTTTTTTCAGTTTCGTTGATAGCATAAACCGAATATTCAAGATCGCTTATGAGTTAACATTGAAATCTACTACACTCATGCTGCCTGTAGCTTGCTATGAAGTTCTAGAGGTAAAACGAGTCATCCACCTTAATTCCACCTAACACATAACACATACTATAGATAAATGCGGAACAGAGAGTAAAGTCCCACAAACCTCCATTGAAAAGGGAGGATCCTCCGACCGGACGGTTGTTGTGTCCGGTGGGAAACTTCCCCATAGTTGATATTCGGGCTGTGATACATGTTCGAACCGCACGGAAAACTCCTATATCCTGATGCAGGATTTTGTTTAGTTAGTTCGCAACTGGCGGGATAGATGGCGTCGCGGTTCTTTTTGTTGCGATGTAGATTTTGCTACGTTGGTTGTTTTGTACCAGGGTTGATGCTGCTACAGCTACCGTAACCCTCGGAACCCTATTACTATTCACCCACTATCCGTCCGTCCGTCTGTCAGCGGAGTGTACCACAGAAACTGTAATAGTAACATAGTACGATGAACATTGAGATTGAAAGGGCATACAAGAAAAGTTATTTTTTCAGTTTATGCTTCCGCGGTTTATTCTTCGCGTGCGCATGCAACTCATTTTAGTTAGTTAGGCTTCCCTAACTTACCTACACTAATTGTTAATGTAATAACCTCTATTAAACCTACCGTACCTGCTCTGTCTCCTGAATTTCAAGCTTTTCGCTCTAAATGAAGTAACCATTTCAGGCATTCAGCCACGGTGAAGAGGCCTTGGAGTTCCTCACGTTCATAGTGGGAAGCGTCCTGATCAGCAGCTCCCCGTGCTACTACAGTGATCTACTTATGGAGAAGGTCAGTAATTACTGGAAAAAGTCCTCGTGCATCGAGTAGTTTATCCTGAGAGCCCTTCGATGGTGTAAGATTTTTGCAGAAATAGTGAACGATAAAAGCTTCAGTGTTTATTATTTATGAGGGCAGTGGTGTAGCTAGCATGGGTGTCATGTCACCCGATGCGGATAATGCGGTTTTATATTCTTTTGACACTTAAGTATAAGTAACTTTTTTTACTGATCGATGTGGCCGGATTGTTGGAGCATCACAGAATGCTATTATGTAAACTATAATTATAAATATTTAATTTATTTATAATAAAGGGTGACCAGCGGGAAGTTTTCAAATTGAAATTGTCATTGCTCGTAAACTAGCAAGGTGAAGTAAATGAGAGCGGTACCGTTCTATGCGCGGGTTTTTGCGGATTTGCTAGTCGCGATGAGTTACTGGTTAGGAGGGCAACGCGCATTCTCAGATGTCGGCGATTTATTGGTACGAACGGTTGCACTTTTTGTACGAACTTCAATATTCCTCGATTAGGTGTTGGGCCGAGTATGCACCGAGTATGTGGTTCAAAAGTTCAGACAAGACGGGACAGTGGTTAACCAGACTCCACCGAGACCAAACAAGGTAAATGTATAATGCTGGGTATGAGGTCTTAACTTCGACAACCGGGCCGCGTCAGTGTGTTATCGAGTTTTTCCATGTAGCACTTTTCAATAGCACCCAGCAATTAACAATTGGCTCATCCCCTTTTACATGGTCACCGCTTGTGTTATGCTTATTGTTTTGTTCCCAGGGTGAGACCGTCCGCCTATCCATGTACACCTGCGGCTGGGAGATGCACTACGACCGGCGCACGCGCACCACTCTGCAACTGATGCTGCAGAACGCGCTCAAACCCATCGCTATACAGACCATCTTCAGGGTTCTATGTTTAGATACTCTCACTGATGTATGTTGATAACTTAAGTTTTATTCAATTTTAAAGCTCTGACTGAAAAAGAACACTACTAAGTACAAAATAACTTTAATGTAAAGTCGGTGTTTTTGATTGCTTCTTCGTTATTTGACACCGACTTCCGAAATTAAAGTTATTTTGTACTTTGTAGTGTTTTTTATTTTTCACTTTTTAGTAGGTACCCCACACCTAACACAACACCATTGGAAAAGTCACAGGAAATCAAAAATACGCAATTTCGTATACATGGATGATTTTTCCACATATTTTTTCCAGCTATTTGGATTTAAAAACCAAACTACTGAACCGATTTTGATAAAATTTTAATGGGACCAATCGAAAAGTATATCCTTTCACATAAAACAAAAAAAAATCAAATCGGTTCATAAATGAGAGAAGAAACCTGACCAAAACTGTTTTTTAGTGCCTCCAATGACGCTATAATAAGGCCTTGTCAAGCGGCTTTCAGACCACGCTATACTATATAGCATAGCGTTCACATTACGCGATATGATTATATCGCGTAATGTGAACGCTATGCTATAGCAAGCAAAATTATCTGCTCTTATCCACAGGATCACGACCAGACGTCTCGTTTCGTCCATATAATTATAAATTATTTGCGGGCAGGGAGAGGATGCAGCGCGCATAGCATCATATCGCAGCGCATCGCTCAATTTTATGGCTTTAATATATGGTTAAAAAAAATTTGAACTTCCCATACAAAATTGTCATCAACTGACCACAATTTGTATGGGAGACTCAATATTTTTTTTAGGAATTGACTATGGCTTTCTTGGGGAAAGTTGTTCATTTACATGGGCAGAAGTGGTTCTCAAAGTTTGCGCACTGGAAAAAAAGTTATCCAGTATAGTACAGTACAGTGTGGACGTGTCCATAACAATGTATGGTGCGCGATATTGTTGTGCTATGAGCTATATACTATATGCTATTATATTATAGCGTAGTCTGAAAGCCGCTTTATGCGGTATTCGCTACCCAGAGGGTAGTGGGAGCAGAAAATACCGACTATCAGGGTGGTATGGCAGGCCATTTCCCTCTTGCTTCCAAAATCACCAGCATCTTGCTAGGCCTGCTTCCTATATACTTATAAGGGTCGGGCTATCCTGTCTATTCTCCAATTGTGCTCGATCGATTACTATACACGTGCGACTGCGAGGTGCACTACGACCGGCGCACGAGCACCACTGTGCAACTGATGCTGCAGAACGCGTCCGACCCATTGCTATAACGAACATTTTCAGCGCGCTGTGTCTTGACGCTCTCACTGATGTATGTTGATACCATTAGTATTAATTTAATCTTTAAAAGCTCCGTCTATAATGGAGCCTACTTCCGACTTTAGTATTACTATCATTACATTATTGTCTGTCTATCTGTACGTGATAAACTCAAAAACTTTTGTACGCATGTTCATACAGTTTCACCAATGGGCAGAGTGATTCATGGGGAAGATTTAGGTGTATAATTGATTAAGATCGTTAGAAAATAATGCCGCTAGAGTCTTAAATTGTGCTTTAAAGTTCTGGGATGGATAATATAACTCGTGCTCAAAGGTTATCCATCTAAAAATAAAAATGAATCGCTAAATGTGTTTTTGCTAAGCGCAAAACTCGAGAACAGCTGGACCAATTTAGCTTTTTTGATTTTTAATAATCCTTGAAGTTCGAGGAAGTTTGTTATGAAGACAAAATTTGACAAGTTGCATAAAAAAATTGCTTTGTTTAACTTAAAAACCAACGGGATACAACTCGGATGTATTAAACCTTTATTTAACCTTTTTATTTCAATCCTGAACTCCACGCAGACGAAGTCCCGGATAGAAGCTTTTGTCATAACCATGAAGAAATTCATTCATATTAATAAATAATTGTAACTTTCTTTTCCAGCTGTTCCAGCAATCATACGCCATTTTTAATCTCATGAATGCCATGTGGGAGTAGATTGGAATCGGCGGCTCAGCGTGTCTTGAAGAAAACAAAGTTTTGATAAAATCTAAATGAGTTTATCCACTATACTCCAGCTACGTCGCAGTTGTACTCTTCAATTTGGCAACGTTATTAACTAACGTTGCTAAATTGAAGAGTACAACTGTAACGTATCATGACAACTGAATAGACTGGTATTACGTTTAGTCGGTTAACTAAGTCACGTGGTTTTCTTTGTTTACCTTTAACTACCTACTCGGATGGAGTATAGTTGCCAGTGGTGGAGTTCGGTCGTTATGTATACTAACTTACATTTAGAAAAATGCTTTTGCACTTCATATAAACTTTGTTAAAGTCACCTGAAATCACTTCTCAGTGCACTTGCTTACTAAAAAGGGATCAATTTTTTGTCATCACGTATTTTATTTATATAAATAATTCACACGGAAATCAAAACAAAACAACAATAATGTACTTACTTCTTAATTCAAATTATTATACACGATCAATCTAATAATTGATGGACATTGATTAGCATTCGTTAGTATTCGGAAATGCGATGATTGCCGAACGACATTAGGAAAATAGTTGTACTGTACCTATTTATTAAATTAATATTTATGAAGTCTACTGCACGCTATACAAAGCTCTTTTAATAATTATAAATTAAACATGTTAGATAGAAGTTTTTTATTTTAACAAGTGAAGAAACCTGAGGGTCAAAAAAAGAGAAGAATGAATAGGTTACATCTAGGCAAGCGTGCTCCATCGTCGACCACATCATCGCTTACCATCAGGTCATCAGGTGAGATTGTGATGAAACGCGTGCCTAACAACAGAGGACCAGGGCCCCAAGTCTGCTATTTTTATAAATTCGTCATTCCAACACGATCCCATTGTCATTTTGCTACAACTTCGTAATCTGCTAAATTCATAATGGTCGATCATTGGTCGGTCAATAGTCTCGTAATAAAATCGTGGTTCTAAATATTCAATATCTTTGAAAAGCAATGACAGCACAATAACGTTCTAATGGTAGGTCACTAATCGAAGGAATTGTGAAAATTTTAGCAGATTCCCGCATACGTCTGTCTTTCATTTGTCATTATGTACGAGATTAACATTCTATGGCATTTCTTTCAATGGAGTGTCAGTCGTTGACCATTGGAAAGTCATTTTATTTTATTTTATTTTATTTTATTTTATAGGGAAAACAAACAGTAGTATACTAAAACTATACAAAGTGTCTTAAACATATGACTTAACAAATATACTACCCACTACATTTTCCACAGATTACTACTTAAACTAAGACAAACTGATTAGCAAACGTTAATAACTGTAGCCAGGGTATGTACATAGAAACATTAGAAGCTACTGTTGATCCTTCAAAATTTTGATTATGTCAGTTCTAAATGTATATCTGCTTACAAATAAGATATCAATTGCACAAAATAGCTTATTGTATGTGTCGACTAAACGGCGTAGCGGTGAGCGCACACCAGCATTAGATTTGCAAGATCTAGTAGCGAAAAGTTGCCTGGTGCGCACCTCCCGTCCCTGCACTGTTCGAGGAACCAGGTAACACAAACTGTTCACCAAGTCGGGGCAATCAAATTTGTTTCGGCATACACTGTATAGAGTCATTGTTTCAAGGAGCGTGCGCCTTGACTGTAATGTAAGGAGACCATATTTTTTTAGAATAGACTGATAAGACGCTTTTTTCCGAAAACATCTATACTCCATGGTTCGAAGGTATTTACGTTGAACTGTTTCTATATATTCACAATACTTTGCATAATGAGGATTCCAGATGGGTACTGCATATTCTAATTGTGGTCTGACTATGGACTTGTACAAATGCAAGAAAGTGGAGGGTCGATGGAACTCTCTAGATGCTCTCATCACAAAGCCATACATCTGGTATGCCTTATTAACTATACGGTCAACATGACTATCTAAATGAAGTTTCGAGTCCAACTGCACACCAAGATCACGAAGACAAGTAATTTTGTTAAGAATACTATTAGCAAGTCGATAATTAAAATTAATAACATTTTTCTTTTTAGTAAATGTTATACTATGACATTTGGACAGGCTAAGGTACAGTTTGTTTGAAGAACAATAGTCAGAGAAACGATCAAGATCTTGTTGAAAATCAAAACAATCTTGTTCATTTGCAATTTTTTTATAAACTTTTAAATCGTCCGCGTATAATAGAAATTTTGAATTTTGGAAACAATCTTTAATATCATTAATAAATAAAATAAATAATAGAGGTCCTAAAATTGAACCTTGTGGGACTCCGGATGTGACTTGGATACAACTGGACTCGAAGCCATTGATCACAACCTTCTGGGTCCTATTAGTTATATAAGAAACAAACCAACGCAGGAGGTCCCCTCTGATACCATTGAATGCGATTTTATTGAGTAGCAGTCTATGATCAACTTTGTCAAACGCCTTCTGAAAATCAGTGTATACTGCGTCCGTTTGCTGCCTATTGTCCATATTTTCAAAAAGTTGTGTTGTAAATATTAAGAGATTGCTCATGCACGATCTATCCTTGACAAAACCATGCTGCTCCTTTATTAGAACACGACGAACAATTGGGTAAATCTCAACATGAACAAGCCTTTCAAATAGCTTAGAGAATGTTGATAATATTGAGATTGGACGATACGTCTCCACGTCATTTTTGGAACCACTTTTGTGTACTGGCACAATATTTGCGCGTTTCCACACGTCAGGAAAGACTCCATGTGATAAACATTTGTTAAATATTATGAACAAGGGATAACATAATGTATTATGGGTATTTTTTAAAAAGATCGCTGGTATACCGTCCGGGCCAGGCCCTTTGGTAGAATCCAGCATTTTTAATTCTTTACGAATACTTTCCAAGGGAAAGTGCAACTTGAATAAATTAATATCACAAGCATCACTAGTAGACGGTGGTTCCCATGAATCAAGATCAAATGTGGAGGGTTCATATACCGATTGGAAGAAACTAGAGAATAAATTACATGTTGTGGTAGGATCACTGGATACATTTTCTTTGTAATGTATTGTGTCAGGAATTTTATTTGTAGTATTACGGTTGGAGACGTATGTCCAGAAGGCCTTGACATTGGTGGTAATATTATCTTCGACTGATACCATGTATATTTTATAACATTTATGAACCTCTCTTTTGAAACTTGCTCTATGAAGGGAAAATTTTTCATAATCACATATATTCCCGCGTTTCTTCCACTTTATCCATGCATGCGTTTTATTTTTATATAAACGGATAAGTGATTTTGTAAACCAGATTGGAAAGTTAATATTCCTCTGTTTACATGTGGGTGTATGCGATCCAATAATATCGTAAAGCTTCACGTAGAACGAGGAGACTGCTTCCTCAGGCGTTAAACTATCCAATAAACCATTCCAATCAACACTATCAATATCATTATTAATCCCGCAATAGTTAGCTTTATAATAATTAAGTTTATTTGAAACTTTACTTTTCAAATTACGCGTTGTACGTGCAAATGGTATACAAGTATAAAAGGCAGGATGATAATTATCAATGGGCAACAGGGGATCATCAGAGGCAAACGCTACAGAATGACTATTACTGAAAAACAAATCTAAGATACGATCGTTACAATTGGTCAAATGATTATACTGTCTCATATTTAGTTGGGAGCAAAAGTTTAATAGTTGACGACTTACATTGGAAGTATTATTAGTATCGCAGTCCATGAATGATGATTTCTTGACCCAGCTTAGTTGTGGCATGTTGAAATCACCCATTAAAATAGCTTTGTCTACACAAGCGTCATCAATCAACACCAACAGAGAATTGAGAAAAGTAATGTATATTTCGTCCGTAGTGTTCGGTGGTATGTATGTAGCGCATATTAAATTATAGGTATCATTACAAGCAGGAATTTTAATTATTACATGCTCAGGTAAAACTAAGGGAGGTGATAATGACAGAAAGGAAGGCTTCAATTCTCGAGAGACTGCTATAAGAACACCACCACCATCTTTTTTGTTTGTGATCATACGGTTACGATCGCACCTAAACACAATATAACGTTGGTCAATGAATTCGCTATCTGAAATGGTCGGTGTTAGCCAAGTCTCGGTGAAAACAATGATATCATATGCATGCGCTAATATATTTAAATACAAAGTGTTAAGTTTTGTCCTGATCCCTCGACAGTTCTGGTAATAAATGGACACATGAGTATTAGCCATTGATTAAACTGGTCAATTCAATAGTATTTGAAAAAAGTAATGTTAATAAACAGCGACATGTTACAAGACATGCAATCGACAGTATGACAATTACATTGGCTTGAGTAGAAGCAAAACAAGCGCAGAGATAATCATAGCAATAAAGCAACAATTCGCGGATCAAAAGCACACTCATTACGGATACAGTAATAATAAAAAAAAAAAAACATTTACTTAAAAACGTACTATAGCAAAAAACAGGCAGATAAGCAAAAGGTAAACACAGTGTTAAGAAATCATTATTTAGACTTAATATTAAAATGGAAAATCTTTTGCTAATAACAATACATAGGGAGAGATTATTTAGCAGCATTATTTGGTTTGATTTTATTTGATATGTCGGCTTCCGTACGAATGGATAACGTGGCCGAGTCGTCCGCTTCTTTGACCAAGATGGTCGCGTTTCTAATCCACACGTATTTGAATTTCCTGGTTTTGGCTGCCTCACGACATTTGCGAAACAAATCCTTATTTCGAAGAGTTAGATGCTCATTGACGTAGACACGGCAGGGGGTCCCAGCGAGGCCAATGCGGTCAGATGTAAGTTGTCCCTTGGATAGTCGATACGCACTTAGCATATTATCTCGAAGCAAGCGGGAAGCAAACTTGACGATGATATTCTTAGGGCGACTATTTTGTGTATGAGCATGAGGAACACGATGAATTGCAACAATATCGTTTTTAGCTAGAGGCATTTTAATTGCTGACGCAATTGACTCCAACACTGAGACAAGGTTTTCACCTCGTTTTTCCGGTATATTCCCCAGCTCAATGTTACAGTGTCTTGCCTGCTGCTCCAGCAGATCTATTTTACTCTCCAAAAGAGCTACTGATGTCGCCGCAGAGTTCCTGGTACTGGTCTCAAGATCAGTAATACGCTTCGTACTGTCGACGTAGTTTGCTGAATTAAAATTTACAGTAGTCTTAAGCTCAACCACAAGCTCAGACAGATCATCATATTTTGCAGTCAGACTCGATAGTTCCGCTTTGGCCTGACAGTATTCCGTACGCAGCTCTTCCACTTCAGATTTCAATTGGGTAGTGGATGTAGATAGGGCATTTAACTCATCTCTAAGGTTACTAATACTTGTATTTATGCCCGAAAGCTGGCTATTTATGTCAGTACGCAGGTCACTTATAGATTTTTTAAATACAGCAGATAACTCGGCAATGGCCTCTGTTAGCTCGCTATCATGTTTCCGTTTTCTTTGGGTGACATTATCGCTCAGATCCGGACTCGACATGCATTTGGTCGGTGAATGAAACATGGTAGTGTACGAACCCGAACCAGAAATTCGCAGCACGTGCTCGGCACACCCACCTGACACGGCAGTCGAAGAGACAGTGAATTGGGTTGTGTTGCCAACAGTTGCGGCGCAGCGGATGCGAGACCAGCAGCAGGATCGTAGGCGCGCAGCTCGTAGCACTGGTAAACTCGTATCACTGGTAATCGTCGCCGTACGCAGCACAGGCTATGCTGCTGCACTGCACTGCTGGATGTGGCTGCACTGTACTACTGGATGTGGCTGCACTGCACCACCCGATGATGCTGCACTGCACCCGCTGCACGACTGGATACCGCTCACACCACACCGCCCGGCCGCCGCTGCACTGCACCGCCAAAGGCACCGCGAGCGAGCCACGCACGCCACTGTAGCACTTCTGACTTGCGTTTAGCGGTGACAATCCGCTGCACTCGTGGTTCAGTCACTGTGATTAGCACTTTTTGCTAGGTTAATTTCTTAGTTGTTTTTTTGTTTGATAGAAACCACTTTATCGCAAGACAACAACAGTATACGACAGCACTAAGTTTATCCCGACCCTTTTCGGATTTCCGCGACCGCAACACAGGCAAAGTGAATAAACAAACGAAACAAAAACGGACAAGACAGTGTTTGCTAGACGTCACACCAATTATATGTAGTAGTAGTCACTGTAGTCTGCAGTCATAATAGTAGTAGTCGTAGTAGTAGATTACCAAACTTGTCAAAACCAACAATTATGAATTCAATGATAGACCATTCCGACACTATTGTAATAGCAGACTTGAGGCCCAGTTCTACTGATTTTAAACAACATTCACATTCGCATGACAATCGCAAACTGTCAAAAAATCCTTAATTTTCATACATTTTTGACAGTTCGATTGAGATGCGAATGCAAAAAAGAAAATTGAAGAAAATTAGTAGAATTGGCACATCATCTGCCTAGCCTTTTTTCCAACCATATTTAGGTCGGCTACCAGTCAAACCGGATTCAGTTGAATACCAGTATTTTAAGTGGAGCGGCTGCCTACCAGACCTCCACAACCCATTCACTGGGTAACACGGTACTTCTTGGCAAGACTGGTGTCAGTAGAGTTGGCAAACAGTTATAAAAAAAATAATAATAATAAAGCGAGAATTTAACTGTGTTTGGCCGAACCCAAGAACAATACAAAACTCCAGTAATCGAAACCCCAAATACCGATGAAAATACTGCCGTTATTACATCGATTTCGAAGAAATTGGTATTGCATACCGTAGTCGTCATGTCAGTATTTTATTTCTCAACGAAAACTATAAAAACAACAGTTTTAGCAAATCCTCGAGGAATGCAAAGCGCGCGATACATTCTTCAGATTACAACAACACACCTAAAAATAGTTTTGTAGAAATTAAATTACGTAATATCTAGCGAATAAATTCCATTAAAAATTCATCGCTGATGAAGTTATTTTAACAATGATTTCATAAATTGTTTGCTGATGATAAGTATTTTATTAACAAAATATGTTTCGTACATAAATTAGACTTACAAAATATAATTTGTGCACGAAAAATTGAATGACATTGTAGAATTTAGAAACTACAGTGTACGCACGTATGTTATAAATGGTGATATTAAGAGGACATTTTCTAATTTACAGCTCATGACATTCCTCGTAAAACAGATTAAGCCATTTGATAATCCAAATAGTGCATAAAATGTTAACATAAATCATTAAGATGTGGTGTAGTTTAGAATTAAATTTATTTTGTGGGAGTCTGCAGGAAGATCCTTGGTCTAGTTGTATGATAAAATAATCAAAATGAAGATGACAGGAACGTCCTGAATGTGTATAATATGACAGAAAATATAACATTCATGAAATAAGGTATAAACATTTCTTAGTTAATCATTCGTTTGGCAATAGTTAGTTTAATAGATAAAATATCGAATGTTCAACTTCAGTGTAATTCTGGAAACATGTCGAAATGAACGCATGGGTGAAGAGATCACGAAGTGAGCAGCCGGTCGATTCTGTCGACATCTCACGGTGTTCACCTAGGCGGAGTGAATGACAATAGAGCTGTCAGTCCATCTTATTTGTATGGTTTGACAACTCACCTGTCGCGCGCAGCGCCCGGGTGTTCACTTCGACATGTTTACAGAATCGTACTGCTGTTAATCTATGTAATCAACATGAAATGACAGCTTACTTCGTGATCACTTCACCCAAGCGTTTACTTCGACATGTTTATAGAATCGACCGGCTATTCAGTAGCGAAAATCAAATGCTTCAGTCCAAGAAGCCAGTACAATCAGCATGGGCGTATATAAGGACACGTTTAGGGGATCCGGACATCTCCTTAGCATACGATGAAAATAAATATCGCCAATAAATATTGGACGGATGGGGCGGATAAACCTTGCCCCAAAATAAATAATTAAGTACTAGCACTTGAATGAGATTGTCAGAATTCTGGTCCGGGCGAAAACTAGTAAGTAATCTTTTCACATTACATTTTGAACCATAGCTAAAGCTGCAGCCCGTGACAATGAAGTTGAAAGAGATGATGAAAATACTAGAAATAATGAAGATGCTCCCAATTTCGTTTGAATACAACACCTACAAAAGAAACCAGAAAAGAGTAAGTATAGTTGGACTAAGAAGAAAAAAAAGAAGGAAATAAATCAATGACTGATTAGAGGAGCATCTCGCCATCTTCGCCAAGGTCGAGCTAGACTCCTATCGAAGGTCCTACGGAATCTGTTCGAAAGTCACACTGTCAAGACTATTACTGTCAAAGTCAGTAATAGTTTGACACTCCCTTCCGCTCCAACCAGAGCGGAAGGAGTCATTCAATGATTTCCAATCATAAAAAATACTCCTACTGATATAGCAAAGGACAGAGTGGTTTGGAAAAAAGAGAGAGGAATGCTTAGAAGTGGGACCAAATAGGATAAATAGATAGGAGAGGAGCATGTTAAGCTATGAAAAAAGACAATAAGATGTTACATTTATAACGACGATGACAATTCCTTAATAACTAATTCCATTAAAGTACAACCCAAAGAATTTATCACAAACAAACTCAAACTAGTAAGCGTAGTAAATAGAACAGTGAATGAACATGAAGATCATAAAACAACTGCAAATTGTTAGTTTCGTGGAATCAGTAAAGGGGTACTTTAATTATTTTACGAAGAAACACAAAACGGTTTGCCTTAGCCCTGCCCGTCACATCTATTTATTTATTATTTATTTATTAATTTATTAAATTCAGACAACATTACAGTCCATTTTGTTAGTAGATTACCTTATAGCTAGTGTTAGTAGTACGCAATTAGGGTATAGAAAAATAAAAATAAATAGAAAAAAAAAATAAACAATAAAGATATTCGAAGCATGATGTGCAGAGAACGGTAAGGCCAGGAAACAAGCTATATGACCATTCTCCCCACATAATGCCTCAGAATAGGGGAGTAAGGACTCTCAACGACAGTTTTCAGGATGCTATTGTCACTGACCCGTGTTCTGTGCATCAGTGATGCGACTTTTTTGCGAATGACTGCGTGGAAGCCGTCAGTTCGGTTCTGAGCAAACATCTCCGATGCACTACAGAAACGGGGCAGTTTCAACAGCATCCTAAAAACATTGTTGTATTGGACGCGCAAGACATATTCTAGCGATCTTTTAGTGTAGTTGACCCATAGACCTCCCGCGTACAGACCTTGACAATACGCCTTGAATAGGGTGATTTTGACTTGGTCACCACAACGAAAAAATCTACGGGCCAACATATTACCTCGGACCGCCAGTGCCCTACGTTCCCTTTCAATGTCTACATTATCTTTAAGCTATTATTGTTATTATCTATGCTCTGTTTTTTTTATGGATGGGAAATCACCAAATGACTTCTTCCACTGTGGCTGGAGCGCGAAGGAGTGTCACTCTTACTGACTAAAACCTATCAGTGTTCCTCCTAATGTCATGTGGGGCGCCATTTTTAATGTCCAGAGCCACGGTGACTCTTTCAAACAAATTTCACAACATCTATGCTCTGCTGGAGATTTGTGTGGACAGTCTTCATTTGTGGCATGCTTTTTTATCTGCTGTAATAAAAATAATGATTGCAATAAGGTTAACACTTTATCTCGTTACGTGACAGTACAGCTAAGGGCGGTGAACTTTATTTCATGTAATTTGGCAAACTGTCGAAAGCCGCTGACAAATATGAAGCATTTTATCAATTTCCTCAAAACTAAGTTGATCTATTAAAAATCTAAAACAACAAAGTTTTGCATTAAGATTCGATTCATTATTTGGTATAATTTTTATCGGCATAAGTAGGCTAGTAATATGGGATTTTTTTTTCTAAGATCAACGTTAGAGGTCACTTTGACGATCGATCGATTTTATTTTTAAACATGTTTCGGAATCAACAGTGTTCTTTGAAATATTGTTAAAATTAACATATATTTTTAGCTTGAAACTAAACATATTTGGCTAAAATTGCGTGAGGAAACCAGCAATTTTCTAGATTTTACTGTTCACAGCGCCTTAACGTTCCTTAGGAAGCGCATGATCTAGTGTCACAACACGCGACTTCATTCATTCGTAGGCAAACTCTTTTCGACTCATTTTTCAACACACCCATTCGCAGTGCTTATAAATGCACCAAAACAACACATTCACACCACCGACAGGCGTAGACATCTAAAGACGCACACGAGTACAAAATCTGTGGCCGTATTTGTCGTATCAAAAAAAAAAAACGGCTGTAGACGGTATGATAAAATGTATGGGATTCTGATATGAAGTGTCATATTAGTTACAGTTGCCGAGATTAACCCGTACATATGACCGACCATTGCATGTTGAGACCCCTTCTTCCATCGCATAGTGCCTGAAACTGAAGTACTGTGATTTGTAGATCGATTGTCTTAAGTGAGTTTGAACGCAATGTATGTGTAAGAGATTCTAAAACGCAAGACAGAGTTCCTATAGCATTGGTATTACTTTAATTCAAGTGTATAGAATCCTTTGCGAAAAGAGAAGAAGCGTGCACAACTGTAATTTTCTTGTTCCTGATTCCGGTGCAGGCTGAACTGTCAAACGTCAACATCCTTTATAATACCTTGCTCGAGTATTAATAGAGTTTAAAAACGCATGAATCGGGTGGCACACCGGTGTGCCAGAGGCGCTTGACCGGTTTTTTTTTATTATTATTATTGATAGGCACGCGCTTGACCACTATCTCACCTGATGGTAAGCGAATGTGTGCGATGTGGTCGAAGATGGAGCACGCTTGCCTAGAAGTAACCTATTCACTCTTGACTTAAAGACTACCAGGTTGTAGCTATCAACCCATAACCAACCATTTCAATAATTGTTAAATGAGAACTCACAATATTCATAAGACAAATTATGCCAACGCCTAACCAGTACAGAATACTGTGATTTCTTCGAGAATATATGAAACGTGTGGACAGATTGAAACTACTTAATCTTCGTTGCCACCCGATCAAATTACAGCATTTTAAACTGATAGTTTCCCCGAATTCATTCACTAAAACTCGGTATCACATCAAATCCTCCATCGTTTGGAAACATTCCAAATCTTAAGATGTTGTGTCTATTATTTTCCAGTGATTCAACGAAAAAATATTTTATACAGAACCGGATGACAAAATTGAGTCGTTATATCAAATTAATGATGTTTGAATATCGATTTCAGTTTTTTTCGATACTTATAATTTTTTGTAAATATGTAACTGGTAAACTGATTTATTGGTCCAGAAAAACAGGATGAGTCATACACTATCCATTCCTAATGATCATAGAAATGTGAAAATCTGTTTGTTTGTATTCTTTGTTGCTTCAATGTGTGTTTATAATCTGGGGAACTTTAAGCCGAGACACCAGCAGTGCGATTCAGCAGTCATCATCATCATCATCATATCAGCCGAAAGACGTCCACTGCTAAACATAGGCCTCCGCCAAGTTTCGCCACAACAACCGGTCCTGTGCGTCTCGCATCCATCGGCTACCGGCAACCCTCACCGTGTCATCGGTCCATCTTGTGGGAGGCCTTCCAACGCTGCGTCTTCCGGTACGCGGTCGCCACTCCAGAACTTTTCAGCCCCAAGGACCATCTGTTCTGCGAGCAATGTGTCCTCCTCTCTGCCACTTCAGTTTGGCGATCCTTCGGGGTATGTCGGTAATCTTGGTTCTCTTGCGGATATCATCATTCTTGATTTGATCACGCAAGGAAAACACGATTCAGTTCTGATGGTAAGCGATGTCGTGGTCGATGATCGAGTGTGCTTGCCTAGAAGTCGCCTATTTTAACTACTAGGCAGCCATGCTCCATCGTCGATGACGTGTCATCGCTTACATTTAGGTCAGTGGCGAGTCTGTCATAAATAATAGTAGATTATGCACCGAGGGGATAAAGCAATGTCATGAGTATCAAATTGAACCCGGAACGTAATGAAAGATTCCAGAGTTAATTCTTTAACGTAGCGAAAAACCCCTGGCTCAGCGCTGGGAAATAATGACTTACTTAAGGATAGGTTTGCATGACATCTACGTGTAATTTAAAGTTTAGGGCGATGACAGAAAAAAAGTAAGCACGTCTGAACAGTTGAACGAGTTTGAACGTTGAAAAACAGATGGATCAACTGTACTGGATTAGGATTTAAGATTATTTTTATCCCAGTAGCAGTGTTCTCGTCGAAGAAAATAATTATTGACTTTCACGCGGGCTAAGCCGCGGGAAATATCAAGCTTAGTTCATAAATCATTCATTCACTCCATCCGGCTAGTCTGACCTCTTCTGGAAATCGGTGTTTCGCAGCTGTATCTTCATATTTTATCAGCAAGAAGTGAGTAAATGGATAAATATAAACCGTACTTTTAGTAACCAGGGCAAGTTTTTGAAGGAATTTTAGGAATATAGAACTATTTCCATGGAAAAATGAGAGGATACTACTGTAATAGAATGTTGTTGTATGTATATGTCGCAATCAACTAGCTAAATAGGTACAAATTGTTAAAAATCAATATTAACTAAAATAAAAACGTTGTAGTGGCCCTTCTTTTATACTTTTTATTATCATTTTAATCACAAACTTTTCATAAATTCTGTATTTGCATGTTCCTGGTGTGTAGTATAACAAGTGTGAACTCACGTGACACTTGTTACTACACCAACGACATTCTTCTAGGTAAGGTAAGAACTTTAGTGATGTCTGTTCTTATCTTGAAAAAGTTTTAGATGCAGGTCACGAAGACAGATAGGCCAGGATCGTGACGCGATGGACGTCGCAACCGAGGGAGGCGAAAAAACACTGGCGTGACGATATGGACTCATTCCTAACGTATGGGCTGGAGAAGAAAAGGCAAGAGGAGACATATAGGGACAATAAAAAATATACCAATAAAACTTTTAAAAACTAAGTAAGGTTCGTTTCGGTTTGTTTTTTGGTTCTATCTGTGTCAGTGAAGTTATACGTAAACTTTTCTAAACAAATGCTGCAAAATCAACGTAGAATTACTCATAACACTTCGCAGGTACTGTTTTATAACGAGATCATACTAAACAGCTGTTAATTGTTTATACTAAAACTGAGAACAATGAATGTCTAAATGTTTGTAGCATCGCCCTAAATATTGACTCTTTATAGTTCAGATGTTTCGACGGGGCTATACCATCTCAGAAATGCTTTATTGAACTAGACTCGAGGCAGACATGAACACCATAGGAAGATGATGTTGATGGAATTTTCAACACATGGATCAAATTATCTTGATGAAACACTTTCATGTTTAAAGTGTTCTGCTCTAGAAACGGATCTACTACGTGTAACAGAATAAACGCAATACCTCTTAAGGGGCTCTTTACTCATCATTATAAACCACTTTTACTATAGGACCAAATCCAAAATCACAAAAAAAAATTCAGCTGCTCAGTACCTACATTTTGTCTACCTTATGCGCACACAAAATGTATGGAGCAGTCGATATTTTTTTCGCGATTTCATTGTCGTTCATAATGATGAGTACAATGACCTCTTAAGAGGTATTGCGTTTATTCTGTTACACGTATATATCTAAACTTTTAGCCGAATTTAGGTTTAAAGTTTACAGTTTGAGAAATAAAGTTCCTCCAAGATTCATCATCATCTGCCTAGCCTTTTCCCAACTATTAGGTTGGGGAAAAAGTCTTTTCGCATTATAGTATGTATGAACTTGTAATAAAATCTCTTTGGCTATACTATTTGTATCTGGCTGGTTTTGGTATCATTGAAAGTTTAAATTTTAAAGAACATAATTCCAAATTCAAATTAGGAAAATGTGTGATTTTCATTTGTTTTTCGTACTGTCAAGATGATTGAATCTAATGAAGAAATTCGATACATTTTAAAATGTTAGGTACTACAAAAAAGGTAAAAATGCAACGCGAGCCGCGAAAAAACTCGCAACAAGCACGTCGCTCTGGTCACCCTATAACGGATAAAATGGAAGCCATTTTTGAAAAAGTGGAGCAAGATCGGCATATCAGTAGTTACGACGCAGCTGAAGAACTGGGAATTGACCACAAAACAGTTATGGCGCATTTGAAAAAAACTGGGTATACAAAAAAGCTCGATATTTGGGTACCTCACGAGCTCACTGAAAGAAACCTAATGAACCGTGTACTCATTTGTGATTCTTTATTACGACGTAATGAAATCGAACCATTTTTGAAGAAGCTGATAACTGGTGATGAAAAGTGAATCACGTACGACAAGAACGGGCGAAAATGGTCGTGGTCAAAGGCCGGGCTTCACAGACTGTGGCGAAACCCGGGTTAACTCGCAACAAGGTGATGCTGTGTGTGTGGTGGGATTGGAAGGGCATTATTCATTATGAGCTGTTACCACCAGGCAGGACTATCGATTCTGAACTCTACTGCAAACAACTGATGAGATTAAAGCAAGAAGTTGAGAGAAAGCGGCCGGAATTAATCAACAATCAAGGGGTGTGGTTTTTCATCATGATAACGCTAGACCTCACACATCTTTAGCCACTCAGCAAAAATTAAGAGAGTTTGGCTGGGAGGTCTTAATGCATCCGCCGTATAGTCCTGACCTTGCACCTTCAGATTTCCATCTGTTTCGGTCTCTTCAGAATTCTTTAGGCAGTGTCAGGTTAACATCACGAGGACTGCCAAAACCACTTGTCGCGGTATTTTGATCAGAAGTCCCAAAATTTCTATAGCAATGGGATCATGTCCCTACCTACAAGATGGCAAAAAGTTATCGAACAAAATGGTACCTATATACTTTAGTTAAAAAATGATTTGAATTTTCTTAAAAAATGCGAAGAAACTTTTTCCCCAACCATTATATTGGGGTCGGCTTCCAGTCAAATCGTATTTAGCTAAATACCAGTATTTTACGTGGAGCGGCTGCCTACCAGACCTCCACAACTCATTGACTGGGTAACACGGTACCTACTTCTTGGCAAGACTGGAGTCACTGGCTTCTGACAATCCGTTTCGACTGCCAAAGATCTACAAATGACAGCTGGGACCAACGGCTTAACGTGCTTTCCGAGGCACGGAGGAGTCTCGGTGTGTTAAGATGGTCACCCATCCACAGACCGACCTTGGCAAGCGTTGCTTAACCTTGAACATCGACCACACGGGTTGATTTTCCGGTTAGTGTAGGATTTCCGTTCATTTTCTCTGTACACTTTTTCCTAAACCATAACCGACTACGTTTAAAATAAAAAAATATGAAAGTATTTTTTTTTTAATGTAAAGCAATAATAAGCTACTCGCAGTAATGTTTATCATATTTAATAATAAACCAGATAATGATGATAATGTGAGCCCCAAAAAGTTAAAAAAAAAAATAATCTAGAAACCCCGAATCTGTCTTCGCTACTAACAAGACAAGTGTCTACTCACCACCCTAGAAACAACTACAAAAATTTAAAAAAAGAATTTCGAACATGAAAGAAACAGAGCTGTCACCAGCCACTTTAATTAGGTCTTGACAAGCAGAACTAGTAATCTAGACATCAACGCGAGTTACAACTCTGTAATAATAATCTAGGTGACAGCTAATAAGTCTTTTTGCTGAAAATTAAAAGCTTCAGAACCAGTTTGATTGATACGAGGTAATTTGCAATGCTGAAAGGTAATTGGAATTATTTAAAGCGAAGATGTGCCGGTTGAAAAACAGTTTTTCGTCGATAGAAAAATAGTATTGAAGAAATTCGTAAAAACGGCATCATAGCATGGTGACAAAACCTAGAGAATATTTTCGTTTATTTTATTCGAATGGAGAGTCTTGTGTTCCTATGATCATCTCTATCTAACTTTATAGGCGATGCACCACCGGTACATGGTGGACCTCCCACCCACACGCACAATACGTTTTGGGAACACATTCATTGTGCGTACAGCTAATGAGGGAAATTCCTTGCCAGAGTCTGTGTTTCCTGATCGCTACAGGAAGTCTTTAAGTCAAGAGTGAATAGGTTACTTCTAGGCAAGCTTGCTCCATCTTCGACCACATCATCGCTTACCATCAGGTGAGATAGTGGTCAAACGCCTATCAAACGTAAAAACAAAGTATGCATTAGATTTTTTTTAGCATTCTTAAGGTTAATTCTTTCATCCAATATTAATTTTGCGACTTTTTATTGTTTAAAGATAACGGTTTAAAGATGTTTAGGACTAAATTTCAATCAAGCCAGCTTGATCTATATATAAAGACTCATTAAACATTGATAAAAACAAAAGAGTTACCGCGGCCCTGGAACGCAAAGGGTATTAGGAGGAGCACGGATGGGTTTTAGTCAATAAGAGTCTGACACTCCCTGCCGCTCCACCCAGAGCGGCAGAAGTCATTTGATGATGTCCATTGATGATCCATAAAAAAGCTATATCACACTTTATGGCTTCCTCTCACATACTCATTTCTTATGATTCTATCAAAAGCTTGCAAATTATTTTATGAAAAGAACAATACCTTATTACATCTAGCCCTTAACTCAATGCTCATTAAAAAGCATAAAGTAGAACCCTTACCGCAGCTACTCATTCCACTAACCGGGGTTATAAGAACTGGCAGTACCTTACCTACATTCATTACTTGAAAACCAAAAGCTTCTAGAAGCAAAACAATGGTAATAAATTACGACAAGATATTCAAAATTAACAGAAAAGCGATGACTTTAAACCAATGTCACCCAGACATATATCGAAACAAAAAATGGTTCTTCCGCTTTTTGATCATGCACGGTATATTCTCCATAGTATTCCTCATCATCATGTACAATATCATCTTCCATGATTTAAGGAACAATGATTTCTCTAAAACATGCAAAAATGGGACGTTTTCCGTTGTCTATATCGTCATTACTTTCCAATATGGCATCATGTTATGGAAACAAAACTTGCTGAAAGACTTGATCCAACAGATGAAAAATGATTATGAAGCTTTAAATTCTTCAACTATAAGAGACCAAGAAGTAGTTTTAAAATATGCTCAAAATGGAGCTTATGTCAGCAAACAATGGTTTGCAATTTCTATTATTGCGACTAGCATGTTTCCAATAAAAAATATCGTGATCTACATTTATAATTACACTGTCGTCGGAGAATTCAAAATGGTGCCTGTTTATGAGTTAGTATATCCTGGTGTACTTGAAGATAAGAAAGATGATTTGGTTGTGTATCTTGCAATATACGCCATTTTGATTTACTATGGGATATATTCTGGGATGATGTATACGTCTTTCGTGCCTCTTGGTCCTACATTCATGCTGCATGCTTGTGGTCGGTTAGAGCTGCTGACGAAACGAATCGAAAATCTATTTCAAGAGCATAGGGGAGATGGGATTGTGGTGGAGCTGAGAAATATTGTTGTGGAGTTACAGAGTATATACGAGTAAGTATTAAAATTTAGAAAAAAAAATCTTTTAATTGAGAAACATAGTTAAACAATCGAAGGACCAAATATGTTTGTCCTTCGAATCGAAACCAAGGTCAACCCTTAGTCTGGTTGCGGAATTTGTTCGAAAGAGTCACCGCGGCCCTGGAACGCAAAGGGCATTAGGAGGAACACGGATGGGTTTTAGTGAGTAAGAATCTGACACTCCCTTCCGCTTCACGCAGAGGGGAAGGAGTAATTTGATGATTTCCCACATAAGAAAGAACCCTTAGTCTGCGTTTCCATCTTAAGCAACTCGCAAGGAAGTTTAATTACATTACGGGGGCAATTATCGAAAAATATTGGACACGTATTTTTTGCTTTATCAAGTCATGACGAAGATAAAACGCACCCTATTGATTACCACATTATACCACGTTATACCTCGATTGACCGTTATGTAGCTGGTACGTTAACTCTTGGTCTTGAGGTTTTCACTATTTTTTAAGCCAGCAAGTAGTTTGTTTTTGAAAATTTAATTTTGTCAATTCGTTTTCCTTTTAGTTTCGTGGATCGCATCAAAGACACATTCAGGCTGGCATATGAATTGACATTGAAGGCTACGACAATAATTCTTCCTATTACAGTTTATGAAGTTATTGAGGTGAGTAACTGGCTTGGTAGGCCTCCTACAAGGTAGACCGATGACTTGGTACCAGTCGCTGTGGCGACGCTTGAGGCTTATGTCCAGCTGCAGACATCTTTCGTTGGCAATGACGATGAAAATAAACATGAACATGAACCTTTTGAGATCAAAGAGAGTCTGTAGGTAACTGTTATAGCAAGAATTGATCCCAATTTCCTCTTCACTCTCTATTTCCATCGCCGATTGATCTCATAAACAATGCTTGATCACTTCACCTAGACTGACATGTTTATTGTATACTCCCAATTGTTTGTTTAATCGTTCCAGTCCTTTGGCGAGGGGGAAGTGAGCTTGGAGTTCATCACGTTTGTATTTGGAGGGGCTTTGATCAGCAGCTCGCCGTGTTATTACAGTGAATTGCTTATCGAGAAGGTTTGGTTTAATTACTCAATACCTACCTATTTGCAGTTTCTACCTATGAAAAGTTTATTGTGAAAGAGATATCAGTTACCCGCCTTCATTGTCACATTTTCACTTGCATTAGCATTTGAATGACTCCGCCCAGAGCGGGAGGAGTCATTTGATGATACCACATCCATAAAAAAGGCAGGTATGTTTGCATTTGCTTATGAAGGTATAAGACCAAGATTTCCACATCATTGACGCAACATCGCCATTAGTGTACGACTACAGTTGTAAAGAAAGAAAGAAAGAAGTCTTGCATCATAAAAGGAATCATATACGAATAATAAACAACACCCACGACATTAAAGTGCCTGCTTCGCTGAACATAGCCAAGCCCATTCCATCATCGGACCACAAGACATACGACGATGCGCCAGCGGTACATGGTGGACATCCCACCCATACGCACTAAACGTTTTAGGAACACATTCACTATGCGTACAGCTAAGGTGTGGATTTCCCTGCCAGAGTCTGTTTCCTGATAGCTACAACCTGGGAGTCTTTAAGTCAAGAGTGAATAGGTTACTTCTAGGCAAGCGTGCTCCATCTTCGACCACATCATCGCTTACCATCAGGTGTGATAGCGGTCAAGCGCATGCCTATCAATAATAAAAAATAAACATTTTAAATGCACAGTTTTCCTGTAACCTCTCAAATCCCAAAACGTATACCCGGCGGCTAGTTAGACACACTTAGTATAAACGATTCAGCCCGAAGATTTAGTTGGCAACCTGCCATACCTCAGCCCTTTAATTTGCTATTTAACAAAAGAAACGTATCTTTTCTTTTATTTTTCTATTTCGTGCTGACACTTTTTTGTCATATTGGTATTAGTAGGCCTATAAATATGTCAATACAATAGACAGTCAAGTTTTTTTGTTTCGACAGACAACAGTTAGGAATTTGGCATAAACATTCTGTTGAGGTAAAATAGCGTTTCATTGTGAGACAAATTGCGACACAAGTGTCTCCTGTCTTCAGGGACTTGTCATATGTACTCAAATGAAAAGACCAGAAAATCTTTTAAATTCTTCCGCAGTTAAAACTGTAAAATCAGATTTGCCCCTCAAAACAGAATTTCTTACTCAAGAAACAACGGGCATCGAAAATCATAGCTTAACTCCCACTCTTCTGGAAACGTCATTTACAAAAATAAGACAATAGCTGGTAGAAATAAATGTACTGTGGTTCTTCTGAACTTTTCACGCACCAAAAAATTAATGTACTCACTTATTCACAATTTTTTATTTCCTTTGCCCCACACTAGGAATTTCTCCTGTATCGTGGGTGCGTTTACAAACATACAAACTCACATACAAAAACAGCCAGACCCGGAACAACTATCTGTAGGCCAAACAAATATTTATTCCGTGCGGGAATCAAATCCGCGACACGCAGCGCAGCAGTAAACTGCTCAACCACTGCGTTGCATTATACAATTCCCTCATCATGAAAACCTCAAGAAGTCAACCTAAAAAACTATATGCACTAAAAATTAAAATCAAATATCCTAACATATGGCGTCAAAAAATTCATCCGCATCGCTGTCGACTGGAAGTGTGCCCAAAAGACTGGCGGCATTGCCACGTTGTATGGCAATGTCCTTTGTCCAAGGTAAAAGCCAGCCCTTGGGTCACGCGAAGTGTCAATTAAGCGTTTAGCAAGTTCTTTAAATAACGCATGAGCACTCGGACCCCACGACCCGAGAGTTTCAACCCTAAACGGCTCGAAAATATAACTACCAACGAGGTTGTTATATTTCCGCCGCTTGAGGTTCTCCGCAGCCGCAGTGGCAGCACCAGCACATTACGAAGAGCTAGGAAGAATCGTCACAAGTAGCGTCCCACTCTAATGGCCTACCCATCTTCCATGGAAATAACGACATGCTGTCCAGTCTCTTACCACCTAAAAACAACCAACCTTTAACATGACATCTCAATTTCCTTATCTACTTGACATTTCTTTTCCATCCAGGGTGAACAATTCCGCCAAGCAGTATACTCATGCGGCTGGGAGCGCCAGTACGACCGGCGTGTGCGCAGTACCATAGCGCTGATATTGGAGCGAGCGCTACGTCCTGCAGCCATTCGCACGATGTTCAGGACTGTGTGTTTAGATGCACTGGCTGATGTAAGAAAGATTTTACTTAAAAAATATTCTTTATACAGCCTGAAGACAGAGTCCTTTGCGCAGCTGTGGGATAGTGCCAGCTGAAAGGAACCAGTCAAATCCGTGGGCAGCTACTAGCTTGAGCTGTCTGGACAGGTCCGCTCTGAACTTTAAAGAGAATTTGGCACCCGATTCCTGAATTTGAGTATGAATCTGAAGTGGAGTAGTGCCATTATTATTTAACCAACTTACAAAGTTTGTTAAATAAGAACTGCGTGTCGCGGGTTCGATGCCCGCACGGAACAATTATTTGTATGGCCTACAGATAACATACAACTGTTTGTGTATGTGAGTTTGTATGTTTGTACTCATACCCATTTGTACACTACCCACGATACAGGAGAAATTCCTAGTGTGGGCAAAGTTTAAAAAAAGAAAAAAAGTAAATGAAATTACATTTACCTTTTTTTTCTTTTTACACAACAACAAGAATAATTCGGAAAACCTTCACCTCAGATCGATTTCAGCAATGAATCAACTATAATCATATAAGGTTTCACATATCGTGACCACAAATCATTTGCTAAACCAAAACCGACACTACCAAACCTACCACCAACCACCATTCATAGTTCAGAAGCGGTCTATCTTCAGCCGTAAAGGTTTACCTCCGCACAGATGTCTTAATTAACAACACGGAATCACGATAAAACTAACATTCCAGTACGTGAAGAAATAAAATCTAAACACGAAACAGCTCATAAAGTTTTATTTCACAAAAACAGGGCGATTAACTTTTACGATTTGTTTCTTTTCAGCTCTTCCATCAGTCTTACGCCATATTTAATCTCATGAATGCCATTTGGAATTGAGAGAACACGGATTGCAGAATGACATCAGGGATTTTGGATCAGCTTTGCATCAAAGATATTCATTTTAATATTTAATAGCTGCAATTTTATACTTTGCTTTATTCTTTAAAATCCGCATTTAGGTTTTTTAGAGTTCCGTACCCAAAAGGTAAAAACGGGACCCTATTACTAAGACTCCGCTGTCCGTCTATCTGTCACCAGGCTGTATTTCATGAACCGGGATAGCTAGACAGCTGAAATTTTCACAGATTTCTGTTGCCGCTACAACAACATAAAACAGAATAAAATAAATATTTAAGTAGGGCTCCCATACAACAAACGTGATTTTTTTGCCGTTTTTTATAGATATTGCTACGGAACCCTTCGTGCGCGAGTCCGACTCGCACTTGGCCGGTTTTTTTTTTATTGCAGTCTTTTATTTTTAATCATTTTATCATTATGACAAACATAATACGGTAATATACAAAACTTTGACAAATACATGAAGATGTTTATTATTTTTACTTAGTTCTAGTCAGTGGGGCTGATAATTTATTGTTATACTAGCTGTTGCCCGCGACTTCGTTCGCGTGTATGTATTGTAAAATGATGTGGCTAGGTAAGATCAATGTGTTCGTATATCTAATACGAACAGTCAATGTCTATCATTGCTTGCCTCTTTTTTTATGTATGGGAAAACATCAAATGACTCCTTTCGCTCTGGGTGGAATGGAAAGGAGTGTCAGACTCTTACTGACTAAAACCCATCTGTGTTCCTCCTAATGGCCCTTTGCGTTCCAGTGCCGCGGTGACTCTTTCGAACAAATACCGCAACCCTGGCAGGCACTGGCCCTAGCGGGCCTCGTCTTTATGCTGACATTTTTTTGTAACGCGCGTGGAATACAACGCGCCGTCGAGTATCACCTCTTCTGCTCAAATAATTTTTCGTGAGAAACGTTGTAATGATAATGCTTCTTTCATTTCATCGAAACTATTCACAGCAGTCCTAGAAGATGTCGTTAAAAATGTGGGTGTAGATTGGGACTATAGCGGTATTAACCGCTCCAGCCCCGACATGTGAAAATTCCCAAAAAAAAATTAAACCTTATGTAATTGGTAATAAACATTAAATTCGCGATTAATTCGGCGCACACCGCTGTGTTGCCGGTTCGTCAATTTTCTGCCCAAAAGTCTCACTTAAGATTTACAGATGACTTTGTGGTTTGACTTTGTGGTCTTGGGATGAATATAACCAAGACAAAGGTTATGGCAAACACCTTCAGCGATTCAAATCTGGAAATGAATTGTTGGAGATGATTAACCGATATGTTTATCTTGGCCATATCATTTCAATTGGCAAATAAAATCAACAAACGGAGGTATCGAGAGGAACACACCTTGGATGGGCCGCTTTTATCAAAATGGACGACATTCTGAAGCCTGCCAAAATTCCGCAATGTCTGAATTCCCGCCTTTATAACCAGTGTGCTTTTCCCACCATGACTTACTTACTTACATGGACGCTCACGCAGGAGGCTGTTTACTGACTGATAGTTGCACAGAGAGCCATGAAGCGTTCCATGCTTGGTAGAGGTACGTCGTCGAGATCCGAAGACGTACGAAGGTTTTCAACATCGGAAAACGAATTGTAGAACTAAAGTGGAGCTGGGCAGGACACTTGGCAAGGCGCGGTGATTTATTTAATTACAACGGTTAAAAACCAATTACAGTAACTACAAAAATATTATTAATAAGAAAAAGCACAAAAACTAAGAAAACACAAATATACATATACAAACAAACTCAGATAAAATCAATACAGAGAAAAATAAAAATGAAAAGGTTAACAACTCTTTCAGCATCTGTCTCACAGTACTTCTGACATGCCAATAAAATCTTCGTCCATTCATCCGCAAACAGATCGCTTGTTGGATTAGAACCCAAGTGATGATAGGTTCAGTAAGGCAGTGACTGAGTGGCGTCCGAGGACTGGAAGAAAAAGTATTGGTCGACCGGCGGCGAGATGGGCGGACGATATTGTTGCCATCGTGGGTAGAACCTGGATGAGGCTGGCACAGGAACGTGGGGATTGGCACACGAAAAGAGAGGCCTATGCTCAGCAGTGAGCGAAGTTGGACTGTGAATAATGATTTGCTAAGTTTGTTAACACGCGATAGATCTACATAAAGTTGTCCATGGGAAAACCAACCAGAAGCGAAGTCAACCCCCGCAGAAGACACGGTGAAGCATACGGTGAAGGTCTGCCCTGCTTGGGCGGAGCACTGCCGTGTCCTCATCGAGGCGATCAGCGACGGCGACCTCTCGCTACCGGCTCAGGTTCACTCCATGGTCCAGAGCGCGGAGGCGTGGGAAGCCGTCACCTCCTTTTGCGAAACAGTAATGCTAGTAAAGGAAGGGGCGGGCCGCGTGAAGGAGAGGCAAACGTCACGCCTTAGCCGCCGAAACAGAAGAAGACGCCCCGGGCGTTAGGAGTCGCAGGGCGATTCTCAGCCACCGTAGGCACGGGACGCGGACGGCGAGCGTTGGGTGGCTCGCGGCCCGATAACAACCAGCGGCCCTACCATGACGTGTTAAAGCGTGAGTCGTTCGAGCGAGAAGGAGGGATGGAGCTATACACCCTATATAGCGCCACTGGTCCGGGTCGACGAAGCGTTGTGTTCCATGCGCACCTCCAAGAGATGTCAGCTAAGTAGACGGGGCCCGTTAGGGCCAAAGTAAGGTTTGCCGAATTTGTTCGAAAGAGTCACTGTGACCCTGGAACGCAAAGATCATAAGGAGAAACACAGATGGGTTTTAGTCAGTAAGAGTCTGACACTCCCTTCCAGTCTACCCAGAGCGGAAGAAGTCATTTTGATGATTTCCCATCCATAAAAAAAACCCGCAACGAATAGAGTAGAGTATGGACTCCGTTGTGCGTAGGTGTCCTGGCTAAGTTTGCCGGCCCAGCTTCGTCCAAGTGTACAGAAGCAACCAGGTTGCTTTACAGGTTGATTGGAGAGAATTAACCGTTCAAAAAATAATTAAAATAACGTCAGTGGAGCAATCAGACCAAATCTTTTTTTTATGTTATTCATCAAATGCATAACGGTAAGTTTTGTATCAAAAGAAACGTCACTGTTTATGACGTTTTAAAAGTACCATTAGTAACTAAAAAATATATTTTGGTGTAATTCTCATGCTTTGATAGTTAGTACTTTTTTCGGTCAACAGATGGCATTACGGGTATCTGAATTATGTAGATAATAAGTTGATTTCTTCTAGATTGCTACAATTCCTATCAGGTTTATGTGTAAAAATTATCTAAATGGTTTTGTAACTAACTAACATGTCATTTTGTGCATTCAATTACGAACAAAAACCTTTTAAAATCAATATTGCTTACCTCCCATAACATACGGCGTGATAATATGTAGCCTAAAGTATTCCTTGGTTTACAAAGAACATTTTTGCTGATTGAATTTCAATTCAATCTATCCAGTAGTTTTGGCGTGAAGCCCTACCATACACACATACAAACAGACAAACAGACAAACAGACAAACAGACAAACAGACAAAAATTCTAAAAAGTCACTTTTTGTCATCAGTTACGTTTTTCTAACAAAAGCCACTTATTTTTTCTCGAAAATTCTCAATGTACAGTTTTTCTTTCGTTACTGTTTTATTATATGTATAGATTTTTTAAGAGTGACATTTTCAATTATTCACTTCATAATAAGGTGTAATTCGCCAATGGAGCAGGAGGCCTACCACCACAGCATTTTAACCTGACAGGTTTTGTTTTAGTACCTCGCATTTCCCGCTGACCTGCATAATATCAACTTTTGACCTGCTAGAGTCCGTCCAACGAAAGAAGTTCCACAACCGCGGGGCTAGTTTCTATGCGACTGTACGCTATCCTCTAACAAATCTTATTAGTTCCATTTATTTCCGCGGGACTTCTTTCGTTGGACGGACTTTAGTCGCTCAACGGTTCATGGAGCTATATAGGGTGTATAGCTCCATCCCTCCTTCTCGCTCGAACAACTCACGCTTTAACATGTCATGGTAGTGCCGCAGGTCACGTGAACGCTGGCTTCCCTGCTACTAGGCGCGCTCATGATACAAACTAGAACGACAGGTTATTTTTCGTCTAAAATTGACCTGCTAAAAGAGTTCATGGTAGGCCAAAGCTATACTTACGTGTGAGTAAAGAATTGTCAAAAGTTGGAACAGCAAACACAGTTGATACTTGAGTTGGTGGAGATGGATTGAAATGATCTCGAAATACTAATTCAAGTGCTGCATGAGAGCAAATATGGCGAGTAAAACAGATATGTGTAAAACAAACCGCATTGTGAACCTAAAAATAAGAGCAAGTTTTATAATATTACCTATTGAAAGAAATTAGTGGCGCCGCCGACCCGTTTCTGTTTTACACTGAAAATGCTCCCTAAACTCATGCCACTGTGTTATTGTGAGATCCACTCCCGTTTTCTTAATAATCGAATCTGAAAATAAATAAATGTTGCAATAGTCGCCCAATGAAAATAGTTTGCCAGTGTTGCCACTGCCACAGTCGATTAAACTTCTCGACTGAGCGCACTATATATTAAAACAATGGTATTTCAAATCCAATTATTTGTATTAGAAATAACATCTGAAATAATGTAGGAATGATACATTTATCTACTTAATAATTAACGGCTAAATAATAACAGCCGTACGGGTCGATCTTCAAGGTTAAGCAACGCTTGCCGAGGTTGGTCTGTGGATGGGTGACCATCTTAACATACCGAGACTCCTCCTTGCCTCGGAAAGCAAGTGAAGCCGTTGCTCCCAGCTGCCATTTGTAGATATTTGGCAGTCGTTACTGATTGTCAGAAGCCAGAAAATCTGACACCAGTCTTGCCAAAAAGTGTTACCCAGTTAATGGGTTGTGGAGGTCTGGTAAGAAGCCGCTCCACGAAAAATACTGGTTGGTAAAGCCGACCCCAATGTAGTTTTTTTTAAGGATTGGAAATCATCAAATGACTCCTTCTGCTCTGGGCGGAGCGGAAGGGAGTGTTAGACTCTTGACTAAAATCCATCCGTGTTCCTCCTAATGCCCTTTGTGTTCCAGGGCCGCGGTGACTCTTTCGAACAAATTCCGCAACCCTGACCTAAGTCTACAACCATTAAAAGACGTTTGAGTCAGTCTGGATACGAAATACGAAGTTCAAAATCGAGATTCGCCAAACATTGGTTAAGTTGAAGAGATTCAATGAAGCCCAGATTCCTTATGATGTTTTTCTACATCAATGCCAATGAAAAATATTTAATGTGCCTCTTTATTTAGACATGTTTAATGTACTGCATCGAATATGAGTTTCCACGAAATACATCAAGAACCAAGAATGTCGGTGGTGGCAGAGGTTGCCAACCTTTGGAATTTATTCAGCTTACTTTGTATTTAGACACTTGTGCGAAATTAATATTAAGACTTAAACCTTGTTTATTGATATGTGTTTTAGATTCTGCGAACAGTTACTGGTTCATTAAGATGTAGGTCAATGTGTTGACGGTCTAAGAATCCTTTCAAATATTATAACTATGACAGTATGTGTGTGTGTTTGTAACTAACTACATGACGGGACAACTAACATGAGATTTGTTCCTGTAAGTCCTTAAGTACCAGTGATCGGATTTCGGGCGTTAATATACCTAAACTTCTTGCCGTGAAATTCCTTTTGTTCAATGTTACCTTTGTACATTGACTCAGCACTCGCCGTGCCTGACGCGCGGCCCAGTTAAAATAGTGATTTGGTTGCATCTTACACGCATAGGACACATATAATATGTACAATAGTGTGTGTTAAGAAAAATTAGTATATAAGCAGAACATTTTATAAATAAATCAGATTTGAATTTTATATTCTTGTCTCATTACCCCTCACTGTGGCCAAGACACCTTTAGCCATCTCTGATCAGTCTCGTGAGTCTGCGGGACTGGCAGTGAGTGTACCCTTCCCAAACCTGGAAATTCCTGTCTACTATCCGTCTGTAACCTTAGGTCGCATGGTGCAGACATCCTGAACTTATTTATATAATAATTATTTATCACATACTAGGTATATGGTAGGTTAGGGCTGTAGGGCTTATAGGGCTTAGGGTCGAATGGACTTTTAGGCTTGTAGGTCTTCATAGGTTCCTTTAGCTTGCCATATATTTTCATGTATCATCACACCCTTGACAGTATTGCGGCCTTACATGACGTATGTTAGGGGTGGATGTACACCTTTCTAAATAAATAAGTAAGCTACACATAAAATTACAATTGTTTCAATTCCCTAGGTAGTCAAGGCTGCTGGCCTGTTGCTAAACCAGTTCTCGTAAAAACTTTCATTGTAAATTTAAAGCTCCATTAGAATCGGCTTTTTGAACTAAAAAAAAATACAATGAGAATTCACGAGTTCTAACTATATTTTGTATGCGGGAATTTTTAGCAATCTCAGGAATTTCGAACGATTCCGGGATCCGGGATTCTGAAAAGCATGTCCGTATTATACTTTCGTGGGAATAAATGTGAAGTTTAGGTTACGATCACTGTTAATTACCCTAGGCTAAAAAACAATAGATTTTTCGTACATGTAGTTTTAAGGACGAGGGTGTTTAATAACTCGTAAATGCCAGCCGGATTCGTAGCAGACCAAGGCAAAGGTTTTTAAGTTACGAGCTACACGCCTACCAAGCTAGCAAAGGACAGCGTCATGTGGAAAAGGGAGAGGGAGGTTTTTGCCCAGCAGTGGGACCCAATAGGCTAAATAAATTTGTAAGACCGACCTTCCTTTGCTAAGCCGTTCTGTTAATAAGTAAAAAGGATGAATGGCGCAGAGCTTAAAAAGATCTGTAAAATACAGACACAAGATACTTTCAATCTCGGATGGAATATCATAATTTTTCTAACAAATAAAGTAATTGATGAATAAAAACAAAATGTTCCAAGTCCCCGCGCCGGTATTGATGACAAATCGTTTATTTTCATTTACTTCAATTAAATAATCGTCAACTGAATGCGAGCACGTAGCAAAATACTCAAAGACTGGAAAATAAATTAATTCAGTGCTTTCGCTAAACGTATTCACAATAAATAATGATACTTATTAAAGACGTTATTTTGTGAAAATATCGCGTATTAATGCATTCACATTTCTGCAAGTAATAAACGATGAAAGCGTATTCAGTAATCTGTGGCGTTGGTATCAATGGTTATTATATTTACGTGAATAGCACATTAATTCTACTCGTTTCGAATAGTTGAAATTCCTAGGAACTTAGAAAGTATGTCGGGGTCATTCTAGAGTAGAACAGAAGACTCAGAGAAGAGAGAGATTGAGATATTAGCATTCATAAATATTGCCCTCGTAGCTTCTTAAATAAGCTCATCATCATTCAATAAAAAAACTTTTACAGCTGGATGTAGGCCATCTAAAATAATATCGACGGTCGATAAGTCCTAACGATTTGAAAATACCAATATTTAATAGTCTCTCTTTGGCATTTGCTAGCGATGACATTTGCTGGTTTTGTGTGGCCAGCGAATGTCATCGCTATCAAATGTCAAATTACTGAACTTTGTCGTAAACTTTTGCGAATCTAGCGTCGAATTTTGACAGCCCGCTAAGCGTATCGATATTATTCGGTAGGCCGAATAATATCGATACGCTTAGTGGGCTGTCAAAATTGCGATTTCGGTCATTTCATGCCTACATGACAACGGTATATTTCGGTAGAAATTACCGAAATCGCTATCAATGTTGAGGCTGCAGGCTCTGAGGTCACTAGGCGGTGCAATTGGGTTGTTGACAGCTATGACTTCCATGCCGTGAACGTCGGTATAGAATAGACGATCACTTGGCCACGGACAAATTATATCTATAGGAAATCATCAAATGACTTTTTCCGCACTGGGTGGGGCGGAAGGGAGTGTCAGACTCTTACTGACTAAAACCCATCCGTGTTCCTCCTGCATCCCAGGGCCGCAGTGACTCTTTCGAACAAATTCCGCAACATTGATGTTGCCCTGATATCCCTTTGTAGATACCCAAATAATAATTATGAACCGTTTTTCATTACTTGTAAAGGATCACGATAGAAGTCGATTCAGGACAGCTTTGTCTTTATTTCTGTTTTTGATATTATGAAATGCAATTAAGGTATGTGGGTCAATGACTGTTCATCTGCCTAGCCTTTTCCCAACTATATTGGGGTCAGCTCCCAGTCAAACCGGATTCAGCTGAATACCAGTATTTGACGTGGAGCGGCTGCCTACCAGACCTCCACAACCCATTAACTGGGTAACACGGTAGGTACTTCTTGGCAAGACTGGTGTCAGATTTTCTGGCTTCTGACAATCCGTAACGACTGCCAAAGATCTACAAATGACAGCCGGGACCAAGGGCTTAACGTGCTTTCCGAGGCACGAAGGAGTCTCGGTATGTTAATATGGTCACCCATCCACAGACCAACCTCGGCAAGCGTTGCTTAACCTTGAAGATTGGTCCGTGTGGCTGTTATAATTTAGCCACATGCTCCTTAAATCAGGGTCAATGACTGTTATTGCACATTTATACAGGCGTCTACCATAGCAACAAACACTATTACAATTTTATTATCGCTCAGAGAATAGTGCATCGTACCTACTCTAAAAGTGTCAGACTGTTTAATGACTGCAATTTAGTCTGGCGGTAACCCAGCGTACGGACAAGCAATATTTATTTAATTACTATAGTATTGCTCTAGTTAGAGACGAATAATATCTTAGGAAAATTAAATAGTCTTGCTAATCTTTTTAGAGGAAAATTGCTGTCAGAGAAAAACTAATAAATAGAGACGATACCTAAAAAACCATGTAGGCATTGCATCATCTGCCTAGCCTTTTCCCAACTATATTGGTGTCGGCTTCCAGTGAAACCGGATTCAGCTGAATACAATTATTTTACGTGGAGCGGCTGCCACCAGACCGCCACAACCCATTAACTGGGTAACACGGTAGGTACTTCTAGGCAAGACTGGAGTCAGATTTTCTGGCTTCTGAGAATCCGTAGGGACTGCGAAAGATTTACAAATGACAGCCGGGACCAACGGCTTAACAAGCTAGCCCATCCCTAAATAAAAAAAAAACGTCAAAATGTAGGGTAATTATAGGTATTTTTGACAGTTTGCAAAAGCTCCATAACAGTTAAAGAATTTCCTCTTTTATTGGATGGGAAATCATCAAATGACTCCTCCCGCTCTGGACGGAGCGGAAGGTAGTGTCAGACTCTTACTGACTAAAACCCATCCGTGCTCCTCCTAGTGCCCTTTGCTTTCTAGGGACTCTTTCGAACAAAATCCGCAACCCTGGCAGAAGAATTTCCCCTCAGTTCAAAATAATATAAAAAAGTGTTCTCTACACGTCTTCCTTTTCAAGCTGTGCGAAATGTCAGATGATTTGTGACACACTCGAGCGTGACGAGAATTTACAACGCAGACATACCTAGCTAACTAATGCATTTATAAACAAACTCTTAGGGTGTCCCCACACTGCCACGTAAAGCCAAAGATACATCTAGGAGAGGAAATTTTCCTCAACATGTTTCCCCTAATGTATCTTAAACTTAACGCGGGAACAGATTAAGCCGGTATTAATAATTCCTTATGTCTAGGAGATGACAGCGCAAACGACCTGTGAGTCACCGTCGTCGGTAGCCTACCGCATCGACTTGGCTAAATGGAGAATGACTGCTGTGCATTGCAAAGACAAACTGGCTTTAATAAGAATAGCGATTTCACACTAATTTACATCCGCAGCACCTCACAATCTCAGGTTCAATTGAAAAGCAGCTGGTTCAGCATATACGAGTATACTGAACAATACAAATTAAAAATAAAAATTTGACGTTATTTTGTTTATTATTGATAGGCTCTCGAATTTCACCACAGTCTCACCGCAATGGAAAGTGATGATGTGGTGGACGATGGAGCATGCTTGCCTAATAAGTACAGCTTGGCAAAAAAGAGTTTGGAAAAAATGAGGGCGCCACTATCTCACTTAACGCACGATAATATAGGAAATCAGTTAAAGAAATTAATCAAATCATTAAAAATAAACGTGGAACAATAAACGTTACTCAAAATCTAACACTTGTCCGCCAAGTAGTGTCGACATCATAGGTTTCCATTCAGTAAAATATTTAGTTCCACTTGTCCACACACCACACCATACTCTTTTTTTGCCAAGCTGTAACATAAGTATTTACTCTTTTTTTTTTTTTTGGATGGGAATCATCAAATGACCCCTCCCGCTCTGGGTGGAGCGGCAGGGAGTGTCAGACTTCTACTGACTAAAACCCACCCATGCTCCTCTTAGTGCCTTTTACGTTCCAGGGCCGCGGTAACTCTTTCGAACAAATCCGCAACCCAACATATTTACTCTTGACAAGAAATAGATTCTTATGAACGGACAAGAATATAATAATAACACGCACTAGACACGAGTGGTGAATTACCCAACCCCAACTTTAATCCCTAGTTACACGAGTGTAGCCCTGCCCTTAATCCTCAACGCTTTTGCCTCATAACCACAGAGTATATTATAAATAGGCTTATTAATCATAACTGACTGACTTGATGGCTAAAACGACCCGTGATGACTTCCTCGTCAAGATATAAAGTGGATACATGTGTCCAACATCTGTCTGATAAGTATGTATTACTGAGGAAATTATTGCCTGGATTTATTGGACAGATTGGTACATTATGGTACATATTACAGCGAAGGGCAAGTTTCTGGAAATGACAGGAAGAAGAGCAGCTAGTGTGACATCAAAGCACCAGGCCTGTCGTTTTAACCTTAAATGACAAAAAAATCAGCGTTCTGGTCTTTTAAAGACCAAAAGGCTGACTCATTAAAATTTGACAACTACTGAGTCTGAACAGATGAATCCTATCAGCAAAGAACAAAGCGTGGTCACAACTGATTTTTTTTTTATTTTAGGTAACCAATAAATGTACAGCACTAACAACTACTTATATTTACTAAACCTAATTATATACAAACTATGTAGACTAAAAATTGCGAAATTATGCACAAACGTGTATAAAAACAAAATAAATCATTGGGCAACAAAAACTCATCCACATCGCTGTCAATGACAAAAGTGCCCAGAACACTGGCAACATTGCCGCGTTGAATATTGCCATTCAACGCTGATTATTTGGCCAAAGGAAAGCCCAGCCCTCTGGTCACGTGAACAGTTGACAAGTTGTTAACTGATGTCCCGAAAGACTCGGTGAGCACTCAGACGTTTTTTTTTATAGTTTTACTTTATCAGAATGTGGAAAACTATTTCTGGTGCACTCTACTACTTTGAAGGTGACATTTATGGACGTGCTATAAAACTTAGGTATTTATTATGTCTATAATTACAGCAAAATAGAAATTTCAGGATGAACGGCGGCAACTTTGTGAGCTCTAGTGTAAATGAGTTGGTATTGATATTCGTTATTAGATAGATAGAATATCTATACCTTAAGAGCGTGTACGCCGTATGTCTGTTCATACAAACAAGTCCTCATTCTTCAAAATGAATGAACCGATTTTAACGAAACTTGGTATGCTTACGCTAGATATCCAGGTCTAAATAGTTATCACAAAACATTTTTGAAAAAGAATTCAGGAGGAAGGATATAGTGATTTTTCACTTTCTATAGAAAACTTAAAATCGCTCTCTCTCTCCCTCTGAAATCTTTTTCAAAAATGTTTTCTAATAACTATTTAGCCCTGGATATCAAGCGTTTGCATACCAAGTTTCGTTAAAATCGATTCATTCATTTTGAAGAATAAGGATTTGAAAGTTTGTTTGAAAAGCCGTACCGCGTAAACGCTCTTAATGTTAATAAAAAACAGTTATACAATTCCATTACACAAACTCATTTATGTGGGTACAATGGCTGTCTTACCGCTGACAGCGAAGTACACCCCCATCTTCTTCTATCGAACTTAATATGTAAAGGGGGGTAGTTGACTACTAGTTAAAAAGCCGTTTTAAAAAACCTCAACGGTATACATCGAATAGAGAAACTAAATGTAGAATCTTTCTCTCTTTCATAATCTTACTTACTTTTGGGTATTTCGATTAAATCCGACTCCAGTCTTGCCAAGAAATACCGTGTTACCTAATTAATGGGTTGTGGAGGTCTGGTAGGCTGGCTGCCTCCACGTAAAATACTAGTATTCAGCTGAATCCCTTTTGACTGGAAGCCGACCCCAATAAAATTGGGAAAAGGCTAATTTCGAGGGCTCGTCCCGACCAAATTAAAGAGGTTTTTTCTGTTTGACATGAGAGAGAAGAGCTTTCACGAGAGTATCTTTGATTATCAGGTCATAAGCTATTTCCCTCATTATCTTCTTCCCACATCCAAGTGAACAATATACCTATTCTACCCAGAATATACACTATCCATGTGACGACATCACATGACTCCGCCAGTGGGCAGGCCACGACTGATCTCGCTATAAAACACATTATAAATAACTCTCTTACATTAATTAACCAACGCAACGCACGGATTTTTGAACAGTTTCAAAATAGTTTTTTTTTAATAAAAAAAAAAGTATAATTCATTCATGTTTTTGTAGCTGGCGACATTAATGAGCGCTTCTTTGAAAAAAGAACGGTCTTGGATTAAGCCCCTTTTCGCGGAATACGATGAAGTTTTGACAAACGCGAATAAAATAATTTGATTTGGACACTTTTTATGAATAGAACACTTTAACTACTCGTACATACGCGGTACGCGGCACTGTCGCGGGTAACCGATGGATGCGAGACGCACAGGGCCGGTGGCTGTGGCGACACTTGGGGGTCTTGGTTGTCGGAATAAAAATAATTATTATTATTATTATGTCCAGCAGTGGACGTCTTTCGGCTGATATGATGATGATGATGATGACATACACTATGAGTCCATGAACTTAACTAAATTAAAACTTGTACAAGACTTGCAGCTTGCTGCCATCAAAATAAACTACCATGCTCAACCCTGACCTACCTAAAACTAGAAAGGAACTTGTAAGGAAGAATTGTTATCGTTCGATACTAACTACCTCAGTTCCTAACCTACCCCATGAAAAATCGTTGACTAAAACAATTGTAAAAAACCTTGGTTTCGTGTCCATGAAAAAGCTTGGAATTTTGAATTTTTTTCCATGAATCGTTAATGCAATTTCTTATTCAAAAAACAATGCAACACAAAAATAGTGTTAAGTACATAAAAAAAACATTAAGAAGACAATTAATTATGTCAAACTGTACCTATTGCTTTTCAAACAAAAACAACATGTTTACATAAAATATTGAAATGTTTACTGATCGCTGAATTTTTTGGTGCATGCTAATTTTTTTTGCCCAAATTCTTCGAATAGCCGACTCAACTGGCAACACCATTAGTAAACGTCAAACTGTCACATTTTACAAACACCTCTATTGCATTTTGCACATACTCGAATGAAACATACAGTACAAGTCAACAACATTCAAAGGAAATTCAGACTGAAATAAGTTTCTGAAAAATATGCTTGGAAATCAGTAGACATCTATAGGTACAAAGTGATTTTTTCCAATAGTTTCGGATTGGGCCCTCCATGCCCAATCCGAAACTATTAGACATAGCGAAAAACACCAAGTCAAGAGAAGGAGTCTCAGTCTCGATTTTTATGAAAAATAAAACTTCATCATTTGCCACTCTACAGGGAGTGTGTGGACTTAATAAAAATAAACCAATGCCCCGCGGCCCCGGTCTGTCACTCGCGGCATCTATAACTTTCAATCATCATCATCTGCCTAGCCATTTCCCAACTATATTGGGTTCGGCTCCCAGTCAAACCGGCTTCAGCTGAATACCAGTATTTTACGTAGAGCGGTTGCCTACCAGACCTCCACAACCCATTTACTGAGTAACACGGTACTTATTGGCAAGTCTGGAGTCAGATTTTCCGGTTTCTGACAATCCGTAACGACTGACAAAGATCTATAAATGACAGCCGGGACTAACGGCTTAAAGTGCTTTTCGAGGCACGGAGGAAACTCGATATATTAAGATGGTCACCCATCCACAGACCAACCTCGGCAAGAGTTGCTTAACCTTGAAGATCGATCCGTGCGGCTGTTATTATTCAGCCGCGAGCTCCTCATCTATAACTTTCAATGATAGCTTTAAAACAGTTTGAACGTTGATCAACTCCTTACTATCTAGCAAAAAGATACTCCCTCTCACTATTTTTAGTTTGGTTCACATTCACTAACCTACAAAATCATACTGATATACAACCAACTTCCGACATTTAAAACCAACGTCGTGTCTAATAACCGGCCTCGTTTATGGCGGAATCAATGGTATTCATAAGTAATATTTCACTAAACGACATATCTTTCTCAAAGAAAGGCGGGAAGTCTTGACCATTTTCTCATGTCTTGGCCATTTTCACCAAGCCAAACTGATCGCGATCAGCGTATAAACCACGTTTATGAACTGTCAGTGTCACTATTTTTCTATGGAATATTGACGCTGACAGCTCTTGAACGCAGTTTAGATGTACTGATCGCGTTCAGTTTCATTGGTGAAATCCGCTCAATCGGCTACCGACCGATTTCGATAAGATCTAAGGCCGCCCACAGTCAATCTTGAACGCGATCCACGATCAAAATCAATGATCTGCGGCCCTACCATGACGTGTTAAAGCGTGAGTCGTTCGAGCGAGAAGGAGGGATGGAGCTATACTGGATAACTTTTTATCCAGTGCGCAAACTTTGAGAACCACTTCTGCCCATGTAAATGAACAACTTGCCCCAAGAAAGCCATAGTCAATTCCTAAAAAAAAATTTGAACTTCCCACACAAAATTGTCATCAACTGACCACAATTTGTATGGGAGGCTCAATTTTTTTTTTAGGAATTGACTATGGCTTTCTTGGGGAAAGTTGTTCATTTACATGGGCAGAAGTGGTTCTTAAAGTTTGCGCACTGGAAAAAAAAATACCCAGTATAGGGTGTATAGCTCTATCCCTCCTTCTCGCTCGAACGACTCACGCTTAAACACGTCATGGTAGGGCCCCTGATCCATGGATCGCGATCAGTTTGACTGAGTACCTTAGGACTTATCGACCAAATTCGGTCGGTAGGCGCTCGGTAACTCCTGCCAGGGTTGCGGATTTTGTTCGAAAGAGTCACCGCGGCCCTGGAACGCATGGCCAGGAGGTAGACGGATGGGTTTTAGTCAGTCAGAGTCTGGCACTCCCTCCCGCTCTAACCCGAGAAGAAGGAGTCATTTGTTGAATTCTCATCCATAAAAAAGGTCATCGGTATATGTCGAGACGTCCCGCCCTGCAGTCGGCAACACTGTCTATAAATACTCTAGCCGGGTAAAGCGTGACATAAGCTATAAATTAAACCGGGTAGTGTTTACACTGGCTGGCGTAGGTGATTTATTCCGGTTTCTTAATACTGCGTGGCGGGTGTCGTGTGAGTATCAATTAGACGTTTGTAAGTATGTTTATTAAAGGTGATTCGTTCGTAAGATGAAAATTCTTTTTTAGGGTTCCGTAGCCATATGGCAAAAAACGGAACCCTTATAGATTCGTCATGTCTGTCTGTCTGTCCGTCCGCATGTCACAGCCACTTTTTTCCGAAACTTTAAGAACTATACTGTTGAAACTTGGTAAGTAGCTTTATTCTGTGAACCGCATTAAGATTTTCACACAAAAATAGAAAAACAACAATAAATTTTGAGGGGTTCCCCATACTTAGAACTAAAACTCAAAAAGTTTTTTTTCATCAAACCCATACGAGTGGGGAATCTATGTATAGGTCTTCAAAATTGATATTGAGGTTTCTAATATAATTTTCTCTAAACTGAATAGTTTGCGCGAGAGACACTTCCAAAGTGGTAATATGTGTCCCCCCCCCCCTGTAACTTCTAAACCTTTTACTTGCTGCTACGGAACCCATCATGGGCGTGTCCGACTCGCACTTGGCCGCTTTTTTTTTTAAGGATGGGAAATCATCAATTAATGACCCCTTCCGCTCTGGGTGGAGCGGGAGGGAGTGTCAGACTCTTACTGACTAAAACCCATCCATGCCGCGGTAACTCTTTCGAACTCTTGGCTCTAGAAAGTATTACATTATATCAGTGACAAAGATTGTTGAAAAGTCAAAATGAAAAGCTGGGTACTGATCGGTATTACGGAGCGTCATGTAACATGTTACAAAGCGAACATTCGTGCAGTAAGTACGTGGAAACGAGCAGGAACACGTGCATGCATTACTCGGATTTTAGGACCGCTCGCTACGAATGGTACATTACGACTAAGTACCCACCTTAAGAGTTTAACCACGCGACCTTTTGGTAGCGCATGTCAATCAAAACATATTTTTTAACAATTGGTGCTGCTGATAAAAATATACTTAGGTAAGCCCATATTCCAAAACGTAAACTCCAACTCAACTCGAACTCCAACATGAGCACGAAAATGTCAATATAAGCTTGTCTAATTAACGTTTTTGTACTCGAGAGATGAGCAAGCAAATGCAAAAACTTCAATTTATGATAAGCTCCGACGAATTGACAACGAGGACAGTAGGATCGCTTCATCTGAAAAAGGGTATGTAGGCGTAGCTTTTCTACACTTTGTCCAGCAAATCTATACTCATATACTATAATAAAGCTAAAGAGTTTGTTTGTTTGAACGCGCTTATCTCCGGAACTACCAGTCGGATTTGGAAAATTCTTTTTGTATATCATAGCCACATTCATATGGGCCATACGGGAACTGAAAAAACGGGATATGCGCATCCGAAGTCGTGGGAAAAAGCTAGTAACCTACTTGATAGGCAACAATACAACAACAATAGTGTACAATTTCATCTCTACACTACTATGCACGCTAGCAGCTAGACATTGTGTAATTGTGAACCTAATGACTACTCTGACGTTAGCACCTGTTATTGTTTGTACTTAAATCTGTTTCTAAACGTAAACGTGTCAAGACTAAGCCGTTAACGTTATGTTATTGGCTAACTATCTCAATTGGAGCTAATAAACGCTTGTTAACGAGCTTTGGAGGGTTAAACATGTATTGTTGGTATTACGACTAATATGTGTGCTTTAAAGTTTGACTGATAGATGGCATTACTTCCACGGATTGTATAGTAATTGGCCTTGGTTCCCGCTAAATACGTAGTCCTTTTTGCGGAATTTGTTCGAAAGAGTAACCACGGCCCTGGAATGCACCTACCCAGAGTGGAAGAATTCATTAGATGATTTCCCATCCATAAAAAAAAAACGTGGTCCTTAGGTACGGAATACATATCTCTTTAATGATCCTAACAGCATTCCCTAAATAATCATAGTTCGATTGAGCTTGTCCCTTACTGGCCAGTAGTCCCCCCAGCGATTCCCTAATACAAGGTACAGGTACCTACTCAGCATATAGTGGCTTAGTTTTTATAGCCCTGGCTGGCTGACCTTTAATTTTCATTAAGGCCAACACCACACAAGTCCAGCTTAGCTGGCAACAATCTTATACGTTGATCTGCGAAAGGACACTCGATTAAGAAGCAAGGACCAAGCCAAACGTGGATCAAAACTATGAACTAAACAGCAATGCATTTCTGTAAACATATCGAAGTGAAGGCTTGGGTGAAGTGATCACGAGGTGAGCAGCAGTGTGATTTTGTAAGCATGTCGATGTGAACACTTGGGCGGGGTGCACGACGGGTGAGTTGTCAAACCATACAAATAAGATGGAATGACAGCTCACTGTCTTGTCGTTCACTCCGCCTAGGTGAACACCGTGAGATGTTGACAGAATCGACCGGCTGTAGCAGCTGCAGCGATCCATATGTTATCAAAATAGAATGATAGCTCACATCGTGATCACTTCACCCAAGCATTCACTTCGACATGTTTACAGAATCGACCGGCAGCACATAATATATTCAATTTTTTTTTTTAATAAAACAGTTTTCTACTTCACTTCTGACACAAGCTCTGAGAGTAATGTTTACTAAATATTACTCTCACAGATATAAAGATTTACATCTAGATGTAGAATGTGCTGGATAACGTAACCCAAAAACTAAAGAGTTTTTGGGTTACGACCTATATAATATTCCACATTCTATTCTACTATGTTGTGTCAAGCCATAAAACTTCTTAAAAATATACTCAAATTTTACTCATTTTAAAGTGCTTTTCATATCAAAGATTTGACAGTTTCAAATCAATTACAAGATATCACAAAATTTTATTACACTCTTCTGAAAAGTCAAGGATTTGACTATATTTCAGCAAATCTGGGTATCAACAATCAATCGTCTACCCCTTCCCCACCATTTCGGGGTAGGCTCCATGTCTAATCGCGCAGAAGGAGGCTGCGGAAAGGGAGAGGGAGATTTCGAGTGCTCTCACTGCGCGCAGCAGGCGCACCGGGCGCCGTCTTCCGGCCCCCTAACTGGGTCCAGGGGTGGCGGACTTGGGGATGTCCGTCGCTCCCCATTTATCCGGACACGAGGTGGCAGCGCGTGGTGTTCGCGTGCGCCCCTTTGACGTCGCGGAGGGAGTCAAACACCTCGCTTACGAGAGGTGGCCCGCAGAGGCTGGCCGGCACCAGCCGAGGATTGCGGAAGTCGCGTACGTTCCCGCGATCCCCGGCATAGGTCGGAGATGGAACACCGGGTTGGTTTTAGTCAGTAATCTGACAGACCCCTCCAGCCCCAGGGCGAAGGACATCCATGAGGATTACCAACCGTAAAAAAAGGCTCTATGTCTAACTGGATGTATCTGAGCCTATCCGACATTACAAACCAAGTAGCTCGATAACACGATACCTGCATCTTTTTTTGGATGTGAAATCTTCAAATGACTCCTTCCGCTCTGGGTGGAGTGTCAGACTCATCAGAGCTCATGCTGCATGGTGCATGGTGGCTCTTACTAGGCTTTGCGTTCCAGCAGCACCATGGTAACTCTTACGAACAATAAGGTATTTTACAACTATCAAAAATCGAGATGAATTAATACTTCTCCAAAATCTATCACTAAAATTGTACGATTTGTGTAAAAATAGATAGCAAAATAGAGGGGCTACAAGCTTTTAAAGTTATTCTTCTATCATTGTCATGCAAAATGTCGTTTGTACTGGATGGCACAAATTCACAATGGTAATGCTAGTGAGTGATGCACGCAAGTAGTACAGCAGTGCGATTCAGCCGGTCGATTCTGTCGACATCTCACGGTGTTCACCTTGGCGGAGAGAACGACAATAGAGCTGTCATTCCATCTTATTTGTATGGTTTGACAACTCACCTGTCGTGCGTCCTGCCCAAGTGTTCACTTCGACATGTCTACAGAATCGCACTGCTGTATACATGTCGAAGTGAAGGCTTGGGTGAAGTGATCACAAAGTGAGCTCTCAATCTATATAATCAAGATGGAATAACAGCTCAACTCGTAATCATTTCACCCAAGCCTCCACTTAGACATGTTTACATCAATGCGACTCTGTAAACATATCGAAGTGAAAACTAAGGCGAAGTGAACGACAAGTGAGTTGTCAAACCATACAAACAAAATGGAATGACAGCTCACTTGTCGTTCACTCCGCCTAAATATACACAGTGAGATGTCGAAAGAATAGACCAGCTGTTTCTGTTTATCACATATAACAGAAAACCAGTCTAATACCCTATCCCACAACCCTGGAACACGATACCCCTTAGGAAGATTGCTGTAAGATTTTCTGGCTACAAGTGGCTGCCGCGACCAACGGCTTCCCGAAGCACGGAGGAGTCCCGGTATGTAATAGACGGGTGGACCACGGGCCCACCTCACCAAGCGATGCTTAACCTTGCAGATCGAACGGTACAGCTGTTACTACATAGCCATGATTTCCTCTCATAGTTTAACCCACCACCATTAATTCTTTCTTTCTTTCTTGTTTTTTAAAAACGTTGCCCCACACTAGGAATTACTCCTGTATCGTGGGTGCGTTTACAAATATACAAACTCACATACACTTGAACAGCCAGACCCGGAACAACGATCTGTAGGCCATACAAATATTTGTTCCGTGCGGGAATCGAACCCGCGACACGCAGCGCAGCAGCCGATCGCTCAACCACCGCGCCAACTGTGTCGTCAAGTTAATTAATTATGAATGTATGATACATATTTCAGCGTCACAACGCAACGTAGCCACCTACTGAGAGCCTAGCACAAATGTTTTGACGTATAGTAACGCCACAGTATCGTTAACGTACCTAAGTGAATTTTTAATATAAAAAAAACTACGACACGACACCATAGTATTTTGGTTTAATTTTATGCGACACATACAATTTGTATCATACATAAATATAAATAATTATAATTATCCAATTCAAATAAATGTGCGAAACGAGTCCAGAAGAAGAAGTCCAGTGCGAGACCAGTCGTACTCAGCGCTTCTCCTCCACATTTATTATGCGCACAGCCAAAGTGTGGAACTCTCTACCAGAGCGTCTGTGTTCCCTTCCACATATAACCCATCTGCCTTCAAAGCAAGAGTGAACAGGCATCTTCTGGGCACGCTCGCTCCATCATAGACCTCATCTATCGCTTTCCATCAGGCGGGATCGAGGTCAAGAGCAAACCCATTCCCCAATAAAAAAAAGAAAAGAGTATTTTCGATATGTAGTAAAGTTTTAATAATCAAAAACATGCCAGGTGCCAGGTCCTCTGGGCCCAAACAATCTAAAAAATTAACCATCGACTCGAAAATCTTGCTAGCAACAAAATGTTCTAAAATCCTTGTGCTATATACCGTTGCTAATTAATTAAGGAACCAGACAGAAACGACGTAAATAACTCAGGTGTTCATAAATATTATGAACGCCGTGATATAATGTCGTAGACGACAAGATGAGACGTCGCTTGTCATGTCTAGGTAGATGAGTTAGTTTTTAAAGTTTGACACAGTTTTGGTAGAAAATAGAGCAAGCAATTGAGCTTGATTCTACAGGATTGGTTTGACTAAAGGACTCCTTGGGTACAGCCGGTCGATTCTGTCGACATCTCACGGTGTTCACTTAGGCGGAGTGAACGACAATAGAGCTGTCATTCCATCCTATTTGTATGGTTTGACAGCTCACCCGTCGTGCGCCCCGCCCGGGTGTTCACTTCGACATGTTTACAGAATCGCACTGCAGATTACCTCGGGCGAAGGCGATTGTCAATTAATAGGTCAAAAATGTACCTATGGGATTGACAGATGCCATCGAAATGTCACGTGATCAAATTCCTACATTTTGGCATTTCGACAGTCACATTCGCTAACTGAATGGCACGTTGTCTAGGGCGTCTTATCATCCTTACTCCTGCTGTAAGATGTCCACTGCTGGACAAAGGCTTACTTGAAGAGTAGCCAAATCGAACCGTGCTGTGCTTCTCGACCCTAGGACACCCGAATCTTTAAAATAATCGGGCCAAAGGACCACTTCTTGAAGCGATCTAAAAGATTGTTTCTGGAGCGAAAACAGTCTAGCCATATAGTGTCTCAAAAAAAAATATGGACCTTTTTGTGATAAAGTTTGTTGAAACAACGATACAGCCATTTCTGGACCAAAAGGATCAGAGGTTTCGAAAAGCCTTATTATTTATTTGGTAAAGATATTGAAGAGAAAAAAATAATATTCAATTTTAAGTTATTTCAGATCCTGACAGCTGCACATATCTATACTTAGCTCTTTTGGAAATAAAATAAATAAATTTTACCTATGATCTTTACATAGAAATATTAAAAACAGATTCTTTAATAATAATAGGAATAGGTCAGCTCTTGACCTCTATCTCGCCCGGCGGAAAGCGAAGTTTGTTCCTTCAAGAATCCATAACTTTCGCACTAAGAAGAGTCCAAAACTAAGGTACCTGGGCATACAGATCATTAATTAGTTTTAATAGTTAAGTACGATTATGAAAAATAAAAATGTAATTTAATCGTTATTTTACACCGTGTTCACGTAAAGTCATTCAGCTGCAACTAATCAACATTAATAGAAATCGTCCTACACAAAAAATCACGAGGGATACATTTAAAATAACGGCTTTAGAACCAAATCCTAAAATAGCGGGTTCAGCTAACCGATTACATCACTTCGTGACATTCTCGATCCTACCCGTTTAATATAACTCGTAATTTGTGCGAAATCCAGCATTTATGCCAAGCCCAATTTAATGTCTTTCTGCGTAATAATTAGTCTACTGAATGCACTTGGACAATTTGGCAAACGAAACGATTTAGCAAGCTTTAAAATCGATTCGAAACGTTTAATAACAATGTAAAAACTATTAAGGGCTTAACTCTACCTTACCTTACAATAAATTCTCTAAATAGAAAAAAAACACTCACAGATACACTTCGAAGAAGGATGTAAAGCACAAATAAATAGGCTGTTTAAACAAACTCCTTAGCACTTACTTCCGGGGCGGAAAACTCGAAAGGCAAGATGGCGTCGAAAGCGCGCGAAAAGTTTCAGGCGGCAAGTGATATCGACGACGAGAGTATCACAACTGCGTCGTTATATAATTATATTATTATCAAGTTTATGAGTGTCGGGTGTTGGAATTTTTATCGCGCAGTCTGCGCCCGCCCAGCGAACATTCGTGACTAAGACCGGTTCACGTGCTTTTAATATAAAATTTAGGTGGCACGGGTGAAATGCTGGCGGGTAACGATGTATTTTGGATCGCGTCATAAAGTCATGCGACGCGGTTGCATGGAAATAATAACTGCATGGTCAGTACATGGGGCTGAGTCACGGAGAACACCGTCTCTGTGCGATTGGGAAAATGTCCTTGTCCAGAGAAAAATCTGTTGATGAAGATCATGGAGAAATACACGATCAAAAACTTAAAAGCCAGGAGAAAAATTGAAAGAGAAGAATATAGATTAGAGTTTATTTGTTTTAAGCCGTCTGAGAACCAATTCTACTAATAATTTTTAAGTCAATCCCAGTCGCAATCTGTCAAAAATTTTGGGAAATTGTGAGCCTTTTTTGACAGTTTGCGACGGACACGAGAATGCGAACTTTCTTTAAAAATTAATAGAATATTGAAACTCAGATTTATCGTAGGTTATCGGTTTCAAAATATAATGATTGATTTATCACTTCATCGTTTACTAGGTACCTACAAATAATGGTATAAATAACTCATGTGTGATATTAGGTACGCATAATAATATATACCTATATTTGCATTTGCAAAGCTCATAATTTCTCACTCTTTCATAGCTAGAATATAGTGATGGTAACAACTTACAGAACATCGGCGACAAAATATTATCTACATGTTATACAATTATATTTAGAGAACGTAACATATTATACGAAGGCGATAAAACATTTAAAATCGCATTATAAAACTTTACATTAGCTTTTCCAACATTCTAAAATTGCCAAGAACTGATAAATTCTATGTAATAATTTCTTATTATCTCGATATGGATACAACACATATTATGGTACCTATGTATGCTTAGCGAAATTCTGTACTAATATATCTTTTACTTTGTTTTTGTTGATTTTAAGTCTGTGTCGAATAAATGTTTTCTATTGTATTCTATGCTGATGATTCCTTGCTTTGGAAGGTACGACGTACAAGTCGGTGGTCCCGGCGGCCAAAATGGCGGTCGTAGAACCATGTCAGAGGCCCTTGAGGCGGTTTTGAAACTCTGACACTATAATAGGCGCCAGATAAATGTGGAATAGAGTACATTGACCTTTCCTTAATATCTCTTCGTAGGTACCCCCGGACAGTAAATTATGAATCGTTTTTCATTACTAGAACAGTAAGGATCACGATAGATGTCGATTCAGGACAGCTTTATGTCATTATTTCTGTTTTTTAAATTCAGTGTGTCAATAAATGTAGGTGGGTCAATGACCGTTATTCCACATTAAAATAATTTATCTGGCGCCTACTATAGGGTGTGTGGGGGGCCGTTAGACTTTACGGGTAAACGAAGAAGAAGAAGATTGTATTCTATTCTATTAGGGATTGGTGAAAACTTTTCTCGCGTTTACGAAATATTAGCTTTAAACTCATATTTTTGTTGCACTACGAATAAAAGAAAACTAATAGATTTAAGTAAGTAACGTCACAGAAGTGGCATGCCAAATTTTTTTGACGTGATTGTGCTATATATCCAGAGAGTAAAATCAATTTCAAATAATTTATATTCGGGCATTTTATTGTCTAAGAACCGATCTCGATGATTCTTTTTTGCGTTGGGTAAGTTAAATCTAACCACTAAAAAGTGAAAAGTAAAAAACTTTTATACAAAATATTAAAACCAACTTCAAAATAAAAAAAAAACACTACAAATTGTATTTAAAAAAAAGTTTTTTTTGACGGCACTGTTGGCGCAGTGGTTGAGGGATCGACTGCTGGGCTGCGTGTCGCGGGTTCGATTCCCGCACGGAACAAATATTTGTATGGTCTACAGATAGTTGTACCGGGTCTGGCTGTTTGTGTTTGTGAGTTTATATGTTTGTAAAGGCACCCACGATACAAGAGAACTTCCTAGTGGGCGTTGCCCCACTAGGAACTTCTCTTGTATCGTGGGTGCCTTTAAACAAAAAAAAAATGTAGGTATGTGGCGTCACGTATCTATTGTGAATGTGTGAAGAACGCACTTTAGATGTATCGTGTTCTTCATCTTCCTGCCCTTATCCCATGTTACTTGGGGTCGGCGCAACACGTTTTTTTCTTCCATTCTGTCCTATCAGCCGTCACACTATCACTAACTCCCTTCTCTTTCATATCGCTCCTCACACAATCCATCCATCTTTTCTTTGGCCTTCCTCTTCCTCTCCATCCATCCACATTTATATTTATAACCCTTTTAGTTACATGCGTTTCATCCCTCCTCTTCACATGACCATACATCACAGACAAGCGGTTACCTTTCAACTTTTCCGTCACTGGCGCCACTTTTAAACTACCTCTAATGTACTCATTTCTCACTTTATCCATTCTCGTTACTCCACACATCCGTCTCAACATTCTCATCTCCGCTACATGCAATCTATTTTCATCCGTCTTTTTCATAGCCCAACATTCTGATCCATACGACAGGTCTTATCTCGGACTAGATTATATATCATCTCGATATAGATTTTCCCCTTCAACTTGAGGGGCATCCGTGGGTCACAAGTTGTTCCAGTGACCTGTCGCCATTTCATCCATCCTGAGTTGATTCGGTGCGTTACGTCTCGGTCTATATTGCCATCGCCCTGGACAAGCGACCCGAGGTACCGAAAGTCGGAGCAGATTGGTATAGGCATTCCAGTCAGAGATATAGGTATAGGACTGGAAAGACCGCCGAAATCGCAGAACAGGTATTCTGTTTTGGTTCTGCTCAATTTCAGGCCAACACTCTCTAGTCTCTGCCACCACGTCTCCAATCTGCTCTGGATCTCGAGACCGCTTTCAGCAAACAGCACAATGTCATCAGCAAACAGCATACACCAGGGAGCCTCTTCCTGGATGTCTAATGTCAGAGCGTCCATTATCACGAGGCACCCGGTCATATGCCTTTTCGAGGTCAACGAACACCATGTGCAAGTTTTTATGCACAGCTCTGTATTTCTCGCACAGCTGACGGATAGCGAAAATGGCATCCGTTGTACCCCGTCCAGGCATAAAACCGAACTGGTTCTGTGAGATTTCACTCTCTTCTCTCAGCCGCCTTTCAATAGCTTTATTCCTCTATAGTTGTTGCACTCCAGCACGTCACCTTTGTTCTTGAAGATGGGCACCAACGAACTGTTACACCACTCATCAGGTATGGCTTCTTCCAGCAGCAACTTATTGAAGAATAAAGCTAACCACGTAATGACTTCCATACTTCAATTGGTATTCCGTCTGGACCAATTGCCTTACCATTCTTCATTCCATTCACTGCTATTCTCACTTCATTCATACTGACCATTCTTACTAACCCCTCATTCACTGGTTTATTCTCTAGAACACCACTCCAGATATTTTCCTCATTCATCAGTCTTTCGAAATAGCCCTTCCATCTATCCTTAATCTTTTCATCCTCCGATAGAAGCATTCCAGCTTCATCCCTTACACATCTTATCCGACTAACATCCTTCGCCTTTCTCTCTCTGGCTCTAGCAAGCCGGTACAGGTATTTTTAACCGACTTCCCAAAAAGGAGGAGGTTCCCATTTCGACTGTATTTTTTTTAGATGTATCGTGTTCGACTTTTAATAATTGTATTCAGTAACTTCACAGTTCAAACGTCATATCGTGACAAAAAAAAAGATAGTGAGTTGGTGACAAAATTGAATTAACCAATGACGTTTGAAATGTAATATCGTTTATTGACTTACCCAATTATCCATGTCACATAATATGTCGCTGATTAAAAGGCAGTTCAATGAAAAGGTAAGATGAGGTGAGATTTCATTAGAAATAAGCATCATGTTTGTACCTATTTTCAGTCTCCTTATTCTTACCTATCTATATGTTAAATGTGTGTACAAGAACTGTTAAATGAATAAATAAGTTTTCACACCACCTGATCGAAAACGTCAAATTATATGTCATGTCAACTTAACCTAAAGTGAGTCATTTTTGGTCGGTGGCACTGCCGGGCAATAACATTGTACTGGATTTCATTATAACCCGCTGGTCAATAATGTGATTTAAATTTGGAACCTCATCTGTCTGCTCAATTGGCGGTATATTAGGTACTTACAACGCCTTCTGTCTCTGTCTCTCTCTTTCTGTTCCAGAAAGAGGAAAGATATTCTCGATACTCTTACTACTTAGGGATGATATTCTCGAATTTCTACAAAATCATAAGGATTGACCAGGGTCCAGGATTGAAGACAATATTATAAGAATAATTGGTTATGTACGGATTATTGTATAAAAGGATAAGAATAACACTTAAAACCCATCTATAGTCGATTTATTAATTTAAAAACTATTTTCTCGAGCATCTCCTATGACGTTCTAAATTAAAATTGCATACAGCCAAGCGTCCGAACCCATTCTACCAGCTAATATAAAGCTCTGTATAAAGCTTTGTGTACACATAAATTGTATTAAGTTGCTAACATTAGGCCTGCACATATTTACTTACCCACAGAGAAGTAAAAAAAAAAGGAATTCGAGTTGGTCGTGGCCGCTATGTGGTAGATATACCGAGTGGAACGCAAAAAAGGCGCGGATATTGCAAATCCGTATGGTATTAAACTAAATTTTTAAAGTAGGTATACAGTATAGTTCTAAATACATATCTCTACTTAGTGTTTGTAAATTTAAAATATTTTGTTTTTCGTATTATGGCTTCGTATTTTCTCACAGGAAGTGTGAAAAGTAGAGTATCCTCCTCGGGGATAAAGGTGTCTTTGCCTTGGGCTAGCTTGAATCCCTCGCTTCATTCAGGATTCTTGTATTAAGTCTTCTTCTCTTTTATTAGTTAGTTCTTATTCTTGTATTGTGTACCTACATAAATAATAGTAGATTATGCACCCAGGGGATAAAGCAGTGTCTTGTGTCACGGGTGTCATATTGAATCTCGAACGCAATGAAGGATTCGGGAGTTAACTCCCGAGCGTAGCGAGGGAGTTTAGAGTTTAACTCACGAGCGAAGCGAGGGAGTTAATACAAGAATCCTGAATGCAGCGAGGGATTCAAGCTAGCCCAAGGCAAAGACACCTTTATCCCCGAGGAGGATACTCTACTTTTCACACCTCCTGTGAGAAAATAAGAAGCCATAATACGAAAAACAAAATATTTTAAATTTACAAACACTGAGTAGAGATATGTATTTAGAACTATACTGTATACCTACTTAAAAAAGTTAGTTTAATACCATACGGATTTGCAATATCCGCTCCTTTTTTGTGTTCCACTCGGTATATCTACCACATAGCGGCCACGACCAACTCGATTTTCGTTTTTTTTTTACTACGCTGTGGGTAAGTAAATGTGTGCAGGCCTAATATAATTTATGTGTACTCAAAGCTTTATACAGAGCTCTGTATAAAGCTTTGAGTACACATAAATTATATTAGCAACACATTCACATACAGCCAAGCGTCCGAACCCATTCTACCAGCTGATATAAAGCTTTATATCAGCTGGTAGAATGGGTTCGGACGCTTGGCTGTATGCAATTTGAATTTAGAACGTCATAGGAGATGCTCGATAAAATAGTTTTTAATTAAATTAATAAATTGACTATAGATGGGTTTTAAGTGTTATTCTTATCCTTTTATACAATAATCCGTACCTACATAACCAATTATTCTTATAATATTGTCTTCAATCCTGGACCCTGGTCAATCCTTATGATTTTGTAGAAATTCGAGAATATCATCCCTAAGTAGTAAGAGTATCGAGAATATCTTTCCTCTTTCTGGAACAGAAAGAGAGAGACAGAGATAGAAGGCGTTGTAAGAACCTAATATACCGCCAATTGAGCAGACAGATGAGGTTCCAAATTTAAATCACATTATTGACCAGCGGGTTATAATGAAATCCAGTACAATATTATTGCCCGGCAGTGCCACCAGCCAAAAATGACTCACTTTAGGTTAGGTTGACATGACATATAATTTGACGTTTTCGATCAGGTGGTGTGAAAATAAATAAAAGGCTAGTCTTTTAATGAAACGGCTGATTAAGCTAGTTGGCTGCGACATTATACATAATAAATACTAATACTTTGTACCAATATAATAATATATTATTTAACGAAAATTGGATTTTCACTCCGTCTCCGATTATTAAGCTTATCGTAAGAAGTTTATTATAAGGAATAGACAGAACACCATCCATCTGCCGCGTCCCCAAATGTAAATTACAATTATTGCTACTATGTAACGTACGTAACGCTTGCAGGTAAGTAGGTACCTAATTCTTTTTCTAAGTACCTACCTAGTTAGCAGCTCATAAATACTTGTATCTAGATATTTCTTCTAGCTTTTTTCCAGGCATAACTCATTCCGAATGAGTAAAATGGCTGTTCACCCATGTTCACATTTTGTTTTACTTTTCTTAGACCCTTAAAATAGCAACATAATCTCATGAATGAAATAAAGCAGCAAAATACTTATAATTTAATTCCGGCACAGACAGTTTTTCTAAAACATTTTGAATGATTCGATCTTTTTTCTGAGTGCTTGCGGACATTCTTGGTCCACTAATAAACCAACAAAAAGTTAATAATACAAACTTTAACCGTTTAATCTCTGACGAACGGGTTTCCCGCTAAAAAATTGACATTAATTACTACTTCAGCTGTGTCGCGGTGTATTTTCGGGTGTTGCCAACTAAACGAATGTGCTACTAACATAACAAACGTTAACATTAATTTTGTCGCAAGACTTACTGAGTGCTGAAATATTTTGGCCGAATTTATTGAACGTCTTGTTCAGAATTAATAACTTACTTTCAAATTTTCTCTTAAGAGGGCGCCGAACGCGCAGTGGCGCCCTCATCTTTTGTTTGGTTATTTCTTTTATTTTAGAATGAAAATGCAGAAAATAAGCACGTTAAGTTGTGCTCCACAAGATTATACGTTAATATTATTTAAACGGTACTTAGTTTTAAATTGTTTAGTTTTATTATAATAGTAATAACGGAAAATAGTGGCTGGCGAAAAAACTACCGTTTATAATAATATTAACGTATAATCTTGTGGAGCGTGCTTATTTTCTGCATTTTCATTCTAAAATAAAAGAAATAACCAAACAAACGATGAGGGCGCCAGTGATAAAGATAATTGGGACATCTTTAGGGATTCAAACATGGCAGGCACTCTCTTGCAATTAATCTACACGTCCTTAAAAATTGCGACACGTTTACTGAGTGCAAAAGAAATGTCTACTTAATCATGGAATGACGCAAATGTATTTAAAAATACATTAACGGACAGAAATAAGATGAAAAATGCACGCGAATAAATCTTTTTACTGAAATATGTCGTTGACCCAATATAAATTGTTTGTGTATCTCAACATTTCCTGCAGACGTATGATGTCGGCATAGCGTAGCGCCTCACATCTTCAGTATTTTCCTTGCGATGACAAGATGCATCAACACGCACTCTCGTTAGCCCACCCACGAGAATTCGCGTCATGGGCATTTGGACCGGAGCGTGGGTACCTATGACCTTTTCGGAACATGCAGGTGCATTTCCGTGGTAGAGTGGTTTAGGCGTTTGCCTGAAACATAGTGGTCGTGGGATCGATTCCCACGGGAAGCATACTGTTAAGAGCGTATACGCCGTATGTCATTTCATAAAAACTTTCAAGTCCTTATTCTTCAAAATGATTGAACCGATTTTAACGAAACTTGGTATGCATACGCTAGATAATATCCAGGTCTAAATAGTTATCACAAAACATTTTTGAAAACTATAGAAGAAGAAGAAGAGAAACCTAGTTTTTACTTATAAGCACACCCAGGCCATTGGTTTTAGACACATATTTGAATATTTTATATATGTTTACTTATTATTCTCTTTCTGTTGTCACCTTCTCTTGTAATCTACGTATTCTTCAATACACGTTTCTTTATTATAATGTTTTTTCTTCATTAAGAGCGTGTACGCCGTATGTCATTTCATACAAACTTTCAAGTCCTTATTCTTCAAAATGAATGAACCGATTTTAATGAAACTTGGTATGCATACGCTAGATATCCAGGTCTAAATAGTTATCAGAAAACATTTTTGAAAAAGATTTCAGAGGGAGAGGGAGAGCAATTTTAAGTTTTTTATAGAAAGTGAAAAATCACTATATCCTTCCCCTGAACTCTTTTTCGATTTTTTTTCTGATAACTACTGTTTAGACCTAGATAATCTAGCGTACGCATACCAAGTTTTATTAAAATCGGTTCATTAATTTCGAAAAATAAGCATTTGAAAGTTTGTATGAAAAGCCTTACCGCATAAACGCTCTTATTGTTTTGAGTCAATCAACGCTCCGCTATTAATAAAATAAACAAGTCATACTTTGTAAATTTGTTTCCAGTTTGGCTAGGACATTGCAAGCTTGAATCACCTGATTGTCTGGTAAAAAGATGATTCCGTGCTTCGGAAGGCACGTATAAGCCGGTGGTCCCGGCTGCCAAATGGCGATTGTCAAATAAACCATGTCAGAGGCCCTTGAGGCGGTTTAGAAACTCTGACACTAGGGTGTGTGGGGTCGTTAGACCTTACTGCCTACACGATAAAGATTCTGATAGAAAAACTCGCAGCTGCTAAACTGCTATCCGTCAAACCAGTCAGCTACTCTATTGAGGGTCATACCACTGCAGTGGTGGATCTAGAATTTTCGTTTGGGAGGGCTTGACCCCGCTGAGGGTTGATTTTAGCAAAGTAAACACTAAAAAAGCACATACCTAACATTTTATTTAAAGTCTCCTTAGATTACTTTTCGTAAATTCCTATTTAGCTTCGTTAGGTTGTAAACTACGAAAACCCTCTCTCAGTCTCCAAAGACCGAGAGGTAGTTTTCTGTTTCCTGCTTGATAAAATAAAATTTAAAAATCGGAAAAGCAAAATCCATAATAATATGAGTTAATATACATAAACATAACTTATTCCTTTGTTAGTAAACTTAATAAAATCTAAACACTTTTATGAATTATGAATACTTTTTTTTCAGACTTGAAGAATTTTGTTGAGACCGAACGTTAAATCGTAAAATCGTGAAAATCGTATGAGAGTCATCTGACGGAAAATCTTAACACCGCGATTCAGCAAAACGCGTCATGAATACAACGCCATCTATCGACCATGTAATAAACTGACAAAATATTTGGCAAAGGAAGACGTTAAGGACGCGTTTACAGATGGGTAGTCAAATCATAACATCAAATTAGAATTAGTGCAGAAAAAGTTCCTACGCACAATGAACTATAAATGTTATCGTTCAAAGATTCCCTACGAACAATTACTACGGCAACATAATGTTTTAAGTTTAGAGTCTCGGCGCTTGCTTCTGGTGGCCATGATGCTGCATGGTCTGTGCAACAACAGATTTGATTGTATCGAACTCACAAATAAGTTGCGCTATACGGTACCCCGAAATGTTATCAGACGGGCGGCCCGCGTGCCCCGGCTGTTTCATGTGGATTCATGTAGGACCAACGCCGGGGCGCGTGTGCCTCTTCGTCAGCTTGTGGAAACCTATAACACACACTTCATGGATATAGATATCTTCTCTCTTTCTAGTATAAAATTTAAATATATGGCTATAAGTACTCTATCACAATAAAATCTAAAATAAATTAATACGATGAACAAATACTCCTCCGTCTCCTATTTATTCATATATCCATGAATCCGTGGACAATGGTGTGGGTTATGTGTTTGCCAAGTTATTATTATACTTATAGTTTTATTTAGACCCTAACATGTAACTGTTTTTTGTCCCTAAATAAATAAATAACTAAATAAATAAATTACTTTTTTACACAAAAGTATGTTTATTAAATAAAATGCTTTGCATTCTTAAAATGTTTTTCCCATTAATTGTTGATAGATGTGCATAGTACGATTCTGAACTATAAATATAATTTTAGAAAGGTACAGTTTCTCAATAAATGTACCTACCAAAGTGATTTTTTTTACTTACATTTTTTTATGTGCATTTTATTTTTTCTCAATAAATGGCGCTCAGGAGTCAATGAGCGCAACACTTATCGCTGTATGAAGTTTCTTACTAAAATCAATATTATCTGATTTTGTGGGTCGATTTTGATGAAATAAACGCGAAATTTTACTCGGGATAACACTTAATATTTTTAAGTAGGTACCTACATTTCTAATCCAGTCAGTGGTTTTCCCCATACAACAAACGTGATTTTTTGCCGTTTTTTAGATAATGGTACGGAATCCTTCGTGCGCGAGTCCTACTCGCACTTGGGTGGTTTCAGTATTTGTTGTTATAGCGGCGGCAACAGAAATACATCATCTGTGAAAATTTCACCTGTCTAGTTATCACGGTTCATGAGATACAGCCTGGTGACAGACGGACAGCGGAGTCTTACTAATAGGGTCCCGCTAAAAAATACTCTATATTATTCATAGACGCATTCCTAATTAGTAGTGTAATTTTCAAACTGCGGCGTATCCTCTACGCACACGGCACTTTGAAAATTCGTTATTTTGAATATTTAATTAATTTATTTTAGGACAATATTATCATTCAATGCCATCTATTGTTGAATAGTTGAAACTCAACTCTCGCGAAAGATGTTGAATGGTTTATGACTTTCCTTTTTACGGTACACTTTTTGAGTCCTTTCCTTGACATCAATCCGAAGAAAGGAAACCGAACTGATTGTAAGATTTGCAAGTAATGTGGTTATTGATTAATATAAAATAACTGGAAGGACCATTGTTATGAATCAATATGACTTATTTTCAAAACAACGGTTACGAAGATAAAAACCAATATAAAAATTATCTAACGTTCATTACTTGCGCGCAAAGACTACAATAGTATACTCTTGCGCGTAATGGAACGGAAAGTGGTGTGGTGAAATGGTGAGGGAAGAGTTGCCAAGGAATTTTGTTGAATCGATAACAATCCTTTAATCATTCGAAAATATCTAGGTATCTTATTGTAGTACTAAATTTTTTAGCATAGTTTTTTACAATTAACCAATTAACTGATGAAGTTGACTTATTTTATATTAAAAATCAGATATATAATCAAACATAACTTCCATACCAACAAAAATATTGAATTCGATTTCATTTCAAAGATGTTCAATCTTCCGTTATATCGAAAATTTCATGCAGGTGCATCTCTACTGTGACTTGTCTATGTTTTGTGTATTTTATTACCAATAAAATAGGAGGTTCGTTTTTATTTTTTTTTAGTGATAAACCTTGTACTAAGTGAAATTGAGATCTAAAATATATTGGATAAGAAGATGAAAGTGATGATAACAGAACCTGCTAATTAAATCTTAATTGCGACTGTCATTAATTCAATAAAGAGTGGAACAACCTTTAATTATGTAGGTACTTGCTGTGGCTATAAACAAACATCTGCAGATGTGTGTGCCTACACTTGTTGCACCTACTTTCAAAATTATAGAGATTCAGTTTACCTGTTTGTGAGAAAGTGAACTTATCTTATTTACATGTCATAGAATTCATTTTGTGTTCATTTACCGTTACAACTGTCTAGTGAATGTGGGAAATGTGCTTTGATATTGTTATCGTGGATGTATGTTACGATGCACCTGCAGCACATATCGTTGCATTGAGCCGAGTGCACGGCGGTTGTTAACAAGGTCTGACGGAAAGCTAATTGAAATCCAGTTATTCGTTACGTAGTGTACCTATGGCGCAGGTAAAAAAGTACACGAATCGACAAGTCAGTGAGGAGTCAGTCCCAAAATGACTCATACGTGGTCACTGGCATTCCTGTATTGTTTTGTTTTTGTGGAATGCCATATCGATGAGTAAATTGCGGAGAGAATGAACAAAAAGATAAAATTATCTATGAAGATAAAAAAAACAAGAAGTGTTCTTCATTTGAAACTTTGAGAAGAGAATAAGTTATATTAGCGTGGCGGGAACATGAGTGAATTTTAGCAAGTGTTGTGTAAAATGTGGTGAAAATACTGTTTCTGAACAATATCTGCAATGGCTCAGAGCTCTGTTGACTCGGACAGGCTGTCCTCAGCAGGTATTTCAACTCATAGCTCTGGGACTGCTGGGACAGTTGGTGGTTCAGTGGTTGGAGTGAGACCTGGAGATGCCGTACTTAAAAGGGAAGATGAGGATGAATACAACCTTGGACCATTGCCTCCAATGTGGGAGAAGGCATTCACACCCTCTGGAGAGGTGTATTTTATTGAGTGAGTAGAACAATTTCTAATTAATTTGGCTTTGGCTGTTGTTAAGAGTTCCAGTTAAATCATCCAGTTTCTTTTTTAAGTAAATGCAAGGAAGAAATCTAGCATAGCATCTTTTGCATGGATTAAGTATTCTATTCTTATACTTAACAAGTTTTCTTTGAAAATGAAAAGTAATCAATTGTTTAACAATGGACACAATTTAACTTCAATCATAGGAATATAATAGGCATTAAATTGTGATAACAATAGAATGTCTTTAATGTAAGCAGTCAGAATAATCAACCAAATAACCCGTTTCATGATCAAAAACGAACAAAAACATCTGCATAATGTGTCATTGTAGCCATTTTGGTGGTCAAATGTCTTGATAGAAAAACAAAAAAAAACTGTCCATATATTATTTTAACCTCTATTGTCTGGGTGAACCTGTAAAAAAAAAACATAGAATTTCAATTTATATCAATTCACAGTATACTTGAACCGATTGGTTCCACCCGGACGAGACCTGTTAAAGTTCTAATTTTGCAAACGAACTTCAGGTTCATTTAGAAGTTGCAGGTGGGTCAATGTCCATTATTGCCATTCTAAAATGTTCTTTGTAAAAATCCTAAATGCTCAACCAAAACACCCTTTGTTATATGTATTTTTTTTGCTAGTGATAGGCACGCGTTTGACCACTATTTCACCTGATGGTAAAAGATGATGTGCTCGTATGTTCTGTTTAATGCTGTAATTAGCATAGTGGTTATATTTTCTGAAATAGGACCCAAGAACTCCTGTCGAAAAGAATATTTCAATGTCTGCTAAAATCTTAATCTTTCTTGGTCACTTGTAAAATAATCACCTGAAAAATATGAAATAGTAAAACTTCTTTCAGCCACAACTCTGGCACATCACACTGGCTGGATCCAAGACTAGCAAGAGTCCGTAAGCACTCCCTCGGAGAATGCGGAGAAGATGAACTGCCTTTTGGCTGGGAAAGAGTTTCGGACGAAAGATACGGCTCTTATTACGTGGACCATATCAATAGGAGGACACAGTATGAAAACCCAGTACTTCAAGCTAGGAGGTTGAGGGGTGAGTGGTGTATTTTATGATTTATTTGTGTATTTTATACCTAGATTATTAACAGACTACGGCAAAACAATAATATCATCACAACTGCGACTGGTGTGCATGTACAACCGGACGCATTAATGTTAATGAAGGAGTGAGAAAATGGAGTTTGCAAATAGCTTCATGATTTTGACTGACTGATTTTGACAATACTAAATTACGTGTAAATTGTTTATTGGAAATAAATGCTTTGACTTTGACTATGGACTATATATATAAGGATTGTAACATGTGAAATTCTGTAGTTTCTGCATACCCCTGTAGGAAAAACTTCACTTCACAATTTCTCACAATGACACAGATAAATTATAAACAATAAAATATTTATTTGTATCATTGTAGAAGAAATGTTCAGCTGACAATTTATTGTGAGTTATAAACTCAAAAAGGTATTTTTATAATTCTACATATTATTATGTTGCAATTATCCAGTGACATCTAAGGTACCTATATTCTTCAGCAGCATATCAGCTGAAAGACGTCTACTGCTGGATGCCTCCCCCGAATTGGGGGGGGTTTGCCATAATCGCCACGCTTGGCAGGCGGCCTGGGTATCGCAGTGTAGCTGTAGCAATGTACCTACAGAGAATGCTGCTGCCCATTCTCTGGTGAGTCCCTTAGTCGCCTCTTACGACACCCACGGGAAGTGATGGGATGGTGCTATTCTTTTACGTTCGACACCATACGGTACGCGTCCGACACCATACCTATATGGTAGGTCTTATCAACCTGTAAACATCTACTACTTGGAGTTTAATTACCTCCATGAATAATGTCCAAATGAGAAATTGAATTAACTTGGCGGCTTAATTGGCGACAAGTTAGTTTGTGTTAACTAGCCACATCATATCAGCTGAAAGACGTCCACTGCTGGAGATAGGGCTCCCTCAAGTGTCGCCACAACGACCACTGGTTGTTGTGGCGGCTGTTGTGGCATTCAAAAAGAGATCAGGGGGAAAGGAGTAAATTTAAATTTTCTATAGAAAGTGAAAAATCACTAACAATCCCCCTGAACAATTCTTCGGGAATGTTCTCTACTATTTAAAACTGGATATCTAGCGTATGCATAACAAGTTTAATTAAAATCGGTTTATTCATTTAAAAAAATAAGGACTTGAAAGTTTGTATGAAATGCCGTACCTACGGCGTAAACTAACTTTTTTATTAACTATGTTTGTTGCCTCATATCTCTGTCATTTATGAACCGATTTGAAAAAAACTCTGTCACTGTCATCAAAATCGGTTCAGTAGTTAGGTTTTTAAAATCAAAATTGCTGGAAAAAATATGTCATCCACGTATACGAAACGGCGTATTTTACTTTCCTGTGACTTTCCAGAAGTATAGTTCGGTGTACTACAAAAAACTGAAACCTTCTTATAAAAAAACACTGCAAATAATATAAAAATAACTTTAATTTCTTGAATTTAGAACCTCCTTTTTTTCAAGTTTGTTAAATTGGCTTAGGATACAACTTTCAAAGTGGAGACTGATGCCATTCCTCTTGACTTAACATGAACCCTGTTTAGTCTGAACTGCCTAAATCCTTAAGTACTTTCAGCACAGAGGATTCAGTAGCTATATTTGGTTATGTCTGGGACCTAAGTGTGGGTTTCACAGTCTATTTTAGTTCTGGCAGGTCAAGGCTAAGTCTGTTCCATCTATACTAGACTAATATTATAAAGAGGTAAAGTTTGTGACGTTGTAGGGGGTAATCTCTGGATTTACTGAATTTATTTCGAAAATTCTTTTTGTATATGATAGCCACATTCATGAGGAATAGAGGAGAGGCTATAGGCTGTACGAGAACAAGAAACAACGAGATATACGCGTACGAAGTCGTGGATAAAATCTAGTCTAAAATAAAATTGATGTCCTTCAACTTAACAAAGAATCTTTCATTCATTCACGAACACACATCGCACAGTATCGAACTACTCGACCTGGATTCTCAAAATTATGCTCAAGAGTTCCTCAAGAATGCAGGTGAGCAGTTAGGAAGGGTTTTGAAAATTAGTTGCTCTTGCGTCTATCTATGATCTGTTAGTTGGCCAGTAAGGCTTCTAACAATCTGTAACGAATGACAAAGATCTACAAATTACAGCCGTAAGTAACCTCAGCATTCCGTGTTTTCCGAAGCACGGAGGGGTCTCGGCCATCTTCAGATCAGTCTGAGGGTGGCCGAAACCCCTCCGCAACAAGCAAGGCTTGCTGAGGTCGGTCAGCAAGCGTTGGTTAGAGTAGATAACGACCCAGTGCAGCAGTGCGGTTATTATTATTTAGCCGTGAGCTCCCCATTCTTCTCAGCGTCATAAATTCGAAAATCGTGCTCGAATTAACAGTTATGCTATAAATCCTTTATGTAATGTCGAGTCTCAATCTGAAATTCAGGAAGTAATAAGTCAATTATTATTATGCTGTAAAGTTCCAGTCGAGTGGAAATAATTCAGCCAGAACTTGTTTTGTAACACTGTTATTGTTGTTATGTATTCACGGGCCTCTTACTTTATTGAATTAACTGTAATCCTTGTTGTGTGTAATGCATAATAAATAATTGACTCTTTGAGAGTTATGGAGCTAGTTAAGTTCTTCGTTTTATCTATACGGAAAAGCTGTACATAAATAATTTGCACTGTAATTAAAATTATTTTAGAACTATTGAATTTAGACTGAATGGCCAGGGTTGGACATATCTACTAATGTAACTAGGTAATATGTATGAAGGTTTCCACAGACAGGTACGTCGCGACAATGCGACAACCTATATGTAGAAATTGTTTCATGAAGCAGTTGTTGAAAAAAATGTTCGTAGCATCATCGCGGCCTGTTTGCCTTCAGGAGTCTTTATTAGTGTTTGATTAAGCAGAGAAAATAAAGCCCTATCTACACGGTCCTTGTATACCGAGGCCGACAATAAATAGACGTAAGGACGTCTCGAATCAAACTCTCATGGACGGCCCAAGGTAACACCAATGCCTTAAATTAAGCAGCAATACTTTAAACTTGGCAACTGTTGCTCAAATTCTGTTTAGCGTAAATAAATACACTAAATCTCAATCCATTTTTTTTATAGCAAATAATCAAATGACTTCTTCCGCTATGGTCGGAGCGGAAGGGAGTGTTAGACTCTTACTGACTAAAACCCAACAGCATTCCTTCAGATGCCTACAGATGCCCTTTGTGTTCCATGGTAGTTGTAATTCTTTCAAACAAAAGGGTAGATGACTAAAAAAACTAATTAGTCCGTCAGATAGATTTCCAAAAAGTATTAGACACGTATTTTCTCTTTTTTCGTGTAAACAGAAAATTAAAACGATACAGTGCGTTGAAAACTCGTGTGACGTCACTTGTACGTACACTTTTAACTTACACATGACGTCACGAGCCCCCCCTGATCGTTGATACCTTTTATCTTTGTCATTTTTTATTGTTTGGATAAAGCAAAAAATACGTGTCCAATATTTTTCGATAATGTAACTGACGGACTAAATAGAATCATATTTTTTTTAACCAGGATACATCCCTAATCCGCAACCCTGGCAGGACTACCTCCATAGTTATAGTTTTCAAATATGAATCATAACGGGTAGGTGTCCCTAAATAGTTTGATCATGTGGAAGGTATGCATGGACCCAGTTCACCAAAATGTTGGCTTTGAAGTTTATTCACGTGGATGTAATGTATGAGCGCTATTATCTAAACGGTTTTTTGAATATTACTGGCCATAGTGGCTGGTAGGAACTTAGAATATTAAAACCCCTCTTAGGCTGCGTTTCCACCAGAGATGTGTGAGGATGCGGAGCGAGGGATGTGTTTCTTAAGAACCAATAGAATCGCTTCATGTATCTAGCCTTGCTCAGCGCAAGAAATTCTATTGGTTCCTAATTATTGTTCAAATTTTTCAGTTTTTGCTGATCACAGCAGCGCCTGCTGTGATCAGCAAAAACTGAAAAATTGCTGGTTTTCTAACGTAATTTTAGCCAAATCTGTTTAGTTTAAAGCTGCGGAAAAAATATATGTTAATTTTAACTATATTTCAAAGAACACTGTTGTTTCCGAAACATGTTTAAAATAAAATCCTCGATAGAAATGATCGTCAAAGTTACCTTTAACTTTGAAAAAAAAATCCCGTATTACTAGCCTACTTATGCCGGGTAAAATTTTGTACCAAATAATGAATCGAATCTTAATGCAAAACTTCGTTGTTTTACTTTTTTAATAGCTCAACTTAGTTTTGAGTAAATCGATAAAATGCTTCATATTTGGCAATAAATTGCAAGCATTGCTGTGCTGTCGCGCTTCTCTTTCTTTTCTGTACAGTCCAAAAGTGGCCGAGGTTTTGCTGATCACAGCGCCTTTAAAAAACGCATCCTCGCACATCTCTGGTGGAAATGCAGCCTTATGATAAAACGCTAGGATAGCTCAAAGGCTTTTCAGGTTTCACTTTCAGCTACGCCTATTTCGGCAAAACTCAGTCCAGACCTAACTTAACATCACTCCTGTTTATTCCCGAAGGGTTAGGTAGAGGTTTACTGCCAATGGTACACCCATAGCCGGTTCTGGAATCCGTTTGTTACGTTTTTATGCCTAACCTAGCTTTTGCCTGCGACTTCGCACGCGCATATCACGTTTTTTTCCGTTCCGGTATAGCGTATAGCCTTCCCCATGAATGTGGATTATCATATACAAAAATAATTTTCCAAATCCGACAGGTAGTTCCAGAGATTAGCGCGTTCAAAGAAACAAACAAACTCTTCAGCTTTATTTTATTGGTAGGTATGGTAGGTATAGATTTTGTTACATGATGGGAACAAGGAGACGGTTATTTTAAGGGGACGAGCAAAAGATAGTTTACCATATTTCTTCAGGAAAAAAAATTTGATCTTTACCCTATTTTCCTCCCTGCCAGGGTTGCGGAATTTGTTCGAAAGAGTCACGGCGACGCTGGAACGCAAAGGGCTTTAGGAGGAACACGGATGGGTTTTAGTCAGTAAGAGTCTGACACTCCCTTCCGCTGCACCCAGAGCGAAAGAAGTCATTTGATGATTTCCCATCCATAAAAAACCCTATTTTACTGAAGAAAATTAAATATAATATCTGTAAATGAAATCGAACCTCAACGTCGCTTTGGAACATTTCAATGTTGCACAAATAGTGATAAGTATGCTAATTAATGGTTGCCCATCATTGCCTCAGCTAACTTTCACAAAATACTCAATTATTTCTGTTGTTCTTAAACTGAGCAATCATTGTTAACATTCTTTGCCGTTTAGATTTTCACTTTCTGTACAATTTTGAGTAACCGGTAAGAGGTTTTAAACCATATCTGGTTTACGTAAGAGCATTTTATGTTTTCAAATCGCCAACAAACAGTGACCTGTACTTGAGATCGATTCTCTTTAATTATCCAAGAATGGGCTATTTTCCCAGGGTTGCGGATTTTGTTCGAAACGCGGCCCTGGAACGTATTAATTTATTATTATTTATTGAGAGCCTGCACTGAGATCTGAGAAACAGGCTGGTCATTTTACGCGAATAAAGCGATATATCAAGCGACCATAGATTTTCTTGAGTTGCAAAACACGTGTATGGAGTACAATACTGCTTTGAAAAGAGATCAGACGATAAGATGACAGTTTGTACGTAGGAAAATGGATGCATAATACCTTACTTGATGCGAGCCTGGAGAGACGATACCTATGCCATTTCACGGTTTTCATCTGGTTTTCGAATTTTGAACACAGAGGGATGCCTCTGCCCTAGTCTCAGTTACTTGATGTAGGTGAAATACATTTTCTTTCATTCTCCCCTGTCAATCGTCACGCTAACATACTCTCTTTTTAACCGACTTCCAGGTTCTCAATTCGACTGAAATTTTGTTTGTTCAGCGATATTTTCGCCAATTGTCAACCGATTTTGATGATTCTTTTTTTGTTTGGAAGAGTATCTTCCCGGACTGGTCCCATTTCAATTTGGTGAAGATTACCTTACTTGATGCGAGCCTGGAGAGACGATACCTATGCCATTTCACGGTTTTCATCTGGTTTTCGAATTTTGAACACAGAGGGATGCCTCTGCCCTAGTCTCAGTTACTTGATGTAGGTGAAATACATTTTCTTTCATTCTCCCCTGTCAATCGTCACGCTAACATACTCTCTTTTTAACCGACTTCCAGGTTCTCAATTCGACTGAAATTTTGTTTGTTCAGCGATATTTTCGCCAATTGTCAACCGATTTTGATGATTCTTTTTTTGTTTGGAAGAGTATCTTCCCGGACTGGTCCCATTTCAATTTGGTGAAGATCTGATGAAGAACTTCGGAGATAGGTAACGGAACTCTTCAATAAATGATAGCAAACCTGTCGGGATTGCTGAAATCGCATGTCTGTTTATTGTTTACACCAGTTCATAACATATCATCACGCCGGTACGCTTTGAAGGGGTACGCAGATGTGTACAATTCAACCATGGTTTTGGGGTTACCTATTCAGGAATAACTTTATTGTTTACGAACCGATCTTGATGATTCTTTTTGTGTTGGGTTTATTTAAAGCTAACCACTAAAAAGTGAAAAATAAAAAACTTTTTTAATAATTATAGTTATTTTATACTTTGTAGTGTTTTTTGTTTTGAAGTCGTTTGTTTTTTGTGCCATGTCATTCCTCACCTCACAAAATACAGACTTTTTCGCCCGTCCTCTCACTACATTATTTTGGTTAACTAAGGGAAGTACAGGATTTCATAAGAGACAAGCTATTAACTACTATATTTTTAAAGCTACTTCAAAATTCAAAATTCAATATAATATTATTAAATTTTATTATAATCATATAATAAGATATTCTCTTTCTAATAAGTAGGTGCTTAGTTATCTAACTGTCTTTAAATTGATACAATTACGCATGCATTGTTCTTTCATTGCATACTAGGTAAAAAAATCTTACTTTTATCCAACAGTCTTAATTTGGTGTCGACAAAGTAAAAGCTGTAATATAAGAACTCAATTGAGCGTGGCAGACAGTAATTTCTTTGATTATTCATGCTGATTTACATATCTGTATGCTTAAACTACAAGGAATATAAAATACTAGCTTTTACCCGCGACTTCGTACGCGTATATTCCGTTTCCGTTCCCGTATAGCCTTCCTCATGAATGTGGCTATCATACACAAAAATAATTTGTAAAATCGGTTCAGTAGATCCAGAGATTACCACCTACAACCTCACAAACTTTACCTCTTTATAATATTAGTATAAATAATTATTATTAGTTCGAGATTTTGAATATAAAATATATCAAACGTCGTATATATTCTTCGCTGGCCGCAAACGTACTGTTTCCTGGTTCAGGTTCCTGACCAGGAATTCAGATTTCATGCTCGCTGCGAATGTTATAGCCCGAAATACCGGTCAGTACACAGCTTCACAAACAAAATGTTCAACTAGGCGTAGGTACACGTTTGTTAACCGACTTCCAAAAAAGGAGGAGGTTCTCAATTCGACTGTATTTTTTTTTGTGTTTGTTACCTCATATCTCCGTCATTTATGAACCGATTTGAAAAATTCTTGTTTTATGTGAAAGGATATACTTCTCGATTGGTCCCATTTAAATTTTATCAAAATCGGTTTAGCAATTTGGTTTTTAAATCCAAATAGCTGGAAAAAATATGTGGAATAATCATCCATGTATACGAAATTGCGTATTTTTGCTTTCCTGTAATTTTCCAGTGGTGTTCTTAGGTGTAGGGTACCACTAAAAAGTGAAAAACAAAAAACTTTTTCACAAAAAAAAACCGACTTCAAAAAAAACACTACAAAGTACAAAATAATTTTAATTTCGGAAGTCTGTGTCAATTAAGTAAGAAGCAACCAAACACCGACTACCAAAATTAAAATTATTTTGTACTTTGTAGTGTTTTTTTTGAAGTCGGTTTTTTTTTTGTGAAAAAGTTTTTTTTTATTTTTCGCATGGGAATAAATCCTGACGTTCATTTCGAAAACAAGCTACACGTTTGGGTCAAAAGAACGGAAAATCGCAAGTATCACGGAATTCTGAATCTGAATTCCTAGGGGCAATTCCTAGGAAACAACGTTCACATTCGCATGTCAGTCTCAAACTGTCAAAAAAGGCCATTTTTCATACATTTTTGACTGATAGCGACGGAGATGCGAAGTCGAACTTCGATCGAAAATTAGAAGAATTGGAATTGGCGTCCGTATGCAGCCGGCGTTCAGATATTTATCAGACTTGTAAAACCTGCCCTATACTAAAAAAAACCCGACCAGCATAAAAAGCGAACTAAAAATTATTCTGATGGGCTTCGAGGCCGAGGCATAAATCATAGCACGTAGTTGGAGGACCAGCTGTTTATACCAACGCAGCTGGTCATGTGCAGTCATACCCTTTAAGTAATAAAGTTCTTAGAAATTAGTTTAATCGTAAATTATTATTATTATTATTATACGTGTGCTCTTCCGGAAAAACGGGCGCATGCTGGACTGTTTCGAATTAATCTTGACATTTTTATCGTTGCTACGTACCTGTTTTACGATGCCATTACCGTGTTTGTAAACGCCAATTACCTACATTGTTATTATGACAGCAGCTGCAATACTATAGTTGTTCGGCGCATCAAGACATCAATGTTATACTCGTAGTAAAACATGACAAACTAGCTCCTGTGCCTGGGGGTCTACTCTCTAAGCCCGAAGTCCGTAGTTTCGGCCTTAGTGTGGGGCGTTTTCTACTCCGTATCACCTACTGACTTACGATTAGTCCCGAACCCGAACTAAGAGTGAATGACTACACGATTTGACAGTTGTTCTTAGAGTAGATCCCCTGCATTCGGCATAGATGCCACAGGAACCGTGAAATGGTCTATTGTAAATAGTAGCTTATGATGATGACCTCAGCCATAGTATAGCTTTCTGTCAGTGAAAGAATAAGATATTTTACTGAAAAAGACTAAGGGCCATTTTCACCAAGCCAAACTGATCGCGATCAGCATATAAACCACGTTTATGAGTTGTCAGTCAGCTCCGCCCAGAGTGGTTGAGTCATTTGATGGTTTTCCATCCTTAAAAAAAAGTAATACTTACACTAAGTAAATACTCACATACTAAATCAAATCGTTTATTGCAATCCATAATGTACAAATACAGGTGGCAAATATAAAATGGAAACAATTATGGACCCTGTCGGGCACAGCAAATTTTTAAATAAGTAGAGAGAGGAAGAGCGCTTTCATTAAATAAAATAAAAAACTTATTTACTTACTATATTTGTATTATTTTGTATCATATTAAGTTTTTTTTTTAAATACAACATTCATTCATTCATATTAATTATTTATTTAATTATATTAGTTATTTAATATTATCTAGGTATGTATTAATAATTATTTATTTGTGAATTCACTTAAAGATTTTTCATTATTATTAGTATAGTATAACTTTATAATATTAAATGTAATTGTAATGTAATTACGTACTCAATATAATTATTTACTTACTAAGTAATTGTTATTAGTACTTATGTATTAATGGATTTATCCGTTAGATATTCGTCTACTGTGTAATAACATTTTTTAATTAAGAATTGTTTTAATTTATTTAAAAATATATTGGTTTTATTTTGTAGTTTTATGTCTACTGGTAATTTATTATATATTTTTCTCATACTATATTACTCATTTATCTATCATAATATATATTATTTGTTGAATATCCTAAATAACTGAATAAATATAAGTAAATAAGTTGTCTGTTCTGCCAATTTCGAACATAAACAACCTATTTAACTCCCGACCAAATAGAAGTATGTTAGTATAATAAGGGCGAATTTCACCAATGAAACTGAACGCGATCAGTGTATAAAGCACACGTTTATGAACTGTCAGCGTCACTATTTTTCTATGGAATATTGACACTGACAGCTCTTGAACGCAGTTTAGATGAACTGATCGCGTTCAGTTTCATTGGTGAAATCTGTTCTAAGTTTAATTTAAATTTCGATGAATGCTTATTAGAAAACACTTTTCTAAGATCTACACGACACTTCATCGACGTAGTTCGTAAAGGTTAATTAGAAGGTCTTGTCCTGTCTACGGATGAGTTGCTGCACTTTCGAACAAGGCTAAGGGTCTCCAAACCAGTTAGAGGCATAAGTTATACGGCCTCTTGCCATATTGATCAAAGTTGCCAGAGTTATTGGTCTTTTTAGGGTTCCGTAAATCCGTACTCAAAGGGTAAAAACGGGACCTTTAGCCTAGGTTATTCTGAATGTATTTTTTTAGGGTTCCGTACACAAAGGGTAAAACGGGACCCTATTACTAAGACTACGCTGTCCGTCTGTCTGTCTATCACCAGGCTGTATCTCATGAACCGTGATAGCTATACAGTTGAAATTTTCACAGCAGCTGATGTATTTCTGCTGTGGCTATAACAACAAATACTAAAAACAGAATAAAATTAATATTTAAGTGGGGCTCCCATACAACAAACGCGATTTTTTGCAGTTTTTTTATATAATAATGGTACGGAACCCTTCGTGCGCGAGTCCGACTCGCACTTGGCCGGATTGTTTTGGGAAATCATCAAATAACTTCTTCCGCTCTGGTTGGAGCGGAACGGTGTGTCAGGGGGTTTACTCTCTAAACCAGAAGTCCGTAGTTTTGGCCTTTACGGGCGTTTCCTACTCCGTATCACTTACGGACTTACGGATTAGTCCCGAACCCGAACTAAGAATGAATGACAACACGATTTGACAGTTGTTAGGACAATTTGTTGGTAGGGTTTAGAGAGTAGACCCCCTGACTCTTTACTGACTAAAAAACATCCATTTTCCTCCTTATGCCCTTTGCGTTCCAGGGCCGCGGTGACTCTTACAAACAAATTCCGCCACCGTGGCAGACTGATTAGTGATAGTAAAATGATTCTGCAGTGCGATTCTGTAAACATTACACCGTATAAATTTAGGTTGATGTGACGCACAGGAGCGGTTGTTGTGGCGACACTTGGGGGAGGCCTATGTCCAGCAGTGGCCGTCTTCCGGCTGATATGATGATGAACATGAAGTGAGCAGCTAATCCAGACCAGCTGCTTTCCATCCTCATAAAATATTTATTGAGACGATTTCGTCTCAATTTTATTGCACATTAGCGGAAATAGAACCTATTCTAAGGCGGAAACCACTTATTACTTTTCCAATTACATCCATCCGTGCTTTCCAGTTTATGTACGCATATCTTTATTAATATATTAAAGCGAGAAACGAAAGAGTTTGTTTGCACGAGCTGATCTTTGAAACTCCCAGTCGGAGCCTTTGGTAAATTATTTATTACCTTGTAAATAATATGATTGCCACATTTATGAGGAAGGCTATAGGCTATACGGGAACGGAGAAAAACGGGATATGCGCGTACGAAGTCGCGGGCAAAAACTAGTTTTAAATAAACTCACTCACTTTTCCCATGGGGTAAGCAGAAGCTATAGAACTCCACCTACTACAATTCTCACACACTCCTTTTGCTTCATACATCATCAGTGCGATTCTTTCGAAAACTTAGACGAAGTGAACGACAAGTGAGCCGTCAAACCATCCAATAATATGGAATGACAGCTCACTTCGTGATCACTTCGTGATCACTTCACTTCGACATGTTTACAGAATCGACCAGCTGGTCATGTAAGCAAGCTAAGGTCATACAAGTGAGATCAACATGCAACTGGCACAGTCGGACAAATCAGCCAAGATTATTAGTCATCTTCCTTCGGCATGCGAGGCAAAAGCGCTCGCTACATTAACCAGATTTGAACATACGAAGAAAATAATACTGACGTAATTATTTTATTTCAGCGGAGAAACTCTCATCCGAAAATGGAGGCACCAGCCAGTCTAACGGGCCTACGCCCACCGGGGAGCTTAGAGGCGAGAGGTTTACTCTCACTCTCACCAAAGGTACTCAGGTAAGCAATCAGACTAACATTTCCGAATAATTTCCTTCTCTGTGACTCAAGCAAGTATTCCATTCATTTCCGATGGTATTGTGATTCAGTGTCTGGTTTGTCGACCCAGTTCTGATGTCATTTAGGTGGAGGTATTTTTACTAGACTGGCCCAAAAGGAGAGTAATGTATTTCGATGCTGCGTACAGATGTCACTCAAAATTTAATTGGGTAGGCCTAGGCGCGTGAGCAGAATCTGTCTTTGAAAAGGGGCCAATTAATGCTGCTGACCGTACCCTTATTTAGCCTCGACCAGATTAGGTTATAAATCGGGAAATACGTTGCGTGATGTTTTGGGCACTATTACTAACGTGTGATGAAGTGATGATATTCGTGGTATATATCGCCACATAATGTATTAAAGATCAGAGCACAATTTCGAATTCTGAAGTGCCGATAATACCTAATGAAAAATGTTAACAAACATCTACACTAATATTATAAAGAGGAAAGATTTGTTTGTTTGAAATGAATAGGCTCCGAAACTACTGGACCGATTTGAAAAATTCTTTCACCAGTAGAATTGTACATTATCGATGATGGACATAGGCTATAGTTTATTTTCAAAAAAGTTAGGGATCCGTATGAAAACTTCGATAATGTAACCCAAGGTGTGAGAAAAAATCCTTATATCGCGTACGCTGCGGTATCTATTAACGCTATAAATCCGCGCGGACGAAGTCGCGGGCGAAGTGCTAGTGTAAAATAAAGTACTGTAGCTCTATGTAAAAAACTGTTAAGTCGACCTTAAAAGTTTGGATATGTGCCTTAAAAAAGTTCTGAAGACTCATACCTATGTATTAGAGGTCGACTAACCAGCTACTTATCACCAAAATTCACATGTTACAAAAAAAAAACTTAATCAAAATCGGTTCGTCCGTTTAGGAGCTGCGATAAGCTACAGACAAACACACAGATAGGTACAACGTCAATCTAAAAACTTCCCTCAGTTGGTTCATGGGAGAAAAATAATCGTGTTCAGATTGAAAACAATAAATTCGTCAAAAAGGATGACTTTTCTACAAGAGTCCCATGTTTCCGGGCGGAGCTGAACCGTAACTTGTTAACCCTGTTTATCCTCGCGCAGTAGCCGTGACGACCGTTTTAGTACTGCTACTGTTTCTACATAAACTGGAATTATGACTTTTATTACTGACATTTATATAGGTGTTGTAAGACTATATTTGTATGGTTTTTGACTTCGATACACTAGCTAGCTATCTTCTATTTTTATTTACGTCATTGTTTACTGAGGTATTATTTATAGGCACGCGTTATTTGACCACTATCTCACCTGATTGTAAGCGATGATGCGGTCGAAGATGGAGCACGCTTGCCTAGAAATTACCTATTCACTCTTGACTTAAAAACTCCCCGGTTGTAGTTGTAGCTATCAGGATTCCACTCCTTAGGTGTACGAATAATGAATGTATTCCAAAAAACGTTTTGTGCGTGTGGGTGGGATGTCCACCATGTACCGGTGGTCCAATTATGGAACGGGCTTTGCGGAATTGAACTGAAATTCCGTTGCAACTCGATGCTCCAGACTTTGGAGCTTCGACTCGACGAGCCTATCATTGACGATGATCCTCTTGGCTCGTTACTCAATTTACTCAAGGGCATCAAGCTGGTATCTGGCAGAACTGTCCTGTCTACAGTTGTTGAATGCCTCTGCCTGGTTCTCTGCTTACTTCTAAATTAAGCAACTGATTTTGATATAGTTTCCACCAATAGTAAGAACGAAAAACTAGGAAGATTTGTGAACATGGCGTTGAGTATGCCATCTAGTGCTGCATATTCGAAACTTAAACGTTAAGAATACTTGAAGTCGACGCTTCTGTGCTGCCACCATAGTTCCTGCACGCTCCGTTTAGGGGAACGTGCATGAAGTAAACTGTGCCATCTAGCGTTGCAATTAAGAATCTTGTAAGTAAAATTACTTGAAAACTTTTTTACAAAAAAATACAACCAACTTACAAACAAAAAACACTACAAACTACAAAATAATTTTAATTTCGGAAGTCGGTATTCAATATAGAAGAAACATTATAAAAAGTCGGTTGTATTTTTGTGCAAAAAAAAAAATTTTCACTTTTTAGTGGAACACCACTGGAAAGCTACAGGAAAGCAGAAACGCGATTTCATATAAATACATGGATGATTTTTCCACATATTTTTTCCAGCTATTTGGATTTAAAAACCAAACTACTGAACCGATTTTGATAAAATTTCAATGGGACCGATCGAAAAGTATATCCTTTCACATAAAAATTTTAGAATTTTTAAAATCAGTTCATAAATGACGGAGATATGAGATAACAATCATTAAAAAAAAAATACACATCGGAATTGAGTAACTGCTCCTTTAAAAAAAATTACAGTTCCTGCACGTTCCGTATAATTTGCACCCGTGCGATGCCAGGGCGGATCGCTATCATCATCATCATCATATCACCCGAAAGACGTCCACTGCTGGACATAGGCCTCCCCCAAGTGTCGCCACAACAACCGGTCCTGTGCGTCTCGCATCCATCGGTTACCCGCGACCCTCACCAGGTCATCGGTCCACCTTGTGGGAGGCCTTCCAACGCTGTGGATCGCTAGTTATAAGTAAAATCCAAGGCACACTGACCACTAGAACACCATTAACCCTTGTCTTTATTATTTTCAGGGCTTGGGCTTCACGCTTATCGGTGCTGAAGGCATACCAGAAACGGAAGGCTATCTTCAAATACGTAGCATCGTGCCACATAGTCCGGCTTGGATCGATGGTGAGTGATATATTGTTATCACCTATTATTAACTCAAAACAGTCGCAAGTTTTTGCAATGTAAAGAATTTACATAACAGCAGGTGGCTTAATATACACGAAGGCATGGCAGGTGCTATTATGTTGGCCAAAGGCTGCATTGTACATAATAAATAAGAAAGTAGTTTTTTAAGTCAGGTTTCATGATTTTATAATAAACTTACTACTACTTACTTTAATTTATTTATTTATTTTTTGTGCAATTTTTTTTGGAAAAAAAAAGTTTGAGATAGTCGGAGACAAATGTACAACCAACGACATTTTCCATTTTAGGGTTCCGTACCCGAAGGGTAACCAACGGAACCCTATTACTAAGCCTCTGCTGTCCGTCCGTCTGTCTGTCAGCGGGCTGTATCGCAAGAACCGTAACACAGTTGAACATACTCGTAGTAGAAAGTTGAAATTTTCACAGAATATCTATTGCCGCTTTTATTGCATCAATTAATAAAAATTAACTTAAAATAAAAATAAAAAGCGGCTCCCATACAAGAAACTTTTTATTTTTCGGTTTATGGTGTGGAACTCTTTGTGTGAGAGTCCAACTCGCACTTGGTCGGTTTTTTTTATATTTCATTGATACAGTTCTTGTCAAATAACTTTGCCCCTCTGAAGTTGTGTCGAGTGGCTGCGTAGTAGTCAAAATTACGAACACACTGCCACTGCGCATGCGTAAGAGACATGGGGGCGGGGCGCGATTTTATGTCTCAGTCTTATGTTTACGTTCGATGCATGCTTGCGTCCCGCTTGCTCCCGTGTACGTGACTGCACCTGCGCGATCTTTGCAAATGGCTAACTTCAAAGGGGCAAAGTTATTTGACGAGAACTGTACCCAAAAGCATACCGTGGCCTTGCACTATTTTAAAACTACATTTCTTTATGTTGTCTCCATTTCTTGCTGTTTTCTACCCTAACCACCGATCACTAATAAAAATTATTAGTGATTGATGACCCTAACTGATGAAAGTAGAATGGTATTACTTTCTTCAGACCTTATAGAAATTATGACACCTGCCAAGCCTCCATTTACTACAGGTGTGTCAATAGGTGAAAATGTTAATTCACCTATCTAATTTACCTAAAATGCCTTTAAAAATAAAAGTTTGACTAGTTTATTTTCCTTCAGGTGCCTTACGACCTGGTGACGTGGTGGTTGGTGTGGGTAACCGAGGTGTGCGAGGGTTGTCTCATGCTCTTGTTGCCCAGATCTTCCAGTCTATAACACCTGGGACTGATGTTACGCTGCATCTTGTGAGAGGTGAGTACATTATTACAGAAAGGACATGTTTAAAGAACATTATACAAAAGTACTCATTGTCTCATCTTTGAGGAGCTCGCTAGAATCGATTATCAAGTTTATACAACGCTTACCGAGGTCGGTTTGTCGATGGGTGACCATTATAGATCTTAGGCAGTCGTTACGGATTGTCAGAAGCCAGAAAATCTAACACCAATCTTGCCAAGAAGTACCGTGTTACCCAGGTACTAGGTTTTGGAAGTCAGATGTAGAATGAAAGAAAGATAATAATATGCAGTCGCTTCACGTAAAACACTGGTATTCAGCTGACTCCGGTTTGGCTGGTTTTACCTATTACTATATTTTATCATTTGTCTCATATTCTTGACCACCTACTGAGTGCCAAGCTCTCTTCAAAACACTTATTTGATACTAGCTTCTACCAGCGGCTTCGCCCGCGTGAAAATCGGAAATAGGGAGGTTTCTTGATTTGTATTGTAACTACACCTACTCTACACCTACCTACACCTACCTACACCTACCTACACCTACCTACACCTACTCTACACCTACTCTACACCTACCCTACACCTACCCTTCACCTACCCTACACCTACCCTACACCTACGCTACACCTACGCTACACCTACGCTACACCTACGCTACACCTACCCTACACCTACCCTACACCTATCCTAACCAGCCCAAAAATTACTATGACATGTTTCTTGTTTCCTGGTACTTGATGTTTTTGGTCTCCTGGTACTTGTAAATCTGTGGTACTAAGGCAGCAGCGGCTCTGAATTTCCACTTCCTCCTCAGTCTTCATTGATCCATGCCACTTACCGGGATAAAAAGTAGCATATGTCTCATTCCAGGATATGAACTACATGTGTGCCAAATTTCATCCAAATCCCTTCAGCCGTTTTTGCCTGATTGAAACACAAACATACAAACATACAAACATTCACCTTTATAATATTAGTAGGATTACCTCGAAACTTTTTTCACTGAATTTACCTAAATACTCATTTTTTAATTCATGCTCTTTACGTATCAATTAGAATCATTCAGACTATTCTAGACTAATGTTATAAAGCTGAAGAGTTTGAACAAACCATGATGATGTTAGAATTACGCTTTATAATTTATTTTTTTAAGAATAGTGGTAGATAAAAACAGTTTTTTTTTTAGGAATGTGTTGTTTACCAAAATGTTAAGTATGTGCATCACTTTCACGTGCTTCTTTCTTTTAATTGTGTCTATTTCTAGGTTACCCTCTATCATTCGACTCGGAGGACCCAAACACCCGTGTTCTCAGCACGATGGCAGTAGACGCGACGACACCCGCCACGTCAGATGCTGTTGCCATGCAACAACTCACCAGGGCGTTGCGTACCAGGTGAATATTATGTTATTGCGTAGTCTAAGAAAAGTTTATGCATAACTACCTCGTCTATAACTTACTTCACCAACAGCCTTAGCAACAAGAAATGATGTAATCAAAGGTTTGCTGATAGATTGAGAAAGAAAAGAGTTTGAGCTATGTTCTTCAAAGGCCTCCCCCAACTTCTTCCAGATACTTATGTCCTCACCCAATCTAGCAACCCTGGCAGTACATGCCTGGGCCGTCTCGCCCCCTCTCTCTGGGCCGAGCTCGGGGATGTGTTTAATTGTATTCAAAATGATTTGTTGACAGTATATCGAGAGTTTACTATCTAATCCTGAATTATTACAATCTTACGGCGTTTGCAACAATCCGGTGCAAAACCTAGCTTGACATTATGTACCTTCATATTTATTTTTGCATTTTTCTTTGTTTCTTCATTCTCTTTACTTCTTCACTGTTTTTTAGAACCATTCATAATACACCAATTCCTTAGTACTAAGGACAATCTAGAGAAGTACTCAGATCTGCGTACAATTCCAGATTCAACCTGGACTCTCCGAACCTGGACGCTTCAGGCCAGGGCCGGGACAAGGTGGACAGTGGGCCCACTCCGCACAGTCCTGGACAGAGGCGGATGATGTCCAGGTCCTTCGATCTGGATGAACTGACTATAAATGATGATAATCAGGAGCTGCCGAGGTGTCCGTCACTTGATCATGTACTGTCGTTGGCTAGCGGTAAGAATTTTTCTTTTTGCACCCTTCACATTGGGCTAAACGCAACATCCTCCTGTATTACAAAATGTTGGTAATTTAGTAAACAAAGGCCGTTGTCCTAACAAGTTCTAACATTTACTTTCGATATTTGCAGAACATCAATCACGAGCTGACAACAGCACTTCAAACGAGCCGGGTCGGGAACTGGTGCTCACATTACGTCGAGGAGCAGCTGGTTTTGGCTTCACGATTGCTGATAGTGTGCATGGACAGAAAGTTAAAAAGGTACGTTATCTTCTTCACCAGCCTAGCCTCTTTCCAACTATGTATTTTTATAGGCACATAATAGTAAGTAAGTAATTTATAAACTGAGCCCCACAAAACCATAGTAATGGTTTGACTGTAGTTTTGGTGAGTCTCTATACACTCATTCTTAAATTTCGTACAAAAAACTAATTATTATGTAGCACTTTAACACATTTCTAAATACAGGCATCTTCTAGGCAAGCTCGCTCTATCATAGACCTCATCATTACCATCAGGCATGATCGAGGTCAAGAGCTAGCCCGTTCCTAAATAAAAAAAAATATATTTTAAAACTGTTTTTATTCGTTTGTATTCGTTTCACTCCTTATGTCTGCCGGCAGACTGTTCAATAGATATGGTATTCGAGGGTTGGGATCTGCTTCCAGGGGAATACTGGTCTTCTCCGTGTCGCTAATCGGAATACTGGTAATTTACATGGAACGACTGACCGTCTAACGTTGAGATATGCATAATGATTTATCATTATAACAGAAACTTATCCGTAGGTAAATGCGTTAAATTCTTAACAAAGCCCTGATCATAAAATTCAATGCCAAATAAACCTAGGTGCTTTATTTGATGGTGTGTGAACTTTCTTTCATTACATTTTGTCATGGTAAGCTGAAACCAAAAAATGTTATGTTCCAGGTGTTAGATCGCAGTCGGTGTGCAGGTCTTCGCGAAGGTGACTTGTTGCTTCAGATCGGAGAAACTGACGTCCGTCATGCACCACACCAACATGTAGTACAGGTAAGATAGAATTATGATCAGAAGTCAACATAGCACTCTCACGTCTTTATTAAAATAATGCCTTTAGCCGACCCAAGATTTTCTTGTCGAGATCTTTAATGACCAATCGTAGGAGAGTTATGTATGTACAGTAAAGAAGCATCACTGCACATGCAGATTTTCATATTATTTACTACGCAAACAGGTACTAAAAGACTGCCCAGCGATGCATGAGACCACGCTTCGAGTGTGGAGACGTAACAACGCAGCCGCCAGAGCGCCTAGAAGCAGATCTGCGACTCGCGTACAACCTGTTTCTAGTAAGTAACATATCACCTTTTTAATTTGGATGGAAAATCATCAAATGACTCCTTAGGAAGTGTCAGACTCTTACTGACTTAAACCCATCCGTGTTCCTTCAAATCCCCTTTGCGTTCCAGTAATGTTGCGGCCGTGATAACTCTATCGAAAATTTCCGCAGCCTTGGGCCATGAGACATATTAATTTGGATCCTGACTGTGATGTATTTAATAAACCAAATATACGTAACGCTTGAAAAACATCTCAATTAATTTGTTGACTTCATTTTGCAGCTGCATCAAATAACAACCAATTGATCAGAAGTAAAACGCCAACAGCAGAACAGCTTCGTTCACCAAACCTGCACACACAAGATTCTTTGAGAGATAGACTAAATGGCATGAATTCAGGTAAGAAATACACACGCAGTCTTTGATGAAACTAGAAAAACAAAACAACCAAATAATTGTTATGTTAAAGGTTGTTGTAAGATCGAACAAGGTCATAAGCATTTATAACTATAGAAAAGGTTAATCAATTCAACATCTGTATCCGAGTGCATTATATAACGTAATTCGCCGAACCAGTACAGTAAAACAAATAAAAAGACTTTTTTTCCAACAGAAGCAACATACGCAGTACCGGAACACAAAAACCGTGAAAGAGAGAGCCTCATAGACCGACGACGTCGCAGCAGCACCCCCGGCGGACGCCTCACGCTCCCCGTCGTCACGCCCTGGACTGAACCTCCTCCGCAACCCGACAACCAGTGGCAGGAGCGAGAGACGTGGGTCGACAATTCCAACATACGCAACTGGGCGGAAAACGCACAGAAATGGGACGAAAACGGACAAAAATGGGACGAGAACGGACAAAAATGGGTGGAAAATGGACAGAAATGGGATGAAAACGGACAAAAGTGGGTTGAAAACGGGCAGAAATGGGATGAGAATGGCCAAAAGTGGGTTGAGAACGGACAGAAGTGGGACGAAAATGGACAGAAATGGGAAGAAAATGGACAGAAGTGGGATGGAAGTATGAACGGGAATCAGTGGGAAAATAATGAAAGATGGGGCAATGGAAATTGGGGGGAAGTGCCGACTCCTACCGTGCATGTAGATATGAATGCGGCTTATTGGAGGGGGAATGCTAGTGTGGCTGATAGCAGTGATAATGGAGGTGAGAATCGCTTTTATACTGCTCTTCAAAACCAAAAATGTAGTCACCTTGTATAATATGACTATGCCAAACTGATATGTATGGCTGTAACCTCTTGCAAGTATCATAAGCAGCAATACACCGATTATATGGGATATCCGAATAGCAAAATTGGTTGGTTTTGCTAATATCAGCAAAACTGTCAAATTTTACCTTACTACTCTCTAGTACGGTGTCCATTTCAATAATCTGTTTAGCATCCTGTTTTTTTTATTGAAAACATAAAAATGGCGATGCAGAGGTTTATCCTTTGAGTCCGAAGACCTACAGAACTCAGAATCATAAAACAGGAAAAATGTATTATTAAAATTGTCCAGGTTTTCCAGAAGATGGTATGCTGCATTCACCAACGACAGCAGCTATTGGTGGTCTCACTCGACAGTCACCTTCCACCAGCAGGATAAGGCCACATTCACCATCTAATTCTACTGGTAAGAACATTCATCGATTACATTATTGTTTACGATCGTAGTTCTAAAGGGTTCATATCAAATATGCTTGCTTCCATTTAGTGGGACATAAAAAACGCGAAAACTTATAGTGTGTGGAGTGTGTGTTCCACTTCCAACCTCATCAAGTAGTCAGACTGATACCAGGCCTCCGTCACTCCATGTACTTTCGCGCTATAAGTGCCTACCGCCCAGCCGAGCGGTCTCGGTCCGCCGGCGGATCAAATTCAGTGCGGTTTTCGCAAGCGAAGCGCGCGTACGCCGTTCAATTTTAATAGTGCTGTTCGTTCGTACGCGTATTACGATGCCGTGTGGTGCCTTATGTGCTGTAGATGGGTGTAAATCAAGCATACATACATACCTACAAACCATACAAGTCAAACTTCTCAGTTTGGCCTGTATGTCTGATCACCTCCTTTTTTTTAAGTTGGTTAAATATTTTATAAATGATAAAATTTTTAACTGCCACATAAAAGTCAGAACATATTCACAGTTCTCAATAACATAGATAAAAAGTTATGTTAATTTAATTTTATCGAAGAGGCAGCCCTGCGATTACTGTGGAATCGCGCGGTGCGAAGCAATCACTGCTGTACGCTCAAGCATTTAGGCGCATTTTAGCATACAGTGGTTGTTGACGCGAGGGAGTAGGCAATTATCGTAATAGGTATTGGAAATTTTCTACTGAGTGAAGTATCTGTTACGTAGTAACTATTCAGTAATCTGTGCTGATACCCAGTGTCCAACAAATTAATAAAACAATAAACAATATTTATTTCTTCATGACTAAACCCATTTACAATTACTGTATCAGGGTATCAGTCTATTATACTTCATCCTGCATGATGAAACAGTTTATGTAATGACCAATACTGTTATTTATATTACCAGGTCGTCTACGAAGCCACTCGCCGTCCAACACGAGTGCTACAGACCGACTGCTGTCGAACTCGCCATCAACTAGACTACAGAGTCAGTCACCATCAAATAACTCGTCGAATAGCCGGATAAAATCGTCGCCACTCAGGTAAGACATGAATTGTACAATCTTCGCCTGCAAATGTTTCCTTTTCATAATGAGTACAGTATAATAAGCCTAGCTTATTCAGGAAAAAAATAATGCTGGGCAAGGCTGGCTGTTTAAAACAAGGCGGTTTGTTTCAGGTTACGAGAAAGTTCGCCATCGCGTCACATGCACTCTCCAGTATCACGACAATCACCGTCGTGTTACGAGAACGAGGCGCAGCCCAACCAACTATACGTAGCTAACTACCCACAGGTATGTTCTGATTTACCTACTTACCCCTGTTCAGTAACATAAGTCTTTACTATCGGGATCTAATAGCTATAGGTGGCATGTCGAGCTGGCCAAATTGAGGTTCAAAATATTTCATACACTTCGCCCGCGACTTCGTCCGCGCGGATTTAGTAGGTACTCCACAAACTTCAACGCCCCCTATACCCCCTCATAAAGGTTAGTTTTGGAAAATTAAGCACAACGATTTTCATTCATTTACATTTATTACTTAGCCATTTCTACTTATTCTATGGTCTCAGGTTCAGCGCAACTGTTCACCCCGTTCACCCCGTCAGGAGTTGATTATGCAAAAATTGTTAGGTACATCTGTTTCAATAATCCCATTTTTAGTTTGTTCATAGCATCCCGACGTAAATTAAAGCAAGCAATAATGTCCTCCCCTAAAAACTTAATCACCCCTGCTTCACCCCTTATTATGTAGGTATGTAGTTTATTTGCGAAAAATCCAAACATTTGTTATTCTTATTGTTTTATCGAAATCATTTTCAACTTCATCGGACCAAGCATTGATATATGATTCTTTCCAGTTCGCTCAAGCCGCGACATTTTAATTACTCCGAGCATGTTTATTACCGTCGTAACTTTTGAACGAAAGGTCCGATTTGAATAATTTAAAGTGTAATTTACACGGAAATAATCAACCTTAATTATCAAACCATTTAAATGGATAAGGATTGATATCATGATACCGAAATCACCATTTTTTCAAATCACCAAGGATTTGCTTGAATAATTTGAACAAAAAGCGGTCATGGTGACTTAACCATAATAGTTAGACATATGGTATCGCGGACTTTGTGACATTGATGACCTCTATAAAACTGTAGTACATCACTTTGCTCTATTATCAATATATTCCGCAGCGTACGCGATATAAGGATTTTTTCTCACACCTTGGGTTCCATTATAGAAGTTTTCATACGGATCCCTAACTTTTTTGAAAATATTCTATAGCCTATGTCCATCATCGATAATGTACAATTCTATTGGTGAAAGAAGTTTTCAAATCGGTCCAGTAGTTTCGGAGCCTATTCATTTCAAACAAACAAACAAACAAACAAATCTTTCCTCTTTATAATATTAGTGTAGACACTAAGGACTAAGTGAGCAAGTGGCACTATACCCAATCCTTCCTTCATCATATTTTCATCAGGTATGCTCCTATGCCTACAATTTCTGCAACTAGAGCGGGGAGTCTCGACATACGTTAACGATCGCCTACCTACCGTAAATTGTCAATCGCACGATCAAAATCAATGATCTGATCCGTGGATCGCGTTCCAGATTGACTATGTACGGGCGGCATTAGGACATATCGACCAAATTCTGTCGGTAGCCGATCGGTAACTATGTCAAGATTTATTGCCCAGGACATGTTCGTATATTTAGATTGGTATGGTATGTCACCTTATTCACACCAGGTACAGCAATGCGATTCTGTAAACGTCATGTCGAAGTGAAAATTTGGGTGAAGTGATCATGAAGTGAGCTGTCAATCCATGTAATCAAGATGGAATAACAGCTCACCTCGTAATCACTTCATTTCACTTTTCTGATAATTGTATCGTGGTATAGGTGTCGCTAGCCTTTTCTCAGCGATATTAGGGTCGGCTTCCAGTCTACCTGGATACAGCTGATGACCAATACGAGTGGTTCCCGTGCGGCTGTTAATATCAGCTGATGAGAGTGTTGTATTTCTCCAGGTGGAGGCGGGCGGCGCGGGCGACCCCGAGGCGGACGTGCTGGTGCGCCTGGCGCGCGGGGCCGCCGGCTTCGGGTTCCGTATCGTGGGCGGCACGGAGGACGGCAGCCGGGTCGCCGTCGGATACGTGGTGCCGGGTACAACTCTTATATTATACTAGCTCTTGACCGCAATTTCATAAGCGCATATCCCGTTTTTTCCCGTTCCCGTAAGAATTTTGGAAATTCTCTCTTAGTGCTCCCCTAAACTCCCCAGAGAACGTACATGCATGCCAAATTTCAGACTTCGACGACCAGTAGTTTCGGCTGTGCGTTTCCTGCTAGTCATTCATTCGCCGGGAGAGTCAAACACCTCACTCTCCCCGCTAACGAGAGGTGGTGGCACCAGCCGGGGATTACGGAAGTTGTGTACGTACAGTTCTCGTCAAATAACTTTGCCCCTCTGAAGTTAGCCATTTGCAAAGATCGCGCAGGTGCAGTCACGTACACGGGAGCAAGCGGGACGCAAGCATGCATCGAACGTAAACGAGTGACTGAGAGATAAAATCGCGCCCCGCCCCCATGTCTCTTACGCATGCGCAGTTGCAGTGTGTTCGTAATTTTGACTACTACGCAGCCACTCGACACAACTTCAGAGGGGCAAAGTTATTTGACGAGAACTGTACCCGCGACCCCCGGCGTAGGTGGGTCATGGAACACCGAAGTGGAGGATATCCATGAGCATGTAGACGACATTAATACCGCCACAACGAATCAACGTAGCAGAATCAACAAATGAGACTCGCAGCGCCGTCTATCTCGACAGCTGCGAACTAACTGGAACAAAATCCTAAATTGCGATATCAGAGTTTAGCGTGCGATTAGAACATATGCAAAGCCCGAATATCCAATCTCGAGCAGTTGCCCTTCGAACACCAACAACCGTCCGGTCGGAGGATCCTCCCTTTTCAACGGAGGTATGTGGGACTTTACTCTCCGTTCCGCTACCTCCAAAAGGATTTCCCCCCGTTAAAAAAAATGGTTTGAATAAATTTCTTATTCTTATAAGAAATTTATTTGCTCAAACATGTTATGTTGCATACTAACCCGTAATGTCCCACTGCTAGGTGAAGGCCTCCCTCCATCCCTTTCAAAAATCACGATTTTGCTCCTCTTCCTTCCAAGTCATGTACAAGCCATCCCGCTATTTCCTTCGCGGTCTGCCGCGGCCCCGTGTGGCTGTTTTAGGTCACTCATCCCGTGTTTTACAAACCCACAGCTTCCTATTGATCCGGAAGAGTGTGTATTTTTTATCAACTGTCAAGCTGACTATTGATACTGCCTTTCCGGAGACCGCATCTCCGGAAAGGCAGTACATATACTATAAAGCCAAAGGGCATATACTGTAAAGCCTAGGCATTACATGCTCTAACTTAATTATGTACCTGTCTCTATTTTGAAGTTGTGCAACACGAATATTATTGAGCTGCTAAATGAGTATGGAGTGCCCCTAAGCTCTTTTGACTTTATTGTACCTTTACAATAAAGTCGATAGTTCATTGCTTCATATATTTTAAATGAATGATGTTTGTCGTCATCAGGTGGTCCAGCGGACGGACTCCTACGCCCTGGCGACTTGCTGACCTCCGTAGACGGAATACCTCTGGCCGGGGCGACGCACACCCGCGCCGTCTCCTACGTGTGCCAGGCGGCTTCTAGGGGGCATGTGAGTATCATCAAATAATGTGTCTTAGCAACTGTTATGATGGTACTAGTAAAAGTACCAATAATACAATATAAGAAGGTAGATTACTGCGGCTAGGTTTAAATGAACGACTGCTACGTCAGTCCAATATATGAGCTAGTACGTATCGCTTGTATAATTTCCTTTCCCACGCCCCACGATTATAACAGTTGGCGACGAGGATGGGAACATAGGAATACAACGGATACGTGCAAGCTCATAAGGACTGATGTAGTTTTATAGATAGACATATATACGCCTGTGATGCCTCAGGGGGTCGATTCTGCTATTGCAATCGTGTCTCAATGACCGGTCAATGATCGATTTTTGACGTATAACGTCAAACTTTTGATACATTTCCCATACAAAAACTGTCAAAGTTGTCAAATATTCGATCACTGACCGGTCATTGAGACACGATTGCAATAGCAGAATCGAGCCCCTGGGCTGTTACAAAAGTTCATGCGGCAATAGCCCATTAGGTACCATCAGCTCTTTAGATTGTTTGGGCTCAGTAGGTGGCTACTTTAATTGCAGCATTAATTAAATCCTCCAAAGGACAGGTCTGTTGTATTAGTTTGAACGGACTTGGATGAAACTTAGCTTCATCGCAGCATGTTTCCTTGTAATAATTTCCGACTCTCACAAGGGTGAAGCTGCTGGCAAAGCTAGTGCGAAATAAAAAAGTCGACACATCTTATTTACAGTGAACGTGGAAGATCAAAGTCAAAAGTCATTTATTTAAATTAGGTTTGAGTGCCAGCACATTTTGAACGTCAAAGTTCTACAAAAGACAGTCTCCCAAAAACGCCCGCCCGTCACCACTTCTGTTTTAGCTGGGAAGAAGAAGTGGCTCAACAAACTCCCCAGCAACACATCTGTCTGTTACGTTTTAAAAACTTGAATTTATACAGTAGTATGCAAAGTAGTTTACAATAATATAAGATAATTTATTAATACTTTTTTGTATCAGGTTACATTAGGCGTAAGACACAATCGGGCTGATATTCAGCCGCTTGGTCTCCCAACGATGGTGGCGCCACATCAACACCAGCCTTTACTAACGTAAGTATAATTCATACAATGTTTATACGTGTTGACCTTTGGAATACGTACGAGAGGCCAAAGCCGACTCGTAGACGCCCATTAGACGATTTCAAAGTTATGAAGCACCAACCGATGATAATTTCTGCACAGACTGCAAGTATTACACCCAAGGACAACCCACGGTTGGTCCTATTGCAAGATTTGGAAACATAAAGATGAGAGGTGATTTAGTGTACTGGCTACCGGATACTATGGAAGAACTATTGGCGCCTGCCCGACCACTGATAATATACACGACTATTTATATTATTGTTTCAAAGACTTATTAAAACACACATACATTTACTTACATGCTGACTACGGAATCAAAGGAGGTCGGAATATATGACCTGGTTGACGTCACGCACAAGACGTCGTTTGAGGTAAAGGGTGACCCCAAACCCTTGACCAAAATCCCCCACAATGCTCCCATACATTGCATTGCACTCGATAAGGACAAAAACACGGGCATCGTTCTAATGCAAAGCGATCGTTGCGTTTCGCCGTGCCGACAGAGGACGCCTTTTGGTTCTACCGAACTAATTATCGTGTCGATCGCGTATTTATGTGATGATCGCTTTGTTATGTCGTCGCCTGAAGGTTAATCCACACATATCCGGGACGTGGGCGGATCATGGTCCGTCGGAGCTGAAAAAATATCGATGCGTACATTTTACATGAACTCGTTCAACGTCGGCCTAATTCGTTAAGCAGCCAAGTCCTTTATTTGGGCTATTTTAGTTTTTAAGTCTGGCAAAAAGTTCAGACGATTATAACGACTAAGTCAATCTAAATACATTAGAAATGCCATGCTCGAAAACCTGCTTCCTGAATCTTCACATAGAAATACTGCTAAATCTTATAGGAACCAACGGGATTTTCAGAATTATGATTGCTAAAATGAAGTGATATAATTTAGTTTGTTCTTCCTCCTGTAAAGTTTGCAGCAATGGACTTAGCTGGTTAACGAATTAGGCCCGACGTTTCTTTGTCCGGGCCGTGCTCAGGACGTGTCGGACCATGTTCTGACTGACTACGGCCCGGATATATGTGGATGAAGGGTAACAATTTCAAACCCACATGCAGGTAAAGACATAGCCATCAGAACAATCAACGCTCACACCATTTCCAGCTATGATCCCCCATATACTATACCATCATCCATTAAGCACGTTCTTTGTCATCGCATTGGTTGATTTCGCAGAATATCTGTGTACATACATACATTTTCAACACAACTTATTTAATTCATAGTATGAATTAAACTTCTAGAAAGAAAAGGCACGTAAGCTGTGGTTGATTGCTACTTTAGTCCGTAGTAAAAATATTGGCCACGTTTTTTTTTTTTTTTTTTATAGGATGGGAAATCATCAAATGACCCCTCCCGCTCTGGGTGGAGCGGCAGGGAGTGTCAGACTTTTACTGACTAAAACCCACCCTTAGTCCTCCTAGTGCCTTTCTTCCCAGGGCCGCGGTAACTCTTTCGAACAATTCCGCAACAATATTAATATAGATTGGGAATTTTCAAAGTAAGAAATAACCGCAACGGACCGACCATGATTTGAACTCGGGCTACGTTATTTGCGAATCCAACACTTAGTTCATACGGCTACCAGCACATTGACGTCACGCCTTGTTACTCTTTTTACCAAACTTTGACGTGCCAGAAATAGCGACCGACCCGTGGTACAACTGGTTGTACTACGGAGAAATATTCGGGATTTGGGGCACCCCGACTCGGACTTTTTTTTTATTTACTTCTCCGTAGTACAACCAGTTGGACATCGCAGTTGTACCACGGGTCGGGAGTGCCAGAAATACGTGTCCAGTATTTTTTTGTAAATCTAAGGCTTGTTACACACGTACCACAACCACACCACACCGTCGCGACAAAAGGTGGTCAAGCTGCGGTTACGTGTGAATAGTGTCACTGCGGCTTTTTGTGGTTGCGTTGTGGTATCTACAACGAATATATGGATGTGGTTGCGTTGTTTGTATGTCGCTAGTTCGCGATTTCGCTGGTGGTTGCGTTGTGTGCTACGTGGCTGCGGTGTGGTCAGTATCACACACGCGGTCATGTGAATGTAACTATTCATTTTCATACAAATTAGCGCCCGCCCACGTGTTGTGGTTGTGGTTCGTGTTAAACAAGCCTAACGGACGGACTAAATATGATTAATATTTTTCTAAGTGGGAAAATAGTATTGCTCTTGAATATAATTCATATGTGCAGCATTTATTTACATAATGATGTATGAGTCGTTACATCAAATGTTGTATGTTCTCCACAGTGCGGATCCAGCGATGCATCACAACATACCAGCGGTGTCGTACAACATCCTGCATCCAGCGCCGATGTACCCGCCGGCGGCGCACGTGCCTATGTAAGTAGCCCATGAACTACATACAAGCTGGAACCTTTGCTGTCTCATAGGCTTATGCCAGCAGCAGTTTTATTCGAGTAGAACTCAATCATTCTGCCCAGCCTGTTCCTAGGTCAGGTTCCAGTCTAACTGGATGCAGCTCATGCAGTTGTGTATGTAGTATAGCAGACACAATAGTAAAACAATGTCGCATCGACTCAATGAGTCGACGCACGTTACGGCCGAGAGGTCGCCGTCTGAGCAGAACCAGGGGGTCTACTCTCCACGGCCGAAGTCCGTAGTTTCGTTCTTAGTGTCCCGCGGTTTCTACTTCGGACCTACGGACTTACGATTAGTCCCGAACCCGAACTAAGAATGAATGACAACACGATTTGACAGTTGTTCTTAGTTCGCATTCGGGACTAATCGTAAGTCCATAGGTGATACGGAGTAGAAAACGCCCGATACTAAGGCCGATAGTACGGACTTCGGGCTAAGAGAGTAGGCCCCCAGGCCCGGGTCGACGGCGCGTTGTGTTCCACGCGCGCCTCCTAGAGATGTCAGCATAGTACACGGGGCCCGGTAGGGGCAGAGCCTACCAGGGTACAGGAATTAGTTCGAAAGAGTCACCGCGGCCCTGGAACACAAAGAGTATTTGGAGGAACACGGATGGGTTTACTCTTTAGCTACCTAACATCACCCTTAATATGACCACGCACCTCTTGATCATCCTGTATAGCAGATGTTAGTGATAATAGCAATAAAACATTTCTTTATCACATTCACAAAGTTTAAAGGTAAACAACTAATACTGGGATCTTGCACTACGCGCATCAAACTTAAATTTTCGTATCTTCAGGTATGGCGTTCAATACGACACCACGACTGGCGGATGGGCCTCCGTACCGTATGACGTCACAGTGACCAGGAATGAAGGAGAGGGATTCGGCTTCGTCGTCATCTCGTCTGCTAACAAGGCTACTAGTACTATTGGTAAGTTTTACACGTTTCTATTACAGCCTTACAGTTTATAATACCGTCTCATGTATACCTGGATACCTGGAAGCGTTTCGAGAACACATTCATTGTGCGTACAGCTAAGGAGTGGAATTGGAGTGACAGAGTCTGTGTTTCCTGATAGCTACAACCTGGGAGTATTTAAGTCAAGAGTGAATAGGTTTCTTCTAGGCAAGTGTGCTCCATCTTCGACCACATCATCGCTTACCGTCAGGTGAGTTAGTGGTCAAGCGCGTGCCTATCAATAATTAAAAAAAAGAAAAAATTAGAGCAAGTATTGTCAAATCTACATTTGAAAATTTGTATTATTTTTTGTATTTTGAAAACAGAATTCGAGATAAATTTTGGAATAAAGTCAGTATCATTCCAGACAAAATTCAAATTCAATTACAAGCTATACTTTTAAAAACACCACTCCAAAGTCTATACATACTTCAGATGTTGGCGATGAATTCATACTATTTGGTATTATAAATTCAAGGAATTGTAATTTTCGCTGACTATGAATCCCTACTGACTAGTTCCTAAATCTATCTGATCTGCTGATAAGAATTCAAGATTTTGCATGCAATCGGGTTGTTAGCAAAACCACAGGCAGCCACGTTTATTAGGCCATCGACGTTGCCGTATTGCAGGATTCAATGGTGGTCTTTTTTCGTTCATACCCACCCATCCGTGGAACGATGCTTGAACTTTCACCTCTTGTTCACAGGCCAACTAATCCCCAACTCGCCCGCCGCCCGCTGTGGGCTCCTCCACGTGGGCGACACAATCGTAGCCATCAACCACGTGTCCATCCGCAACCTACCGCACCCCGAGGTGGTAGCGCTCATCAAGCACTCCGGCACCACGGTGTCGCTCACCGTGCTGCCCCACCGGCAACAGTGACACGCGAGGCGGCTCAGCCTGCCGCCACAGACTGATGCGCTCTATAGGTACTGAGACTACACAACACACGGCTATACAACTACTACACGATTACACAACTACTACACGACTACACAACTACTACACGATTACACAACTACTACATGATTACACAACTACTACACGATTACACAACTACTACACGACTACACAACTACTACACAACTACACGACTTAATATAAAGATAGACGAAGAAACAAAGAAACTGACTCTTGTATCTAAGGTCTAGATTCCAGTATTTTAAACGTAACGCCAGCCTATCTGACCTCCACAATCAAGTTACTGGGTAATATGGTCCCCCTTGGCATGACTGGTGCCAGAGTCGACATTGCAAGGGACCCTTCAAGTATTACGTAAGAACAAAAATAAGCACAGCAAACGAGTTCTTAACTCTTAATTCTTAATTTACAAGACCGGCCCAGTTGTGTTAGTTTCCTGCGATATCATAAAGTTTGTCGTATTGGACGCTAAAGTTAATATCCTTGTAATTAAACCCCTATGCATTCACTTAGGCCCACTAGGCACTTAAGCCGCAAACCAAACTTATTTATCATTAAACTTAGTATCAGTTGCTAACATGGCGCTAGATCACAATTATATTGGTATAGATAGATAATGGCCCCGGGTTTGAAGTAACTCGGGGTTAAAAGATAACTCTGGGTTGTGCAAAGTGGGCCTTGGTATTAAAAACATTATTAAGATTAATGAGTAACATTTATAAGTGTTGCCTATCTCCTCGAAATAGGGAAGATCTTAGAAAAACATAAAATTGTTGTTGTTGAAATGTGTCTTTTGTATATACATAAAAAATGCAAGACATCTTTATCTCAGTGGAATTGATATTGTATTTACATCTTTAAATCTAATCAACTTATGGAATTGTAGAGTGGTATATAACTGTTACATACGTACTAATAGTACTAGTTACATACGAGTATGTCTATGTTACCCGAAAATGGCAGACTCCGTAAGATTGTAATAAATCTTTATTAGATTATAGTTTCTCGATATATTTTGAAAAAATCGTTTTGTTTGCCTACAATAAATCCCGTCCAAATTCAATAGTTTCAAATATATCCGTGTCTTATTAAGAAAAAATAGCAATATTTTACAATCTTACGGCGTTTGAAATTTTCCGGTGGCATATACACGGATGTCCAACTATTAACTCCCTGAAAAGGGCCTGCTCAGACCTACGCGATATTCCCTACCCAAAGCGGTAACGAAAGCCTAGTCGTAATGAGATACTCCTGTTTTCAAACCTAAGCGAATATTTCTGGATAGACCTAACCTAAACGGGTATCGCTACCATTATGGTAGCGATTACCGCGGAGTTTTGAACAGACCATAAGAAGAATATTATCAGGGGGCCAAGACAAAAAACTTTTCTGTAGCGTTAACGTCAGACGCTCACGACAAAATGTATGGAAATGACATTAGGTGATGACGTTTACTTTCCACACCCAATGTCATCATCATCATCATATCAGCCTGCAGACGTCCACTGCTGGACATAGGCCTCCCCGCGCGTGTCACCACAACGACCGGTCCTGTGCGTCTCGCATCCACCGGTTACCCGCGACCCTCACCAGGTCATCGGTCCACCTTGTGGGAGGCCGCGCCAACGCTGCGTCTTCCGGTACGCGGTCGCCACTCCAAAACTCCAATGTCATTCCCACACATTTTGTCGTCAGCATCTGACGTTTACGCTACAGAAAAGTCTTTTGTCTAGGCCCCCTGATATCTCTGGATAGAGCTAACTTAAACGGGTATAGCTACCATTATGGTAGCGAAGCGAGCGCGGAGGTTTGAACAGACCTTAAGAATAATATTATCAGGAACGCTTAAAGTGTTTGCAGAAGTATCTTGTGAATGTATTCAAAAGACGACATGCATCATATTTTACGATACATGTAATTTTTTGAAGAAGATTGTTCTTTTATAACACTTCTAATGATAAAATGAAGCGAAGTGAATTGTGGAGTTTTCTGAGATTCACTCGCTGACTTGGTAACCAATTAAGAAAAGTATAGCTTTAATAAAGAATATCTACATAGTTGTTAAGAGTTATTATTAAACTTTTCAATATTAAACATACCTACTATTATATGTACCGGCCAGATATCGTTAAAACCCTGCTCAATATGTATTCAATACCTTTATAATAAAGACTCTGTCGTTGTAGAATAATATAATGAGTTTGACTCCTATTCATAAAAAGAAAATTGCTAGCTGTAGTATAGAAAAGTAGTTATTTCCTAATCAAGAGCGCACGTTAATATTATGACGTATTGGATGTGTACTTGCGAAAGTTCCCGGTCGACTTTCAACTTTATTCTAAACGGTATAAGGGCGAGAACTGGTCGATCAGGAACTTACTCGATAAAACATTGACTTAAGAGTACACATGCCACCCGGTCGAACTCAACGGTGGGCGTGGCCTAAACGCTTGCTATTTCATCAAGCGGCGCGCGAGAAAGGGAAATCAAATGCACAGTCATTGTTGTTAGAAACGGGCGCGTAAAAATTGATGAGTAGGCTTCTAGAATTAGTGTTCTTATGACAAAATAACTGATTTTTTTTATTCGAAGTAATGTTATATAAATTTTTGAATAAATAAACTACTCCTGTACGCATTTAGTTTTAGAGATTTCATACTCCTTCTGTTATTTAATTACGTCCAAAGTTGCGTTAAATTACGGGTTAAAATATGGAAATTTTGAGGCTGCTAACTTTAAAATGACTAAATATTTTTAAATTCTGTTTTGGTACAGGCATAGATCACAACGAGACAACAGTATTATGCCCGTCTTGGAACAAAAAATGTCAAACAATGGAGTAATCATCCTAAAAAAATTGTATGGAGAAATGCGTGGCTTGTGCAGCCTTAAGGTTGCACTATAGTATGCGCCAGATAAATGAAGAATAACGGTCATTGACCCACCTACATTTATTGACACACTTAATTTCAAAAATAGAAATAATGACATAAAGCTGTCCTGAATCTACATCCATCGTGATCCTTACTGTTCTAGTTATGAAAACCGATTCATAATTTACTGTCCAGGGGTACCTACGAAGAGATATGAAGGGAAGGTCAATGACCGTTAGTGTCCATTTATCTGGCGCCTACTATAGTCGATATTTTAGCCATACAAATTTGGGGGGTATTTACTCCACTGTTTGACATTATACATTCAATGTTAAACATGATATCGTTTTATCTCATTATTAATTTTGTCTGTACGGAAACAGAATAGTAAAATAAAAAGTTATAAGCCAACAAAGATTAGTTTTTCTTGCTAATTTTAACGCAACTTTGGGCGTAAATAAGTAATAAAGAAGTATAAAATCTCAAAAACAAAGTCGTCACCGACAAACCTCAATTATAGAGGAGTTCAATATTTTTTTTTTGTAATTGATTTATGTAGTGATTTTTTCATAAAACTCAACTTTCCAATAGACTTTTCGTGCATCTTCTGACGTTGTTTCCGTTCGGAACGGTGTTTTGTGCGTGGGAACTAGACATTGTGCGTGTAGACTAGCGTCTAACTGCTCATCACTGATACTGTCTCCGTCGAGCACGATGCCCGGTGAGACAGCGTGCTTTTTGGCCACGCCTACCAGTGAGTTCGAGCCCGCGACTAGTTCAACCTTAAGGTCCACAATCAAATACGCGCGCTCAAGAAATGAATCAAGTATTCCACAAGGTATTGTATTTCGTAGCTGTAGCTATCTCCCTTCCACATTTTGCTCAGTATTCATGTAGTATTTGTCCTAATTCTATATTTTATTAGAATATCCTCCTTATTAATCTGTTGTGAATCTCCTTATATTCTGTAAATATTACATCTATATAAGTAAGCTATATCAGTAGAAACTTAGTTTTACATCCCGGTAGCTGTTATGAAAATTAGAAAATAAAACTGGTATATTTAGGCTTGTCTTTTTGTAATGTTTGAGTACATAGCATGATAGAGAATCCAAGATGAAATTATTGTTAAATATACTAGATGACAGCTAAGCAAATAAAATATGAAGTTACATGTTTTGTAATTTGTTTTCTAGTTTATAAGATGTCGAAGCCCTTCCATAAATCACGCAATATACACCCCTTTTATGTCAATATTTTATATAAGAATAAATTGACTGTTAAATAAATAAATTACCTTTTAAATACTACATAATATTCGTAGTTCATAATCAAGGTGACTGATTATCAAATTATTTTACTGTTAGTCACGTTTAGAAACGTATTTATAATCGTTATTATTAATTTGGACCACCGAGATTGGAAAAATACTTGTTCTAGAAATAAGTTTTCTTTTTAAACTAATTTTACAGTGTTTTGGTAGGAAATCGTACATTATTTAAGATACATATTTTGCCAATATTACTTAAAATGTATTCGTAGTTTGAATTAATTGTTGTAAATGTATTTTTAATTGTATGTATTATGAAATATTGTAAACCCTATGTTGTGATGTAAACCTTATGTCGTCCAATGTGTCTTCTTAAAAAAAATAGTTAAAAAGAAAAACATAGACATCATTATTTGTTGTACAAGCCGTTCTTAGAAAAATACCTTTGCGTAATAATAAGTAAATAATGAAATGTCAATCTGAATTAGTTTTGTGTAAAACCATTTCAAGATTTATATAAAAAAACAATCATAGATAAAAATTATGAATTTCCCAAAAACGCATGCCTTTTGATATAATTATATCACAAAAGTAAATATATATATCTACTTAAAACCCGTATTATAGTTTAGTTTTAAGAGTTTGCAATAATCAATGTGCCTTTAATGTAAACATTGTCTTGCCTTACCCAAGATTGTAAAAAAATGAATTAAAAAAATAACCTATTTGTATAAAACTATATCCAAAGAGGGCTCCATTCCGTTCATAAGATCTGTAGATCCGAATGTATAACGATATTATAAGAGAGATTTACTCAATAAATATTTTTATTTAATTTTGCCGTTCTTTATTTCAATTTCCCTCATTTTTAAGGTGAACGCGACAGGGTAACCCGCAAAGTTCAAATTATCTTACGTTTTTTTGCAATTTGCAGGACATTTGGCACCAATTCTAAACTGAAGGAGTTGTATTGATGATTTTAATGATTATAATTCTATAAATACATACTTGCTACGGCCGCGAATCATATTTTGACCAAGATACAACCTGACACTGACCTGCAAATTGAAAAAAAAGACGTGTGGCACTCGGAGACTGCCGCGGTAAAGCTATTGCACTAGCTTAATAATTATGCAAGCAAAACCGCGGGAAAGTAGCAATACTAATAAATAGGGCACCAACCTCAAAAAGTTCAAAAGAGGTGACATTGCATTTGACAGCTCAAAAATGCCACTCGCAACTTATAAAAATAATTTCAAAAAAACAAAACTTTCAAATTAAGAACACAGATCGTCATAGAAACAAAAAGTATCACCGCTGTGCCGGTCAGAGTGGGGGGTGTTAGGTTATTTTCGTTACGGAATTTCTGGATTCGGTCTCCACGCGATCGCGGTTCCCGCGATAGAAGCTATGCAATAGCTTAAAATGTAAGAACATTTGAATTTCCCGGGCTACCCTAGATTTTTCTGCTCAAATGGGTAGGTAGGAATAAAAACAAAAGAAACGCATTTTCTTAAAATAACATATATTTAAACTTAAAAGTTAATTTGCTGTTTCATAACAGCCATCGATGAGAAAGTGCAGATCACATAATTTTGATATTTTACTTTTAAACTCCGAAAAACCTTTTGGTCTGGAATAAACTTCTAAAAAACTTGATTATTCGTAAGTTTTTACTTGGCAACAACTGGAGCATTAATGATGCCCGCTTGGCGCGCGGTACCGGGAACAGCGACGTCCAAGATCCAGTTGGTATACCTATCGACCCTGGTGAAGACATCAGGATACTCGTCAGAAAGGCAGTCCTTGAAGAAGGAGGAGCATCCTACCAGAGCCTGGGTGATGACCATGGGGGCTCCAGAGTCGCCCAAGCACATTCCCTTGCCAGCTGCCAGGGCGCATATCGCCTCTGTAAAGGGTAGGTAAGATGGGGTTTTAGTATCGGAGAATAACACTACTTATCGACAGCAACAATTTAGGTAACCTCGTTTCTAGAAAACAATATCGACTCGTCGCAAATTAAACGGAATCTCGAAAAAAAAACACGTGGATAGCATCTTAGCATTATTATACTCTTTGATCTTAGCTAAGGAGACCAGAGTGCCAATTTCTACTAATTTTTAAGCAACGTTCGCATTTGCATTTCAGTTGCAATCTGTCAAAAATGTATGGAAATTACGGGAAAAAAAGAAAAGTACTCACTGTCAGAAATGTCAACGGTGTCTTCGGTGCCGGCAAAGGCACTTTCGCAGTCTGTCACACTGATCTTGTTCAAAAACACGGTCTTCAGTGTTTCTAGTTGAGGTCCGTTTTCCTGTAGGATAATAATTTCAATAAAGCATTCGTGAAATGTCTCGCCTTATAATTATTTTTTACATCTAAAAATGGGCAAAAAAAAAGGCACCGAATGGTTTCCATTAGATGCCATCACGGCGGACCAAGACGAGAATGGCGGGATAAGCAAAATACAGAGAGTTGTGTGGAAAAGAGTGAGGCAGGCCTTTGCCCAGCAGTGGGACCAAATAGGCTAGATTGAATGAACTAACTAGCCTTTAGTGTTCCTCTGCTGGTCAAATACCCTTCTTCTTTCCTATACAATTCTGTTTTTTTGTTAATGCTAGTTGTTGGAAAGCTGGATAAAACCATTCACAGAAGAATAGAGTAAAAGAAGAAGTAACATTGTTTCAGGGGTGTTTCTCTTTTAAAACCATTGGCTTCGATAAGTGCGTTACCCACTCATTGTAAAACTACAGCAGGAACAAGTAACACTAAGTCATAAAGAACATAACATATTTGATAAAGCGTTAATAAATCAACTGCGGGAAATTTAAGGAGTTAATTAGAATATAAAATAAAAATTAATCACGAAAAAATTTTCTAATGCAGCAATTTTTCTAACCAAATATTAGCAGAAAAGTCGGGAAAACAATATGAAAAGACGTAAGTACCAAGATTTCATGAATTAGAAAATAACTTTTTATAGAGGATTCAAATCATGGGTGTAGATAAAGTCTTGTATGCAACTGTGCATAATTAGGTATTAAAACACTCATGTGATACTATTGTCACATCACATAGGTACGTGTTTTAAGACCCCTTCTTATTATGCAACAGTTGCATAAATAACTATTATATACCTAAGTAATATAATTAAAACAATCCGTTTCAAAGATTTTATTGATTATGCACTCTGTACCTACTCCGCGTGGGCCGCCGCTGCCGCTTGACGCGCGGGTTCCGCTTATCACTGCGACAGCGCAGTACAGCACATTCAAATATTTTGTTAAATTATTTTTAAGTGTGAAAAAATAACATCGCTCACTAAAAAATGTTTAGATGATTTCGAGCATGTAGGTGGTGTACCTACACGAAATCCCTGCAGTTGAGTTTTTAATACACTAAATAAATAAAACAGATGATACTCACAGTCTCGAATCCCCAGCTGACAACCTTGACAGACTGACCATCTTCAATGAAGAAATTCTGAGGAGGCAAGAACAGCACATTGACAACATTACTGATGCCCAAGGGTGTCTGGAAGCGGACGACGGCGAGGTCGTTGGACCGTGGGACCTCCGTGTAGTCTGGGTGCTTGATCACGTCTCTGATGGTCACTACAACTCCACCGGAGAGACTGTAGGTAGAACCAGCGCGGACATGCATGTTGTTTATGATGGCACCACTGTTGACAAAAACATGTATTGATGTTATTGAATAGTATTGACTAACATACTTATTATTATCTAACGTTGGCCGATTTGATCGTAAGTGGTCAGGGCACCAATGGATTATGGCTTCTGTTGGCTAATGGCATCACGCATTGCCATCCCTGAAACTAGTCACCGGGTGAAGTTACACCGACACCCATAGGTTTTCTTTCAAACGGAAGACAGTCGAACGGTTTGGCGACAAAAATACCTACGTTACGGTACCTACGTTTTCCCATAAATCCCCCCCCCTTGAATTATGTAGTTACAGCTTCTGGTTCAGTGTCCGCTTACGGTTGGCGCAGTGGTTGAGCGATCGACTGCTGCGCTGCGTGTCGCGGATTCGATTCCCACACGGAATAAATATTTGTATGGCTTACAGATAGTTGTTCCGGGTCTGGCTGGACAGGAGAAATTCATAGGGTGGAGCAACGTTTTTTTTTTAAAAATCTTTTTGTACCACTAAAATACTTACGTAAAGCAGAAAGACGTGGTCACTGCATGCCAGGAGGAGACCAGGGATCCCACACAGCGCTGTATGGTTATTCCGGGTCCAGGGTATAGGTAGGTGAAAGCGATTACGTAAGGGAACTCCTCGATAGTGACATGGTCACCTCCGACGATGCGGCTGCCTGGAGCTGCGGAGGCTGTGGAGAAAAGAAGATAATGTCAAGGTTATTTATTTTCAGTTTCTTAGTAACATTTTCCCCAACTTTATACTTTGTTGTGACGAGTTCATGCATGATTCAGGCTATCCAGCGGCCATTAACGGTTTTTTGCCGTAATAGCTAGAGCAAGGTTTTCAGCACACAGGAATAAAGTTATGTGTGCGGAAACCTCCGAATACATTGATAGCATCAAATATCCTTTCCAAGTGGCAAAGGGCACCAGGAGAAGCTCGGATAGGTTTAGTCACAGATATAGTCTATCTTAGATATCTGTGAGTCTGACACTCCCTTCCGCCCCGCCCAGGGCGGAAGAAGTCATTTGATGATTGCCCATCCATAAAAAAAATAAAATAATTGGCGTTCGAACTTCAAGCACGCACAACTTTAAAAGTCAGCCCGCTCTGCAATACCACCCATAATGACTAACTTTTAATCGTTCCACAGCACAGCCTTATTAATTGTGGCCGACAAAAAAGTAGATATAAGTATAGATCGTACGGACATAAGAATACGTACCAACAGCCAGGATAGCGAGGAACAGGTACGCAACAGAAGCCATGTTTCAACTGACCTACTGAACTAGACACTGTTGACAAGTGTGGTGGTCCTTTATATTACCGGTGGTAATCCACTGCGGTTATCGATGATTGACTGCTTTGCTGTACAGGGTGATTCATTTTTGTAGTCGTTTTTGTAAGAATTGCAGGTGTTGGTTAGATAACAGTACAATGGAGCAGGCATGTTGGAACGGAGAAATACAGTATTGACCGTCCTGAATTAAATTCTAAAACAGTTATTCAAATTTAAGGCTGAAATTCAGAGCATTACAAAAGCAGCTTTGTGCTCCTCTTCCTGTATTTTTCTCTTTAAATGATCGGTGTATGCAACTTGCAACAGAATAAACGCAATACCTCTTAAGGGGTCATTGTACTCATCATTGTGAACAATTTTTACTATGGGACCAACACCGAAATCGCGAACAAAAATCAGCTGTTCAGTACATTCAATTTTGTCGAGTTATGCGCACATAAACGTTTGGGGCAGTCGATTTTTTTTGCGACTTCAGTGTACACTACTACTACAATATTGAAAATGACAAAATTGTCTGTATGTTACCTACCCCTTCTCGTCATAAAGTAGATGCTGAACGAATTTGACTGAAACTTGACATACGGCAAGCATGTTTCCAGCCCTGAAAAACAATGGTGTCGATCAAATTGACACTCTATCTTTGGCATTGTTCGGTGTCAGAGGTTTTTATCGGTCGTTATCTCATAACGCCATTCTTTCCTACTTTCTTTTTTAAAAACGTTCCCCCACTCTAGAAATTTCTCCTGTATCGTGGGCGCATTTACAAACATATTTAAGAGCGTGTACGCCGTATGTCATTTCATACAAACTTTCAAGTCCTTTTTCTTCTAAATGCATGAACCGATTTTAACGAAACTTGGTATGCATACGCTAGATATCCAGGTCTAAATAGTTATCAGAAAACATTTTTGAAAAAGAGTTCAGGGGGAAGGATATAGTGATTTTTCACTTTCTATAGAAAACTTAAAATCGCTCTCTCTCTCCCTCTGAAATAAGGATTTGAAAATTTGTATGAAAAGCCGTACCGCGTAAACGCTCTTAACTTACATACACAAACAGCCAGACCCGGAACAACTATCTGTAGGCCATACAAATATTTGTTACGTGCGGGAATCGAACCCGCGACACGCAGCGCAGCAATCAATCGCTCAACCACTGCGCCAACCGTGTTGCCATTGGTGGTTTAGTGGATAACGGATAGATAAACGACCGAAGAAAACCTCAGAAACCGGGTATTAGACATCGAAAAAGGCAGGAAGTCCTCAAAAAAATAACACCTGTATACACCTTCCACACATTCTAGCAGTGATGGATACGTAAGCAGGTATCCGATAATGTGCAGTAACAATCAAGCACGTACAAATTATCTAATTCGTTCAGATCATTTGATAACATAACCCCAATCAGTTGTTATTTATAGCAATTAATTTCACCAAGACCTAATCCCTACAAATATTGATTGATAATAATCATCCGATAATATTATATGTATATTGATGCATTAACGGCTTGTATTTAATCTTAAACTTCCTTTCTCGAACTGGTTGGTTAGCTGGATGCTTTGCTGCAAAATAAAATCTTTAGATCACAGGATATTTCTATGGAATGATGATTGAAGGGATCACAGATTATTTTCTATGTTAAGCGTCGAAATCGCTATCCTATCCTATAGCAAAACTCGTCGACGGAGACGCTTCTAATCAATTTTAATACTCTTTGTTGCTGGTAACCGAAAATTAAGTTACCAGCCGGCCACCTCCTTCGAACATACGGTGTACATCTACTACCCACCGTAGGCGACTATCCGGTAGGTAGGTATCCGGTAGTTATCGGATGCATTCGATTGCTCCACACACTCCACACACACACTCTTAACCCTGTATGTACATTTTTGAGACAGCAGTATTCGTCAAATACAACTTCCATCTGTTTGAAAAATTGAGATCAAACGACGAAACAGGGAGATATGCGCTAAGCCTCATAGCACTGCTCTTTATGCAAAGAGTTTTTACGCCGATGACGGTTATATAGCGTTCATCAATAATTACAACATCTGTACCTCACCTACCTATGTTCAACAAATAAAAGTATTTGTATTTGTACCTATAGGTACTCCTGCAGTTCTAACACACCAACTGTTTTTAAGAAGGTAAGACCCAGGCGTGTCTTTTCCGCTAAAAGGAGCCAATTCCACCCAGCTCGATCTTTCCATGCCGATAACCGACCAACGGCCTTCTTGGTGTTACCTTAACACTACCCTCAATTTTGGCCCATTCATAGAGGCAAAGGCTCAAGTGGCTGCCAAAAATTTGGGAATCCTAGCGCGACAGTAGGTACTTCACGTCGGAACAGCTGCTCTTTATCTTTATCAAGCGCAAGTTCGATCGTGTGGAGTTCTGCTCTCATCTTTGGGACGAACCTGCAAGATACCAGCTTGATGCCCTTGCGTCAATTGAGAAACTAGCTAAGAGGATCTTGGCAATGATAGGCTCGTCGAGTCGAAGCTCCAAAGTCTTGAGCATCAACGCCGAGTTGCTAGCCTGTTTTGTATTGGTTGCATTTTGGGAAGTGTGCAACGGAATAACATAGTTTATTCCGCCAAGCCCGTTCCATCATCGGACCACAAGACGTACAGCGATGCGCCATCGGTACATGACGTGGACATCCCACCCATACGCACAAAACGTTTTGGGAACATATTCATGTGGGATTGTGGGCTCAGAGTGAAAAACAACTTGTTGATTAACAAATATTTTTATTTCTTAGCAAAAGTCTCGCGCACGTATCGTTTTTTCGTCTTTTCGCCGTCTTACTTTTTTTATTTTTTTTTTTTATTTATGATAGCTCTTGACCTCGATCACGCCTGATGGAAAGCCATAGATGAGGTCCATGATGAAAGCGAGCGTGCCCAGAAGATGCCTTGAGGCACTGGTACTCCCACGCGTCAACGAAACACAGCAGGCTGCTTGACGCCGAACTCCGGTGGGAGGGTGGTCGCGAACCAGGCGGGTGTTAGCCCTACCACCGCAAGGGAAGGATTGGCCAGTCTTATAAGGTGTTAGGTGAGACTGTCCAGGATGCGCCGAGCGCTCGGTTCAGTTGAGTGTCACATGGAACAAATTGCGCTATACGAGGAGGCTCCTTCATGCATCCCAAAACTTATTTACTTTTTATATATCGTTCCCTCTCTCTCACTCATACATTCATCCCTATCGCTCACTCTTACATTCCGTTTCCCACATTCATTGTGCATACAGCTAGAGTGGAATTCCCTGCCAGAGTATGTGTTTCCTGATAGTTACAACCTGGGATCTTTAAGTCAAGAGAGAATAGGTTATTTCTAGGCAAGCATGCTCCATCTTCGGCCACATCATCGCTTACCATCAGGTGAGATAGTGGTCAAGCGCATGCCTATCAATAATAATAAAAGAAAGGTCGCATGCTCCGGGCTTGTTCATGATGCTTCTTCTTCTTTTCGAGTCGATGGTCTTAAATAGTTAAAACCCTTAAATAGTTTGTGCCCAATAGGTGGCTCCGTTTATAGCGGTTTCAGTGGCATTCATTAGGTCTTCAATGCCAGTGAATTTAGTGACATTTGTAATTGAATTTATTGACCTTTTTTGATTGAATTTAGTGACATTTGTAATTTTTTTTTTTTACCTTTGTAATTGAATTTAGTGACATTTTAAATTTAATTTGTTGATATTTGTAACTCAATTTTCTGTTTGTTGACATTATTTTTAGTTTAATTTACTGGCAGTTTTAATTTTTTTCTAATTTTATTTCTTGACAATTGAAGTTTAACTAATTGACATTTTAATTATTGGCATTGTGACTAATTGCAAATGATTTCCTTTTCTTTTTTCTTTTTTTGTTCTTTTAGTAACGTGAGTATTTCTAACATAGAATGGAATGCTTTCTTTTAATGTTTTTTTTTTCTTGTGAATTACATCTAATAATTTTGCATGCCGTAAGGCAAAATGTATCGGGACTCTCACCAAAATAACCATCATATCTGTATACCTACATTATTGGCAAATAAAACGATTTCTGATTTCTGATTTCTGAAATGGTGCAAGTGAAAAGGAACTTGGGCACTTCAACAAGTGGATCATGTTTTGTTCAGTGGCACGTGGCACTGCACTCGCACTTCACATCATAATGTTATAAAATACCTATATTTTATTTCGTTCATAAGAAGGTTACCTTTTTTTTTTCAAGGATGAGAAATCATCAAATGACTCCTTCCACTCTGGGCGGAGCGGAAGGGAGTGTCAGACTCTTAATGACTAAACCCATCCGTGTTCCACCAAATGCCCATTGCGTTCCGGCCGCGATGATTCTTTCGAACAAACTCCGCAACCCTGGCAGGCTCTGGCCCTAACGGGCCCCGACTACTACGCTGACATCTCTTTGAGGCGCGCGTGGAACACAACGCGCCGTCGACCCGGGCCTGATTCTTATCGGACGACGAGCCACCGAACGCGCGCCGTCCGCAGGCCCGCGCCTACGGTGGGCAGCCTAGGAATCGCCCTGCGACTCCCGACACCCGGGGGTCTTCTTCTGTTGCGGTGGCTTGGGCGTGCATTTTGCGTCTCCCTCACGCGGCCCGCCTCTTACTTCACTAGCATTAACTGCTTCGCAGAAGGAGGTGATGATGGCTTACCATGCCTCCTCGCTCCGGACCATAGAATGAACCAGGGCCGGAAGCTAGAGGTTGCCGCCTCCGATCGCATCGACACGACGAGGATACTGCGGTGCTCCGCTCAAGCAGGGCAACCTCCACCGTGTGCTCCACTGTACCTATCCTCCGGGCGATCCTCACAGTGATAACACTCGAACGTGTCCTCCCGCCGATTCCGAAACAGGTAGCTCCCGTAACTGCTGTGTCCGGTGAGTACCTGCGTGACTGCGTCAGGCGGAAGGTGAGGACGCTGTGGCGCCTCTCTAGCAACTCCCCTAAAAGTGGACTTATCGCCGCAATAGTGATGTGCCCAAAGAAGGTACAATCAAATTGGAACGCTCTCTGCAGGTGGTAGTCGAGTTCCACATTTTGGCCTTCGCTAAATGGCCGTGGCAAGGCTCAAATTGAACTAAGCCAATCCAACATCGCACTGGTAAATTTCACAAGTCCGAATAACACCAGAGCCACCAGTTACACCGGGATCGTGTACCGCATAAGATACCTAGATGAACTCGGCAGGACTAAACAACGGGTAAACTGGGCTGAAGGCAAAGACTATTAATGGCTGAAGGTGTATATGCCATGTTCAGTTATTCCGCAGTTTCATTTTGTAGGAAGGATGTCCGAGGTTGTAATTTTTTCTAAGTTCTACATGGGTTTTGTTATCTGAGGGAAACCTTCAAAGGGCGCCTGGCTTGTTGGGTGAAAGACCAGGGAGTGTTGCATCTTGACACGAACGGATGGTGATGATCAGAACACGAACGGGTCCCGTGACCTCATTAGACAACCCTGGATCCCCTTCTGTGTTCAGTTACCTATTACAGGTAGGTACTAAGAAGTATTCACTGGCAGATTTTTGACAGATAATACCTACTGGTAACAAACTCCAAAATCCAAACAGAATTTAAAAAAAACACCTGTGTCAAAAAAATGTCCTATTGCTGTTCAAAATTATTTGTTTATTATTTTCCTAAATCCTGACGACGACAAGAATATTACGAATTATGGGAAATCAAAGTGTTAAGGATTATAACGACTACGAATGGGAGGAAACCCCTGAAACTACAGTAGAGGCAAATAATAATGATCGTAAATCTAAGCACAAAATCCTTGATCCTGAAAACCGAAAATTATTAAGAACCAAAAGAAAAACAAAGGTAAAACCCATGTCAAACAGATCGCCGAGAACTTCGACTTCATGTTTTGAATTTCAGAGAATTCATACAATGTTTGGAGATAAAGTACCAGTGGTTCTAGCATTGTTGACTGACTCCTCATATAGACTGCGACTTGATAATACACCAATAAGCCATTGTTGTTCACAACTAAACATCGCGTTACCCTGCCACCAGGAATGGCAAAGGTTAATTTCAAATCCTTGTACGACTTTCTGTAGAAAGTGCAAGAAATCCTATAATAAACGCAAGAAACAAAAACGTTGTTGTTAAGTAGATATTTGTCATAAGTATTTTGTATAGTTCTGTGTATATTTGTTTTGTGATATAAAAATAAATAATTTAGCAAACTTGACGTTAGTTATTGGGTAAACGTAGTTTGTGGAGTGGCAACACCGCAGTGGCGCGCCTTCATGCGAGGTGACTTAGTTCCGTCGTGTGTCACTGAAAATCAAAGTTTTTTATGTTTTTCTCGAATTATCGCATTTAAATCCATTTCTAATCCTCGAGTGATATTATTGTGATTATGTGCCGTTATCTTTTGAGTGCCAGAGGTGTACGATAAGGGTAAGATAATATTGTAAATACTAATGTTTGTCCGTATCAGGCGGTGCTTCAAAAACTCAAATTCATTCATAGCATGATTGCAATATTAGAATAAATATAAAATATTCATCTCTTTGTGTATTTTGGACGTTTTCTGACCTTACGGGGTCGACCATGGCGCTAAAAAGTTGTAATTGTAATATTTTGTTGAATATTTAATTGGAAAAATTTTCAATGTTTTTGCCTATAAATAATATTGAAACTTGTTATTTCATGTAAGATAACAGTTTTGCGAGGTTGTTTCGAGTTGGGTCAACCTTGCTCCATCCTTTAGGAATCTTAGTGGAGTTGGCAAAACTTTGAAACTTTCTTTTTGAACTACAAATAAGTGTAACTTCATAACATAGGTATTTCCAATAAGACTTTATTTCTAGACTACTTAAACTAATAAAAAGTTGTCGAATACACAAATTATTAAAATAGAATATTTTATCAAAAAATGTTCTGACTACCTCCAACTTTGTTCCAATTTTCGAACATGTCTAGGTTATGTAGCTAACTTGGTAACTTTTATGAATCTAATATAAATTTGTTCTTAGCCATGAACTACTAAAGGTCAAAGAAGAATTAAATGTCAAGTCCACTTCATCAACATTTCTAGGAACAAAAATAAGTACCTAATAATTGATTGGCACATAACTTAAACATTTTCTTATTTTTAATAAATTTAAACTGATGGAATTGATCTACATAATACTTTTACTTCAAATCTTAACTTACTATAGACAATTAATTTTATGAGACTACATTCAGTATATTACCCTCAAATATACCCAAATCCTGTGCTTATATAAATCAAGAAATGAATAAAATACTTATAATCATCTTGTTGGCAGCCGCTTTTAATGTTACCAGGTACTTTAGGTTATTTTGAATTGCTGAGTAAAAGTGTAAACACTCATAATTACTCTTTATTCTAGCTTCACTACCTCAACTTACATAACATCAGAAATATAGTACCTACATGAGTTATGATGGTACATAAATAAGGTCAAGATTTTCAACTACCTACCTTTTACATTTAGGTAGTAACATGTTCTGTGACATATTCTTTGAGTGTGACCATGTCAGTTAGCAAAAAGATCCATTTTCAAATTACCCAACAAATATAAAAAAAAAAACTAAAATGATGCTGTCTCATAAAGTTTATGTACGTAAGTTATTTGATTAAAATAAATGAGGGTTGTTTTCCAGTTTAACCATATGCTGCTGAGTACCACTGTTTTACATGGATTGACCGCCTCTCTGACCACCACTACCCAGTATCTGGGTAACGCTACCCCTAGGCAAGATTTTTGACAGATTTTCTGGCTTCCGACTGTCCGTAACAATTGTCAAAGATTCACAAATGAAAGCCTGAAAGTAACAGCTTTTGATTAAAATTACATATATATATAGATAAAATAATACAAAGTTTCAAATTCCAATTAATTCTTCAATGTGCGTAGATCAGAAATAGGAGATATGATCATGAACAGTGCACAACCACAATCACTGCCGTAGCAAGTCAATCTCTCTGACACACTAGTAATTGGCTCTAATCAAAATCAAGTGAGCTATCATTTATTGTAAAACAAGACTGTTAAGTGATATTGTTATAAAAACCAGCATCTATTGTTGAAAACAATTGATGAATGGTGTTTTTTTTTGGGATTATAATATTGATTTCGTCACAAAATAATAAACATTAGTTTAGAAATAGGTAGGCATAATAGTAAACTGTGTAATATTTTGTGATTTTTACTGCTGTGTTTACATTATCCTGTCGCTAACAATAAGATACTTTTATTTTTATAAAAGTATTTTATTGTTAGCGACAAAAAACATACAGGGTATTCCAGAAGTACATGGTCATATTTAGGGCCAATTTCACCAATGAAACTGAACGCGATCAGCGAATAAACCACGTTTATGAGCTGTCAGTGTCATTATTTTTCTATGGAATACATACGCTGACAGCCGTTGAACGCAGTTCAGATGTACTGATCGCGTTCAGTTTCATTGGTGAAATCCGCTCTTAAGGGTCTATATTCTGATATACTTACAATTAGGAAAAAAAAACCTTAAAAAAAACCCAACTGCAAAAAACTATTAAAAAGTAAAAAATAACTAAGTGTTGCTGAGGTAGGCTTCCCATTTAACTAGATGCTGATCATTTTATATGAAGCGCCTGCTCATCTGGCATTCACATCCAAGTTACTGAGTAATACAATAGGTAGTCAATGTTAAGACTAGTTGTGGAATAACAGGCTGTACTTTATTTTACTTTTTCCTTGCTCTTGAAAGGCCAACGTTTGACCCCTATTCTTATCAGTAAGTAAAGGTGTGCTCATACACACTCATCTATAAATACTATATTAAAATGATTCTACGAAATGTATGTACGCGCATAACTTGAGAACGACTTTAGCAATTTGAATAATTCTTTTTTTGTTAGGTTTGCCAGAATATGAAGGGAAGGTTTACAAAAAATTAAGGTAGGTAGGGTAGGTAGGTAGCCAGCTGACGGAGGCGAAGCCGCAGGGGACAGCTATTACATGTGTCCACACATCTTTTACCACACTCATTTAACTGTTTTATGTATAAGGATCGAGCCAGAGTGTTTCTTTATGATTGATCGTCACTTTTATCAACCATTAAAGGTGCATCCATATCAGTCAAATAATTATATAAGGCATATTTAAGATTGCATCATAATGTGTCTGATTTCGTGAATAAGGTTACTAAACTAAACAATCATAAATTTGGAAGAGATTGACCTTTTTTTTTTCTTTTTATTAAGGCCTTGAACATGTTGAATATATTGTGAACTAGCAACACTCTTTTTATACTCTCTCGGCTTGACACGCGTGGTCTAGCATTATCTGTATTTCATCAGGAGTGCGCCGATGAAACCTGTAAAATGTTAACTCTAAAATATATAATACTTCCAACCACTTGAGTGTTAATCCTTATTCACCAACAACCTGACAGGACAAAAGATTTACACAATTTTTTTTAAGTCAATTTTTTAGATTAGTGCACTTTTGCTCGCATAAACTAACGCAAAATAGAACTAAAATACAGACTCATAGGTATCAATTTCGAAACAGAAATTGTTTTACCCGATTGTCCTGCAGAAGGAGGGTAGGTACTGTTTTTTAAGTAGTAGGTACTCTTAAATTCTTATAATAAAATTTTGTAAAGGTACATTCACACTTACTGGCAATTTACGTATGCATATGAAAATTTCCTATTTTATTCAAAAATCCTTGTCGTAAACTCAGCTTTAACTACCGTTTGACCCAACAAACTGATAGTGCGCCCTCGCCTACCCTACTACACTAGTAGAATGACACAGCTTCTCAATCTTCCATAGCCGCTAATAGATCTAAATGAACGTCGGACTCCGCTGCGGTACTAATAAACCACTCACAAACTCACAAGATTTTGACATATTATTGTTCTTAGGTTCTTACACATTTTCCATATTTTTTTGTGTTCTTAAATTCATAAAAAACCTAAGTACATATTTTATTTAAGGTGCATTCACAATTACTATTTTTTTTCATTGATCCTTATCTTAAATCGTAACTTACGAATGTCAGAATTCCCCATTTCAAAAACATTCTATATACATATTTAACATAAATCCCTGTGTCCCTTGGTCACGCCCGCCCCATAGCCATAACTTAAGAACGATTTAAATAATATTTTTTCGTAATTGTCAGGGCGAGGTTCATATGAAAAAAATTTTTGAAAAAAATACAACCGAGCGAAGCCGGGGCGGGCCACTAGTTTATAATATAAACAGGAGAAAAAAGTAATGAATAATTATAAGGGATATTTTATTCATTACTTTTTTCCCTGTTTTAAACGCATCTTTAATTAAGTACCTCAGACGATAGTTAAAGATGTGTCATACGACTAACAAACTGATAGTGCGCTTGCGACTACCCTACACTACGACTTCTCAATCTCCCACACCGCTAATTGATCCAAATGCATGACGACGGACTCCGCTGCATTACTAATGAACCACTTTGCACGACAAAATTTTGACATATCTATTGTTCTTGACTTGCACTTACTTTATAAAGCGGACAGGCCGCGCAGATACTGACAAGATAAAATGTATGGCGCCAAAAGAACGAAATATTATTATACTTAGCGTCGCGGGCGCGCGGCCAAACTCCATACATTTTCATTGGGTCCTTAATTTTATTTCGAGAGTCATTTTGTTCGATTAACGGAAAGTCGACTGAACGATTGGTCGAATGGAATTTATTGCGAAACAACCTTTTATCGCCAAACGCTACTTCGACTGAACGATTCATCGAATATTTTTTAATCGATGGACTGTTCTTTCGAATGAGCTTTAGTTATATATTATTTCATAAGTAATCGAGGAAATCAAACACTTTTAAGACATCGTACGTTCTTCCCGTAGATTTGAACATTATTATGAGAAGCGACTTGGCTTCATCTGTTCCCTTTTCATCGCCATCCTATACAATTTCCAGTTTTTTTGTTCTTTTTTTTCCCGATTATTTTTTATTGAGACTCTACATATATAATAACAAGACCATTATTAGATAATATATACAAGCTAGTAGAAAATATGTATAAATGTCCAAGTGGAGTAAAAATTTCCATTTTTAACCGACTTCTAAAAAAGGAGGAGGTTCTCAATTCGGATGTTTGTATGTTTTTTTTTGTATTCTAAAATTCTTATAAAGGTACATTCACACTAACTATGATTTTTATTGGACCTAATATTATTAAATCATAGGTATTAATTTATGATTGAAAAACCTATTTTGTCCTGATCTCAAAAATCGTGCAATATTTTTTTTGTCCTAATCTTAAATCATTGGGTACCTACTTTACTTACAACGAATGTCAGGATTCACACTTATAGTAGTCGTAAACACATCTTAAACTACCGTCGGACCTAACAAACAGATAATGCGCTTGCGCCTACCCTACAGTAGAATATGACACAGCTTCTCAATCTCCCATACCCGCTAATTGATCTTAATGGACGTTGGTCTCCGCTGCGGTACTAATTAATTGACTGAGAACTGTTGTACCATTACGCTTGGATTCCAACTGTTTGATTTTGTTTGTTTTATTGTGTTAATTATGATGTGATTTCGATTCATTTATGGCTTTAGAATGGGGGTAATGTTTTATGGGTTTGTGTATTAAGTATATGGTAAAAAAGGGATATTTATTTGTTTGTTTATTTAAACTTTATGTACAATAGCGGTACATCGGTGGACTTAATGCTACAAGGCATTCTCTACCAGTCAACCGTTTGGGTTAAAAAGACTACACTGTGGTAGATGTACAAAATTTAAATAAAATATAATTTTGTTTTGGAAGTTGAAATTTTCACCGAGTGTGTATTTTCTACTGCCTCTATACTTATTGCTATATCAACAAACTAGCACTTCGCCCGCGACTTCGTCCGCGCGGATTTAGTAGGTACTCCACAAACTTCAATGCCCCCTCTATCCCCTTATAAAGGTTAGCTTTGGAAAATTAAGCACAACGATTTCATTAATTACATTTATTGTATGTATTACCGTCGTAACTTTTGAAGGAAAGGTCCGATTTGAATAATTTAAAGTGTGATTTACACGGACATAATCAACCTTAATTATCAAACCATTTAAATGGATAAGGATTAATATCATGATAGCGAAATCACCATTTTTTCATATCACCAAGGATTTGCTTGAATAATTTGAACAAAAAGCGGTCATGGTGACTTAACCATAATAGTTAGACATATGGTATCGCGGACTTTTTTGTAGACATTGATGACCTCTATAAAACTGTAGTACATCACTTTGCTCTATTGTCAATAGATTCCGCAGCGTACGCGATATAAGGATTTTTTCTCACATCCTGGGTTACATTATCGAAGTTTTCATACGGATCCCTAACTTTTTTGTAAATATTCTAACCTATGTCCATCATCGATAATGTACGATTCTACTGGTGAAAGATTTTTTCAAATCGGTCCAGTAGTTTCGGAGCCTATTCATTTCAAACAAACAAACAAATCTTTCCTCTTTATAATATTAATAATAATAAAATAATATTAATTATTATTAGTATAGATAATAAAAATTTAATTACTTAAATTAATAATTGTAGGGGGCTCCCATACAAGAAACGTATTTTTTCTGTTGATATTACGGAACCGTATCTGAGAGTACGACTCGCACTTGGCCGGTTTTTAAAGAGTTAAATTTTAATGTGGTTCACTGTTAATACTTTGTCTAAATACATATTAACCACGAGTTACGACACAGGTACTAAATGAGGTATTAAAATACAAATATTAAATCATTTTAATGGCGAGAAGCTGTTGAATTTACATAAATCCATAAAATTAATAGCCAGTGTAAACAAGTCGAAGTGAAAACTTAGGCGAAGTGAATGACAAGTGAAAGTGAATGACAAGTGAGCTGTCAATCTATACAAACAAGCCGGTCGATTCTGTCGACATGTCACGGTGTTCACCTAGGCGGAGTGAACGACAATAGAGCTGTCATTCTATCTTATTTGTATGGTTTGACAACTCACCCGTCATGCACCCCGCCCAAGTGTTCACTTCGACATGTTTACAGAATTGCACTGCTGATGGAATGACAGCTCACTTGTCGTTCACTCCACCTAAGTGTACACGGTGAGATGTCGACAGAATAGACCGGACAGGCAATCCAAAACACTAAGTATTCAGATGACACTTAAAAATACTAAGTCTTTAGGTTGACACCGCTCTATGCACTGCAGTGCTGAGGGTTCTAAATCAAACACTGCAATAATATTTAGGTATTTCTTAGTATTATACATTAGTGGTATTACTTAAATCAAAAACTGCAAATGTTGCACACCAAATCAATTTCTGATCACAAAGCCGCTATTCAAAACAAATAATTTCTAAATTCCGAGCACAGTGATCCGCAGACGACGATATATTATAAATTTATAATAACTGGTAAACGACCTTCGCCGTATCTGCGCAGGATTCGCGCGGCGTGATAACAACGCGAATCTATTAATAAATTAGCTCTAAATTGTTTGTTTTATGGGATTTTGTGTTAAAATTGCTGCGGTAATAGAGAACAAATACAAGTTTAGGTGTTCCGAATGGTGTCGCGGTCGGTCGTAAAAGAATAGCACCATCCCATCACTTCCCGTGGGTGTCGTAAGAGGCGACTAATAGTCCAGTAGGGATACAATATTTTTTCCACAAATCCTTCGATAATTCCAAAGTTTTTTATTTTCGCGGAGTGGATAGGTTTAGTGAATTCATTGCTATGTACAAAAATGCTAACAGTTTAGAGTTATGCAATAGGAGATAAGCAGGTATTTCCTATTATTTCGTGTTATAACAAAATTAGAATATTTAAATCAAAATACTATGCTGGTTCTTTGTAAGTACTATCTAAAGGATATATTAGTGAAAATGCTAACAGATAGGTACTGTGGAACAATAGAAATCTGAAAATGTCCCTTAATTCATTCAATAAAAAATTTAAGTTTTCAAATCATTTATTATACACATAAAAGGGATTAGTTATACCTTACAACAAAAGTTCTAACAACTAAGTATTAGGGATCACAAGTAATTGTATTTTTACTTTGCGATTAGCGAAATATTGAATTTAAGTTTATAATTTTGCGCCTACATATTCGTATTAATAAACTCTGCCACCATACAAAAGTTTCAACATATACATGCTATGCCTTTTGTTTAATAAATAAAATACAATTTGGATATTGGGGCGCAGTGTAGGTACGCGGCAATTCGTGCAGCACGGGCCACGGCGCGGTAACACTTCGAACCAAACTCACTGCAAACGTACCTATTGAATGAGGCGCGAAATCATTTAATTATTGTCACATCTCACAAATTACTAGGTACGTACTTACTCTGTTCCAGTCCGTGACTTCGCCCACGTGTAATTATGAAAATCCCGTCACTGCTGTTTAAAAAATCTGTTTTGAAAATACGTTGTTGATAGTTTATTTCAAAGAATTTAATACCTACCTACCAAGATCGCAATATGTTGACTATAGTTTTATTATTATTATCTACTTGTTATATGGATAGAGGAACAGAGACAGAAAGTGGAGATTCCATTACAACATATTTTTCCGGGATAGCTGTCCCGGGTTTTGGGACATCACTTAAGTAGGTACAAAAATAATTATAACAAAGCAATAAAATAATTGGATTCAATAAGTAGGCACCTGTTTTTGTTTCATTATTAATTTAATGTACACTTAGTGATACCTATCCCGATACTCGAAACAATTTCCTGAAAAAAAAGTTGTCGCATGGAAGTCACTAAGTATTTGTCTCTGATACTATAACAAATGCTGTCTACCTATTCCGATCTGTCAAACAGATGGTGCTTTTAAATTTTCAAGAGGCCGTGCATAAAATTCACTTGTTAGATTCGCTGCAAGGCTATGTTCGTGTGCATCGTTCATGCAGCTACACGCACACGGGCGCAAAAATCGAGCTCAGTGAGCGCTCAAATAATGTTGATCCTTTAGAAGATATTGTTTTAAGTTACAAAATTATATAGTAGTAAGGTTTATAAATAAAAATCTGTAACGTCTGTATATTTTATATTTATCACAATTCCCATTAAATTTATTCAATTTTGTGTTGGATGGATGTTGATACATAGACACATTGAGACATTTAACAAAATGATAAATAAAAAAACGATACAATACAATGATACTTGTTTTTTGTAAAATGGTTGTACAAAAAACACTTTCCATACGGACATATTTACGAGAATTCTCTTTTATTCTGATATATTGTAATCTTGGTATAAACTAGGGCTTATGTTTAACTTACCACCAGATATAGTAACATTTAGGAGACAAAAATAGTAAATGATCACCAAAATTAAACACGCATTTTAATTTAAAATTATAACCAAAATTTTAACGTCTCGCTATCCTATTTAAGCAAAATGACTCCAAATAAATCATTGTTAACCCAAAAGTAGTAAATGATCACCAAAATCATACCAGCATTTTAATGTAAAATTAAAATCAAAGTTTTTACATCTTGCTATCCTGTTTAAGCAAACTAATGTCAAACAAATCATTGTTAATCCAAAACTTTTAAGTAAATGTAAAGCTTTATTTTAATTTATAAGCTTTCTTTCATTTTTATTGGCAGCTATTGTTTGGTGTTTGGAGTCAAAAAAGTGTGAAATAAATAACTTTTTCCAAAAAAATATTCGAGAAGTAGCGCTCGCCGGCCGCTGCCGCGGCACCGCTCGCTTCGCTCGCTCGGCTCGTGCGCGGTTGGTCACAATTCTAACCTAACCTAACCTATTTTATCCAGTTTGTAACCCCAAGCCTACATTTTATGGCAATCACAGTAGTTTATTTAGGCGAAACAGCGCATTAATTTGCTCGCTAAGATTTGGTGATCATTTACTACATTTGGTGTTCGAATACAATTTGAGGTGCAGTCGTGACTAAAATAGCTAGTACTATTGTAATTTTAGACTTCATTTTCTGGTGTCAAATATATATTTTTGGTAAAAGAACTAAGGGTATCAAAGCATTTTATGGTGGTCATTATATTTAATCCCATAAACTAGTGTCTAAGATGTTTTTTTGAGGATGGAATCATGCACATTAGAGTAGACCTGTTCAGTCAGTGCAAACATTTGTGAAAAATTACTTTGACAAAACAATACAAAGTTGAGGTTGTCGTTAAAAAAGGAAATAAAAAGACTTAAATATACAGGGTTATTTGTGAAAAAGCAACCTCACCTACAATACTAGCTATTTGGCATTGCCGAGTGTCGCAAACATTATTGAAAACAAAACTGGTTCAACTGTTATACATGACTATTAAAAATACGAATTGTGTCGTGTATGACCAAGCAAACTTCACATCGGATTTTCATCAAGCAAGGCGTCATAGTCGAAGGTTCAACTGGGAGGCAAAACGTGAAATCCGGCGAGTTGATAGCAGATGATGGTGAGGGCAAAGTCACGTATATAACGTTTAAAAAAATATTGGAAGCAGAAAATTAAAGTGAACAGGCCCTTTACCTACTACGACGGAAAAAATCGAAATGGCAATCACCAATCATAAAAGGCTTCACTCGATCGGCAAATGAGTAATAAGGTTTCTAAAAGCGCAGTATTTGTCTCCTACCGAGCAGATTATAAAAAATAAGTATCTTAAACAGTCCGGTGCATATCTTTGGTTACCACCACGCTTGTAAGAACTATCACTATGCTAAAAATAGGAAAGTAGAAGTTAATATCCTTATAAAACTGCACGGCTCAATTATTATTCATTAAGTAACAACAGAACTAAGCAATTTAATCAATTGCGGCAAAATTAGTACGCGGAAATCGCATAATTAAAAAGAAAAAAAATCGTATCCAGCACACTGTTATATCACAGTTATTTCATTTAATTCTACACGACCTCAGTACGCCATATTTTAAAAAACGAAAATGAACAAGAGTCCAGGTATTCACCATCACTATATCAGGTTTATTGGCTACAATAGACCTGTCAGTGATGATGAGTTGACTGTAGTACAATGTGATATTATCATTTTGGAGAACTAGATCGGGCAAATATCTATAATATGGCACTTCCAATCCCACACGGCTGTATCTAGAGCAAATTACTGGTATATAATCTTGGCTACAAGGTTGTGTCTATGCAAGTAATCTCCGGTAGTTAGTTATCATCATAAGGTCATCCATAATCCATAGAGTACATCAAAACCAGCATGATCCAACGGACAAAGGCACGTGGAGAACTAGATCGGGCACATACCTACAATATGGCACTTCCGATCCCACAAGGCTCTAATTTAGAGCAAATTGAGGGAAAATAGTCCTGGCTACAAGGTTGTGTCTATGCAAGTAATCTCCAGAAGTTAATCATCATCATTACTTCATCCACAATCCAAAGAGTACCTAAACCAAAACCTAAAAAAATCTTAAAATGTTGTGTCCCTCAGTGGCATGGAGCGAGTTTTTCTCGGATCTACTATTTCTGGTAGAAGACAAGTATTGTGACGGACGGACGGACTCACACTACTTTTTTCCATAGCCATAGAAGCTTCTTCTTTACCGGCAGCAATCATACATGATTCAGCCGTAGTCTTCCACCAGTCATACAAGTTGTCGTGACATTTCTGGTAGGTCGATTTGCTAAAAAGTAGCAAATTAATGGATGCTGCTAGCTCGTTCAAGTTGGCCCGACCACAACCGATACTAACAATACCCGAAACTACGCTATGGTTTACGTCCAATTCGTTTTCTTACTCTCACATGTGTTTATTTCGAATCGACTTCCATGAAAACGACACCCATGACGAAAATATTGATATAGAATACCTATTGCAGTCGCCATCTTGGATGTACTTATTGTTACCACTATCACTATTGCACTATCAGCTTAAAATACCCTCAAAACCGCCGCATTAATGATTTACAAGTAAGTTCACGAATTCATTATGATCGATCACACGGACTTATACGTAATTCGATAACAATTAAATAACAATAACTAGAAATCATTCTTACCTTTCAATATCAGCAGGAAGTTTAAAATACGATAGCTCCGGTTTTGATGAGGCCGAGTTCAAACAGCCGTATAGGTACTACGCAATACTTTCCTGGCATTTTCAAAACGATCGCGGAGATAAAGTTAAACGTGACCACTCGTCTTGATGCGGCACTCGCTACTGCTAGTCCCGCGAAGTCACCTTAGGAGTCTCGTCGGTGTGCATGTTTGTGTGAGTGTGCCGTTTCGAGCGTTTGTAGGCAGTTTCCCTACTGTCCATATTTATATTGTGGTATAAGTAACCATAAAAAATGTCAACATTCTGTGGATGATAATATAGCTGCACTTAACCATTGTAGATGCCATTAGAGAAAGTATTGTAATTTAATAGTAGTAGTAGAGTAATTCCGCAGATTTACTTTTACATACAAACATACAACCGTTACCTCTAATTATTATAAAGGTGAAAAAAATATAATCAGTCCTAATAAACAAACAAAATATAAAAAATAATACTTACTCAAAATGTGGTAGTCGGCGTACAATTTTGTAAATGTATTTACGTAAAACAATCGAGCGGCTGCGAAACAAAGTAGTACGTGCTGACGCTGGGAGAGCCCGATCGGTAGTGACGCGATCGAGTTTGCGCGCTCACTAATATAGCTCAATTTGCTTGTAATTTACGAAATGAAGTTATTGTTTATTTATTAAAAAATTTTAGATTCTATTAAAAGGTTAACTTAAGATTATTGTGCAATTTTTAAATTTTCTTAAAAGTGTTTCTAAGGTATAGAAAAAAAAAATTATTTGTATAGATGTTTTCCAAGAATTCCGTTTTTTCAACACTTTTTTTCTGCCATATTTTCTATTCAAGTCAATAATGTTTTCAACGCATCTGATTGTTGGCAATACAATGATGGTAGTGATATTTTTTTAAATGTTATAAATCTGTCGTAGTTATGTGTAAAACGTAACCAAACATCACTCGCTCGTTACTTTTGCGAAAAAAGGGTTTTGAATATGGGTAATTACCATTAATACATACATTATTTTTGAAAAATTCTCAAGCCATCTGAGAGAATAAGAACTTGACTTTTATGATCTAAAACAAGTAGGTTCAAATTCTTCTCACCTTTGTCACAAACGATGTTCAAAAATGTTCAAAATGATTTAATTTCATGCACGGCCTCTTAATACCCTCAACATAATTAATTTACAGAAAGTTTACTTTACTATGTTCGAGACGTTCTTGTGCGGTGATGTAGATGGAGTACAGTTAGTAGGAATTTATAAATAGAACTAGAACTTACTCGTTGGCTCCAATCGTCGTTATGTATTTCTGCAGCCCTTAATATGGGCACTTGTGTATCTGATCTTCTAACTTGAGAAACCGTAATTCTTTTGTCAGCGGAGTATTTTTGTTGCGAGTTAATAAACTCTTGATCCGCAGTTTCATTGCAAAAAATGCAGTTTCCAGGTACGTATGTTCTACTGGTGGGGTCATTTGGTTCTCTCTGTATCTGTTGCACCGCTTTACGCTTCTTGTGGGCTATGATACATTTTTCATTGATGTACATCATTCGGCACTTTCTATGTAATTGCAGTTCTTCTTTTCCTTGGAAAATAACATGCTTCCAGTCTTCTCGCTTATGGCTAGCGGTAATTAGTGTGTGTGGTGCCCGTAGTTTTACAGTCACTACGTCGGAATTTAGAAAAAGGTCACAAACCGCACATTTTTCACTCATTTTAAAGTAAATCGCTCGTGCTCAATGCTTTATAAACATTTATAAACCAACACAACACACAGAATGATTAAAAACAATATTCAAACGTGACGTGCAATGCAAACGCCAGGGAGAAAATTAAACAAGAATGAACAAGAGCGGTCAGTATACGGAGCTAGGTACCTACATCCCCGATCGGAGCTGGAGTGTTGCGATCGCACGCGCCGTACCTACGCGGCTCGGTAGCGAAAATAGTTATTTGCAATTTAAACAAAAGCCATAATATGCATTTGTTGAAACTTTTGTATGGTAGTAGAGTTTATTATTACTAATATGTAGGCGCAAACTTATAAACTTAAATTCAATATTTCGTTAATCGCAAAGTAAAAATACAATTACTTGTGATCCACATTACTTAGTTGTTAGAACTTTTGTTGTAAGGTATAACTAATCCCTTTTATGTTTATAAGAAATGATTTGAAAACTTAAATTTTTTATTGAATGAGTTAAGGGACATTTTCAGATTTCCGTTGTTCCACAGTACCTATCTGTTAGCATTTTCACTAATATATCCTTTAGATAGTACTTACAAAGAACCAGCATAGTATTTTGATTTAAATATTCTAATTTTGTTATAACACGAAATAATAGGAAATACCTGCTTATCTCCTATTGCATAACTCTAAACTGTTAGCATTTTTGTACATAGCAATGAATTCACTAAACCTATCCACTCCGCGAAAATAAAAAACTTTGGAATTATCGAAGGGCATATTCTTCTGGCTACTGGACTATAAGGGACTCACCAGAGAATGGGCAGCAGCATTCTCTGTAGGTACATTGCTACAGCTACACTGCGATACACAACCCGCCTGCCAAGCGTGGCGATTATGGCAAACCCCAATTGGGGAGGCCTATGTCCAACAGTGGACGTTTTCGGCTGATATGATGACAAGTTTAGGTTGCTTGTTTTGGAGATTTTTGGGGTGTCACCAATCCAATCGATCGATGGTAGACTACGACTGACTTTTCAAGTAGTTTGTTACAGTTGTTGGCATTTAATTTTGTTCAATCACAGATTTGATGTCACCAACTGGATCAGACTGCTTGAAAAGTGAATTGTTGGGAACTAGCCTTTTTTGTGATCTTTTTTTTAAGAAGTTGTTTTTAGGGTTCCGTTCCCAAAGGGAAAAACGGGACCCTATTACTAAGACTTCGTTCACCGTCCGTCCGTCCGTCTGTTATCTCATGAACCGTGATAGTTAGACAGTTGAAATTTTCCACAGATGATGTATTTCTGTTGCCGCTATCAACAGCTAAAAAACAGAAAAATTAATCACGCAAAAGGAAATACACGTTTATTGTATGGGGCTCCCATGGGGATAATGGCAACGGGTAGACGCTTGAAATATTCACAGAATATTTAGTACTTTAAAAATAAATAATTAAATAATTTAAGGGGGGCTCCCATTTTATAAACAAACGTGATTGTTTTGCCGTTTTTTATAGATAATGGTACGGAACACTTCGTGCGCGAGTTCGACTCGCACTTGTTTTCCTTAATTTATATCAGCTAACCAACATCACTCTTAAATATGATCGATCACGCACTTCTAGAAAACCCTGTATTTTAGAATGATTTTTTGTTACAAACTTGTTAGAATGAATAATTATTAGTTACTGTGACCCTGACCTCTAAATTTATAATGTCAGCCAGACTGTTATGATGGCCGAAATTAACGTACAACACCTAAGTAAGGTCACATAAATCATATTAGTTGGAGACACCTTTTATTCGGTGAAAGAAGCAGGCGAAGCAGCATTAACATCAACTTGAAAATTACGGACGAATTTTTCTGAATGAGTTCTTTTGCTCCCCCTCCCCGCTTGTACATATTTTTTTTTAATTTTATGTACAGTTCGCGTCAAATAACTGTGCCCCTCTGAAGTTGGCTACGAGTGGCTGCGTAGTAGTCAAAATTACGAACAAACTGCAACTGCGCATGCGCGGGGCGGGGATTATGGCGGCGCGATTTTATGTCTCAGTCGCTCGTTTACGTTCGATGCATGCTTGCGTCCCGCTTGCTCCCGTCTACGTGACTGCACCTGTGGGATCTTTGCAAATGGCTAACTTCAGAGGGGCACAGTTATTTGACGCGAACTGTACTTACAATTATACATTACCCATATATGTAGTTTTATTAAACTAGACTACCTACTATATTAAATAATACAGACAAGGATTTTATTATATGCATAGCGCGGTAGATGTGGATAATCTCTAATTATATCACATAACACCTAACATGAACATTAATCAGATTAAAAATAGCCCACTGATTGCTCATTCATTGATATCAAGTGCTCAGCAATAGACGTTAGACTGATTTTATTTAATAAGTAAGAATGTATCGAACCCAAGAATCGATAACCATTTCTTTCTCGTAGCATCACCTCCCTGCCCTTGTCTCATGTTGCTTGGGATCGGATCAACACGTTTCCTTCTTCCATTCTCTCCTGTCAACTGTCACGCTACCAGTTACTCCCTTTCCTTTCATATCAATCCTTAAACGATCCTTCCATCTTTACTCTCTCTCTCTTGCTCTTCATCCATCTGTCTACTAACATTGCTCGTCAATATCATACAACATCTGACAATATAAAATCGAATTCATTGCTAAGTATAATCTGCATTTTCAACAGATGTTAACGCTAAGAAGTGCCATAGAATTTCAGCAGCTTCGCTTGCGCCTATTTCACGATTCACATGGCAACAATATGATAAAAGTATCTAATAATAAAATGTTTACCTATTCTAAAATAAATAACTTTGCTCATAATAAAAGAAAAGATGGGTAGACTGTGTAAGATGGCATGGCAAGAAAGTCTAATAGAGAAGTCAGATACAAAACATCCTGCCAAGGTTGCGGAGTTCGAAATAATCATCGCGGCTCTGGAACGCAAAGGGCATTTGATGGAACACGGATGGGTTTTAGTCAGCAAGAGTCTGACACTCCTTCCGCTCCACCCAGAACGGAAGAAGTCATTTGATGATTTCCCATCCATAAAAAATGTACAAGACATGTTACGTCGATCCCAAATAAATTGTGTTTCGGGCAAGAAAATTAAAAGTAGTATCAATCAATCTTCAAGATTCAAAGCATTTATTCCAAATAAACCATTTACAAGCACTTTTGAATTGTCAAGGTCGGTCAGTCAGAAACGAAGCTATTTGCACGTTCGAAAGCGTGGATCTCCATGGAGAAGAACGTGCAAGAAACTAGCCTAGCTTTTTTTCTTCTATGTTCCAGACCGAATGCTTTGCCAGTATTAGGTACATGGGCGTTAATGAGAATTATGACTTGCTTAAATTAATATTTCGGAATCTATAAGGTAACAGATTAATCGGGAAATAACCAACAGTAGTACCGAATACCTAAGAACCAGTATTATTTATTTGGTTTTCCTGTTAAAATCGACGTGTAATAAAAATAAGAAAACCGGGAATGTTCGTACCTATTGCTATTTCCTGGATTCATTCAATGGTTCAAAGAGAATAATAACAAGTCTGTCTGTATGTCTGTCATCAGAAGATTTGGTTATACCTACGTGAACTGATTTATTCGTTCGCTAAGGCTCGCTATTTTCTTGATGTGTGGTGCAATTTTACCGTTCAGTGCCTTCTAATAGAGGAAAAAATTATTGTTTTTGACCTGCTCGATTCTGATTTCCGGGAAAACACATCGATTGAAAAAACCTGATATCGTAGCTGGACTTTTTAAAAAGACTTATGACTCAGCCAAAGTTTTAAAAGGTCCCCAATCACTTCACTGCCCCATATAATGGATAAGGACACAATTATTTAGGATCCATCTACTGTTAAAAGGATCATCATTCTCCTGCCCTATCCTGATTTATTTGTGTTTGACGGAACATGTCTCCTCTCTGTTCTTCGTCATCCTTCACACAATTCATCATTAAGCTACCCTCAAATCAATAAGAAAGTTTACTATAGTATGTGCCAGATAAACAAGAATAACGGTCATTGACCCACCTACATTTATTGACACACTTAATTTCAAAAACAGAAATAATGACATAAAGCTGTCCTGAATCGACATCTATCGTGATCCTTCTAGTAATGAAAAACGATTCATAATTTACTGTCCGGGGGTAACTACAAAGAGATATTAAGGAAAGGTCAATGACCGTTATTCTTCATTTATCTGGCGCCTACTATACCCATACGCGTTAATTTGGCACCTGGCTCGACACACTTCGGATGACGTTTTGACATTTTAATTTAAATTGAACAATTTCGATGAAAATAATATAAACGGAACGGTAACAGTGATGCCACGAGTGATACTAACGTGTTTGTATTGTTTTCGTCGAAATCGAATTGTTCATTTTAACTTTAAAAAGTCAAGGTTAACGCGTACGGGTAGTACACGCACGTTTACGGCTCTTTGATTACGAAGATGATTCGTTAAATAATGTCTCATCATAACTATGATTCGGTATTAGCGAGGCATTCAGATGACATGATGACAAAATGGATTGAAGTATGATATATCAATCTGTTAATCTGTTTCCAATATAACTAGATGCAGCTGAGTACAGGTATTTACCATGAAGCGATAGCCTATCTTTAATTAATAGAAGAATCATCATATCAGCCGAAAGTCGTCCACTGCTGGACATATAGGCCTCCCCCAAATGGGGGAGAGTTTGCCATAATCGCCACGCTTGGCAGGCGGGTTGGCGATCGCAGTGTAAGTGTAGCAATGTACTACAGAGAATGCTGCTGCCCATTCTCTGGTTAGTCCCTTAGTCGCCTCTTACGACACCTACGGGAAGTGATGGGATGGTGCTATTCTTTTACGTCCGACACCATACGGCAATAGAAGAATATTCCTATAAAATCACTACCCAAAGTCTTTTTTTATACAATCTCACCTAATGAAAGCTATGATGTAGTCCATTTACCAAGCAGTATGTAAGTAACCACTGTTAAATCGAAGTTTGTCTGAAGTGCTTTTCTAACATCAAATAAATATTCAGATAACAAAGTTCAAGAACACCATTAAATGACATCACCCTATCACCTATCACATTGCATCTAAAATTCTCATATAGTTTAATATTGATTTTCGAATAAATTCTTTGAGATAATACGAAGCCAAAGAAACTTCATATCTCCATTTTAAAAATCAGATCCTCCAGCCCCACGTTGACATAATCATTGATTTAGATCGATGGGTAACGTCCAATAAGTTAATTATCTATTTAATTAAACGTGTCGCACGCACGATTGACCGATCGCTTGAGTTTTTTTGTTTTATCCTCGGCTTAATCCATCGTTTTCATTTCCGGCGGAAGTATAGCTGTAATTGATAGGAGGTAGCTGATGTTCTTGATTTGTGTGAGCGGAGTTGGAGAAATCAATAATATGATGTTGAGATCTTTTGGAAAATTATAAAAGCTTACACTCAGGACTTGGTCCGATTTTAGAGAACGTTGATGTACCGCAATCTGTGTTTTAAATCCTCGACTGGTCGTATCAACCGAAATGAATGTTGTTGTCTGACAAAACTGCTTCGAGTAGGTACCATATTCCGCAGAAAATAAAATCTATATGATGCATTAACTCTGTTAGTGAGGCTACTTGATCTTACATCATCAATCTCATTGCCCTTATAGGAATTTGGGCTCGATGCCAGATCTCTTCTTCCTCCATATCTACTTGGCTATTAGTCGTCACCTGAGTATTCGTCCCCTTTCCAGCCATGTCATCTTTCACACAGTTTATCCATACTACTTAATCTTTCATCAACCTTTATCTAATGAGTAGGTTTGGGATGCATGAAGGAGCCTCCTCGTGTAGCGCAATTTGTTCCATCAGACACTCAACTGAACCGAGCGCTCGGCGCATCCTGGACAGTCTCACCTAACACCTTATAAGACTGACCAATCCTTCCCTTGCGGTGGTAGGGCTAACACCCGCCTGGTTCGCGACCACCCTCCCACCGGAGTTCGGCGTCAAGCAGCCTGCTGTGTTTCGTCGACGCGTGGAAGTACCAGTGCCTCAGGGCATCTTCTGGGCACGCTCGCTTTCATCATGGACCTCATCTATCGCTTTCCATCAGGCGTGATCGAGGTCAAGAGCTAGCCCATTCATAAATAAAAAAAAAATAAAAAAAAGTAGGTGTCGTAAGAGACGACTAAGGGACTCACCAGAGAATGGGCAGCAGCATTCTCTGTAGGTACATTGCTACAGCTACACTGCGATCGCCAACCCGCCTGCCAAGCGTGGCGATTATGGCATCCCCCATTTGGGGGAGGATATGATGATGATGATGCAATATCCCAAGTCTCTTCAGTTCTTAGTACCTACACTACGACCACAAATCCCTGTTTTCTATTCACATAATCCACTATATTATCCATTTACGCATTCACTATCGTGTAGATGTCGTATTTCTTTCCTCCCAGTTTCCAAACATTTTCTGAGTCTGTGTCTGTCTCACAGTGATTCGCACATAACAGGAACAATGTCTGTTGTTGTTGTCTTGTGTCCTTCGGCCCTGATCACTATCTTTTATAATTTTCGATCTTTTTTGTTTTAGGGACTCCTATTGGACTTTATTAGGTTAATAAGCTACCTAATATTGTATGGTTGGTTTGGAGTACCAGTTTGGAGGTAACGGAACAGAGAGTAAGGTCCCACAGGCCACATACCTCCGTTGAAAAGGGAGGATCCTCCGACCGGACGGTTGTTGTGTCCGGTGGGCAACTACCCGGAAGTTGATATTCGGGCTGTTGTATCTGTTCGAATCGCACGATAAACTCTGATAACGCGATTTAGGATTTCGTTGTTAGGTCGCAGCTGTCGAGATAGATGGCGCAGCGAGTCTCATTGTTGCGAAATAGATTCTGCTACGTTGATTGATTGATTTTGTGGCGGTATTTATGCCGCTACAATCGAATCCCCAAGAAAAAAGATATAATCAAGGTTACTTTTATTTCCCATTCAATCTTTATTCCATAGCTGCAATGGTGTAAGTTGACACTTCTTTATCATGACATACATTTACAACTGATTCAGAAATCTCTGCTTTCCATTTGCCAAATTTCACTCCAGGTACTATCTCTATTCACTGCCGATTATATGTCGTATTTCTTTCCTCCGATTTCCCGAACAATTTTCAGTTGAAGTGTATCAGCCTGGCAGCGAGTTTCACGTAACAGGAACGATGTCTGTTGTTGAAATCTTTTGTGTCCCTCGGGCTTGGAAACTGTATCGTTGTTGTGAACTTTGATATTTTTGTTCTACACATTGGGTCGCGTTTGTTAGAGAATCTTTCATACCCTAGTTATAATTGTTAATTTTGATATTTTCTGAAAAACGGCTGTCTGTTGGAACTTTGATTCTGCAGTGTATATTTAGTTGTTAAAAACACAATAGTATTGTGTCATTTGATAAAAGTACATTGTTTCGAAACGACTTAAATCGATTGTCTTACTGATTCTGAATAAAATTCTTTCAGGTTTCCACAACCTATTATATGAGTAACTACTAAAAATAACTTTGTAAGTTACCATAGCCCCGGTCAAGGCTGTAACTGTATTATCTTTTAATCGTTCAATATTTTCACACGTTGGAAACAAAACAGAAACATTTATTCGATCTCTTTAGTTTATTTATGAGCTTATTTTAGTAGCCAGAAGGCATAAAATGTACTTATGATTTTTATTAATAAGACTATTCGAGAAGATTCTTGGAATAAGAAAACATGTTGCCCCGACCCCAAATAAACTAGTTTTTATGGATGGGAAATCATCAAATGACTCCTTCCGCTCTGGGTGGAGCGGAAGGAGTGTCAGACTCTTATTGACTAAAACCCATCCGTGCTCCTCCAAATGCCTTTTGCGTTCCAGGGCGGCGGTGACCCTTTAGAAAAAAAAAACGCAAATATAAATTGGGGTACTTACAGGCAGGAATAATTAAATTATAATAAAGTTATAATGATGTATAAAACATCAGCGACCACCCGTAGGTATTCCTTAGTGGTAATCTTCTGTGAAAATCACGCCGAGAACACCCAGAGGTGTACTTATAGTGGGCTGTCAATCATCATCACTTTTACAGGGTGAGATGCTGACAGAAACCGACCGAATCGACGGCTGATCATCTGAATGAAAATTCGACCTTACAATGACAATATTCATAGATCATTCGTAGATCACCATGAGAAGCGTCATGCATTAAAAAACCGAGCTATATCCTCATTATTCCGGTCGATATTAGAAAAGACGTACCTAGACTATAAGGAACAGTCTAAAAGACAAAAATACATTTTCAAAAGCGCAGAAATAGTGGAATTCCCATTTGTTTAGTTAGACTCTCAATAAATACTAAGTACTTGTATTATAGGTCATTTTCTAAGTTGTTTCAAGTTATTGATATTTATTTCCAGCTACTTATATCCCTACCTACTTCCCTACTAATATTATAAATGCGAAATTAACTCCTACTTTTTATACGCGATAACCGAGATCCACGCGGGCGGAGCCGCGAGCAAAAGCTAGTGTCTTCATAATATTTTTATGAATTCCCGCGGCAACGCAATAAAGTGGCCGTCGACGTTATCTACTCCTAAAAAAGGAACAGAGAACTCCATAACGATCCCGTTGATAAATCGGTGACTTCCCGAATTTTTCAGTTGACAAACCAGACGCTATTGACTTGCAAATTAAATATTAATTTTGTGCCGGTTCCCGACTCTTTTCTATACATATGTGTATGTTCCACGCTATTCTCTACGGAAAAAGGGAGCATAGTAGGTTTTTAGTATACTTATCTATGTGTTTATAGTTTTCCTTGTGTAATTCGTCCGTTGAATCGCGGGCGACTCCCACAGTCATGACCGAAATAGGCACAATTATTTTTTATTTCATACAAGCCTTATAAAACGCCAGAATGTAGTGCAGGGTTCGAAGTTCGAATTGATCGTTTCCTATGGAGAAGAACCGACAAGAAAATACACGGTATTTAAAAAAAAAACTGTTTTTAACCGACTTCCCAAAAAGGAGGAGGTTCTCAATTCGAATGTATTTTTTTTTGTTTTTTGTGTTTGTTACCTCATATCTCCGCCATTTATGAACCGATTTGAAAAATTCTTGTTTTATGTTTGAGGATATACTTCTCGATTGGTCCCATTTAAATTTTATCAAAATCGGTCAAGCAATTTGGTTTTTACATCCAAATAGCTGGAAAAAATATGTGGAAAAATCATCTATGTATACGCAATTGCGTATTTTTGCTTTCCTGTGACTTTCCAGTGGTTTTGTTAAGTGTTTTTCACAAAAAAAACCGACTTCCAAAAAAACACTACAAAGTACAAAATAACTTTAATTTCGGAAGTCGGTGTCAAATAACTAAGAAGCAACCAAACACCGACTACCGAAATTAAAGTTATTTTATACTTTGTAGTGTTTTTTTTGGAAGTCGGTTTTTTTTTGTGAAAAAGTTTTTTCGTGTTTTCATATCATAAATTCATAATGATAATAGGTAGACTTTCAGTATCCTGCCAGGGTTTCGAAATTGTTCGAAAGAGTTACCGCGGCCCTGGAACACAAATGGCATTTAGAGGAGCTCTGGTGGGTTTTAGTCAGTAAGCCTTCCCTTCCGCTCCGCCCAGACGGGAGAAGTCTCAGTATTTTATATCGTTTGACAGTTCGGGCCCGCACCGGTTCACCTTAAACAAGAACATATCTAACAAAAGGTAAATTATTTCAATTCACATTCAACCGTTGGTCCCGGCTGTCATTTGTAGATCTTTGACAGTCATTACGGATAGTCAGAAGGTAGAATATCGGATACCAGAGTGCCAATTCTCCTATTTTTTAAGCAACATTCGCTTTTGCATGTCGCAAACTGTCAAAAATGTATGGAAATCGAAGCGTTTTTGACAGATAGCTTAAAAAATAATAAAATTGGCCCTCAGTGGTACTGTAGGTAGAGCTCAGTGGTACTGTAGGTAGAGCTCAGTGGTAGTGTAGGTAGTGCTCAGTGGTAGTGTAGATAGTGCTCAGTGGTACTGTAGGTAGTACTCAGTGGTACTGTAGGTAGTGCTCAGTGGTACTGTAGGTAGTGCTCAGTGGTACTGTAGGTAGTGCTCAGTGGTACTGTAGGTAGTGCTCAGTGGTACTGTAGGTAGTGCTCACTGGTAGTGTAGGTAGTGCTCAGTGGTAATGTAGGTAGTGCTCAGTGGTACTGTAGGTAGTGCTCAGTGGTACTGTAGGTAGTGCTCACTGGTAGTGTAGGTAGTGCTCAGTGGTACTGTAGGTAGTGCTCAGTGGTACTGTAGGTAGTGCTCAGTGGTACTATAGGTAGTGCTCAATGGTACTGTAGGTAGTGCACAGTGGTACTGTAGGTAGTACTCAGTTACTAGGTTGGGGAAGTCGCTCCATGTAAAATATTAGTACTGAGCTGCATCCGGTGAACCTGGAAGCCGACCCAAATACGTATCCTACTACCTCGGTTCCACTATAAAATGATCTTTTTAACCGACTTCCCAAAAAGGAGGAGGTTCTCAATTCGACTGTTTTTTTTTTTTGTGTTTGTTACCTCATATCTCCGTCATTTATGAACCGATTTGAAAAATCTAAATTGCTGGAAAAAATATGAGGAAAAATCATACGAAATTGCATATTTTCGCTTTCCTGTGTCTTTTCAGTGGTGTTTTAGGTGTGGAATACCACTAAAAAGTGAAAAATAAAAAAAACCGACATCCAAAAAAAACACTACAAAGTACAAAATAATTTTAATTTCGGAAGTCGGTGTTTTTTTTGTGAAAAAGTTTTTTATTCAAGAAGAAACAAGCAGGATATAATTCACCAATAGAAGCCAGGGGGTCTACTCTCTAAGCCCGAAGTCAGTAGTTTCGACCTTAGTGTCGGCGTTTCCTACTCCGTATCACCTACCGACTTACGATTGACGTGTGGGCGTTTTGGGGGACTGTCTTTATGTAAAATTTTTCGGTTTAAAAAGTGCTGGCTCTCAGCCTAATTTGAATAAATGACTTTTGATTTTGATTTTTGATTTTGATTAGTACCGAACCCGAACTAAGAATGAATGACAACACGATTTAACAGTTGTTCTTAGTTCGGATTCGGGACTAATGGTAAGTCCGTAGCACCTAAGGAGGAGAAAACGCCCGACCCTAAGACCGAAACGGACTTCGGGCTTAGAGAGTAAACTCCCTGATGTGTAACATTATCAAGAGTCTTCTGCACCTAATGATAGAAGCTGTACTATCAGGACCAATAAACCACAGTCTTATGACGCATAACAGAATGATATACCATCATTTGTGTTCACCCCAGTAACATAATCCATCTGGCCTGACTTTTATAACACCCACAAGACTTGAGACGATAAACAGTTGATACTGTTTTATTTCTTTCTAGCTTTTCCAACAAACTGCTGTTCAATATCTGTTTGACAAGTTTTTGTAACAAATACACAATAGCAAAGTTCAGATATGGTTGATATAAACATAAACGATGACTATTGTACCAAAAACATTTAGAATGTAGCTGATGAGCTTGAAAATGTCTGCGACTTGGTGGCCTTTTCTTGCTTAGTCAAAAACTGTACGTTCTCAGAAGACAAAGTTCTTTTCTTTCTCGAAAAACTAAAACCCTACACATAATCGTATATAAAAACTACCACTCTAATATTAATTATGTACAAAGCGCGTTTAAATAGGGGAAAGTGGAAGAACTAATTGTATACTGACAGCATTGTCATATTACCTACTACACTTATTCATAAAAAACTTTTCAGCCATTACTAAGTTAAAATACTGTTGAGATTCTAAATTCTCCATAGAAAATTTTGAATAGAGTCTGCTTATCGTTATTTAGCTAAGTAATGGTTATAAAGTTTTTATGAATAAGGCTGTACGTTATTTATAAGCCCAAATTATGTTTGTAGAAAGTAATCCACACATCCCATTGAGTAAAATAAGAGGACTTGCAAGCATTCAAATCCTTAAAGCATCAATGCCTGCAACTATGCAACATTAAAATTCTGTTATAATCAACCGGTGTTGATAGCTACAACCCGTGAGAGTCAAGAGTGAATAGGTTACTTCTAGGCAAGCGTGCTCCATCTTCGACCACATCATCGCTCACCATCAGGTGAGATAGTGGTCAAGCGCGCCTACCAATAAAAAAAAAGCTGTCCAAATTTATTTATTTACTTTTTGATTTAAAGCCCCACACTAGGAATTTCGCTAAATTCGTTCTGTCTTCTAAAAATATCCACCAGAAACATTGAAACTCTCGCTTTTACAATATGAGTAGGATTATGAGGAGGTTCTGAAACCTCAGGCTGTAATTCCCGCTGTAGATTACCGACGGAAATTGGTTTTCGCGGTTAACTTAAACGATGAGGCCCCATCCCTACTCAAATATTAAATTCGGTTTTCAAATTATTTAGCGGTTAAAAACTTTTCCGTTTGGTAAAATTTTGGACAATTTTGGGGACAGGTACGACATTGTAAGTTGCTATTGGTTCCCTATTGTTTTTCCATTTTAGGAACGATAGATTTGACTATTTGTTTACTTGTTTTGGGGACGCTTGGGGAGGGCTGTGTCCAGCCAGTGTGGACGTCTTTCGGATGATATAATGATGATGATGAGATTTGACTATTGTTTTATATTATTTTTAAGAAAACTTACAGCTAATAAATTAGAGTAGTCAGTAGTTATGTATTGAAGAAAGCCAATTACAAGTTTCCACTTATATAAACTTAGGTATACAATCGAAAAAACGGTATTTAAAACAGCATGAGTGTTGGGAGATTTAGAATATTGATTTCGCTGCCAGAGGAAGATAAGTCTGACTACAGACTGGCCGCGTTTCCGACTCGCATGCAAGTTTAATTACATTACGGGGCATTGTCACTATTACAGTTCGCGTCAAATAACTGTGCCCCTCTGAAGTTGGCTACGAGTGGCTACGTAGTAGTAGTAAAAATTACGAACAAACTGCAACTGCGGATGCGCAAGAGACATGGGGGCGGGGATTATGGCGGCGCGATTTTATGTCTCAGTCGCTCGTTTACGTTCGATGCATGCTTGCGTCCCGCTTGCTCCCGCCTACGTGACTGCACCTGCGCGATCTTTGCAAATGGCTAACTTCAGAGGGGCAAAGTTATTTGACGCGAACTGTAGTTAATCTGTGGCATGTATCGTGAGAGGGCTGATCCCGCTCGGAGAAGGAGGCGTCGACCTCAACGCCTAAACGCGGAATCTCCACCTGCACTATTTAAGGCAGGTGGGTCTCCAGGGTCGCGGGCGCTCAGAGTGGGGACTCTGTCCGACAACCCAATGATCCTAGGAAAGGCGGTGACACAGTGATCACGTGCTGCCGTGCACAGCGAGGCTAAGCGGAGAGTGAGCGGAGACCCCTTAACAGTCTCCCCAGGGATGTGCCCTAACAGGAGTCGCACAGAGGGGGTTCCGGAGAGATCTTTTAAGAGGTAACGGGGCCTCTTCTATGTGCTGATGGTGATCACGAGGTAAAAATCCCACACGCCCTGGGACCAACCATGCCACAACCATGCCGCCATAACCACCAACTCTTAAAGCAGTATTACATCAATATTACTTCCAGTGGGAAAGAGACGGAGCTATACGGGACGTATAGCTCCGTCTCTTTCCTACTTAGGCCCTGGTCTTTACCCCAAAAGTTCAGGTACCTTTTGAAGATATCCACCCGAAAACAAAAAAAAAGTTATCTGTATTTTTCTACGGAGTGAATTATCTGTTCCGTAAGGAACTATTATTTAAAACTGGCTGTAACTGACGGACAGACAGACACCCGAGTGATCCTACAAGGGTTGCGTTTTTACGGATTTGGAATATCAAAAACAAACGACAATAAATTAAAAATCATGTAACTCAAAAGCACTCAGAGGCACAGATTTTGGCTCCAAAACAATCGCATTTGATTTGCAGAATTTTAACTAGGCTTTGAGTATTCACAACAAAGGCGTTCACAGCTCGCCTTTTGTCGAAACCGGGTCAATCGTTTGCTCTCTGTGGTGGAACACTGAAACTCCCGGTTTTGTTTTAAAGAACAAGAACTCTTTAGAGCAAATCCGGGACACGCGCGTTTACTACTCTTACATGTTCCTATGTATAAGGAGCTCGTTTATAAATAACTAGCATTTTCCCGCGACTTCGTACGCTCATATCCCGTTTTTTCTCGTTCCAGTATAGCCTATGAATGTGGCCATCATTTATATACTAATAATTTTCCAAATCCGACGGGTAGTTCTAGAGAATAGCGTGTTCAAACAAACTCTTCAACTCTACAGCCGCATAATTCGATCTCCAAGGTTAAATAGTACTTGCCGAGGTTGGTCTGCAGATGGGTGACCATCCATAACAAAATGAGACTCATTCGTCCCTCGGATAGCAAGTTAAGCCGTTGGTCTCGGCTGTCAATAGGAAATATGCATACAATTTTTTTTATTTCCAATATAAAATACCTACTTATTACCTCTAGTAAAGAATATTATGAAATAATTTTTAAAATATCTTCATCACCGATGAAGTTATAAAGGTTAAAATTTGACAATTAGAAAGAGAAGTCCGATACCAACTCTGACGTCAAACAGCTGCCATTGAAAACGGCGTCTTCGCGCTTCTTCTCACACCTGTGGAAGTCTCGATCTGCTCGCTCCTTAATACATGACACTCACGACTGGATAGGGTAGATACTGTACACATCTATCTACCTATAGCTTCTGAGATAAAGGTGAGTCGTTATCCCGTTTCCTGCGTTCCTTGGGATTTGTTCGGCATTTGTTGTAAATCCTTACTGTGACAATACGTACCTACCTAGCGACTTTGCCACATTTCCGCCTAGTCTCTTCGTGAAATTGCGAATGTATCTTTTTTTACTTTGGTGAAAGCTTCTTACAACATTTTCTTCTACATTAATTTAATTAAAACAGGCAGCGTATGTCTAGTAGCAGCTGGATGAATTGTCGGATTTGAAATAAATCGTACGATTGAAGATCAACGATTGAGACACAGGCGTGTTGAGCACTGAACCTGGACTGCCGTAGGCTGATGATAGCCGGTGGAGACAGCTTTAGTATTTTCTAAATGCCTTGAAATGGTCATCATTCTTCCTACCCGTTAGCGGTTTATAAAAACTCTCAAAAGCATAGGCAACAGATAAAAATACCAATCCATTCATCCATTGAAAAAGTCTATGTACGGTATCCGGCTCGAAGGACCAATATTAAGCATCGGCTTTATGTGTGTTGATAAAAAGGCGGTCAGCCACAAGATTGCCTGAAAAATTCACAGCCTTTCGCTGCCTTTCAGTAAGAATACCCTCTTTATTGGAATAGTCATTTCTGAATATACTCGTATTTAAAACATCCTTTTTGGGTAGCATCACTAAACGTCGTTTAGTGGTTTGAGGGTCCTTTGGGACGCTCGGAGATGATGTGGCCGCATTATCTGACAATGTACGAGTATTGTGTTGTGTTGTTGAGTAATTTGTGGGATGTTGTCGGTTAATTGTTAACTTGCTATTGTGTGAGGTTTCGTTCATGTGGAAGTGTTTGACTCTAATTCGTAAGGAGTTTGTCAGTGTAGCAAACTGGCAACCACATCCTTTTCTATTTCATTATTATTTGAAAGAAAAAACATTAATTGCCAACACTGTACAATCATAACATCAATATCAAAGGTTCCTTCTTCTTTTTAGGGTGTCGATGGCAAAAAGAGTATACCAGAGTGTCAAAAGGAGAGATTATCTTGACCTTATTATAACTTATGCAAAATAAAACCCATATATGTATAGTTTTTGGGTTTTACCAATATCTCAACAGTTACAAGACTCCGGCAGGAAATTCCACTCCATAGCTGTACGCACAATTAAAGTATTCCCAAAACGTTTTGTGCGCATGCGCATGGGTGTGATGACCACCATGTGTGTGCTTCTTCTTTTCTCTTCTTACTTATTTCTTAGTAGTCATGGTAGTCTATCCATTATTATTTTGTGATGTCAAATGTTAACGTCTCATTTACCTCGTATATGTTTTAACATATGAATGAGCTTTCATTCATAAAAATTTCAAGAAACCAAAACGTTATTCGGAATTGAAATACTTGGGTAATTGAATTGAACAATCACTCGAACATGTCCGACACTCGGACGTTGTTTTTTTCCACTTGTAAACTAGGAAGTAATGGCAAACGCCATTAAAATTCTTGATTATTTTTGTATAAGTAGGTACTTGTGCTGGTCGATCAATGGACGATTTGTAAACACACTGTCATGGGAGTATTCCGGAATATTACAGCATAATTCTTAACCTAATTACAAAATATTGTTCTTCTGTGTTATATTAGAATAAGCCTTCGCTGACGTGGCCTGTCCTAGCATAGGTACCGGTTTTTTTTTCTTCAAGATAATAACTTATGGTATTCCGAGATAGTGTTGTTTTTCATCAGTGAAATATTTTTACAAATCGGATCATCCGTCAGTATCTTCAAATCTCAACAGGGTACGTATGCAATATTTTCTTCTTGCTTTCATTATAAAGAATTCTACGTAAAATAGACCATACATACATAAATAAAAAAATTATAACGCCCTAATTTATTGCCAAAATTGCAGTTTTAACTGGGCGAAAACGAACGAGGAGTCACTCCTGACTGTCAGTGGTCACAAACTGTCATGAGTTCATGACTCACAGATTTAAGGTCGGCTTTTCGTTGTCAAAACATCAGTGATGTCAATAAACACAGATAGTTGAACTTGAATACGTTCCGTTTCACGTTATTTTAATTCGTAATCATTGTTAAAAATCAATATTAACTAAGATAAAATCGTTGCAGTGGTCCTTTTTATACTGTTATTATTTTAATCACAAAATTCTCATAAATTTAGTTTTTGTATCGTCCCTATTCTTTGTAACATTTTGTCAAGATTAATTTTACCATTAAGGAATACGTCCAACCATATTAAGTACCTAGTTGTTGTTTTGTGTTATTAACATTTTTTACTTTCTTTAAGTTCTTTTCTAGTTAATTAAAATGTCTAATTAAAACTTTTATAATTATATTTTGTTCTTTTCGACGTTTTCTGAATAATTGCTAACTACAGACGTCGAGTGATGCCTTGTTTATAAGCGGGCAATGGATTTTAGATCATTTTATTGCTTCTAAAGCTATTACAGCTTCTTTATTCATGATCCGTTTACAAATCTCCATTCATTACTACAGCGTGCGTGTTTTCAAGTAGCCTAGCTAGGTATCTAGTTTTCGGTTAGTATTTTTGGTAGTATTTTTGTTACCATAGCAAAAATTCTACTTCGCTTTTCATATCGTAGGTAGATTTACTTAGTTACGGCGACCCTGGAAAGCAAAGGCACTAGGAGCACGGATGGGTTTTAGTCAGTAAGAGTCTGACACTACCTCCCGCTCCACCCAGAACGGAAGGAGTCATTTGATGATTTACCACCCATAAAAAAGAAGGTAGTAACTATAAGAAAATTGTAACCATCGCCAGCGACAATATTTTCTACAAAATATTATTCGTGAAAGTTGGACGGCACTTCTGAAGTCCATCTCCGAAGTATTTCATCGGAATCCCGCCACTCATTGTTAACTTCGACTTGGTAAATGTTTGGAAGTTTACCGTATTTGTTATGATTCCACAAAAAGTTTTGATTTGTTCGTCGTATCTGGAGTTTTTCTGGTTTTAAATAGCAATGAGAATATTGAGAATAACAATTCCTTTATTTCGGTAGAAAGTTTTGTTTGTTGTCTGGAAAGATTTGGGATACTTTTGGCTGGTATTCAACTTTCGTGTTTTTTTTTTATTCTTTAGCTTCTCAGCATTAAATTAAGGACTCACTGTGGACTAATTACTGAAAAGTAAAACCATTATCTCCACTTTGTGCACAGTGATCTTTGTTTTTGTCGATTTTTCCTTGTGTTTGTATGCCTTGATTAATTCAATAGCGAGCGGTCAGTAGATAAGCGTGTAGCTAGTTTTGTTGCCTTGGCTGGGGGCCTTAAATTCATTTGAGGCCACCACAGGTGAGTCCGGTTAAGCAGTTGATAGCCCTTGCGTGTTAACTTGCTAGTGGTCATTAAATGGTTTACTGGGAATAAACGCTTTGACTTGATCCGAAATACACCATTCCTGTGGATCGCATCATGATTGATCCATGGAAACGAAGCTATAAAACCTAATAAAAACATGACGTGGAAACTCGCAATAATCTGCCATTTTCAATGCAAAACTTAAGTGAAGGAAGTAGGCGACTCTGGAATGAGACCGACTTGTTAGCACTTTGCAGTGTTGCAATTTTCCACTGACTTTTAAAATAGGGAACTCTTATTTTAAGAGTTTTTTTTGTTAAGAGTGCTCTTGAGTTTTCCTGCAGTTATTTTTTAAATCAAACTGCTGGGATTCTATCTAAAAGAATTTTAAATTTTATGTGTGTTTGTCCGAGGTGATCTCTGGGAGAACTGTAGGTATTCTGTTAAAGACTCAGTTAGGAGGAGTAAACGTGAATTGAGCTGTCTGTTCCGTATGGTGTCAGACGTAAAAGAATAGCACCATCCCATCACTTCTCGTGGGTGTCGTAAGAGGCGACTAAGCGACTCACCAGAGAATGGGCAGCAGCATTCTCTGTAGGTACATTGCTACAGCTACACTGCGGTCACCAACCCGCCTGCCAAGTGTGGCGATTATGGCAAACCATTTGGGGAGGCCTGTGTCCAACAGTGGACGTCTTTCGGCTGATATGATGAGCTGTCAGTCCGTGCAATCTAGGTGGAAAGACAGTTCACTTCTAGCTGATTCCACCTAATGCCGGGGAGTGTCGTAGGGGTCGTAGGCTATTATAGTCCCGAAAAATGAACGATCCCTTTGGGATAGGCAATGGGTAGGCCGGTAGGGTAAGTTTTTATACTATGATAGAACTTATAATAGGTACCTAAGTTCAAAATGTCAATATCAACATGGATGCATAAGCGAGCTCGGGATTTGGGGCACCCCGACTCGGACAGGTTAGGTTAGAAGGGTCATCCCCTTCTTTGTTTTTTTTTAAACCACCCGGAAATGAAAAGATTATTATTTAATTAAAGTATAATACTCTGTACTTCGATATTTAAGTCTTTCGATGTCATTTTGTAGAAATATTGGACGCAAGTTATCTATCTTAACATTCGAGAATATAAACTTTCGTTATTTTAATTTTCGGTTTTATGGTCGTTCGATATTTAAGTTTTCGATGTTTTGAATATTGACATTTTACCCGTAGGTATTTAAATTATTGACGTTCAAATATGGAGACGCGAAAAATCTGCCATAAAATGTAAAACTTAACTGAAAGAAGTAGGGTATTGTGCGGCTCGGGAACGGGGACTTGGTTTCACCAAGCACTGTTGCGATTTTACGCTAATTTTAAAAGTGGGAAAGTAAGAGGTATTTCTGAAGAATTTTAATTTTAAAATCTGCTTTTAAGTTTTACTGCAGTAATTTTTAGAGCTGCTAGTATTTTCAATATAAACACTAAGGAGAGAAAACATGGTTATGTTTGTTTGTTTGACGTAAAATCTTGAAGTATTACTACTAATACTTATTTTGTCCTATGAGACAGTATCATCATCTTCCTGCCCTTATCCCAAGTTACTCGGGGTCGGCGCAACACGTTTCTGTCTTCCATTCTGTCTGTCCTATCAGCCGTTACCATAGAGTGTGGTTTAATAGTCTTTGCCCGTCACACTATCACTAACTCCCTTTTCTTTCATATCGCTCCTCGCACAATCCATCAATCTTTTCATTGGCCTCCCTCTTCCTCTCCATCCATCCACATTTATATTCATAACCCTTTTAGTAACATACGTTTCATCCTATAAGACAGTATAGGTATAGTTTAGTATAGGACAGTACTTATAATAGTTTTTAAAATTTTACCAAACAGCAGTGCGATTCTGTAAACATGTCGAAGTGAACGGGCGGGCGGGGCGCACGACGGATGAGTTGTCAAACCATACAAATAAGATGCAATGACAGCTCTATTGTCGTTCACTCCGCCTAGGTGTACACCGTGAGATGTCGACAGAATCGACCGGCAGGAGGAGGGGGAGGAGGTGTAATCATATCTTAAAAACTATTTCTGCCCATGTAAATGGACTGACCTCGCCTGGTGCACAAAGTCTTTGAAAATCTTTTTTATAAACTTTTAAAGAAAACCAAACGTTCTTGTACCTACACTTGATCACTCTGTAATCTTATTTCTTCTTGTAATAAATTTATTCTTATTCTTACACTGAGGCGGTAAAATGTTACATTGGTGTACTTATTTTAGCAAAATCCTGTCTACCTCCCACTCAAATTCCCTACTATCCCACTTAAAATGCTCGCGACACACATCAACAAATTCATGAGACACGTCCTTGTAGTGCTTTTTCACCTGTAAACGAAACAAAACACGTTCCAAACATTTCCTCCGTATTCTGGACTTTGTTCAGTCATAATAATATTTTTCTCTGAATGCGATGTTATGTGATTATGGTTGCCGGGTGCTAAACCGAACATTCTTGCCAGTTCAGTAGGACATTTGGGTAAATTTGGGCAAAAAATAAATTATTAAGGATTTTGTGTCTTACGGTACTTCAAAAACGAAAGCATTATTTGCATGTAAATTCAGGTTTCTTGATCCTTTATCATAAAATCATAACTACAAATGAAATAACAACAACACTAACGTAAGAATCAATATTTCCTTTGTCTTCTTTAGATTTCTTCTTCAGCTTTGTAATGCAATTCTCAGTGCAAATCTAAAGTGCCTAATCTATCTATATCTTCTAATATACGGGGTTTCACGAAAAAAAATCAGCTGTTTCATACAAAAGTTCAATACCTACTCGACTAAAATGTATGAAACAGCTGATTTTTTTTTCGCGATTTCAGAGTTGGTCCCATAGTGAAAGTTGTTCATATTCATGGGTAGAACACCCTGTGAAAATTTGACAGGTCATTAAAAAATAACCCTGTATAAAATTCTCGTGTCACAGTGTTAGTTGCCATACTTCTCTGAAACGGCTGGACCGATTCTTATGAAATTTTGTGTATATTCAGTAGGTCTGAGAATAGGACGTAAACTATGTGTATTGTAGGTAGGTACCCAGTTGACGGGAGCGAAGCCGCGGGGTCAGCTAGTAAAATATAAAAATCCTGAGAAAAAAGCTGGATGGAAGCAGACAGACACTGTCTTATTTGACTCGATACTATTACCACCAAGACTAAGAAGACCAAGAGTCACCGCGGCCCTGGAACGCAAAGGGCATGAGGAGGAACACGGATGGGTTTTAGTCAATAAGAGTCTGACACTTCTTTCCGCTCCACCCGGAGCGGAAGAAGTCATTTGATGATTTTCCTTCCAAAAAAAAAATTGGTTGATCTTCAAGGTTAAGCAAAGCTTGCCAAGGTTGGTCTGTAGATAGGTGACCATCTCGACATACTGAGTTTCCTCCGTGCCACGGAAAGCACGTTAAGCCGTTGGTCCCGGCTGTCATTTGTAGATCTTTGGCAATCGTAACGGATTGTCAGAAGCCAGTAAATCGGACTCCGGTTTTACCAAGAACTACCGTGGGAGGTCTAGTGGGCTGCCGCTCCACATTTAGCTGACCCCGGTTTGACTGGAAGCAAACCCCAATTTGTTGGGAAAAGATGCCAAATAGGTAAAGACACTTAGCTCTCATTCCGCCAGCCAACTGTATTGCCTAAACTGTGATCGAGTATTTAAAACTAAATTCTGTGTAGCGAGCCATATTACCTACTCGCAAGGAGATAATTTCATAGGGTTGCTGCCACAGCTGTCGATCATATCCACAATGCCTAACACGTCGGACTTCAACCAGACACCCGACAACCCTATAAATGATTCATATTCCATGCATTGTAAAACATGTTCTATGCCCGCATTATTAGATTAAACATCAGTTTTACGTCGACAGACAACTGTAAACGTTGCCATGATATTACTTCAGTTTATCATTGCCTGGTACGTGTACGCTATATCATAAATTATACATGTACTCGTATGTACCTATGAGAATGGGAACTTGTGGATGAAACGGATTTGTATCTGATCATTCTATAGAGTCTTGGAGGAGCTCGTGGCTAAATAATATCAGCCGCACGGGTCGATCTTCAAGGTTAAGCAACTCTTGCCGAGGTCGGTCTGTGGATGGGTGAACATCTTAACATACCGAGATTCCTCCGTGCTTCGAAAAGCACGTTAAGTCGTTGGGTTGTCATTTGTAGATATTTGGCAGTCGTTACGGATTGTCAGAAGACAGAAAATCGGACTCCAGTCTTGCCAAGAAGTACCGTGTTACCCAGTTAATGGGTTGTGGAGGTCTAGTAACCAGTCGCTCCACGTAAAATACTGCTATTCAGCTGAATCCGGTTTGACTGGAAGCCGATTCCAATATAGTTGGGAAAAGGCTGGGCAGATGATTCTATTGAGACCCGCATGCAACGGAATGGTCCCAGAGAAACTTAGGTACTTCTGGGATAAAAATATCTTCGAAATTAATCCAGGTAAAGGTCTACTCGTCACAACCCTCAGTCGTTGAGACGTGATTGATTAACAAACGTTTGAATTAATTAACATCTAAAAATACCGACTTTCACATTTACAACAATAGTTAGATCTATGACTGCTCACTCTTCATTGTGTAGATTTTACTTCTGCATTGAATCTAGGTCGGAATACCTACATGGTTGTAACCTGCAAGTGGCTTGTTGCTATAGTGACATCCACCAATCAGAACTTGTCATGGCACAATAGCATAATATATGCATACTTTTGTGTAATTTACATCCATGTGTATTACACACGCTAAGTTATTACAATTTCACTGGTTTGTTACCGAAGGCCTTTTTGTTTTCACTGTTCAATTTCTCTTGGGGAAATTAAATGTTTCCACTCGGGTGGAGCCGGAGCCTTCGTCAGCGGAGCCTTTCGCAGTTGTCAGCTAGATGTAGAGGTATACAAGATAATATTGCATGTAAGGTATTCTTGAGAGCCTAAATTAAAACGTTCAAACTATAACGGTAAGTCTTATCCTTCTTTGTTCTTCCGATTTCCCATTTTGGGAAAACTGTGGCGTCTCCTCAGTGTGGGGTCTCCTTATTTGTCTGAGTCAAGACAATATGTCTTGGGCTTGTGAAAGGTCCTTCTAGAAACTATTCTTTGTTCCGGATTCAGTTCAAGGCAATTTGGACTACATGACCACGTTTTCGATGATCATAGCCTATGCAATAAATCATTCTCACTTTTTAACCGACTTCTAAAAAAGGAAGAGGTTCTCAATTCGAATATTTGTATTATTTTTTTATGTTTGTTCGCGCATAACTCCGTCGCTTGCCTTTTTTTGTTGGAAAGGGTATACTTCCCAAATGGTCCCATTGACATTTTATCAAAATCGGTTCTGTAGTTTGGTTTTTAAATCCAAATAGCTGGAAAAAATATGTGGAAAAATCATCCATGTATACGAAATTGCGTATTTTTGCTTTCCTGTGACTTTCCAGTGGTGTTGTTAGGTGTGGGGTACCACTAAAAAGTGAAAAATAAAAAACTTTTTCACAAAAAAAAAAAAACCGACTTCCAAAAAACACTACAAAGTTCAAAATAACTTTAATTTCGGAAGTCTGTGTCAAATAACGAAGAAGCAACCAAAAACACCGACTACCGAAATTAAAGTTATTTTGAACTTTGTAGTGTTTTTTGGAAGTCGGTTTCTTTTTTTTGTGAAAAAGTTTTTCTTCTTCCGGTACAGTCGGTTACAATTTGTTACAAATCACATACTTCCCCGCTTTCACCGAAGCAAATACACTGACTATTAAACAATTTAATCAACGTGAAGATTTAGCAAGCGGTACAGCCATTTTGTACCACATCCGTCACTCTTTATTATTTTCGTCTAATTGGCATTATTTATGTGCTAGTCACGTCTTAAAGTTTCGGAAACTTGCTTGCTTGCTTGTTAGTTTAAGTTGGTGAATTTTGTTTAGTGAAATTTCTTAATAGTATAAAACAAAGTCGCAGTCTGCTTGTCAGTCTGTTTCTTCGCTTACTTCTTCTAAACCACGCAACTATTTTAGATACCGCTTTTCACTGATAGAGCGCAAAACAGCCTAGTATCCAGCATTATGCTGATTTTGCGCAGCTGTGACGCATATCTTCCTAACATTTTTGATCCCGATGATTTTTATTATGGTACCTATGTGTCATGCTTGGCGCAAATAAACTCTTTTTGTGTAGTCTTGTTTCAATTATAGGGTACTGTTATTATTTCGTAGGGTCTCGAAAATTAAGAAACTAGCACTGGATACGGCCACTCCTCACAGAGTAAGGGTTTCTGTCTCAGAATTAGAACTGGGAACATTATAGGCAGATTATGCTATTAATTGGTACGTTTGTGCTTAAAGTAGTCTCCGTAAGCGGCGAACTGACATCCCAAAGCAGTCAGCTTCACTTCCACCTTTTTTTTTTTTTTATAGTAAGTATGGGAAATCATCGAATGACCCCTCCCGCTCTGGGTGGAGCGGCAGGGAGTGTCAGACTTTTACTGACTAAAACCCACCCTTAGTCCTCCTAGTGCCTTTCTTCCCAGGGCCACGGTAACTCTTTCGAACATATTCCGCAACCCTGGCAGGCTCTGGCCCTGGCGGGCCCCGTCTCCGTTGCTGACTGCTCGTTGCTGACGGCGCGTTTGGAGTGAAACGCGCCGTCGACTCTGGCCTGACCTGATCGGACAGCGAGCTACCCATTGCTCGCTGTCCGCAGGCGTCAGTCACTGCGCCTTGCCCAGGAGCGTCAGTTCCTGAGAGGCGCAGTTCACTTCCACCTTGTGGGCGGGATCTTGACCACAGCTTGAATAATTCTCATCTCTACGATACAAGATGTTACTAATACTGGTAAGCCTCTACCTATGTCAAAATTATAAAAGTACCTACTGGTATTGAGGAAAAGTTAATCAATAAAAACCCAAGTAAACATGGCCACCACTAACCACATAATATCTAAGTCACGTTTGTCGGTCCGTCCGTAAGACACCCGACCCTTTGGCTTATTACCGCCTAATTGGACAATCGATTTAGTTTCAGATGTTTGTAAAACAATATCACGGTAGTTAAGGCTTGTATATTGGAATTTCACATGCCAAAGTCCTTATACAGGTAATACCCGGGTCTTTATAAGTCTACATACTTCTTTGTCTCTGGTGAAGCATACAACTTAGGAATAGTAAGCCAATCAGCAAGGTAATAGGGCAGATTTTTTGTGATAATCATCATCATCATCATCATATCAGCCGAAAGACGCGGCCTTGGAACGCAAAGGCCACTAGGAGGAGCACGGATGGGTTTTAGTCAGTAAGAATCTGACACTCCCTCCCGCTCCACCCAGAGCGGAAGGAGTCATTTGTATTGCCTTTATTCTGTTACACGTTTTATATAAAGCAGTAAAATTGCTTACTTGTTGGAGGTATCTCCGGAAGTATTTGTTCTGAGTAAGAAATTGCTTTCACTTATAAAAAGATACACCACCGCTGAGTATAATACATAGACATCATCATCATCATATCAGCCGAAAGACGTCCACTGCTGGACATAGACCTCCCCGCGCGTGTCGCCACAACAACCGGTCCTGTGCGTCTCGCATCCATCGGCTACCTACGACCCTCACCAGGTCATCAGTATTTTCATGATAGTAAGCCAAAATACCCTACTCAGAAGTCAGACAAGGGACGGGCTGTAAATCAGCGTCGATGGGCGTTGTGGCTATGCTGCATAATAATATTGCTCAACATTTGCTGTTTGCCACATTGAAATCCATTATGTACAAGGAGTGTGTGTTGGAACTGCGCAATTTAATCCGATTCACCACCGGTACACGGTGAACATCCCAACCATATGACAAAACATTTTGGGGAGTGTGCGACGGAATTCCGCCAAGCCCGTTCCATCATCGGACCACAAGACGTACGGCGATGCGCAACCGGTACATGGTGGACATCCCACCCACACGCACAAAACGTTTTGGGAACACATTCATTGCACGTACAACCATTAGAAGATTAGAATTTCTTTCGTACCACCCTAGAAAAATACCCTAATATTCAAAAGGCTTTTCTTGCCTAAAACGCCAACGATAACAATAGCTTACGACGACGAGATGGAGTGTTCTCCACGTCGACTTCGTACTAGCTCCGTAATATTACCGTACTACGATTTTGTGAATAAGTTTCTTGACTTTATCCTATGAAATATTGGCCTACATTATACTCACTGAGCTTTAGATTATCTCATATTTCTTGAGGATATGCTTTGATTTAAACATGCTTGTTATACGAGAAAATTTTGAGGATGATCGTAAGAAAATCTGGATAAAAAGTAGGTTGATATTTGTTTTATCAGTGAAAATTCAGCTCTTTAGTTTTGGACCTTGTTTGGAATCATTTAATTTATTTCATAACAGTTTTGATTTACCTTTGCTTGGTTTCAATTAGGCTAGAGGAGGAGGAGGAGGAGGCTTAGAGGAGTGCCTTTTATGAGGCACTTTTTATGTATAAATAAGGAATTGAAACGTGCCAATGATAGCATGTTTTTATCACATCACTGTTTACTCCTTATTGTTCTTCCCAAACAAAAGGTTGACCAAACGGGAATGAATGTATGAAGATCAAAATCTTGACCAAACGCCATTTGTGTTCATTTGTTTTTTCCACTTTTGACATGTTGACGAATCGGGAATGTGACAGGAAGTACCCATGAGCGTATGACGTAGGTATGTCATATCAATTTCTTTGCTATTTTATCGAATGCCGATAGTGCAGGGTAGGTGTGAATTTCATGCTTTTAAACTTACCTTCTTCTTCTTCGTGTGGGCAGTAAGGTCTAACGACCCCATACACCCTAGTGTCAGAGTTTCTAAACCGCCTCAAGGGCCTCTGACATGGTTTATTTCACGACCGCCATTAGGCGGCCGGGGCCACCGGCTTATACGTGCCTTCCGAAGCACGGAATCATCTTTTTATACACTTCTGGACACATCTATTGGCCCACCTTAGAGTTTAGGTTTCGATGGCCCCTACCGAAATATGATTGCTAGATTGAACAAAAACTGTTGATGCAGTTTTAAACCTGATACATTTTACCATCTTTTTCGATCGTATTGTTTTAAATTTGAATTCAGAATACCATACGACATGGAGCTACGCCTAACAAGTCGGATATGCGCCTTGTTAAAGGCAATTGATTTTTGAATAAAAAACATGTTTTATCAAATAAAGGTTTAATTTAATAACGCGAGTTGCCTCCATGGGCATCTACCACAGCTCTCATACGATTAGGCATAGAGTTTATCAACCGCTCTATGAAATTTTGAGGGATCATCTCCCACTCCTCTTCTATGGCAGTTTTCAACTCCTGCATCGTCTGGGCAACTGGCTGACGAGCCCTAACACGTCTTTTTAGCTCGTCCCACATGTGCTCAATGGGGTTCATGTCTGGGCTTCTGGCTGGCCAGTCCATAACTGTGATGTTCACATCCCGAAGATATTCCCTGACGATGCCGGCCGCATGGGCTCTTGCATTATCATGCATAAAAAGGAAATTTGGGCCCACATAGTCCGCGTATGGTATCACGTGAGGTTCTAAGCACTGACGAATGTACCTTTCAGCATTTAATGTTGGCAGCCGTGGTCCTGTAACAACCTCAAGTTGAGTTTTACCGCTCGCGGATATACCGCCCCAGACAGTCCATGAGCCACCGCCATAAGCAACCCTCTCTTCAAAGCAGCATTGTGCGAAACGCTCTCCCTTACGTCGGTAGACCTTCTTCCTTCCATCATTGCCATGTAACACAATTTTAGACTCATCAGAAAAGAGTACACGGCTCCAATCTTGCTGTGTCCAATTTAAATGACTGCGTGCGAAATGAAGGCGCGCTGTTCGGTGGGCTCGCGTTAGTTTGGGCCCATTAGCTGGCTTGTGTGGTACCATATCGCGTTCTTTTAACCTTCTCCGAACAGTTCGAGCGCTCAAAGATACTCCGTGGAAGTCGCGAAGTTGGTTTTGTATCTCAATGGAGGTAAGGTGACGATTTCTCAAGCTGGTCGTCACGATGAATCGATCCTGCCTTTCAGTTGTGACCCGAGATCGTGGCCTTCCTTGGCGACGAACAAAGCCGCCAGTCTCTAGGTACCTCCGATAAACATTTCGGACCGCAGATCGACTTAAATTAAGTTGAGCACTCACGTTTCTCTGGCTGTGTCCGGCCTGAATAAGTGCCACAGCTTGGGCGGCGACTTCAGGTGAAGTATCCATAGATTATTGATAGAACCTCACCTTAATGTTAAGAATAAGTAATGTTTGTTGCAAAACCAAAGATATCAATCACTTTTTCAAAAATTAAATCCAAGTAAACCAATAAAACCAAGTTTTCTTAGTATTCGATTGTTTGATATCAACAAACAGGCTCCAAATTGTCTTTTGTTTCTTTAAATTCTGTGTTCGAAATTCAAAAAAAGACTATTGAATGAAATTGTGAATGTGCCAGGATCAAAACTGCATAAAAACTTTTTGCTCGACCTAATATAAAATTTTAGCTAGGAGCAAACGAAACTGAAAATACAAGGTGGGCCAATAGATGTGTCCAGAAGTGTACTTACCTAAACGCATACATACTTTCTACCTGGCGTCGTCTATCCTTCCAGCTGGAGTGTATGAAAGGCACTTCGACAATTCCACTCCTTTACCATTTCGATTTCTTTGATATGTTATGTTGCCATCTCATATTGTAGCAAAAAACTTGAGAGGTGTCAAGGGACACCCGGATGGAACGAAGTTCCTTTCCAATAAAATTTATACACTACACATTCTTATTAATAAAAAGCAACTCGTCTAAAAGTTTCAGTAGCAGTCACTGAAGTGCACCTCAGGTCAAGAGGCAAGATTCATTAGGATTAAAATTCACTATCGGCGACCTCGAAAACCATTAAAATGACATCCATGACGAAAAGTTATCAAAACTCGTGGGCGCCATCTTGGATTTCGATTTTGACCCGGTAATCGTTATTAGCGACCCCGAAAACCATGAAATGACACCCATGATGAAAGGTTGTCAAATCTCATGGGCGCCATCTTGGATTTCGATTTTGACCCGGTAATCGTTATTAGCGACCCTGAAAACTATGAAAATGACACCCATGATGAAAAGTTGTCAAATCTCATGGGCGCCATTTTGAATTTCGATTTTGACCCGGTAATCGTTATTAGCGACCCCGAAAACCATGAAAGTGACACCCATGATGAAAAGTTGTCAAATCTCGTGGGCGCCATCTTGGATTTCGATTTTGACCCGGTAATCGTTATTAGCGACCCTGAAAACTATGAAAATGACACCCATGATGAAAAGTTGTTGTTGTGTGTTGTGTTGTGTTGTGTTGTGTTGTGTTGTTGTTGTTGTTGTTGTTTTATTATTAACAAATATCTTGCTTTCTATAAGAGAGAGAGAGACAGACAGAGAAACATGCGACGCCGCACAGCTTACAATAGCTTACTATAGCAAAAAGTGTCGTGACAACTTTTCGTAAGATTTTTTTCCGTCTAGCCCCCTTTCACAACGCGCGATAAGGAACTTCGTTCCAATATACGTCGGCGTCGCAGGGAAATTACGAAATTGAGAATTTTATCAAATCCCTAAGAGAGATTATATAAAAGCCTCAATAATACTCCTATTTCATGCAGTCGTAGCTCCCATTAAATTATTCTTGAAGGATTCGCCCTCAGCTCCGGTCTGTAAGCTCTGAGATAGTGCCCATACATTAAATATTATGTCACTGGATAAGCATTAAGACAGACATATAAATTATTATCTACCTGGCGTCGTCCATACTTCCTCCCGGAGTCTGTGAAAGGCACTTAGCCGCTTCAACTCCAATACCATTTCGAATTCTTTGAAATTTTATATTGCCAGTCTCATATTTGTAGAAAATGGAAATGAAAGCGTCAATAATATTCACATTTCATGAAGTCGTAGCTTCCATTATATTATTCTTGAAGGAACCTCGACCGGTCTGTAGGCTCGGAGATAGTGCCCATACATTTAATATTATGTCACTGTTATGTTTTATGAGTATTACTGAAATTTCGTCGTCTTAATGCTTACCCATATAAATTATTATCTACCTGGCGTCGTCCATACTTCCTCCCGGAGTCTGTGAAAGGCACTTAGCCGCTTCAATTCCAATACCATTTCGAATTCTTTGAAATTTTATATTGCCAGTCTCATATTTGTAGCAAATGGATATAAAAGCGTCAATAATATTCACATAGTCGTAGCTTCCATTAAATTATTCTTGAAGTAACCTCCCTCCGGTCTGTAGGCTCGGAGATAGTGCCCATACATTTAATAATATATTATGTCACTGTTATGTTTTATTGCTTACATTTCAACGTCGTTACTTGAGCTACTTCGGTCGGGTGTACTTCGGCTTAATAAAACTTAGTTTGTATTTTTGCTGTCTTATTTTTTACTTTGTTTTATTTGGGATAACAATCAATCGTACATTACACATACATGTTACAAACAAACTCACTAACGCATTTGTCATATTAGTTACGACTACGATAGATTTAGGATGACAAACAGGTACTTAAATAGAATAAGTAATTAAGGTTCTAACTAAATTTTGAACAAGAAGTTTTTCCTGTTTCTGTATTTGGTTTATTAACTGTACGAATTATCTATTTCTAAATATAGTTATAGAACAAAATAAACTTTTCTTTCTTTAAAGTTTATTTTATTCAGTATTTTTATCAAATAATGCTTGAAGCGATGCTGATCTTGTCATCTAATTTAAATAATGTTTGTTATATTTGTTCTAAGAACTATAAGAGTGTGACTTCTGAACTAATGGATCTTAATTTTGAAGACATGTCACAAATTAAAAAAAATAAATCATAATAATTTATTCAAACAGTTTAAATGGCCGTCATCTTCATGAATCCGCTACATATTTTCCTCGAAACAAAACAAGCGTTCTAATAAAACTGCATAATATGCTACAATTTTAAACAACCACAAAATTCATTTACATTTTTCGAGGAAACGATACACTTTAACAAACTATCTCCCAAACTCATAACACTGGCAACATTGCTGAGGAAAATGCACAGACGAGGCAAAATAAACACTTTTAGCAGTTTTAGCGAGGTCCCACTATACATCAATCATTCTACAGAGAAACAAACATTGATATTTTTACAAATCCTTTGAAGGGAGATGGTTGATACTTGCTCCATGTGCTCATTGTTCAGTGAAAATTGTGTGTTGGACGACTAAATTAGTGGGTTTCTTACTGTGATTTTTATAAGAAAGTGTGATAAAAATTGTCTGAAAAGTTTCGATAAACTTTTCCGTTAGATAATCTTCCCAACCAAAAAGTAAAATTCAAACTGCGAATACCTAAAAAATCCGTGAATATTTTGCATCTACAAATTCCGTTAAAAACCTCTAAGTGCTTCAAGCATCTTTTAACTCAATATTTACCAAGCGGAAAATAAATCCAATATCTTTCCATATTCCACCGCACCCAGCAACCCTGAAACAGGATTACACGGTCAAGATGATCCAAATCCAGGTCACTTGGCTAGCAAAAATGCAGAAATATCTCCAAAGGCCCCCTTTATTTATAACCTGATGGAGTTACGGCCCTGCTTGACGCTTGATTAGGCTTTGTACGCACTCACTCATGCCCACATATTGATTGGCTTATCTCCGCCCAGCGTTAGGTGTTACTGCTAGTTCAAGATAATATACGCTAACTGATGGCCGGTTTCACGTTTATATTTTCGAAAAAAGCTTGAAATTCTTGTGGTTGGGTTTTGAAGACCCCTGTTTCATGTTCATTTGTGGATGTGAACTCATTTGGTGCTGTGATTGAAATGTTACCTTCAGGAGTTCATTTTCCATTGTTTTTCTACGGTTTTGTTTGTTATGGGTATGTTGCTAGATTTCCTGTATGAAAAGATTTGACTCTGTTATGATGTCCTTGACTTTTAGAATCCCGAATACGTCCTCTTGTGTCCAAATTTCTCGTTATATCTTTGAGAAAACTTCACGAAATTCTGTCCTCTCGCTACAGCCATATCTAAAGATCTTGAATATTTTATCGCCCAAATAAAACGCACCCAAATGTTAGCCCGTTCCGTCGCTATAAGAAGCTACAAGTGCCTATAAAAGCTGGTTTCGTTTGGCAACAGGTGGCACCTAACAGCCCTAACCTTGCCCAAACACGCAGCAGTTCAAAGTAACATTGTTTAGCAATTTTATTCCTTTTATCCAACACGTCATGTATTCTGTCAGAATTCCTTTTCACACATTCATTATTTTGTAACAGAAACATAATACTTCATCAACGCTCTATAAAACGATGGGAACCTGAAAGTTTTTCGCATGTCAATCTGACAATCCCATCATACGAAACCTTCAATACTTGCCTTACCACAACAAATAAAACAAGGGGTCTTCAAAACCAAATTTAACTTCAAAGGTGCCAACATAAAGTACAAATTCGTTCAACACTTACGTCTTGAAATCAGTGCCGGCGTTTCAGATGGTCATAAGTGAAAATCGGAAGATAATATGCTACTGCGCAGTCATTCTGTTCGCTATAGTGATCTGCTATTACTACATAGACGTGAAACGCGCGTGGTATAAGCTTGTGTTGCATACCTTTTATATCGTGTGTGACTTGCTGAAGCTGCTTATGAAATTGGTTGAACTAGACGTATGAATTGAAGACAATGATTTGTGTGGGTAAGTTGATAGTACAGATTTGTGTTTTATTTTAAGAACGTTAACGCTGTACGGCATTTCATACAATCTTTCAAGTCCATAATTTTCGAAATGAATGAACCTATTTAAAAAGTATAGTCAGAAATCTGTTTCAATGGAAAATTTAAAATCGGTTGAATTTAGCTGTAACACTGTTTTGAAAATGTTCTCTGATAACTTTTTATCCTGCTTATGCGTAGGCAGTTTCATTAAAATCGGTTCATTTATTTCGAAAAATAAATACTTGAAAGTTTGCATGAAATGCTGTACGGTGTAAACGCTCATAAGAGCCTGTGGAAGTATGGGTATGGGGTTTATTTAATACTCTAGTTTATCCGTCAGCTTTTATAGCTTTACGTTCGATCTTTCATCTACTTTATCGGATCTCATAACTAGCGTTAGTAAAACAAGCTTCATGTTCTTGTAAAAAAACTCCGTATGTCCTAACAAAATGTTTTGGTGTTCATGACGTATTGTTCTATGCAGCCCAAGAAATTACAAACAAATTTTCTTCACTCCGCTTGACCGATTAGTTGCGTCGGTTTTACTGCAGTTTAATGAGCTCTCCGGGCCACGGTAAACGTCTTTATTTTATGTTTTCATCGATGGTAACTATTTGAAACTTTGGCTCACTGCGGGCGGTAACTGCGTGTAGCGAATTGGTTTAAACAGTTACGCTACTTTAGAAGTTACTTGTCGGTTTATTTGTATTTAGATTCTTGTTGTTATTTGAGATACTTGCGTCTCTTTCATAGTCTTTAATTGCTTTCAGTCTATCTTTATCTTCGAACTTGCATCTTACACAAAGTTCTTTATCGATGTACACTGTCTAACTTCATTGCTTACTTTATGTTGGGTTACAACTATCGATTTATCTAAGACAGGACGCCTTCTAGCCTTAACGCCCGTTTAGGGATCAAGTTTCGAGAAATTTATTACAGCGAACTTTTAAATTTTTAATGTAAGTATCATCTACAATCTACATACCTAAAAATATTCTACTTCATTAAATATAATGTATGATGATGTGCTAATAAAAAGCGATTAAAGCTATTCGTCGTCTGTAGTGGAATGTCTTTCACGTTCTTCTCCTAAGACCTACGCTTTGAAACGAGCAACTAGCTTCAAATTTCTGACTGATCGACCTTGAAATTTCAAAAGTGACTGTTATTTTTCTTTTTAATAAATGCTTTTTATCTGTAAGTAAAAAAAAACTATTTCTGGAAATACTAAACCGATTTCATTGAAAATCTCAGACACTCATATTTTCTTCCGTCGAGCATACACGTATGCGCCGGATGGATGAAGTGGCGAATGCTTGCCAATTCAGAAGCTTCGATAAACAGACAAACGGTTGTTGAGCTCAAACATCAAAGCTAGTTCAGTTTTGACATTGTTTGAACTGACTACATTGGATGGCTGGATTTTAAATAACGGTTTCTTGTAAGTTCGGTATTATGATATTTACTGGGTTATTAATTATGGCTGTATTGTGTTGTTTGCATATTGCAGAAGCTGTTTCCTAGTTTCGTGTTATGATATTTACTGGGTTATTAATTAGGCTATTGTATTGTATGTTTAATCAGCTGTTTAATTGGTTGCCTAGCCTTTTCATTTACCTAAATGTGCCGATTTTTCTGCGACCTAAGTGACATTTTTTCAATATCGTTTAATGACTTGTCCATGCCACTTATGTCGCTGATTAAACGGCACAGTTCAATGAAAAGGCTAGACTTTTAATGAAACGGCGGATTCAGCTAGTTGTCTGCGACATATGCATATTGCATAAGCTGTTTCCTAGTTTCGGGGTCTTTACTTTTTTTAAATGATCTACACTGTCCTCTCATATACTCTGTAGTCTACACTAATATTATAAAGAGGAAAGATTTGTTTGTTTGTTTGTTTGTTTGAAATGAATAGGCTCCGAAACTACTGGACCGATTTGAAAAATTCTTTCACCAGTAGAATTGTACATTATCGATGATGGACATAGGCTATAGAATATTTTCAAACAAGTTAGGGTTCCGTATGAAAACTTCGATAATGTAACCCAAGGTGTGAGAAAAAATCCTTATATCGCGTACGCTGCGGAATCTATTGACAATAGAGCAAAGTGATGTACTACAGTTTTATAGAGGTCATCAATGTCTACTAAAAAGTCCGCGATACCATATGTCTAACTATTATGGTTAAGTCACCATGACCGCTTTTTGTTCAAATTATTCAAGCAAATTTTTGGTGATTTGAAAAAATGGTGATTTCGGTATCATGATATCAATCCTTATCCATTTAAATGGTTTGATAATTAAGGTTGATTATTTCCGTGTACATTACACTTTAAATTATTCAAATCGGACCTTTCGTTCAAAAGTTACGACGGTAATAAACATGCTCGGAGTAAGAAAAATGTCGCGGCTTGAGCGAACTGGGAAGAATCATATCAATGCTTGGTCCGATGAAGTTGAAAATGATTTCGATAAAACAATAAGAATAACAAATGTTTGGATTTTTCGCAAATAAACTACATACCTACATAATAAGGGGTGAAGCAGGGGTGATTAAGATTTTAGGGGAGGACATTATTGCTTGCTTTAATTTACGTCGGGATGCTATGAACAAACTAAAAATGGGATTATTGAATCAGATGTACCTAACAATTTTTGCATAATCAACTCCTGACGGGGTGAACGGAGTGAACAGTTGCGCTGAACCTGAGACCATAGAATAAGTAGAAATGGCTAAGTAATAAATGTAAATTAATGAAAATCGTTGTGCTTAATTTTCCAAAACTAACCTTTATAAGGGGGTATAGGGGGCGTTGAAGTTTGTGGAGTACCTACTAAATCCGCGCGGACGAAGTCGCGGGCGAAGTGCTAGTATGGAATAAAGACGCAGCGTTGGAAGGTCGCAGGTAGCCGATGGATGCGAGTAGCACAGGTCCGGTTGTTGTGGCGACATTTGGGGGAGGCCTATGTCCAGCAGTGGACGTCTTTCGGCTGATATGATCTTTTTTTTAATAGTAGGTACCATGGAGTCTAGCTGGTTCCTCTCCATAGCAAACGATCGATACGAACCATGCACTAGCTTTTGACGTTTTTAAGTGCCCATGTATGTAGGCCTTCGTGAAATTTTGAGAACGTTTCTCTATTTAGCTCATTGTTTCAAACTCCAAAGCATCTACTTCAATTAAGCCATTTTTTCCCCTCTCAAGGAGTCGGTCAGTCAGAAAGATAAAGCTAGTTGCATATTCCAAAGCGGCTCTAAGGAGATCATGGAAGGAACTCTATGGAAATATTTAATTTTTTTATCATTATATTGTTAACGTTATGAGACTCACCAGAGAATGGGCAGCAGCATTATCTGTAGGTACATTGCTACAGCTACACTGCGATAGCCAACTCGCCTGCCAAGCGTGGCGATTATGGCACCCCCTTACCCATTTGGGGGAGACCTATAAAAAAATAATAAAAATAATTATTTATTTGCATCCATTCAGATCATGATTAAAATCTAAACCACAGCAATTATAATTAGATACAAATAATTATAAATCAAATACTTAATATAATATAAATAATAAATAAAATTTAAATTATCAAACCAAATTAAAATCCAGCGGTGGACGTCTTTCGGCTGATATGATGATGATGATGATTATGATTGTTAACGTTTGATATCCTATGTCATGTTATAATCCAACAGTCGATAGGGATTATTAAGTTTATCCTCCTCAAACTTTCTTCTTTAGGGAATACTACAGGCAACTTCATATTGAGGTTATGAAGTAGGTACCTACATTCCTTCCTTTGGGTATTTACACCAATTAATATTAAATATCATCGCCCATCTCATATGTTACTAGCACCAGAAAGCGGCACGTTTATTCAATATGTTGCAGACAATGCTGACAGAAATGTAAATACACTACATAGACGGTAATAATACGGTGGCGTGGAAGCGTGTGCATAGTATAGGGACATACAACTTTAGTCAAATTTAGAAGCGCTTTTTCTTCAAAATAATGAATCTTAGGAGAAAAAGTGTTAGGACAATTTTTGTAGATAATTGCATGATCTACAATTTTTGTCGGAGCTATTTTTATCATAAAACTAAACGTTTCGCAAAAAATCCAAAAAAACCATTTTTGCGAACCTTGAATAAAAATTTTTGCACTCATGGGATCGATGAGGACTTTTCACAATTTCATTATAATGGTATCCCTAACGTTCATGTAAATTTTCAGCTTCTTGGGAAGTTATGCAAGGATACCCCTATTTTTCAGGATAATTTGTCCGGACTAGAACTCCTATTTCATCTGCATCAACCAGAACGACTGTATAGTCGTTGATCAGAACCTTGCTTCAAAAACCGCGTTTCAAAATATCTTGTATCAATATTATTCGATACGTAAGATATTCTGAAGAAAACCAAACAGTGGAGCTGTATGAATGGCGTAGCGTTCTTTTCATCTTCGCTACGTGGGCGAAGTAGCGGCAAAAAGTTAGCAAGCACTTTAATCGTTGAATAAATAATTTGTAACAAAGCTATTTTAATGTCTGGCTATGGTTTTAGCCATCTATTTTAGGAGACGAGTCAATAGATTTCAGTAAAGTTGTTTCCAGGATTTTTAAAATCTTTTACCGCCGCTGCTTGAAGATGAAAGTCATTAAATTAGATAAAATGTTTTGTCATAGCACTATGTTTATCTGCGACCATAAAGAGGTAACGCCAAGAGGTAGCTACCGTGTCACCCAGTTAATGGGTTGTGAGGACAGGTAGGGCCAGAGCCTGCCAGGGCTGCGGAATTTGTTCGAAAGAGTCACTGCCCTGGCGCTGGAACGCAAAGGGCACAAAGAAGGAACACGGATGGGTTTTAGTCGGTAAGAGACAGACTCTTTCGCTCCACCCAGACCGGAAGAAGTCATATTTTGATGATTTCCCTTCTTTTAAAAAAAAAAAAGATTAATTCCTTACTCTATACAACAAATTGGTGATACTCATGCAAGTCGTTCTAACCTTTACTCATTTTCCACCCTCTGATTCCGTACTCCTTACCTTAAATGTAACCGAATATACATAAGATATAAGAAAATATGGTTGTGAGTGCCATCTCTAAATAATTTACCCTACCTCACGAAACGCAAATAGAATAATTTATTGAATCAATCAAGAGGGATACGGGAAATCCGGTAAGATGGGAGACGACGAATCTGCGTCACCGTCAGAATTATTTTTTATACTTCAGAGGATTTGTTATTTATAGATTTCTTTTTTCTCGGCATTGTTCCCTTGGCTTTTCCCACAAGAATGCTGCATTTTTCGGGATAAATAGTACAGTATATTGTACTATTTATCCCGGAAAATGCACCAATCTAAATGCAACATAATCGTTGAGGGTTCTAAAGTACCTATATTCAACTATTATATAGTTTTGAGTTTGAGTATTGATTTTTACTGACAGGAAGCTATCCTGTCAGTAAAAAATCAATACTCAAACTCAAAACTTGTTTCAAGTGAACTATCTAAAGGCACTTATGAATTGTCAAGGTCAGTCAGTCAAAAACATAAAGCTGGTTGCACGTTCCAAAGCGATCTCTATGGAGAAGAACGTGCAAGAAACTCCATCGACACGCTTTTAAATCAGTCATCATCATCATCATCATATCAGCCGAAAGACGTCCACTGTTAAATCAGTAAATAAAATTAAAGAGATAATACTAAAGATATTGAATCTACATAATACAAGAGAACCATGTAGGTTAATGTCTGAGATGGTCTTTTGAGGAAAGAACCACACAGATTTGAGTGGACCTGTCCAGACAGTGCAAGCATTTGTCAGTAATCGTGAAGCTGAACTCAGAACTTTGAGGAGCTCAATGATCCGACGAACAATAGATACCAAAGTAAGGACATTTGGGTAGGCCGCATAGTGTGCTTTAACTGCCAGACAGTCATGAAATCAACCCTTAAAATAGCGGCCCGTTACAACAGATAATTTAAGAATCATGCAGATAGTGTCTGAGATGGTCTTTACAAGAAATAACCACACAGACTTGAGTGAAGTCAATATGACCACTTATATTCATCATCATCATCATCATATCAGCCGAAAGACGTCCACTGCTGGACATAGGCTTCCCCCAAGTGTCGCCACAACAACCGGTCCTGTGCGTCTCACATCCACCGGCTACCCGCGACCCTCACCAGGTCATCGGTCCACCTTGTGGAAGGCCTTCCAACGCTGCGTCTTCCGGTACGCGGTCGCCACTCCAAAACTTTTCGGCCCCATCGACCATCTGTTCTGCGAGCAATGTGCCCTGCCCACTGCCACTTCAATTTGGCGATCCTTCAGGCTATGTCGGTAACCTTGGTTCTCTTGCGGATATCGTCATTCCTGATTCGATACCACCATTTATATTAGCTGAATTAATTACATAAATATTGTGTTGAAACCGATAAGCTTCGGTACACCACGATAGTAAAAGACCTTTTCCAAAATACCAAACAAAATCAAAATTCCTCATATCAGTTATCTTTATCGGAGTCATTATCTATAGTTATTACGATTTAATATCGAATGGCTTATCTCATAGTTTCCCTGACATTTGGATGCTATCGATCCATCAGTCTGAACTGACTGAAACCATACTGCCTCTGCTATATTGAAAGCGGGTCGGGCCGTTTTTCTTTCAGTATGACGTGACTCATATTTGCCCTTGACTTGTAACCCACTGCAAACGCAGGGGCCTCAAGTCTGCTATTACTATAGTGTCAGAATGGCCTATCATTGATTTCATAATTGTTGATTTTGACAAGTTTGGTAATCTACTAATATAAAAGCGTCATTATGATTTTGCAATGGTCAACCACTGACACTCCATTGAAAGAAAAGAAATAGAATGGTAATCTCGTACGTGACAAATGAATGACAGACATATGCGGTAATCTGCTAAGATTTTGACAGTTCCTTCGATCAGTGACCTACCATCAGAACGTCATTGTGCAGTCATTGCTTTTCAAAGACATTGATTATTTAGAACCACGATTCTATTACGAGACCATTGACCGACCAATGATCGACCATTATGAATTTAGCAGATTACGAACTTACAGCAAAATGACAATGGGATCGTGTTGGAATGACGGATTTATAAAAAATAGCAGACTTGGGGCCCTGGTTGGTTTCGGATTTCAATATCAAGACAAATTCAATATCCAGCTCCATCTTCGACCACATCATCGCTTACCATCAGGTAAAATAGTCAGCCGCGTGCCTAACAATAGTAAAAAAAAAACAAAAGTCGATCTGAAACTGCCAACTGCACCACTTTTTTAGTAACATAATGTTTTATATCAAAAGTACGAAACCAAATATTGATGGTGTCCTATACTACTATACGAGTAGCTTATGATGTTAACTTACCCATCTCTTATACAAAACTAATACAATTGTGACGACACGGTTGGCGCAGTGGTTGAGCGGTCGACTGCTGCGCTGCGTGTCACGGGTTCGATTCCCGCACGGAACAAATATTTGTATGGCCTACAGATAGTTGTTCCGGGTCTGGCTGTTTGTGTATGTGAGTTTATATGTTTGTGAACGCACCCACGATACAGGAGAAATTCCAAGTGTGGGGCAACGTTTAAAAAAAAAAAACTACAACTAACCGATCATCAATCTTGTCGAACCAACCCGTCCTCACTTTGAAAGTTTAAACGTGCCAGTACGAAACTTTTCTCTTCGTAAAGCTATCAAAATGGGGGTTTAAAAGAAAAATAACCCAAACGGGGTCAGGCTACAGACAATGGCGAAGTTGTGAAGACTTGTGTTAAGTTCACAATCGCTGATAGTGTTCTCGGCTTTGTTTTAGCAGAGACTTAATTGTTCTGCTTGCGTAGCTGCTAACTAGCCTGTCTTATTATAGCAGTTTCAGTATGCAGAAGGTTAAGGGTAAAGGAAAGTTGGGTAAAAAGTGTGTACGGGTAAGTGCCATTATTGATAAGGGCCGTCGCTAAGTATATTTTTATAAATAAACCCTTCTCCGCTGCTAACAAGCTCGTTGGCTTAATGTATTTTAAATGACTTCAGTTTGAACGAAACGACGTGGTGATTTTTTAAAGTCTGCGCGGATGGCCAAATTCGAAATTATAAGGATTTTGATGAAAACTAAAACTGCATCATTGGATTTTTTCAAAAATCGGTATTCCTAGCCAGGAATCGAACCGGTTGATTTTGAAAAAAAAACACTGTATTATTACACCATCCGAAAGTGTCGCTACTAATGATCAAATTCTAGGAAGTAATAACACACTTTTATTGTTTTTCGATAAGTGATTCATAATCGCAAGTATTATTTATTTATTTAAACATTATCTAAAATAGTGGTAGCTACATGGGCGGACTTAATGCAACAAGGCATTCTCTACCAGTCAACCTAAAAGTATGGGAAATCATCAAATGCCTCCTTCCGCTCTGGACGGAGCGGAAGGGAGTGTCAGATTCTTACTGACTAAAACCCATCCGTGTTCCTCCTATTGCCCTTTGCGTTCCAGGGCCTCGGTGACTCTTTCGAACGAATTCCGCAGCCCTGGCAAGTAGTAGTGCCTAGTATTACATCTGCATTGTTTCCTGATCAGCCTTGCTCAGTCAATAGAGGTTTGGAATCTGTAGAACCACTTTTCTGCCTATAAGTTGATAGATATAAAAGCCTTACTCAAGCCACTCGACGAGCTCTTATCTAAGCTTTTATACTAGAAGTCTCCGTCTACGCTCCACGACTTGCATAAGAAATAATGCCAATAGACTGGAAATGGAATGGAATGGAATGGAATGGAATGGAAATGAACAACTTTTTAGCCGAAAAAAAATTTGAACTTCCCATACAAAATTGTCATCAACTGACCACAATTTGTATGGGAGACTCAGTTTTTTTTTTTAGGAATTGACTATGGCTTTCTTGGGGAAAGTTGTTCATTTACATGGGCAGAAGTGGTTCTTAAAGTTTGCGCACTGGAAAAAAAATTACCCAGTATAAAGCTCTTTTCTACCCTGTCCTACTATCTAATGATATAAATGTGAAAGTCTGTATGTTGAATGTTTCTTAATAAAGCATGCATCAACGGATAAAAAGATTTGGACGGGTAGACCAGACGGCCAATTCTACCTTCTAATTTTTAAGCAACGTACGCATTCGCATCTCAGTCGCAATCTGTCAAAAAGGCCTCAATTTCCATACATTTTTGCGACTGAGATGCGAATGCGTACGTTGCTTAAAAAATAGTAGAAATTGGCTCTCAGGATTAGGAGAATATTGGGTTATTTTTTTAGATGATTTTTATCACGATGCGCCACCGGTACATGGCGGACATCCCAGCCATACTCATAAAACGTTTTGGGAATTCTTTAGTTGTGCTTATAGCTACGGAGTGGAATTCCCACTCAGTCCGTTTTTCCAGGGGCCTAACCACAAACTCTTAAAGTAGTATTACTTCAATGTTACTTCCAGTGGGAAAGAGAGGGAGCTATAGAGGACGTATAGCTCCGTCTCTTTCCCACTGGAAGTAATATTAAAGTAATACTGCTTTAAGAGTTGGTGGTTTAGGCCCTGATAGCTACAACTATCAGTCAGATTTGGAAAATTCTTCTTTGTATTATATATGATAACCACATTCATGAGGAAGGCTTTACGGAAACTGGAAAAAAGTTATATGTGCGTACGAAGTCGCGGGCGAAGTGCTAGTCATTAATAAATTTTTAAGCGGGAGAAGTGAATCGACTGGCTGGAAAAGCTAGTTTAGAAATAATAGGCGGGTGAGAATTCACTGGCAAATGCTAGTTTAAAAATAATACCAGTCGACTGGTTCAAGAAAATAAAGCTCTTTTGTATAACAGTAAGTGTACCCAACATAGTTGTGGGCAAAAACTCTTTCTTTTGAAAAAGTCGATTAAAGTTATGGTCTCGGATAAAAGACTTTATTTTTTGTTAAGAAGCCTCTATTTTACAAGATCGTTAATAACTGTCTGGGAAAACGTTGGTGGCCTACAAAAACTTTGTGGAATTTGAGTCGGCTAGGTTTGTATCCCGGGCAACAAGCAGGGGTGAAGTTAATTTATCGTTGCATGATGGCATGAAGTGTAAAACTTTATTTCGTTTTATTTATTTCTAATAAGGTATTTTACTGAAAAAATTCTTGCATGTTTCATGAGTAAAAAAAATATGATACTATAGTCCGTCCGTTAGATTATCGAAAAATATTGGATAAGTACGTATTTTTTCTTAAAAATTGAAGAAGATAAAACGTATTAAACTAGGGCTTGTATCGTCACTTTCCGGTAAAGAGTGTATCGGTCTGTGACGTTACACAAGTTTTAAACGCACTGCATCCTTGGGCTACCAGCGACCCTGACCAGGTCATCGGTTCACCTTGACCTTCCAACGTCTTTGTATAACCATCAAATTATGTGATCAATATCTATCAACGACTGGGATGAATACCAATTCAACTATACTGAGATTTTTCCGACGGTACATTTCAATTACACTTCTTGGCTCTAATTGGGTTTATTGATCGTTACTATCGAAACAGAGCAAAGTGATGACGGCTTGATGGTCAATAGTGTTTACGTGTTACGCGTTTAGGCCCATTTTGTAATTATAAGTATTTGTGATGTTGTGGAAGTAATGGTTTTATTCGTAGGGGTATGACGGCTACTGTAGTCAGAGGTACTTTAATTAAAGTACTATCTTGCATGTGTTTAAAATACTAAATACTTTTGTCGTGTATTTGGAATGTAAAATACAAAATACAGTCAGGTGTTAGGTTAGGTTACGGAAGTCGCATATGTTCCCGCGATCCCCGGCGTAGGTGGAAGATGGAACACCGGGGTGGTTTTAGTCAGTAAGAGTCTGACAGACCCCTCCCCAGGGCGGAGGACATCCATGAGGATTTTCCCCCGTAAAAAAAAAAAAAAAGATTAGCCTTTTTGCTTACGAAAGCCGTCGAGCGCTGTTTTCTAAAGAACGCACCCATTAATAAGTTTGCTAAATGTATTTTAAAACCATAAGTATTTGAAATACTAACTACGAAATACCTCAGCGTCATGTATTTGAAATACTAATTACAAATTACATTTTTAAGAAGTAATTGAAATACAAATACCAAATACGTATTAGTAGGTATTTCAATTAATAACGTATTTTAATTAAGAAGTAATTCAAATACTGCCCAGCCCTGACTGTAGTGATCCACCTGTGATAAATATAGCCACTTCCAGATTTTGGTTATCATGACTCGTAAACGACTTTCTATTTGAAATATGTTTACCTTGTTGATCGAAGATTTTTTCCTTGTACGCCTACTAGGTACAGTGCAGTATTTTTAACCCAAAGGTTGACCGGTAGAGAATGCCTTGTTGCATCATTCTGCCTATTTACTACTCCACATAAAGTTTAAATAAATAAATAATGGTTTTGTACCCCTTAACCAATAGTCAATTTAGATCCAATTTATCAAATGTCGAAATCCGCTAATGGTTCCTTAAAATTTTTAATCAATTCTATTTCAGAAATGGTTACTTCTGTGAAAATATGGCGTTCTCCAAATTGCTACATTCAACGAAGTAGGAACACGGATTCCTATCTCGATAAAATCCCCGAGTTTATTCTTAGTCTTAAACGGCTAATTTGATTGTTCTCTTCAACAATTTCACTCCAAACTCACGGTGGAAGAAATTCTATTTAAACGTGAAATTGTATTGTTCATTGGAACATCTTGCAAATGTTTTGGGATTTTGTCCTTGACATAAACATCTTTAGCACATCATCTTGATCTTTCTCTCGTTACACCAATTTGAGATTAGCGCTGCACGGAACAATTACTATTTTTTTTTCGGTGAAATTAAAAAAAAAATATTATAAATATTGACTAACTTTATAAATATAAAGTATTGATGTATTCAAGATCGCAAAAAAAAAAAACAATTACCTATAGATACCTATAGGTAATTGTTTTTTTTTTTTTCACCGGGGACACGAAGTTTCGATGGAACATGCTTACGAACATCTCTCAATCAAATTTTAGAACAACAAACTGTTATACATCATGATACAAGATTTTCCATTGCAACCCATACGTTTTTTGACTTCATCTACGTATCGCCTTTCTACTACCCATATTGTCTTTTACATTCATAAATTCTATACTTGATTTATAAAACATCAATATACCGTTCATTTTTAACTATTAAAACATCTTTATTGTGTTTTACATTTATAAATTCTATCCTTGATTTATAAAACATCAATGTACTTACCGTTTATTTTATACTTTAAAAACATCTTGCAACTCCAGTTTGCATCTACGCGCCTAGCTGGGCTACTACAATTATTTCATTAAACCACATCCCGTTAGACCATGCATGACCATGGCCATATGTATTTGCATGCTGCAATCTGAACAATTTGCACGGATTTGATGACATAGGTAACAACTTCATTTTCTATCCTGGTTTATCAGTAGCTCTGTTGTTTAATTACATGTAACGAGAACCCGTTGTTATTTGGCCTAAATAACTGTATGTACGAGTATAACAATATAGAAAGGGAAAAACCCTGAAATAGTAAGTAACCAAAATTAAGCCCTGAAGATTTTTTCTTCTAATGAACAGAACATTGTATTGTTCATTGGAACATCTCACAAATGTTTCAAGATTTTTTTCTTGTAATCATCATTATTGTCTCTGTCCATCGCCCAATTTGGGATTAGCACAACACGCCCAAATGTTCGCTGGTTTTTACCAACAAATATTTATTACGGTGTAATACTAATAAATTAAATCCATGTTCAATCCAGAGGAGCTCGTGGCAAAATTATAACAGTCGCACGACCTTCGATAGTTCCAGTCGATTCACAAAAAAAAACCGACTTCCAAAAAAACACTACAAAGTCCAAAATAACTTTAATTTTGGTAGTCGGTGTTTTTGGTTCCTTCTTCGTTATTTGACACCGACTTCCGAAGTTCTTCCGGTAGTTCCAGAGATTAGCGCGTTCAAACAAACAAACTCTTCAGTTTAATAATAATATTAGTATGTAGCGGCATTCATGCCGCCACAAAAATCAACGTAGCAGAATCAACATCACAACAAATGAGACTCGCAGCGCGAGAAATGTAGATTTATTGACGATCTCGCGTTTGACCACAATTTCACCTGGTGGAAAGTGATGATGTGGTTGACGATGGAGCACACTTGCCTAGAAGTAACCTATTCACTCTTGACTTAGAGACTGGGATCCCAGGTTGAAGCTATCAGGAAATATAGACTCTGGTTGGAAATTATCAAACAAAATTAATTTTGACATAGACGACAGCATTACCTCTTGGAAATTGGCAACATGACCCAATTGCACTGTAAAAACAGTAAACCCGGTTACCTAATTGTTTGCCAAACAAGGTAATTATCTCTAACGACTGTTTATTGTTTATTCGGTTAAGGTCGACCTATTTTCAGCGCCTAGTGGGCGTTTATCAGAAAAGGGTTCGGCAAGCTTTACTGTTTTAATATTATCCCAAATAATTATTAAGAACGAATCTAATGATAGCTTCGATGTCGTGAACAACACATTTCATTGGTAAACTAACTGACCCGACAGACGTCTTATCCACTAAGTTGATATTTGAGTTTTTCCAATATTCCTGTAAGTAAATAAATAGTAGATAGCCAGATCTGCCAGTGACCACACCAATAAAAATAAAATATATATTGAATTTTTCCAATATTTCTGTCAACTTACCAACGCGCAGCATTTGATTTGTACTCTATAGATATATATATATATCTGTAACCGATCGCTGTCTGTACATTGAAGATTCTTGAAAAAATCTGTTATTGGGGATCCTTATTAACGCTATAGAACACAAAACAATGATTTTCGAATTTTTGTCTGTTTGTCTGTGGGTTTGTGCGCGCTAATATTTGAAAACGACGTAACCGACGTGAGTGCGGTTTTCACTCATATGTTGTGGTAAGCTTCACTTAACATTAAGTGTTTGTTTTATTTCAATCGGTTCGTAAAATTAAAAAAAAAATGTCAATTTAAAGAATCAATCATCTAGCTGTCAGTCTAGAGATATTATTAAGGATCTCTGACCACACTATTATGCGAAAGCGTGTCTGGTTTACAACATAAACCACTATATTTACAACACTATTAATTAGAGAAATAATGAACACCATTTTAAACCTAGTACAACAATCTTACCTCATAACATAAAGGAAGTTCCTGAGCTCGCTCTCATAAACAACATCTAGCAATATTTACACACATTTTTCAAAATCATACCAAACTTATAAGAGTAGTAAGTCAGTCGGGAATATTTTCTTACCTAAATATCTTTGATGATGAACACACTTAACTGAAACACTGACCATGCCTTGCCAACGGATCGTTGGTCGTACAAATAAACTGTAACCATCCGTACGTAGAATTTGAGGAAGTGTTGCATTTTCAAATGTTTTCGTATCAACTGTCTGCTTCGCGAAATTCGTGATGTTTGATGGGGGTGCTCTGCTATTCGCTCTGTCATTGTTTTTAGCTGTTTCATGCCTATCAATCATTACTTGTGTTGTGAAATGAAACAGCTGGCTAATCCGGATATGATCGAGTTCGAATCGAATGTTATTTGTTTCGAATTCAGTTTTGTTTTATCAGCTTTGCTGGGTTTGTCGTTGTTCATCATCGCTTTGGATAATAAATTGTTTGTCCTTGCTCTTTGGTCTAACATGATTTTCCATGGGATTTGCAAAATTGTTCGTCATCTGTTGTGTTGTTGTGACTTCCGCACCATATCAATTAATAAAAATAGAATAGAATATTAGCGTATGAACTGACTCTCTCCTTATCCTAATAAATTGGGGGTCAAACGTAACATGTTTTCATACATCTCAGTAACCCTATTTCTAGCCATATCATATGTTACAGTCCATCCATGGTGTCTTTGGTCTTCCCCTGCTCTTATAGACGCCCACATTCTCAAAACTTTCCCCTTCACGACTTATTCCTGTCGTACAGGGCAGGAAGTCTCGAACTCTCGACATAGGTACGATCTCCTACCGAACGCAATCCACGATCAAAATCAATGTGATTTGCGGATTGTGATCGAGATTGACTGTGTATGGGCGACCTTAGGACTTATCGACCGAATTCGGTAACTATGTCGAGACTTCCCGCCCTTTTTTTATGGGTGGGAAATCATCAAATGAAAATGACTCCTTCTGCTCTGGGTGGAGCGGAAGAGAGTGTCAGACTCTTACTGACTAAAACCCATCCGTGTTCCTTGTAGTGCCGTTTGCGTTCCAGGGCCGCGGTGACTCTTTCGTTCAAAAACTTCCTGCCCTGGTATGATTATGACGAAAACTCATCATCATCTGCCTAGCCTTTCCCCAACTGTATTGGGGTCGGCTCCCAGTCAAACCGGATTCAGCGGAATACCAGTATTTTACGTGGAGCGGCTGCCTACCAGATCTCCACAACCCATTAACTGGGTAACACGGTACTTCTTGGCAAGACTGGTGTCAGCTTTTCTGGCTTCTGACCATCCGTAACGACTGCCAAAGATCTCCAAATGACAGCCGGGACCAACGGCTTAACGTGCTTTCCGAGGCGCGGAGGAGTTTCGGTATGTTAAGGTGGTCACCCATCTCAGGCCATTATGACGAAAACTATCTTCCTCGAATACATTCCCACATAATAACCTTAGCTAGAAGCTCTTCGTCTATAAGGTATACAGTTACTTTGTAGTTATACGACGTGCGACCATCGTTTGATCTTTATTATTACGACTTAACCAGCTCTCGCATTTAGCTTTTGTATTCAAGATAGGGAACTTATGTCCGTGCACAACAAACTGGTGGCGTGGAAAATTTTATGAGACGGGAATGTCGTGTGAAAGCACAAAAGTAGACGCAGAAAATAAACTTGTTGTTGTGTCTTGTTGTTCGTGTCAGTTTGACTTCTCGATGAGTATTATTTGTCTGCTAACAATTCGATTATGGATGAAGTCGATAACGATTTATTGTCACACACATCATACACTAATATATTCTAAAGAAAAATTATATAAAGAAGTAAAATTGATTAATTTTGGGATACATGAAGGAGCCTCCTCGTGTAGCGAATTTGTTCCATCAGACACTCAACTGAACTGAGCGCTCGGCGCATCCTGCACAGTCTCACCTAACACCTTATAAGACTGACCAATCCATCCCTTGCGGTGGTAGGGCTAACGCCCGCCTAGTTCGCGACCACCCTCCCATCGGAGTTCGGCGTCAAGCAGCCTGCTGTGTTTCGTCGACGCGTGGGAGTACCAGTGCCTTAGGCAAGATGCCTTAAGGCACTGGTACTCCCACGCACGCGCACCTGGGCACGCTCGCTTTCATCATGGACCTCATCCATCGCTCTCCATCAGGCGTGATTGAGGTCAAGAGCTAGCCCGTCCATAAATAAAAAAAAAATAAGCACTGATAATACTATTTTTATGGAATTTTACATTATGTTTACAATTTTGTATGCATGTCAGGTCTGTGACAAAATAACTTAATAATGTTTAAAAATGTAAATAATAGTAGCCCAACGGTACCGGGAACAGGGCCCAAGCTCCTGAGGGAGGAATATCTCCTTACAATGCCTTTTTTATGGACGGGAAATCAACAAATGACTCTTTCCGCTCTGGGTGGAGCGGGAGAGCAGACTCTTGCTGACTAAAATCCATCCGTGCTCCTCCTAGTGCCCTTTACGTTCCAGGGCCGCGGTGACTCTTTCCAACAAAATCCGCAACCTTGGCGTCCTTTTACAATACCATAACTACCTTATTATTATTATTAATTGACAACAAGTATAGAAAAGATCACTTACTTATCCTCAGGATCTTTAGTCATGATTTAGCCATCAATCTATTAAGGCAAGATGATATGAGTAGCTTTTCTTCCTATCATAAGTTCGGTACTTCATAAACTGCGCTCGTAAGTTAATACGAGCAAGGTATTACGTGACTTTGGCTCGGGGAAGCTTCTTGTAACATGATTTTCTTGGTGTGAAACTTTTGCGTTGGTAGGTAATATTGTTTATGATACAATTTTGGTACGTGGCGAAATAAGAAATCGTTGGAGGGTTAGCGTGGTACCTATTTGATAAAAGAAAATGAAAGGAAACATTTTGTACAGGAAATGAAAAAGTAACAGCGCGAATTTTACATTTGTTGTTTTTGTTTTTTTTTTTTTTTTTTTTTTCGATAAAATTAGTAAGTAACATGACTTTCACGATAATTGTATTTCGCCATAATAGCATAATAAAAGTTTTTTTTTTTCGATTAATCCTGCTATAGTAGGCGCCAGATAAATGAAGACTAACGGTCATTGACCTTTCCTTAATATCTCTTCGTAGGTTCCCCCGGATAGTAGATTATGAATCGTTTTTCATTACTAGACTGACACTTAAGGCTAGGCTTTTAATGAAACGTATGATTATCTAGCTAGCTAGTTGGCTGCTACATAAAGGTACAAACGTATTTTTTTCCATCTCACTCTGCCTCGGGCAATGTATGTCATGTATGTTTTCAGCCTTCAATTTCGCTGGCGAGTGATATTGACGTGGTATCTGCTGAAGCTTGATAGTGTCAGCTTTTAATTTGTGGAACAGGGCTTCGGGGTTTTTAGAAACGTCAGTTTGGTAGGTAGGCAACGAGTGGTGGTCTGATAGTTTCAATCAATCCATTCTAAGATTATAAATGCGAAAGTAACCGATCCCATCGACTATCTGTTCCACGAGCAATGAGATCAGATCAGGCATCTACAATTAGGTATCTAATAACCAAGAGAAGATCTCGTAACACAGATAGTATCTTGGTAACGGTACATTTTCGACCGATGTTTTCAGTCCAACTTTCACCGAAAACGCTTCAGAAACTAACTAACACATCGAGGTCAGATACGAAACTTTCCGCCCAACCATACAATGAGTATAGTAGAGTCCTATACTAACAAAGGCAATTTTTCCCATCACACCCTGCCTCGGGCAATGTATGTGTTCAGCTTTCAATTTCGCTGGCGTGTCATATAGACGTGCTAACTGCTGAAGTTTGATAGTGGAACAGGGGTTTGGGGTTTTTAGAAACGTTAGTTTAGTACACATATTCTTAACAATCCATACTTCTTTCTTTCTTTATCGTGTGGGCAGTAAGGTCTAACGGCCCCACACACCCTAGTGTCAGAGTTTCTAAACCGCCTCAAAGGCCTCTGACATAGTTTGACGACCGCAATCATACAATCCATACTGATATTATTATGTAAATGCGTCTGTTGTCAAGAAACATTTAAGAGCGTTTACGCGGTACGGCTTTTTATACAAACTTTCAAATCCTTATTTTTCGAAATTAATGAACCGATTTTAATAAAACTAGTTATCTAAATAGTTATCAGAAAAAGAGTTCAGGGGGAAGGATATAGTGATTTTTCACTTTCTATAGATAACTTAAAATCGCTCTCTCTCTCCCTCTTAAACCTTTTTCAAAAATATTTTCTGATAACTATTTAGACCTAGATATCTAGCGTATGCATACCAATTTCGTTAAAACCAGTTCATTCATTTTGAAAAATAAGGACTTGAAAGTTTGTATGAAATGACATACGGCGTACACGCTCTTAACTTTGAATCGCTATAACTCAGGAATAGTGATTCTTAGAAAAGAAATGTGAAAACAATTGTTATAGATAATTGCATGACCTACAGTTTTTGTCTGACCTAGTTTTATGATAAAACTTACCGTTTGGCTGAAAAACACATTTCAACGAACTTTGACCGTGAATTTTATTTTGCAGATGTGTGGGATCGATGGGTACTTTTCACATTTCATTTAGAATGGTGTTCCCAATATCCGTAAAAATTTTTAGCTCTATGCGAATTATAGACCTTGAATTTTGATGTCATTTTATATATACTTAGGGAAGTTTGACATATCTGCCGATGGGAAATCCCATCGTGCGGCTTGTGAGAAGTTAAGCTGTTTCCCTAAAGATATTTGTTGGAAATAATATATATTATTTTACCTACTTAGGAGAGGTTTTTATGACCGAATTAGTGCAGGAGCAGTGCAGTAGTGTGGCTGCATTGCGGAGTGTTGTTTGAAATCAAGCAACTTTGTTTATGTTTGTGATAATTGGCAACATCAGTGTAGGTACCTAGTCTATACTAATATTATAAAGAGGTAAAGTTTGTGAGGTTATAGAGGGTAATCTCTGGATCTACTGAACCGATTTTGAAAATTCTTTTTTGTATATATAGCCACAGGAAAAAAACGGGCTATTCGCGTACGGAGTCGCGGGCGAAGTGCTAGTAATAAATAAAGTGTGTAATGTGCATGGTGTATGTAATCTTCAGGATCAAAGTCGGTACTATTATTTTAGGTAGGTAGGTACTTATCTAATACTACAGCGTTTTCTTTTTTTCGAGCATTCTTCGATGCTTCGCTTCTGTGGCCTGCCTCAGAAACCGTGCATTTTTACCCGACTGCCGCAGAAGGGTGGGTAATTTATTTTCGTGAAAATCTAGCAAATCAGCTCAGTACAGCACAGTGCTCAGTGTAGCTTTCTATGAGTGAAAGGTTTTTACGTAGAGGGTCAGTACACAGACATTGCATTTTACAAACAAGAATATTAGTTAAAATATTATCAATGATACATTCATGTAGATAACGTAGGTATTTTTATTAAAATGCGTCTTCGATGGGTAGATAATTTTGCACATGAATGAAAACCGGATAGTCCTCATTAAATAAACACGCATTGATGATCAGCAAGATACGATGGAGATTTATTCATATTATTGTAACGCTTACTTTAAATAACATTTAAAGTGTTGGTATACCTACCTTATAAGATGTTAATTTTGATAAAACTGTCGGTCGTTATACGGATAGTACTTACCTACGGATTTCCGGGCCTAGCGTAGACACCAGATAAATATGTGCAATAACGGTCATTGACCCATATACATTTATTAACTTTTAAAATATCAAAAACAGAAATAAAAACAAAGCCGTCTTGAATCGACTTCTATCGAGGTCCTTTACGTTCTATAATAATACATAATTTATTTTTCGGGTATCTACGATGGATTATTAGAAAGGTCAATGTGCTTAATTGCAAGTTTATCTAGCGCCTACCATAGATTCAATACAAGCATAACTAACATTGATAACCTAAAATAGTATCTACTACAGTAGCGATTACTCTCACCATAAGGACCTATTAATAGAAAACTGCTATTATTGAATCACCTATATCACCATAGACTTTAAACAAAGTCACTTTCTAAAATGACTAAAGGTTTCCACCGACAGGCACATAGCTACATTGCGACAACGCGCTTTCATAAATAGAATTAGTAGAACAAAATGATGAAATCGCATTGTCACGTCGCCTATGGGGGCTCTAACGCATAGAAAAGTTTGCATATCTTGAATGGAAAAAGTACTTTGGAATTCTGATCCATATCTATTCGAAAGGCCGAAAGCCTTTCTCTAGCTGAAAAGCTGGAAGGCTTTTCTAGAAAAATACAAGCCGTATTTATCTGGGAAAGCTTCTCAGTTTCCTATGTAAATCATCCGTCATAAGAAAATAGGAAGTATGGTCTACACAAAACAAAGTAACCGATTTCCGACATTAACAAAATAAGTTAAGGTCGGAAATCGGTTGTTTTCATAAGACGGCAGTTTTGTGGCCGTATCCAAGGAAACAGGAGGGGCCTTCGTGCCGGATCTCTTGTATTGTTTCAATACGTAAGCTTATAGCCCAGTTAGGTTGGAGGTACAGAAAGTAGGTTTCTACAGACTTATAGCTAGGTTAAGTCAGGTTTAACAGTGGCATTAAAGGTAGAATTAGTAGGAGGTAATGCTACTATTACCGACGTAAGTAACAGTTATTTGACAGAAATTAGGGCACAATAAGTTCTTCCCAGATTGAATGCACATAAATTTATTGGCAATGCAAAGATTACGCGCGCACCTCTAGCGGCGAAATTTAGAAGTTGTCTAAGAACGACACTTGCAGCGTTGCCAACACCAATTTATCAAATTAACCGAAATTCTGACTCAAATTCCCTAACTTAAGATTCCCTGCAGTTTGGGGAATTCCCCACACGTTGGCACCGCTGCCGCGCTGTACGAAAACTGTCAAAGATCTTAGACAGCTTCACAATTTTGCCAGCGACGCTAGTTAGAATCTTTGCATCGTCAATTAATCGTCATCAAGCTCACATTTTTCTTACTGTAGCGGTATTAACACCGCCACAAAAATCAACGTAGCAGAATCTACATCGCAACAATGAGACTGGTAGCGCCATCTATGTCGACAGCTGCAAACTAACAAGGAAATCCTAAATCGCGATATCAGAGTTTACCGTGCGATTCGAACAGATACAACAGCCCAAATATCAACTATCGGGCAGTTGCCCACCGGACACAATAACCGGAGGATCTCTTTTCCGCTACCCTAAATTACTAAGTTTATATCGACTTGCGTCAAACTGGTTGCAGCTGTATACCAATATTTTACAATTGCGACTGCCCCTGTGACCTACAGACAGACTAACAACCTGCTCAGTTTCTGGGTAACATGTTGGATCAATGAGATAATTTTCTAAAAATCCTTTCTTTCTTTCACAGGTGTTGTTGCATGGTGGCGGTAAGGAGAAGGTGCCAAAATGGGAGACAGTTTCTTGCACCTGGGGGACATTGTCTCCCTGCACGCGGAAGGCACTGTATCAGGATTCCTCAGTACCTTAGGGTAAGTTACCTGTTCTTCTTCTTTGCATTTTCAACCACAACTATCCTCGTTGAGATTCCAAAAGAATTGCTCACAAAGGGGTGTTTCATCATGATGAGAAAAACCGGTAAGAAATTACACGGTTATTAAAAAAAAAATCCTAGTAAAAATGGTATACTCAATACTTTTCAAAATATAGGTAAGTAATGTTACTCGAATAACGAGGAATAAACAACCCCAAAAAATACGCAACGTCAATAATTGCTGTGGGTCGTGACAAGAGGGTTGTGGCCCTCGATCGATTACTATTGAATTTTAATGGTCACTCACTACCTGGGGTATGTCAGGCTGAAAACGGTTCGATAAAGTCGGACTATGTTTCAGTGAGAAAATTAGTCGCGGTAAAAGGATAAGCTGGTCTGTAAGAAGGTGATGGGCTTATTAGAATGTCCTACTCAAGGAGCTCCGGACCTATACAAATTTATGTAAGGCCCATATTCCAAAACGTAAACTACAACTCAACTCGACATCCAACTCCATCGGAGTTTTTGCATTTGTTTGCTCATCTCTAGAGTACGAAAACTTCAATTGCGTCTGTGTTTCCAAAAGCTTACAACCCGAATATCTTCAAAGTTAGAGTGAACAGGCTCCTTCTGGGTAAGCTCGCTCCATCGTAGACTTTGTCTCTGTCATCTCTGACATTGACTAGAGTCAAGAGCAAACTACTTACCTAACTAAACCTCTGTAATAAAAAAAAAAAACTTGAGAGGTGTCAAGGGACACCCGGATGGAACGAAGTTCCTTTCCAATAAAATTTATACACTACACATTCTTATTATAATAAAAAGCAACTCGTCTAAAAGTTTCAGTAGCAGTCACTGAAGTGCACCTCAGGTCAAGAGGCAAGATTCATTAGGATTAAAATTCACTATCGGCGACCTCGAAGACCATTAAAATGACATCCATGACGAAAAGTTATCAAAACTCGTGGGCGCCATCTTGGATTTCGATTTTGACCCGGTAATCGTTATAAGCGACCCCGAAAACCATGAAAATGACACCCATGATGAAAAGTTGTCAAATCTCATGGGCGCCATCTTGGATTTCGATTTTGACCCGGAAATCGTTATTAGCGACCCCGAAAACCATCAAAATGACACCCATGATGAAAAGTTGTGAGAACTCGTGGGCGCCATCTTGGATTTCGATTTTGACCCGGTAATCGTTATTAGCGACCCTGAAAACTATGAAAATGACACCCATGATAAAAAGTTGTCAAATCTCATGGGCGCCATTTTGGATTTCGATTTTGACCCGGTAATCGTTATTAGCGACCCCGAAAACCATGAAAATGACACCCATGATGAAAAGTTGTCAAATCTCGTGGGCGCCATCTTGGATTTCGATTTTGACCCGGTAATCGTTATTAGCTACCCTGAAAACTATGAAAATGACACCCATGATGAAAAGTTGTTGTTGTTGTTGTTGTGTGTTGTGTTGTTGTTGTTGTTTTATTATTAACAAATATCTTGCTTTCTATAAGAGAGAGAGAGACAGACAGAGAAACATGCGACGCCGCACAGCTTACAATAGCTTACTATAGCAAAAAGTGTCGTGACAACTTTTCGTAAGAATTTTTTCCGTCTAGCCCCCTTTCACAACGCGCGATAAGGAACTTCGTTCCAAAAAAAATTAGAAATTCACGGCATGTGAAAATACTACGTAGTACTAAAGCAATATTATGGCTTTTGCGCGCTTTACGGATAAAAAAGTTTGGGTGACATTGACATTTTCGTGCTCATGTTAGAGTTGGAGTTCGAGTTGAGTTGGGAGTTTACGTTTTGGAATGAGGGCCAATATCGCTACATACTCATAGCGAGGGAGGCCAAACAAAGTATGGATTGTGTGTGAAATGCTATGAAAGAACAGGGAGTCAGTAATAGCGTGATGGTTGACAGACGGAATGGAAGAAGGAAACGTGGAAGAAGGACAGGACTATGATGATGACGATGATTCTTGGGGGCTATTTTAGACTTCATTTGATGTCTTCTGATTTAAGTTTGATATGTTACAATTTTGGTGTACAATCTTTAAATAGTATAAACCAATGTCGCTGTCTGCATCTGCCTGTTCCTCCTTTTACTTCTTAAACCACGCAACGGATTTTGATACGATTTTCACTAATTGAAAGAGCGATAAGCCGTTGGTGCTGGCTGTCATTTGTAGAACTTTTGCAGTCGTTACGGATCGTCAGAAGCCAGAAAATCTGACACCAGTCTTGCCAAGAAGTACCGTGTTACCCGCCACTCCATAGAAAATACTGGTATTCAGCTGTATCCGGTTTGACTGGAAGCCGACCCCAATATAGTTGGGAAAAGGCTAGGCAGATAAAAAGAACGATAAACGGGGCTGGTCGCTACTATAGTGTAGCTACTCTGCGGACTCTGCCTATCTAAAGCTCGATAACAAACCGTATCGATTACGAATTAATATAGTAGTAGAACTATAATTTGACCGTGGCAATGACTTGTAACTCATACAGACATACACAATGACGTCAGTATCTACTCAACAATAACACCGCTAGGTAAACAAGCTATTTATTGTGGATTCAAATAAAATACTGAAAAAGTTACGGTGTACAAAAAAGTCGGTTTGCGTCATAGTTCAGGCTTTGAATAGAATATGGGCTAATTCCTGAAGCTATACCTACGAGTATTTTTAAGAGCTTTTAAAGCTTTCAAGGATAGGCGCGACGCGACAATGCGACAAAGCGTTTTCTCTTGTGGGTTTGACCACGGGAGCGGAGCCACCTTTTCTCACGCTCAAATGAAAAAACTACTCATTTTCATCAGGGATCTGTATCTTTTCAACGGTTTTTTTTTTCAACGACAAAGTTAGGTTTGTCAGAGTAGTACCTAATATTCGGATGTCATATAGTTTATGAACTTCAGTTGATTGTGTATACTTACTCGGAAAAAATCGAGACTCGACTTCCATTAATAGCGAATTATCTGTTTATCTTTCTAAAAAGCTATATTCAGATACAACTTAGAACGACATAACAACATTTTAATAAAGGTTAGCTTACTTCAGTAACTTTGTACTTAAGTAGTTTCAGCGTTTCTCCTGAATTATTCATGAGTATAAACTTTGAGAGTGGGATGGACCTGTGTTGTAATATTATTTTGTGCTAGCATTTGAAATGGGATAATCAAGTAAAGTGGATGTAGGTAAATTTTTAGGTTAAGTTGTCTGCTATGTAAAATGGGATACAATAATTTGTAGATTTGAGTAAAACGGTACAGTTTTGCGTAATGGATATTTTGTGTAGAAAATCGTAGGTACAGTCGAGGCGTTTATACTTTCGTCAGTTTTCAAATTATTTTCTTTTTGAAATCAATGCACATTTTTGAAGATATCGCATTGAGCAGGAAGTCTGCTGTGCTATAGTTAAAAAAAAGGATTTTAAATCACTTTAAAATAGCATTTAAAACACGGCTTTCTTTCATCTACGCACTAGCTTAAATGACATATTTTTTACTTAATCTACAACAGTCATGGTCGCCTAATTAGCAACTGAGTTTCATTCTGAGACATTGACATTATGGCAACACTGAGTCGGTCCCCGTAAAGCAAATTCTATCATGCATGGAACATGTTGCGAAATTTGTTCGAAAGAGTAACCGGGGCCCTAGAACGCAAAGAGCATTAGGAAGAACACGGGTGGGTCTTAGTCAGTAAGAGTCTGACACCCCCTCCGCTCCACCCAAAGCGGAAAGTCATTTGATAATTTCCCATCATAAAAAAAATAATAATAATGGAACATAATACCAAAACAAACCTCAAAGTGACGAACATATTTTTACTGTGACTGTACAACGTATAAGTACACCGTAACGTAAATCACAGGTATTAGATACTTAATACCCGTGATTATCTTATTTTCCAACTGGCCTCTTCTCATAGAGATAATGAATGAGCAATGATCATCATGCTTACTGGAATACTCATTGCGTGTTTGCGATTAAGGGCCAATTTCACCAATGAAACTGAACGCGATCAACGAATAAACCACGTTTATGGGCTGTCAGTGTCATTATTTTTCTATGGAATATTTACACTGACAGCTCTTGAGCGCAGTTTAGATAATTATACTGATCGCGTTCAATTTCATTGGTGAAATCCGCTCTTAGGCTTTAGGCCTAATGATTAATGAGTGAGTTAATGCAATGATGTATGCAGTACATTGTTACAGCCAAAATCGATCGCTGTACACGCTATGCATAACTAGGTAAGGTGCCCCTTCACTCCCTGGTCATTATATGGTAAGGTCTTAGACTACCCAAAAGAATCGTGTGTATTTTTCGTTGCAATCGGTAAAAAATAAGATACATTTTCGTCGTAAAAAAATATTTCTGGTAAGTTCTGGTTCTAAACCAGAAAACGCGCGTTCAACGAAAAAATAAACATGTCGTGAAATCTCACTACACCCCCCTCCGCTTGTGATATTTCGTGATATCTTCAAAACCCCCTCCCCCCATTTTGAGCCTCACGTGATTAATAGACTACCTCCGACACCCTTTGGCAAGACTGGCTTCTGATAACTGTAACGGCTGTCATAGATCTATAAATTACAGCCGGGACCAATAGTTTAACGTGTTTACCGAAGCATGCAGGAATCTCGACATGTTAAAATGGTCACCCATCCACTTATCGCCATCGCCAAGCGTTGCTTAATCGTGTAGGTCGACCTGTCCGGCTGTTATTATTTAACCACAAGCTCCATTCCTTGCCTGGGCGCATTGTCATTATTTACAAACTTTGATTACGTAGCGGGCTGGTTAGGTCTTGAAAGAAAATATAGGTGCAGTTTACAAAAGGTTATGCCATGTTTTGTACATGCAAGCATGAAATGGTTATGAAATGAAACTGGGTTTGGCTACGATAACTTCTTATGGGAGGGTAAACGGTAAACCGCTTCGTAACGTAAACGTAACGCGTTTACGTCGCCAGTCTGTCTGACTTCCCTTGTAGGTATGTTAATCGGGCTAGTTTCCGCAACTCCACGACTAAGCGCGTATTTTGCGTGCAGGTGGGACAAATGTTTCATTCGATCCACCCCAGCTCCCGAAGGAAAGCCGCCTTAAGAAAGGCCAGTAACTCCTTGGTGTTACTATCTCACAAAGGGTACCTGGGTTTCCGAAGTACTTAGCCCTGTAATCGGCGACTACCGGGCAGCTTAGTAACAGATGTGCTGCTGTCTCATCCTCCTCCATGCAGGCTCTGCAGAGTGGGCTGTCAGTGACTCCTATGACATAGAGGTGTTTATTAAAAGACCCGTGGCCAGTTGTGACGGCTGTGACTGTACGCAACTGTTGTTTAGTCAGTCTTAGGGCTTATTTCGTGAAACGGCCATCAATTGAGGGAAGTGCCTCTTTGGCCTGCCTACACTCACCATGGTCAACCTTGGCTGGCTTCCCTTTCTCTCACGCCTAGGCAGGCTCCTTCTCTCTCACTCTAACCCACAGTTTTTTTTTCGGAAATACAAAGAAACTGTACCTAATTGCTAACGATCGTGATGTCACAGAGTTAAAATGTTTGGTTTTAAAAGGTAGGTGCTTATTTCATCTTTTTTTTTCTCGACTTTTGCTGATTGTCATAATACTTATAATACTTTTTAACCATAAAAAGGCTTTGCTAAAGGCTAAAGGCGGTAGGTTTAGGCTATGGGAGCGAAGAAATATAAAAACCAAGTATAAGACAAAGATTCAGCAATTATGGTAAATTGAACGACTTTGCCGATTTCATTCATGTTTTTTTTTTAAGTTTTCTAATACTTTGTAGAAGGTTCTTACGGAGTGAAAAGTTAAGAAAATTGCGCAGAAAATATTCCTACGGGAAATGGAAAAATGGGATATGCGCGTACGAAGTCGTGGGCAAATGCTAGTTATGAATATTTAAAAGGTCTAGTGGCGTCTGTCTACGTAATAAAAAGATGATCAATTAAAATACTGGTTTCACTGGATATAATATTTTTATGATTTTTGACAAGTTGTTTTGACTGGTAGTGGAACTTAACCTTATGCTTTAATGAATCGAGTCGATATACTTTTGGATTCATTAAAGCAGTTGGTAAAATTTCATAAATCTCAATTAAATATTATACTTTACTAGCTAGCGGATTTGCCCGAATTGGTGGCCTAGCCTGTTTATTTAAATGCCCCGATTTTTCAGCGGTCTAAGTGACATCTTTTGTTCAATATCGGTTAATGACTTGCCCATGTCACATATTATGTCACTGATTATACGACGCAGTTCAATGAAAAGGCTAGGCTTTTAATGAAATGGCTGATTCAGCTAGTTGGCTGTGTTATATTGTACAATATCTAAGTTCATACATATAAGGCGTTAAGAAATCAACTGCAAGAAATCTAAGGAGTGGTTCAGAATTGTTTTTGACGACACGGTTGGCGCAGTGGTTGAGCAGTTGACTGCAGCGCTGCGTGTCGCGGGTTCGATTCCCGCACGGAACATATATTTGTATCGCCTACAGATAGTTGTTCCGGGTCTGGCTGTTCGTGTATGTGAGTTTGTATAGTTAGTGTGGGGCAACGTTTTATAACAACACTTTTAGCTCGAGAACTGCTGGACCGATTTTCATGGATTTTGTTTTGTTGGATTAACAGAATAAATTATAAAATCAATGGTCAATTTACTAAAAAAATTATTAAAGAAAAATCATTTTCCCAAAATGTTCATGGGTTTCGAAGGGTAGGGTAGGTAGGTCTAGGGTTGCGGAATTTGTTCGAAAGAGTTACCGCGGACCTGGAACGCAAAGGGCACTAGGAGGAGCACGGATGGGTTTTAGTCAGTAAGAGTCTGACACTCCCTCCCGCTCCACCCAGAGCGGAAGGGGTCATTTGTATTGCCTTTATTCTGTTACACGTTTTATATAAAGCAGTAAAATTGCTTGCTTGTTGGAGGTATCTCCGGACCGGAAGTATTTGCTCTGAGTACGAAATTGCTTTCACTCATAAAAAGCTACACCACCGCTGAGTATAATACATAGACAACTTGTAATCGGGTCAAAAATACTGGTATTAGATAACTACGTAATTAATTAAATCTGTCTGCCTACTTTTTACAGGGTTTTAATTTCAAGCACGCTCAATCATCGCAGAAACGCAGCATCTACAATTCAGTCGTCTTTTTTAGGGTTCCGTACTCAAAGGGTAAAAACGGGACCCTATTACTAATACTCCGCCGTCCGTCTGTCTGTCACAAGGCTGTATCTCATGAACCGTGATAGCTATACCGTTGTTTGACATGAATTTGTCACAGATGTATTTCTGTTGCCGCTATAACAACAAATACTAAAACGGAATAAAATATTTAATATTATATTTAAGTGGGGCTCCCATACAACAACCGTGATTTTTTGCCATTTTTCATAGATACTAATTCAAATGGTACGGAACGCTCCGTGCGCGAGTCCGACACGCACTTGGCCGGTTTTTTTACTATTGATAGGAACGCGTTTGACCACTATGTCACCTGATGGTAAGCGACGATGTGGTCGAAGATAGAGCACGCGTGGATGGAGTCTTTACTCCACATGACTGTTATTAACTCACAAAGCAACAATCAAACTCCAAAATACCCTTACCCGCATCATCCCGCATCAAGTTAAAAAGTTTGGTCCTCAAAGAAAAACAAAACTGGTCGGCGACAATCTTGGGTCGCCCAGAACTTCCCTTCACCTGTGTCCGTTTTCTACCCCGCATGGAAACTTTAGTCTCCCGTCTTCCTGACTTTAGTCGCCCGCAGCTTCGCCCGCTTTATTTTGGCTCAGGTGACGTACTACTGCGATAAAAATTATCCTATGTCTATTAGCCTCACCTCAATCTGCCCGACTGCTAATTTTCATCGAAATCCGTTCATCTTTTCAGGTGTGATGATTGATTAACAGAGATCGGAATAGGTAGATATTTACCTAAAGTTCGAAGAAGTAAGTAACAGAGTTGATAATACCTCCTCTAAAATCCCGGAATCATAAACAGGACCATTGAATCCTGGGATTTAATAAATGAACTAAATTATTATATTGAATAATCTTATTATGTTTTTAGAGTTCTGTACTCAAACTGTTAAAATGAAGAGCTTTGTTTTACGTATACTTAACTATAAAATGAAAAATGATTCTGCAAATATTTTTTTTTGCAACCATACTCATGTCCAGTTCAAGTTCGTTTCATAATCTCTGGTTTTAATTGTCATGTTTATGATTCCGGGATATTAGAGGAGGTATTATCAACTCTATGTTACTTACTTCTTCGAACTTTAGGTAAATATAGTCTACCTATTCCGATCCCTGTTGATTAACGAACATTAAGTGTCTAAACACACTATGCCGAAGGTACGCGACCGAAGTTCGGCATGATTACGCCTGCAATGCTATTTGTATTACTGACGACATATTATGCCGAAATTACGTTGCGATAAAGCGTACAGCCGAACTTCGGTCGGGCGTAAGTTCAGCGGCAATTATACACGACCGAAGTTCGGTTCGATTGCCGACGAAGATCCAGGGCTGGGAGCAGCGAGAGGCAGGCATACCCGCGGCCCGCAGAAAAATTACACAAAGTTGCGCAACTGAATTTCTGCCGCGTAAGTTCGGCACATAACGTGTATCATATCAGCCGAATACGTCGCAGCGTAAAATCAACCGCGGGACTTCGGTCGCGTACCTTCGGCATAGTGTGTTTGGACACTTAAACATACAGTCTACTACTTCAAGCTAGGTAGGACGAAGAATACGAAATTCCAGTCTTTAAGATATTCAGTCTGCAATAAGAAACTTTTAAAAAGATGCATTTTACTAGAATTAATAAGTATACTTTTCCCAACTTATTGGGGTCGACACCCAATCTAACCAAGCGCAGCTTACCAGTATTTGCGCTGGATTTAATATGTCAGTGCCGAAACTCCCTGTGGAGTTAATGCAGCTTGCGCTTCAACCGCAAAGCTGAAAACGGTAGTTTTGAGATGAGCAGGAAGGGAAACAGATGTGGTCAGTGGACAGTGGTAAGGTTTGAGGATTTGTGGGTTTACTTTACCTACACTTGATTTTCTAATCCGATTATTGGTATCATATAGCTCAGAATTTTTTGAGGAGATCGTGGTTGAATAATACGTCGTTTTTTATAAATAACTTTGTTTATGTGTATGTATGTATATAATATATACATACATACACAAAAACAGAGAGGAGGAGGATTTTTTTTCTCCTCTGTTTGTCTTTCCTTTAAGTTGCACCTGCCATGTTTTCTCTGCACCATCCTAAGTCACAAAGCAACAAGTCGAGTCGAGGTAGAAAATGCCTATGGCATTAAGTCCGCCTTTGTATAGTGTTTTTTTTACTTGTGCATAAAGTTTTAATAAAATAAATAAATAATAACAGCTGCACAGATCGATCTTCGAGGTTAAGCAACACTTGCCGAGGTCGGTCTGTGGATGGGTGACCGTCGTAACATATCGAGATTTCTCCGTGTCTCGGAAAGTACATTAAGCCGTTGGTCCCGGCTGTCAATTGTTGATTTTAGGCAGTCGTTACAGATTTTCAGAAGCTAGAACTTTTAACACCAGTCTTGCCAAGAAGAACCGTGTTACCCAGTTAATGGGTTTTGGAGGTCTGGTAGGCAGCCGCTCCACGTAAAATACTCGTATTCAGCTGAATCGGGTTTGACTGGGAGCCGACCCCAATATAGTTGGGAAAAGGCTAGGCAGATGATGTAGCTCACAATTTTATTAAGTTGTACGGCCCTTCGTGCTTGCTGGCTCAACTCCTTTCCGTCTCCTGCTTGATAAAGCGGTTAGTGGAATGATCTCTTACTCTTACTCGCTGTTCTTTTCTGATAAATATCGTAGCGCGCCAACACACTTGAATAATTTTTCCGGGACTCGTCGAAATTCATTGCCTCGGCGATTCTGGCTCTCAGAAGTTGGAGTGGCTGTGAATAAAATTATTGTATTTTTTTAATACTGTTTATTAATCGCGTAGAACTAATATGTACCTACTCTTAGTTAATACCTAATTATTTTTTGGAAAGGCTAAGGGAAGGCCAAACAACCGATGGATGGATTGTGTGAAAGAGACAGACAAAAGGAGACATTCAAAAATGGTAAAAGCAAGAGTATAACAAACAAAACAACAAACAAACTTGAGTAAATAGTAGGTATTCGGACTGCTTGCACACTTTAACACACAATCTAGCATATCTTGCCAATTCAGCATCACAGGCACGTAATATCATACCTACTCATTACTTATATTCTTATGAACGCTGTAATAATTGTGTCATACTCCACTATCCACACATTGTGTAATCATCATAATATTGTAATAACACTAGTGTGTTTATATTACCAGCACTTCAATATAAACATGCATACGTAACATGTAACATTTGCATCGCAGCGACCTTCGAGAGGTGGTCGATCTGATGACCTGATTTTTGGTGAAGAATGCTGTTTTTAAAACTGTTTTTGGTATGATATCGGAATTTAAACCTGTTTCTGATTTATTTTCTCGTTTGCGGAATATTAGCGAGAGGGGCCTGTTGTTCGGTAACATGTGTAATTATGTCATCGGATAAATAGCAAACTCCGTACGATTGTAATAAGTACCTACATCTTTATTACATAACAAACTCTCGATGTCGTGAACAGATTATTTTCAGTACCTACAATAAACCCATCCAAATTCAATAGTTTCCAATATATCCGCGTCCGTTTTCTTAATGAGTAAGAAAAATTAATTTACAATTTCATGCGACATATTGTGAACTTACGGAGTTTGTTTGAAAATCCGGTGACATGCAGAAATCTTCTAATTTATTCTAAGTTATGTTATTGCCGTAAAACAAGAAAAACAGCTTTATAAAATTTTACCGCACATTAAAAATCGATAGACTGAAAGGATATCCAATTTTATTGGACATCGTTTTACTGGATTTTGAAGTTGGAATAGAATTTACTTCATATTTACTGTGTATTCGGAAACCAAAAGTAGATAAGCTATTGTTTGCGACTGAAGCATGTTACCAGCCATCTCTTGAACCGAGGGCCAACATGATTCTGTTGTGAAAAAGAGATATAGAATTTTATTTTATTGGGATGCATGAAGGAGCCTCCTCGTGTAGCGCAATTTGTTCCATCAGACACTCAACTGAACCGAGCGCTCGGCGCATCCTGGACAGTCTCCCCTAACACCTTATAAGACTGACCAATCCTTCCCTTGCGGTGGTAGGGCTAACACCCGCCTGGTTCGCGACCACCCTCCCACCGGAGTTCGGCGTCAAGCAGCCTGCTGTGTTTCGTCGACGCGTGGAAGTACCAGTGCCTCAGGGCATCTTCTGGGCACGCTCGCTTTCATCATGGACCTCATCTATCGCTTTCCATCAGGCGTGATCGAGGTCAAGAGCTAGCCCATTCATAAATAAAAAAAAAAAAAAAAAAACATACTCTCTAACAATGAAATGCTTATGACATAGGCACTGTATAAATCATCTCCAGATTTTCCAGAGACTGTTTCTGATGTGTTTTGCGAGCAACAGCTCAGCGAGGCTTTTCATGCATTGATTCGACCTATACATTGTTAATCTTTACTTCATCATCATCATCATCTCAGCCGAAAGACGTCCACTGCTGGACATAGAGCTCCCCCAAGTGTCGCCACAATAACCGGTCCTGTGCGTCTTGCATCCATCGGCTACCAATGACCAGGGGCTCGAGTCTGCTATTGCAATCGTGTCTCAATGACCGGTCAGTGATCGAATATTTGACAACTTTGACAGTTTTTGTATGGGAAATGTGTCATAAGTTTGACGTTATACGTCAAAAATCGATCATTGACCGGTCATTGAGACACGATTGCAATAGCAGACTCGACCCCCTGGGTTATTGGTCCATCTTGTGGGAGGCCTTCCGACGCTGCGTCCTCCGGTACGCGGTCGGCACTCCAGTACTTTTCGGCCCCATCGATATCTGTTCTGCAAGCAATGTGCACTTCTGTTTGGCGATCCTTCGGGCTATGTCGGTTACCTTGGTTCTCTTGCGGATATTATCATTCCTGATTCGATCACGCAAGGAAACTTCGAGCATAGCCCTCTCCATTGCCCTTTGGGCGACTTTAAGGCGACCACGTTTCGGTTCCATAATTAGTCATCATTTCACTTATACTTAACTTATTGTCCACAGGTTGGTAGATGACAGGTGTGTGGTATGCCCGGAAGCGGGTGACCTGACTGATCCGCCCAAAAAGTTCAGGGGTAAGTTACCTTCTAGTATTTTAGTATTAAGTATTTAGGAGTCCACTGATAGTCTGACAACAGAGGACCAATAGGGTAGATGACTAAAAAAAACTAATTAGTCTGTCAGATAGATTTCCAAAAATTATTAAACAGGTATTTTTTTTTCACGTAAACAAAAAATTAATACGATACAGTGAGTTGAAAACTCATGTGACGTCACAGACTGATACACTTTTTGATCTTGATCTTTGATGTGTTCTATCTTCGTAATTTTGTATTGATTTGATAAAGCAAAAAATACGTGTCCAATATTTTTCGTTAATCTAACTGACGGACTAAATAGAATTATACATTTTTTAACCAGGAATCATCCCTAATATAGGTACTTACTAATTTTTAAGCAACGTTCGCATAGAATGTCAGTCGCAATCTGTCAAAAATGTATGGAAATTGAGGCTTTTTTGACAGATTGCGACTGAGATGGGAATACTAACGTTGCTTATTCATTAGAATTGATCCTCTGGTTGCCCAATGGTTAGTAAAGTATGCCTGTGTCGAGCGTGAATCTGCTGGCTCCAAACTAGCAAAGCTCCAATGTGATATTCGCAATTTGAAATGGTCACGATTTATTTATTTATTTATTTAACAATTTATGTACACACATTAAAACAAAAGTAAATAAGAAGAAGGAAATAGAAAAATAGGTACAAAGGTAATGCTTCTTTATTGATATTAGCCATCATTCATCACCAGATCCAGGAACTGCCTGAATAAAGTAACACCATAGATTAAGTCGGACCAGCTCTTAGTATTGCAATGTGGTGATAAATGCTCGTTCCTACGCTGTATGCGTGTATCAAGCTGTTAGGATAATTACAGGCGCCTCAAAGATATGTCAGCATAGTAGACGGGGCCCGTTCGTTAGTGCAAGAGCCTGCCAGGGTTGCGGAATTAGTTCGAAAGAGTCACCGCGGCCCTGGAACTCAAAGGGCATTAGGAGGAACACGGATGGGTTTTAGTCAGTAAGAGTCTGACACTCCCTCCCGCTCGGCCCAGAGCGGGATTAGTCATTTGATGATAACCAATCCTGAAAAAAAAAGATAATTATATACTGGCCGGTAAAGTTAAAATTGCAGTGCTGTAAACCTTCTTATAAAACTTTGATTGGATAGCAAAGTAACTAGCGCACTACGGATCAATAGCGTGATGCAAATTTTAACTGCAGTGCACCTGCTGCGGTCAGTTATACTGTGGTTATACCTAGTAGTTGCACGCCTCTATTTGTATAATGAAGTAACATAGTAGGTATTAACTGCTACTAACACCAACTGTGGACCAAAAGTTGTCTTGATCTGAATAAATATTAAAACATAATTGAGAGGCCTCCTAACAATACCAACAGAAACTTAGGTCTCGAGTCTCGGTAGCCATTCAAGTTAGTTATGACGGTTAGGAAGTCTGACCACAGTCGGACAATCAATTTTACACTAATTGTAGTCTTCCTACCCCTTTTGACCTTTTTAGGGTTCCGTACCCAAAGGGACGTATAGTCCGTACCACTTACGGACTTACGATTAGTCACGAACTAAGAATGAATGACAACACGATTTGACAGTTAGTTCGGGTTCGGGACTAATCGTAAGTCCGTAGGTGATACGGAGTAGAAAACACACGACACTAAGGCCGGAACTATGGACTTCGGGCTTAGAGAGTAGACCCTCTGGCTCTACAAAGTGATTCTATTTTTTTCTGCCGTGTCACTGATACCAGGAATTCTTATTTGTTGGTGGTTCGGAGTTAAATGTTATCACCGAAGCCGTGTGAAAGTTTCTAACACGATACCTAACCACTAAGCAACCAACAAAGTACTTTGTAATGTGCTCATATTTCATAATTTACAAGCGATGAGGGTGAAAAGTTTTATTTTTCTTGATAAAGGAGATGTCTCCTTGTTTCGTTGTTTTAACAAGAAAATTACTTTAGAAAGTCGTAGCGGGAATTCGGGATTAAAAAAAAACGGCTTGCACTCCAGGAGTGAAAACTTGAACATTAACGATGTGCATTTTTGAATGGTTAGGGAATAATTTCGAACGAATTGTTTTATTTATCACTATAAAAGTACTATCATCTATATGGTTAAATACAATATTTATTTATCGCGCTATCGTACACAAACATGACAATTTATATTACATTATCTGTCTTACGAATTTTCGATCAGGGGCCTAACCACCAACTCTTAAAGCAGTATTACTTCAATATTACTTCCAGTGGGAAAGAGACGGAGCTTAACGTCCTGTATAGCTCCGTCTCTTTCCCTAGGACTCTAGGACAGAATGGAAGAAAAAAAACGTGTTGCGCCGACCCCAAGTAACATGGGGTAAGGGCAGGAAGATGATGATATTCGTTATCTTCTCTCCTATTGAAAAAAATAACTTTGTTGTGCCCGACAGGGTCCATAATTGATTCGATGTTTTAACATAGGTACCAACTGTTACATGTTACATTATGGAATGCAATAAAGTATTGAGTATTCAGTATCCTTATCCTGATCCGAAACTTCATATCCATAACATCCCTGATCTAAAAGTCAATACTTAAGAGCGTGTACGCCGTATGTCATTTCATACAAACTTTCAAGTCCTTATTCTTCAAATTGATTGAACCGATTTTAACGAAACTTGGTATGCATACGCTAGATATCCAGGTCTAAATAGTTATCAGAAAACATTTTTGAAAAAGATTTCAGAGGGAGAGAGAGAGCGATTTTAATTTTTCTATAGAAAGTGAAAAATCGCTATATCCTTCCCCCTGAAATCTTTTTCGAAAAAAAATTCTGATAACTATTTAGACTTAGATATCTAGCGTACGCATACCAAGTTTTATTAAAATCGGTTCATTAATTTCGAAAAATAAGGATTTGAAAGTTTGTATGAAAAGCCGTACCGCGTAAACGCTCTTAACAAGTTTCCAATTATTACTTACAACTAGCTTTTTCCCGCGATTTCGTACGCGCATATATCTGGTTTATTCCCGTTCCTGTAGGAATTTCCCGTTGAATGGGGCATTATACAAAAATGATATTCAAAATCCGACTGATAGTTCTAGAGATTAGCGCGTTGAAACAATCAAACAAACTCTTCAGATATAAGATATTATTATAGGTACCTACATAGATGATCAGCATTAGCGTCGATTGCTCCAACTCCTGCAGAAGCTCGATAAAGCCGTAAGGCAGAGTGCAAGGTTAGCTTTGCTGCCATAAAGTTACGGTTATTACGAGCCTATAACATTTTTGTGAACTGTTAAAACCTCTCCGAGCAACATTTCATTAACACCCATCTACATACCTATAGCTATTGCTACTTATTCAGGAAAGAGTATCTGGCAAACAGTTGAAAAAAAGCGTAAGGAAAAAAATATTAAATATACAACCTACAAAAATTGTAATTCATTACTGCGTACTTTGATGGTGTTACCAAACTTGCCAAATAAAACCGAATTCTGCGACTTCCAGATTCGACATAGTTTGCAAGTAAATATTTCATTTTTCTTTTGTTCATATGGGTATTTTGTGTTCGTGACGTCATACCTATAGCTGTTGCTACGTATTCAAGAAACAGTATCTGGCAAACAGATTCAGAAAAAAAACGTAAGGAAAAATTATAAGCGACGTAAAATTCGAACTTTTAATTTATTAGGGATATATGACGCGCCTATGTCACAGAGCATTCATACAATCCGTACGAGTTACGACACATAATTTCTCCAAATATGATGTGGTGTTTATGAGCTACGAATTAACATGAACACACACATACCTAGACTAGATACCAAACTCATAACTAACACCTCTTTGTAGTCGGCACAATATGTTCAAATCCAAAGATTATACGACGGAATAAATTGACTATGTACCTATAGTCGTCATCCCGTCGTATATCTATTCTATTTCAGCCCGTCATGTCCCACTGCTGAGCAAAGACCTCCCTCTCCCTTTTCCACAAACATCTGTCCTCTGCCAGTGAGGGCCAGTCCTTCCAGTGGGTCGAGTTCGTCTCTCCACCTTCGTCTTATATCTAATCATATTTTTTCCTGAATACTAATGCAACAACCACAATAGGCCACATCCGTTCTAAGCGAATAAATATATTCAACGCTGTCGCTGTTGTCAGCAGGGTTTATTTATGTACTTGCAAGCGTTTGACATAGGTCAGGGATGGCTAAGATAAAGCACGTGTTGCATAAATGATGAAAATATCAGTGAAGTCACAGTAGCGGCACCGTGATAATTATCCTCCACACCTGTCAGTGTCAGTGACGACACAGTGCTCTCACTGACAGGTGTGGACGCGTTCATAAAGATTGTGTGAAAGAATAATTTTCACGGTGCCGGAACTTTCGAGTTCACTGATATGTGTGAATTGTTCGTGCTATCTTTATGGAACGGAATCCTTCGTTTACGAGTCTGACTCGTGGGTCTTGGTCAGTTTTTTTTTTCAGTAATAAATAAGATACGATTGTCGAAAAAGTCTAAATGTAGGGATTGATCACTGCGGGCCTGCTGACGGTGAGCGTTGGGTGACTCGCCGTCCGACCGAAGCCAGACCCGGGTCGACGTTGCGTTGTGTTCCATGCGCGCCTCAAAGAGCTGTCAGCATAGTAGACGGGGCCCGTTAGGGCCAGAGCCTGCCAGGGTTGCGGATTTTGTTCGAGTCACCGCGGCCCTGGAACGCAAAGAGCACTAGGAGGAGTACGGTTGGGTTTATTTTAGTCAGTAAGAGTGTGACACTCCCTTCCGCTCCACCCGGAGCGGGAGGAGTCATTTGATGATTTTCCATCCATAATAAAAAGGTATTGATCACTAGACATGTGTCATTTCGGCCAAACCCATAGGTTTTTGCTCTTTTAGACATTCGTAACCACTGATAGAAGATCTTGTCTAGAGTCAGCCGAAATAAAATTACAAGATTTAATTGAGACAGATAAACACCGGGTCAGGTCAAACTAAATAAAAGCTTTTGAAAATTTAAAATTGGCTCGTTGAAAACGTTTGCTATCCCTGCAGCCCTACCATGCATGCATACCATGCATTAAAGCGAGAAGGAGGGATGGAGCTATACACCCTATATAGCTCCATCCCTCCTCGCTCGAACGACTCACGCTTTAATACGTCATGGTAGGGCAGCTGGTATATACAGTGTGTTGTAAAGCCCCGGGCGCCGTCTGTCTGACATAATGTGGATTAGCACAGATACGGGTTGTCGCGGATGAAAACCAAGGGATTATCCACGTTGCTTAAAGGCTATTGTTTTAAAACTGGGGTGTAATGTCGGTATGTAGTGTATAATAAGCGTAAGTATAACTGACATAAAAAAAAATGCATTACTAAAGAATTCCACAACCATAGATTCATACAATGTATAAAAAAAAATTGTCTGCTCATCGAAGTAAATGACGCAATGAATGACAATACGAAAGAATATTATTATGCGGTCGATGGCATTAATTTGAGTATTACTGCTGCTTGTTGTTACTGCCGTTGTTGCTCTGCATTCAAAAGCCAATTGGTCTTCTCATATAGTTAAAATAGCAACATAGAATTTCAAAAACGACACGGTTGGCGCAGTGGTTAGAGTGATCGGCTGCTGCGCTGCGTATCGCGGGTTCGATTCCCGCACGGAACAAATATTTGTATGGCCTACAGATAGTTGTTCCGGGTCTGGCTGTTTGTGTATGTGAGTTTGTATGTTTGTAAATGCACCCACGATACAGGGAAATTCCTAGTGTGGGGCAACGTTTTTAAAAAAGAAAAAAAGGGGCAGAAAAACCTTGCCTCATGCTATCGAGACATGTTGTTAACACTGAAATCGCGAAAAAATCGCCCGCCCCATTACATTTATGTGCGCACTATCCCAATGTCGAAAATTATCCCAAGGGAGCATACTGCCGGGATAAAAGTATCCTATGTGTTATTCCAGACTATAATCTACCTCTGTGCCAAATTTCAGCAAGATCCATTCAGTAGTTTTTGCGTAAGTATTATTAGTAAGGAAAGGAGGATAACTCGACAAAATGTACTGAACAACTGATTTTTTTTCATGATTTCGGATTTGGTCCCATAGTAAAAGTTGTCCATAATGACAAGTACAATGACCCCTTAAAAGGCATTGCGTCTATTCTGTTACACGATGTAAAATTAATTTCAGAACAGAATTCAGCAAAGGAATCAATTGAAATGGGGTTGCAAACGTTACGCACGTGATTCTTTTTCCGATAAAGTTTTTACTTTTATAGCCGTTTATAGGCTTTGCTATAGGCAGGATAAGGAGGGTTATGTTTGCAATTAATAGAGCCAAAGACTTCGCAAAAGGAGCTAATAACTTAAGCCGAAATTCAATTTTGAAATATTGGAGGATTTGTCGGATAAAAGTCACCCATGCCCATGAATGAACCTTTGCTAAAGGTCTATCTATGTCTTCTAAAAGGGTTTTGATATCATTTATGTGCTTAAGAGCGTTTACGCGGTACGGCTTTTCATACAAACTTTCAAATCCTTATTTTTCGAAACTAATGAACCGATTTTAATAAAACTTGGTATGAGTACGCTAGATATCTACCCAGGTCTAAATAGTTATCAGAAAACATTTTCGAAAAAGAGTTCAGGGGGAAGGATATAGTGATTTTTCACTTTCTATAGAAAACTTAAAATCGCTCTCTCTCTTCCTCTGAAATCTTTTTCAATTTTTTTTTGATAACTATTTAGACCTGGATATCTAGCGTATGCATACCAAGTTTCGTTAAAAACGGTTCATTCATTTTGAAGAAGAATAAGGAATTGAAAGTTGGTATGAAATGATATACGGCGTACGACACGCTCTTAAGAGCTTGTGGGTAAGTTATTAACAGCCGTACGGATCAATCTGCGTTAGTCGACATAAGTCCGTGAATGGGTGACTATTTATCATGCTCCTCTGTGTCTCGGAAAGGACATGGCTAATTAAAGTATGGTCGATTGCCCTAGCAATGAATAAACATTTCAACTAGTAATATGTAATCCTGAATAACTCGGTAATTTGTCTTGCGCTGCATGCTCTGTCATCTGTACCCTTCATGTGAGGACCTGATGGTAAGCGATGATCAGGGGCCTAACCACCAACTCTTAAAGCAGTATTACTTCAATATTACTTCCAGTGGGAAAGAGACGGAGCTATACAGGACGTATAGCTCCGTCTCTTTTCCACTGGAAGTAATATTAAAGTAATACTGCTTTAAGAGTTGGTGGTTTAGGCCCAGGTCGACGATTGTGCACGCTTGCCTAGAAGTAACCTATTTACTCCTGAAAATCGGGAAAATTCCAGGCAGATTTAATAATAATATCTTCTGTAAAGGCTGTTATGTTTCATATCAGCGTTATATTATTAAATGTTTCGTATTAAAACATTTCCTGAGCTATTATTGTAATGTAAGAGCTATAAATCTCACCCAGGCCTCCATAAAGGAAATTAAATCACATTATGAATGTTCTGAACAAAAGAAAAGGAAATGGCTAGAATATATTTTAATGATGTACTGCGATGATATCCCTATTCCCAAGTAACCCTACTTCCCACTAATATACTAATTTATAAATGCGAAAGTTTGTGAGGATAGATGGATGTATGTTTGTTACTCTTTCACGCAAAAATGGATCTTGATGAAATTTGGCACAGAGGTAGATTATAGTCCGGAATAACAATCAATCAATCAATCTTTATTTGTGAACCTAGGTATTACAATAAAGGTCGTATGTAGGTAAACATTTCAGACGAGCACTGTGTCCTACCAATAAAATTGGTGTAAGTACAAATATATTAGTTTTTTAGTAATAAGCTTGAATCTATACAATACAAAGTCATCAATCATTTCGCGTAAATAACGTCTTTAAATAATTATAATTGATTTTTACATGCATGTCAATGGCAAATTATATTATAGATCCAATGTCATAATTTGTCATATTGTAAATAATGTAATAATGTGTAAAATAAAAAGTATTCTATGTAATAACACATAGGATACTTTATATCTCGGGAGTAGGTATGTTCCCTTGGGATAATTTTCGACATGAACGCGGGCGGTGCCGCGGGCAAAAGCTAGTACTGTATATTTAGAAACTTGTAAAGCTAGTTTTTTACAGTTTCTCAATAAATGTACAAGTGAAAATTTTTACTTCGGTACATTTATTGAGAAAATGTACCTATCAAAAATTATATTTATAGTTCAGAATTGTACCATGGACATCTATCAACAATTCTGGCAATAAACATTTTATAAATGCAAAGCATTTTATTTAATAAACATACTTTTGTGTTCAAAAGTAATGATTTGACTACCCATTTGTAACAGCGTCCGTAAGGGCCGATTGTTATCTTGGTTTTAACAACCCATTCTAACGGTCCATTGTGGGGTTGCTAAAGCATTTGTTCACCTTGTTTGTACATAACGAACTCCACACTTTAACGGCCCAGTTTTTTATCACGGCTTTTAAATATTAACCATGCGGTTCCGTATAATAATGGTCACCTCGTTTCGTCCCTCGGGAACCACATTACGTACCTATGTTGCTAATATTATATTGTGACCACCTAATTTCCCTAAGGGATAAAGACAGATGGGGTTTGCGGCGAAATGGCACATCTGATAAAGGTACTCCTTTTTTAAAATGCGGAAGCGAATGTTTTTGTAATTCAATATGGTATTTGGTTACTATAAAAATCACATACGATGTGCGAAGAAATGAATAAAATCTGTGAAAAAATAAATAAGTTACACGCTTTTGAAGTTACACATTACTGGGAATCAAAGCAGCTGATGTTTGCGTGCAATCCACTTTTCCATACCCGGTGTGAATGCTAAGAATATTTAAAACACTATCGGCTTTACTACAAAACGCGTTCTAACTTTAGTCCAAGCCTAAACTTTCAAGCCCGTTATTGCATTTTGAACTATATTCCGACTACCTTAAAGTTATTAATACAAAAACCTATTTTAGATCCCGTTTTATGTTGTCAATGTGCATTCAAGAACTTTACGGCATTTGGAATAAAGTTCGAAATTCAAAAATGGCTTGTTGGTTTAAACCTGGGTTTAAAGTTAGAACGCGTTTTGTAGTAAAGCCGTATAGGTTCTACCAGCAGCTTCGCCCTCGTGAAAATCGAAATTTAGCCTAAGGGAACATAGACCCGAGATGAAACGTAACCTATGTACTATTCCAGGACATAGTCTACCCTTTTGCCAAGTTTCAATTAAATCCGCTACCGTTAACACTTGATATGCCAAAGTTATTCTGTCTGGCTGTGTATTATATATGTAACTGTTGTAAGTGTGTAGCCGTAACGTATATGTATATAATATCATATACTATATGTTACGGCTAATAGCCGAAGTGCGGCTACATCTAGTTTTAGCCGGCTACAACTAGGTGCAACCCGGCTACAACTAGTTGTAACCTAACATCAAAACACTTTAAAGTTGCCTAAAACACGAAATCGGGCCCCGGTTTGCGGGGCTCAAGGGTTTAAAAATGTTAACCACGTAGAGGATGGCGATGTCTTTCAGACCCCGCCATCCCCTTCTAACATAACCTGTCCGAGTCGGGGTGCCCAATGGCCGGCTAGTTGGAGCCGGCTAAAACTAGGTGTAGCCGCACTTCAACCAGACAGAATTACTTTCGCATTTAAAATCTTAGTATGGGTTTAGTGAGGAAATATAACTGTTGGTGGGAATCAAAGCAGCTGCGTGCAAACCACACTTTCATTCCCAGTGCTAAGGATTTATAAAACTTTGATGTGTTTACGCCTTAATTGCTGTGTAATTGTGCATACAACTTGAGTCTTATTTGACAGATTGCGACAGACATGCGAATCTGAACGTTTGCTTAAAAATTTGTAGAATTGCCTGCAATCTGTGAAGATGGGCTAGAAATAATAAAGCAAGATATTAGAGCCCTCCAACAATACTTATTTTCTGAGCTTAGACGTTAGTCTAAGCTCAGAAAATAAGTATTGTCGTCGGGTAAGTCGGTTAAAAACAATGGCTGTTAAGCCATTGTTTTTAACCGACTTCTTTAAAAGGAGGAGGTTCTCAATTCGGAAGTTTGTATTTTTTTTTAATGTTTGTTGTACAACATATTTCAAAAGTCAAAAGATAGTTTTGCACCGTCTCACGACAGACTTCAAGTTTTTTTTATTTACGCGGTATTAGCGCGGTATATTATTACAACATCCGAAAGTGTCGCTAATAAGGATCAAATTCTAGGAAGTAATAATAACACAAAGCAAACTAAAGGAAAGAGCTCAATTTTAACAAAATACTTTTTTTATTTTTCAATAAAAAAATTATTAACAGATTATTTTTTCAAAAATCTATGATGCAGTCTAGTTTACTTATCAGAATTTGATCCTTGTTAGTGACACTTTTGGATGGTGTAATAATACAGGGTGTTTTCAAAGTCAACCTGTTCTACCAATTATTAATTAGAAATAATAACTAGAATATTTGTACGGCAAGACATAGCGCTCATTTTATTAATATTGACATCTTTTGTGTACCTATGCTCTACAAATAAAAATATTTGAATTTGAATTCGATTCCTAGCTAGGCAAACCAATTTTCCAAAAATTCAATGATGCAGTTTTTTTTTCATCGAATTCAAGCTCGAGACTACTCTCGGTGTTTTTCGATATTCCTCATACTTTCGGAATTGGCCATCCACGCACACTTTAAAAATTCAAATGTGTCTGTAGGTATGTGTATATATCGCAGCCAATTAGCTTAATCAGCCGTTTAATTGGTGGCCTAGCCTTTTCATTTAAATGTGCCGATTTTTCAGTGACCTAAGTGACATCTTTTGTTCAATATCGTTTAATGACTTGCCCATGTCACTTATGTCGCTGATTAAACGCCGCAGTTCAATGAAAATGCTAGACTTTTAATGAAGCGACGGATTCAGCTACTACTTGCCTATCGTGACAGTCAATACCTGTCAGCTGCGATGATATGAGGATGATACAGGTGTTACCTGCAAAAACATAAAAACAAAAACAAAAACATAGAATAAAGTGGTTATAACGATGCAGAAATACATAGTGTTTTTTTTTGTTTCCAGATTGCCTGTTTAAAATATGTCCTATGAACCGCTACTCTGCTCAAAAGCAGTTCTGGAATACTGCCAAGCAGTCTGCCAATTCCAACACCGATACAGGACTGCTCAAGAGGTTACACGTGAGTTTTAACATTTTTCATATCACGGCACAACATAAATTGTCAATTTATGTTGTGCCGTGATATGAAAAATGTAGTTATTATTAATAGTAGTAGATACTATATTCGTGACAATGTAAAGGATGATTCCCACCAAACGGCAAACGGCTCGCATCGCATCGGATCGGAAAGGATACGAACGGATGTGGCGGCAGTCGATCGCGTCCGGCAGGATGTCGACGCATACGATCGGCTCCGTACCGTCGCTTGCGAACGTATCCGTTTCTGCCATTCATAAAGATAGCAATTAAATCAATTTTTCTTCCAAATTCATGATTGAAGGACGTCTGCAGTGCGTGCACTTTCGAGAATGAGTGGTGTCATGGTGTGGGTGTCGCCCGGCCACGTCTTTGAGCGCACGCGACGATAGCCGAAAGAATCCGATCGGATACGACGACAGGCGAACGGAGCCGATCGTGCGTCGCAGCATACTTTCGGCTACGATCGCGTGTCGCGGCGCGAAAGACGCCCGCGCGGTCAAGCTGCTGCGCACAGCTTGGTAATATAGACTGTATATATAATTAAATACTGTGTACACGATTTGAAATCGTTTAAAGCTTGTGAAATCCATTCCGATCCGATGCGATGCGAGCCGTTTGGTGGGAATCATCCTTATGAAGTCGGATTTGACACCTGAGTAGAGGGATAGAACAGTTAAAACTGTTGCTACAATTCTACAAGGTTTTATATCGAGCAAAGCCTCACGTGCCGAATGTATAAGCACGAAGAGTAGTTTAAAGGTAGAATTGTAGCAACAGTTTTAACTGTGGGTATACAAAAGACCTGTCATCCTTTAATGAGAAAACGGTAGTAAAACGCCGTCTGAAAGAGAACTGTCCGGGAAAGCAGTATTGCTAATTTCCGCCTTAAAGGTTTTGAAAGCCGGTGAATTACAGGCGCGTCCTAGGTGGACGTGACCTACGGAGTATTGTGCTTGGAAATGTTATAATACGTGCTAATGTTATTGCTGGAAACACGTAGGCAATCTGCACGTTTCGTATAACAAATATTACTTATCGTACTAGAATACAAACATCAGCGGTCATTCATATTCTTTTTTTTAAATTGGCCTCGAGACTGTCAATTAAATATTTATTTATTTATTTATTATATACTTTATTGTACACCGATAATAACATAAAATTAACATTAGGTACTCACTAAAACACATGTACAATGGGCGGCCTTATCGCATTCCGCGATCTTTTCCGTAAATATTTTCCGTAATTCTTCATTTTTTCGCATTATGCCAACCACGCCTATTGTAAATTTAAAAATGAGTGAAAATACGACGGTATCACGATTTCTCATTTTAATTTTGCCTCAGTACCCAGCTGAGAGCAAAAAAAAAATTAAAACAATTGAAAGTTGTAAAAAGGCTTTTCCCGTTCTGTTTTATCTTTTACTTCACACAGTAGATCTTATCGTAAACTTTTATGGTCACGAACAGCTCATCTTTAGAAAATGAGATAATGCTCTATTTATTTAAAAAAGTCAGACTGCTCGAAAAGCGACTTGTTTGGAACTTTTTAGTTGTTTTTAGCGGTCGGGTTTTTTGACAGTATTTTTTTTTATTTCCTACATTTTAGTGAGTTACATTTTTTTTTCATTTGCGGGGCGCCCTTTTGAAAATTGATAGTCTATGTCTCTACCACAATTCTGACGAATTCAACAACACCTCATATGTCAAAATTTGTCCAGCCTTTTGGGCTGTAGGGCGTACCAAAGAAATGGACATAGGTACATACATACATACGCTCGAAAAACATTACCTTCCTCCTGACGCAGTCGGGTGAAAAGGCAAACTGACGCGTCGTCCTTAAAAAAGACCGCAATAAAGTCGATTTTACAAGCTTTCGATAATAACTTCGTTCGTATGCAATGATATTTTAAGTAAAAGGTGTAGATAGGTTATAAGCGCTCAGCAAGCGGCACGTCAAAATGTGGCTAATAAGCCACATTTTTCTCGTCTTGTCTCTTTTCCGCTCCCGATAACTACGACATGCCGTCCTACTTCTACGTGTCATCTAACAGTGTGACATTGTGCCGTTCTTGAAGATCGAATGTTGTTTATGTAACCTATCTACACCTTTTTACTTATAATATCATTGTTCGTATGTGTGTCCGGTTACAAAGTAGTAATCCATTTTTATTTTTCAAGCAAAAGTTGAAAGTAGTTCAAGTTAAACTTGGGATACTTACATAAATGACTTCGGAGACAGTGGAGTAATATAGTAGTATGGATCTGGTCTGATGGTGCACCCGGAAGGTGCTCACAGAAACTCCTGAAATAAACAAGATAGCACCATCGTGTTTGAAAACTGAGGGTCGCGGGTAGTAGATGGATGCGAGACGCACAGGACCGGTTGTTGTGGCGACACTTGAGGAAGGCCTGCATCCAGCAGTAGACGTCTTTCGGCTGATATGGTGATGAGTTCATAAAATGCTAGTAAAAAAATATTTTTACTCTCTAAAAAATTTCGTGTAAAACAGTTCGTGCCCTAGGAGTTCCTAGGGTAATACCCAATTTCTCCCATGGACACCTAAGTCCTCAAAGTACCTACCCTAAGCTTGTAATCCCTCTACCGCCCGCTTTCAGAGAAAATACGAGATGACATTCTTTTATTTTGAGAAAACTATGTTCCTAGTTTCTGTATCTAGGTATAAATCAAAATATTAATGAACTCTAAATAGGTTAATGAGTCCGTTTCCTTTACGAATCCCATTCATCTGTGGTTAACGACGAAATCGACCTAATTTTCTTGTCTTTGATTAAGAAAAAATATTGCCAGAAAGCTACCTGTGTTTTTTCATGATTTGTTCGTTTGCCAACTTAATCACAATTATATTACAACACTTTAATGATTTAGCTATGGTAATAATAGGGCGGTTAATTACTATAGTAGGCGTCAGATAAATGTGCAATAACGGTCATTGACCCACATACATTTATTGACTTTCTTAAAAAAAAAAACAGAAATAAAGACATGAAGCTGTCCAGAATCGACTTCTATCGTGATCCTTTGTTGCGGATTTTTTTCGAAAGAGTCACCGCGGCCCTGGAACGCAAAGGGCTTGTGGAGGAACACGGATGGGTTTTAGTTAGTAAAAGTGACACTACCTTCCGCTCCACAAAGAGCGGAAGAAGTCATTTAATGGTTTACCATCCACCAAAAATAACGTGATCAGACGTTCTCTAGTAATGAAAAACGGTTCAAAATTTAATGTTCGGGTATCTACGAAAGCAAATTAGGGAAAGGTCAATGTGCTTTATTGCAAGTTTATATGGCGCTTACCATATCATAATTTTATTATGCTGACATGAGAAAGTAAGTTTCAAGTACAATTGGCGGTCTTACCGCCATCATCAGGACAATAATTCGTACATCAGGACATCAAAAAAAAAAGAAGTTTAAGTAAATAGCCACATTAATAAGGCAAATGGACTGTTTATAGGCAATTAAACTTTTACGACCTAATAATAAAAGCTATAATCGTTCAACAAAATATAAGAGAGGATATAAATATTTTTCATAAATGTAATAATGTGGTCTTTAAAACCCCGCAAAAACGCCGTATGGCCGTATTCAGCTGACGCTGATAAATGGACTTAGTCTTCATAGAAATAATAGCCATAATCGTTTATCAAACAGTTGATAAATTGGTCCCAGGATATTGAAGTGATATTATAAATTCAGCTGCATAATTTATTCTGTTAATGTGACACGTGGACTTATTTATAACTGGGTTCTGCCACTGGGTTCGCCTGAGTGAAATTTTGAAATTATTCTGAGTGAACGTACTCGCCCATCACTTGGGTGTCGTAAGAGGCGACTAAGGGACTCACCAGAGAATGTGCAGCAGCATTCTCTGTAGGTAAATTGCTATAGCTACACTGCAATCGCCAACCCGCCTGCCAAGCCTGGTGCCACGCTTGGCCATTTGGGGGAGACCCATGTCCAGCAATGGAAGTCTTTCGGCTAATATGATGATCTTGATGAACGAACTCGCGGGATAAAAGTATCTTATAATATGTTCTTTTATAAGGTCTACCTTAGCTCTCCTTACCTCTTTATTATTCATGTTACCTCCTACCTATGCAGGACAGGACAAATCGGCACAAAATTTGAAGTGCAATTTTACGTTATTTAAATCTTGTTTTCAGCTTTTGCTTTCTCCAATTTAATTGAATTGATACAAGTAAAATAAAGTTCCTTTCTTAGACTAATATTATATTAAAGTGAAAAACCTTCAAAGTTTTGTTCTATTCACCGCTCCATTAGTATTCACCCCGTTTCACGGTATTTCAAGATCAATGTCACAGGTCACAACTGTTGTACAAAATTGTACAAAAATTAAAAACTCTTGATTCTAAACCGTTTCTAAAGTATTAATACAAGTTAGGCTAGCTAGGCTTACAATTTGTATTAATACTCGTAGAATACCAGCGTACGAGTATAGGCACTGAATACTGAACCCGCACATAAATTGTCCCGTCTGACCCAACGTACTCTCAAGCCTTACTTTGTTTGTTTAAAGCTGGGTACTGACCGGTGTTACGGGGCGTATTGTAACATGTAATGTTACATGTTACAAAGACAGCATTCGTGCAGTCAGTACGTAGGAACGAGCATGTTGCTGGCTCTCAGCCTAATTTGAATAAGTAAATGACTTTTGAATTTTGAATACTTTTTCCTTTAGATCTCTTTTACCTCCTGGGATAATTTTCAATATTAATGCGGACGAAGCCGTTTACAGAAGCTTAGTATATAATATAATTCCAGCCCGATCCTTTCATCCAGCCATAGAACACTCAACCCGCACATAAATCGCCCAGTTTGACCCAATTCCGCTTTCCGACGTGATTGCCTTTACTAATTAAAGGGTTAATTTTATGGCAACTTCATTAAAATCCTCCTGAATTTCTGACAAAATACGCAGGTGTTCTGTTTTCCACGGTTAAATTAGCAAAGAAAACATTACTTCTTTTTGGGACAGTCAGGAAAAATATAGCCTTTTGTTGTTTGATCCAACGATTAGCCGTTTTAAATTGGAGAGCTATTGTTTTTCCAATGTACTTTAAAGTGGTTCTAAAAAGTTTCAAACTCGAATTTTTATTCGTAGGCATTATGTAAGCCATCTTTTTGTTGCAATAAGAAGCCATTTTGTTTTAGGTTATTCTGAATGTATTTTTTAGGTTCCGTACACAAAGGGTAAAAAAGGGACCCTATTGCTAAGACTCCGCTGTCCGTCTGTCTGTCCGCCTGTCTGTCACCAGGCATGTATCTCATGAACCGTGATAGCTGGACAGTTGAAAATTTCACAGATGATATATTTCTGTTGCCGCTATGCTATAACAACAAAATAATAGTAAAAACAGAATAAAATAAATATTTAAGTGGGGCTCCCATACAACAAACGAGATTTTTTGCCGTTTTTAGGATTCCGTACCCAAAGGGTAAAACGGGACCCTATTACTAAGACTCCGCTGTCCGTCCGTCCGTCTGTCCGTCTGTCACCAGGCTGTATCGCATGAACCGTGATCGTTAGACAGTTGAAATTTTCACAGATGATATATTTCTGTTGCCGCTATAACAAAAATACTAAAATACAGATTAAAATAAATATTTAAGGAGGCTCCCATACAACAAACGTGATTTTTTGCTGTTTTTATTGATAATGGTACGGAAGTATTCGTGCACGATTCGTGAGGGTTCCGTACCGTTATATATATAAAACCGGCCAAGTGCGTGGCCGGTTTTTTATATATATAACGGTACGAAACCCTTCGTGCGAGAGTCTGACTCGCATTTGGCCGGTTTTTTATAGATAACGGTACGAAACCCTTCGTGCGAGAGTCTGACTCGCACTTGGCCGGTTTTTTATAGATAACGGTACGAAACCCTTCGTGCGAGAGTCTGACTCGCACTTGGCCGGTTTTTTTGTATGACTGAACTAATTGTATTGTTTCCTCCCACAGCATGCCGCTGAGATAGAAAAGAAGCAGAATGAGTTGGAGAACAAGAAGTTGTTGGGATCAATCGTTCAGTACGGTAGCGTCCTACAACTGCTGCACGTCAAATCCAACAAATACCTCACCGTAAGTACATTTTGAATAACCTCACATAATATAATGTCACAGCCAACTAGTTTAATCAGCCGTTTCTTTAAAAGTCGAGGCTTTTCATTTAACTGCGCCGTTTTATCAGCGACTTAAGTGACATGGCCAAGTCATTAAACGATATTGAACAAAAGATGTCACTAAGATCGTTGTAAAATTAGCGCATTTAAATGAAAAGGCTAGGCCACCAATTAAACTGGTGATTACGCCAGTTGGCTGCGACATACCTATATGTATAGTCCTCTTGACTGATTTTGGCCATGGCGGCCAATCCCAACAGAGACTAGCCATCAGCGCGGGACATATTATAGTGCACAAGTGTGTGCGCAAACACAGGTGCACTCCCTCTTCCATCACTCTCATAATCCGATGGGACGCCAACCCAACACGACCGGAGAGAGATCTGGCGCAGGACCAACGGCTTACCGTGCTTTCCAAGGCACGGGGGTGTTACACCACCAACTTCCATACCCCGGGCTTTCACAGGAAAATTCCTATGGGAAATAACACTATTTGCCCGACCTGGAAATCGAACCCAGAGTCCTTACCCAGAAATTTTTGTTTTTATATAAGATCTAACAGCAGCTGTTTTCTAATCGCAGGTAAACAAAAGACTGCCCGCGTTGCTGGAAAAGAACGCGATGCGTGTCCATCTGGACGCCAACGGCAACGAGGGCTCCTGGTTCTATGTCATGCCTTTTTACAAACTGAGATCCACAGGTGAGTTGCACATCCTAAGCTCCTGCCAGGGTCGCGGAATATGTTCGATAGAGTTACTGCAGCCCTGGAACGTAAAAGGCACTAGGAGGAGCATGGATGGGTTTTAGTCAGTAAGAGTCTGACACTCCCTGCCGCTCCACCCAGAGCGGAAGGGGTCATTTGATGATTTCCCATCCTTAAAAAAAAAAAAAAGGTATCTAGTATATTATTTATCTGGACTTCAGAAGCTTCTACGGAGACTAGACAAGTGGAGACTGTGTAAAAGTTTCGGCGGGCGCAAGGATAATATTACGAACTTTGTTTTTACTTCAAAATAAATTAAGCTTTATCGTTGATGTGTTTTGCCGAATATGCAAAAGCCTGCCTCTCAACATGAAGATTGTACAGGGTCGGCAGAAAAAGAAGTCTCTTACTGTCGTTTACCGTAACTGTAATCGACTTTTAATTGTTATAAATAAAGCGTTTTGACCATTTTTTATGGCTACCTATAGAACGTGTAACAGAATAAACGCAATACCTGAAAAGGGGTCATTCTCATCCTTATAAATTACTTTTACTATGGAACCAACCCCGCTATTGTGAAAAAGAGATCAACTGTTCTGTACATTTTGTTAGGTTATGCGCACATAAATGTATGGGGCAGTCGATTTTTTTTTGTGATTTCAGTGCTCCATAGTAAAAATTGTTCATAACGACCCTTTTCAGGTATTGCGTTTATTTTGTTACACAATGTATTAATACTTGAAATGAATCTTTAACTAACATTTTCAAAAGCAGAACCTACAGTAAAACTCTTTACTGAAGGACATCTGCCATCAAATATTTAACGACTCATCCTTCTAATTATAATGTGTTTATTTCTGCAGGTGACAACGTAGTAGTAGGCGACAAAGTTATAATGAACCCCGTGAACGCGGGTCAACAAGTCCTACACGTATCCTCTAACCACGAACTACCTGACAATGTTGGCTCTATGGAGGTGAGAATACTCATCATCATCATCATCATCATATCAGCCAAAAGACGTCCACTGCTGGACACAGGCCTCCCAGCGCGTGTCGCCACAACAACCGGTCCTGTGCGTCTTGCATACAACGGCTACCAGCGACCCTCACCAGGTCATCGGTCCATCTTGTGGGAGGCCTTCCAACGCTGCGTCTTCCGGTACGCGGTCGCCACTTTTCGGCCCCGTCGACCATCTGTTCTGCGAGCAATGTGCCCTGACCACTGCCACTTCAGTTTGGCGATCCTTCGGGCTATGTCGGTTACCTTGATTCTCTTGCGAATATCATCATTCCTGATTCGATCACGCAGGGAAACTCCGAGCATTGCCCTCTCCATTGCCCCTTGGGTGACTTTAAGCCTTCTGATGAGACCCATTGTGATAATACTAGAAAATGCAACCTTATGATTAGTTTAAAAACTGATTAGCGGATTCTAAATGCAAATTAATCGCAAGTCAAGTGATGTGATTTGCTTTAGATATAGGGCGTGCGCATACTTTTTTATCTCGGGAGTATTTTCCATAACGATGATGTTCGCCTAAAGCGGGCGAAGCCGTCGGCCGGCTAGTATTAAAATAATAATGTAGGTCATCCTGTTAGGTTTAATTGTGTGTCCTCGATTTAACGTAAGACTAAGTCCCAATTTATATTGTCGCGGAACAGAATGGAAGCTATTTTGTTTTGTAGCAAACTACATCATATACATTTTTTATAATATGTTATATTCGTGACAATCTATGAAGTCGCATTTAACAGCTAAGTAGAGAAGGATCCTCCTCCTTAACTCGTACTCCTCATTACTCTGGGTCGTGATCCACCCTTGAAAACATCTTTTCCCTGACGATGTTTCGCCATCTCTGTCTATCCTTGGCCAAGTGATACGCTGAGTAGAGAAGGATAGAAAATCGCTTTACCACTAACAGAGACTAGCGGTAAAGTCCCGCATAACTCCATTGAAAAGGGGGGATCCTCCGACCAGACGGTTGTTGTGTCCGGTAGGCAACTGCCCGACAGTGTATATTCGGAATGTTGTATTTGTTCAAATTGCACGGAAAACTCTGATACCGCGATGCAGGTTTTCGTTAAGTTAGTTCGCAGTTTGCGGGGTAGATGGCGTCGCGGTTATTTTTGTGTCGATGTAGATTTATTTTTGTGGTGGCATTGATGCAGCTACAGCGCGAAAGAGATTCGTTTCATGTCTCTTTCTTACTTACTAGTAAAGCAACTTCGACTTCTTAGAAGGTCACGAATATAATTATGTAAGGGACAAACTAGATACGAGCGAGTTTTTGGCTCGTATTAAGTTAAGTAATACTTTCCTTCTTCACCTGTTAACCTTGATCCACTGCAGGGTAAAGATATCTTCACGTTCTGTGCTCAAATGGCCAAGAGGCGCGCACTGATCTCCTCACTCTCTGAAGAAAGCTGTCCTGTTCTGCTGCTACCCGTTTTCAACGAAGGAGTTAGTCTACCAGAGACTTCCCCTTTATTTTTTGTAGAGAAAGCTAGGGTTCTATCACGTACAAAAAATATTTGCTAGTTTTTTTAAACGCCCTTTGAACTTCTTTGTCGTAGGAGTGTTTATAGATGTCGCAGCCAACTAGCTGAATCCGCCGTTTCATAAAGTCTAGCCTTTTTATTGAACTGTGCCGTTTAAACAGCTACATAAGTCATCCCACCGGCCCCCTTCTACCATCGGACATCCAGACGCACAGCATCTTACCATCCCTACCTTGTAGCTATTCCACCAATTCGCACTAAGCGTTTCCAAACGTCTTTTATAATGCGCACAGCAAAGGAGTGGAACTCTCTGCCTGCGTCTGTGTTTCCAAAAGCTTACAGCCCCAATCTCTTCAAAGTTAGAGTGAACAGGCTCCTTCTGGGTAAGCTCGCTCCATCGTAGACTTTATCTCTGTCATATCTGACATTGACTAGAGTCAAGAGCAAACCCATCACTAATAATATTAAAAAAAAAAAAAAGTGACATGGGCAAGTCATTAAATGATATTGGACAAAAGATGTCACTTAGGTCGCTGAAAAATCGGCACATTTAAATGAAAAGGCTAGGCAACCAATGAAACGACTGATTAAGGTAATTGGCTGCAACATATACACCACATACACAGCCAGATCCGGATCAACTATTTGTAGGCCATACATATTGTATTTGTTAGCTAAGCTCAATGTGCCGTCAATTTATTGCCGTATAATTTGCTATGATACTGTTTTAAATTCATCCCAGTTTACTGGAAGCCTGATCAATGCTGTTTTTAAATCTAACGTAAAGTTTTTTTTTTCGGGGGGAAACCTTCAAAAGGCACCTGGACTTTTGGGGTACCAGGGTGTGTGGGATTTTTACCTCATTAAAACAACCCCGGTGATCACCATCAGCACATAGAACCCCGTTACCTCTTAAAAGACCACTCTAACGCCTGTTAGGGCACATCCCTGGGGAGACTGTAAAGAGGTCTCCCCTTAGCCTCGCTGTCCACGGCAGCACGTGATCACTGTGCCACCGCCTTTCCTAGGATCACTTGGTCGGCGAACAGAGTCCCCACTCTGAACGCCCGCGACCCTGGAGCGTCCGAGACCCTGGTTATTCCGACAACCTACTACAACTGCTAATACGAGTTTTGCCACTAGAATAACTAATCAAAGAATGGATCAGCCTTTCAGTATCGGGTGTAAGCTCTTTACATAGCTACAGAGTAATATTATAATGTCGAGTTTCAGTCAATCGCACGTCTAAAAATATCATAAGGGCCAAGGCACATTAACGCAGAGTCAAAGCGTCAATATTGTAGATAATTATGCTATTTTAATCTTCTACCCACCGGCCCCCTTCTACCATCGGACATCGGACGCACTGCAAGTTATCATCCGTACCTTGTTGCTATTCCACCAATTCGCACTAAGCGTTTCCAAACGTCTTTTATAACGTCTCGACAAAGTATTGGAACTCTCTATCTGCGTCTGTGTTTCCGAACGCATTCAACCCTAATCTCTTCAAAGTTACAGTGAACAGGCTTTTTCAGGATAAGCTCACTCCATCGTAGCCTTTGTCTCTGTCATCTCTGACCTAGACTAGAGTCAAGAGCAAACCCATCTCAAATAAAAAATATACATTATTCACTCTGACTCTGCATCAGTACGCCTTGATTCCTTGGAAATAAAGGTACTATCTTAACTAGACACATATGATTGACTTTTCAAAAGCTCAAAGAACCATAAGCCCTGAATTAACTTTTTAAGCCTCATCTTCCAGGTCAACGTAGTAAACTCCTCCACATCATGGAAGGTGACCCTCTTCCTCGAACACAAAGAGAACCAGGAAGAGATCCTCAAAGGTGGCGATGTGGTGAGGCTATTCCACGCTGAACAGGAGAAGTTCCTCACTATGGACGAGTACCAGAAGAGGCAGCATGTGTTCCTGAGGACCACGGGACGGTCCAGTGCTACTGCTGCGACGAGCAGTAAGGCTCTGTGGGAGATCGAGGTGAGATTATAAAAATAGTGTTATGAGAGTATTTTTCAGGATGGGAAATCATCAAATGACTCTTTACGCTCTGGGTGGAGCGGGAGGGAGTTTCAGACTCTTACTGACTAAAACACATCCGTGCTCCTCCTAATGCCCTCTGCGTTCCAGGGCCGCGGTGACTTTTTCGAACAAATTCAGCAACAGAATAAGACTACTACCTTTTCCACCTTTTAACCGACTTAAAAAAAAGGAGGAGGGTCTAATTTCGGTTGTATTTTTTTTTTAATGTTTTTAGTGTCATGTTTAGTTAATTTCTAAAAAAAAACCTTTATTCATCCATCTAAGAAAGCTTCAATAAGTTTCACGAGGTCAGGTGCCTCTGTGGTCGAGTGGTTTAGGCGTTTGCCTTGTGACCCGATGGTCGTGGGTTCGATTCCCACGGGAAGCATACTTTGTAAAGTTGTTTCCAGTTTGGCTAGGACATTGCAGGCTTGAATCACCTGATTGTCTGATAAAAAGATGATTCCGTGCTTCGGAAGGCACGTATAAGCCGGTGGTCCCGGCCGCCAAATGGCGGTCGTCAAACAATGTCAGAGGCCCTTGAGGCGGTTTAGAAACTCTGACACTAGGGTGTGTGGGGTCGTTAGACCTTACTACACGAAAAAGAAGAAGACGAGGTCAGGTGCCCGCTAACATTGCAGATGTTGTTTTATCTTATCTTCTGACTGGGCAGCATGCAGCGCAAGATTCAAGATTAGGTAGGGTCTACGGAAAGACACTCCATAAACACTGTAGATCGTTATGATCCAAGAAACTCCACCTGTAGCAATTGATTTTGCTGCCACAGCAACGCGTGCCCCGCCTGGGTACGCGTAGCTCTCTGATGGCTCAATTAAATTGTCAGGGGTTTAAAACTTCTACCAGCAGAACTCGCACTTTTTCGAGATGGTGTAGCTAACTGTAGTCGTGAACCCAAGGAAACTTTCCGCTTCTCTGGTTTACAACTAAGTTTGGTCTTACTAGGTGTAAAGCGGAAGTTCTTGTGTTTTTTTAATCATATGCTCATCGTAAATTCCAGGTGGTACAACACGACCCCTGTCGCGGTGGAGCGGGGCACTGGAACTCCATCTTCAGATTCAAACACCTCGCCACAGGACACTATCTAGCTGCTGAGGCGTGTAACAGACCGCCGTAAGTCATGATCAGTGTTTTAAAATATGAAATCGTGATATGTCAAATACAACGTGTAACAGTATAAACGCAATACCTGAAAAGTGGTCACTGAGGTCACTATTCATCGTTATGAACATCTTTAACAATGGGACTTCGCTCTGGACACTATCCATCAGCGAAGTTTGCTTTCCTTATGAAAAAAGCCGATTCGCCGAATTGCAGAGAGTGTAATCAGATTGAGGACGTGCAACATTTGCTGATGGATTGTGTCCGGAACAGGAGTGAGAGGGAGTCACTTTTGAGGGAATTAGACCTAAATAAACTTAACGTGGGATTAATACAATCTATTTTATCTCAACCTATTTCAGAAGGGGCCAAAAAGCTATGTCGATTAATCACAATCCTTCATCAGTGACTCTCATCTATAGCTATCAGAAAATGTATTTATAATATAATATTGCTTAACCAGTTAGTGTAGTAATAAGTGTTAATATTATATATAATGTTAAAGGCACGATAGGGTTGACATGTCTGTATAGATAAAAACCTCAAAATAAATAAAGATGTAAAAAAAAAAGAAACAATGGGGCCAACCCAGAAGAACCGATCGCGACTCCCGAAATGATGAGTACAATGAGGTCATTGCGCTTATTCTTTGTTAATTTATTGATTACTTATTCCCTTTTTATGTTTACAGAACGTAGCATGTTAATGTCTTGGTTCTGGTTTAGTGTATGAAAAAAATTGTCTCACTATTTTATACATTTAATATTGGCACAAAACTAAAACCGTATTGACTCTCAAGCGCCGGACATGTGAAAATTCCAAATTATATAATAAATCTTGCGTAATAGTAATAATAAAGATTAAAACCGCGTAAATCACGCGACACACCGGTGTGTCGCCGGGGCTGGAGCGGTTATAAATCGACTAGGGTTAATAAAACTTATATTTTTCACAACTTCCCGTTCCCGTATAGCCTATAGCCTTCCTCATGAATGTGACTATCATATACAAAAATTATTTTTCAAATCCGACTGGTAGTTCCAGAGATAAGCGCATTCAAACAAACATGCTTTTCGGCTTTATTAGTATATATTTCTTCTACTTTTAATATTTCATTTTTTTTTTCCAGTGACGCGCCAGTAGACCCTTGCGAGCCAGCCTACCAGCTGGTGTCCGTCCCGCACTCCTCGGAGATCGCCACCCTGTTCGAGCTGGACCCCACTACCATGACGCATTCAGACGCGCCCGTACCTCAGAGCAGCTATGTCAGGTATGCTAGCAGAAACAAATGATTCTTGCATGGTTACTAAACTTGAAATAAACTTACCAGTGACTCGAGCCGTCATTGCAAGAAAATTCAGTTAAGAAGTTCTTAGCAATTTCACAAGAATGGCTAGGGGCATAAAACGCATTGCTCTTCTAAACATAATTCAATTTTACTCACATGTTTTGTTGGGGAAGCTTACATAGTCTATCTACACCTTGTCACCAGTCTCAATCACTGAATCTTATTGGCGAGCGACTAGCGCCGCTAGTGTCAAAATTATGAAGCTGTCTAAGAACGACACTTTGACAGTTTTCGTACAGCGTTGCCAACGTGTTGGTGTTGGCAACGCTGCTAGTGTCGTTCTTAGGCAAATTCTAAATTTTGCCGCTAGAGGCGCTCGCGTAATCTTTGCATCGCAATTACACGAATGCGCTTATTTGCAGGCTCCAGCATTTATGCACGCACACGTGGGTGCACTCAACTTCCATACCTATAGACAAAGATGAAGAAAAGCCCGTGATGTCGAAGGTACGTTCAAATAATTATTCTTGTAGTTGAGATTTCTACAATACCCAAGAAATTGATACAGCTGTTCTTGTTTCCACCGTTATATTATTACTGATGTTACCTCTGGAACAATATTGTCTTAATTAACATTTTTAAAGAGAAAACGCTTTGCGCCTATTTCAGATCAGTTTTTTTTTTCTTTAAACTACCCCACACTAGGAATTTTTCCTGTATCCTGGGTGCGTGCAGACAGACATACAAAAAAACATACACAAACAGCCAGAACCGAAACAACTATCTGTAGGCCAAACAAATATTTGTTCCGTGCGGAAATCGAACCCGCGATACGTAGCGTCGCAGCCAATCGCTCAACTACTGCGCCAACCGTGTCTTCAATTAAAATAAAGGGCAGGCAAATAATGGTACTGTCTTACTTAAAAAAAGGTCTTCTTAAATGTTTGCTCACAGCATGTAGACAATTTTTATCTCAATCAAATTTAAAGACATCTCAAGAAATATTCCTTAAACGAGTGTTTCTACAACATACTCTCCTACTGTTTCCAGGTGGGCTGCTCCCTAGTTAAAGAGGACAAAGAAGCGTTCGCGCTGATCTCAGTGTCTCCCAGCGAAGTGCGAGACCTGGACTTCGCGAACGACGCGTGCAAAGTGCTCTCCGCCTTGTCGACCAAGCTGCAGTACGGGAATATAGAGCATAACGAGAGGAAGTAAGGCTTAGTTTTATTTGACATTTTGTAGTAGCATAAAAATAAGCATAATCAGAGGAACTATGGCTTGGTTTTGTGTGATACTTTGAGTGTATTTATATGACCTTGTAGCTCGAGAATTCATACACAAAGACCTCGCATTGAACCTTTGTGTTTTATCTGTTGTTATGATGAGAAGAAGACCAAGTTATGACAAGTTGGATATGGGAATGGATTTTTAGCAAACGTACTTTTATAATCAAGCCTATGAGACGAAAAGCAGGCAGTATACTAGAAGCTTAACATCGTTCAGCTCTAACTCATCAGTTTTTTAAAAGATCCAAAACATTCTATACAGTTCTTGTCAAATAACTTTCCCCTCTGAAGTTGTGTCGAGTGGCTGCGTAGTAGTCAAAATTACGAACACACTGCAACTGCGCATGCGTAAGAGACATGGGGTCGGGGCGCGATTTTATGTCTCAGTCTTACGTTTACGTTCGATGCATGCTTGCGTCCCGCTTGCTCCCAGCTACGTGACTGCACCAAGCGATCTTTGCAAATGGCTAACTTCAGAGGGGCAAAGTTATTTGACGAGAACTGTACAAAATCTGATATAAATAATCTCTTTGCTTTCAGGGCACTAACCTGCCTCCTCCAGGACATAGTGTACTTCATAGCCGGCTTCGAGAACGAGCCTAACAAGTCGGAAGCTCTGGAGTTGGTGGTGGAGAACCCCAACAGGGACCGACAGAAGCTGCTGAGAGAGCAGTACATCTTGAGGCAGCTTTTCAAGATATTACAGGTAATAATAAATCTGATTACGGTCTTGCCAAGAAGTACCGTGTTGCCCAGGTAATGGGTTGTGGAGGTCTGGCAGGCAGCCGCTCCACGTAAAATACTGGTATTCAGCTGAATCCGGTTTGACTGGGAGCCGACCCCAATATAGTTGTTGGGAAAAGGCTAGGCAGATTCAATACAAGTAATTTTAAGTTTAAAACTAACAAACTAAGTAAGTACTGAGATCATCTTAAAACAAACAACAAATGGTGACAAAAACAGGAAAAAATATAAAAAGTAGGCTTTACAGTTAAATATTATTATTTTACTAATTAATTATATAATTATTACTTTTAGTACATCAATCGGAGCACAAAAAAATCTTTCGTGTCCATTGCTGATGCTATTGATAGTGAAATCGATTTCAACATTCATGAAGGAGATTTTGAATCTCGAAATATAGAAAGGTTTCCAATTTGACGGCTACTAGACATCCGTAATTATGTATTTTGTATTTGTTTATTTTCCTCAAAGATCTTCCTCGTATTTGAGGCTGTATACCAAATGACTTTATCTTTGTACTTATTTTAAACTCTTCTTTTCCAGGGTCCATTCCAAGAAACTGCCGACGGGGAAGCGTTCTTGAAGATCGAGGAGTTGTACGACCCTCGGTACGCTGCCTATAAGTACATCTTCCGCCTCTGCTACCGCATCCTCAGGCTCAGCCAGCAAGACTACAGAAAGAACCAGGTACACCTTCAGAGCTTCGTTTTATATAAACTACGTATAATATATAAAAAAATTATATGGGTAGCCAGTAACAATAGACAATATGCATTGCATTCATATTTTTATTTGCAATTTAAAATACTTGTCGCGTCATGGGTGGCCGAGACGCGAAGCACCAGCTCTTCTTCACAATCCGATATAGTTTTGGATGTGAACACTGTCGCAGGTACTCGAACGAAAGATAATTTAAATTAAAATAACTTTATTCAGACTAACAGTTTATACAGGAAACAGTCACGTGCGTTGGTTTGGAGCGTTCAGCCAGAGTGGCCGAGCGCTAGAGCGTCCATCCCTAGCGAACCCGTACTCGCGGTCCCCTCTACCGACGATTTTGTCCAAGCGGTAGGGCGCGCTTGCGTTTCCGATCACTTGATTATTAGGTTTCGAATCAATTTGTTAGATGACGCTATCCGTTGCACAGTAGCGCCATCAATCTTCGACATACTTATTAGTTCTAGTAAAACTAAACAATATTGAAATGATTTTTCAAATACCTTCATCAGAGATGAAATTATAGTTCAAAGATGACAATTAGGAAGAGAAGTCCGATATTAACTCTGACGTCAAATACCATGACGCATAAACATCTGCTATAGAAAACGGCGTTTTCACGAGAGAGAGATATATTTTTTTTAAATAGTTAAATCTCATTGGGTCTTTCGATCAATTTTGATTCTATTTTCACTGTTGGTATTATATTTTTGTATATTTTTAGATCTTTTCCTTTATTGTGTGGGCAGTAAGGTCTAACGGCCCCACACACCGTAGTGTCAGAGTTTCTAAACCGCCTCAAGGGCCCCCGACATAGTTTGACGACCGCCATTTGGTGGCCGGGACCACCGGCTTATACTATAATTGGTTGTATTGCAGTCCAGTGCTGGGCAATAGGTCTCTCTCCTACTAACAGTCTTAGCTCTTTCGTTTGCCGTTGGAAGGGAAGTCGACCGTTCTAAATTTAAATGGCAGCCGTATAGCAATCTTTCTTCCTTTTCGGATCGATGGTAGTTCTTCCACCAACTGCTCTTTGGCTCAATGCGTCATTGGTCTCGTGGTCAACGCGCGACTGCTGAGCATGGGCTCCTGGTTTCGATTCCCACGTCAGGTAAAAAGTACAGGTGTGTTTACTTCAGGCACTCCTGGAAGTAGGACGCAGTTTGGCCATGAAAAATACTACACTCGCTTTAGGAGATGCCTCGTCAAATTGAGTAGATATCATTGAATTACAAAATCTACCCTTGTCAACTGCATGTTTTTGTTCATAATAATAACTATCTCGTTATTTTATTTCAGGAATACATAGCAAAACACTTCGGCTTCATGCAGAAGCAGATCGGCTACGACATCCTTGCAGAAGACACCATCACAGCACTGCTACACAACAACAGGAAGCTTTTGGAGAAGCACATTACGGCCTCCGAGATCGAGACGTTTGTCGGTCAGTACAGTCGTTTGGCCCTTGTCTGGCCATGAAATGAGACGAACTCAGCCCTTCGCAGTCTACAGCTGGACTTTGGCCTCAATTAGCTTCTCACGAACTGCTCCACAACAGCGGATCCTCTGCCTCCCGCATCCAGTCTGTTGTAGCAACTCTTTTGAGGTCTTCGGTCCGTCTGTTTCGGGCGGCCCACGCTTGATTAACGACTACAACATTTTGTCGCATCCTTGAAAACTTTTATCAGCTTGACATCAAGCTGAATAGGTTCCAAAAGTGAGATCTCCAACCATAGTTTTCTTTTAATAGGTATGTTTCCTGAGTAAAAAAAAATGATTCTATTTAGTTCGTCAGTTAGATTATCGAAAAATATTGGATACGTATTTTTTGTTTAACCGCTCAAGCACCGGCAACACACCGGTGTGCGCCGAATTAATCGCGAATTTAATATTTATTTACCAATTACATAAGATTTATTTTTTATTTGGGAATTTTAACATGTCAGGGCTGGAGCGGTCAAATCAAGAAAAACTGACGAAGCTAAAACGCATCAAAGATCAGGAGTGGGGGCTTGTGACGTCACTTTCCGGTAAAAAGTGTATCGGTCTGTGACGTCACACGAGTCTTCAACGAACTGAATCGTTTTATTTTTTTGTTCACGTGAAAAAAGAAAAAATATTTGTCCAATATTTTTGGAAATTATCTGACGTACTATACTCGGAATTATAATTCGATTCCACATTTGACATTAGCTACTGTCATTTTGTAAAATAATGATACCACATATAATAGTGTAGTGATGAACACAAAAAATCGATAAATAATCGCGATTTATGTTTATGTAATCATAATATTGGTGTGCCAATTAAAGACTAAATTATTGATTTTTATTTAAATAAATACATAATTATTCATAATAATTATTTATTAATTAGTAACCGCTGCTTTATTTAATAAAAAGTTAATATTTTTGTTTTTTTATATTAAAAACAAAACTTATAATAAAAGAGAACTCATAACTAAATTATCCGTTCAGAAATATTTAATTTCCTGATATACCTACTTAGTTTCTATTAAAGTAGTAGTTGTTTAAATATACTACTATAAACGAGAGGAATCGATCCGGAAATATTCCATTTCCGTATCGAATAATTTCGCAACGTCACTATTTAGTACTTGTCATAACGTTGCAACACTGAAATTGTCAAATCTGGAATCGAATTAAAATTCCGAGTATAATTACATTTTTTTCAGGAAACATCCCTATTTGTAAGATACAGACATTGGATTGTTTGAAAGTACATTTTCAATATTTCTTCCTGCAGTCCAGAATATCCGATTTCCTTTGATGTTTTTTATAGTTTTATATGTATGAGAAAATCTAACTTATATGTATTTTTAAAGAGACTATTTTGTCGTTCTTACAGCGCCTACTACAACTTACATTTTTTTTGTCCATCAGGTCTAGTCCGCAAGAACATGAAGACCTGGCAATCCCGCTTCCTAGACTACCTGAGTGACCTTTGCATCTCCAACAAGAAGGCTATTGCCGTGACGCAGGAGCTAATCTGCAAGAGTGTGCTGTGTGCCAACAACTCAGACATACTCATAGAAACTAGGTTAGTTTTTCATCATTAGATAATAGGGAATGTGCAGGAACTATGGGTAAATAGAAATGTCATTGTCAAGTATATTTTACTTATAAGTTTCGAAATTACAACGCTAGATGGCAGTCTGCTTCTTATGAAGCGTGCAGAAACTATAGGTGGCAGCACAGAAGCCTCAATGTATTCTTAACGTTAATGTTTCGAATATGCATCACTAGATGGCATGCTCAACGCGGTGCACGTTCCCTATAGCAGTCTACTGCTGAACAAAAGCGTTTCCAATCGCAGGCCATATACATAGCTGACTCTTCAGCTACTCTCACCCTGCAAAGATCTTTTGCCAGTACAAATTTGTGGTCTGTCGCCTTCTGACATAATTGATTGGTTAATCAATTGCGTCAGAAGGCAGCTGAGCTCGTTGTGGTATGACGTTGGGCGTTGGTTGGTTAAAATCCGTTTGATTAGTGTATCCTGCGCTACGACATACTCCGTCACAATAATGTGACCTAAAGGCTTCCAACCTTAGGTTAATTCAGGGACATGTCTCACCATTATCATTGATTCTGAGGGCTTCGTGCGAGGTTTTTAACTTACTCGATCGCGTTAACGTAAACGTCCGCTTATGTTAAATTGTATGAAAAAAAGGTTATCCGTTATTGTCGCCAGACAGCGCTTATTCAGTTGCAATACAAATTGACGTTTACGCTAAACGCGATCGAGAACGTTAAAAAACTCCACTAAGGCCACAGCTATGAGACCGACCCCCTCGCCACGTTAAAGTGTGCTTTACGTCAAATTATGATAATTCGTTTTTAAAGTGGCGAGTGCCAACTGTGTATTCCTTTCAGCCAATTTTGGCACGGCCCACTGAAATTCTACAAAACCTGACCAGTTATAGCTTCAACCCTGTAATTAAACCTTCTTTGAATATTTTTATTGTGTTTTTCTAGATTGGTTTCAACGAAATACGAAAAAAGCCAGACACTAGACCCAGACGATAGTAAATACACCGTAGAAGAGGAAGTTATGCTATTATGGAACAATAAAAAGGTAAACAATATTATATTCTCATTATTTTTTTCAAGTAAATTATTTTTTTTCTCAAAAGTGCTGTATTATTTATATGCAATAGGAGTACTGATCTTGTCAAATAACTTTGCCCCTCTGAAGTTAGCCATTTGCAAAGATCGCTTGGTGCAGTCACGTAGCTGGGAGCAAGCGGGACGCAAGTATGCATCGAACGTAAACGTAAGACTGAGACATAAAATCGCGCCGCCAATCTCCGCCCCATGTCTCTTGCGCATGCGCAGTTGCAGTTTGTTTGTAATTTTGACTACTACGCAGCCACTCGTAGCCAACTTTAGAAGGGCAAAGTTATTTGACTAGAACTGTAACTATTAGTACGATTTTTAGAATTTCGTTCGATGAACAAGATGATAAATAGGGTCTTGAAAAATAAAAATAATAAATTAAAACACAGTTATTATTTATTTACTTACATTACATTTTAATTTTTACTTTTTTGTTATTTTTTTTAAATATTAACACATTTTCTTTTTATCCGACTACGGCAAAGCCAAAAGGAAGGGTAATGATCTTATTAGAAACGATTAGAAGTCACCAGAGGTAACCCATTAAAATAAGGTCTTTACTAAAGCTAATCTCTCTCTTCCCCCAGTGTTCTCGGCTCCTGACGGAACTGGCGGCGGAAGCCCGAGTGGACCCGAACGGCCAGTCGGCCGCCATCTTGGACTACTACCGCCACCAATTGGACCTGTTCTCTAACATGTGCCTCAACAGACAGTACCTCGCGCTGAACACGCTGTCTCCGCAGCTGCACATACACCTTATACTGAAGTGAGTCAGAGTAGCTCGTGTAGGAACAATCGGACCAAATAGAGTATCATAGACCCATTCCAAACACAGTCATAGACCCATTCCAAACACAGTGCTGGTGTCCTCTTCGCAAGATATGCCCCACCTTTCCCTGCCACCCACCCATACTTTCCTGCCCTTTATACCAAATCACCAATCATCTTGCAGGACCTGCAGGCCTAGACAAAAAAACTTTTCTGTAGCGTGTGACATGACGTTACCTTTCCACACCTAATGTTATTCTCATACATTTTGTCGTCAGCATCTCACGTTAACGCTACAGAAAAGTTTTTTGTCTAGGCCCCCTGCACGTGGCTAACGACAACAGTCGAAGTGGTCACATAATGGTCGAACAAAATTTGAGATAGAGACAATCTACATAGAACAAGGAGAAGCCCATTAGTGGCCATCTATGACTAAATTTATGTTCTCACTGCTGGGATACAGGCCTTTTCTCCGTGACGTGAATGTTTTCATTATTCACATTACCACACAGGCTTAGTGCGCTCAGATTTTAGAACAACATTTTTGTTCCCCGTTGTGATCGGCCACCGCGATCGAAATTCGGTCGGGGGATTATTATGATATTTTATGTTAATTATGATGTATATGTTTTTGCTAGCTAAGTTTGTGTCCCACTGCTTGGTAGAGGTCTCCCCTTTTTCTAAAAGTTGCCGCCCCAAGTTCGACCCGCAAACGTTATCAGATCGTCACACTACTATCGCCGCGGTCGACCTCGACGGCGACTTCCTCCTCCTGGCGTCCAGTGAGTGACGTTCTCCAACTTGCAGTGCGATTCTGTAAACATGTCTATGTGAACTCTTGGGCGGGCTGCACGATGGGTGAGTTGTCAAACCATACAAATAAGATGGAATGACAGCTCACTTGTCGTTCACTCCGCTTACGTGTACACCGTGAGATGTCGACAGAATCGACCGGCTATTGTATAGTCGACACATCGCCATGTTCCCACAGATGCATGTCCAACGCGTGCCTGTCGTACGAGGTGCGCGCGTCGTTCTGCCGCCTCATGCTGCACCTGCACGCCGACCGCGACCCGCAGGAGCCCGTGACGCCCGTCAAGTACGCCAGGCTCTGGACTGAGGTGTGCGACAGGATACACATCCACGAGTAAGTATATACGAGTACGACTACGTTCTACCGCCTCATGCTGCACCTGCACGCCGACCGCGACCCGCAGGAGCCCGTGACGCCCGTCAAGTACGCCAGGCTCTGGACTGAGGTGTGCGACAGGATACACATCCACGAGTAAGTATATACGAGTACGACTACGTTCTGCCGCCTCATGCTGCACCTGCACGCCGACCGCGACCCGCAGGAGCCCGTGACGCCCGTCAAGTACGCCAGGCTCTGGACTGAGGTGTGCGACAGGATACACATCCACGAGTAAGTATATACGAGTACGACTACGTTCTGCCGCCTCATGCTGCACCTGCACGCCGACCGCGACCCGCAGGAGCCCGTGACGCCCGTCAAGTACGCCAGGCTCTGGACTGAGGTGTGCGACAGGATACACATCCACGAGTAAGTATATACGAGTACGTCCGGCTCGACCAATCCTCATTTTTTTTTGGGATAAAAAAAAAATTGCGAAGTGAAAGTCTGAAACTATGATAGGCGCGAGACAAAATTGCAATAAAGTACATTGACCTTTCCCTAATATCTACGTAGATACCCGAACAATAAATTATGAACCGTTTTTCGTTACTAGAGAACGTAAAGGATCACGATTGAAGTCGATTCAGGACAGCTTTGTCTGTATTTCTGTTTTTGATATTAAGGACGAATTTACGAACGAAAAGGATGCAAAGCATTTTATTTAATAAACATACTTTTGTGTAAAAAAGTAATGATTTGACTACCCATTCGTAAACGCGTCCTTAAGAAAGTCAATAAATGTATGTGGATCAATGACCGTTATTGCACATTTATCTGGCGCCTACCATAGTCTGAGCCCAGAACAAAGCGAGGACGACGAGGTGTTATAAGTCGGACGTGTCTGTCTGTGGCATCGTAGCTCCCGAACGGATGAACCGATTTTGATTTGGTTTTTTTTTGTTTGAAAGGTGAATTATTCGGGAGTGTTCTTAGCTATGTTTGATGAAAATCGGTCGAAAGTCGAGGGTTATTTAAATGTTTAATTTATCGACTAAGATATCATCTTTTTTCCCAGCTACCAATGCGTGAAAGGAGGTCCCGACGCAAACCGCGAGAAAGTGAAGGAACAGTTTGCGTCGACCATACGCTTCGTAGAGAACTACCTGTGCAACGTGGTCACCAAGACCTGGTACTTCAGTGACCATGACCAGAATAAGCTCACCTTTGAAGTTGTGAAGCTGGCCAGAGAACTCATCTATTTTGGGTTTTATAGGTAAGTGAAAATTTCGAGAGAGATCTACGCTTCTTCAAGGACAATTAAGTGCCTTTAAATGGCTTATTTAAAATAAAAGGTTTGATTCATCATATCAGCCAATTGCCGTCCACTGCTGAACGTAAGCCTCCCCCAAAGAGCGCCATTCATCCCGGTCTTGATTCGTCTTATCAAGTCATTATGAAAACCTGTTTTTATGTCTAAATATTTGTATTCCCTCCACCAGCTTCAGCGACTTACTAAGGTTAACGAAGACGTTACTGAGCATTCTGGACTGTGTCACCGCTATGGATCTACTCAACGAAACGAATGCGCTCTCTGGAGAAGTCGAATGTGAGTATCAAAACTAAGTATGTATGTACTATACAGGGTGTAACAGAATAAACGCAATACCTCTTAAGGGGTCATTGTACTCATAATTGTGAACAACTTTTACTATGGACCATTATTTCCCTAATTCGCGAAAAAAAATCGTACATTTCAGTAAAACTGGTCTGTGGCCTTAGTGTGAGTTTTGTAACGTTCTCGATCGCGTTGGCGCAAACGTCAATTTGTATTGAAACTGAATAAGCGCCGTCTGGTGACACTCACGGACAACCTGTTTTTTCTATACAATTTGACATAATCGAACGTTTACGTTAACGCGATCGAGTACGTTAAAAAACCCACATTGAGCCCTCTGGACTGAATATTAGTTGTAATTAAAAGTTGTTGATAACTTGGTTGTTATAGCGAAATCGTTGATTACTTTTGGACTTCGTAGGATAGAGTGTACTAAACACTATTTCTACAAAATATATTTTATTGTATTTCGCAAGCAGCTCAGGAAAAGGAGCAGATAAATAGAGAAAAACGTAAGTATTTGAAGGCATATCGGGTATACTGCGTAAAAGACGTAGTATCTCACAATTCTCACAAGTCTAGCTGAATCGAGTCGCAAGTTGTTTGGGTAGAAAATTTCTATGAAGACAAAATAATTTATTATTGCTTAGACTCCTGTATTTAACAAGCTTTTATTTAACTTTCAATGTATGTATGTATGTAATGTAACTATGTTTGTTTGGGTGGATTCTTAAAACTAAATTTTGAAGCAGATATCTGCAACCGATTGAGCTGTATGTATACACGTTTAGTTTTTATTGTGTATGTGTCGCAGCCAACTGACATAATCACACGTTGAATTAGCTGCTTAGTTCTTTCATTGAACGGCGTCGTATAATCAACGGCCTAAGTGACACCTCGGTATTTAATTGAACAGCTAGCCAAATGACTTGGTTCAATATCGCTTAATGACTTACTTAAATATTTCAGCTGAAGGAGGTGTGTTACGCAGTATAGGTGACATGGGCGCTGTGATGACGTCTATCACACTGGGATCTGTCGCTAGAAATGTAAGTCGAAACACTCGTTATGATCCCAAATTATAAATCGGTTTTCAAAGAGGATGGTTGCCGTAATATTAAGTTAAATGTTTCAGTGTAAGAGAGGGATGAAGCTGGATATAGAGAATAGTGCCATATATTTCTCCAAAAGGAAGAGTGATGCCTTTATTTAGGGTATGCGAAACAGAGAGTAAAGTCCCGCATACCTCCGTTGAAAAGGGAGGATCCTCCGACCGTACGGTTGTTGTGTCCGGTGGGCAACTGCCCGATAGTTGATATTCGGGCTGTTGTATCTGTTCAAATCGCACGTTAAACTCTGATATCGCGATTCAGGATTTTGTTATGTTAGTTCGCAGCTGTCGGGATAGATGGCGTTGCGGGTCTTATTATTGCAATCTAGATTTTACTACGTTGGTTTTTTTGTGGCGGCATTGATGCTGCTACAGCTTTAACACTTCTTTATATGGCACCAATGCTTGTAATCTGTGCCTAACACCCGGCTTACAAACACTTTTTTTATCAAATATTTACCTGTTAAGTATTTAATGGCATAACTGTAGGACTTATGTCGTCTTTGCCGAGAAAAGACTTTTAGCCTGCAGTGGGTCATACCCATACATACATATTGTCATTATTCCATGGTAATTGTCTATTCAAAAGTGCCCGTAAATGGTTCGAAATAGATGCTTTGAGTTTTTTAGCACGTTGGCAATTTAGTTTTGTGTTTCTCCAGGCAGGCGGCAGCACTTCCAGCGCAGGCACCGCCAGCACGGGCGGAGGTCTACAGCGCAGTCCGTCTGCGCTACTGCTGGCGAGGGAACATCCGCTCGTCATGGACACCAAGCTCAAGATTATTGAGATATTACAGGTACCTAAGGTTTACGTTAGATGTACTCTTTGTACAATCTCTATGAACGCGTCCACACCTGTCAGTGTCAGTGACGACACAGTGTTCTCAATGACAGATGTGGACGCGTTCATACAGATTGTATGAAATAATAATTCTCACGGTGCACTTTGACTTCACTGATATGTGTGAATCGGCCTTAAATCTTACTTTTAATATAAATGCGAATGTTTGGATGAATGATTGGATGTTTGTTACTCAATCACACGACAGCAGCTAAACGGATCTGGATGAAACAGAGCTAGATTATAGTCTGGAATAGGCAAGCTAGGCTTTTTTATCCTGGGAGTAATGGTCCCTTTTGGGATAATTTCTCGCGGGCGAAGCGGCTAGCAGAAACTAGTATCGAAATAATTGTCTCTGCTTCTCCTCCGCAGTTCATCCTAGACGTGCGGCTGGACTACCGCATCAGCTGCCTGCTGTCGATCTTCAAGAAGGAGTTCGAGCAGGCGGGCGAGCGTTCCGCGGAGACCATCGGCCGCGCCGACGTGGAGGCCATCGGGCTGCAGGCCGAGGGGATCTTCAGCTGTCGGTGAGTACAGGGGGGAGGGAAACGTTACGGTGGGAGGCGCAATGGTTGGTAAATCAAACAATATGTGTTTTTGAAGTTTTGGGCTTGTCATATGAACGATGTACTATCTATTATTTTATAACACGCGAAAACTTTTGTGTTTTTATAAGTTGGTAACAATAATATAATATTTTCAGTTAAAATGTTCCGTCGATGATACAAAATGTATTGAAAATACTCACACTTTTTTAATTTTTTTTATTAAGGTATGAGCTTGCTCTTGACCTCGATCACGCCTGATGGAAAGCGATAGATGAGATTCTGATTTTTACCGTGGAATAGTTAGAAACTAGAGAACGCTATCTGATACGACATTAAAATATAATCAGATTATTAAAATAAAATATTGAAACAATATCAAGATCAACTTCTAATTTGTTACCACTCTTGAATTGTTTGATTTATCAAGTATTGATCGCTAAAACTATTCAATTTACTTTCCTTTAAAATTTATTTCGATAGTTAATTCAGTTTACTGTCTTATGTATTTAACAATAATATTGGTAAATGTGTACCATCATATTAAACTGTCTTTAGATTTCCTAAATAACTATATAACTTTTTTTTCTTACACTTTCATTTCACTTTAATTCAAACTTCTATCTAGTTAAGTAATTGTTATATGTCTGTAAAATAAACTTTTCATGAATCATTGTTGAAATTGTACAATCTGTAAAAAAAACATCTTTTCTCAGATCGTTATTGTAAACTTTAGTGTTTCTATAAAATCTATTTCTATGTTTAAATGTAAAGAATTCCGAGTTTCAACGAATCTAGTTTTTTTTTTATCTAGGGTTCTTTATGGTTTTACCTATATCGTTCCATTTCTTTCCTGCATTAGAACAATGATTACTTTCAGACTTTACTGTAAGCCCCAAAAGAATAAGAAGAGAGTAAACGCAGAATCTAAAAAGGGGTCATTGTACTTATCATTATGAACAACTTTTACAAAGGGAAACCGCGAAAAAATAAATTTACTGCCCCATACATTATGTGCACATAACTCGACAAAATGTACTGAACAGATTTGTTTTTTCACGATTTCTGTTTTAGTGAAAAGTTGTTCATAATGATAATAGTAGTTTATGCAACGACCATATAAAAGGTTATTAAAACACGAGTGTGGGTTTATCACACGAGTGTTTTAATATTATTTTATCTTCACTCATACAGTTGAAATAAAATAAGTGGAAAAATATTTTATTCCAATATGGCGGATATTCTCATTGCGTATACGAATGACTGCGCAGCGCGCAAATCCATAGACAAAGATAAAAGCTGGTTCATTGACTTAAGTCAATGAGCCCGCGCCAATAAATTAAAAAGTTAAACTGTGCTATAAAAATTAAAAAGTTATTTTATGATGCAGTTGTTTAAAAATCGAAGGAAAATGTTGAACTATAATGGTTTTTTTTTTTTAATTTTACCTATCCACGAAAAAAAAGTATGTATGTATGCATTCGTCTTTGAACTCATATTTGGAACATTACGTTGTGAGTGTAGATAAATACAATTACCTCTTTTCAGGAAGTGCGATCATTCTGTTACCCATTGTAAATCAAAATGTGAAGATTATTGCAGGAAATTGTCACGAACTGTTTTCCTTTACTAGATTCATTGAAACTCATGTAGAAACTTCGAATATTTCAATCTTCAAAAACACTTTGTCATTTGTAGAATTATCTCTATATTTATGACTGGTAATCACTATCAGTAACTAACGCATGTTGACTGGTGACGGGGCATTACACTTCTATGGTCATTACATATAGACAAGAAAGCCAATCCAGTTGTAAATGATATTTTGTAAGTAGGTTATACATAACACTTTTACACGTCAATGTTTTTGGTCATTTTAAGCTAGATGAGGCCGGTGTTTCCTAGCTGACTACCCTGAGAAGCAACACCGAAACAAACTCAGAGGTCACAGTCTCTTTTGAAGTCCATGCAAATTGTACTGGTCAAATCATAATGAGAACCATAATTATATAGGTTAATGTCTGAGGAAAGTGCCACACAGTTTTGAGTGGACCTGTCCAAACAGTGCAAGCATTTGTCAGTTATCGTGAAGCTCGGACTTAGAACTTTAAGGAGCTCAATGGTTTGCGATCTACATGGTCCCCACATTCACAATACGTTACATGAGGACCATGCAGATCAGTGTCTGAAGTGGTTTTTTGAGGAAAGAACCACACAGATTTGAGTGGACCTGTCCAGTCAGTGCAAGCCTTGGTCAGTAGTCGAGTAGCTCTACAGGAACAATAAGGAGCTTAACGACTGTAGGTTTCAGTATCTTTTATTTATTGGATCGTTTGCTTACAATACTCATGCAATAATCAGTTTGTACTTCTACTTCTTTGCGTATCGATGACTAATACTTAGAACTAAGATTCTTCCCCCTAGTTCCTACTCAAAATATATGTATGGAACATGTATAGAAGATGCAATGGATATTTTTTATCCATAAAAAAATGGATAATTTCCTGTGATCGATGTAATCGAGATATTACAGGCAGAATATAATTCAAATTCAGTTGTATTGAGTATTTGGAGTTAAGAAAGTCACAAACTCTACTTTAATGACAGGTGACCAGGCTAAAGTGGAGTTTGTCAAGTAGTCAACTTAATTTTTTTATTCATAAGGGGTTTCTTTATTCAAGGTTTAGTTTCAGGGAAATCATTGACATCTCATGAATGTTTAAGCTTAGGTTTTTTCCTAAAGTATCATCATGGGATAACTAACAGACACAATTCTCATTATTTCCACCACCACACACCTATATGTAATGACCAAAAACTCTAATTTTCAATAAACTATTCTCTAAGTAGGTCTGGGACACAGATATGAATAGACATAGATAACGCAAAAGCAACTACTTCGCGTGCCCGTTTCGGAGCCTAGCTTACGTACAAAAATCGTAAGCTGCCATTTTCGCGCTCAGTCTGCATCGGTGTACGCTAGTCGGATGTCAGTTAGTGCCACACATGGCGGCGTCTTTGATTCGATTTGATTTTCCCATCACTTAAAAGTGCTTGTGTGTGACGTCATAAAATGGTACGCTTGGTTTTCGATAATACGTGATACTTGCGTTATCTATATTTATCTATATGCGTGGTCTGGGAATAATGACATGTAATGGTACTAATGTGAAATGTTTTTCAGAGCGATACAGACTGTGCCTGACAGCTGTCTTCCAAAAAATGTAGATTTGTTAGTATGATATAGTATATGCATGGAATGACTAACTTAGCATGTGGTTGGAGTTACTAATCGGCTTTGAACCTGTATTTTTGGTCCTTTGAACAGTCTTCCTTCAAGGCTGTCCAGTGCTGGGCAAACTCTTCTGCCTTAAATGTGTAAATAATAATGACTGAAATCTTTCGAACGCTCCGGATGGGGTGCGACATCAAATTCTAAGAAGTAGGAAGCCTTAATGTATTCCTACATCACTACGAAAATCTAATATTAAGGTTGAACTAGTCGTGGGCTCGAACTCAGTGGTATGCGTGGCTAAAAAGCATGCTGTCTCACCGGGCAACGTGCCAGACAGAGACAGTATCAGTGATGAGCAGTTAGACGCTAGTCTACACGCACAATGTCTAGTTCCCATGCACACAAACACCGTTCCCGAAATTTGTATGGACAAAATATCGACTAGTGCAACCTTAAGGATAAAAATAGTATTGTATTTATCCACTTGTACAGTCCTGTATTAATTAATTTACCAATAAATTAATAAATAAGTGCCTCATCAAGGTTTCAAGATCACTTGTTATGTGTTTAGCAAACCCATTTTTCTGTAGGTATATTATAATTTGGACGTTCAAAGGACAAAAAAGATCGTGTTATTGCAAGAACCTCCAAATAATAACCTTGCATGTCATGCTGAACTTGTGAAAGATACTTACAGAATTAAAACTTTAACTACTAATATAACATTAACCCTTTGTTTTAAAAGTATTGTGTACCTATTTTAGAATTAGTCGTGTACGTATTTGTTAGGAATAGAAAACTTGGTTAAAAAGGATGTTCTTTTATTTGAAGCTATAGAAAAATTATCATGTTTGCGCATCTTGTTACAAAGAGCAAAAAGGCACGTTAAGCCGTTGGTCCCAGCTGGTCATTTGTAGATCTTTGGCAGTCGTTACGGGTTATCAGAAGCCAGAAAATCTGACTCCAGTCTTGCCAAGAAGTACCGTGTTACCCAGTTGTGGAGGTCTGGTAGGCAGCCGCTCCACGTAAAACACTGGCATTTAGCTGAATCCGGTTTGACTCGGAGCAAACCTCAATAAAGTTGGGAAAAGGCTAGACAGATGATACAAAGAGCAAGAAGAATCATAGCACTTGTTTAATTTGTCTTCGTGCAAACGTAGTTTGGTATGAAGATAATTTATTATTGGCCTGACACAGTCCTTATCTCTTTCAGTCTTGGTGGTCACTGCCACTAACTAACTAACTATTTAGATATATTTATGTGATTTACCAATTTTTTTTTGGAATAGTCGATATAGTAGGCATCTTGCTTGACTGCAATTTAGTTTTTTATTTACTACCACCACAGTGGTCATCGCTATTGACCACCATTTTCATGTAAAGCCTTAAACAAAAGAAACTCAAAATGTATATTTTTACAATCTGCTAACCATAACTGAACACTATGAACAAACTTTGATGATTTTCTTATCTATGCAAAAGTGTGACTGAAAGAGTTAAGGCACTAGAATGTATAAAGCTAAAATATTTGATGGCCTTTTTCCATCTAAAGGACCTGCAAAATACATTTAAAAATGTACATAAATGTTGGCTGATTTATTCACGTTTCGACACGTGTTTGACTAATTCGAAATTAGTTAACAATCGAATGAAGTTCTTATCCACGATCGCACTGCAATAGCAAAAAAATAAAACAAATAATTCACCAATGATCCAATGTAAAAAATCTTTTTGTGTTGGTATGCATTAGTCTGCATTTTCCAAATCAATGTATAGTTTTAGGAATGTATTTGTGCCCTGTGAATTTAAAGGTGCATGTGAAAATTGCTACTAACCAAATTGCTTGGGGTTCAAAGAATTTTCAACTACCCTGGCTTATGTCAGCTTGTGCGCCGGAGTTATTTTGTGACGATTTTTTTAATTTTGGGTTTTGGATGATATTTATTTATTTATGTTACCAGTTACTAATGTTTTATTAATTTCGGGTTGTGGATTTTATTATTTTACTAATTCAATATTCCGAATGTTTAAAAAACAGCCAATACAGTAAAGTTGGGTTACTTTGGCTCAAACTTTCAACCAATAGGAACACAGTAAACACAGTGTGATGTGTTCCTATTGGTTGACAAGTTAGGGTCAAAATAACCTGACTATACACGGCCTTCTACAGTTCCTGGAGACTTCTCTTAAATATTAATAAAAAGTTGGACAACCCTGTCTCGTTTTATCCGATTCTTTTAAATAAGACTGCATCATTTTTAAACATATGAATTCTTCCTCGCGATTTTTTTCCCTTCTATTAAAAACTCTCCAAATGTACTTCATCCCACGATTTCAACCTTGTCCAAATGTCTATATATTTAACTTATAATATTTTTATTCATTGCGTCCAACCCGGCGGTGTCAGTCGTGTCTTGCTTAAAGCCTCCGCTTCACCTACAGAACGGTCACGAAACACGAAAATTTCCATTTGATGCGTCAGTTCGATTGTCAAAATATTTTGACACAGATATAAAGCGAATTAAAGTTCAGAGGTGGGGTTTGGCGACGCCACTTGATTGTAAAAACTGTACCGGGCGTGAGTAAAATCACGAAAAAAATCTTTCAATATTTTTGAGCAATATAACGAACCAAGTAGATTTTAGAAAAATACCTTATTATATTGCCATCTCGGTCACATAAAAAATGAGATGCCAATATACGCGCAAATGTCAGTGAACAAAATTGTTCGTGTTCCGCGACCGCATTCTACCAACCTTCAAGAACTTCCCACTGCGTCAATTCTACCAACCTGTACGTCATGTAGGGACGGGCTGGACCTGGACGAGTGCGGCGGGCGCATGGTGCTGCGCGTGCTGCTGCAGCTCTGCTCGCAGGGAGCCTCCGCGGCGCTCGTGTCCGGGGCGCTCGCACTGCTGTTCAGGCATTTTAGTCAGAGGCAGGAGGTGCTGGCTGCTTTTAAGCAGGTTTGTACAATTATACTTTTTAGAAAGCTATTGACAGGTTTGTGAGATAGTATTTTTTTTTCAATATTGGTGATGCAAAGATAACGCGCGTGCCTCTAGCGGCGAAATTTATAAGTTACCTAAGAACGACATTTGCAGTCCTGCCAACACCGATTTATTAAATACCCCGAAAATCTAAGTCAAATTCCCTAACTTGAGATTCCCTGCAGTTTGGGGAATTCCCCACACGTTGAAAACGCTGTGCGAAAACTGACAAAGTGTCGTTCTTAGACAGCTTCACAATTTTGACACTAGCGGCGCTAGTTGAATCTTTGCATCGCCAATTATAATTTATAGGCTCGCATTTGGCCACAATCTCAACTGATGGTAAATTATAATGTGGTCGACGATGGAGCACGCTTAACTAGAATTAACTTTATTCACTCTCAGCGAGACCACAAATCGAAAAAAAAAAATGTGTGGGGTCAAGCTAGATGAACCGAGGGCCACGTTGCTGCAACTAACTAGATGCAGAGGATGGAGTTGGTGTTGAGACGGAACTTGGAAGACAGCGATTGACTGAGTAGATTACTTGATATTATCGAAATATATCCTTCGAAGAATAATTTGTTAAAAAAATACACAAAACTTTGAGCCGTTGCATTTAATTCTCTTTCTATAAATAACCACAATAAGAACTAATCAAAGATATATAAAATAGTCACCCAACAGCCATTTGCATCTTACCATCAAATGGCTTGATTACCATATAACTCTACGAAGTGGAACTGCAACAACAGAAAATAAAATCTAACCCAATATTTCCACCCAGGTCCAGCTCCTAGTATCAGACGCGGACGTTGAGTCCTACAAGCAGATCAAGGCCGACCTGGACCTGTTGAGACAGAGCGTCGAGAAGTCCGAGCTCTGGGTCTTCAACAAAGGACGGGCTGTGCTTGATGAGCATATCAGTAAGTTCCTATTAACCAGTGTCCAGTTTTTGTTCAAATTCCTTGTGGTTTAGTTAGACGAGAATTGTCTTGATAATAATATGAACTAAAGTATCCAAGCCAGTTTATCGTCAGTGACTGTCATCGAAGTATATAGGTAGGTACCAGCCAGTCGATTCCGTAAACATGTCGGAAGTGAAAGCTTGGATGAAGTGATCATGAAGAGCTGTCATTCCATCATGTTTGTATGGTTTGACAGCTAACTTGTCGTTCACTTCGCTTAAGTTTTCACTTCGACATGTTTACAGAATCGCTCTCCTGGTTAGGTCGAAGCCAAAGCAAACCGTGATGGACAACCGTAACAATTGACATGAAATGTATGTTTTGCATTTCGTTGTCAGCAGTATAACATGTGGCAATAAAGTATTTTTTATTTAATTTTAATTTTTAATTCACTTCTATTAGGTTTAATCTTGAAAAAATAAACGACTGGTAGACCAAAACAAAATTCAAACTCTAACATATTCATCAGGTCTAACAGGCACAGTGGGTCCAGGAGGCGCAGTGTTGGAACGCAATGCGTCTTTAGACAATGTTCTAGACACGTCCAGAACAGCTAAGCACGATCACAACGAATATAAAAAGATTAAAGAGGTAAGTTACTTCAATTATTTGGGACTAACTTTCACCCGCGACTACGTACGCATATTTCCCGTTCCCGTTGGAATTTCCCGTTCCTGTATAGCCTATACCCTTCCTCATAAATGTGGCTATCATATACAAAAATAATTTTCAAAATCGGTTCAGGAGATCCAGGGATCCCTACAACCTCACAAACTTTACCTCTTTATAATTACTTATTTGAGATAATAATGTGTACTTACAACACGCATTCTTATATTGATAAAATAATACAGGGTATTTTATTTTAGATTTCTGTCTACATTTCAAAGTTATACGTATTGCTACGTGTAAGGATAAAATTAATTTCTAATTTATAAAATAATTTAGGTCAACTTGTAACAAAAGCTTGTGCGAGACCGTGAGAGCTCCTGTTTTCACCATATTGCCGCGTTACTCGAGGCTACTTTTACATGCTAGGAAAGCAAGATTGTGCTAGTAAGCTAGCAAGCTGCAGTCCTGCAATTATACTTGCTATTTTAGCTTAGAAAACTGGCCTCATCTGGCCACGGTCTTAGGCCAGGACTCCACCAAAGCGGAGAGGAGAGGAGATGTGTTGAATAAACCAACCCGGTAGGCTAAGCGGAGAAGAGATGTGGAAATAACGAAATCGGATTGGTTTATTCAACACATCTCCTCTCCGCTTTGGTGGAGACCAAATCGGATTGGTTTATTCAACACATCTCCTCTCCGCTTTGGTCTCCACCAAAGCGGAGAGGAGATGTGTTGAATAAACCAATCCGATTTCCCGGCCTTATTGATGAGGCATATTTATCACTTACCTACCTTCACGTAATTTGAAAACAAATTTTATAAACATTCACTTGTCCACAGATACTCCAGCGCATGATAAAGTACTGCACGCACGGCAACAGCGGCTCCGGCGAGAGTGGGCGGCCGCGCAGGCACGAGCAGCGCCTGCTCAGGAACATCGGCGTGCACAATATTGTGCTGGACTTGCTGCAGGTATGTACAGCTTCTCATTCAGATAGAAATGTCAGGTTTTTTAGATCAGCTTACGGTCAGCTCAAGTACAACTGCAAAGTGCTCGGTCCGTCTTTATCTTAATCTTAGGCCTATTTCGCGATGCCACTGCAACAGCTGCAGTGGAGCTCCTACAGGGGGCTCGGGAGGGGGCTGAAATGGAGTGCCAATAACGGCCCCATTTCACCACCTCCCGGTGAACATCAGCCACTGCGCCGCTTTGGAACTGATGCTCCTGAGCATGGCGCAGTGACTGATCCCTGCGAACGGCGAGTAATGGGTAGCTCACCGTTCGATCAGAACAGCCGGTCGATTCTGTCGACATCTCACGGTGTTCACCTAGGCGGAGTGAACGACAAGTGAGCTGTCATTCCATCTTATTTGTATGGTTTGACAACTCACCCGCCGTGCACCCCGCCTTAGTGTTCACTTCGACATGTTCACAGAATCGCACTGCAGGCCCGAGTAGATGGCGCGTTGTGTTCCACGCGCGCCGGTAAGCGCAGGCAGCAAAGGGCGGGGCCCGCTAGGCCTGAGCCTGCCAGGGTTGCGGATTTTGTTCGAAAGAGTCACCGCGGCCCTGGAACGCAAAAGGCACTAGGAGGAGCACGGATGGGTTTTAGTCAGTAAGAGTCTGACACTCCCTCCCGCTCCACCCAGAGCGGAAGGGGTCATTTGATGATTTCCCATCCATAAAATAAAAGGCCTATTTCACGATACCCGAATAGCCACTCATCACCAAATAAATTATAAAGAATTTTATAATCGGTCCCCAATTGGCGGAGAAATCGGTGAACATACATAAAAAAAAAATACATGCCGTCGAGCATATATAACCTCAGCAAGAGACAGAAGAAAAAAAAGGCAGATGGCGACTATGTCTTACTGTTTAGAAGATGATTATTGAATTAGTTAGTGTTTTATAATGTTGTCAATCATTTGTTCGGAATATTTTCGTTACTTTATTGTCTTAGAATTAACTTGGTAATGTCCATTTGGGCATCATGCACAGACAAAAGTTGAAATGTTTTGTTTTACAAAGAAACCCCGAATAAATGTAGTATTTATCATTTTTTTAAACATCATGCCTTTCAATGTCAAGACAACGCCCTGGCGGCCACGAGTGAGTGCTTTTAACTTTCTGAATGCGTGCATGCTGCTAGAAACAACTGTGGCCCAACGAAAACCTACATTGGCAAAATCCTTCAAGGCTTAGGAATGATTTCTGCTGTGCTCCAATATTTGTAATAAGTTAACACGTCTCCAGGCAGAAGTGAGCGTCAAAAACGAATATTAAACTAGTAAAGTCTGTTTACTCTGACCCTGGTATATAAGGTCCCATTAAAATAGGTGGACAAACTTTTAAGAATCATTCAGACCACCAAAATAAAGACAATGGTAAAAAAAAAAAATAAGAAAATCGCATTAGATACCTACAATTAAAATAATCAGCAAACAAAAATACACTTCTAAATGTTGGTTACCCAATGCATAAACACATCCCTTGATACTACAAATGTGCAGGCGCACGTGACCACGGCACCGCATACCTACCCCTATTGGATGGATGTGTTTATTCTAGAGTGCCAGGTATTTATTATTTTAGGTCAAAATAAAATCATTATAATCAGTGACATCTGAGCTTAAAAAAATGGGTATCCAAGCACTTACAAAAATGTCTCCTCTCACATTTTCGATTCTACTTCTTATCCAAACTTACCACCAGTCTTATAATTTTTATCTTAACCCAGGTCCCTCACGATGAAGATGATATGGCCATGGACGAACTGCTGGCCTTAGCGCATGAGTTCCTGCAACACTTCTGTCACGGCAACCAGCAGAACCAGGCCATTCTTCATAAACATCTGGACCTGTTCCTTAACGCTGGAGTGAGTATGATTAAAAAACCTTGATTGAGGCGGCAAACGTTGATTAAGAAACGCAGTTTATGTGTCTTAAAGAAAGCTGCATATTTATTTTATAAATCTGCTTTTTGCTGCTAGACGTCCATGTCGATTTAGCCAGCATATAGGGTTAACCATAGGTTCCACAAAGGGACGCTGAAAATATAGCGTCCAGTTTTCTTGATTAATTTAATTCGAAAATCAGACTATTCCTGTTGAGGCAATAACCGCGCGAATAATGTTGATGACTCTCAGAAAAACTACTTTACTTATTTATTGATAACTTCAGAATGTTGTTAAGTGTCAGTTTCCGACTCTTTAATTAACTAAACATAGTACACATTCATAGTGGAGTGCCTGCAATACTGTAAATCCATAAAGCTGGTTTTTAAGAAAATAACACGAGATACCAATTTTTTATCCCCAGATCCGCGAAGCCCAAACCGTGTGCTCAATCTTCAAAGATAATGCAGCACTCTGCAGCCACGAGGGTAACGAGAAGGTGGTCGGCCACTTCGTGCACTGCATCGAGTCCAGGGGCCGAAGGCCAGAGTACCTGCACTTCTTGCAGACTATCGTGCACGCTGACACTACTTACATTCGCCGGAGCCAGGACCTGGTCATGCAGGAGGTGGGTTTCTTCATCATTATTAAAGTTCAGGGGCCGGAGACCAAAGTACCTACACTACCTTCAGACCATCGTGCACGCTGATACTACTTACATTTGCTGGAGCCAGGACCTGGTCATGCAGAAGGGAGTTCTCTTCATCATTGTTACAGTCCAGGGGTCGCAGACCAGAGTACCTGCATTTCTTGCAGACAGCCGTACACGTTGACACCACTAACACCCGCCTGAGCCAGAACCTGGTTATGCAGGAGGTGGGTTATATTCATCTTAGCTGGAGTCCGGGGTCCGAAGACCAGAGTATCTGCACTTCTTGCAGACCATCGTGCACGCTGACACTACTTACATTCCGGAGCCAGGACCTGGTTATACAAGTGGTGGGTTCCCCTCATCATAGCTAGACTCCACATTATCAAGTCCAGGGGCAGGAGATCAAGTACCCGCACTTCTTGTAGACCATCGTCCTTGCAGACACCATTTATATTCGCCGGAGCCAAGACCTGGTTATGCAGGAGGTGGGTTCTTATATCTGCACGTTTTGATGCTGATGGGGCATATCCCTGGCGTCCTCATAACGACTGGTCCAATGCTGCCTCCAGCGGGCTGGTTTTACTTCCATTAGGTCATCGATCTTGCGCTGAACGTATATTTCAGTATCATTGAGATGATAAATATATTCTATTCTGCATTGTTGGTGAAATCCTAAATATGTTTTCAGAGTTTGGCCGTGAACTCGAAAAGAAAGAAGACTTACACAATATGATGAAGAAAGAAAGAATGACTCTTACTCAAAATGACCTGACACGGTTTTTGGTCGCTTATCCCTTTAGTACTAGATGATTTTACCATGTTTTATTATTTCCTTAGATGGTGAACGCCGGCGAAGACGTCCTAGTTTTCTACAACGACAAAGTATCCTTCAATAACTTCATACAGATGATGAAACAGTTCCGGGAGAGCAACGAAATGCCGGAAGCACTCAGGTATGGTATATCACTATTATAGACTTAATAAAATCTATTTTTAAAACTCATATTGTCATTAACACTTGGGATCTATAGTTATCTGCAACGTTTGTCGAATATTTCTGGCATAAATCGCGCGTGTAAAGTCACGGGTGATGAAAATAAATTGCTAATGGCTGGGAAGGACAAAGAAGGGCTTAGAATAAATAAATGGATTGTAATGAGCAATGACATGAAAATAAAGGGAGGCATCGATACCGTAATGGTTGTTTATGTGCAAAAGGGTAGGAAGATGGTGCTGACATGCCTAATATCTATCTTCTTCCGCCAGGTACCACATCCAGCTAGTGAAGCTGCTGACATGCTGCACTATGGGTAAGAACGTGTACACTGAGATCAAGTGCCACTCTCTGCTGCCGCTCGATGACATCGTGTCTATGATCACTCATAAGGACTGTATTCCTGAGGTTAGTGTCACCAATTCTGTTTTATGTTTATTTTTGTTAATAGTCAAGTGACGTACTACATTAGCTTAATCTTATCTTATTTAGGGTTATTTTTCAATGATCAGGCAAAAAAAACTCGGCTATTCCCTACATATTGCCGTGTTATGTGAGCAAATCTATACTAATATTATAAAGCTGAAGAGTTTGTTATCTCTTTTGTATAAGACACGTTATGGTATTTTGTGTCAAATAATTTATTGAAAAAATAAAGGTGATTTTGAGAATTAATATTAGGCAGGCATATATATTAGGCAGGCATATACATCCCTACGAGCGAAAGATAATGTAAAATCATAATAATTCAACATTGTGCGCGAGACGCAGCCGCTGAACGAGACCGCATCGAGCGCGCGTGCGACGGTGCGAGAAATTATTTTGTATACGATAGCTACATTCATGATGAAGGCTATACGGGAACGGGAAAAAACGGGATAGGCGCGTACGAAGTCGCGGGTACAGTAGAAGCGGCTAGTACAAAAATAATTATATAGTACGTATAATCAGTAATATAGAACAGACGGATAGCTGTAAGCCTTATTTTAAAAAATACAGGGTACTCACATTGGTTGGTATTTATGTCTTGGAGTTATGTAAACTGGTCCGCAATCACCCAGATTCCTACAGAACACGGGGAGACATACATACAAACTATTCGTAACTTTGCCTCCGTCCCGCCTCAAGTTACATGCTACTGGTCCATATTCTATGTCGATTAAAATATACAATAAACTACCGGAAAACGTAAAGCAAGAAAACAAAACCAGTATATTTTTAAATAAGTTAAAACAATTATTAATAGAAAAAAGCTACTACACATTGGAAGAATTCCTTACGGATAAGTTTTAATAATAACAGGATAAATGCAAACCTAATAATAATAAATACATGACATGTTATTCTATCAATAATAATAAATAAATAAATGACATTCTATTCAATTCATAATAATATATAAATGACATCCTATCCTATTGGTAATAAATGAATGAAATACTATCCGATTAATAATAATAAATATATGACATGCTATTCTATTAATAATGATAATAAATAAACAATATAGTACTCTGTTAATAATAACAATAAATAAATCACATCCTATCCAAATGTAATGTACTTAATTGCATACAAGTTGGACAGGAAATAATAAACTTTTATAAATTATTTAAAGCGCTCTTCCTCTCTCCTAATTATTTGAACGTTTTGCTGTGCCCGACAGGGTCCATAATTGTTTCTATGTATTTATTTTACCACCTGTATTTTGACATTATGCAATAAACGAATTGAGATTGAGATTGAGATTAATTTTCCAAATCCGACTGGTAGTTCCAGAGACTAGCGCGTTAAAAAAAAAACTTCAGCTTTATTATAATAATGTAGTACTTATAAATAACTATAGCAATCGGAACAAAAAAATACCTACTCGGTGTGACTTAACAAATCCGACATTTAGGCACCTCGCGCACTAGACGACCACGACCACGACCAGTGGCCGCAACGACCAGATTAACTAAAGAAACTATATGAACGTCGCGCACTTGGCCGCACATCGGGCTGGCACGACTGGTCGTTGCGACCAACTTACGTATAGTTTGCTATGAGTGCTTGCGCGCTAGATCTGCGACCGCGAATCAGCAGCTCGACAAATGGCTGCTTTACGACCAGTCGTGGTTGTGACCGCAAACTTACTTACAAGCCCAACCGTAGCTTCTGCGACCAAGGTTGCGACCACGACCACGACTGGTCGTGGTCGTGGCCGTCTAGTGCGCGAGGTGCCTTACTATAGTGTCCGATTTGTGATGTACTTTATCTGTCGTTTATCTGTCCGTTAACGCTAATTGTTGGTTAGTGGTTAACGGACAGATAAACGACCGATAAAGTATCTCAAAAACCGGGTATAAGTCGTCTTCATAAACGATCGTTCTTTTTCTGTTTGCGAAAAAACTTTCGAAGACCATATAAGAATAACTGGATAAACCTTAGTTGGTAGGTAGTAGAGACCATACCTTAGCATCAACAAAAATATTCTAATAAAATTAGGCAGTAACTAAAGCCCAATCTATCTTCTAGGTAAAAGAAGCATACGTAGGCTTCTTGAACCACTGCTACATCGACACGGAGGTGGAGATGAAGGAGATCTACTCCAGCAACTACATGTGGGACCTGTTCGAGCGCTCCTTCCTGCAAGACATGCAGGCTATCCTGCACAGCGACCCACACCAGATTCCAGGTATGATAGTCTGCTCTGTCTGACTGTGATAATTATATTATTAATAATCATCCTGGAAAGGTTTCAGACTAAAGCTTTGAGATTCATGTTCAACATCCCTAAATGCATACACAATAAATACATCCTACAAGATCTGAAGCTCAAAACTGTAAAGCAAGAGATTGCTGCCCGTAGCACAAACTACCAGAAAAAGCTCACCAAACACGTCAACTCACTGGCTGCTGATTTATCGGGGTCCGGAAGTATAGTATACACAAGACTTAAAAGGAACAGTGTTCCAAGTTTAGTAAAAAGATTCTCAGCAGAATGAGTGAGAATGGTCAATGGACAATTCCACACTGCTACAAAGACCAAATACAGAAAAATGGAGCAGCCAAATGTCCATGACAGATTGCTGTGATGAGCAGGATACATAAAAAAAATAATAATAATAATAATCCATATCAAAAGGTATAGTAGACAAATTATGTAGTGTTAAATCTAATAGGATCTTGTGTCTGCTTGAAAAGCAGCGCTGGCGCAGTGTTATCGATTAAGACAATACTGAAGGGTTTTCCTATTGATTTTAGTGTGTGATATAGTGACTGCCGAGCGTGAGATCTTGGGTTCGATTACCAAGTCGGGCAAAAAGTGTAATTGGGGTTCTCCCGTAGTAGCCCGGAGTTTGGAAGTTAGAGGGGTGACACCTTCGTGTCTCGGTGCGCACGTGGTGCCGTTGGTCCTGCGCCCCATCTCTCCCCGCGAGTGTCGGATTGCCGTCTCATCAGACTATGAGAGTAAAAAAATGGAAAGTGCACCTGTGTTTGCGCATACACTTGTGAATTATAATATCTCCTGCGTAAGTGGCTCATCTTCGTGGAGGTTAGCCACCATGATTGAAACTCTGATCAAAACTATATTAATTAATTAATATTTGACCTTACCTTCACCAGGTCCCTCAACAGAGTTGCCATCGACCTCCCGCAGGCCACCCGCGATCGGCACACAGAAGGCGTGGGTGAACTATGTGACGGACGTGCTCATGCACACCATCTGCACTTTCTTCAACTCGCCCTTCAGCGATCAGAGCACCACTGTGCAGGTGAGATATCCTGATAAACCATTAATCAGAAGTATTCTTATCGAAGTGTATCTATGTCTTTATCTGTCCCCCGCTCTCTCGCTCTCTCTTCCTCTCCCGTCTCCCTCCCCGCTATCTCTCTCTCTTCTTCACTTCTTACGGATTTTCTCCATCTGTTACGATCAGCAGCCTGGTGGAGTGCGGCGCTGATAGGATCTACAAGGTGCTCCGGTTTTATCTATTTTCATAGCAACGCAACCATAAGTCGTTCCATGTTCCAAACTGTGCGAGCAATAAGGCCGAAGTAACTGAGGACACGTTGCAGGCAAGTTGAAGATAGTTGCTGTTCTTATCACAGTACCGGGACGCTTATGCGGCCTTTAGATAGAAACTATCAAATAAAAGTGCCGTCGCTTTGAAAAACCGCTCTTTTTTTTATTAAAGTCGAGGTGCCATGTTTACGGCCGCATATTGTAGGTACCTTGCTTTTCATTATATTCGAACTTATGAAGCCTATGAAGTTGTCATAGGGTAGTGTCAAGGTTTTTAAAGAAACATTAAATATCACTAAGTCATGCTCATCTTAACGTGTCTGAAATTAATTATGATTCAATTTTACCGCTGCTCGGCATATCCTACACTTCATTTTTACGTAAGTAACAATAACTACTTTAACACACTTTTTAGATTCTCGTCTTAACTTGCACACTGTGTCAATAATTTATGTATATTTTTCATAAAACAAATCTAAAACGACCCACATCTTATACGTACCTCTTTTGCCAAAACTCCACGGTTTTTCACAGACTCGGCAGTCAATATTCGTGAAGCTGCTGCAGACGACGTTCAGCATCTATCAGTGTCCCTGGCTGACGCCGCCGCAGAAGCTTAACGTGGAGAAGTGCATCCGGACGCTTAGTGAAGTTGGTTAGTACCCCTTTTCTTCTCTTGGAGCCTGTAGTAATTGGCACCACAGAAGTGCCGTGTACAAGTGCGTCCACATTTTTATAGTGTTTTTTTTACTACTGCCCAAAGTTTGATAAGTAAATATGTGTCCGTGTAAAGTATTTATAAGGCAAAAGTTCCTAATTTGCAACGCTATATGGCTCTGAAAAAAATACCCGTTTTGAGTTGCACCAGTATCCATCCAAAGCAGAGAATTTTTTATGTAATTATTTTGTTCACAGCCAAATCCCGTAGCATAGCCATTCCCTTGGAACTGGAAGCTAAGATCCAGACGGTGTTTGAGAAGGCAGCCGCGCTGTCCCGCCAGACCAGCAAGTGGCTGCTCGCATCCAAGACATCCAAGCTAGAGAAGATGGCTTCACAGGTCAGCCTTTGTGCTTCTTGGTCTAATGTATGGGTTTTCTTTGTGATGTTATGTTTTAATCAAGAAAACCCATACATGTTTTAATCTTGCGTTAAGAGCGTTTACGCGGTACGGCATTTCATACAAACTTTGAAGTCCTTATTTTTCGAAATGAATGAACCAATTTTTTCTTTCGCGTTTAACTGGAACCATTGGTTCCATCCGGACGATAGCCGAGTCATCACATCATGTTCGTACTCAATAAGGAACAGATAATTAATGCAGAGGAGAATATGAACTGATTAGAAAAATTCTTCTTTTATATGAAAAGATGTACTTTCCGATCGGTCCCATAGAAATGTCATCAAAATCGGTTTTTTAAATCAAAATACCTGGAAAAAATATGTTATCCAAGAAAACGATTTTGCGTATTTTGCTTTCCTGTGACTTTCCAAAGTCCTAAAAAGCGTAAAATACTTTTTTTTTCCAAAAAAATACAACCGACTTCCGAAATTAAAGTTATTTTATACTTTTAAATTACTGACCACCTAGTTTTCTTTCTCAGGCAAACCTCCAAAACGACCGCTCAGTAATGGAAGGCCTGCAAGAGATCGTGGCCCTCCTAGAGGAACAGCTGCGTCCTCTCTTGCAAGCGGAACAATCTCTCCTAGTGGACATCTTGTACAAGCCTCACCTGCTGTTCACCAGTCCCGGGGAGGTGTCACAATCTGATACTAGCGGCATCTTTATATCCAGGTAAATTATATACAGTAGAACAGTAAACTGATGACCTATGGACTTGAAACGTGGTCGCTCACAATAGGCCTCATCAGAAGGCTTAAAGTCACCCAAAGGGCAATGGAGAGGGCAATGCTCGGACTTTCCTTGCGTGATCGAGCCCGAAGGATCGCCAAATTGAAGTGGCAGTGGGCAGGGCACATTGCTCGCAGAACAGATGGTCGATGGGGCCGAAAAGTTAGTGGCGACCGCGTATCGGAAGACGCAGCGTTGGCGCGGCCTCCCACAAGGTGGAGCGGTGACCTGGTGAGGGTCGCGGGTAACCGATGGATGCGAGACGCACAGGACCGGTTGTTTTGGCAACGCTTGGGGGAGGCCTATGTCCAGCAGTGGACGTTTTTCGGCTGATATGATGATGATGATGAGAACATTGAGACAGCCCCCTCTGGGTGCATCAGTCCTTGTGGATATCTTGTACAAGCCTCATCTCCTCTTCACCAGGTCCGGGGAGGTGTCGCAATCTGATACTAGCGGTATCTTTATATCCAGGTAAACAAGAAGCCTTTGTGCCTGTTGACCCAGTTCTGTTCTGTCTCCTGCTTGACATGGGGCGATGTGGAGATTATGCTTCCTCTAATCTAAATCGTTTCTTCGAGACTCGTCGAACTTTGACATTTTATAACTGTTGATTCTAGCTTTTAGTTACAGTGGTTGGGTATAATATATGTGATGGAGTTGTCTAATATCAGCAAGTGCGAGTTGGGGTTCACGCGTACACGGTTCCGGTAGTACATTGCTACAGCTACACTTTGATCGCCGACCCGCCTCACAGTGGACGGAAAAACAAGGTTCCCTTTCATAGGATTTTTGAAAAATAAAATATTTTATTTGATAGTTTCAAGTATACAGTTTTGTCGAGTACATTAAAAAATTGAATAAATTAGTAGTTCCCGGTGTTTTTTTCGAGTCTATACCATAAAATAATGACTTTATATATTTCAAATGTATGAAAATGGAATTAGTTTCCTCATAACTTTTTTCTGTCTTGGATTGTAAAGCTGAAACTTTTAGATATTGTTGCCGAGCCTATAAAAAAGCCACCTGACCTTTGACCTTGACCCCGAACTTCCCCGTTCAAAAGATATGAATGAATTAAAAATACATATTCGGACGATGTTTTAACACGCGATAATGTACCACAGAAATAAGTTTTTTTTTATTTTTTTTTACCCTTTATTGATCTCTGATAGATAACAAACCTATATGACTAAAAGTCTTGACGAAAAGCGTACTTATTCATAACGTATGAATAAATTAATCATTGAATTTATACAAAAAATAATCTGATATGAATTAGTGATATATTTATTTGCAAGAATATAGGAAGCTACTTATGTTCTTAAGATCTTTGGGTTTCACGTAAATATTTGTACGGCTGAAATGCCGACTACAGTGAACTGGCATTTCAGCCGTAAAAATATTTAGGTTTTACATCTTGGTTATATTAGCATGTACTACACATTTAGTAATGAGCAAAAACATAACAATAGTATTAGTAATCAAATATGATTTCAATATATGAGTATGAGTTGAGTTGTATGAGTATGAAATCAATGATTCAGGAGAAGAACCAATCACAATTAAATTAGTCAATGTCACAGTCAGACAGGTTGCCTATGTCTATATTTTCTATATCTGAACTAGAAGGTAATAATAATAACATTTTGGCTTCATCTGATAGAGGTTTAGTACAAAGTTGCCTTATCTTACGTCTGAAACTACATATTCTGTTCTGTGGTTCTGAATTTTTTAAAATCTTTATTTCGAGCTTCCGATGCCTGTTCAGAGAAAGTTTACCGATTGGAATAAAGTTATTGTATTCAATTATGTCGGCACCATGCATGAGTAAATATGCACACTTGAGGGCATATAATACCATGCATAGAGCTTAACATATGTATGAGTTATTGTAGCATAATATTTCCGGAACTTTTCCACGTCTAAAAACTCTCCACATGAGATTACCTGAAGAATCACTCCAAATCTTCTAATAAGTTCTTTATCAACACCCGTGATCTGCGCAGTCACTTCGGGATTAGCAAAAAATCTTCTGGCAGTATTTCCATCATTGGTAGTTTCTTCACCTTGTTTAACTACATCCACAAGCAGTCCCATTTCATCTCGGAATCGTTCTTGAATATATTTTTTTTTGTTGGCCAATTGTAATTTTAAATCATCTCCTTTAGCTTGCCATTTCTTGAAGTTAAGGCAGTAAGCAATGTGCAAAATGCATTCCATGCATCTAATACGTGCATGAAGGGAAGACAGACCAAACTTAAACATGTCGACAGAATGGCTTCTCTGTGTTACCATGTCGATATTATTCATGTCTTTCGGTGTCGTTTTTCAGATATCGCATGTCGCTGTAGAGGTATCTGATAGATGTGAGGTTATCTTGCTATAAACTTATTTTTGTGGTACATTATCTCGTGTTAAAACATCGTCCAAATATGCATTTTTAATTCATTCATATCTTTTGAACGGGGAAGTTCGGGGTCAAGGTCAAAGGTCAGGTGGCTTTGTCATAGGCTCGGCAACAATACCTAAAAGTTTCAGCTTTACAATCCAAGACAGAAAAAAGTTATGAGAAAAACTAATTCCATTTTTATACATTTGAAATATATAAAGTCATTATTTTATGATATTGACTCGAAAAAAACACCGGGAACTACTAATTTATACAATTTTTTAATGTACTCGACAAAACTGTATACTTGAAACTATCAAATAAAACATTTTATTTTTCAAAAATCCTATGAAAGGGAACCTTGTTTTTCCGTCCACTGTGCGCCTGCCAAGCGTGGCGATTATGGCTAACTCCCCCATTTGGGGGAGGCCTATGTCCAGCAGTGGACGTCTTTTGGCTACTATGATAATGATTATGCTCATGGTTCCGAACGAATCCTATTTTTTTAACCGACTAAAGGTGGAGGTTATTTGTTCGACTGTATGCATGTTTTTTTTATGTATGTTCACCGAATTCTCCGCCAATTGTGGACCGATTTTCAAAATTATTTTTTTATTCGAAAGCCTATACTCCTGAGGTCGTCCAAATCAGAATCTGATGATGAGATCTCACGGAAATCGAGGGCAACCCTCTATTTCGGGTCATATACAGGGTGGAATTTTGTAATGCCACCTGAAGGGAAAGTACTCATAATACTGTAGATAGAAAATTTTACTCAAAGAAAACATTCCTTTATTTTTGAATAGAAAGAAAACTGCATTTTAAAAATTTTAAAAATTCGCTTGCCACACCCGGGAATCGAACCAACTAAAATCTGTAAAAAAAATGTAATTAAAATAATTTACGATTTTATGGTTTTCCTATCATTTAATTTATCATCTTTGTTAAAGAGATTTCGTCCTTATAAATTGATCCTAACGATCAATGCAATAAAAGTACAGGGTGTAATTTTTACAGATTTTAGTCGGTTCGATTCCCGGGTGTGGCAAGCGAATTTTTGAAATTCTTTGAAAGCAATTTTCTTTCTATTCAAAAATAAAGGAATATTTTCCTTGAGTAAAATTTTCTATCACAATATTAAGACTAAGAGTACTTTCCCTTCAGCTGGCATTATAAAATTCCACCCTGTATATTATAGGCACATACAAAGTTTTTCACATGCATTCTAACGCAAATCACTATGCATGCTTGGTAATCATCATCTCATGTTGCTGAGCTGATGATGGAAGGTATATGGTGATGGTATCCCAGCAAAAATGTTCTTTAGCAATATTTTCGTCAATTGTCAACCGATTTGGATGATTCTTTATTTTTTAACATGTTATTTAAAACCATAGACTTGAGGCGAAGACTTAAAGCCTTTTCTTTTCAGACTAATCCGTCACACGGAGAAACTTCTAGAAGAGAAAGAAGAAAAACTGTGCGTTAAAGTATTACGCACTTTAAGAGAAATGATGGCTGTAGACCCCGAGTATGGAGAGAAGGTATGTTATTTAATTACCTAAAGTGCCAAGGAATCTGCCAGGGTTGCGGAATATGTTCGAAAGAGTTACCGCGGCCCTGGAAAGAAAGGCACGAGGAGGATTATGGGTGGGTTTTAGTCAGTAAAAGTCTGACACTCCCTGCCGCTCCACCCAGAGCGGGAGGGGTCATTTGATGATTTCCCATCCTCAAAAAAAAAAAGTGCCAAGGAATCATCAATACAATCTTTAAATAATTGACTTAAAGGTGTTTCTCAAACTTGGACGGTCCAGTAAAGATCTCAAAGTCCTTTTTTACTTGCACCGTCATCACACTTGTTTTCTTTCCTATTAAGTACCGAACCGATGATTTTAAAAAGGTGAAGTATGTCTAAGCTTGCTTAAGGCTGCGCTAGTCTAGGGTTCGAACTTGTTCGTGGGTGCGGCTATAACGCATGCTGTCTCGTGAGAAGAACTATGATTATACCAGAACAATCCATGAACAGATGTTTGGATTACCTACTGTTAAAAAAGTTAAAAAAATGTAACGAAGCAAATGAAAACGAACAAAGTAAATTCAGTTATCATAATATTATCCTATACGACTTTTGTGTTGGAGATTCCGAACTGCTTCTGTAATTTATTAACGCCCAAATTTGCAATTCTTACACAAGTTATAATTTATACAGAAAATTAGACAAATCGATAGAATGTTAATCTTTGTATGTTTGATGTCAAACGGGGTAAGAAATCACCCCCAAAAGATGCCGACTAGCGCAGCCGTAAGCATCATATTAAAGACAAGGAGAATTCCCAAGCCCATGACTAATCCATCATTAAACAGAATCTTACGCCATCCACAGAACAGTACATCTAAAAAATACTTCAAATTTGGTCACCAGGGCAACCAGCTACGCTCGAAGCTGTTGTCCCAATACTTCATAAACCGGAAGTCGGAGCCCAAGATATTGCCGCCACCTAGTTCCGTGACTGTTACCCACGGGCCTGGCGGTAAGTTGTGTGTGCTGCTGGGGTTCTCATCTGGTGTATTTATGGTACGATGCAACTTAAAGGTTCTCTATCGGTCTAGAAGTTGAGGATTAAATGATACTGATAAATGATATTTATTTTGTAAGTAGGTCAAACGTGTCACTTTTACACGTCAATGTTTTTGGTCGTTTTAAGCTAGATGAGGCCGGTGTTTCCTAGCTGACTACCCTGATAAGCAAACTCAGAGGTCAAAGTCTCTTTTAAAGTCCATACAATCCGTGTTAAGGCCGGACTTGATATTTTACGTCAAGAGCAGGTTATGCAACTTTTCTTGACTCTATTAAACTCATATATTCATAGAGTCAAGAACCTGTGATTTGAGCGAAAAGTAAGCGATTCCTGGGGCCTAACCACCAACTCTTAAAGCAGTATTACTTCAATATTACTACCATTGGGAAAGAGACGGAGCTATACGTCCTGTATAGCTCCGTCTCTTTCCCACTGGAAGTAATATGAAAGTAATACCGCTTTAAGAGTTGGTGGTTTAGGCCCTGTTACTAGTTTTCTAAGAGGCAATGTTGCTGACCGAATTTCAATCCTAAAACTAACGGAATAAGGTTGTAAAGAGGTCAACAGATTTATTTTTGACTGTACATTGGTGATTAAGGGCGATTTGGGGGACTGTCTTCGTGAAATGTTGATGTTTAAAAAGTGTTCATTTTCAGCCCACTTTGAATAAATGACTTTTGACACTTTGAACCTTTAAGTTGTATCGTCCTTTTGCATTGTTCTCGTTATGCTGAGTTGTTGGGAGTGACGAGATAGAAAAGCCTTTAAAAATATCTGTCTAAATTACGCTTGAAGGTCTTTGTTCGCTGTTGCAAGGATTTGGGGTCGATAATTTTCATAAAACTGCTTGCCGCTTAATTAAAATTCAGCATAACCTGAACTTTGCTCTAATTTGAGGTGCGAGGTAGTTATTAATTAAAACAAGACTATTTCACCATTATATCAATTAGGGTTTTTGTAATATTTTGCTGATGATGTCACTTAAGTTTAAATCTAAATCTCGTTGGTATTTTATGTCAATCAATCATAATAAAATATTAATTTCATTCTTGAACAGTAGTCCAGAATCCGTATGTAAAACTCTAAGGCCTACATGCTCCAACCAGAGTTACCTTTTAACTCCGACTTCGGGGTCGTTATCTAAGATTTTTTTTTTAAACGTTGCCCTACACTAGGAATTTCTCCTGTATCGTGGGTGCGTTTACAAAAGTACAAACTCACATGCACAAACAGCCAGACCTGGAACAACTATCTGTAGGCCATACAAACATTTGTTCCGTGCGGGAATCGAAACCGCGACGTACGTGTCGTATTTGTTATTAACCTTCGTGTTAGAAACTAACTCGTGAGATAAAAGATAACACTATGGTTTGCGCAATCGGGCCTATGAAGGAAATTGACTTATTATATACTATAATAGGGAATATGCATAAAAAATATTTATTATCTGAATAATTTATCTAGAAATATACAAAAATATAATACTAATAGTGAAAATAGAATCAAAATTGATCGGAAAACAAAAGTGCTTTGTAGAGCTGATAAGTATTTCAAATTGCAAATAAAAAAAAATCTATGTCAGTCTTTGGGGACTGCCGATAGAAGTGAAAACTAAGTAATATTGTATTGTCTGTGCGTGGGAAACGTGTGGTGACGATGACGCGAGTTTCTGTTCACCCAAGAAGTACACATATACAGGGTTATTTGTAAAACACCAACAACCTTTCAGTAGGTGACAGTACTCATGATTATAAACAACTTTTACTATGGGACCAACTCTGAAATATCAAAAAATAAATCGGCTGTTTCATACAAAATGCAATATTCACCCGATGAAAATGTATGAAACAGTAGATTTTTTTTTCGATTTTTCAGGGTTGGTCTCATAACAAAAGTTGTTTATAATCATGAGTACTGTCACCCACTGAAAGGTTGTTGGTGTTTTACAAATAACCCTGTATACGCAGTATACATAATTGCTCATGGAAAGCGGTGCCTATGGGTAGAGGTGACGATGACGCGAGTTTCACATTGTTTGTTCACCCAAAAAGTGCTCAACGCACCTAAAGAAGTTTTCATTTCAAAAATTGCATGCATATTTCCTATTGTTAGTCGATTAAAAATGGTGAAGCAGTCTTGAATGTACTCTTAATAGTGAGCTGACTAATGAATAAACTTGTTAACAGTTTCCAAGGATAGTGTCAGACTAGTGTGCACGGTTAGCCGTAGATGTCAGCACTGTTCATGACTTGGTTAGACTTAAAAATAAAAAGTAACTAAGTATGTATTTTTAAAGGGAAAGATTGTCTTTTGTCGTTTTTCTAATGAATAATCTATACTAATAATATAATAAATCTGAATAGTTTTTTTGTTTGAACGCGCTAATCTCTGGAACAACCAGTCGGATTTGGAAGATTCTTTTTGTATTTGGTAGCCACATGAGGAAGGCGGGAACGGAAAAAGCAGGATATGCGCGTGCGCAGTCGCGGGCAAAAGTTATTTTCGAAAGAACAGGAATTAATGTTTCTTCACAACAATAGTTGTAATTTTATCATCTACAAGCTTTTGCCCCCGACTGCGTAAGCGCATATCCCGTTTTATCCCGTAGGAATTTGGAATTTAACGACATAACAGTTGATTTTATTTACAGTTAAGGTGTAAATTGTTCATTCTCTTTCCCTTTAAAAATTTATTGAAATCTATAGAACTTTCATGAAATATGACACTAAACTTGTTCTTAGTAATGGTGATAGGATTTAGTAAGTACATTTAGTGATATAAAGATGCTTTTGTTATGGACAAAAAATCACTAGATTTTCTTTCTTTTTGAAGTCTCGTGTACAGTATCTGGAAAAAATTGCCATAAATGTTGGTTATCGCGTAAAATACAAAAATCTTTGGTGGTCGTCTCGTGGTGGTGGGGGAACACAATGTCTAAGGGACGTTGTCCTAACACTAAGTGCGAATACGCAATCGTCGCATTCATCTAAACGACAAACCTGATCGCAGAGGGCGTCTGCCAGTTTTACCGAACTAATAAATGTGACGATCGCGTATTCGCGCGGGGTTCGTTTTGTCTCGAACTCGAAAAGGGATCGTCGCCGTATCAACTCGAGTCGTGCAGTATTCTTTGTATGAAACTCCTTATTGCAACGCACACTAATCGGAATCGTAACTTAATCGCCTCGCTTCGGGACAACCTCACGAACTGCGGTGCGCTGCGTGGCAACTTGCAGTTCCCGCGCTTACGTGCCCGTGCCCTCTCAGTCTCACCAGCCAGCCAGCCGGTCGATTCTGTCGACATCTCACGGTGTACACCTAGGCGGAGTGAACGACAAGTGAGCTGTCATTCCATCTTATTTGTATGGTTTAACAACTCACCCGTCGTTCACTTCGACATGTTTACAGAATCGCACTGCAGGTCAACCAGCGGCGTCACCTAGCCGTAGCCCAGTCGACCTACCAGAGCTGCTGATCCGCTTTGGTTACGTGCTTACGTTAGGTTGACGCCTGTTTTCGGGAGGCACTACGCTATAATCGAGTGCCTCCCTACCTCCGCCGCGTCATTGGGGCTTATTTGGCGGAGAGGTGTGTCACCTACCTGGGACGTGACGGCATACACCAGCACCCCATGTCGTGCGGTGTTCCGTAGGGTTCGGTCTTGGGCCCGCCGCTGTGGAACATCGGGTACGACTGGGTGCTGAGAGGCGAGCTCCAGCCGGGAGTGGACCTGACGTGTTACGCTGACGACACGCTGGTCACTGCCCGGGGGAGCTCGTACAGGGAGGCAGCGTTGCTGGCGACGGCCGCGGTCTCACAGGTGGTGAGCCGCATACGGCGCCTTGGCCTGGAGGTGGCCCTCAACAAGTCGGAGGCCATAGTTTTTCATGGCCCCCGGCGGGCGCCGCCGGCGGGATCACACATCGTGGTCGGTGGGGCCCGTGGTCGGCCTGGGATTGGTGCTCGACAGCCGGTAGGATTTCGGACCCCACTTCTGACGGCTGGCGCCCAAGTTATTGGTCGCGGCTGGGGCGCTGTCAACGCTGCTTCCCAATCTGGGGGACCCGAGCACCGTCTGTAGGCGGTTGTACGTGGGGATCGTGCGATCGATGGCCCTGTATGGGGCCCCGATCTGGGCGGCTGACCTGACGGCCGGCACCATCTCTGTTCTGCGGAAGCCGCAGAGGGTGATGGCCGTCAGAGTCATCAGGGGTTATCGCACGATCTCCTACGAGGCGGCTTGCGCACTGGCCGGATTTCCGCCCTGGGACCTGGAGGCAAAAGTCCTCGCGTCAATGCATCGGTGGCGCGAGGACGCGCGGGCGCGCGGGGAGCGACTGACGCAGCGACATTTTGAGCTGCGTCGGTCGCAGCTGCGCGAGGTCCTGGTGGCGGAATGGCGGAACAGGCTTTCACGCCCTTCCGCCGGCCTCGTCACTATCGAGGCCATCCGGCCAGTGCTCGACCTGTGGCTCGGGAGAAGGCACGGCTCCCTGTCGTTTCGTGCGACACAGGTCCTCACGGGGCATGGCTGCTTCGGGAGATTCCTGTGTCGCATAGGCAGGGAGCCGGACGCTCGGTGTCACCACTGCGTCGACTGTCGGGAGGACACGGCGCGGCATACGCTGTCAGAGTGTGCCGCTTGGGAGGAGCCGCGCCGTGCCCTCGTCTCTGTGGTAGGCAGTGACCTCTCGCTGCCGGCTGTAGTACGTTCTATGGTCGGCGGTGAGGAGTCCTGGGACGCGGTGGTCTCCTTCTGCGAAACTGTCATCGCGCAGAAGGAGGCTGCGGAAAGGGAGAGGGAGATGTCGAGTGCTCTCCCGGCCCGCAGCAGGCGCACCGGGCGTCGGAGGAGGGCATACGCTGCCCTCCTTCTGCCCCCCTAACTGGGTCCAGGGGCGGCGGACTTGGGGATGTCCGTTGCCCCCCATTCATTCGGACCCGAGGTGGCGGCGCGTGGTGTTCCTGTGCGCCCCTCTGACGTCGCGGGGGGAGTTAAACACCTCACTCCCCCCGCGTACGAGATGTGGCCCGCAGAGGCGGGCCGGCACCAGCCGGGGATTACGGAAGTCGCATATGTTCCCGCGATCCCCGGCGTAGGTGGAAGATGGAACACCGGGGTGGTTTTAGTCAGTAAGAGTCTGACAGACCCCTCCGCCCACCCCAGGGCGGAGGACATCCATGAGGATTTCCCCCCGTAAAAAAAAAAAAAAAAGTTGACACCTGTTTGCCGGCGAGACAAAAGGCAATACGGTGACGATCCCTTTCAGAGTTGATATGTGTGCTATTATGACCCATTATTTTGGAATGAAGTGCTTCTCTGGGTACTTAGCTTTCCGACATAATGCCTTATTGGGAGCTTTGCTTCTACAACGTGTTCCTTTTGATATCTCGTTACTGTAGGGTATTAATCAGGGGGTCTACTCTCTAAGCTCTTTTTTTATGGATGGTAAATCATCAAATGACTCCTTCCGCTCTGGGCGGAGCAGAAGGGAGTTTCACACTTACTGACTAAAACCCATCCGTGCTCCTCGTAGTGCCCTTTGCTTTCTAGGGCCGCGGTGACTCTTTCGAACAAATTCCGCAAGCTCGAGCCCGAGCTAAGAATGAATGACAACACGATTTGACAGTTGTTCTTAGTTCAGTCTCGGGACTAATCGTAAGTCTGTAGGTGATACGGGGTAGGAAACGCCCGTAACTAAGGCTGAAACTACGGACTACGGGCTTGGAGAGTAGACCCCCTGAACAGCTAAAAGAATCGAATTGCATTTTAAATATGGTTTTTTAATTCAATCACATCAACGATACTGTTACGTTACATCAAAACATTCATGCATAGTTACTCAGATAACGACAAACTCAACTAAAATATTTGAATAATTGTCACCTGTGCGGGAAGTCTCGACATAGTCTGTGTTTCCTGATAGCTACAACCTGGGAGTCTTTAAGTCAAGAGTGAATAGGTTACGTCTAGGCAAGCGTGCTCCATCTTCGACCACATTATCGCTTACCATCAGGTGAGATAGTGGTCAAGCGCGTGCCTATCAATAATAATAAAAAAAAAATTTACGATCGCCTACCGACCGAATTCGGTCGATAAGCCCTAAAGCTGCCCGTACACTGTTAATTTTGAACGCGATCCTTAGATCAGATCATTGATTTTGATCGTGGATCGCGTTCAAGTTTTACTGTCTACGGGTGGCCTTAGGATTTAACGACTGAATTTGGTCGATACGCTATCGTTAACTATGTCGAGACTAGGCGACAATTATTGACATATTTTAGTTGAGTTTGCCGCTACTATGCATTACTGAACCCATGTTTCTTAGACATTCAACAATATTTGTATCCATAGAACGTAAACTTGAAAGTTATAGGATATGAAAAGGATCACGTTGTACAATAGGGTACCTGCTCGACTTCGTCAGGGATTATTGTGCTTTCTCCACTCCTCATAGCAAAGGCATCTTGAACCCATAACACTTAATAGATTAGTGTAGCAATCTTTCTTTATTTCTCACCGCATGCGACGCAGAAAGTCATCCGCTGAAGATGAAAACAGGTGGGTCCATGCCTCTAGACGGTATCGAGTTGTGTTGCACAGTGTTTCATATATGGCTTGGCATATTTATGCAATTAAAATAATCATTATGAGCAATTTTTACTATGGGACCAACCCCGAAATCATAAAACAGGAATCAGCTGTTCAGTACATTATGTCCAGTTATCCGCACATAAATGTATGGAGCAGTCGATTTTTTTTTTCGCGATTTTTGTGTTTGTCCCATAGTAAAAGTTGTTCATAATGATGAGTACAATGACCCCTTAAGAGGTATTGCGTTTATTCTGTTACACCTTACCACCTTGTTGGTCTTGTGATAATAAGTGCGACTGCAAAATGTGGGGCCCTAAGTTCAAGTCCTGGGTCAGGCAGTGTTATGTTTCGGATTATAAATAAATACTCGGTAGCAATCAGTATTAACCAGGCTTGTCAACATCCCTGTTTAATGTGGACTAATTACAACTGAAATATGTTTTTATCTCTGGCGACCCCTTCGAGAAATATAGGCGGTCTAGGCGGAGCACGAGGGAGTATCAGACGTACTGCCAAAACCCATCCGTGCTCCTCCTAATGCCCTTTGCGTTCCAGGGCCGCGTCCATATTTATACTGTGGCCGCGGTGACTCTTTCGAAGAAATTCCGCAAGCTGTAATACACTGCTACTCGTATTTTATCACTTCGACACAAAAACAAGCAATGATCCCGAAAGAAATATCACGGTTCAAAACCGGCCAAGTCGTTAAAACTTTTCAACTAAATATGCCAAGTAATTTAAAACAAATATTTATGTTACAACACTGAGTGCTCACCAATCTAATATGTATCTGAACTCAAGTAATACAAACTGGAACTACGAGTATCTGACTTGAGTTCTCATACATACAATTTTATTGTTATTAAATGTATAGCGCAGCAAAATCACCCTTTGCGTACTTTTCGCCCACCTTATCAAATGCTTTATCGCTATTCCCATTTCTTTAATTTTAAATAGCACTATAATATACACATTACTGACATGTACATAACAAACTTATTTTAACAAATTTAACTACACTAATGTAACATAATTGCTAATAAATAACAATTTTACTGTAGAGATACAATATTTTATAACCCTGTCTTACTGATTTTTACTAGAGTCTTAGTTACCCAATCATTGCAGTATGAATACCAGTTATATGGGTTTTGTAGAAGGATTATATACCTCAAAAAATAACTATTGTTCCAAATGAGCGAATAAACAAATTGTACATTCATTCTAAATAAGCTGAGACCGTGTGATATAGACAGGAAAAGGAGATTGTGTGGTTGGTCCTGCATTGTTTCATTTCTTTCTCTGTCACTGGTTGGAACAATGTTCTCTATTACCCGCATCTCATAACACGGCTGCATTATTCTTAATATTTATTGTACACCAAAATACCTTATCTAATAGTACATTAAAAGCGTTTACGCGGTACGGCATTTCATACAAACTTTCAAGTCCTTATTTATCGAAATATATGGGCCGGTTTTAATTAAACTTGGCATGCATACGCTAGATATCCAGCCATCCAGGTCTAAATAGTTATTAGACAACATTTTCGAAAAAGAGTTCAGGGGGAAAGATAGAGTGATTTTTCAGTTTCTATAGAAAACTTAAAAATCGGTCTCTCTCTCTCTCTCTCTCTTAACTCTTTTTCAAAAATGTTCTCTACTATTTGTACTTGGATGTTTTCAACAAGTTTCAGAAAAATCGGTTCATTCATTTCGAAAAATAAGGACTTGGAAGTTTGAATTAAATGCCATGGCCCCGTTAACGCTCTTAATGATAAAGTTGTACACAGGCGAACTTAACCTGAAGTTCAGACTGGCTCGGAGATAAGGTTTCTCCCAGCAACACTGAGTGATAGAAATAGATCACAATAAAGGGAATAATCAATAGTTTGTAAAACTTTGATCCTTAGTAGGGTATAAACTTGTTATATCACACTTATAAATCAGTAAAGTACAACATTTTGAACCTCCTCTTTTCCTCGCGACTTTAAAATATTACCCCCACTTTTGCCTGCCCCTAATTACACAAAATCCCTTTTATATTTATTTAGCATCCCAAAAGCTTTCTAACACGATTGCTAACATCCCTTCTTCGTTAGCCAAGTACCTAACCGTACATATGCTTGTACAGCCAAAGTCCTGCTCCGCACGGGGCAGACCCTGGCCCAAGTGCAGGCCCATCTGGACAAGGAGGGGGCTTCAGATCTGGTAGTAGACCTCGTCATCAAGAGCACTAATCGACAGGCTATCTTCTTGGAGGCTATACAGCTTGGTGAGTTACTTTTAAATCTTATTTGTACCCTGTCGACAAAGTTGAAAGATAGTTATTTCATTCAAAGAATTGCAATATCCTAGTTAGACTGGACTATAGTGGCATTGGTTCGAATACCACTCAAAACTTATAGGTTTTGTGAAACATTGAAGTTAAAACGCAATTTATTTCTCAGGTATTGCACTCCTCGAGGGTGGCAACCCAATAATTCAACACAGCATATTTACGAAACTTCAAAATGGAGAAATATCACAAGCATTTTTAAAGGTAAGGACAATATTTTCATAATTGTTAATGTTAGTCGGAAACGCGACTGCTGGTCGTGGTTTTCCATTCGTGATAGCTGATTTTCCTTTTAAAACTTGACTCTTGAGACGGAGTGATGATGTTTGGTCATTTTGAATAGTTTCTCATCTTATTCGCCGGAAACGAAATGCCAATTTTTTATTTCAAAATGTCCAATATTCATTCCAGGTATTCTACGACAAAATGCGCGAGGCACAGCAAGAGATCAGGTCGCTGGCTGCTAGCAGTACATCGGCCGCGAGTAGCGACAAGCAACGCTCCAGCTACTCCGAGAAACAGAAGTCCACCACCACCGACGGTAAGAAATCTACGTATACTGATACGTCAAAGAATGATACAGAGAAAGTCGACAGCTTTTAAGAAAAAGTAAACAGACATCCTTTGGGATCCCTCGCTTGTTCGACTTCATCCATCGCTTACGATCAGGCGAGATTGTAGTCAAGAGCTGACTTGCTATGAATAAATATTTTCTTTTGTTAGTCTATTTTTGTGTCCCACTGCTGCGTAAAGGCCTTTCTCCTTCCAAATTTCTCTATCTTGGGCGGCCTTTGGCCAAAGTTTCCCCGCAAACATGATGAGATAGTCACACCACCTTCGCCGCGGTCGACCTCGACGACGACGACATCCTTCAGGCGTCCAGTGAGTGACGATCCTCGCCCACCTCTCCGGGTGCATTCGTGCGGCTTAGCCAGCCCACCTCCACTTTAGCCAGGCTGTTTTTTTCCCAACATCTATAACTTTAGTTATGGACGCACGATATAGTGTTTCTAACGCAATTTGTTCGCTTAACACCTAATGTTAGTAATGCTGCGCTCCATAGCCCGTTGACAAATCTTGAGCCTGGATTTTTGTTGTTCAGTAATTTACCAAGTTTGTGCACCGTGTGTTAGAACGGGCAGGATGCACATGTCAAAGAGTTTTTAAGCGTTATCGGAAAACTTCCTTTCATAATAATATGTTCTTTAAAGGCCCTGAAGCTCTTTCAAGCATTTTGGACTCGAATTTCTACCTCCTTATCTTGCCTATTTTAAAAAGACACTATCTGACCTAAGTACGTATACTCATCGACATATTGCAATTGCAACACATGTCCATGTGAACAGCTTTGGTGACTTTTTGTTTGTGGTGGTAGAAAAGGAATCCTACGTTTTATGTTGGGACCCGAAATTTGTAACTTGATGTTCGCAGAGCTATTGCGATAAATAGTGTCATTAAGGTCAATATTTTGATTTTGATTCTATAGCCTAATCACTGAGAGATGGTCTATACTGTCGTATGACTTGGCATAATCCACAAATACCATAAAAAGTGGTTTTTACTCATTCTATTTTTCTATAACTTGGTTGATGGTATGGAGATGGTCGGTTGTGGAGAAATGCGACCGAAATCCTGGCTGTTCAGGATTGTGTTTATTCTTTGATATTTTTAGATCACGTTAGACTCGTAAAATAATTATGGTAATCTTCCAAAGAGACATAATCGTCCTATTTTACGCAGTTTCCGAACTGTCAACCCGTATCGCTTTCTTTTCATATGCTTCAATTTACAAGTTATTTTAAAAACGTCGATAACTCGATAAGCACCCAATATGGGCCCCAAGTTTTCGGGGTCGAAATCGTTTCAAATCAGCTCTAGTATAACCCATTTCAAGGAACATACTTAATTACCAATCACCCTATATAATCTTGCAGCTAGCAAGGCAACTCCTATCGTGTTAGTGGTCGGCGAAGAGATGGACGACGAGGTGAGCAGCGCCTGCGGCTCGGCTGTGCACGCCTACTCGGATATACACCCCATGTCTCATGGTAAATATTCTCTTTTTTTATTGTTGACCACAATCGATCAGTTAAGATCGTGGTGTGGACAGCGATGGAGCACGCTTGCCTAGAAGTAACCTGCACTCTTGAATTGATGACCCCCAGGTACTAGCTATCAGGATGTTGATGCCAGGAGGTTGTGGCTATTTCAATCCTTAGCTCTGCTTCAGTATTCTGTTTCAATCGATGCTTTGCTGGAAAAGGTTGAGTCAAATCCAGGCTGCAAAAGTCGTTTTCACAACTCGATCAGACTTTAAAATTTTACAACTTTGTAATGCCATCTGTCCTGACAGCATCACTCATCATCATCAGAAATATGTACAGTAAAACCCGCTTAATACGATTTCCCGCATAATACGCTATTTAACGTCAGTCCTTGCAACTTGAGGCATGTTTTCATACATTATCACGCTTATCAGTCCTTACTAACATAGTTGTAAGTTGTACTAACAGTGTTTTGAGCTATGGTTGCTCGAATAAAGAGAAATTCTATTCTAATACGATTCGTCATCCCGTTTTATATGTCTGCAAACGCATGTTATCTTACACAGCTTGCCGGGGTGGCAATAGGGAATATGCATGAAAAAAATATTAATTGTTATCTACACAGTTTATCTGAAAACATACAAAATATAATACTAACAGTGAAAATAGAATCAAAAAACGTGAAATATATATATGTATATGTATTTATATTTTAAACAAATAATTATATCTGTCTCTCTCGCGAAAACGCTGTTTTCTATGACAGCTGTTTAAGCGCCATGAACTTTGACGTCAGAGTTGTTATCGCGCTTCTCTTTCTAATTGTAAAATTTGAAGCTTTATAATTTCATGAAGCTCATGATAAAAAAAATATTACAAAATTGTTTACTAGGGCTAATAAGTATTTAATTTAGCAAATAAAAAAATTGATATTCTCTATTCACCAATGTACGAGTACGGTCAAAAAAATTATCTGTTGACCTCTTTTCAATCTTATGCAGTTAAGCAGCAATAGGATTGAAATTCGGTCAGCCGCGAGTAAAGAGAGACTGACTGTCTTGGCTTGTGCCAATTCTGAATTCTGATGGGACGATAAAGTTAATTTTTATTGGTATTGTTAAGGCGAAAAATCGTCGTTGCTACAAAAACGTAAGAACGACTGACCTTCTTTTCATCGACTGGTTAAACACTTTAGTTTAGACGATCAGCCCCAGATTAAACGTAACATTGTCATAACTTTTTAAATACATTAATAAGTACTAGATATATCCCGCTTAAAGGCCTATTCAAACCTAAGCGGTATTCGCTACCGTCTGCGGTAGAGAAAACCGAGTGGGTATGCGGTAATATAACTGTTCGCACCAAAGCGGATTTCGCTGTCCTTGTGGGTAGAATACCGAGTTCGAGTTTCGCCCAGTAAGCGTAACAATACCTATGCGGTACTATGGCACCAGCTATTCCGCTCTAGCCGCGGAACTTGATACTAAATACTTAAGCGAAACCCGTGCGGTATGTACCTCTACCCACAGCGGCAGCGAATACCGCTTAGGTTGCTCTAGCCGCGGGACTTGATACTAAATACCTGAGCGAAACCCGCGCGGTATGTACCTGTATCCAAAGCGGCAGCGAATACCGCTTAGGTTTGAATGGGCCTTAATACGCCGTTCCGCTTAAGACGCGTTTTGGTCTGGGACCCTTTAAAATCGTGGGGTTCTGCTGTTCTTACAAACATTATTTTCACTTTACAGGTACAACAGCTCTGGAAGAAATTATGGCAGAAAAGAAAGAGAGTGGTAACTCAGACGTGCTGCCTCCAAAAGTAGCCATCATGAGGCCCATCCTACGGTTCCTACAGCTCCTCTGTGAGAATCACAACCCTGACCTGCAGGTAAGATCCTACTTTCTTCATTCTTTATTGCACACACAACTTATAATAAAGTCATAAAGAAGAGTTTTCTCTCAGCAAATCTTTAATTAATTGGCGATACAAAGATTATGCGCGTGCCTCTAGCGGTGAAATTTAGAAATTGTCTAAGAACGACAATTGCAGCGTTGCCAACAATTTATCAAAATCTCCGAAAATCCAAGTTAAATTCCCCAATTTCCAAAGGACAAAAATGAGTGATCAAGCCGTTGGTACCGGCTATCGTTACAACATAAATAATAGAGGTAAACGTCAGTAAGAACAGAGCTGGAAAAACTTGACCGAAATCGTGTCGAAACGATCATAAATAATGGATTTCTTTTACCTGTCTGTCCTCAGAACCTCCTCCGCAACCAGAACAACAAATCGAACTACAACCTAGTATCAGAAACGCTGATGTTCTTGGACTGCATCTGCGGGTCCACCACGGGAGGTCTGGGGCTGCTGGGCCTGTACATCAACGAGGGCAACGTGGCGCTCATCAACCAGACCTTGGAGACGCTCACTGAGTACTGCCAAGGTAAAACACGTCCGGTTTCTGTGAGCCTGGCTTTTTATAACTATATTTTATTTCTAACTTTCATTAGAAAGTTCTATAAAAATGATTAAAATTGTCAAAATTAAATACGGTTAGGTGCAATCTCCACGAGCGAGTGTATCACCACGCCACCACCTCCTCCACCACCCACGCCACATGTGAGTCACACGTGGCCTGTTTTACATTTAGCTCACTAACACACACCTTCTTTCCCAGGACCCTGCCATGAAAACCAGAACTGCATAGCAACCCACGAGAGCAACGGCCTCGACATAATAACAGCGCTGATTCTGAACGACATCAACCCACTCGGCAAGACGCGCATGGACCTCGTCCTAGAACTAAAGAATAACGCCTCCAAGCTGCTTCTTGCCATCATGGAGTCCCGCAATGACTCAGAGAACAACGCTGAGCGAATCTTGTATAACATGAACCCCAAGCAGCTGGTGAGTAGTGTCTTCTAGTGTAGAACTAAGATATGGAGCTCGTGTTGGAGCTGAAGAACAACGCCTTCAAGCTGCTGCTGGCCAACATGGAGTGGGAGCAACGACTCCGAGAACAACGCTGAGCGAATCTTGTATAACATGAACCCCAAGCAGCTGGTGAGTAGTGTCTTGTAGTGTAGAACTAAGACATGGACCTCGTGATGGAGCTGAAGAACAACGCCTCAAAGCTGCTTCTAGCCATCATGGAGTCTCGCAATGACTCAGAGAACAATGCTGAGCGAATCTTGTATAACATGAACCCCAAGCAGCTGGTGAGTAGTGCTTTGTAGTGTAGAAGCAGTAGTGTCTTGTAGTGTAGAACTAAGACATGGACCTCGTCCTAGAACTAAAGAACAACGCCTCCAAGCTGCTTCTTGCTATCATGGAGTCCCGCAATGACTCAGAGAACAACGCTGAGCGAATCTTGTATAACATGAACCCCAAGCAGCTAGTGAGTAGTGTCTTGTAGCGTAGAACTAAGATTTGGAGCTCGTGTTGGAGCTGAAGAACAACGCTTCCAAGCTGCTGCTGGCCAACATGGAGTGGGAGCAACGACTCCGAGAACAACGCTGAGAGGATCTTATATAATATGAACCCCAAGCAGCTGGTGAGTAGTGTCTTGTGGTGTAGAACTAAGACATGGACCTCGTGCTGGAGCAGAAGAACACATGATCGAGCTTATTTAAAAACTCGCAACTGGCTAGTTAGGCCACTAGACAACAGTTATAAAAAAAATGTGATCACTGATTTTGTAGTCTCAAATTCCAACTGGCAATGTGTTTAGCGAAAACAAAGGTCTGTAATTCATTTTTAGTACTTTATTTAGCACTAGCTTTTACCCGCGACTTCGTACGCGTATATCCCGTTGTTTCACGTTCCCGTTGGAATTTTCCGTCCCCGTATAGCCTTCCTCATGAATGTGGCTATCATAATTATATGGCGGGGTCATAAAAATATCCCCGCAACCGTTGACCTCGCACCATAGCGCAATGGGACCTCGCAGAGGTAAGGTCGATACATCATTAGAGAGTTCTTAGAGTTAGCTAATAAGCTAGCTAGCTATAAGAAAATAAGAGACTCGCCTTCAGGCGATCCCGAACAAATGTAGTAGTGAATTTTGCTGAAGTCCGCTGAATGCATATAATGCGCATTATTTGTGATGCTTATCGGCCTCTTTGCCGGTATTTTTCGTTTTCGACTGTATGGATAGTATTTGTTTACAAAGCTATTGTTTTCCCTTGTTCCAGGTTGATGTTGCCTGCTCCGCCTTCCACCAGGAACACGCCATGGACATCGACTCCGACTCTGAAGACGAAGCCATTGTACAAGGCGTATCCCCCAAGGAGGTCAGTTACACAGCTTGTAGTGTTGGGAATTTATCCGGATTCTTGAAACTTGAAGTACGGTTTTCGTTTTTAGTATGATATGTAGCGTTTTGTTTTTTTTTCGAAGAAAAGTATAGAATGTTTTTTTTTAAACACACTGGGAATTTCTCCTGTATCGTGGGTCCGTTTACAAACATACAAACTCACATACACAAACAGCCAGACCCGGAACAACTATCTATAGGCCATACAAATATGTGTTCCGTGCGGGAATCGAACCCGTGACACGCAGCGCAGCAGTCAACTGCTCACTCACTGCGCCAACCGAGTCATCAAATGTAAATAGAAAATAACAGTAATTTTAAATCTTACCAATTAAAAACGTATTCAGAAAGAACATAACTTATAACAACAAAAAACATGATTCAATAGGGACCAAAGTTCATTTATTTTTACAAGGCTGGCCCACCATGTTCTACTGAGTCCCAAGATGGCGCCATCGTACAAAATTTTGTTATGGATGTAATTTTTATGGTTTTCGGTGTAGCTGATTACGAATATGGACACAAAATCAAAATACAAGATGGCGCCGACGTAGTTTGTCGAACTTTCGTCACGGTTGTCATTTTTATGGTTTTCGGTGTAGTTGATGACTTCAAATCAACATCCAAAAAGGCACCGACGGAATTTTCTAACTTTTCGTGATTTGGTGTCATTTTCGTAACTTTTGGGGTGGCTAATTACGAATATAGACACAAAATCAAAATTCAAGATGGCGCCGACGAACTTTGTTAAACTTCCGTCAGCTGATTACGAATATGAACTGAAAATCATCATCCAAGATGGCGCTGACGAAATATATGCTAACTTTCCGTCATGGCCTTTACGATCCCATTTCCATCCGTTTAGTCAGTTTAGCAATATTCATTGCGTTTTTTTCGTTGTTGAACTGACGAATTTGCCAAACAATGTATAAGAAATTCCTTCAAAACGGAACTTATTTTGATCGAAAGAGTGTTATGCTAATATGGTTGAAACGCGTTAGTAATAAATAATTTTATTGGAAAAACAACTATTTTATTATTTATTACCAGTGATCGGATAATCGGGCGCTTATATACCTAAATTTCTTTCCTTGAAAGAATAATATGGACATTCCTTTCTGAATAAATAAGTAAGTTGCACAATTTTGTAAAAACAAACTTGAATTTGAACTTGAACTTGAAATTAAAGCAGTGGTTATTTTGATTTAGTATCTTTATTTTATTCAAAACAAATGGAATACCTATAAAAATCGGCTTTTTATATTTAAAAAAATACAATGAGAGTTCACAACGAGTTCTGCTATATTTTGTATGCGGGCTAAGCAATCTCAGGAATTTCGAACGATTCCGCGATCCGGGAATCTGAAAAGCATGTCCGTATTATACTTTCGTGGGAATAAAAGTGAAGTTAAGGTATATTAGCGCCCGATTATCCGATCACTGATAATTATCTACCATTTTGAATATTTATCCTTCACCCATCACTAACAGCTTGAGATAGTTTTGATAACGCTAAATAGATAGTTTCCTTACAGCTTCGAAAGTGTAACATTACAAATAAAAATCTACGACGTTACATCGTGTAAATTTGTGTAAAAACTCTTTCGGAACCCATAAAACTATGGAGGGTATGCGGTACAGAGAGTAAAGTCCCCGCATACCTACATTGAAAAGGGATGATCCTCCGACCAGATGGTTCTTGTGTCTGGTGGGCAACTGCCCGATAGTTGATATTCGGACTGTTGTATATGTTCAAATCGCACGGAAAACTGATACCGCGATGTAGGATTTCGTTCAGTTAGTTCGCAGCTGGCGGGATAGATGGCGCCGCGGTTCTTTTTGTTGCGATGTAGATTTTGTGCTACGTTGGTTTTTTGTGGCGGTATTGATGCCGCTACAAAGTTTTTTTTAGGTGTGTTATTTTACATTTTATTTGAAACTTTGTAAATAATACCAGTATGATGTTTTGTTTGTCAGGTGGGGCACAACATCTACATCCTGTGCCACCAGCTGGCGGCCCACAACAAGGAGCTGGCGGCGCTGGTGCGCGCCTCGCCTCATGGCGCTAATGCCGATGCGCTGCGTTACTACCGAACTCACACCGCGCAGATAGAGGTAAGTGTTAAAAAAAAGATTCTGATCTAGTAACTATTTCTCTACGACATCAAAGGCAAGAAAAATAACCACAAAATACTAAATAAGTATTATATTTCTCCACAGATAGTCCGTACAGACCGTAGTATGGAACAAATCGTATTTCCCATTCCGGAAATATGTGAATATCTGCCGGCGGATAGTAAGCATCGTGTTTTGCAAAGCGCCGAGCGAGACGACCAGGGCAGCAAGGTCGCCGACTTCTTCTCGAGGCTGGACAACCTGTTTCACGAGATGAAGTGGCAAAAGAAGCTTAGAGGTGAGTTGATCATTACTTATTTTTAAGGTGGTGATCATCTGTAGATGATGACCACCACCAGTATGCCACAGTGTTCAGGCGGAAGGCAGGTTTAGCAGAACGCCGTGGCCTCGTTGTGGCGATTGGTGGCAGCGACCTCGTGTCCGGCCCTGGTCCAATCCATAGTCCGGAGCGAGAGGGCATGGGAAACAGTCGCCTCCTGCGAAGCAGCAGCAGTGCGATTCTGTAAACATGTCTATGTGAACACTTGGGCGGGGTGCACGACCGGTGACTTGTTAAACCATACAAATAAGATAGAATGACAGCACACTTGTCGTTCACTCCGCCTAGGTTTACACCGTGAGATGCGACAGAATCGACGGGCAGTAATGCATGCGAAGGAAAACGTGGGACGCGTGTGGTAGAGGCTCTTCACTGCAACTCCATTGAATTTTGGCTAAAAAAACTGCAGTCTTCTGTCGAGCACCTCTTTGCTTGAGATAATATTGGGTCTTAGATATCTAACATTTTGGAAGGAAAACTTTATACATTTTGTTTTCTTTTTATTGAGAACAAGATTATTAGTCGTTACCCAATGCGTCACCATGAAAAGTGCACTGAAATCTTGTCTATTCCCATTAAATTTATAGATAGGAGCGGCATCGTTAATATTTTCGAGAAACAAAGAATGGACCCAGTATTGAGCCTTGGGGAACTCTTAACTTGACTGGCAGCCCGCCAGACTTCGTACCATTAACATCTACTTCTTTGGAACTTATCATGCATATAAGAATCTATTTCGTTAAGAGCTTCGTGTTGGAGGCCGTTTTGATATAGTTTACGCAAAAGCTTATAATGGTGTATAAAATCAAAGGCCTTCGAAAGAACACCTAAAACTCAAATTTCATTTTCCGAGTTCGTTACCGTTTTAACGCCAACGGGAGCAACGATTGGCTAAGCAGTGTTGCCATAGATTATTTAAAAATGGAATTAGTTGCAATCGTTTGGTTTATTCTTAAAATCTACTAAATGAATAAATTGAAAAGCTACTTCACGCCAGAAAAGTCATTCGCAGGGCGTGAAACAGGTTGCGGATTTTTTTGAAAGATAACCGTACCCTGGAACTTTAGAACTAACTAACTGGAACTTTGTAGGAACACGAGTGGATTTTAATCAGTAAGGGTCTGACATTCTACATTATATAGTACCTAGATCTGTCATGCTTCGTGGGGTACGTGTGCCTCGACTATTGTACACAAATTCGTGCAGGACTAACGCTGGGGTGCGCGTGCGTCTTCGTCGCCTCGTTGATGCCTACACGCTCATCTTATGGAGCTTGACATATTTACTCTTTCCAAACATGGTTTCAAGGCAAGAGCAATAGAGTTATTAAATTCTTATGTATAAATATGTTTTTTTCTTTCTTTTTCTTCTTACTAGACTTTTACGATTCGATATTTGTGAGATATTTGTCTGGTTCTTTTAACTTTATTTTTAAGAATTCGTGCACAATGTTGTGGGTATATGTAGTAACACAAATATGGAATACATTGTGTATAAATATATTTCTAGTGTTGTGCTAATTTAAGAATCTCTAGTTAAAACTGCGCGGGTTCATTTTAAGATTCCTAATCCAAAATAAAAGGCGTGAAAGAGGCGTTAAACATAATATTGTTGTTACAGGACAACGTTTCCTGTTCTGGGTGTCGTCCTACAGTTCCTTGTGGAGCAATATACTGTTCAACTTCGCTGTTCTGATCAACATCATCGTTGCTTTTTTTTATCCCTTCCAAGACGAGAATCCAAGTAAGTGTCTAAACTATAGTTAATGCATGGCATGTTTTTGTCGCTTACTAACTCAGGGCTATCCAAACCTGATACCTGATACGATCCTGGGGTAATACAAATTAAACAATAGATTGGAGAGTTGATTAAGAAAACTATCATCATATGTCTAGCCTTTTCCCAACTTTATTAGGGTCAGCTTCCAGTCAAACCGGATTCAAACTGAGTACCAGTATTTGACGTGGAACGGCTGCCTACCAGACCTCCACAATCCATTAACTGAGTCAACTCGGTACTTCTTGGCAAGACAGACTTGTCAGATTTTCTGGCTTCTGACAATCCGTAACGACTGCCAAAGATCTACAAATAGCAGCTGAGATCAACGGCTTAATGTGTTTTCTGAGGCACGAAGGAATCTCGGTATGTTAAGATGGTCACCTATCCACATGCCGACCCCGGCTAGCGTTGCTTAACCTTGAAGATCGACCCGTGCGGCTGTTATTATTTAACTACGAGCTCTTATTTCGCGATTTCGGGGTTGGTAAAAGTTGTTCATAATGATGATCCCTTAAGAGGGATTGCGTTTATACTGTCACACGTTGTATATGCCTGATTCGGACAGTCCAGCTGGTAGATTCTGTCGACATCTCACGGTGAACATGTAGGCGAAGTGAACGACAAGTGAACTGTCATTCCATCTTATTTGTATGGTTTAACAACTCACCCATCGTGCACCCCGTCCAAGTGTTCACTTCGACATGTTTACAGAATCGCACTGCTGGCCTAACTCATGAATGAGGGAGAGGTCAAAAACATTCCATCTAACCAAATCGATCATGTACTACTTCTGTCTTCCAGGGGCACCAATTTTATAAAAAACAAAACTTATGAAAATAAACCGTAAAAAACTTGGAATCCCAATTGGTTCCACCCGGACGTAAGTCGTTTGTATTTCCCAGAACCGTTTTAGATTAATTGGTAACAGAGATTCATCACCATCTGCCTAGCTTTTTCCTAGCTATGCTGGGACCCTGCTATGACATCTTTAAACTGTCACGATTCCGGTGTGAGAGAGAGACGGAATTAACAAGATGCATGACACTACCCCTTTTTCGCAATGGAATGATGATGGCTTTGGCACGCCTTAGGACCCCTGAGGTCGATTACCAGACCAACTAGATGCAGATATATTGAGCGAGTTACAAATAAAAATTTTTGTCATTGAATTCTTCTGCTTGTTCTCTTAACAGGAATTAAGTTTATTTAATAGTTCAGAGATTTTTATGAGAAACAACAGCAAATGTATTCACGCATTTATAAAACTTCTTCTTTTTCTTTTAGTGTCGATTGACTTAACTTTAAAAATTTTCCTACATGTATGTGGCCACTTGGACCGCTCTGTCGACCTGGCGACCAGGTTCAGAGCCTGGAAAGTGGTAACAGTTCGGAGATTTTTATAAATAAGACTACAAATGTGATCACGTATCTACAAAACTTTTTAGAGTTCCGTAGCCAAATGGCAAAAAACGGAACCCTTATAGATTCGTCATGTCTGTCTGTCCGTCCGTATGTCACAGCTACTTTTTTCCGAAACTATAAGAACTATACTGTTAAAACTTGGTAAGTAGATGTATTCTGTGAACCGCATTAAGATTTTCAAACAAAAAAAGAAAAAAACAATAAATTTTGGGGGTTCCCCATACTTAGAACTGAAACTCAAAAATTTTTTTTTCATCAAACGTCGATCGCGCCTGTTCAGGTCCAAGTTCTGGTCCTGGAAGATGCAAGTGGTTGGGCGGCTGGAATGTAGGCGGGGCTTAACCCTCATCAACACAGCGCAATCAAACGACTAAAGCATGGGTAAATGCGGATTACCATCCGCGCCACCTTACGCTGAACACGCTGGTGACGCGTGCGGCGCGACGGCTACAGCTGAATGTTGTGCTGGTTCTATATGTCGGTCATACGGTGTTCACATGTGCAGAGCTGGGCGAGCACTTGTCGCTGGTGGTGTGGTGCGTGTCGGTGGTGGCGGGCGCGCTGGTGACGTGGCTGCCCCGCGGCGGCGGGGCTCGGGCCCTGCTGGCCAGTGCCTCCGTGCGCTTCATGTACTCTGCCGGGCCGGAGCCCACGCTCTGGGTGCTCGGAATGCTAACTGTAAGTATACTATACTACTTAAAACGTCGCCTTTAAAAAATAACTACACCTAGTGATGCAAAACCTGTATTTTGCTGCCTCAAATATAATAATATTTGAGGGAATATTATTATATTATAATTTCACGATATTATCGAGACATAGCTCTGGGTACAATGGCTTACCTTTATACATTTTTTTAACAATAACGTTAAAAAAATGTGTGAGGCAATCTTGATTTTGCAAATAGCATAGAAAAACTAAAATTATAGCCTTTTTCGCTAAAATTGAATGAATTACTATAATTGAATGAATTCATTTCAAAAACGTTGTTAAAATAAAAAGAAACTATTTTCACAAATTACCTACTGAATTGAATATTACATATTATAATTATGCTGTAAGTGTGTGTTTAGTATTCTATTTACAATTTTTACTATGGGACAAACACTAAAATCGCGAAAAAAAAGTCGACTCCCCCGTACATTTATGTGCGCAAAACTCGACAAAATGTACTGGAACAGCTGGTTTTCTTTCGCGATTTCGGGTTTGGTTCCACAGTAAAAAATGTTCATAATGATGAGTACTCAATACTCAATACTCAATATTTTATTTGCATTCTACAATGTAAACTTAGGTGGTAGTAGGTACAATGATTAAGAGGAATTGCGTTTATTCTGTAACACTTTGTATTCCAACTGTGCTACACCAAGAAAATTCATCAGCATAAAACCTCACCTCTTTGCCCCACAGATAGTGGTGAAAGGCATCCACTTGGTGAGCATTATGGGCAACCAAGGGACTCTCTCCAAGTCCCCGGGCAAAGTACTCACCGACCCAGAACTGCTATACCACAGCGTGTATCTCGCCTTCTGCTTCTGTGGGATATGTTGGCATCCATTTTTCTTTTCCGTTTTGGTAAGTGCTTAGAATTAAAAAGATAAAGTTTTTATTATGGATAATACTGATGCAGGGTTGCAACAAAGCCGAGTACTTTTTACATGTGCAGAACCCTAGTCACTAGGGAATATGCTGAAGAGTGTGAGACCTTTTTTTATGGATGGGAAATCATCAAATGACTTCTTCCTCTCTGCCCTGGGTGGAGCGGGTGTGTCAGACTCTTCTAAAGCCCATCCGTGTTCCTCCTAATGCCCTTTGCGTTCCAGGGCCGCGGTGACTCTTTCGAACAAAATCTGCTACCCTGGCTAAGAGTGTGAGACCTAAGCATCTGTATTTGTAACCCAGGAAAAAATATGGTTTGGCTATTGGTTATGCCTTTGTCACGACATGGATGTGTGCAGAAGCCTTAAAGCTGTTGTAGCAAATCATGTTCCCTTTTGTGATTGTTTGATCAAACCTGCACCTAAGACGATTAAAATAGAATGGATTTTCAGAAACCAATTTAAATGAAATGTGTGATATTGTGATGATTATTATTTGTGTATTTTCCCGAATAAGGCAAAGCAAAAAGAGGGTTATTGATTTCGACCAGTGAGTGTGTATGTATGTTTGTTTAGACTATAAGGAGCCTTAGACTATGAGATCCTATGGGAGCATTGTACGCCTTTCCTTACGTGCATATGGAGTTTCCTACTGACTCAAAAGCCATAAGGTCCTATACAAAAAAAAACCTTAGAGGGAAAGCAAATCCGTACCATACCTACTCTTCTAGGTCTCAGGCATCTGAGCGATCAGGAATCTTGGCTGCTCCATTGTCGAATCACACGAAACGACAGTGTCGTATCACACTGTCGTATTCGTAAGAGTAGAGCGGCAGCACCGTTGCTCAAAAATATCTTAGCCACCTGACCGTGCGGTGCGGACCTTATGAATCCTGATCAAGTGTTTAATGACCGCCAACATTGAATATAAGCGTTTGGAAAAGAAACATAAAATACTTCTAATATAAATGCGGCCGGTGGCAGATGCTATTGATTGCCTTTGTTGTTGTTTTTATTGTATTATTAATATAGCTCTATAAGTTTGTTTAGTGTTATTAATAATATGATTGGCGCCAAATAAACTTGCAATAGCGGCCTTTGACCTACATTTTTTACATTCTTAATTCATCTATCGAGATCCTTCACATTTTCTAGTAATGAACTACCATTCATCATTTATTTTTCGGGAACCTGTGAATAGATTTGGGGAAGGTCAATGTCTTTTTCTTTGCAAATGTATGTATTTGGCGCCAACCATATCTTTGGTACTCGAAATAAAGAATTATATATTATTATTATTATTCCCAGCTTCTAGATATCGTGTACCGCGAAGAGACTCTTTTAAACGTGATGCGCTCAGTGACTCGCAACGGGCGGTCCATCTTATTGACGGCCGTGCTGGCGCTTGTCCTGGTCTATATGTTTTCCATCGTAGGCTACATGTTCTTCCGAGACCATTTTCTTGTAGCCGTCGATCGGCTTGACGGTAAGACCTCATTACTATGTATTTCATTATTTTTTTTCTTGAAATAAAAATGTCATGCAATTCAATATAATGTGTAGGTAAATAATGGTGTTCCAAGAAGCTTTGCTGCTAGATAGACATTTTTTTTAATGCACGTTTGTCACTTGTCAAAATCATTTTAAACGAAAAACCACGCACCACCAACGAAACACTTAGGCCCATATTTTTATTTCCTTTATTTTATTATCTTATGTTGGTGTTGGAATATAGGGAACGAATTCAATTGTTTTCTGTATTAATAACATTAATATGAAATGTACTTTAGTGATATCCTGAAACTGGGACAATTTGCCTGAAAATAAAAGTTGTCGTAAGGAAGTCTCCACTTTTTGACTCTGTTTTTTAAAGTTCAGGTCAATTAGCTCACCTTTGCCGATTACTGGTTATATCTATATTAACTCTTAATTGTCCAATCATAATTAAGTCACATGTTATCAAGGGCTAATTACCATATTCCGGACACATCTAGGCATCCAGGCTTAAGAGTTCTGTTATAAATTATACTAACCAATCCAGATGATGACGATCCCCGCTATGAACCGGACGGATGCGCAGACGACGGCTCCTCCAAGTACCTGAAGGAGTCAGACCAGTGTCGGCGCTCGTCGCGCTTCGTGTCGGTCGGCGGCGAGCTACGCGAGCGCAGCTGCGACTCGCTCATCATGTGCATCGTCACCACGCTCAACCAGGGCCTGAGGAACGGCGGCGGCATCGGGGATATTCTGAGGGCCCCGGCTAGCTTTGTGAGTATTCAATCTGCCTAGCCTTTTTAACTATTTTCTTTTCTTTCCAACTAAGTTGGCCTTCTCCTTCTTGTAGTTTCTCATTGTCTCCTAAAACTTTCTTCGATCATTATGTGGTCACTTGGACTACATGGAATGGCTTTAAAAATATCGTATTGCAATTCCTGAGGCCCGGGGCACCCGGAACAGTTAGCACTAGGTTACGCAGAGAGTAGCTCACTAATCCTTCCACCACGATGACTCGAAACTGGCTGCCAACATCTACATAACTTGTATGTTTAGTGTTGGCTGCCAGTCTTAACGGATGCAGCTGAATATATCAGTATTTGACATGATAGTCTGAACCTCATCACTGGGTAAATACGCTACGCCTGGGCAAGACTGGTGTCTACTTTTCTTCTTAAGCTTCTGACTCATCATCATATCAGCCGAAAGACGTCCACTGCTGGACATAGGCCTCTCCCAAGTATCGCCACAACAACCGGTCCTACGCTTCTCGCATCCATCGGCTAGCAGCGACCCTCACCAGGTCATCGGTCCATCTTGTGGGAGGCCTTCCAACACTGAATCTTCCAATACGTCGTCGCCACTCCAGAACTTTTTGGCCTCATCGACCATCTGTTCTGCGAGCAATGTGCCCTGCCCACTGCCACTTCAGTTTGGCGATCCTTCGGGCTATGTCGGTAACCTTGGTTCTCAGGAGCTTCTGTTCTGATTCTCCATGACGAATGTTAAAGATCTATAAATGACAGCCGGGACCAAGAGCCTAACATGCTTACCAATGCAAGCATGGGTCTCGGTGGATGGTTGAATGGATGGTCACCCATGGACTGACCAACCTCGGGAAGTGTTGCTTAACCTTGAAAGCGGCTGATATTACACTTACTTTCTCGCATAAGGTTGACGGTAATGTTTCTGTAAAGATGTTATTTATTAAATTTAGTTGGGTAGAATCGAAGGTATGTAGAAAGGGAGGGCATTTGCCTTGCAGTGGGACAGAACTGACTACGTATAAATAAAATAATAAATATTTAAATGCTGTAAAATCAAACCAATAAATAGCGAGATGTAAATAAAACAAGTGAGCCACATGTTTGTTGACCTTTAATGACATAACGGACACAACAGCTTATTCTGATAATTCCATTAAACCAACCATCCCAGGAACCGCTGTTTGTCGCGCGCGTGGTATACGACCTGCTGTTTTTCTTCGTGGTCATCATCATCGTTCTCAACCTAATCTTCGGCGTCATCATCGACACCTTCGCTGACCTCAGGAGCGAGAAACAGCAGAAGGAGCTTATACTCAAGAATACCTGTTTTATTTGTGGTGAGTTTACTTACTGTAGGAGTGTAGTAGAAAACTCCAATCTTTCGATGCGTCGTTAACTTATAGAAAGGGGTTCGAACATTTTTGTATGGGAGCGGGCATAGACATCAGCCGCCATATTGTTTTTTTTTTTCAAAATCGCGGCGCACCGTGAAACATGTATACCTATGGGTGCAACTTAGGCAACATGGTGCCCTAGAGTGTCATGATGCCGAGATATTTGAAGATAAGATAAAAGATGCGTTCCAGGGCCGCGGTGACTCTTTCGAACAAAATCCGCAACCCTGGCTGCACACTTTCCCACCTAGCATTATGATAAGTCACTTGTAATAGGATGCGAGAATATATAGGCATTCCCTTACAGGGTATAGTCGGGATATCCCTACGAGTCGAGTCGACTAAAGTCGCACTCAGCGCTTCCCCTCCACATTTATTATGCGCACAGACAAAGTGTGGAACTCTCGGCTAATATTTTTTGTTTGTTAAAACGAAAAATGTAGCTAAAAACCATCCAACATTCCTCCATAAGTTCAAAGGGGATAAAACCTTTGTGGCTATAGCTTGGCCGCCATTTTGATGTTCTTTCAAAATCGCGGCGCACCGTGATACATATATGTATGGGTAGAGGACACTTAGCCACTAAACCAAGCGAAATAACAAGCGTGCTCCATCTTCGACCATATCATCGCTTACCATCAGGTGAGATAGCGGTCAAGAAAAGAAAAACCGGCTATCTCCTATTAGTTTGTATACTGACAGAATCACTGAGAATTAATCTTGTTTTAATAATTGAATATTATTTTGTTTAATAGGATTGAACAGGTCAGCCTTTGACAACAAAACAGTCTCATTCGAGGAGCACATAAGCAGCGAACACAATATGTGGCACTACCTCTACTTCATGGTGCTGGTGAGGGTCAAGGACCCCACGGAGTTCACCGGCCCGGAGAGCTACGTCCACTCTATGATTAAGGTAAGATGGCACTACCTCTACTTAATGTACTGGTGGGGGTTTAATGTTGGACCCCACGGGTTCTACCGTCCCCGAATGCTGTTTACTCTATGATCAAGGTAGGAAGAGAGTAGAAATAGTGGCATTTCTTCTACGCCTTGTTCTTTCAGGGGTCAATGATGAACCCCTCGGGGTCATCGGCCCAGAGAGCTACGTCCACTCTATGATTAAGTTAAGAAACCAGCACAATACTCCAATTCATGTGCTGGGGGGTGGTCAAGCATGGACCTCTCGGGGTTCACTGTCCCAGATAGCTATGTGTACTCTATGATTAAGTAAGAAGCGAGTAGAACTTGTGGTATTTCCTCCACGCCTTGTGTTTTTGGGTTTCAATGATAATAAACACCGACCTAGAAAGCTATGTATGTATGTATATATTAAGGTACGAAGCTAGCACAACAAGCATTGCTTGGGGCATTATTTTTTTATTTTATGCTGCTGTGTGCTGCTACGTGTGTCGCGAGCATGACCATATTTAGGCACAAAACACGGCCAGGGTGACCCCTGACAAGGGTTGCCAACTGTTCTCTAAAATAGAGTATTTTGGTACAATACTTATACTTTATAATCTAGAAAATCAATCGAGTACTCTATATACTCTATATTCTCTGTATTTTTATAAACTAAATGAAATCCTGCCATTTTAGTATTCCACTGAACGAGATTTTGAACGATCTTTTCGGTCATAATTGAAAATTGGGTAATATAATACAAGGTACTCTTTTTTTCTAAGACTGTAGACTTTTCATTTACTCTTTCTAAAATCAGAAATACTCTTATTTCTTAAAAAAATGGCAGCAACACCCCCTGACTGGCGTGTAGGGTGCGGTGCATGCAAGTACGCGCACTCCCTCTAGTGAACCTTCGTCGCATTGCTTGTTGCTATGTAGGAACATGGTCACGTGCTCGTTACTATGGAGACGCCAGCGTTTGTCAAGCGTATTGGGTTCAAGCCTGGAGTAAGGGAAAAGTTTTAATAAATGTCTGATTAGTGACAACGCGACAACCCAAAGAGATGGCTTAGAAGGAAAGTTCTGACGTGGTGGTCATCCATTAATTATTTCATCCACTCATTCATTCGTTCGTTGTTCCAGTCCAACAATCTCGACTGGTTCCCTAGGCTGCGAGCTCTGTCACTGATGGGCGGCGGCGAGGGAGAGGGAGGCGAGCTAGAGGTGCGCGCGCTGCAGGCGCAGCTCGACCGCGCGCAGCTCGCCGTGCACACCCTCACCGACCTGCTGACTGAGCTCAGGGATCAGGTGAGGCACCACACAACACCACCCAGGAGTGCTGCTAACTGCAGCCGGAGGCTCGTGCTGCCAGTAGCTGTTGCAGTACTGGGTCTAGTTCTGACGTCTAGTGCTGAACGCCAGGAGTAAATGACAGTCTCTAATCAGTGCTAGGACCCGTACTTGAATGAATGGTTGCCACTAGTACACTGAAAAAATAAATTGGAAAATATATTTGTATTCTGAAAAATGCTTCTCTCCACAGATGACAGAACAAAGGAAGCAGAAACAACGCATCGGCTTATTGAATTCAACCTCGGCGTACTTGCAGAACTTGCAAATGAACTTGCCGCCGTGAACGACACGCCGTGACGTCACGCACCGTGCAAGTACTCGTGTATCTATGTATGTATGTATGTATGTGATCGAGCAGTTCGGCCGGTCCAATTGTGATTAGATATAGTTGTTTTTTAGGATAATTTTTGACCGGCCCCGAGTAATTCATAGTTTGTATTTTTAAATATATATTTCGGATCTATGATGTTTTTAAAATGTGTAAGAAATTATAGAGTTATACCATACTGCTGCAGAAGAGCAGTTTGATGAGCTCGTACAACATTTTCAAGACACAACACTTAAAAAAAAAGTCTTTACATTAGTATCAAAATTTCTGAACTTAACAAACCCAGGTATAATCTATTACGTCATACATAAATACATGATTAAATAGTTAATTCTATTTATATTACTAATGGTTAATAATAACCAAAACGCGAGTGTTTAAACCCAAGACATGTACACCTTAGTTACAGGTACCTCAATACCGCACAACATAAATATGAAATATAAAAGCTTTAGATTCCTCTGACATACGCTGACGTCGATTTTATAGAGTAATTTACGAAAGTATAAAATATATTGAATCCCAAGAGCAGTATTATGCGATTTGTTTTCGAGCAGTTGAGTATTCTCTCAGTGCTGTAAATAATTATAATAAACATTTAATTTACCAAGTATAATTTTCTGTAAAGTTCAGTGATGGATAATAGAAGAAAATTTGAGGATTTATTTTTCGTTCTAAACTTGCACCAACATTGTCAAGAAGAAATCAATAGATACAGCCATTCAAATCTCAGCAGCTCAACAATCGTATATTCCTGTATTTAAAACCTAATTCAAAGCAAATACGTAATTGAGTTCTCATTATAAAAAAGGTACAGTCTGTTGTCAACATTATCTGACCGACCCTAAAAACAAACGAATTTGGACTATAACGTAATCTTTAATTTCGCGTAGTCCCAGCAAGTTCTTGTGGCTTAGCGGTTTGATGCTGGATTGGCGACGAACAACCTGTGGGTTCGAAACACAGTCCACACATCAGGTTCAGGTACAGGGTCCAAATTCGTTTGTTTTTAGGGCCGGTCAGATAATGTTGACAACAGACTGTACAAATATAGAATAAGAAATAACCCTTCAAATACCGATATTTAGACTTATACAAGTTGTTGCTTCTGGAACTTAGGACTTATCGACCGAATTCGGCCGGTAGGCGATCGGTAACTATGTTAAGACTTCCCCGCCCAGCTCTGGGGCGTATGAAACGCCCAATCTTCTAAACGCAGTGTTATTTCTTAGTCTATAGTACAATATAAAGGCTAAACGAGTGACTGGAGTGAATAGTAATAGTTGAAACATATCTTGTTATGATATTTGAGTAGGTATATATATAGGCTAGCGGATTCGACGCCCTCTTGCACTGAAACGAAAATAAATAAAAAACATAAAGAGCAAAAAAGATGTCTTATTATTTAGTTAGCTTCCTAACAGTTAAACCGAGTTATAAAAATGGGGAGGTTATGTTATTCCAATTTTTAAGGCATGATAATTGATATCAAATTTAAAAAATACGATAAATTGCAAAACCGTGTTTTTGTTAGTAGTAAGATAATATGGTTTTGTATGTTTCGTAATCAGTGCAAGAATGGGTAAATTATTACTGTTATGTAGATTTTTAATATCTTAATATTGACCTTAAATAATGCTAAATCGACGTCGACCTTCACTTTCTGAGTAATTAAAAGTCATGGTCACAAAAAGTATCAATTTAATCAATAAGAAGAAAATTGGATAAAAGATCTATAAAATTTTGAACAAGCTCCAATAATCATAATTATGAAACTTCAATGTCTGAAGTTATGCTAGATAATTTAATCAGACATTGTATAAATGTGTTTTTTCATACTTGTAGACCATGACTTTATACCCAGGCGACACCTGCGTTTCTTAAAAAAAATGGATGTTTGTCCTCCCAATTTATAAATTTACTATTTTTCTTTTTAAGATGAAATCTGAACAAATATTGTTTTGTTCGTAGATAGATATACTAGTTTTTAAAGGGGGAGATTATTTTGAACCCTTTCTATAGAAAAACGTCGTTATGAAGAAATAATAAGGTTTCATTTTCCATGTTTCTCTATCTCATTATGTTTATACTGTTAAAATTTTAATTATGTGTACTACAAGTGTTGTTTATATTAAGCGTTAAATATTTCTAAAAATATTAACGTTTCTAAATCTGTGCAATCAATATCCAATAAGTATAAATGTTACATTATAATAATTCTTTATTCTCAAGCAGAATTACTCCAAGTAATTTATGTAACGAGAAGGGATCATTTTATCTCTATTTAATCTTGTTCAGTACTTCTTTAAGTTTTCTTATTTTATTGAAATCTCCCCCAATTTAGAAGTTTTGACATGCAATACAGCTCAAACAAGTTACCTATACTGTAGTTAGTTATCGAATTTTACTTGTACAAGATAATATGAATTCTTTGGAAGAAAAACAGCCTTAAATAAATGATGTATAAAATAACCCTACTTGACATTTAGAAAAAAAAGGGCATTCGAGGCAAGCAATAAAGTAATTCAAGTACAGACACATTTTATTTATCTCTGGTCTGGCAACCCACCTGCGTTTCCTGAGGTAGATACACAGTCACAGAGACGATATAGGTTCCGTCATATATGCCGCCTGAATTGCCACACCACTAATATGTGCAAAGTACCATTTACTTTCATAAATATTTTCTTCCAAAGGCTTCATGTAAAAAATTAAAATCTTGAGAATGATCTGAATACAATATATTTAGAGTCGATGTGTGGGTGAAAATGTTTCGTTTGTCTCTCGTTAGTTTGAAGGTGATAGCGTTTGTTACTTTACGTCTAGCTTTAAGTCTGCGAAAGTCTAGGTTCAGTCTAGATAGTGAGGCTTAATACTGATCTTATATATTTTACATTCGAACATGGTTCGTTTTTGGCCCGTTCTACAAAAAAAAAACAATCTGTTTGCATTAATTTGTCAAAATTCAAATTTGATTTACGTAACCACGTCTAATTTCTTTGTAAGAAAATAAACAATCACCATTTTAGTGAAATACAGTGTTTTTAAACGTAAATATAGAATCAACAGTAGTCTAATAAAATAGACTGCAGTAATTATAAAATACAAAAAAATGCTCAATAAAAATGCCAAAATATAAACGAATTAAATCCTGCATCAGTATTAAGTCTCATAAATATATTGTAATATATTATTAAATTTATAATCCGACGTGTAAACGTAGGTTGTTCTATATACATAAATGACACAAATGAAGCGGTTTTAAATAGGCAACCGATTTGGAAATAAAATCTCAGTAACTAGGCATGAAACAGTGGTATTTTAAAAACACAAATACTGAAAGTACCTGTACAAACGATAATTACCAATTTTATGTTTTTTAAGAACTAACAGATATTAATTCTTCCCTGTTTCATGCTAAGAAAAAATATCTTGTAATGTAACATTTTACCGAAATATATTATGACAATTCTTCTAAATACCGTAAAAGTAAAAACAAAAAAGAAATGTGTTAAATAAAATGTTCGAATTTCTTATATTAGTCCTTTTGGAAAATCTATGTATAAGTTAAATTACTTAAATATAAAATTATGTAAAGATAACTTATGTTTTTGGTGTATGTATTGTTAAGTTTCAACAGTTTTAGCGTCTCGATAAATATAGTATCATTAAAATTTTATTTTAAAATAAATATTTTTTATCATGAAGAATATGATCTACAAATCATATACGAATGCTATATGGATTAAACAATTATATATAATATAAATTGTATGAAAAAATATATTTAAAACATTCAATCATGTTGTCACCATATTATAGTATATTCAAAGTTTTGTTGAAACAAATTCGATTGCATTTTAAGAACAACGCATTTGTATGTTAATTTGAGTTTATATACAAAAACACGCCGTGCCATAAGGTCCGTAGTAAGATGACAAATAAAACTATGTTTTTTATAATATGGAGTTAACTATGTAGACAATATATTCTATAGCAAATATTTAGAAAATGTAAAACCATTGGTGATTTTTCCAATTACTTTGTTAAAATCGTCATTATAATTATTTCAAAATGCAACTAAAATCGCAAATCTTATGGTTCATGTTTTTCGTTATTTCTATAATTGTGTAAGTACTTAAAATTTTGCCTGTTGATCTAATTGAACAAACTTTAACATTCGTTTGAACTAACATTCCTTGTTTTTATGAATTCTTCTCTTTTTTAATTTCTTGGCCGCAGTGATTAGGTTTACCAAAAAAAAAATTGAAAAAATATTTGTAGTCAATAATGTCTTACAATTACAAAATATTTTAAATTAAACAAACCATCAAATTTTTTGCATATACTTACTGTAAATTTAGAATAAAATTGAGGAGTGTTGTTAAATGAAATGAAATACATATTAGCATTAATTCAACTAAAAACATTATAAAAAATAGTGATTAATTAAAAATCTTGTCCAGTAAATATTTAAAATAAAAAAGTAGTTATTTGCATTCATTGTGAATTAGAAATCTCAAAAATCTCTGACTACCCTACAACGTGATATTACGTACTCCTGTTTCACTGTCGGATTTAACACGAATCTTAGAAGTCTTGACCAACTCTACCTAGCTAGTTCAATTTATCTCTAGAGATCTATATTTTTAAATCATCTATTAACAAAATGTTTTTATACACTGTATTTATTGCACATAATACATTCCCTGTGTATTTTTTATATTATTTATTACATATACTATATTCCATTGTATTTAGATCTGTATTTTTGAATCTTTCAACTATGCTAGCGAAAAACAGAAGTTTAACAATCTTGAATTTTTTTTCACAAAATAATTTCTTTGTAAATTCATTTAAGAGTTATTATTCAGTAAAAAAACATGACGTAATATTTAATACTATTCAAAAAACTTAAGCTTTTCGCATGCATCGTGTCTTTTGTTTTTCAAAGAAGAAAATAGTAGTAATAATGTTATATTTACATTACGTACTAACGTAGTATATGTAAGAACTTGCGATCGACTCGGTCCGTTGTGATGCCTGCAATAACGTGTTTTTTGTTTTTATGAAGAATAAAGTTACGGCACAAAGTTTTTGGTTGTTTTATTTACGATTTAGACATTATCTACCTAGCCTTTTCCCAATTATTTTGGGGTCGACTTCCCGTCGTACCAAATGCAAGGTGATTACAAGGTGCCCCTGACACTGGCATGCCCACCATCAGGGATTTATTTGATAACCAGAGATCGGAATAGGTAAACTATATTTACCTAAAGTTCGAAGAAGTAAGTAACGGGTACGTATCAAAATCCCGAATTTCAAAAACCGAATTTCAAAATACCGATGGACGAAATCCCGAAAATTGATTAATTGATTAAAAAAAATAATAAATCGGAGTGCCCCAAATCCCGAACTCGCAAAATTTTGGCATTAAAGCATGTTAAGCAGAATGCCCACCGTCACTGTGTTGCAGTGCCATCTATGAGTAATCGCGGGAACTACGTCGCCGCTCTGGGATTTCATCCATCGGTATTTCGTCCATTCGGTATTTCGTCCATCCGGTATTTCGTCCATTCGGGGTTTCGTCCTTTCGGGATTTCGTCCATTCGGGATTTCGTCCATTCGGGGTTTCGTCCCTTCGGGATTTCGTCCTTTCGGGCATTTGAACATCGGTATTTTGTGTTTCGGTATAACGACTATCGGTATTATGAACTTTCCGTATTTTGAATTTCGGTCTTTTGGACGTCGGTATTTCAATCATCGGTATTATGAACTTTCGGGATTTTGATACGTACCCGTAAGTAACATAGAGTTGATAATACCTCCTCTAAAATCCCGGAATCATAAACATGACCATCGAATCCTGGGATCATCGCTAAGTGCCATAGATTTTGAGATTCAAATTAGGCCAAGCTGGGGAGCCTCCCCAGGTCGGCCACCTATAAACCCTTATATCTTTTAAACCAGTGACTGACTAATTCTAATATTTGGCGACTAATTTTATTTCGACTAATTTTTTGTGTTATCCAAATTAAATCCCTGATGGTGGCCATGCCAGTGTGGACACGAATACAAGTTTTTTACATGCAGCAAATGCCAGTCTGATCTCCACAACCCTCCAGTAACTGGGTATCACGAAGACTAGTGTCAGATTTCAAGCTTTTGACTACTTGTAACAACTGCAAAAGATCTACAAATGACAGCCGGGACCAACAGGTTATCGCGTTGGACTTAAAATGCCACAATCCACGAATAATTACTGCCTAGCTTCAAGTACCTACAAGTCTTGTTTCCAGTAGGGTACTTCAGACACCTAGAGTGGTACAGGTACAGACCTATGTCATTGAATGGTCCCAAAATATTTGGGATTTTTGGACGTTGTATTGAAACTAAGCGACGTTGCCATAGCCTCAGTGCAATTTTGTCTCTAATTCTACTCCTTGACCTAACCAATACTGGGCCTAAACAAAAGGAGGCTTGTTATGCGTTGAGCAAAATAAAATGGTATGTGCTTTTTGGGGTTCCGTACCCAAACCGATTACTAAGACTCCGCTGAAATTTTCACAGATGATGTATTTCTGTTGCCGCTATAACAACAAATACTAAAAACAGAATAAAATAAATGTTTGGGCTCCCATACAACAAACGTGATTCTTTTGCCGTTTTTTGTAGATGGTACGAAACCTTTCGTGCGCCAGTCCAACTCGCACTTGGCCGGTTTTTTAGTGTTACATTGATAAAACCCACCCTCAGCGGGGTCAAACCGGGCCAAATGACAATCCTGGATGCGCCCCTGCTACCACTATTTATTACGACCACCGGGTGCTTTGGTTACGGATATACCACCGTCGCATTCATAATGCACGTGTGTCTATGGCATGTTCACGCGGCTAAACAGGAAAAAGTAAATAAATATTCAGTATTAGCAAGCAGAGGCGTCAATAAGTTTTCAATGAAAAGATAAAACTAGATAATATTTTATCTTCTTTCAAGCTTGTTAATCTCTATAAGAATTTTAATAATGAGTACCGTATGTGCTGTATCGTTAATTTTATCTGGTTTTTCCAGCGGTTTATCGAAAATTACCCCATAGCAGCGTAGTTAGTACCGGATAATCCACGTTATACATATAGGTATGATCTACCCGTGTGCCAAATCCGTTCAGCCGTGGTGCAGACCAAACAGACTAACATATTATATAGGCGAATTGCTACCATACCGGTTTTGTTTTTAAAATAAAACCACCACCATGCTGCTGTAGGTGTGAAAGCCATGATTAGCATGGGTTAAATTATTACAAGTCAAAAAGAACGTCACTTTCCAAATTCAACACTGTGAGTCATAATATTATGAAGTTCTATCTACCTACTCGATACCATCGATGGGTGGAGATAATAAATAAAGATAAAAGTCAATAAAATTGCACAAATAGTAATTGGTGGATATATGCTTTATCTAGGAACATATAAGTACAACCAGATAAGCCGTTTGAATATTTGATGCATTCTGTTTTTTTTTAGTCTCGGTTCATCATTCTAAAAGTTACATTTTTATTTTTTGGTACCTAGTTACAGCCGTTCATAAATATCTATGCTAGAGAATGTAAAAACTAGACTCCCACGAAAATGAAGAATAGATTTCATATTCTGAATTGGGAAAGTGAATCCCAGTTTCATTGAAAGGTTTACTCATGTAAAGGCTCAAGTGGCTGGCAAAGAGTTGGGGATCCTAGCTAAGGTGAGACGGTGCTTCACGCCGGAACAACTGCTCAAACTTTATCAAGCGCAAGTTCGATCGTGTATAGAGTACCTACTGCTTTCATATTTGGGACGGTTCTGCCAGATACCAGCTTGATGCCCTTGAGTCAATTGAGAAACGAGCCAAGAAGATCATCATGTTAGGCTCGTCCAGTCGAAGCTTCAAAGTTTTGAGCATCGACGCCGAGTTGCTAGCTCGTCGGTTTTCTATCGGTTGCATTTTGGGGAGTGTGCAACGGAATTACACAGTTTAATTCCGCCAGGGCCGTTCTATCATCGGACCACGAGACATACGGCGATGCGCCAGCGGCACAATGGTAAACAACCCACCCACACGCACGAAACGTTTTGTAGCCATGGTAAAAACAAAATGTAATCTTTCCGACCAAACGTCTATCGCGATGGCCAATCCGATCCTCCGACCAGGAGGGTGTTGACGTGGGCAACTGCCCGACTGTTATTATAATATACAGGCAGATACTACTTTGCCGTTCGATCTTAACCAGGCCCGGGTTAACGGCGCGTTGTATTCCACGCGTGCCTCAAAGAGACATCAGTATAGTAGACGGGGAGGCCACGTACAGCCTGCCAGGGTTGAAGAATTTGTTCGAAAGAGTCACCGCGGCTCTGGAACGCAAAAGGAGGAACACGGATGGGTTTTGGTCAGTAAAAGTCTGACACCCGCTCCACTCAAAACGGCAGGAGTTATTTGATAATTTCTTAAAAAAAAGGTACTTTCAAACCGAGTGGAGAAAGATAGCGTGGAATAGGATTTATGAGTTTTTTTTGTAATTTGTATGTTGGTACATCGACCGCCGCTGGCTTGTTTATAGCCCCCTAAACGGCATAAAAAATGCGATGGCAAGTGTTCCAATTACCTATAAGTAAGTAAGCAAGTACATAAATATATTGCCAACCAATTAGTTTGAATGCCATGTTTATTCCTAATCATAATTATTTTACATATGTACCTCAGTAAATTAAGAGATTGAGTGGCGCGTATAAATAGATTGTACCTACCTACGAAATCATATCATCAGGGAAATGCCGAATGACGCAAAGGTGCTTGCAGACGATCGACGCACAGCCAGTCGATTCTGTCGACATCTCACGGTGTTCACCTAGGCGGAGTGAACGACAACTGAGCTGTCATTCCATCTTTTTTGTATGGTTTGACAACTTACCTGTCGTGCGCCCCGCCCAAGTGTTCGCTTCGACATGTTGACAGAATCGCACTGCTGATCCACGACCGCTGTCGACGACATGATATAAACAAATGAGTTTTAAGATTCCACCCGAACAAATATAGTTACATACATAGATACCTACATTACATAGGTAGGTACATTGCAAGTTATAAAAGCTTGTAATGAATCCCTGTTTCCCTTAGTCACGACATAACTTGAAAACGACTTGAACGATTTAAATAATTATTTTTTTATTGGGTTCGTAATTATCAGGGCGAGGTTTACTGTATGAAAGAAAGTTTTGAAAAAAAAACATCAGGACGAAGTCGGGGCGGGTCACTAGTAGGTTATATTTAACCGTTACTTAGGTACCTAGTTATTACGGAACAGTTCCGTAAGGAACTACTTATTAGTTAATTTGTGGTAAAAGTAAAAAAAATTGGAAGGAGCAGGGATGGGTTTTAGTCAGTAAGAGTCTGACGTTCCCTTCCGCTCCGCCCAGAGAGGAAGGAGTCATTTGATGATTTTCCACCATTTAAAAAAAAACGGCAACAAAAGAATGCGATTTTACGAAAATATTGAAAACAACCTTCTAAGCAATGTGTCGTTCAATTAGCGAATGCGAATGACGAATACTCGAGACAAGTGAGATTCTGTCAACGGTAGCGTGGCGAAGGCGATTATCTATACCTACTTCAAAAATGTATGGAATTGACAGATGCTATCGAAATGTTACGTGATTCCCACACAAATTCCTAAATTTTGGCATTTCGACAGTCACATTCGCTAAAGGTATGGCCACATTGTCTAGGGGCTCTGGTCCTGTTACAACATAGACCAAATAGGTTTGTTACAATCTACCATTAAACTTCCGCAATCCGAAACAGATTTTCCTGAAGATCAAGAAGACCTCATGAAGTCATGACCCTGCCTAGCCTTTGCCCAACTACTTACGTAAGGGTTGGCTTCCACCGGATGCAAATGTAAGTAAGCATTATGGACGGAGTCGCCTCCAGACATGAAATCGCCAACATTCGTCGCTCGTCTATCAGTGTCCTAAGATTTCTCGCAGGAACGCTTCCGATAAATATATTTTATCAATTCGATAAGGCGTGTATCGATATCTGGGGCATATAGTCATACCGTGCGGGACAGACAAACAGACATGTGGGGTGTTGTTCTATTTTTTATCGCAGTCGCAAACTGTAAGTGAAAATTTGTTTTTTTTTTTATCATTTTTATTTTATTTTCGTTAATCGTGATTTTTTGTATTGTCTCTCAGTGTGTTTAGATTTTGAATTTTGAATTAAAATAGTGTTTTCTAAGCAATTAATTTTAGTGTTTATCTAACCACTTGAAAATTAGTCTTGAATGTGCTGTAGGTACTGTAAGTAATTGAAGCCTTATTGAACAGAGAATGGAACATTACCAACAAATTTTAGTTAGTCTAAATTGAAAGTGTTTTTTTTACAATAATATTTATTCATTGTTTACAATATTCTATCTTCTGCTAGCGCTTTCGTCTGCGTTTTACTCGAAAATTACAATAAGAGAACATAATCCATATTCTAAGACATGGTCATATGCAACACGTGTGACAAGTTTTATCCAAATCCGTTCAGCCGTAGACGATTGGAACGTCTCTAACCTCTTCACAGGTTAGAGACGTTCCAATCTGAAAATTTACTTGAAAGAAAACTTGTTTATTTGGCATACACAGAAACACACATGTAGGTACAAATATAAAAAAAAGAAACTAACATTTTAAAACAATACCTATTAACATATCAAATTCACCCATATCTCCACAGCGTAATGCACATATTTCTTCTGAGCAGAAGAAATACTACATTGTGGAGATAAAGGTGAATTTGCTATGTATGTAAGTTTCCGGAGGCATACGCAAGATCTACGATTCAAAATCTCAACACTTCAGAATCTCAACAGCTTAGTAAGTCAACAGTTCAGAAGATCAAAGTTTAAAATCCCAACTTTGACATGGGGCACCCCGACTCGGACAGGTTAGGTTAGAAGGGGATGGCGGGGTCTAGTGAGCGGGCGAAGCGAGCGAACTGACCCTGCCATATCCTTCGTGGTTATTTTTTTTCAAACCCTTGAGCCCCGCGAAGCGGGGCTCCGACTTGCTAGTATTGACCTAATAGGTACTTTCAAAGTTGGGATTTTAAACTTTGATCTTCTGAACTGTTGACTTACTAAGCTGTTGAGATTCTGAAGTGTTGAGATTTTGAATCGTTGGTCTTACGGTGTTGATGTTTTAACTGTTGATATTATGACTGTTGATCTTGCGTATGTATCCCGTAAGTTTCAGATCGACACTTCCGTTCTGCGGGAGAATGTAAATTGAACCTAAGAGTACTTAACTTTAATTAGTTCAGTGTGTTAGTAAATATGTAATGTATAGGATATATTGTTTGTATTGTTATCCAATGATTATGGTCTCATAGATTTAGATATCGATGTATCTTTATCATTCCATATCAGGTATGATCTACTAAACCAAATAGGAAAAACCGCGGAAATATTCAATCCCTACTTAACTGATTGCCCTACATGAAACCTGCTAATTCGTCTAGATTAGATAGCTTGGTTTTTATGCGGAAAAATATAATATTCATAAAATGATTGGAATTCTTGTGTGTAATATAAAGAATTCTCAACATTCGCACTGTGAATCATTGAAGATTCTTACCTACGTAAACCTAATATGTAAAATCTCAAGTTATTATGAATCACTTTTAGGAAATAATAAAGTGCCTAGGTTCCGTAAAAGTCACTTTAGATACGAACCAAAGAACGCTTGAGGCATTCATTAATACTATTATAGGCACAAAAAAAACCTATTAGAATATTTTAAAGTAATGTCCGTGACTACGGCAGGACCACGAACCCAATCGCTTCCATATTTGGTAAATAATTAGTACTCAATTGATACTAATTGGTACAAATATGGAAGAGATTGCGGTTCGTGGTCCTGCCGTAGTCACGGTCATTTTTCAGTACTTATCGCATGTTACTTCTGGTCGGTCATTTTCTTCATTCGATCCTATCACCCGTCTAGCCATCACTGACTCCCTTCTCTTTCATTTCACTCCACACACAATCCACAAAACGTGAATATGAAACGTAATGAGGAAAGTGGTTACTTCCAGGCAATGCTGAACTATTCCACCTACAGACCGCCGACCTGCCCTTGACAGCGGATAACCGCATCATTGGCGGCTCCGCTACCACCATCCAGCAATACCCTTTCACCGTACAGGTAAGAAAGAAAAGGAAAGAAAGAGGAGTGGTTTTTTCTTGAGAGACAAATCAAACAATATACCTACATTTGAGGAAGAGCTTACAAACAATATACACAAATCAAACAATATACATTTGAGGAAGAGTCTAATAGCATTTAGCTTAATAGGTACCTACAACCAGCATTCACATGGAGCTTCCCATGTTCGCAAACCAGTTACTGGATAGCATGATGTTACTGCGACTTGAGACTGAAGAAACAAGAGAAAATTATGCTTCTTTGTTAGTCTGACTCATAGTCTTTGGTCTGACTGTTTTGTTGGTGTCGTCACCGCGGCCCTGGAACGCAAAGGGCACTAGGACGAGCACGGATTGGTTTAAGTCAGTACCCAAGAGTCTGAGTCCACAAGGTGGACCGATGACCTGGTGAGGGTCGCGGGTAACCGATGGATGCGAGACGCACAGGACCGGTTGTTGTGGCGACACTTGGGAGAGGCCTATGTCCAGCAGTGAACGTATTTCGGCTGATATGATGATGATGATGATGATGAAGAGTCTGACGGGAGGGATCCCGCTCCACCCAGAGTGGAAGGAGTCATTTGATGATTTCCCACCCATAAAAAAAAATGTGGTTGCATGCGTGACTTCTGAATGGAGATTTGTAAATAGTTAGGTGGCTATTGTTGTACAAGCATATCTTTGAAGAATTTTGTGTCCATAAAGCTCTTTAATGACAAAAATGAAACATATAAAGCGTCCAAAAGTGAAAAAAAAATTCGATCAGATTCCATTTATGTTTGAAACATTGTGTGTGATGTGCTGACATTCTTTTATACAGGTTCTCTACACATCGCAGTTCCTTTGCGGAGGCTCTTTGCTGACGACGAGACATGTCCTTTCAGCGGGACATTGCTTCGTTGATGAGTGAGTTACGGTTTATTTCATCTTTGCACACATTCCCTCACAAATTAAAGTACCTACACACACGATTAACCCGAAATTATACTTATTCAAAACTTAGACTATCTTCGACGATCGTCAGAAACGAGCGCTTTTTTTGCGCGAACAAAATAGAAAATTCATCCTAAGGGGAGCAGGCGACAAATGCCCTGTAGCTATTTTCCCTTTAGTAGGTACCTGCATACAGAAATAAAGTGGATTCCATGCTTTTTGACCTAATTCTGAAGTAATTTTTCCAATCTTTGCAGCTACGGCTATCTTATGAGCCCTACTCGCTACTCCATCCGTGCGGGCTCAACTGTTTTGAATTCAGGTGAGTGAAACACAATCAATTCTTACAGTCGTGGAACAGTCACCAAAAGTCAGTGACAGCGCCTTATTGCGGAGAAGTCAGCTTTGATTACGCGTACCGAGTGAAATATCGAGTCTACTCGAGACCAGGACAGGACAGAATAGCCAATAATATCGAGTAGGTAAGTACAGTGGCTCTGTCTTGCTAATTTAGGCACGTGTGATCAAAGCGTAAGCCTTTTCACCAATGATGTGCTAGTTAGAGCCACGTTAAGTCCACACATAGTTCCTACAAAGGTAATTTGCGTAGAAGAGCGGGTAAGATGTGCCATGAAGATGCGCTTCGCTAGGCAGCTTTGTTTCTACAAACCTAGCTACACTTTGAAAATCATAACAATGCAAGCGGCTGAGACGTTGTTATCATACGAATCCAACATCCATCAAAACCCATTTTTTGGTAGACCGTACATCTCTGGTGGAAATGAAGGCTTATAGTGGGTCCACGCTGCGGAATTTGTTCGAAAGATTCACCGAGGCCCTCAACCGAAAAGGGCATATGAAGGAACACGGATCATGGGTTTTAGTCAGTTATATTTATAAGAGTCTTACACTACCTTCCGCTCCACCCAGAGCGGAAGGTCATTTGATGATAAATCATACATAAAAAAATAGTGGCTCCACACGATACAGACACACCTTCAGACTATGTCGCAGAGACAAAATTATATAGAAGTAAATATGTATCGCCATGCAATGATCCATTAGGTAGCCACAAATCTATGAGTTCCAAATAGCAAGAAACGTCAACGAGAAAGGCCCAGAAAGATGGGTGGGATGAGCTGGAATCATTTAAAGAATAAGCCTGTGGTCGCTTCAGACCGGAAGAAATGCAAGGAGGGAGGGAAGACCTCTGCCCTGCTGTGGGACAACGTGGTATAAAAATAATGACTATATACAACGTGTAACAGAATAAACGCAATACATCTTAAGGGGTCATTGTACTGAAATGGAGTGCCAGTAATGGCCCCATTTCACCCCCTCCTGTTGAACGTCAGCCACTGCGCCGCCCAGGAACTGATGCTCCTGAGCATGGCGCAGTGACTGATGCCTGTGGACGGCGAGCAATGGGTAGCTCGCCGTTCGATCAGAATAGGCCCGGGTTGATGGCGCGCTGTGTTCTACGCGCGCCGAGCCAGCGGACGTCAGCATGGGTCGGGGCCCGTTAGGGCCAAAGCCTACCAGGGTTGCGGATTTGTTCGAAAGAGTTACTGCGGCCCTGGGAAGAAAGGCACTAGGAGGACTAAAGGGTGGGTTTTAGTCAGTAAAAGTCTGACACTCCCTGCCGCTCCACCCAGTGCGGGAGGGGTCATTTGATGATTTCCCATCCTATAAAAAAAAAAAAAAAAAAAAAAAGAAAAAAAAAAAGGGGTCATTGTACTCATTAATATAAACAACTTTTACTATGGGACCAACCCCGAAATCGCAATGATGAATGATTTTTTTAAGGATGGGAAATCATCAAATGACCCCTTCCGCTCTGGGTGGAGCGAGAGGGAATGTCAGCAGACAGTGTCAAAAACCCATCCGTGCTCCTTCTAGTGCCTTTTACGCGGCGTCGCACGAGCCGGCCCTGTGACCGGGCTGACCACAGCGGAAGCAGTGGTCACTGCGGTCCACCTCCGAGGTGCAGAGTGCTCCGACGTGGTTGCCAACCTGGCAACGGAAGCACCTCAGAGGTCTGGGCTCCAGCAGTTTCACCTGCGCAGAGACCCAGCCCACCAAGAGCCTTCGGCCCTCCGAAACTTTCTTGGCCGCCGACACGTGGCAGCTCACCACTACGGTTCGCATGTCCGTGTTGTCAGGACGGATGGTGCCCACCTTCACCTCCTCTGTAGAGCACCCCCCCGTCCTGACGACGGCGGCCAACACCTCCCCGTCCGTGACGGAGTCGTCGAGGCCCAAAATGCGCATGTCTATGCACTTCGTGGGCCTGGACACTCGGACGTCATCCGCGCCCAAGGACGCCCTAAGCCTTTCGGCTAGAGCGTCCGCGGCCGGACCGCTGTCTGCTCCAGGGATCTCGAGCATCCTGGCCCCGGTCATGGTGACCCTGAGCCGGAGACCCCCGACGATGCCAAGCTCACCGAGGTTGATGGCCTCCTTGGCTTTGGTGAGCGTGTTGGCATACGTCACGCCCCTCTTCACCGCGTCCGGCTGCAGCGTTATCACTACAGCCGCGGTCTTCGGGGCGCGGAGCGCAGCCGCGACGCCTCGCGCTCTCTGCCGCCGCCTTCTCTCCCGCCTCTTTGCCGCCCTGGCTGCCTTTCCCGCCCTCTTCTTCTCCCCGGCCACTTGCCATTCGGCTTGAGCCGGGGGAGGTTCAGAAGGCGAGGAAGCCGGGGGGAGCTGCTGCACGGCTGGCGCAGGAGCCTTCGCCGTCCGTGCAGCCACCCCACCCTTCCTCTTCCTTCCCGGGGCCGGGTCCGGTTTTCCCGGCACCGGCTTCGCGGGTGCCGGCCCGGACCCTTTGTCCTGGCCGGACGACCCCGGTGTGGCAGCCGCGGCGGCCGCATATGTCCCCGCCTCTTTCCGGCCTGGGGGGGCCTTCCCACTCGCCGCACTCGCTAGAGGGGGGCGCAGGACGATGCCCTCCAGGACGGAGAACCGCGCCTGGAAGGCAGCCATCTCCTGCCGCACCAGGTCCAGCACCTGGCTCTCCTGCGGCACGGGACAGCTGTCCTCTCTCTCCCCGGAGCCTGGCCAGGTCTGCGCGGAGCCCCTCGTTCTCCTTCTGGAGACGCTCCGTGGCAGCAGCCAAGCGAGCGACCTCCGCCCGCAGCTTGGACATCTCGTCCCGCGGAGGCCCACCTCGGTTAGCCTCCGCTGCCGCCAGAATGGAGGCCATCGCCTCGCTTATGGCCTTGTTCTTTGAGGAAAGCTTCCTCTTCAAGGCCACATCGCGAAGCGCGGCCTCCACCACCTCCGCAAACCCGGCCCTCCGGTCATCCGGCTCACCGCCGGAGGGCTCCGAACCAGGAGCCCCGCGACCGCCCTCTCCGGGGGGTCGTCCGTCAGCGACGAGCTCCTCGGCTCGCTGGCCAGCCACCTTGGAGGCGGGCAATCTCCCCTTGCCTCCCTCTCGGCCCTTACCCCGTCTACTGGTGGGGATTTTTCGGGCCGAGGCCACCTCCTCGCTGCAGGACGACCCCCGGTCGTCCTCCGGTCTAGGCCGCTTGCGGAAGGACCTAGAGTCCTCCGCTGCAGTCCCTTGCCCCCTCGGGTCCAGAGCTCGCCGAGCTTACAGTCACCAGGTCGTCGGAGTCCAACTCGGACTCCGACTCTGCACCCGCGCGACGCTCAAGCGAGCCTCTGCCCGCGCTCCGTCCGACCGACGCTTTGTTAAGCGAACTAAAACTAAACCCGATCAAGTCCTGAAAGGACGGCTTGGATCGGGGGCCTCCTCGGCCACTGTTGCACTTGGCAAGCGGAGAATAAAGAGCACTGTTGCCCCCCCCAGAATACGAGGGGTTTGACGCGTAAAGCGTGGCGGATTCCCTTTCTGCTATGCAGTCCGGACCGCCCTGGGGTACAACTTCTCTTTCAGTGCCTTTATCCATAGTTTCCTTTTTGAGGGTGCGGTCCCTTTCTCTCTCACTGCTTGCTCGCTGCCCTCACAGTCACGTCTGATGATCAGACGCGTACCAGAGAGCAGCGAGCAAGCCAATGAGACGCACACCGTCCGAGGACCCGAGCACTGCTCAAGTCTCCGAACGGTGTGCCCCTCTTGTGTCTCTCTTGGTCTGGTCTCTCACTTGGGACCTTCCGGCATGAGTGGCTCTACCGGCAAAGCCCCCAAGATCATTGAGACACGCAAGCCCCACCACGACGGCAACGTGGAGACACGGTTGGTGGGGATCCGCGACCCCTTAAGAGGTATTGCGTTTATTCTGTTACAATTTGTATATGTTATTCATTATTATCAGTTGTCCGTAAATACTCAACATTATTGAATCTTCACGTGACAACAGGACTGGCCTTTTCTTCGGCCAAAGAATCAACCCTGACCGAGAATATTCTCAATGGAGAAGCGATGTTGATGTCACCCGAATATTGCAGACGCCGCGCGCCGCCGTAAGATTGTAAAATATCGCGTGAAATTGTAAACTCATTTTTATCAACAAGGCACGGATATATTGGAAACTATTTAATTGGGATGAGATTTGTTGTATTCAAAATAATATGCTCCATTAAGTATATCGAAAAATTATAATCTTTAAAAAGATTTATCGCAATATTCACAATCTTACGGAGCTTGCAATTATCCGGTGATATTGACGAAATCTTTGATGCCCAATGAATTCTTTTCCTTACCCTTTTTACACACGCTTCTATTATTATTTTGTGTAAGTTTAACTACTGAACCTACTTACATAAAGTTTAATAACATTATGACCGATTTTTCCATTTTCTCCACAGGCGGAACCCTTCACCTGGTATCAGGAATTAAAGTACACGAACAATACAACATTCCGATCCGAGACAATGATGTGGCAGTAGTGCTGATGACTAACCCGGTCGACCTGACCGTCAGTGTGGCTCGACTGGCTTTCATTCCTTACCAGGGCGCCGTGGTGCCTGATGACGCGTCTGTTACGGCAGTTGGATGGGGGCTGACAGCTGTGAGTCCTTCTAAACTTTATTTTAGAAATTAATCCCAGAATAATTAATATTGTTAATGTGTTGTGAAGGCCGCCGTTCCACGTTAAATACTGGTATTCAGCTGAATCCGGTTTGACTGGGAGCCGACCCCAATATAGTTGGGAAAAGGCTAGACAGATGATGAATCTCAGATTTAATCCATTGCGTTAGAAAAATGATCTGTCTAGTTTGGAACTTTTTCTTTAGCAGGAGTATTTCTTGATAGGTATTTTTATTTTTCACTAGTCCCCCCCCCCCCGGCTTCACCCTTTTGTATTTTTTTTTAACATTTTTTCATACAAACCTTGCCCTGACCATTACAAACACCACAATAAATTTAGGTCAGTCGTCACGAAGTTATGCGCGTACATAGGTACATTTCGGCGATTTATTTTTATTTACTACTAGCTGCCGCCCGCGGGAATTTCGAAAATTATCCCAAGGGAAAATATTACCGGGATAAAAAGTATCCTATGTGTTATTCCAGTCTATAATCTACCTCTGTGCCAAATTTAATCAATTAATCCATTCAGTACTTTTTGCGTGAAAGAGTAACAAACATCCATACATCAATACATACAAGCTTTCGCGTTTATAATATTATTAAGGATAGATTTTCAGAATTATTGTGAGTCACTTACCTACATGTAAAATCGTTTCCTCGAGCCCATTGTTTACGCGTAGGGTTACAAAATAACATCCATTATTATTGTTTTTCGCCAACTATTTAAATATTTTTACGTAGAATGAAAGAAAAAAATCTTTCTTTGACAGGTGGGCAACTCAGCAGCATCAATAGTCCTGAACGAGGTGACGGTCCGGAAGATCAGCAACACTATCTGTCAAGATCGCTACTTGAGACTGCAGGTCGCGACCGGTGACCCCTACCCTGTCACCAGCAATATGATCTGCGCAGGGATCCTTGATGTTGGAGGTCAGTACAATACTGTAGCCTACCTAGGTTGTAAGGGTCTATTATGACCTTATATTAAACTTCATTGCCTATGACCTTTTGTCTGTGAGGTTTCCAGACCGCGTTGGACTCATACTACCGACTGAATTTCGTGATTCCTCTGCCTATCACTATGACTCCTACAGACGAAGGAATTACCCGCGAATATTCTTAAGAATTGTGTAAACTAGGTACTACACGGACTTGCCCGTCGGGCATGCCTGGGCCATTTTTCGGACATCACTGTCATATAAATCTATCCTACCTTAGCCTGTTTAATTGAGAGTGTGACCTGCAGACAGAGAAGTCCTTTTAGTAGATTCTTCTAGCGGGAAACACGAAGTCAAAGTCGTATTAAGCTTCATAAGATCATTCATTTCCAAGAATAAGCACTTGCTTATTCTTGGAAATGAAAGAAATGACATGCTCATAATCATGAATAGTAGGTACCTACCTATTGACAGCACTTGCACACTCTATGTCATGCTCATGATCTTGAATAGTATTGATTCATCGGCCTGGAGTAGGTACTACGCGACAACGATTGATAAACTATTAGACAGTACATTTCACGAACCGTAAGTATTAGGTAATTCACCGCTTCCCAATCTTTGGTAAACAATAAATAAACCTGACGCATAGCTCATAAGTGCACACCGATATTAGTTCCTAGCTTCTGTAGTATGGGATTTTAACATAATCATTAATGCTTTGATTATATACATCAAAGCATTAATGAAAGTCATTTATTAGGCTTTTTGAACGTCAAAATTTACTTAAGCTTTCAACCGGGCGACTTCACATCAGTTGTCGTTCCCTCAGCGCCCGGCACAGTGAATAACATTATAATATTAGCAATTCATGTAACAAAAAAATATAAGATAAAGAGTATTAAATTGTAAATGATTAATTAATTAACTATTTGCCTAATATAATCATCTTTTTGATCGAATACAGCGTTATTAAATAAAAAAGCAAATTACTTAAACGAGCTTTGGTATTTTTGGTCGTAAATATATATGACTCTGGCGAAATGCTTGCTTCCCAGAAGAAGTGGCGCAACAATCTCCCGAACAATAGGTATAGATAGTGCTTTGAGGTAATGCAACCGAATTGTCTCCTTGGCAGCTTGCATGGCGGGAATTTGGGAATTACTTTTGCGGGCCCGGTGCCGAAGAAAGTTGCTCGCAGAACTGAGGGGCGGTAGGTCCTGGCGTGTCGACCGTGTATGACTTGGGCGAGTAGCAAAAATGTATATGGGATTGACAGATGCTATCGAAATGTCACATAACATTTCGGAAGTCGAATTCGCTAATTGAATGGCACATTGTCTAGGGCCTAGGGCCTCTGGAGAAGGTTGTGGATACCACTGGTTGCGACAAGCATATGGTCTGTCAAAGTGACGGTACTTGGGGAGCTGTTTCCAGCAATGTACGTCTTTCGGCTTAATGATTTATTGGAATATATTAATTAATTCTAGTGTAATGCATTTCAACAGTCGGATACTTATCACATATACGATTTATTACATAAATAAGTACAAGTATGTAATTAATTTGTCACATTTCCTTAAAATTACTCACGTGTGTCGTGATAAGGAAATGGCCTGTATTTAATAAAGTGCTTTTGTTACTTTGGGTAAAAACGTTAATCATTTCTTATTGATAATGTAATTGAATACCTAAAGTGTTACTATCATATGTATTATCAAGGCTGTTTTACCCGAAGGAAAAACAGTACAAAAGTAATAAGTACCACATCGTCGCTTACCATCAGGTGAGATAGTGGTCAAGCGCGTGCCTATAAATATTTAATAAAAATATTAAGAAAGGTACAAAGAGATAATTATGTTTAACAGGTTTACTGTCCGCACAGCAGACACAATAGTTAAACAAACTATTGTGACGATTACTAGTGTGGGGCAACGTTTTTTTTTTTTAAATCAGCAAAGATCACGCATGTGGTTCATGGGAGTTTGAACCTGCTAATCCCCATGTATTCGGGGGAGAGCCTATTGCTATCAGCCAGACATGAATACCGAATTCGGGCTGCTAGTGGAATTTCCTCATGAAAAAACCAGATACTTACGTCAGAAGTTTCATTTTTATTATTACTAACTAGCTTTTGCCCGCGATTCCCGTACAGCCTAAAGCCTTTCTCATGAATGTGGCTATCATACACAAAAAGAATTTTCGAAATCCGACTGGTAGTACCAGAGATTAAAGCGCGTACAAACAAACAAAAAAACAAACTGCAGCATTATTATTATTATATTTTTCTTCTTTTTTTTTATTTCTTTTAAAAAACGTTGCCCCACACTAGGAATTTCCCCTGTATCGTGGGTGCGTTTACAAACATATAAACTCACATACACAAACAGCCAGACCCGGAACAACTATCTGTAGGCTATACAAATATTTGTTCCTATTAGTATAGATATAGTCTCGCGTTTGACCGCTAAGTATTTCACCTGATGGTAAGCTATGAGTCTATGACATGCTCGGAGCACGCTTGCCTAGAAGTAACCTCAGGTTTTAGCTATCAGGAAACAAAGACTGTTCATGTTTACGAATACTTTCACCCTAAACTCCAACCGGATATAGGTACCTACATACGAATGCAAGTTAATGGCATGCAAACGAATGCAAACGAATGTAAAAACGCTTGTAAAAACAAAACTGTTTTTACAGCTGCATATATCATAATAATACTAGTGGATGCTTTTCCACCAAATAATTCGTGTTCATGTTTCAGGTAAGGACGCGTGTCAAGGGGACTCCGGCGGCCCGCTGCTCTACAACGGGGTGATCGTGGGCATCACCTCGTGGGGCGCCGGCTGCGCGGAAGCGCAATACCCGGGAGTCTCCGCTAGGGTCGCCAGCTTTACCAACTGGATCAATAACACGGTAAGTGGGAGTAACAGCCCTGCTGGGCTTGTCGCAAGCGAGCGCAACGATTTTTTTGGGATAAGCTCTCAGGAGTTGCAGTGTTTGGAAATAATGTGGCCAACCACTACAACTCCTCAGAGCCAGAATCAAGAAGCGAGCACGAGAAAAGCGAGAAAAGTCCCGGAGAAACGACTCAACTGTCTTGGATCCCGCAACGAAATTAAACAGAAAAGCACAGCGGAGGAGTAAGACAAAAAAACAACTTTGCAATCGAGTCTGCCGATCGTGTTGTCCTGGGTTCGCTTTCCAGGTCGGACAAAACTTACTTATTTCCCAGTAGCAGTCCAGTTTGGAAGTAGGTGGTGTGACACCCCCCGTGCCTCAGAAAGCACGTAAAGCCATTGGTCCTGCGTCCGATCTCTCCCCGATCGATCGATCAATATCTTTTCGGTCGTTGCCCGTTGGGTGTTTTTTTGATTTCCTGTTTTCACCACTAGAACGTCCACTGCACTCACTATGGAACAATATTGCTCATTAGTTAAAACAAAAACTTTTTACACTTGAAAAAATTGAAAATATAAGAGCTTAACGACAACGAAATTTCCTTTCACACGGCTAAATTAAGTAAAAAGAGAGTGCACCTGTGTTAGCGCACACAATTGTGCAATAAAATCTCTAGCGTACTTGGCTAATTTTAGTCACTATTGAGGTTGGCCACCGTCGCTGAAATTCGGTCGGCAGGATTATTATTGGGAGTTTGGGAGCATACGGTGGAGATTTGCCCTGCTTGGGCGGAGCACCGCCGTGTCCTCGTCGAGGCGATCGGCGGCGGCGACCTCTCGCGTCCAGCCCAGGGGGTCTATTCTCTAAGCCCGAAGTCCGTAGTTTCGGCCGTTTTCTACTCCATATCACCTACGGACTTACGATTAGTCCCGAACCCGATCTAAGAATGAATGACAACACGATTTGACAGTTATTCTCCGAATTCGTCACCTCCTTCTGCGAAGCAGCAAGCGTGAGGGACAACCTCACCCCCCCCCCCCCCCCCGACCGATAACCACGGCGGCCACCTACTACGCGGGTCTGCGGACGGCTCACGTTGGGTGGCTCGCCGTCCGATCAAAGCCAGGCCCGGGTCGACGGCGCGTAGTGTTCCACGCGCGCCTCAAAGAGATGTCAGCATAGTAGACGGGGCCCTGGCCCTGCCTGCCAGGGTTGCGGATTTTGCTCGAAAGAATCACCGCGGCCCTGGAACGCAAAGGGCACTAGGAGGAGCACGGATGGGTCTGACACTCCCTCCCGCTCAACCCAGAGCGGAAGGAGACATTTGATGATTTCCCATCCATAAAAAAAAGGATTATTATTATGATTGAGCGACTAACCATTTATAAAGTTAGACTTGTAGCGCTGCGCTTCCATACCGCCACATACAAGCTATAAAAAAACCTTCACACAAATCTTACATCGCGCTATCAGTTTTCCGCACAATTTGAGCAACCCAGAACAACCATCGGGGAGTTGCCCACCAGATGGTGTGGTGGGGGGTGAAAATGAGAAAAATCATTTGTACAAAATCTTTGCAGAAGAAGTCGCGGGCGAAGCGCTAGTTTTCAATAAACTGCTAACCTCTTTCTTTTATTTTCTCAGATCAACGACTCAATCCAATTCCAGTCAACAAACGGAACTGGAAACGGCACAAACCCGGGTAACGGCACCAACCCTGGCGGCACAAACCCTGGCAGTACTGGCTCACTCAGCAGCAAGATCGGGTTTGCCACACTCCTAGCGCCCATCTTGTACTTCATGCTCAGCGTTTAGATGATACGAGTCGAAGGATTAGGGGGTTTTGCGAGCAGAGCTGTGCGAAACCGCGGAGCGGAGGGAGTGAGGAAAAATCCAAAGAGGAAATATATTTTTAGAATACCAAAAATTTTTTCCTCGCATACCTATTCCATTTTCGTACAACTTTGCTTTGAAATCAGCTTTATTTTGCAAGAAAATGTGCGACATTACTGATGGAATAAATCCCACATGGAATAAATATTTGTATGGCTCAAGTTTTGGGTGTTTGTATGTGGTAATATTATACAACATGTAACAGAATAAATGCACCATATGGGGTCATTGTACTCATCAATATGAACATTTTTTTCTATGGGACCAACCACAAAGTCGCGACCGTCCCATAGTAAAAGTTGATCATAATGATGAGTACAATGACCCCTTAAGAGGTATTGCGTTTATTTTGTTACACGTTGTATATGGAAACGTACCCATGTCGGAAACTCTAGTTGTTAGGCATAGAGAAATTGTCAATTTTAAATTACTTACTAAATAAAAATATTGTAAAACGGAAAAACTCTAGTAATATGTTCTGTGATATTCTTTGGTCACCAAAGTAGGTCCATTCAAGTTTATATCATTGAGTTTGCTTTTGTAACTTTATATTTAAACTAAATAAAATGTAAATATTCGATTAGCTGTTTTTTTCTTATTCTAATTTAATTCAATATAGATGCGTTGCTCGCACTCTGACAGCAACATAAATATAAGGTAGGGTTGCCATCTCTAAAATTTGGAAACCAGGACAAGACGCCTGAAAACCTCGGAATTTAGAGCCCAAAACCCGGACATTTCAACAATGTCAAAAATCCCCTTTTTATTTATTATAATTAAATTTAATCATCATCACCATTTTAAATGTACCTAACCAAACATAATTTTATTACAGTTTGTTACAAATTGTTTTAATAATCAGTCAGGGACGGTGAATTTAGCGAGTCGGTTCGTCGTCGGTTCATCGCGGCGTGCAGGCACAGTGCGTGTGTCGCGGGCGGCCCAAGACTTTAAATTTTTAAACCAGGACTACAAAAGAAGTCCGGCCCGGACGCTCCCCAGTCGCCCTCTAAACTAGCACAATTCCGGGGAAACCCGGACGGATGGCAACCCTAATATAAGGTAGGTACCGCAACCCTACACTCCACGCGCGTATACGTAATAGCTATCTTGCAAATCTATCAGTGGTAAGATAAGATAAATGATTTTTAAGATATGAGGAGGAGAAAAAGCTGCCAAGCTAAAATGGGATTGGGCGGGTCACGTTAGCCGCATGCACAGACAGCTGCGCAATAGCTTCCACAAAGTGGTGTGTGTGTATTCCCAGCGGAAAAAGGTCGATTTTCTTAATTTCAGTGTATGACGTCGTGTAAATGTGTATGGTAAGTACGAATTTGTGCATCCAACCATTGGGGAGTTATTCAACAAAAACTGTTTCCGCTGGAACTACGTCATCCCAACGGCACTTTTTTTTCCTATGGACGTACAAGAAAAAAAATACATGCAATAATTAGTGTGTGACGAGAGGTATAGAGAGGTATAGGAGTAGATATTCAAGTTTCCGCTGCGCTGACGTTTGGCTATTTGATGGAAATCATATAAATCGGTTTAGTGCAGAGTTGATTTTTTTTATGCATGTTGCTATGAATTTGTGTATAACGTTTGTGAAAACAGATTTTGAATAAAGCATACCGTTTAGGAGATATACACGTAAAGGTGAAATATGGTTATTAGGTCTTAGTACTTAAAATAGGAACTTTAGAGCCTAACTTTTAACGTTTATTTGTATCTTTTAAGGGTCTACAACGTCTTGGCAAGTTTCATTTATGTGCGCTTAGTAATTAATGAGCAATGGCATAATTTACTACGAATGGACCACTATATTTTATGACATCCGATTGTAGGACTTTTTAATGGAAAAGCAAAATAAAACATATTCCAATATTTAGTGTATTAATTCAACTATTCATATGTAAAATTTCAGCTCATTACGCTCAATTATTAAAGAGATATAATAAAAATACCAAAACAACCGAATTACATGGATAAACCGACCAAGTTTGAATGGCTACAAAAAAGCGGCCGTGCAGTACATAGAGTTAACGTTCTAGAATTTCCAGTGTTTTACCATTATTGGACTAGTACAGGGTCGGAACACAATTCTTGACCTGGCTCGATACGTTTCGAAACGCTTTACTTGGCATCACTGTTACCATTGCGATTATATCTGTGGCCTGGTGCTAATAGGGCCAATATCAATAATCCTTATTTTCAGTAATGAGCATTAGACCAATAAACCAGCATTAATAGTTATTATTTACGTGTTATATTGTAGTATGGCAAAAATATTTTACTGTTATTTGATTTATGTTTTTATATTGATTTATGAATTAATTCTAATTTCAGAAAAATTGGGTATTTTTGAAAATATTAACTACTTAAGCCCCTTTAGCACAGATGATAATTATTATTTTAGATCATAATTACTTATAAAATAATCAGAATTTACAATATTTCTTCATCTGAACTTGACATAACATCCTCCGTTTTGGGGCCAGCCTCCAGCGACGCACAAAATGGATGGCTAGATGAGCTAAGCATCAAACGAAGAGTCTTTAACAAAAAGGGCTAATGTTAAGTTTGGTCGTTTTAGTTCTTACTCTATTACTAGCTAAGTGAAAAAAATAATATTTCTTATCGGCTTAAGTACACTGCAGCCCTTTTATCAAATATTTTTTTAAACTAAACGGTATGAAAGCGCACACAACATTGGCCTTTTTTACGTAGTAACTTTTGAAAGATTGTTGATAAACTAACGCCCTTTTAGCACAAAAAAATATCGTACTTTTTCAATAAACTGGCGTTACAATCTCATTTCATACAAAAACGAACTTTGGCCCTTTTAGCACCAGGCCACAGATATTATTTAGGTACATCGAAATTGAATTGTTCAATTTTAATTAAATTATAGTATGTTTAAATTTCATTTAAACAAACACATTTACCTCTCGTCACACACTAATTATTGCATGTATTTTTTTTCTTGTACGTCCATAGGAAAAAAAAGTGCCGCTGGGATGACGTAGTTCCAGCGGAAACAGTTTTTGTTGAATAACTCCCCAATGGTTGGATGCACAAATTTGTACTTACCATACCTACACATTTACACGACGTCATACACTAAATATCTGCTTAACTGAAATTAAGAAAATCGACCTTTTTCCGCTGGGAATACACACACCAAAGTGGCTGCCTGAGGATGTGTGGACTCGACCCAGGAAGAGGTGGCGAGACGACCTAGACGCCTACTGCGAGGGTGGTCCGAGGTGGTGAGGAACAAAAAGATCTGGAAGGAGTATGGGGAGGCCTTTGACCAGCAGTGGGACAGAATAGGCTGAGAAAAAAAAATAAGTTTGATAATTTGATGTATAAGATGTGTAGGAATATCAACAAATAGTGCGAAAAGACTTTTTCCCCAACATAAAATCAACAAATAATGCATGTTATGAAATGAAAGCCCACGGTGTAGTCCGCACACGCTTCAATGATGCAGGTCGGATCCTGTCACGCGCGAAACGTACCTACTAAGTATCGCCGAATATTCAGCGCTTCAGCCGAGAGCCTAGCTGAATATTCAGTTTCCGGCAAAATCACTACACTACCTGATCTACACAACCCAGTAACTGGGTAAAACGAGAGTCAGCAGAACTGGGGTCAGTTTTTTTGTTATCGTAACGTAATCAAAGATCAACCAACTGTATGTACAGTCAGCGTCAATAATATCGGGACGAACAGACTACAAAATGATCTAAACAAATTTGAAAATTAAAAGACACAAGGTATGTTCCAGAATGAAGATGATTTGATGAATGAATGACAACTGTCATTCTGACAAGAACTTTATCCGATTGAGATAAAGTTTAATTTTCTTAGTTGTTAGACTAATTTTGAACAGTCTGTGTCTATTCGTCCTATATTTTTGACGCTGACTGTACCTACTGGATAGGATGTAAATAAAAGAAGTATATTTAGATATCACATATGAATATTTTATTTACGAATAGTGATATAGATATATTACATGTTACAATAAATATAAGGTACAAGGTGATCGCTACTCTCGTCATAACTGCGCCGGTTGCACCGACACTAGCACCACCTGGCGGCACACCGCTGGAACAACAACAAAATATCATCAGAGGTGCAACTTCTAAAAAAAAATATGGTTAGTTATCAGTAGGAATATTGTAAGTAATCTGATGCAGTTGGTGGCATAAAACATGCTATCGAACTAAAATAAATACCACCAACTGCATCAGACTGTTTGAAATTTGGCTACCTAATTTGGACCGTTTTTTTTTTCTATTTAGAATTCTAGTAGATCTGTGAAAGTGTTGATCACGGCCGTCGTAGCAAAACCAAAAGTCATATATTCAAACTAGGCTGAAAATCAGCACTTTTTGAACGTCAAAATTCACATGAAGGCAGTCCCTCAAATCGCCCAACCACTTCCTAGAGCTGGGAAGAAGAAATGGCGCAACAAACTCCCCAGCAAAACCGCGGCGACGACGGACTCGATGAAGTCAGGGATCCTATCCAAGTGTGGTGAAGTGGTGGCTTTCAGCATTTCGCTTACTTTGCCCCAGTCGGTGATCAACTGATCACTCGGGAAGGGGAGGTTGGATGGGATCCAAAGGTCATCTGGGAGCCGAGTTAAGCTCGTCCAATGTCTCCACAGAATGCAACTGTAGGTTGACGTTTTTGAGGAGAGCGATGTCGAGTACTGGAAAGGTTTCTAATAAAATAAACTCCGTTCTCTTCTAATTGCGTTTACAGTTACAACAATAGTTGAACAGCCCTTCGATTCTGTAAAGCTCTCATCGCGAAAACTCAGGTGGAGTGAGCGCGAAGTGAACTGCCATTCCATCTTGATTACATAAATTGACAGCTCACAGACAGTGCGAATTATTAAATGTGGAAGGCGTATAATTCGGAGATGCGGCGGAACTTGGGAGAGGCCAGTAGTGGAGTAAGCTATGTGACCGTCTGAGTATTTACCTTTGTCGGTAAGCGTCTCGTGCGTGACGAAGCTGGCGGAGAGCGCGGGTTGGGAGGGTTGGCCGGTTTGGGCGGGTTGGCCGGGCTGGCCGGGTTGGCCGGGCTGACTGGGCACGCTCAGCACACACTCGCCCGCGCCGCCGGCCGGCAGCTGCAGCAGCTGCCAGCGGGACAGCTCCGCGCGGGCGGAGAGCGAGCCCGCCTGCTGGAACAATCAATAAAATAACAACTTACTATCATGTATGACTATCCGGGCGAACTTGACCGAAATTACATTCGGGAAGTTTCGCGCTGCAATCGGACATGTTCGGAGCACTGCACTGCAAGAGACGAACTGTCACTTTGCCGCGTCCGCGTTCAGTCGTTACTGATAATCATAGTGCTTAGTGTGAGTTTTCTAACGTACTCGATTGCGTTAACGTAAATGTTCTCTTATGTCAAATTGAATGGAAAAAAACAGGTTGTCCGTAAGTGTCACCAGACGGCGCTTATTCACGTTTACGCTAACGCGATCCTGAACGTTAAAAAACTCGCACTAAGGCCACAGACTTGCTTGCAGTGATTTGGTCCGGTCAAAATACTCTTAAATTTTAATAAAAAACCTAGAATGTCAGGGATCGATGAGGTTCGTCAACAACCAAAAGATAGTTGTATGTCGTGTCTGGTGGTGTTCCTTGGTTCACTAACCTCGTTGTGTGGGTCGCTGCGCGCGGCGTACTTGGCCTCGTGGAAGGGCGTGAAGCCGGGCTCGGCGCCCAGGCGCAGCGCGCGGTCGATGACGGCGCACGTGAGGCCGCGCCAGGGGTCCACCATGAGGTACGACTGCCCGCACTCCGAGCTGCCGCCGCTGCGCTCTTCCGGAGAGCCCAGTACTGGAGAACTCTGCAGAAGGAAGAACAAGCTTAAGTATTTGGCCCTATGTCAATCTGACTAGAACCCAACTATGAAAAAGTTGAGCTCTTTTTTAGCGATAAAGCCGCCCATTGTGTCACCCTATGTAATGTTTTCTTCATCTATCTTTTCCCTAACTGTCTTTCGGTGGAAATAATGACGATGATGTTGCTGAGTTGGTTCTTATTATATATTGTTATTCAAATAGAAAGAACGTCTAAATGGGTTGTTTTGCATTGGTTTAAGACTGATGGTGTACATAATAAAGAGTATTTTAACTATGTCGTTAGCTGTGTTATTAAGAGTTTACTACTCCAAAAGTGATCGATCTTAGAGTAGAGTATAGTAAGGACTCTACTAGCGGGCGAGGTGTTTTAGGTGACTGTCTCATGTAATTTTTTGACGTTCAAAAAGTGCTGATTTTCAGCCTAGTTAGAATGAATTTTGGTTTTGATTTTGGACATAGTTTTACCTCATGCACGTTGCGACCAGGGTCTATGATGGTGGCCACAGCGTCCGAAAGCGCGTCGTGCACCAAGTAGGTGTGTGCCCTGGTGTCCGTGATGACGTAGGTCTCTCCGGCCGCAGCCTCTTCGTATGAGGAGTTGTTGTCCGCGCAAGATACTTCGTCTAAACCGCCCTCCGTGTAAGGGTTGGCTTGTAAAAGGTCTAGCTTCTCTTTGCCTGTGGAGTAAGAACAAAACTATCAAAATACAAGAATGGGATGTGTGGCTTATACTAGGCGAGAAATGTAGCAAGACATATCGCGTCCTGCCCCCCTAGACAAAAAACTTTTCTGTAGCGTTAACGTCAGACGCTCACGACAAAATGTATGGGAATGACATTAGGTGATGACGTTTCCTTTCCACACCTAATGTCATTCCCATACATTTTGTCGTCAGCGTCTGACGTTAACGCTACAGAAAAGTTTTTTGTCTAGGCCCCGGAATTATGGGCAAATCCATGAAAGTAACGATTTTATAGACTAAATTAGTGGAAGTGCTGCTTTCATTACACATACAATGTGTAAAAGAATAAACTCTACTCTTAAGGGGTCATTGTACTCATCATTGTAAACAACTTTTACTATGGGACCAACTCCGAAATCGCGAAAAAAAGGACCAGCTGTTCAGTACATAATGTATGGGGCAGTCGACTTTTTTTCGCGATTTCAGTATTGGGCCCTTAATGAAAGTTGTTCATAATGATGAGTACAATGATCCCTTAAGATGTATTGCGTTTATTCTGTTACACGTTGTAAAGTGCGATATAATAAACTAGTTTTAGCTCGCTACTACCCTCGCGTTAAAGTATAACCGTCTCTGTACCAAAATTCATCAAAATCGGTTTGGAAAATTTAGGCTCGAAGGTGTAACCAACAAACCAACTCATTTTGGCATGGCAACACAGAGAAGAAACAAAAACGTAGTCTCCAGTAAGGCGGGCCGCATACGTACAGTTTCCTGATAAGGGAGACGGTAGTCGGAGATGGGATGCTAATAAAATATTTAACTAGGCGCACACGTTTGTTTATTTTTCGACTGAAAAAAAAACCTGACGTTCCTTTCGAAAACAAGTCGTGTGCTCGGGTCAGAAGAACGGAAAATCGTCGAACGTCTCACGTAATTCCAAATCTAAATTCCTAGTCGGATGACCTAATCAGGAAACCGTATGCGGCCACCCTTATACGTTATCTTAATCAAAACACGACTGCGTGTCAATTGGTAATGTGGTCATTAAATTAACATAATCATGAATTAAAAACTACGAAGTACGAACTATTTTAACTATGTACCAGACTAATAAAATATTTTTTTATGCCCCAATAACGGGACATAGCAGAACCTGTAACTAACACAACATATCATGAACCTATGATCAACAAAAAAAAAAACAATTAATACAAAAATAAAATAAGAATAATCAGTAAGTCAGCACGCAGCCTTGTATGCCACATCTAGTGTATTATAACTTTAACATTTGTATCCGTGTTTGCTTGGTCGGTGATATTCGTTGTGTTGTGTGCATTGCCTACCCGCCAATTTTTTTTTCTGTACGCTTGTTATTTAAACATTCAAAATTCTAAATCTTGTTTCTCAGTAAGTGAATTAATGTTAATTCTTATGAGGAAATAAAGTTCTTAAACCAGAAAAAATAAGTTATTTTCACGCTATTCTCATGTGACGTTAGAGGACATTAAGCACGCTAGATATGCACCATAAGATCAGTATGTCTCACCATGTTCAGTGGGCAGCAGACGACACAGCTCGTAGCCGCGGCAGGGCGCCGCGCGCGACACGCGGAACCTCGCCGAGCGGGACTCCCACTCCGGGCCCAGCTCTGTCAACACAAAACAGAGCATTCTCATTAATAGTGGTGACGATGCCTTACCGTGAAACGGGGTAAATGGGAAAGGAGGGGTGAATCGAAACCAAACTTTAATAGGCATTTTCACTGTAATATCATGGTTTACTAAGTTAAAAAAATCAATAAAATTAGAGACCAAACACACACAAAACACAAACACAGATGCAGTCAAAAATATGTATTATGTGTAATGTGTGTGATAGGATCCTTTGTTGTTCAAAATAAACGTTACTATTATAATATTTAATTACCATGAAAATCCCCTTCAAAGTTTTGTTTCGCTTCACCCCTGCATCCCTATTCACCCCGTATGTAGGTACATAATGAGAGCTTCTAGACAAAATGACATTCATCAGATATAACAACTGCGAAAAGTCAAAAATGTTATGGACTGACAGAAATGTTCATCTGTCCCTGGTTGAATATCACTTTACATAGAGCCTAAGAATTAAAGAACCAGAGAGGGAAATTATAGTTTTTAGTGTCATGATGCTTGTTCAGCTGAATCCGGTTTGACTGGAAGCCGACCCCAATAAAGTTGGGAAAAGGCTAGGCAGATGATGATGATGACATGATGCTTGTGTAGGTGCATGTAGGAGTGCTAGGCGTTAACGCCTCGTATACGCTACGTAAATGCGCACGCACCGCTAGGCGTGACGACATTTTTGTGTCGAAAACTCTTTGCGTTGACTAAGCGTCGTTTATTTGCATAGCATAGTAGTCAGCGTCGCATTTACGTAGTCTACGCCGAAAATACGTCCTCTGAACGCTGACTTCATACAAATACGGTGGATCATCATACAAGACCTTTCAGGAATGCCTTTGTCAAAGATAGGTTTTACATTTTTCCTTTTCAGATCTAATTTATTTGTTATAACTAACCAAAGATCATCATATTTATAAGCATAACATAGAATCTATCTACAGGATGACTGCTTGGGTTTAATTCATCGGAAATATTTCTGAGGATGAAAGTATTATTGAAATTGAGCCACTTTTACTGTGAAATAACTCCGAAATATGAAAAAAAAACAGGTCGTTCAGGAAATTAAACTCAATACAATGTAGGGAACAACTAGGATTTTTCGCGCTAGTAGCGTTGGTCTAAAGACACGTTTCCACCCGCAACCAGCTCGCTTGCAAGTTGCATTACGTTGGGAAGGGGGCTACCGAAGTACTACTACTTCGGTAGCCCCCTTCGGCTTCGGTAGTCTACGTGATCATTCGCTCAATCGTGTGTCCCTGACACTGTTATGGCCAGGGCCACCATCAGGGATTTTTTATATCACAAAAAATTAGGCGCTAATTATTCGAAATTAGTCGCCAAATATCAGAATTCGTCGGTTACTGGTTCAAAAGTTATGAGCGTTTCTAGGTGGCCGACCTGGGGAGAATCTCCTAACTTGGCCACATTTAAATAATAACAAATGTGGTCAAGCTGGGAAGGTTCTCTATAAGCGACAATTTTTTTTTGTGTTATCAACTTTAACAGGCCTGATGGTGGTCATGCCAGTGTCAGGGACACCTCAATCGTGTCCTGCAATGTAATTAAACTTGCATGCGAGTTACTGGCAGATGGAAATGCGGCCTTATAGTGCAAGTGGTTCATAAGAGAGATTGCCTATGAATTAAATCTACGTTTATAAAGCTGTCTACGTCTGTCTACGAAACATAGGCAGAATACTATTTAAAATGAAGTAAACTGTTGTGATGGGTGTTGTAGGTGATATCGAATCGGCCTTCGATTAATTGGCTTTCAACTATTTCGGTCACCCATTTTAATGAGGGTTTTCAAGAAAATTCACGCCACTAGTTAGCGCTACTTCAGCGAATGCTCGTCTACTTAGAAACGTTACTTATGTAAACATGGCGTTGCAGTCTACAGTCCGTTCACAGTTATTTTATCTGATCACTGGCAATATCATAATGATCCCTATTGTTCTAGCAGTAAGGTAGCTGTTAGGTTGCTGCTTGGGTAGCTATCAGCTAAAATAATTGCAAATGGACTGTAACGTCGCATAATATAAACGTTTTGACAGGTGCCTGGACCTGACGCCTCAGTGCTGCCACCTAGTGCACGTCATTTCAAGAAACCCTCATTGTTTCACACAACATTTTTTTCTTCTATTTGCAAGGAATATCAAAAGATAATCTTGGATTTCTTTCATAAATAAAACACGCACAAGATAAGCATGTACTTTATTTTGATTTTCATGCATTTTTTAAAATTTACATCTTGAAAATTATTCCTACAACGTGTAACAGAATAAACGCAATACCTTAAAAGGGGTTATTGTACTTTGGGGTTGCTTATACATATTACATAGTAAAAGCAGTTCATAATGATGCCCCCTTTTCAGGTATTGCCTATATTCTGTTACACGATGTATATTCAGGTAACAAAGACTCTAAATAATATGAACCTTATAGGCTAACTTACATACAAATTAAATGCACTACTATTATTGTCCATAATGGTACTGAATCGTCAAAATTAAAAGACAGTACAGTGTTGTGCAGTTGCGGAAACCCGAGCACTAATGTTTTCACGTTTAGTAACGTTACAGTATTTGGTTTAAATTTATGCAACATACATACACAATTTGTATCATAAAAAAATATATAAATATTATCTAATCCAAACAAATATTATTTATAGTAACGATATTGTTACGTTATGTTTATTTAGTATACGTCAAAACATTCGTGCTAGGCCCTCTGAACCTTAATGACCTCGACAGAAACTATACTCTGTATTTGGACATTTGGGGCATTTATTTTACTTTGCATAAACTCACTTCTTCTCAAAAACGCTATTCTTCTTTTACGAAGCGTTATGTGAGTCGTAGGGTACGTTCTTCCGCATAGATTCCATCTTGAAAGGATTCATGAATGACCTGATGATATTCTAAAGGAGTTTCTCTCCCAATGTTTGTAAGCCCGAACGGGCGAGGTATAGAAGTACGATTGTCGATGAAGGTCAAACATCCTCGCTTGCAAGAGCGGCACAGTTATTGTTGTTGCTATGTCGCGATTTAGCCTCCTTGCTTTCAACCGAAGTGAAGTTTGAGGATGTCGAATTTTCTGCTCTTTAGCCTCAACCACCATTGCTGTAGTTTCTAGGTCTAAACAAGAGATATATAAGAGCATATTGGGTACTACAGCTCGAGAATCCTCGCTTGCAGGAGCTGTAGAAGATTTTTTGAGATTACTTCGCGTTTGACTCTTCTTGCCATCTATAGGTATGAAGCTGGCTAAGTTGACATTGCTGGATTGAGGAGCTAACATCTGCTGAAGTTCTGTTTCAGTTTCTATCGCCGCTGCAGAATGCGGCCGATGAAAAGGGCGGTAGCGTGATATCTTCTTTGCGTATCTTTTCTTAGGTAGCTGTAATCGTGCTGGATTTTTACCTGACTGCTCCGGAAGGGCAGTTATGTTTTCATCTTCACTAACTCTCGCGTCTTTGACACACTTGAGGTGTTGTGACATTTGTGCTAGCTTTTTACCCGACTGGTCCGTAAGGGTAGTTTTGTTTTTAGTCTGTGACGTCTTATCATCACTAATTCTCGCATCATTGCCAGTTTTGGGTATCTGTGACATTTGTGCTGGATTTTTACCTAAATTCTTCGAAACTAAGGTATCGTCTTTGGACTGTGATGTCATAGTATTACTTGCTATCATGTCACGATTCACTTCCCTCTCTGTGTTTGGATCTTTTTCGCTGGCTGTTGTGTCGCTTGGACCCACATTCCGTGAAGCTGACAGTATTTCACTGCGTAACAACGAAACTTCTTGTCTTAACTCCTCCGCAGTCTTTTCTGAAGTCTCAAGCTTCTTACTAATCAATTCTACTTTACTTTTCAATGATGAAATCTCTTTCAAAAGTCTTGTTACATCCATATCGTTCGGTATCACTGATGGTACCTTCGATAAGTCCCGTGCTACGTATGTTGGTATATCATTTGGATTCGTTTCCTTGAATACTTGGATAATGTCTTGTAGATCACTCTTGTTATGTCCATCTTGCGATTTAGCTTCCACCGGAATATTGGTATTGACGATCCTGATAAGAGTCTTCTTAGCGTCTGATATTTCTTCGTCCGTGTAGTAAGATGTGCATATGTTCTCTAGCGAGAGTTCATCCATCATTCCTATCTTGTTCTGAAGAAAGGCGAGGAGTTCTTGCACGATTATTGTGTCAGATACTTTAGTCGTCTTTGTTGCTGTTTCTCGAGAATTATCTGTAATTTAGTCATGTGTGAAACAAAAGGAACGCGTTGACTTGACCGTTATTGCTGACGGTACTCGTCGATATGTCGGTTATAGTTTGTTAATTAGCGAAAGCCGGTTACCAATAGAATATATGATGTTAATGAATTGCTTGGCAGTCAGTTGGAAGTATAAATTATAAATTAGAAGTCAGGTAAGGTACTAGCATGAAATGAAAACGTTAGGGACTTGATATACGGCGCTGTAGGCGCTGTGACAACAACGTATGTCATTTGTCCGCGCGCCCGCGACGCTAACTATATTTCGTTTCTATGGCGCCATACATTTTATCTCGTCAGCGACCTGCGGCCCTACCATGACGTGCCCCTGCACGCCCCCTGTACGTTTTGTATATCAAGTCCCTTAAAATATGGGTATTTGACTATGTACTATAAAAATCTACATGAATGAATTCTTATTTGAAAGATGTTATTAAAATAATACTATTTCTGCATAATATCAGTGAAAACACTGAAGTATTTGAAGTTATCATCTATCCTTTTCACGCAAAACGTCGTATATACCGAATGGCGCTTATACTACGTCGTGAGAGAGACGTCACTCGCAAAGAAATCATCCATCTCAGAATTCCGTCTTTTTTTAATTTTTCCCAAGGTTTCATCGTTTAGAATGTCACACACAGATATTATGAGATGCCAAATATGGCGATGATCGATAAAAACTAGAGCTTTAACTTTTATATAGATACCAACCATACTAGTAAGATACTACTAGTTACAAAGATGAGGATGATAATGAAATTGCCCATTCATGTTACCTGAAGGCTACTAATTTTTAAGCCTCGTTTGCAATCGTAAGTCTATCAAGGACTAATATCGAAAAACATTGGATACCAGAAATTTTCTTTTGTCAAATCAATAAAAATTTAAGAAGATAAAACGCATCAAAGATCAGGAGTAGGGGCTTGTGACGTCACTTTCCGGTAAAAAGTGCATTGGTATGAGACGTCACACGATCTTTCAACGCACAGTATCGTTTAAATTTTTCGTTTACGTAAAAAAGAAAAATACATGTCCAGTATTATTTGACAATCTATCTGAAGATCTTATTAGTTTTTTTTTCCGGAAAAAATCCCTATTGACCTACATTTTGACAGATAGCAACTGAGATGTGAATGCGAACATTGCTTTGAAATTAGTCAAATTGGCCCCCTGATGTTTTTTGACTTGTTTAAACTATTGAAATGAGAATTAGAACCAGTTAAACGTTTAAAGTGATTCATATTTTATCTCTAGACATTATTTATTCGGCTAGTATTGAGTTGTAGAGCAAGTAGTTCCGAGGGTAGTCATGAGCATAAATATAATATTGTTCGTAATATATTTATGCTCGTGACAATAGTTATTAATCTATGGATTCTGGTCATATTTTAGTACATTAACGGGTGAAACCATGGGCCCAGTTAGTATATAGTGTAAACTTGTGACTGACCTTCATAATTATTGACAGCACTATCGTTGATGGTCGCCGCGAGCATTTCATGCTCTTCCGCGTTGTGTTCTATGAACACATCCTGAAACAATACGAATTCCATGTTTAAATATAGTAACAAATCTTCAGTGGAGTACAATTGCTTGCTTCATTCTCCAAGAATACCATAAAGAAGAAGAGAATAGAGACACAAAAGCAAACCTCAATTCGCTTTTAAACCATCAAAGGTTCATGAGATTTTGTCCGCTAACAGACAGTCGGACGGACCGCAGTTTTAGTTTAGTAATAGAATTCTGCATGGTACGTAAATGAATAGCACCATCCCATCACTTCCCGTGGGTGTCGTAAGAGGCGACTAAGGGACTCACCAGAGAATGGGCAGCAGCATTCTCTGTAGGTACATTGCTACAGCTACACTGCGATACCCAACCCGCCTGCCAAGCGTGGCGATGGCAAAACCCCTTTGGGGAAGGCCTATGTCCAACAGTGGACGTCTTTCGGCTGACATGATGATTAATAGAATTCCGTTAGGTACCTTTCGGGTTTTGGACCTTACAAAGCGCAATGCGGCCCGCCACTTGAGATGATTCATACAGAACTATTGCGGTGCTGATTTTTTCGCACCTATTACAGATATTTTTGCATCATCTGCAACATCTACCTCCGTGACACGATCTACAGTGGCGAATCTGGAAATCTCTTAATCAACTGCGGACTCTGGTTGGCCGCAGTAGAAATGATCTGACCAAATGGGGTATCATAGATCCATCCCCAACATAGTGCTAGTGCCCTTTGCAGCTTATGGCTGTGCTTTCCTGCCCTGGTTGGGCACTCTTGTGCGCCGGCGCCGGCACGCCTTCCGCCTGGAAATGTTTCTGCTTACCTTGGGCGGCGGATGCTTGTAGTGCAGAGAGATCTTGCTGAGCTCGTGGTCGAGCTCGGCGAGCTGCGCGGCGTGGCGCGTCTTGTGCGCCGGCGCCGGCACGCCTTCCGCCGCCTCTCCGCTCTCCGCCTGCAATTATGTAACAATTTACTGAGAAAAATTACGCACAGGCAAGGCTAACTTGAAGGATGCTTTAACCAACTTTATCCACATCGAAAGTCACTATAGAAGTATGTGCAATAGGGTGTTGTGTCCCGCAAACCTGCATTGAAAAGGGAGGATCCTCCATCCAAAAGAGTGTAGTGTCTGGTGTTCGAATCGCGGTGTAGGCTTTACGTGACGTCAGGTATTTAGTTCGTATGTGGCTGCATAGAGGCCGCTACAAGTTGGACGACACTCAAGATTTGTCCAAGAGCCTCCGCCACCGCAAGCAGACATTTCGGATGTCTGAGAGAGCTGAGCTCAGACGTCCGAAATATCTGCTACGACAATTTTCGTAATCATTGTTGTTGGACCTACCACACCCTATATGTATATAGTTATCACCAATGACTGAAAGAAGCCACTTCTTATGGTTTTAATGCTCAAATACGCGTACATGAAGCTCGACCATAAAACGTCCCAAATTAAAAAAAAGTTGCGCTATTGATAACGACTTATTAGTAAGAAGAATTGAAGAATTGCCAAGGAAAGACACAGAAAGACCGCCGAAATTGTTGCCATCGAGGGTAGAACCTGCATAATTGGTAGAAGAAAGAGGAAGCCTATGCAGCAGTGAGCGAAGTGGTTGAATGGATTACTAAGAATAATTGTAAAGTTGCTTCTTTTTAGTAATAGGAAGCATAATAACGAACCTTAGGCATGTTATGCAGAGGCGGTCGGTGCGTTGGTGACAACGCGGGACTGTACTCCAGCGGAGACTGCGGCGAGACAGGGCCCTGAGGATAAACGTTATCATTTATATTAGATATATAATACGTTATCATTTATATATCCTTATAATAGAGGGAAACGAGAAGTTATTGTAAACTAACTGATTAACATCTCTTTAGATTTATATTGTAGTTGCAGTACTAGTACCGGGCATAGTCGAATCAGCTCATTTTAAACGGTAAAAGTTGTTGGCCACTGGATTGTTGTGTACACAATTGCTTATAAAAAGTGCATTTTTTAACTTATTGTAAAAGTCATTCAACACTCAGACATGAGATTGCCTCAAAGAAAATGTGGCCCAAGTTGGCGAAGAAGAAGACTTTGGCACGCTTATCATCATGCCACTGCCACTCCAATTGCAACATTTAACATGATCCTCGTTTACCCCACATAGCTTCTTCCAGCGACCCTGTAAACATCCTACCCTGAGATCCCCATGTGTTACCGGGCCGCAGTGTCCACCCTTCTTCCAAAAGGGTCTTTGTTTCCATGGGTATTCTGGCCAGCCTTTTCCTATTTAGTTCCTGACCAACTTGCTTTTGACCTCAATCCCGCCTAATTGTAAGCTATGGTCTAAGATGGAGTTAGCGAGCCTGGAAGATGCCTGTTCATCTTTTAAAGGCTAATAAGATGATTATCTTTAAAAAAAAATTGAACTACAATCTAATTAAAATCTAGAAAATCAAGTCAGTTAACCTCTGAAATGTCATCTGCACACATGGGTGTGCACTAAAACAACAAACTAATAAATTGCGACTGACATACAAGGACTATCAGAAATCGATACGAAAAATTAATACACGTGATATCTCACTAGACTCTGTTTTATTCAGAACCAATATTGACGATCGACCATGTGCTCGAACACACAACATTCAACTTTAATGAGATTATAGATCGAAGTGTATACTCACGCTATTAGATATGGAGGCCAGCTTGTGCTGCAGCGTGAGCATGTACTCGTTGTACGAGTGCGCCTTGTTGGGCGTGCTCGGCTGCGACGAGCCCGTCGAGTTCACGTTCGTCATGCCTGGAATCATTCATTCAAGTTTTAATCAACTAGTTCAAAGACACTGCGCGAAAAATTAGAAGGGGAGTTCACGTTGCGACGTCCTCAAGTTTGGGCAAAGAGTGTAAGAAAGTAAAATGTGTCAGAGGAACGTTGTTACGCGTTTCTGCAGCGCCGTTGGAGCGCGCGCGTTCGGTGATGTATGGGGTATAGTAGGCGCCAGATAAATGAAGAATAACGGTCATTGACCTTTCCTTAATATCTCTTCGTAGGTACCCCCGGACAGTAAATTATGAATCGTTTTTCATTACTAGAACAGTAAGGATCACGATAGATGTCGATTCAGGACAGCTTTATGTCATTATTTCTGTTTTTTAAATTAAGTGTGACAATAAATGTAGGTGGGTCAATGACCGTTATTCTTTGTTTATCTGGCGCATACTATAGTAGTTGTGTTTCAAAGTCGCGCGCTTGAGCAGCGCCGTCCAGTAAACGCGCGCTGTTCGCTGGCTCTGCCGAAGCGCGCGCCAGTATGCGTTTTAGTGTGACGCCGTTGAGACGCGCCGTAACCGCATTAACGTTCATGATATTGTACACGACTGTCTCACAGCAGCGGAACGCGCGGTACTAATCTCGTTTCACAGTGCACCGCTGTTCAAACGCGTCCCAGCGGCGCGTCTAGCGGCGTGACCATAAAACCAGTCTTAGGCTTCCTAACTCAACAGTAAATCAAATTTATTTTGGCTGTATTCATGGATAATTCAGTGTTTTTTTCCCAAATCTAGAAAACTTTCTTAGGATATGGAAGGTTGCTGATTAATTCAAAGTCAGCAGGTACAAATAAGCTGGTAAAACGCCTGGGAAAAAACAATAAATAACGTCTGGGATAAAACTTTTTCACAAAAAACAGAAACCGACTTCCAAAAAACACTACAAAGTCGAAAGTCGGTGTTTTTGGTTGCTTCTTCGTTATTTGACACCGACTTCCGAAATTAAAGTTATTTTGAACTTTGTAGTGTTTTTTGAAAGTCGGTTTCTGTTTTTTGTGAAAAAGTTTTTTATTTTCACTTTTTAGTGGTACCCCACACCTAACAACACCACTGGAAAGTCACAGGAAAGCAAAAATACGCAATTTCGTATACATGGATGATTTTTCCACATATTTTTTCCAGCTATTTGGATTTAATAACCAAACTACAAAACCGATTTTGATAAAATTTCAATGGGACCATTTGGCCTTTCCAACAAAAAAAGAATTTTTCAAATCGGTTGATAAGCGACGGAGTGCCCGAACAAACAAAAAAAAAATACAAACACCCGAATTGAGAACCTCCTCCTTTTTTAGAAGACGGTTAAAAACGCACCTAAAAATATAATTTTCACTCTTATACGAAAATAATTTAACATCTAGTTTACCTGCCATGTCCATATCCACGGCTCTCCTCGCTAACGCATGATGCACCGCTCGATGAGCCACCAGCTGTCCCAAGTTCTGATTTATTAATCCTAGATTCTGCCCTCCTAGAGCCAGGTTCTGACCGCCTAGGGCCAGGTTCTGCCCGCCTATGAGATTCTGACCGCCTAATCCTAAGTTCTGACTTGCTAGACCTGAAAGAAATTGATGTTATTGGTTTTGTGAGGTGAAATCTACTATACAAGTGATTTAAAACTTCTATGAATGGTCGAACAAAAATTATGCTGAGCTTAAAATGTCACTGGTTTGGTCATTTCTCTTATAAAGAGAAAAACTTCGCTTGGCGATGTCTTGAGTGGTTACCGAGCACGTAGACCACGTGTTCAAGCTGTACTACGAGTATTGGTACCTACTGGTAAAAAGAACCAATAAATGCATTATCTGCAAGCTCATATAACTAGCTGCTTACTTTAAATCCTCGATTATATCTATTGTGTGTCGCCTATAGACTAGGTAAAGCGATGAACCACGACCTTAGCTTGCTGGCTGATGGCAGTAGGATGAAACATGCCATAAAGACGCCTGTGACTAGCTTATGATGATTACCATCATAAATTGATACCAATTTCATCTGAAAATTTTCATCAACAAATCAAAAGTACAGCAAGCAAGCGAGTACCTGTATAGTTACCCAAGTTCTGTCCAAGATTCTGTCCCATGAGGTTCTGGTTGAGGCCCATCTGCGCTATATTCTGGTGCTGGAAGGCCAGCGCTTGGGGAGGCAGTGGGGCCGTCAGCCCCATCATGCCGAGCTGACTCATCTGCTGACTGGCCAGTTGGTTCACTGACGACTGCAGAGCCTGCTGCTGAGCTGATGATGGAAAGAGGGGATTGAATCCTGTGTTGGCAAGAAAAGAGTGTTATTATTTGTGTTGAGTGGGTTATGTTGGCCCTTTTATATCTGTTTCAGCACTTTTGATACCTCGTTTTACAAGTCTTCTGGTCTCGAACTATATAAACGGTGTCTGTCGTTAAACTCTGTGAGCTAAAGGACTTTATTTAGAGAACTAAGGCCCATGTTCTAGAAATATATTAAAGCATTGATTTCGAATCAATGCTTTGAATATTGTTCTAGAAAACTAGACTTAATGCATAATTTTTCACGTCGTTTTAGTTCCACCAAAGAGTCAACTATAGGTAGATTTAATTAGCCTGAAATTGAAAACCGTTATTAGGTACCCATAATGGGTACAACAACAAAAAAAACAACTAAAGCTTATGGGGTATCTCATACAAAGCAAGATAAAAAATACATCGAAAACTAAAACAAATTCAAATGCCTCATAAAAATACGACAGGCATATTTAAATAGAAGCTAAAAAATAACTAAAAACTATGTGCTGTGAAACAGATAAAGTAAATAAAGCCAACATAAAAGTAGTGCGATAACATTTAACATTGATAACTTAAACATTATTAACACAAGTTGAGAGAGAAAGAAGGCGATACCACATGTAAGCGTAAAATCAGAATTAGGAACTTCTGTGATAGAAAATTCGCTGATAGACCTTGAAATGAGAAGAGACAGTCTGTAGCGGCATCAGTGCCGCCACAAAAAACCAACGTTGCATAATCTACATCTCTACAAAAAAATAACTTGGTTTCAATGTCGAGGGTCACCAGTTTAGAAGTAAGCGGAACAGAGAGTAAAGTCACGCATACCTCCGTTGAAAAGGGAGGATCCTCCGACCGGACGGTTGTTGTGTCCGGTGGGCAACTGCCCGATAGTTGATATTCGGTCTGTTGTATTTGTTTAAATCGCATGGAAAACTCTGATACCGCGATGCAGGATATCGTTAAGTTAGTTTGCAGCTGGCTGCATAGATGGCGTCGCAGTTATTTTTTGATGGGATGTAGATTTCGCTACGTTGTATTTGTGGCGGCATTGAGGCCGCTACAAGTGCAGTTCACTGGTCCCTAGTCGACTGTGCAGGACTTTTCTTTCAGACTAGATGAGGGACGGTCTCTCCCATTGGCTGATTTCTTAAAAAAATGTATTTTCGATCAGCTGAAAAATTAATTCCACACAAAACCTGGACAAAGATTTGCTAGGACTATGGAATATTTAATAGCGCTGGTGCTAGGTGCTGCAAGGCATAACCCAATGCCCACGCAACTATGCTGTGCCAGTCGACTTCGTTTACTGACTCAAAAAGCTATATTTTTGTCCAATCCTGAGATGTTTGAAATATGACCCCTATACAGGATGCAGCCAGGAATCTCCCACTTATTAAGACCTACCCATTTTTATTTTCAAGTTCCGTGCGTTCAGCTAGATGATAAATCCCGCGACTTTGACCCATTAAAAGGGTGAGGCCTAAATAAATATATTTAGCCTTCACCGCCCGCCAATGTTGGGCAGACGCCTCCCCATTACAATAAACACGTAACAAATCCCTTTGTATAAATGATAAAGAACACTCATTTTTGAGCAGTCGTGTAAAAAGTTTACAACAGTAGTATCGCTTTTCCTCCTCTCTCCAACACCAACACAAACACACACACAACACACGCCACAAACAACAAAATAAGAACAAGACATTTACCAATAAAGTCGTTGGCTAGCATCGGCTGGTAGTACTTCTGTGGCTGATACTGCGGCGGCAGGCGCGCGGCCATCATGGGCGCTGACGTCACAACACGGGTTAGTCACACGGGTGCGGGTTATGTGCGGTACGGGGGGACGTAAGTCGCTTGGTTTTTGTAAAAAAAGACCTTAGTATGTAAGCCCTAAGGTTTGATTTTAGGTGTATTTGAACCGTGACGTCAGATCAGGGTGATGTTCAAGTGTAGGCGCGGTTGAGCGTACATTCTAATCATCACCTGCCTAAACTTTTCCCAATTACATTGGGGTCGGTTCCAGTCAAACCTGATTTAGCTGAGTGCCAGGATTAAACGTGGAGCACAGGAACACATTGACACAATTTATTGGTGGTCCGCAAATTGTTTTACACTGCGAACTGTGACATGGAATCTCGAAGGAATTGTTTGAATCCACCATCATTCTCAGATAAAATAGTTTGGTAATCTATCTAGATTGTTTTTGACTAATACCATGAAAGGTAGTAAATAAGTCAGAAGTTAAAGTGAGCGACTTATGTACCCCACCGCACGAATATCACACAGAAACTATTCTACTCAGTGGGCCATTGCTATTGTGTTTGCTAGAAGTTTGTAAAGTTTTTAGAATTGTTTATTTTAGTTTTCCGAGAGAAGAGAATAAAGAGTGGTCTATCAGACCAAACCTTAGCATTGACCGACAGCTTAGAAATATTGATAAACCGTGCATTTAATTTACAGGAAAGAATCTTCATTCAATTTAAAATTGGAGATATTGAGAAATAAAATTGCTATTGTGGACACTAATAACAGTGTCATGTATTTTCGTAAAAGGGTCGAACCTGTAGTAACTAACTCGAAACTAAGTTCGAATTTTACATGTTCAAATTGTGAAATATTTATGTTTCTTTCTCCAGCCGTCGATTGAAAAGTCCTGCTACGATTTACCGATTTGAAACCCAATATTATAAACGTATTTTTACAAATTGACCCTTTAACGAACAACTAAAGAACAGATTTTTTAAAACAGAACATTCAAGGAAAAACACAGAGAGAAATAAATACTATTACTAGTTTTATTTGTTCAAAGTATGAAACAACACAGAGTGTACTAGAAACACAGAGAATGTAACACATATTAATAATAAAGGGTGCTTGCATAAATAGATGGGTTTCTCGTCTCTTGGCATAAACATCGGCTTTAAAAGTTACATAATAGTAATTTATCATCATAATCATATCAGCCGAAAGACGTCCACTGTTGGACATAGACCTCCCCCAAATGGGGGGGGGGGGGGTTGCCATAATTAATCGCCACGCTTGGCAGGCGGGCAGGGTATCGCAGTGTAGCTGTAGCAATGTACCTACAGAGAATGCTGCTGGCCATTCAGATGGTATAATAATAACTATTAGAAGATTTTATACTATAAAACGTGTGATAGTTATACAGCACACGACACCATCCCTTTCTTATACTTCGAATGGCACGTTTTTCTTTTTTTGATAAATATTGTTCACAAATATGTGTATTTAGACTTGTAATGTAGTGCTACTCTATAAACATTTCAACGTGAACACTTAGGTGGAGGGGGCATGAAGTGAACTGTCATACCATCTCGTTTGTATGGATTGACGGCCCCCTTCACGTTCACTTCATGCCCAGCAGCCCATGGCAGAATAGACTGGCTGATCAGTACGCCTTATACAAAATGGTGGCCTAGTTTTTGATGCCCTAGCGCCTGGGGACATTTCCTATAAGAGTTCTCTCGTAAACAGACAACCTGCCTCTTTATGCAAGCACCTAAAAAATCTAAATTAAATTTAATAAAAAACACTCATTAATTAGGGAAGAAAACATACAAAATTCAAATAATAAATAACTCACCAGGCTGTGCGTTGTTGAGTATGGTGTTGTGTAGACCAAGGTCTGGTTGCGGGTACGATTGCTGGTTGAGCAACCCTAGAAGGTTCGGCCCAGATAGATTTTGTTGCTGACTGTAAAGAAAGAAAAATATACAAATTATTATTTATGACTTTGTCTTAGAGAGAGCTCATAAGGAGAAGCTCGTGGTTAATAATAACAGCCGCACGGGTCGATCTTCAAGGTTCAGCAACGCTTACCAGGGTCGGTCTGTGGATAGGTGACCATCTTAATATACCGAGATTCCTCTGTGCCTCGGAAAGCAAGTTAAACCGTAGGTCCCGGCTGTTATTTGTAGATCTTTGGCAGTTGTTACGGATTGTCAGAAGCCAGAAAATCTGACTCAAGTCTCGCAAAGTACCGTGTTACCCAGTTAATGGGTTGTGGAGGTCTGGTAGGCAGCCGCTCCACGTAAAATACTGATATTCAGCTGAATCCGGTTTGACTGCAAGCCGACCCCAATAGAGTTGGGAAATGGCTAGGCAGCAGATGATTATTTATGACTTTGTCGTTGTGAACCATTTATTCAGAATTGAGAAAGGATGGTACGTTAATGGTATGTAGAATACTTTATTTTATATTATTTTATTTGAATTTTAATTAGAATTTGTAAGTTTGCCAAGTCTTGATTGAGAGATGTATTAGAACACGCATAAACATTGAATCGTAGGTTACCATAAAAAACAGCTCCAATCAGATTACAGAGCTCTAGATCAGGCTTGAGGCTCATGAAAAGGGATTTCAATCCACTCCGAAAATACTCTTGTTACCCCCTTAACACGTAAGTAATCCAGATAAAATAAATTACTAATGTGTATCAAAGGTACTAAAAAATTTAATTCACTTACTTCATAATATTTTGCTTCAACAACATCCTCTGTATATTCTCCGCATTGGGCATTGTATCATTGACCCCTGGGGTAGGGGTCAAATTCTGCTGCGTCGTCATGCCCAGCCCGACCCCCTGCAGCCCCATATTCAGCCCCAAATCCCCACCAACCCCCATAGGCGTCCCCACTTGACTCAACCCCAACAAGGGAGTGTGGGTATCCGTAGCGATTTGCAACGGCGTCGTCAGGTTAGCTTGTAAATTCGAAGTATTGATCATCGGATTCTGAATTATTTGGTTTTGAGTCTGAACTGGTACTTGAGGCATGGTCTGTACTGCTTGAATATTCGACACTATAGGTGCCGGTACCATGGTGACAGTAACTGGCACTTCTTTCGGAACTTCTAAGGGTCTTTCGACTGGCTGGACTTCAGGTCTTATTTCTACTGGGGCTGGAATCTGTGTTGGTACTGAATACTGTTGAGGGGCGACATATTCTTGTGGCGGGAGCGAAGGAGGGACTTCCTTCTCTGGCAGGCCATTGACTTGGACTTCTTTAGCTGTTTCCTTGGTTTCCGTTGGTTCTGGTATGGGTTTTTCTTCAGGAACATTCTCTCCGCGATCCACGACGGGGCTGACTAGAAATCTGGATATCTTTCGAGTAGGTTTCGATTGTTTTTTCTCGCCGTTCTGTGATTCTGTGCTGCCGGAGCGTTCGGGCGCCATTGATCCGCCGTCCGATTGATTGGAACCTGAGTGAAGAAAATACCTTGGATTATACAGGATAACAAGCAAATGCACTAAGAAGTTTTTGGACGTAGTAAAACGTAGTGCTGATTTTTGTCGTTATCGTGTTTTTGTCGATGAACGTAGGTTTTAAAAGAGTAGAAGGAAGACCTTGCAGCGCGGGCTCGCTGCTCTCGTACAACAACACTCACCTATAGACGACGCGGTGCTGATCTTCCTGGACACGGTGTCCACATGCGCCGCCTTAGCAACAGCGTCATGTTGCGGTGGCGCCGGTAACGCGGGCTCGCTGCTCTCGTACAACAACACTCACCTATAGACGACGCGGTGCTGATCTTCCTGGACACGGTGTCCACATGCGCCGCCTTAGCAACAGCGTCATGTTGCGGTGGCGCCGGTAACGCGGGCTCGCTGCTCTCGTACAACAACACTCACCTATAGACGACGCGGTGCTGATCTTCCTGGACACGGTGTCCACATGCGCCGCCTTAGCAACAGCGTCATGTTGCGGTGGCGCCGGTAACGCGGGCTCGCTGCTCTCGTACAACAACACTCACCTATAGACGACGCGGTGCTGATCTTCCTGGACACGGTGTCCACATGCGCCGCCTTAGCAACAGCGTCATGTTGCGGTGGCGCCGGTAACGCGGGCTCGCTGCTCTCGTACAACAACACTCACCTATAGACGACGCGGTGCTGATCTTCCTGGACACGGTGTCCACATGCGCCGCCTTAGCAACAGCGTCATGTTGCGGTGGCGCCGGTAACGCGGGCTCGCTGCTCTCGTACAACAACACTCACCTATAGACGACGCGGTGCTGATCTTCCTGGACACGGTGTCCACATGCGCCGCCTTAGCAACAGCGTCATGTTGCGGTGGCGCCGGTAACGCGGGCTCGCTGCTCTCGTACAACAACACTCACCTATAGACGACGCGGTGCTGATCTTCCTGGACACGGTGTCCACATGCGCCGCCTTAGCAACAGCGTCATGTTGTGGTGGCGCCGGTAACGCGGGCTCGCTGCTCTCGGGCAGGTCGTAGGCGAGGTCGGCGGCGATGTTGTCGTGGCTGGCCGTGGGCGTGGTGCACTCGGAGTTGTCCTGGTTGGAGTCGGTCAGGTTCTCCTCGCGTTCGGTTGTTTCGGAATCGTAGTCAGTCTGAAAATAACGATTTCCCTTTTAATTGAGAAGTTTGAAGTCTGTGAGACTCTCACAGACTAAAACCACCCGGGTGTTCCCTCGCACACTTGCATCGGGGGCTGCGAGTGCGTATGTGAGTTCTACTGCCTCATGATTGTCCCTGCACCCACCCTGTAAGGGGCAGCTAAGGGCATTATTCACTTTTCTCCGACGCCCGGTGTGCATGGTGTGGGACGGGAGAGCACTACACACACACAGACTACCGTCTTTCTATCCCTTTCCGCATCCTCCTTCTGCGAGATGACATTCTTACAGAAGGAGAATCTGCCTTATCTTAACCTAAACATGAGGTCGGCGATATGCTCTTCTTCCCGTGCAAAGCGTTATGAGATAGATAATTCAGCAAACATTACCTTGTCAATGTTGAGCCTCAGCGCGGAGTGGTGTGCGGGGTTGAGCACGGGCGTAACTCCGGGGTTGCTGATCAACTGGTTCACGATATCCTTGATGAGCTCCATGAACGTGGCGCTTTGCCATTCGGGGAGGAGGTTGTTGGACACCTGGAAACAATATCACAGTTGTTATTTATCTTTTCAGAGCTATTCTGAGGTCTTCATTTTCACAACAAACAAGATTTTATGGCTCATTTCACCACTGTTTCGATCTAACTGCAGTCTATGTCTTTTGGATGATCTAATATTGTATATTTGTTCAGTGTGTGTGTGTGTGTGTTTTGTTTTGTTTTGTTCAGTCTATTTAATCTTAGTAAAACAGGCTCTCCGTCTCGTTACTCTGACAGGGTTGCTGAATTTGTTAGAAAGATTCACCGTGGAACGAATGAACGAAACGGGTTTTAGTCAAGTAAGAGTCTGACACTCCCTTCCGCTCCACCCATTTCCCATCCTACAAAAAAGTGTCCGTTGTGAGAAGCTTGTCAGGTGGTGAAACGGGCCAGCACAAAACTGTACGTACAATGAAAGTAATCCCAAAACGGTCTCAATGTATGAGTGGGATGTCCACCTTCTACCGGTGGCGCATCGCCGTACGATGTACTCCGATGAATGATGGACTGGTTAGGCGGAAACTAAATTGAGCAATTCCGACGCACACTCCTCGAAGTGTACCCGAAAAAACACAGAACAAAACAAAACAGACAGGTTGGTGACTCAGCGTCGATGTTCAAAGATTAGTTTAAGGGTAGATTACTTCAGGAATCAAATATCCTCAACCTATTTTGGTTCGATAAACTTGTCGCTTGCTCACCAAGTTACTCGCAATCTCCTCGGGGTTGACGTCCGTCACGTCGAACTTGAATGTGACGGTCTTGGACTTGGACTCGAGCTGGCACTCCACCACCGTGGCGGCCTCGTTCACTTCCAGCACCGTCAGCTTGGGCAGCTTGTCCTTTTCCCGGGAACGCTTCTTCGAGCCCCTGGACTTCTTTTCGCTTGTTATTGGAGAAGATATTGCTGTACCCGCTAAAAATTAAAATAAAGATTTTTACAGACTAAAGCACTAAAATCCTAATCACTTATTCAACAATATCTCACATATAAAACTAGTATGCTGGACTTGCTTTATTAGAATTGATTTTCACAGGACTATCAATGACTGGGTAAAATACCGGTAAAGGAACAACAAAATAGTGCAAATGACATCAAAAGCTCTTCACAATACTGCAGTTTACATAATTTGTAAGTAATATCGGTCAAAGCGTCACACATTAAAAAAAAAAAAAAAAATACACAACCTAAACAGTTAAAAACTAACCTTCTTGTTGCTGGGTTTCCGTCTGCTTCTCCTCAACAGAACTCAGCTCCGGCTGCCTTATAGCCTCAGCATGGTTATTAGGAAACTCCGTCAACGGCGTATGGAACTGTTCCTTCTGTCCACCGTTACTCTGATACCCATTCTCCACCTGTTCCGAAGGTAAGCTCAGCTGCTGGGGCTGTTGCACCATGTCCTGGGTTATAGGCACCTGGTGTTGGACTTGAGAATGCTGCTGCATGGGTAAAGACTGGGGCAGACTTTGGATAGGCTGTGGCATTTGGACTTGAGAAGACGGCATCGTTTGGATTTGTTGCTGCATCGGCTGCAACTGGGGTTGCTGTAAAGACTGGACTGGCTGCTGAATTGATTGTATAGGGTGTGGTAGGGTAGACCCTTGAGGAACTGACTGAATAGGCTGTGGAAGAGATTGAACCGTTTGGTTAACTGAATGCATCGGCTGCTGTGGCACTGAGTGGACGACTGACTGAGGTATCGACTGAGGAACTGAAGTCATGGACTGCGGTATAGACTGAGGAACCGTCATCTGCTGTGGCATCGCATCCTGGACTGATTGTGCGATCTGTTGCGGCATGGACGCGGCCACAGACGACGGTATTGACTGCTCCATTTGGTTTGACTGGTAAACGTTCTGCATCATCTGGACAGGCTGGCTTTGTGCCTGCTGGTACATCTGCAAAGGATTGGCAGAGTAATTCTGCACGGGTGTGCCTTCATGACTAGATATCTGCCTCTCGTTTTGCTGTACCACGTTGAAGTTCTGCTGCATTTGCATGTTGTGTGGCAAGGACTGGCCTTGCATGGTCGGTAGTTGGTGGTAATGGTCGTCTGACCGCTGCTTGGTATAATGCATCTGATCGACTGACATTTGTTGCTGCAGCTGCGGTTTCTGACCGTATTGGTCAGGCATCATGACCTGTTGTTGGTCGTGGGCGTCAGCTGAACTCATCTGACTCTGTTCTGACCCTTGCCTTTGATACATAGGACGCTGAGACCGGAGTATTTCTTCAACTTTTTGCTGCTGTTGATCCATTAGTTGTTGCTTTTGGAGTAACATCGCCCAGTTTTGAGTGATTATATTCTGTTGGGTTTGTAACTGTAATTCCTGCTGAGCTAAATACTGTTGTTGTTGCTGGAAATGCCTGAAATGGTGCGGAGAGAGAGTCTGACCAGGCATTTGTAGCTGTTGCTGACTTATGATCTGTTGTTGTAAGACTAGTTGTTGTTGCGCTAAGACTTGCTTCTGCATGTCGAGCTGTTGTTGGGCTTGGGCTACTTGTTGTTGAGCTTGAGATACTTGTTGTTGTTGGGCGAGGAACGATGGATCAACACCTAGTTGTTGTAACGTCGGCTGTTGAAACTGTTGACTTTGGTGGTAGTTCACATTCTGTTGTTGCATCTGAGTTGTTATAAGATTCTGCATCTGTTGATGCAACGCCTCTTGCTCCTGATTCTGTTGCATTTCGACGTTCTCTTGCAGTTGTTGTGCTATTTGTTGCTGTTGCTGTTGTTGGGTTTGTTGCTGGTTTTCAGATTCCGACTCCTTTCTTGACTGTAGTGTATCAGGCCTTTGTATGATTTGAGCGAGAATATTCTGTAGGTTTTGCAGCGATGGGTCTAGCATTTGGTTTGAGACGAGATTCTGTGGGCCTGTGATGATATTTTCTTGAGCTGTTAGTTGTTCTTCGAACTGTTTCTGCTGTATGGCTGCAGCTTGTTGAGCTATAATCGTTTGCTGTTGCTGTATAATTTGCTGTTGTAAGACCTGGTTCTGGTTGTTGATTTCAGCTGTTAATTGCTGGTTGAGTAAATTTGGTTGTAGCTGAGTTTGTGAGGGGGCTTGTTCTAGCAAGTTCTGTTGGACTTGTTGGTCCATTAGAACCTGACCTTGGACTGATTGTTCCAGCATTTGCTGGTTGATGAGATTCTGCTCCATCATTACCTGGCGAACAAATAATGACGGAATAAGGTAATTGTAATCGAGTTCATTTAGAAATTGATGGATTACAAAAGTTGAAAGGATGAAGGGAAGCCTTTGCTCAAAAGAAAGGCGTAGTATGGTAGTAGTAACATAGTCAAATTAGTATTATTTGAATTGGATTTTCAAATTGAGCTAATTATTTCAGTGAGTTTTTCTCAACAGCTTCCTAACTTTTCATATTTGACAGCAGATTAATTTTGAACGACCTGGCATAGAAACCTATCAAAAAGATTGTATTTTTGCTTTAAAAAATTACATGCCCCACAGAATCAAAATTCAAAACATTCATTTCAAGGCACTTTTGAATTGTCAAGATCGGTCAGTCCAAAAGATAAAGCTAGTTCTGCCACGCCACATACCTGATGCTTCAAACTCTGCTCTAAATACACTTTATTTTGCAAGATCTGCTTGTCGGCGGCCATGAAGAGCGAAATGCGTGCCTGCATGAAGTTCTGTTGCAGCAGCTTCACGGCGGTGTCCTCGTTGTTCAGCTGGAACTGCTGCTGCTGGCATCGGAGGAGCTGCGATTGGGGGTCGAATCTGCGAGAGGGTATAAAACCACTCGTCCCACATACCTGTTGCTTCAAATTATGCTCTAAAAGCACTTTATTTTGCAAGACCTGCTGGTCGGTGGCCATGGAGGGCGAGATGCGGGCTTGCATGAAGTTCTGCTGCAGCAGCTTCATGGCGGCGTCCTCGTTGTTCAGCTGCTGGAACTGCTGCTGGAGCAGCTGCTGCTGGCATTGCAAGAGCTGCGATTGGGGATCCAGTCTGCGAGACGGAAGAATGTTTTAAAGGACATTGTGGAATCTTGTCACGATAATACTGAGTGGCTCAAAACATTGCCAGTTCCACGGCATCGTTGGTGGAAGCACATAGGTCACTTTGGCTGCATGTTTTGGAACACAGAGAGCAGGATAGGAAGTAGATCGAGTATTGGTAATTAAGTTAATGTGTATGCGAGACTGCGAGATTGGACAGTTGTATTAGTTGAGTTCGCTAAGATTTGGCAAGAGAAAAACAGAAGAAGATTACGAGAATTTTGGACATACGATCCAAACAGACCTCAATTTATTAGATACTCTACTTTTCAGCTTTTTATCCCATTCCGATTGGCTTGCCTCATTCAATGACAACGAGGCCTCAATGGCATAATTCAATTTGAACGATACCTTCTTTCAAATTGAATTACACCTATTGGTGGCTGTTACGCCACAGTTTGAACTGTTCTAAAAGTTGGCACGAATATACCTAACCGGTTCAAAGTCCCATGAACCACATGTCGTCTGTGTCTGCTGTGCAGACAGCGAATCTTTTAAGATTTGCTTTAAAAGATGTTTTAATTGGCTTTCAGTTGTGTATTATAATCGGAAAGATAATTTAAAAAAGTGATTAATCGTCTATTTTCTCTTTGAATTTGTCATACTCATCTAAGGAGGTTGTTCAATGTTTTGCTAATACTGGACCTGCTATGTAAGCACAGCAGATGAAAAAAGCAATTTTATAAAAATGTTAACTCACTGTACGCCAGCTAATTGCTGAGGTCCGACGCCATTGAGTAGCCCTGCCGTCACCTGGTCCACAGGCCCTGCTTGCTGCTGGTTTTGTATCATCTTCATCTGTGTGAAAACATGTTTCAATTTTATTAAAGGAAGAATGAATATTTATTCTTTCAAAATTAAGGCAGAAAAAAATCTGGAGTAGGTACCCCTTTGGGCTGCTAGTGAAAGTCAGTGTTAGGTAATAACTAATAATTAATACCAAGTGCAGCCTGACATTTTGCGAAATTTCTTCGAAAGAATCACCGCGGCGGCGGCGGTGGAACGCAAGGGGCATAAGGAGGAACACGGATGGGTTTGACACTGACAAGTCTGACACTCCCTTCCGCTCCACCCATAGCGGAAAAAGTCATTTGATGATTTCACATACATAAGAAAAGGAAGCCACCTGACTTTATACTGAACCGAGTCCCTTTGGGCAATACTTTGCTTTTGTTCTGCAAAGATTTTTTTTAAATTAATGCTTTGCCGATAAACGCCATTTTCTTTCTGTCTTTCTGTTTAATAAAAAAATCTCTCTCTAAAAAAATTAAGTGTGTCAATAAATGTAGGTGGGTCAGTGACCGTCGGTTCTGTAAGATAATCACCAGGTCAAGCATCTGAGCTTTCTTCACGCTAACTCATTCTGAACTACACTACGCTAACTCATTCTGAACTACACTACGCTAACTCATTCTGAACTACGCCACGCCACCTTCGACCATACCCTATCTTAAAGTGGTCACTGACCTGCCTCAACTGCTGTTCGTATAGTTGCTCTCGGTTCTGTTAGATAATCACCTGGTCAAGCATCTGAGCTTTCTTCACGCTAACTCATTCTGAACTACGCCACGCTACCTTCGACCATACCCTATCTCAAAGTGGTCACTGACCTGCCTCAACTGCTGTTCGTATAGTTGCTGTCGGTTCTGTTCGATGATCACCTCCTGGTTGAACAGCATCTGAGCTTTCTTCTCGCTCCTCTCCCTGAGAATGAAAGAGATGAAATGAGTACACAATCGGTATTATTTTGGTAAGTATAGCTGTTGGGTGCTTTTTATACATAAGTACTACAATAATATTTGTCTGTTATTTTGGTTGCGAGAACTCTTTGATGTTTTTGAGTAGTAAATGGACTTTTTATGTACTCTTGAATGTTTAGGTTATTGAGAGAAGGTATTTTTTGGACAACAGCTGTTTTTACTTATAAGTACCTAGAAACGGGTCTTAGCAAACGTCAAAGGAAAAATCGTTTAGTTTAGTAAACATACATATTATTTTTGATATTGAGAACCTCAAACGGCGGAAATATAATAACCTAGATGGCAATTATATTTCCGAGCCGATGCGGGCAAATTTTTTGACGCCCTATTTTAGTTAGGAGTTTTAATTTTAAGTGTATTTAGTTAAATAAGTATTATATTATAAATAATGTAATAAATAAAAATATAATCTATTTTTGATATTTTATTAAATTCAAGAAAATAGGCTAATAAAATTCTGCCACATATCGCTCACCTAGTAATATATTGGCACATCTACGTTTTTCACATTTTACAGAAACGAGGATCAAAGATTTTATAAATTGTAAAAATGGATTTATGGGTTTATTTTACATTTTTTTTACCAAACCCATAAAATCAGTAAAAAAATGTAAAATAAACCCATAAATCCATTTTTACAATTTATAAAATCTTTGATCCTCGTTTCTGTAAAATGTGAAAAACGTAGATGTGCCAATATATTACTAGGTGAGCGATATGTAAATATCAAGATGACGCAAAACAATCGCTCCTCCCCCAAAGTAAAATGAATGACGTTTTGACGTTAACACGCATTGATTGACAGCAGCATCAGCTGTTTGTGACGTCAGAGGCCGTTTGTCATTTGACGCACGTTGAATTGTTGCCAAAGTGAATGTATAACTTAACTTCAACGTCTCACGGTCGAACATTTCAAAACTACTCTCAATTTGATTCCGGCTTTAAGGTTAATGCAAACATATCCGGGCCGTGGCCGAAACGTGGATGGATCGTGGTCCAACACGTAAATATCCCGTACGCGTTAACGTGGCACCAGGGCCTAAACCACCAACTCTTAAAGCAGTATTACTTCCAGTGGGAAAGAGACGGAGCTATACGTCCTGTATAGCTCCGTCTCTTTCCCACTGGAAGTAATATTGAAGTAATACTGCTTTAAGAGTTGGTGGTTAGGCCCCTGGCTCGACACATTTCGGATGACGTTTTGAGGTTTTAATTTAAATTCAAAAAATCTATTTTGATGAAAACAATATAAACACGTTAGCATCACTGTTACAGTTGCGTTTATATTATTTTCATCGATATCGAATTGTTCAATTTAAATTAAAATGTCAAAAAGTAATTCGAGCCAGGTGCCAAGTACGAGTAGTACTACTAGTACCTCCGGATACGGACGTGTGTAAACGAGTTCATATAAAATGTACACACTGACAGAACTGGGTAAAATACATGCTTTGCTTTAATTAAAATACAAAATACTATCTCGCGTGTATTTGAAATACGAAATACAAAATAAGTACTCTTAAGTCGTGTAAGTATTTGAAATATAAAGTACAAAATACAGTGTTTTAAATATTTTTATTTAAAATACAAAATACTAATTACAGAAAACAGTCAGGTGTTAGGTTAGGTTAGCCTTTTTCCTTAAGAAAGCTATCGAGCACTGTTTTCTGCAGAACGCACCCATTAAGTTCAAATAATGTATTTTGAAGCCATAAGTATTTGAAATACCAATATACAAATTACATTTTTAAGAAGTAATTAAAATACAAATACGTAATTTAATTACAAGTAATTCAAATACTGCCCACCCCTGCACACTGATATTTTTTGAGCTCCTGACAAAAGTTCAGTCCACGGATAGGTGTGTGTATTAACCTTTAGGTCTCACAATGTCTCTGTTACATTAAGGTATATATATATATGTAGCGACAGAAATACATTTATTAGATGGCCTAGTTTACTGTAGTTTGTCAATTCGGGGAATAAAGGTTGCGGAAATCGTAAAAAACATCGTGTCTTCCGTTTCATGCCTATTTTCGCGTTTATACGACAGACGATCGATAGTGCTTGCACGTGTTCAGAAAGTAAGGCAAACTATATTATGTGTACAAGTGTTTATGCATTTATCTAAGTTTTTATGTATCTGAATATCTATGCATTTTTAATTGAGTTCTTGATGAGTCAAAGCACTGTAAGATTATGTTTTTTTTTTAATGTACCTACGTCCAATGAAGATAATGAGACAATGATGTATTCATTGAACAGTAGACTAATTTATGTGAAAACTTTTATGAAATAATCAACTGATATTACTGTTTGACGTCAATACTAACAGACTATAGTAACGCTAGCATTGTTTGAGCAAGCTGACATTTAGGCTCATTTTTCAGCAAAGAAATTGTTTATTCGAAGAATGAAATCTCTAATTCTACAAACAATTACTAATGACCGCAAAACAATAACGTTTCTTCTACTTACACGAGCGAAACGAGAATTAAATCTCAAACACTGCAATAAAGCTGAGTTTAATTGTTGTTAAAAACAACAATAATGTTTCAGTATTATTTTGTGAAATCTTTATCGTGACGCAAATAGCACACGTGTTTATAGGTCATTAACACTTAAATATCATGTTATTAATTTTCCCTTTACAAAATAGTTTTGAAATCTAACAAAAAAACAAAATTAAAATCGCTAAGAAAACTCGCGGTCAAAAAATAACGCATTATTTTGAAACTTTATTCACTCTATTTTTCTTTATAAACAAATGGTTTTCAGCGTCATCACAGCACTTTGAAGACTAAAATTGCACGAAAACCCGGGCTGACTAAAAATACTGTGTATTTCGAGACTTTATTCACTTTGCTAACGAAAAAATTCCTTTCTTTTCCCGCACACTTTTCAAAACAAAACCCCAAAAAATTCACATCACATAAAATATTTAAAACTAAATAAACACCTACAAATTTTGATACAACCTTCGTTAAAGGAAACCGTTCTAATTAAACTGAACGCCGCTGTATTAGAACTGAAATAGGATCACGCGAGGTCACTAAACGTTTCAACTTGGATACCCCGTTGCCATGGTTACGCGGTAACAATTTTTACATAGCGATGATATTTCAGATAAAACATAGGATTTGTTGAGGCTAGACGTCAGGTTTTTGTATGTAAATAGACTTTGTATTGGCCTATTGCCTATTTACAATAAAATATCTAGGCTCGCTCGTTCCATTATAGACCTCATTCATCGCTTACCATCAAGCGATATAGACTTAAAGAGCGGGTCTAACAGTAAAAAAAATCCTTAAATATTGCTTGATATAACGTATAATATTCGTGAGAATATTTTTAAGTGGCAGATCTTGTTTCACGATCAATGAACTGACATTTAAAAGCCGTATTTCTGAATAAACAACATGATGCAGCATTTACATATTTCGTGTTTAATTTGTCAAACCAAAATCGAGAAAACTTCTAGATTATTCTATACCCAACATGTCATGCAATGCAATGTAAACTCACTTTAATCCTTTTTGGAGGTTAATCAGTAATCACTTTCACTAAGTAAACATGATCAAAGAGTAACACCAAACACTAGCACAAAACTTTCACTATAACTTTTAAACCGTATAAGAACACCGGTTTTCATCACAGAAAAAAAAATGTCTGCCACTTCAGAAACACCGAAGTCCGAAAAGTTTTTATATAAAAGAACAATTAATTAATAAAACTTCAATCTTATCGTTGATAGTACTGGCAAAACAATGATACTAAAACGCGATGCGCCCACACCGTTCGCGTACTGTGACGCACTGCGCTCGCGCCGACTACTGCTAAACAAATACGAAATTAGTATAAACAAATAATGAAGTTTATAAGTGTCATTATCCATTAACCAAGATGATAAGAAGCGTTGGACGAGAGGAGTGAGTATAAGGTATACATCCGGTCCACCGGAACAGGAATTGGGCTACTGATAACATTTTTTTATACGACACGGAACCGAGTTCGGTTATATTTTTACTGCCGTACTAACTCGGGTAATACCGGAAATGGTCACGAATATTTCTTAACGACCATATGATCTTAACTAATATTTTTTGATGTAAGTAAAATTGTTTAGCGAAAGAATATCACTGGAAGTAATAATCCGATCGGGAAAATTCTTTCACAGTAACAAAGCTATATTATCACTGATTGCCGGAGGCCACAATTTATCCCGAAAAAAAAAGACCCGCCATTGTCGCCGCATGAAAAACTTAGTTCCGAACATGGAGTAAGTAAGAAAGACGTATGTTTGAATACAAGCACCAAGTTTAGGCGACTTTTGACTGCGTTTTACAACTGGTAATACCGGTTTCAATCGTACAGTGCATTGGCTTTTCTTTCGCGTCAACATTCGCTCGTGACTGACATGTAGCAAATACCCTTAATTATACGCCAGTCATTCACCGAAGGGTGTCCGCGTTAGGAACTATTAGTTCTGTGGCTCGGAGTCTTTATAACTTAGCTGTGTTCATTATTTATTTAGAGCTTAAAGAAGGACGGTTGTGGGTGGGATGTGTTTCAGTGGAGACATTGGCAGGGCAACTAAATTGGATTGGATTATCGACTGGTCCTTTTTAGTGCTGGACCTTTTTGGAATAATGTTGTGAAATCAAAATGGTCTTGCAGGGACCACGCAGATGTTTCATTTCAAAATGAGTGCATTTCTTCCGTTAGCATTTTACCGAACTTTCAATACTTATTCAGAGTTTTGCCTCTAAACCCGAACATATACCATGACTACGCCTGGTGGCCAGTCTATAAAAAAATAAACGCAAATAAATCAAAAAATTTAAAAAGCCCTAAATTTCTACTTAATTCTAATCAAAATCAAACCTAACAATATGACATAACTAACTACAGTGTAGTCTTTGAATACATAATATTTCCACAATACTGTGACCTTTGAATAACTGATAAAGATAAATTATAATCTCAACAACCTTGAACGGGGGACCGTTATCTTTTAATTTGCGAACGTTTCCTATTTTAATTTGGCGGCCATGTTTGTTTTTTAAATGCTAAGTTTACAAAGATTAGGATACGTTGACCCAAGTGGCAAAGACCTCGGCTTGAGTTTGTGAGATAAGTCTTATTTTTAGTGAAAACTGGATTACAACTAAATCATCAGGAAAACTCTTGATAAAATAAATTATTAAGAAAATTCATTCGACAAACAAAACACGGATAAAAAAGGAACATGGAATTTATTGATTCTGAGGTGGTAGCTCGCCGGGTCAACTAGTTTAAAATAAAATGGTCGAGAAAATGGTGATAAAACTAAAAAGTTTTCATACTAAGTTTCCGAGTATTTTTTTAAAGATACAACAGCGAAGTAATCAGATTGAGTAGTTTCCATTCTTATTATTACGAACGAATGCAGTTTTTAGGGTTCCGTCCCCAAAGGGTAAAAACTTAACCGTATTACTAAGACTCCGCTGTCCGTCTGTCTGGTCTGTCTGTCACCAGGCTGTATCTCATGAATCGTGTTTGCTAGACAGTTGAAATTTTCACAGATTATGTATTTCTGTTGCCGCTATAACAACAAATACTAAAAACAGAATAAAATAAATATTTAAATGGGGCTCGAATACACCAAACGTGATTTTTTTAACGTTTTTTATAGATACGGAACTCTCCGTGCGCGAGTCCGACTCGCACTTGGCCCGTTTTTTTAATTAGTTTGCCCAAAAACCCTGTTACTTAAAACATTGATGCATTGCTTTTATCAGTGTTTTGTAATCACATTTTGATATGATAAGTGCATTCTTATCAGCCTAAAAATATAAGAGATAACGGGAGAAATTTTCATATGATATCGTTTGGAATACCCGAATTATTCAGAAAGCCAGACATAACAATATTGCAATACTGATTAGTCATGAACTACGCCCATGGGGCTGCATGCTGTCTTCAGACATCGCTACCACTATGAGGAAGCGATGTTTCTCCAAGTGTTTTGGCTAGGAAGAAGTGGCGCAACAAACTCCTCAGCAAAACATCTTTCTTTCTGTTAATTGGAAGAACCAGAATTCAAATAGACTGATTTAATGACTCGTGAAGAGTAGGGTTTCAAGTACTCAAATTACAACTGAAATAAAGTGTAGATAAACATCAAGTAACAACAAATATCCAGCGGGCTCCACACAATACCAGTGCACTATTGCGTCATAACAATTAAAAGACGCGTTCGTGCGTGAATTTGATCGTTTTTATGCGTCGGGGCACCAATCACGCATACTCGAGTATTTTAGCGAACAAATTAGCTGTTTACCTCGATTCCAATAACGCATTATTGGTTAAGAAAAAAAATCATACAAAGACACTAGGTTTTGCTCGTCACCGTCGCTCGCGTAGTTTTATTTTCGCGTAAAAGTAGCCTTAAAGGTTACACTCTTCGATATTTTGTCCATACAAATTTCGGAGGGGTATTACTCCACTGTTTGACATTATACATTCAAAGTTAAGCATGATATCGTTTTATCTCATTATTAATTTTGTCTGTACGGAAACAGAATAGTAAAATAAAAAGCGATTAAAAAGTTATAAGCCAACAAAGATTCGTTTTTTTTGCCAATTTTAACGCAACTTCGGGGGTAAATAAGTAATAAAAGAAGTGTAAAATCTCAAAAACAAAGTCGACACCGACAAACCTCAATTGTAGAAGAGTTCAATAAACTTTATTTGTAATGGATTATTTCAGTGGTTTTTTCATAAAACTCAACCTTCCAATGGACTTTTCGTGCATCGTCTAACGTTGTTTTCGTTCGGAACGGTGTTTTGAGCGAGGAAACTAGACATTGTGCGTTTAGATTAGCAACTAACTGCTCATCACTGATACTGTGTCTGTCGGGCACGATGCCCGGTGAGACAGCGTGCTTTTTGGCCACGCCTACCAGCGAGTTCGAGCCCGCGACTAGTTCAACCTTAAGCGTATCTATGCCAGGGTTGCGGGATTTGTTAGAAAGAGTCACCGCGGCCCTGGAACGCAAAGGGCATGAGGAGGAACACGGCTGGGTTTTAGTCAATAAGAGTCTGACACTCCCTCTGCTCCGCTCAGAGCGGAAGAAGTCATTTGATGATTTCTCATCCAAAAAAAGGGTTCATCTATCTCTTTACCAAGATTCATCAAAATCGGTTCAGCGAAATGTGTAACAAACTGACTTTCGCATTTATAATATTAGTCAGGATATAGAAGAGTAGCTTTTTTTTACCCGTAACTTCGTACGCGCATATCCCGTTTTTTTTTTTGCCATTCTCGTAGAATTTTCGAGAAATTCTAAGGCTTAGTGCTCCCCAACACTCCCCGAGTAACCTACATCCCAAATTTCAGCTTTCTACGACTATAGTAATTTCGGCTGTGCGTCGTCTGTCCGTCACTCATCAGTAGCGTACGAATTCTATGAAATTTGATTGATTATATTTGTCAAAAAATAAAAGGCCTGTTTTGACAGCAAAGTACAACAAAGAGATTTATTTCATGTCTCTTTCATATTTACTAGTAAAGTAATGTTGTATCCAGCTGTTAAAACAGGCCTTTTATTTTTTGACAACTTTAACATGATGGATCAAGACATCCTTGAGTAAACAAGTAAGCATTTGGCGATATGGTATTAATACAACTTATCATTATTATCTTGCCCTTATTCCAATTTATTAGGGGCCAGTGCCCCTGCCACTTATTCCATGTTGAGCTGTATTAAATATTCTGTCAGTTGCCATCTCAGTAGTTACCCCCTGTCTAGACATAATCCGGCACACAGTTCATTTATCGTTTTTTTTTTGTCATTCCCCTACTCTTATAACCCCATACTCATACAAATCCACATTCATTCTTACTAGCTGACCCGCGCAACTTCGTCTGCGTCACATTTTCCTATTGGTCGTAGCGTGATGTTATATAGCCTTTGGCCTTCCTCGATAAATGGGCTATCCAACACAAAAAAAAAATCGAACCAAGTAGTTCCTGAGATTAGCGCGTTCAACCAAACAAACAAACTCTTCTGCTTTTAAATAGTGGTATAAATACTCAGATCCACATTCATTATTGCAATTTTAAACAGTTACATGTTCTTTATGACCGTTATTTAGATTGAGAATGATTATTTGAAGAATCTACGATACGGCCTTCCGCGAATTATGAATTGTTTCATCATTTACGTTCTGAAACGCATATTAGTAAACTCATAAACATACTGATACGATTGCTTTATGACTTTTTTATGAATGCAAATCATCAAATGACTTCTAAGCTTCCGCTCTAGGTGGAGCGGGAAGGAGTGTCAGACTCTTACTGACTAAAACGCATCCGTGTTCCTGCTAATGCCCTTTTCGTTCTTGGGCCGCGGTGACTCTTTCGAACAAATTCCACAATCCTGGCAGGCTCTGGCCCTGACGGGCCATCGCTTTATGACTACGACAATAAAAAAATGGTTTTACTTTATCTTAGACCTTCTTTCTACTTCAGGTAGCCGATGGATGCGAGACGCACAGGACCAGTTGTTGTGGCGACATTTGGGGGAGGCCTATGTCCAGCAGTGGACGTCTTTCGACTGTTATGATGATGATGATACCTTCTGCCAGCGTCTTCGCTCGTGTCAAAGTCAGTAAATTATCCCTAACGTACTACGGAATAAGTTGAAGCGTAAAAACGTACCGAAAAGACAGAAAAACCTGATTTAAAAAATATATTGAGTTACTTTCCTATTTACATGAAGAAAAGAAGAAGTACAAATAAAAAATTTAATTTCTTTTTATGTAAATCTAAACGAAACGAAAATGCTTAATACAAGCAGCTGGATTCTCAGCATCGCGTGACGAGCATTCGTTCGTCTTCGAGCCGATGTCTCCGAAATAATAGGTTGCGTTCAATGCCATTCGACGTTCGTTCAAAGAATTCGTTACTATAATCGTTCGTGAAATACTTTTGTTTTATATCGATCGGTCTTTGTGATGTTTGCCGTTGAGGTTTATTGGTTTTATTTTTAGATACCGGGTGCTTTAAACAGGTTAGAAACGTCTGAACTAATTTTTTAAGGAACAGTCTGATTGACATACAAACAGGATCGAGTCTTTGTTTTATTTGATTACAAGCTTTTTTATTGATTTGCTGGCCTTTGACCGCAATATCACTTGAGGAAAGCGATTAAGTGGTGGACGATGGAGTACGTTTGCATAGAAGTAACCTATTCACTCTTGACTTAAAGACCATCAGTTAATAGCTATCAGGAAACAGGCTAGGAACTCTACTCCTTAGTGCAATGAAATTATAGGTACCTAGTTTTGTGAGTATAGCCTGCATGTCCACCATGTTGATTATATTAATACGAGCATTATGTTAAGTCATGTTACAACATTAATCCCGGAAAATAACTGCAGACAGATCCATTGGTTGATCTGCTCATTTGTGTCTTCACAAGAACGGATGGATAAATAAGGCCGCTTGTACACGCGAAGAAAGTCGCCGGGCCCATGCAAGAATTCGTGTCGTTTCTACACACGAACTGTGTACACTGCTTTGGCGCAGACCAGAAAAATATCTTGTCTGCGCTAGAAAAAATTATATACAGTGAGCTAGATGTAGACATTCTGCTGAAAACTCCATTAAAAGGCAAACCATAATATAAGGATATATATAGTTTTAAAATTGTAGTATACAAAAGCGCAGCACCGCAGCAACTTCGGGCGTCGAGTCTAGCGCAGACAAGATGTTTTTCTTGGTCAGCGCCAAAGCAGTGTACACAGTTCGTGTGTAGAAAAGACACGAAGTCTTGCATAGGCCCAGCGACTTTTCTTGCGTGTACAAGCGGCCTTACTCGCCAAAACAATTTTTCATTGGACGCATACCAATGCGAGGATTCGAAGCGTGATGGAATCTCACACATTGCGTGTTTAACTGCATACAACGTCCTTAGCGAGGTTTCTGTGCCGAAGGCAAGTATATTGGAATGTAGGGCACTCGATATTTACATACATACATACTAATATTGTGCGAACATTCCGATTCCTTTATTGAGAAGGTTATTGGTGTAGTGTTGATAATTCGAGATGTGTACTTGATGGTCAAAATGTTGATTGTGTTCAGTGTGCCACGAATTTTGCTAAGTGAACTTTTAATATTGGCCACAACGCGTCATGGCTAATCTTTTAAAAGTCAGCGCGCGAAATTTGCTACGTGGCCGTTAGGAACAAACCAGTATGCGCTGTGAGTTATATCCCTCTCATTGAGCGTTTACGGTCTTTGAGCGTAACATAACTACAGGATGTTCCAGAAGTGCGAGAGCATATTTAAGGTTGATGTTGGGTAGCTGATAAAAATTAAGAAAAAATATGAAAACATTTGGAGGGTATGCGGTACAGTACAGTGTAAAGTCATTATTAACAATAAAAAAAAAACGGAGGATCCTCCAACCAGACGGTTGTTGTCTGGTGGGCAACTGCCCGACAGTTGATATTCGGGCTGTTGTACATGTTTCAATCGCACGGTAAACTCTGATATCGCGATTCAGGATTTTGTCAAGTTAGTTCGCAGCTGTAGAGATAGATGGCATTGCGGGTAAAAACCAACGTAGCAAAAATTACAACGCAACAATCAGTGTTGCGTTGTAATTTTTGCTACGTTGGTTTTTTTGTGGCGGCATTTACACCGCCACAAACATAATAACTATAATTTAAAAAACAATATCGATCAGAATAAACGACAAAAAGTTCCGAAGAAATAACTTTTCAAGCAGTCTGATGCAGTTGGTGACATCAAATCTGTCATTGAAATAAGATAAATGCCACCAACTGTAACAAACTGTTTGAAAAGTTATTTCTTCGGAACTTTCAGTCGTTTTTTCTGATCGGTATTTTTTAAAGACTTTATTTTGCTTTTAATTTTTTCCTTAATGTACTTCAGCTACACACTTAAAACAAAGTTTGGCAGATATATAGTCTGGGATATGGAGAAGGACATAGGCTACGTTTTTCCGCGTTAACCGACATCCACGCGGGCGGAGCCGAGGGCAATAGCTAGTCACATATAAATATAGATATATTTACATGTGACTAGCTATTGCCCGCGGCTCCGCCCAAATGTCCGCGCATATGTCGCAGTCAATTAGCTTAATCAGCCGTTTAATTGGTGGCCGAGCCTTTTCATTTAAATGCTTCGATTTTTCAGCGACCTAAGTGACATCTTTTGTTCATTATCTTTTAATGACTTGGCCATGTCACTTATGTCGCTGATTAAACGGCACAGTTCAACGAAAACGCTCGGCTTTTAATGAAACGGCTGATTAAGCTAGTTGGCTGCGACATATATAGGTGGTTAGTGGCAGTAATAACCAAGACTAAATGAGGTATGTAAAACCAAGACAGATATGTGATCCAGATTAAGATATTAGTTATCACGACTACAATCTGATCGATATTGTAACAATAGAACCCATTCACTAATGGCTATTGTCTGTGCTCAGTGATCTAGAAAACGTCATTTTAGTGTAGATAAAATCACGTGTTTTATTACACTAAAATGTCACTTTGATGACCTAGACTTTAGTTTAAAGTTCACCTATTTTTAAGGTTGCAAACGTCTAAATTAAAACGCGGAATCCTTAAAGGTTATCTCGTGTGTATGTCTGTATGTCACGGTCAATTTGCACCAAATCTATTGGAAATAATTCTATTTCCAGTCTTATTCCTAATATTACAATGGCAGTTACTTTAGTTCTCAAAGGATCTGATTTGGCAAAAGTCGGTCAACTTTAATCAGAATTACATTTTGATTCTCTTCACAAAACGACAAAATCCATAATTTTCGCGAGCACTTATATTATTGTGGAAAATCATTCCTTAATGATAATTCTATTACATAAGCATAAGCTAACCTAAACAGTTTCATGGCTCATTTATCTGAGTATAGTCGTAAAACTATTATCTACTAACATTTGCCCGCGACTCCGCCCGCGGGGATGACGGTCATCGCGTAAAGAGTAGGCAATGTCCTTCTCCATATCCGTCAAATTCCATGACGATCCTTTCAGCCGTTTTAGGGTGAAAGCGTAACAGACAGATAGACAAGAGTTATTTTCGCATTTATAATATTAAGTAGGGATTATGTTTTTGTGCTGAATATGACAATAGACGTATGGTTACTGATACCTTACATTATAGCGTAACATACGTAATTGTTTATCGGTATCTCAGGCCAAATGGGCCTTTAAATGGTAGTACACTATTCTGTTAAAGGTATAATTGGCATAATCAGACCGATCAGCAGTCACTACTCTTCATATTGATTCTCATTGTAACATTACTATTAGAACAAAGAAAAGAGGCGGTTTAAGACAGGCCTGAAGATATAAAAGCTATAATGTTTGACGACACGGTTGGCGCAGTGGTTGAGCGATTGACTTCTGCGCCGCGTGTCGCGGGTTCGATTTCCGCACGGAACAAATATTTGTATGGCCTACAGATAGTTGTTCCGGGTCTAGCCGTTTGTGTGTGTGAGTTTGTATGTTTGTAAACGCACCCACGATACAGGAGAAAATCATAGTGTGAGGCAAAAAATGAAAACAGGGTATTCTTTCAAAACCAAAGATTGACTGGTATACTTTTTTTTTATGGTGGCCATAACGTGCTAGATCCTGCTTAACCGGACTATCCTGTGGTGAACTCAAATGAATTTAAGGGCCCCAGCCAGGGCTGAGAGACTGCCTCATTGCATTAAATCCGCTTATGTATCACTACTTTACATTATACACAAAGTTTAAATAAAGTTACATGAATATTGTAATCGTTCTAAATTTACTTATTTCTCAATGAGACCGAACTAAAATGTCAATTGAATAGGGTATTATACTGGAAAAATCTAATTAGTCTGTCAGCGATTTCCAAAAAATATTGGACACGTATTTTTAGGATTCCGTACCCAAAGGGTAAAACGGGACCCTATTACTACGGCTCCGCTGTCCGTCCGGCCGTCCGTCTGTCACCAGGCTGTATCTCATGAACCGTGACAGCTAGACAGTTGAAATTTTCACAGATGAAGTATTTCTGTTGCCGCTATATTAACAAATAAAATAAGTATTTAAGGCACTTCCCTGACCAAATAACCTCGAGCATTCGTTTCCTCTTTGCCGCACCCCACCTCTAGTGAACAATTTACGAATACAAGTAAAAGTCACAGACCTTTTTTTTTTTTTTATAGGATGGGAAATCATCAAATGACCCCTCCCGCTCTGGGTGGAGCGGCAGGGAGTGTCAGACTTTTACTGACTAAAACCCACCCTTAGTCCTCCTAGTGCCTTTCTTCCCAGGGCCGCGGTAACTCTTTCGAACATATTCCGCAACCCTGGAAGTCACAGACCTTAGAATTCACACACACACGGCGAAGCAAAAAGGACGGTTATGAATTTGACCAGTATGTATGTGTATGTTCATCTGTTCACTCACAACTTCTAAACCATCAACCATTCGATAGATGATGATCGTGATGGGCGTGATCGATATCTGAATGAATGAATGTGGCGAATTTGGTCAAAATGAAAATCCAAGATTGCGGCTGCAAAAACTTTCATAATTTTTCATCATTCGTCATGGGTGTCGTTTTCATGGTTTTTGAGGCTGTTAAAGCTGATAGTGAAGTAAAAATGAAAATCCAATATGGCGGCTGCGAAAGTTTTGTTTTTTATTTAAATCATACGTAAGAAGGAACTTCGTTCCTGACATTTCTAGTTTACATCTAAATAACGGGTACATGTAGTAATCCCCAAAATCTAAATAACGGGTACATGTAGGTGTGTTTACGTCAGAAGGTCGTTACCTACACTTCTATCTATAACTGCTGTCAACTCAATCTCTTTATTTAATTGAGGTTCAATATTTTCTTTTTATTTTTTTTCTTACTCCTCATTGCCTTTTCATGTATGAAGGATTTCTTATATTCATACCTCGAGGGTACCGAGGGTCGACTAATTCTGGCAACAAACAGATTAGATTTTTAAATTACCTATCCATTAGTCTTATCCTCAAATAATTAGAGTGTTGCCTTTAGCAACAGATGACTTTTAAAAAATGACTAAAATTATTGATTTCTTATCAATAATTTTAGTCATTTTTTAAAAGTCTATTTTAAATGTATTTTTATCACATAAAAACAAATTAAAACGTGGAATGTGATGATAGGATATCGGAAATTAATAATGTGCTTTTAGATGTAGTTTATTTCTCTTAACTAATGAGTTAATACCTCTGAATAACGAAGAAAAACGCACTGGCGCAAGGTTTTGGTCGGTGATTTTTTTGCCGTTTTTTTTTATAGATAATGAGTGTACGGAACCCTTTGTGCGCGAGTCCGACTCGCACTTGGCCGCATTTTTCTTTTTTCACGTAAACACGCGTGACGTCACGTCGCTGGTAAAAATTGTACCATATAGTGACGGACTAATTCGATTTTTTCAGTAAAATACCCTATTACTGTTTCTACTGGGTAATTTTTTTTCCAGTGCGCATACTTTAAAAACCACTTCTGCCCATGTCAAAAAAATTGAGTCTCCCATACAAATTGTGGTCAGTTGATGACAATTTTGTATGGGAAGTTCAAATTTTTTTTTAGGAATTGACTATGGCTTTCTTGGGGAAAGTTGTTCATTTACATGGGCAGAAGTGGTTCTCAAAGTTTGCGCACTGGAAAAAAAGTTATCCAGTATAGTTGTCAAAAAATAAAAGGCCCGGTTTGACAGCAGGATACAACAAAGAGATTTATTTCATGTCTCTTTCATACTTACTAGTAAAGTAATGTTGTATCCTGCTGTCAAAACGAGCCTTTTATTTCTTGACAACTATAATAGGGATGATTCATGAGTTAAAAAAATATGATTCAATTTATTTCGTCAGTAAGATTATCGAAAAAAATTGGACACATATTTTTTGCTTTACGAGTACCAAATCAATAAAATTGACGAAGATAAAATGCATCAAAGATCAGGAGGGGGGGGGGGGGGATTATTAGATTTTTAACTAATCTACCCTATTGCTATACATGAAGTAATGTAATGATTTTACTTTTAAAAAGTACAAAAACTAGCCCAAATTGCGCTCCAGTTTGTTTGTCCATGCTTTCTTGTGCGAAGTTAACGTCGCTGTTTTTTACTCCTGCATCGTATACATATTGACTGAAAATTATAGACAAGTTTGCTGTAATGACTTACTGATCACGGAGACTATAGTAGGCGCCAGATAAATGAAGAATAACGGTCATTGTCCTTTCCTTAATATCTCTTCGTAGGTACCCCCGGATAGTAAATTATGAATCGTTTTTCATTACTAGAACAGTAAGGATCACGATAGATGTCGATCCAGGACAGCTTTATTTCTGGTTTTGAAATTAAGTGTGTCAATAAATGTAGGTGGGTCAATGACCGTTATTCTTCGTTTATCTGGCGCATACTATAGGTATGGATTTTAGTATGGTCAGGTGGGATACCCTCAGGATAGATGGAGCGACGGTCTAGGGAACGTTTAGTGTCTCCCTCACGCGGCCCGCCTCCTCCTTCACTAGCATTACTGCTTCGCAGAAGGAGGTGTCGGCTTCCCATGCCTCCTCGCTGCGGACCATGGATTGAACCAGGGCCGGACGCGAGCGGTCGCCGCCGCCGATCGCCTCGACGAGGACACGGCGGTGCTCCGCCCAAGTGGGGCAGACCTCCACCGTATGCTCCACCGTGTCCTCCGGGCGAACCTCACAGTGAAAACACCCGGACGTTTCCTCCGGCCGAGGTTTTCGGGATTCGGGGCTTCAGGTTCTTTAACATGCGCGTGTTCGTGCTTATTTCCACATACTGACTGCACGAATGCTCGCTTTGTAACATGTTACATTACGCCCTGTAGGTAACACAGTCAGTACTCAGCTTAAGAGGTACCGTGTAATCCCTTGGAAGTCTGATATCAGTCGCTCCAATTAAAACTGAGCTGCATCTAGTAAGACTGGAAGCCGATCTAAGTAAATCCGAGGCTAAGTAGGTGATGGTACAGGTACTACGAAGCTAGTCTGACTGACCTATTTAGACTGATGAGCTGTGACTTGAGCAGTTTGAAGACGATCCGGGCGTCTTCCTCCATGATGAGGCCAGCCTTCGCCATGTCATTGGCGACTTCCTCGCAGTCGTCGTTCTCCACGTCGAACTCGAATTGGATGGCTTCGTTCTCTTTGTGGGTGTAAGACCTGGTGGTAAAGATAAAATTCACTTAGTTAATGTTGTCATTATAACGGAATTACGATTTCTATTAATAAGTCCTAATAATATAGAACTTTTAGATAGCATCATGTTGATGATAAGCGTACTTAGGCCAGAGAGAACAACTCGACAGCCAAAGATGTTAGCTTACCGTTTCTTAGGATCGATGATCTTCAAGCGGAACTGTATCTTGGTGATGTCGGACGAGGTGACGAGGTCGCGGCTCACGATCTCCAGCCGAAGACCGATGTCCTCGCCGAAGAACTCGTGGTTCAACAGGTCTTTCACTTTTGGCCTGGTTTTAGAAGCAAACATATGTGTCACAATTTCAAAATAACAGAATCAGTGATTTTTTGTTATGTGCACAATAAAGAGTATTTCTTTTCTATTTTATCACCGTTTTCTGAAAGCTTGAATAAGCCATTTTGTCTAATATCATGTTAGCCTATGATTTGTATGTTGTTCTGTCGGCCAGATAACACAATATTAAATTAAGTTAGTTGGTTGATTTATTTGGTATTAAAAGACCCAGGGATAAATAGAGAACTGTTTCATGAATGTTCCATTGCGAAAAAGGAATAGAGGTAGTCGTCCTTTAAATCTCTAACTCTTTCTTTCCTTGTGCTATCAGGGCCTAAACCACCGACTCTTATAGCAGTATTACTCTAATATTACTTCCAGTGGGAAAGAGACGGAGCTATACGGCCTGTATAGCTCCGTCTCTTTCCGACTGGAAGTAATATTGAAGTAATACTGCTTTAAGAGTTGGTGGTTAGGCCCCAGACATCACACTAACTAACTCACTCGTCATCATCATGTCAGCCTGTAGACGTCCACTGCTGGACATAGGCCTCCCCTACGTGTCGCCACAACAACCGGTCCAGTGCGTCTCGCAGCCATCGGCTACCCGCGACCCTCACTAAGACTTTAATCCTAATTGCAGAACAGCCTTTATACGTGAGCTATGACAAACTATAGAGCGAGTCAGCTTGGCTTATAAGACCGAATGCCCAGTACTAAAATTCTATTATTTATTTTATTATAAACAGCTTATTTTTATTACCAATGGAAAACATTAGTAGTTCTAGCTAAAAGCTACATTTAAAATATCACACAATGACCAAAATCTTTCAACAAAATCAAGGCTTTATTTTTGTATGTTGTTTCAAAGCACTTTTGGCTACTCCAGCAGTCTATGACTTGTCCCATTCAAAATTAAGGTAAGCACACATTAGTTGGTCGGAACACGATCATAATTTTAGGTATACTTCTTTCTTGAAGCGTCTTTCATGACATATAAGCATGAATATCACCGCATGAAATGCCGCCTAATGCGCGCTTACCCTTAGGGTGTGTTTCCACTGAGGCGGAGCGGAGCAGAGCGTGCCGCGATTCACCAATCAACAAAGCGGAGTGGAAAAGAGATGTGAATTTCAAGCCTTGTGATTGGTGAATCGTGGCACGCTCTGCTCCGCTCCGCCTCAGTGGAAACGCACCCTGAAAGTTGGCTAGTATTCATCACTATGGTTTAACACGGTAATTGCAATTTACAACGTGTAACAGAATAAACGCAATACCTCTTAAGGGGTCATTGTACTCATAATTATGTACAACTTCCAAAAAAATCGACTAACTCAACAAAATGTTCTGAACACCTGATTTTTTTGGCGATTTCGGTGTTGGTCCCATAGTAAAAGTTGATGATGAGTCAATGACCCCTTAAGAGGTATTGCATTTATTCTGTTACAAGTTGTTAATAATAACGATGGAACATATAAAGCTACTAAAGATAATAGTGAAAGAAAGGAAAAACACACGAAAGCAACTCCACATGAGATAAACTTTGAAAAATACATCGAACTGTATTTTAAAAAAATCCACTATTGCATTATTTTCTACTAAAGAAGTTTATTACCCAACATTTACGCACAGAAGCTAAGCTTACATTTAAAAGGTACTTCTAGAACACGAATAAAGGAATTTTCTGTCGAAATTTAGCCAATTTTAACAAGTGAAAGCAACAATATATTGAACAGTTATTCAAATTGATCACGTTACCTCAGCCTAGCCCATGTGGCACTATGGGGAGATGATAAGTATTGAAATTGGGCTTTATTTTCTGCTATTATAAAGTTCAGTTTTGCCTTTTTCGAACGCTCGTCATTATGTCATACAATGAAATAAATAAATAACTTCTGAACATGGATATAAGGTCCAAATTAAAATGTTAAACGAGCGCTTGAGAAATGCAATAAAGATTGATATTAAAACAACGTAAGGATGTCATAGCATTTTTGATCTTACGTAACAAAAATGATGATAAAAGTTGATTGGTATGTGTAAATTGACAGAGTTTTATTAGTAAAATATCGATGTTATATTTCGCGAACTTTATTTATAATTTGCATTATTTAATTTTTTTACAATAAATTATTATATTGAGGTGTAGTATGTTAGTATTTATGATCTCACCTGTCTGTTTTATTAGGCTTGATACACGATTCGATGATATCTCTAACCTCCGGTATGGTTACCTTCTCCAAGCTTTGTGGTTTGACACCCTGCAACAACAAAAAAAAATAATAACCAGGACCAGTAGCGGTAGACCAGGAATGTTTAAATTACCTAGCTTAGAGTTTTAAAGGGTACAGTATGGAAGGCCCCTCAACGGTCACAGGTTCGAGCGAACGCGCGCGGGGAAGCTGCGCTGCGACGTCGCAGCGGCGCAGTGTTTGTTCAACTCCACTGTCGTTCAAAAACTAACACACCCTGCTATGTCGGAGAGTGAACCAGCTATGTCGCAGAGTGAAGCTGCTATGTCGGAGAGTGACCCTGCTATGTCGGAGAGTGACCCTGCTATGTCGGAGAGTGAAGTTGCTATGTCGGAGAGTGAAGCTGCGTTGTCGAAGTGTGATGCGTTGTGTCACCGTGTGGCACCCTGTCCGTCAATATCATAGCGTTGCGACAACGCAAGAGCCCCGTGAGGCATCGCTCTACGGAGATAAAGTTTGCTTCTCACCGACACAACTTTCTTGTAGATCTGCGCGGGCCCGCTGCACTCGCTGTACGGGTATTCTCCGGTGGCCATCTCCAGCATGCACATGCCGAACGCGTACACGTCCACGGACTCGTCGTAGTGCTCCTCGTACATCTCCGGGGCCATGAATTCTGGGGTACCTGGGGAGAGAAAACAGAGTAAAAGATAAAAAAAAGACAAAGCTACCTTGGCACACTATTAGGGCTCAGGGCGACGGTGCCGCCGCCGCGCCTCCAGCATTTCATTCATTGTTGCGTACCTGTACTGTCTATTTCATAACCGATCTTTTACGAGTGCGCAACACGAGCGATGTTCGTGGCTAGTAATGTTTTAAAATATACGGTGATATGGCGGCATCAAGCGGCGACGCTGAGGTGGCAGCGCTGTAGCGGCCGGTGTACAGGGTTCCCCAATTGATGTCAGTATGCACGATACTATGAGGCCTATGTCCAGCAGTGGACTTCTGATGATGATGATGCACGACACTGTAGGTGAGATAATATTTAAGTTCAGCGTACCTATAACGGACTTCGCGAAGCTCCTATTCTTGAGTGTAGCAAGTCCCAGGTCCCCGATCTTGACGCTGCCCGTCGTGCCCGTGATGAAGATGTTGTCGCACTTCAGATCTCTGCAACGGGAAAATTCATCAATTCGTTTTTGTCAGGGAGCCGCCCTCATATATCCGTGTTTACAAAGAGGCCTGTGCTTTGGCTATTAATTTTTTCCCAATTATAATGGGGTCGGCATTCAGACTAACCTGATGCAAATTATAACCAGTATTTGACATGATGAGACTGCTTATCTGCCAGACAGGGACTTACGTCCACTGCTGGACTTAGGCCTCCCTGCGTGTCGCCACAACCACAGGTCCTGTGCATCTCGCATCCATCGGCTACCAGCATTCGCTCCATGTAAAATAACTGGTTAGACTGGCAGCCGACCCCAATATAATTTGGAAAAGGCTAGGCATATTGATTTGCTACAAGATCATTGTAGCAAAGGAATCACAAACAGCCTGCCAGGTTTGCGGAATTTGTTTGAAAGAGTCACCGCGGCCCTGGAACGTCAAGGGCACTCGGAGGAGCACGGACCGGTTTTAGTCAGTAGGAGTCTGATACTCCCTTCCGCTCCACCCAGAGCAGACTCATTCCGCAGATTTTGATGATTTCCCATCCATAAAAAAATCACAAACAGAAGACACACACAAATATATTTCTCAATCTATCTATCCATTGTAGAGTTCCTTGTAAAAAGAATTCGTGTTAAAATAATACCTGTGTATAATAGGCGGTGTTCTCGAATGTAGAAAGTTCAATCCCTTGAGAATTTGGCGACACCACGACTTCAGCACTTTAGGGTTGATGCGCTTAAACCTTCGGAGATACCTGCAAACAACAGTATAATGTTTAATAAACATGTTTCATATGGATTGTTGTTATTGTTTGACTGGGAGCCGACTCCAATATAGTTGGGAAAAGGCTAGGCAGATGATGATGGATTATGTTGCAAGAACACACATATTTTTCTGAAAAAATCTATTTAGTCCGTCAATTAGATTACTTACCAACAGATATTGGGCAAGTATTTATTTCTTTTTTCACGAACACAAAAAATGATGACGATACAGTGATCGTCATCATTGTATGTTGCGCCTGGAACATTTTTTACCAACAAGTGACGTCTGTCGAAGTGACTAGCGCCCATTCTTGAGTCAAAATATACGTATCCAATAATGTTTGAAAACCTAACTGGTGGAGCAAACATAATAATTAAATCTACCCAGAAATATATCGTATTCCAGATTGAAATGTCGATGGTCTCTTCAGTTTGGTCAGAGCCAGAAGAATGCTATCCGATAGGGATATACAACGTGTAACAGAATAAACGCAATACCTCTTAAGGGGTCATTGTACTGATCATTATGAACAACTTTTACTATGGGACTAACATTGAAATCGCGAAAAACAAATTGCCTGCCCCATACATTTTGGTGCACGCAACTCGACAAAATGTACTGAACAGCAGATTTTTATTTACAACGACCCCATAATAGGTATTCCGTTTATTCTGTTACACGTTGTATATATGTCTCTGCGTGATTTCCCCACGAAATTCAGCACAACTTACGCCTTGAGCGTGCCGCTGAGCATGAGCTCGGTGATGAGCACGATGTTCTTCTTCTTGGCCACGGTGCCCTCCCAGTAGTTGTAGAAGCGGACGATGTTGGGGTGCTGGAGCTTCTTCAGCATGTCAGCTTCCTCGCGGAAGCGGAGACGCTCCGTTTTGTTTAGCTTTTTCTCCTGCAAAGAAAAGGGACTTTGTTAATTACTTCAATAGTAACACTGTATGTATGTTTCTTACTCATCATGTCTACTGGCTGATCAGATTTGGATGAGAATTGGCACACGGATAGACCATGTCCACTGACAGGTTTGCGGATTTTGTTCGAAAGTCACCGCGGCCCTGGAACACAAAGGGCACTACGAGGAACATGGATGGGCTTAAGTCAGTAAGAATCTGACACTCCCTCCCGCTCCACCCAGAGCGGAAGGAGTCATTTGATGACTTCCCATCCATAAAAAAGACCATGTCCTGGAATAGGCCATACATACGATACTTTTCATCCCAGGTTATGCCCTTGGGATAAGCCGATGGCAAAATCTACTTCAATTAAAAATCATAGGCCGTCAGACGATTCGTTGCCTACGGTCATGGTCTCTGCGGTCAGAATCTTACCGGATGTCCAAACAGAACGCGAGATATTCGCGAAGAAACATAAAATAAAAATACACCTAACCAGTGTCACAGTATGCTTTGCTAAACGCATGTTTAATGGAGCAGTTGAAACTGAGCTGATTGTTGGACAACAGTTGACACACAAAGTAACGGTTAATAACCGTCTCTTACATGATAAGTAAGCTCAAATAAGTAGTAAATCCTAATGACTAACCAACAGTTCGCACCATGCGACGGCAACTCCAGTCTGCGTGTCGAGACCGTGGTACACAGTCTTGAACGAGCCACGACCCACCTCCTTGTCGTATTTGAAAAACCTGAAGACAAAAATGGATAGATGTTATCAAATCTATACTTAGAAATCGGTTGTCTTTAGTCACTTATAACGCACAGGCAAAACTGCTATTTTCTATATAATCACCCGCCAATAAATAATATTTATAACATAAGCTTTCACTAAGGAATAAGCTATTCTATATGTTGCGGCACTAATAAAACTCACTAAATTGAACTACACTATACTTTGTGCCACATAAACTTGCAATAAAGTACATTGACCTTTCCCTAATATCCCTTTGTAGATACCCGAACAATACATTATGAACCATTTTACATTACTAGAGAACATAAAGGATCACGATAGAAGTAGATTCAGGACTGCTCTAAGTCATTATTTCTGTTTTTGATTTTAAGAAAGTCAATAAATGTATGTGGGTCAATGACCGTTATTGCACATTTATCTGGAATCTACTATAGTCGGTCGCAGCGATTGGCTGAGCGGCGCAAAAAACATGGACGCCGACAACGAACGTGAGAGTTCATAATTAAGCTAGTTATAACCACTGCCTGTAATCTAAAGAAAATAAACGTTTGTACCTTCCATCAAACGTAAAAAAAAATACCGCCCTCAATCCTCATTAGCAGTAACGCGCAGCCACACTATAATAATATAACAAAGCTGAAGAGTATGTTTGTTTGAACACGATAATCTCTGGAATTACTAGTCGGATTTGGAAAATTCTTTCAAGTCTATAGGTCATACGGGAACTCCCACGAGAACGAAAGGAAAGTATTTGAATAAAATAAACCTATATTCCAAAATCCAATTCGTTTTAGCTCTGGGATATGGAGTCGGACATACGCTACTTTTTTACGCGATAACCGACGTAAAAAGTAGCCTATCCACGCGGACGGAGCCACGGGAAAAAGCTTGTAGATCAATAAACAAGAAAGGCATAAAATCTAACGAACCTGCCACAAGGTGAGACTCCTATCGGTTCTTCCTCATCTTCCTTATCGTCTTTTTGTTTGTCTTTCTCTTCCAACTTCTCTAGCTCGTAAATAGGACCGTACACCAAGCCTGAAACAGTTACATAATTTTATTATAAGCATGTCGTCAGTCTACTTTAATATTATAAAGAGGTAGTTGTGAGGTTGCAGGGACTAATCTCTGGATCTACTGAACCGATTTTGAAAATTCTTTTTGTATATGATAGCCACATTCATGAGGAAGGCTAAAGGTTATACGGGAACGGGGAATTCTAACGGGAATGGGATGCGCGTACAAAGTCGCGGGTAAAAACTAGTTTTGATTATAAACGTGGATAATACAATAGAGAAACTCTAAATCCACAAATTGTTGAATTGTGTGAAAGGTGACACTGGTTGTTGGTCCCGGTTATCATTTGGAGATCTGTGGCAGTCATTACGGATTGTCAGAAGCCAGAAAATCTGACAACAGTCTTACCAAGAAGTACCGTGTTACCCAGTTAATGGGTTGAGGAGGTCTGGTAGGCAGCCGCTCCACGTAAAATACTGGTATTCAGCTAACTCCGATTTGACTGGGAGCTGACCCCAATATAGTTGGGAAAAGGCTAGGCAGACGATATTATTATGTGAAAGATGACACTGGCTAGAAATGAGGCTAATAATATGAAAGCTGATAAATGCCGCTGCGACACTTGAAATAATTTGAGACGACACGGTTGGCGCAGTGGTTGAGCGATCGGCTGCTGCGCTGCGTGACACGGGTTCGATTCCTGCACGGAACAAATATTTGTATGGCCTACAGATAGTTGTTCCGGGTCTGGCTGTTTGTGTATGTGAGATTGTATGTTTGTAAACGCACCCACGATACAGGAGTAATTCACTAGGGCGCACAAAGTAATCTGTTAGCATTTGGAAATATTGTTGGACCGGATGAAGATTGTAAGAATGCAATATTTTTTTTTTATTGTATAGACTCAATTTATTTAGCATTATATAATTTCATGCTTTAACGGCACATGTGTGAGTACTATGTAGGTCCCTCAAATTTAAACTATAATGATCATTTTGGGTAGGTCTTTGACTTGAATGTACCCTGGCGATTGGGGATGTCATGCTCACTCAAAAGTCTGGCTGATGGTGGCGTATGCGTTGGATCATTTGGCTCCCTTAAAAATGGTCGAGCCGAATGGTGCTAGCGTATGCGTCATGTTCGTGAACGGGCGCCGTCAGCTGAGACTGGTCATCTCTCGGCTGCCATGGTCTATTTTAATTATTTCTTTGAATTGTTTCTTTTTTACTCCGGACTCTTTTATCCTGCACGTCTTTTACATCGTTCTCACATATATGTAAAATTTAATATGAATGATGTAACCATAGTTTTGTAACAAAAACTTATTTTTAAAAGAGTGTCCGTGGAGTTTCTTGCATGTTCTTCTCCATAGAGATCTACGCTTTGGAACGTGCAAATAGCTTCATCTTTTTTTTGACCGACCGACCTTGACAATTCAAAAGTGCCTGTAAATGGTCTAATTGAAATAAATGCTTTGACTTTGACTTTGATTCCTAGAGTGGGACAAACTTTAATTGAGATAGGCATTCAAATAGTAGGTACTGATTTTTGTACCATTTTATAATGCACTTGCTATGACACTAAATAGACTATAAAAGCGTTGCGAATAAACATAAGTGAGTCATTACCATTTTATAATGCACTTGTTATGACACTAAATAGACTATTAAAGCGTTGCGAATAAACATAAGTAAGTCATTACCATTTTGTGGTTCTTGCGGTTGATCTTCACCGGACGGATCTGTCTTCGATATTCGCTTTTCAGTCGCTGTGGCTATTTCGATGTTTTCCTCCTGTAACGTTACAAAAACCGAAGATTATTATTTTATTTTTATTCAAAAGGAACAACAAACAGCCACAATATAAAATACATATAGAAAGCAAAGTTACACAAAACACATCACAATATTGTAGCCCACAACGCTGTTCACAGATATCAGTGGGTTAAATAGATAAAATCACTAGGATGGCAGATAGATGATACTTAATAGAAATTACTTAACTATCGTGTTTAATTAAGTGATAAAGTTACAATATGAAATAAATAGTGGGAAAAAGTTGAAGAAATAGAGAAATCTATTTCTTATTAAAATTTATAATTTCCTGAAGCGATAAACACAAAGTGTAAAGTGAACCCACATTTCGGCAGACATGTTAAAGTTCTAGAAGTGTGGGGCGAGTTTATTGCCATGCATCATAATGGGGTATTTTCTTCAAAAAATCTATACAGTCCATCAGTTAGTTTACCCGTTTTTTTATCTTGTCACGTAAACAAACACTGAAAACGATACAATGCGTTGAAATTTTGCATGAAGTCACTCCTTTGCACACTTTTTACCAACAAGTGACGTCACCAGCCACAACTCCTGAACCTTGATGCGCTTTATCTTTGTAATTTTTTGTTGAATTCAAAAGGCAAAAAATCGAGTCCATTATTTTTTTTTATTGCAACTGACGTAAGTACAGGAAAATACCCTATTTCAAGCGAAAGAAGTCACTACTCACTAAACATACGCATTTCTTTTTCCGCCGGAACGAACGGTCCTGCGAGGTCCTGTGCATAACCGCAGCGGATTCTCGAAATTTTTCCACCAGCATAGTAGTCCTAATAGTCTAAGTGTTACGTACCAGATCCTGTACAGAGATGCAAGGCATGGTCTTCCAGCCTGGCGACCAGCTTGTTTCTCTCTGGAGCTATAAGTATTACGTACCAGGTCCTGTTCAGAGATGAAGGCATCGTCTTCCAGCCTGGCGACCAGCTTGTTGCCGCTATCGTCCAGCTCGGGGTCGCACAGCGCGCCCTGGCCGGAGCTGCGTCGATGGAAGCCGCCCACGCCGACCGCTACGCCTACTACGGGTTGACTAGCCTGGAAACATAGACAAAAAAGAAGTTATATAGCGGTAGTCATTTAGTATAGAAACTCCTCCGGCCTCAAAGACCTCTATGGCCGGTTGCTACAAAGACAACTGATGAAAGCTTGTCAAGAGACACTGTTTGTTTCCCCTGAGCCACTCCAAACAGTCTCTCACTCCAAGCTTTTAATACCTTCTCAAACCAGGGAACGAAACCTGGCCAAAAGTAACAAACTCACCACTATTTTAAATATTCAAGTCTTCGTTGGAACCACTGACATTTTTTTTTGTATTTGAGATGGGATTGCTCTTGACTCTAGTTTAGGTCAGAGATGGCAGAGACAAAGTCTACGGTTAAACCTGTTCTTTCTGAAGAGATTAGGGTTGTATGCGTTCGGAAACACAAGACGCAGACAGAGATGAAAACGCTTAGTGCGAATTGGTGGCATAGTAACAAGGTAGGGATGGTAACTTGCAGTGCGTCTAGATGTCCGATGGCAGAAGGGGACCGGTGGGATGAGGTCATGGAGTTCTTGCGCACACTCACCGAAGTACAATCTGTAGAAGACCAATAAGCAGGCAACCTTGCGGCGATGAGCCATGAGATGGCTTGATGGCTGATGAGATGGACTTAAGATATAATATACGCCAGAAATCAACGAGCGATAAGGCAGCATGGTGATTAATGCTCAATACATGTATGAGAACTTTACTCAGCGGGTCAATGACAGATTTGTATTTTAATAACAGTTTTATTTACCTGTTTTTAGCATGAAATGTATTACAACAACGGTAGCGGTACTATGAAGTATGTGGATTACAGACTGAGAACAAGTCACTAGTTTATTATATTCTATATGTCAAACACTAAGGGGGCCGATTTTTATACACCGAATACTAGACATTTTTTTCTGAGGAACAAAAATGGCAGCTTTTATGGAAGAAAGAATATGAAATCACTATATTTATTAATGTAAATAAGGTTTCTGACGATTGGAACATCAACCCTAAATCACTTCAACGATCGAGCAATATTGGTAATTTTCTTATTTATTTCTTTAACACCTACTGAACAACAAAAGTCAAAGAGCCCCGACATGTGAAAATTCTCAAAAAAAATTTAAACCTTATGTAATTGGTAATAAACATTAAACTCGCGATTAATTCGGCGCACACCGGTGTGTTGCCGGTGCTTGAGCGGAGCAAACTGATCGCGTTAGAAACACCATCCTGCGCTCCATATATTGGGGAAAAAACAGAAAGGCTAACGTGGGAGTGGGATGACCATGTCACACGAATGCACCCCGAGAGGTGGGCGAGGATCGTCACTCACTGGACGCCTGAGGAAGACGTCGTCGTCGAGGGCGACCGCGGCGAAGGTGGTGTGACACATCATGTTTGAGGGGAAAACTTCGCCAGAGATCGCCCAAGACAGAGAGATTTGGAAGGAGAAAGAGGAGGCCTATTCCCAGCAGTGGGACACAAAAGTAGGCTAGCAAAAACCAAAAATCCCTTCTAAAATACAGTGACTTTTTAGTGGACAACGCAATAACCTCTGCAATTCGGTGACTAAGTGTCATTTATCAATTGTGTTTACGTTAGAAATGCATAGATATAGCTTATCTTATGTGTAATAGAGGGTGCGTCAAAACGTAGGCATTTTGATGCACCTCCTGTTACACATCTTTTCTATGACGAATACGCTTTTATCAATAACTTAATTAGTCAAAAACTTGTTTAACCGTTTGTTTAGTGATGCAACTATAAACTTGTAGGTAATACTTCCCTGCAAACGGTCAATACTAGCAGGAACTATAAATTGCTGTTGCTGTCAATAACCTGAATCTTTGAGGTTGATTCATGAAGACCACAGTTCCACCACGTTCCAAGCACGGTTCTTTCGAACGATTGATTCGATTCACACGGAATTAAGCATGACAGGGGTTTTTACTTTGAGGCGCCAAAGGATCACGATAGAAGTCGATTCAGGAGAGCTTTATGTGGAATGGAACGGAATTTGTTCAGAAGAGTCACCGTGGCCCTGGAACGTAAAGGGCTTTAGGAGGAACACGGATGTGTTTTAGTTGAGTCTGACACTCCCTTAGGCTCTACCCAGAGCGGAAGAAGTCATTTGATGATTTCCCATCCATGAAAAAAACCCCATTGTTGCTGCTGTAGGTACATAGCCATAGCAAATCATCCTAATCACTTCTTTGTCACACGCAAAACAAAATAATAGGTGATCTCAACACTCTTACACATTGACATATATTTTGAGGAAAACAAAGATGTCTGATCTCGATAACGTAGAGATGGCTATCATCTGATATCGATATCAAGGTCTGTGACAAGAAGGTGCTTGAACTTTCTTTTGAGTACTGTAAATAATAAGGAAACACTGGTTTCAGGCTGCCTGTCCATTGACGTGGAGCGTGGCAGCGGAGCGGAGAGCGGGAGCAATGCGGAGCGGAGTTACGGACTATGTTTGTCCATTGATGCGGAGCGGAGTTGCCGACTGAGAAGAGCTAGTTAGCGAGTTCAGGCGACGAAAAATTTGTGCGGGCGGTCTTGTTTTTCCGCTTCTCCGCTTCGCTGCCTCGCTCCGCAGCCTCGCTCCGCTTCCCCGCACCGCTACGTCGCTCCGCTTCCCGGTTATGATTGAATTTTTAAACTCGTTGAAAATCCCTGTCCACTGAAGCTGAGCGGAGATTTTATGCAATTGCATTGGTTAATATTGGTATGGCTCCGCTTCACTCCTCTCCTCTCCGCTCCAGTGAACAGTAAGCTGTTTTTATAAAATGTAGTCATATTCTTGAATGAGACATTTTTGGGTGGCAGCAGGATTATTCATCGACTGTCGAGATTTTTACACACTTGAGTTGCTGTTTGCATTAGGCAATTTGCAATACCAAGGAATATCGACCTAACTGCATTGTAGATCTCAGATGGGCAGTCTTTCCATGTTAAAAAAAGCTGTATATAGACTAGAGGGGTACCAATATTGTTGAGATACGGCTAGAATAGATAATAAGCTGCCAAATGTGGACTGTTGATTTGTAGTGTCTCAAAAATGCAAGAATGCTGCTGTCTTGTCATTTAGCTGTCATTAACATTTCTCTTGAATTTCATATTTTGTTTGTTTCTCGCAATGAAATGGTTAGTCATCCCGTACCGATGACTCCTGCAACTCAAACTAAAACGTGGAATTCCTATTTACTGATTCAAGACGATAAACCACGGTAGTATCGTCCCCATAAAACTACCATTTACTACAATAGTTTACTACTCTAAGCCACGTGTAGCAATAACATAAAAGTAAAGAGATTACTACTTACTATGTCTGCTGGCATTTTTACTACTAACACCATAAACTTAGCTATATACTTCACATCGCTTTGACAAGAACACCGTTAAGATAAAACTATTGAATATTGATGCATATTTTATTGGTTCATATTGATTCTGAGAAAAGTGAGATTACAATGAAAATATTTCGCTTGAATTCGTTTTGATAGCGAACACACATTTATCGGTTAAGATTAAAATAATAAACCCTACCTATTTCTGGGTATACGAACATACGAACCGAGGATTAGTGAGGATAACATCTGAAGTACTACTTATCCCAAACTGCCATACTGCAGTTTGAGATATTATTTTAGACTAGCAAATCGCCCGCGACTTCGTACGCGCATATTCCGTTTTTTTCCGTTCCCTTGGGAATTACCCGTTTCCATATAACCTTCCTTATGAATGTGGCTATCATATACCAAATCCGACTGGTAGTTCCAGAGATTAACGCGTTCAAACAAACAAACTCTTCAGCTTTATAATATCAGTATAGATAATTATAGATTTATCATTTCAAGTTCGAAACACAACCCCCCAAATCATAGAGTGGCCCATAAGGCTGTCCAACTTACTAACTGCCTTATGCAGGACATGTCTACCCCATGCCAGACACCATGTGAGACCGTAAAACACAGCATTGGTGCCCTGAAACAGTGACACGGGGCCGCAGCAGAATGCGAAGGAGATGGTGGGACGATCTGGATGTCTTCCTTAAGAATTGGAAGGCCCAACAAGTTCCACTGAAGCACTCATACTTAGTCGCGGATTTTGTTCGAAAGAGTTACCGCGGCCCTGGAACGCATAAGGCACTAGGAGGAGCATGGGTGGGTTTTAGTCAGTAAAAGTCTGACACTCCGTCCCGCTCCACCCAGAGCGGAAGGGGTCATTTGATGATTTCCCATCCATAAAAAAAAAAGCACTCATACTTTAGCATTGACCGACTGACAGACAGAAGTTACTACAGCAACATTGTTTTTACGAACTTTTGAAGGCTTCGTAGTTATATCTCGTAAATATCTACGTAAGACTCTTGTCTAAATTACCTCTTCAAGTATACCTTTTATACTTAAAGAGTTATTTAGTTAAACAAGAGATGATGACGGTTTTTGTTAACTGACATTAGTCAAGGTTTATTGGTCGAGAACACAGGTATAGATAGACATAGATAACGCAAGAGCAACTACTTCGCGTGCCCAGCTTAAGTACAAAAATCGTAAGCTGCCACTTTCTCGCTCAGTCTGTATCGGTTTGCCACGCTAGTCGGACGTCTGTTAGGTGTCAGTTAGATGGTTAGGTCAGTTAAGTGCCACACGCGGCGGCGTCTTTGAATTGACTTGATTTTCCCATCACTAAATAGTGCTTCAGACGTCATAGTAGGTAGTAAAAAATGCCACGCTTGGTTTTCATACAGATAGTGATAATTGCGTTATCTGTGTCTATCTGTCTGTGGTCGAGAAGTAAAAACGTGGTACTCACAACGCTGGTGGTGAGCGAGTTGAGCATATCGAAGGTGTTGCTCTGCTGCGTGTGTATGATGGCTAACGCGTTGTACGGCCGTGGGCCTACCAGGGGCGCCTTCATCACTCCCACTTCGCCGCCGACTACAACCTGGGGACAAGTGTTATATTGAGTAATATATTTAAACAAACAAAATGTAACTGGCGAAATATGACGGCATGGTTGGCGCAGTGGTTGAGCGATTGACTGCTGCGCTGTTTGTCGCGGGTCCGATTCCCGCACGGAACAAATATTTGTATACACAAATAGTCAGACTCGGAACAACTGTCTGTAGGGCTACAGACAGTTGTTCCGAGTCTGACTATTTGTGTATACGAGTTTATATGTTTGTCAACGCACTCACGATACAGAAAAAATCTTAGTGTGGGGCAACGTTTAAAAAAAAAGCAATGTCACAGGAAAAAGCTTGTACTACATACATTTTCCGTATGGTGTCGGACGTAAAATAATAGCACCATCCCATCACTTCCCGTAGGTAGTCGTAAGAGGCGACTAAGGGACTCACCAGAGAATGGGCTTTGCTAGTTACACTGCGATTGCCAACCCGCCTGTCAAGCGTGGCGATTATGGCAAATCTGCGGGAGGCCTATGTCCAGCAGTGGACGTCTTTTGGCTGATGTGATGTTACATACATTACTCACGTCTTTTTCCCATGGAGGATAATTAAGAAACCAGAAACTACAAAACGCTGCTCTACGATCCTTAATACGTACTCCTTTCGCTACGTTCATATCTAATACTGGCACTAAATAAAATAATTATGTCATATTTAAACCAGGATGACCACCGTTAAATATTTATCTAGACTTTTCACATCCTTTTCCGCAACGAACCACTCAACCAGTATCAGGATAAATCCGAGAATTTGAACGGTGGATTTGTGACATCAAAAAAATGTTGACCTAACTTAAGAATAACATTTGTTTCCATGAATGTGTTTAATTGTATAAACTTACGTGCGTACAAAATAAGTAGACTTTGTATTTAGTCAGAGTAACCAGGCAAATAGGGTCAGAAAAATATCTCGAATTGGCAAATCTTAGGTTGTTTTGCAGATAATTAAAAAAAGCTGCTAAGCGCTGCAGGTACTCTTACACAGCAATATTTTTTCCCTATTCTTCTCTATTTAAAATCAATATATATATTTTTTTTTTTTTGAGGAATACTCTAGCTCTTGACTTCGATCATGCCTGATGGAAAGCGATGGATGAGGTCTATGATGGAGCGAGCGTGCCCAGAAGATGCCTTAAGGCACTGGTACTCCCACGCGTCAAAGAAACAGCAGGCTGCTTGACGTCAGACTCTCTACGGTCGTCGGTTAGCCCTACCACCGCAAGGGAAGGATTGGCCAGTCTTGTAAAGAATGATTTCCACCAAACGAGCAGCAAAAATTTTTAAGCCATAGTTCGGATTCTTATATCAGACAGACAAGAGTATAAACTAAAAGAAACTAGTGAAGTCTCACTTTAAAGGTCTTCTCTTTCCCGTGCACGGTTTTCTCCTTGGCAGAGAGAACGCTGGCTGATTCCAGATGATGGCTCGGCGGCTGAGAGATCTGGTGCCCGTGGCTGTGCAGTCCTGATGTCATCTGAAGGTACAGGAAACTCATATTAGTAAAAAGGAAGGGGTCTAAAGCTATGTACTGACCGGTGTTACGGGCAGTACAGCGAGCATGTTTATTTATTTAAACTTTATGTACAATACTGGTAGATGGGCAGACTTAATTCAACAAGGCATTTTCTATCAGTCAACCTTTGGGTTAAAAAGACTACACAGTGGTAGACATGTTATGTTACGCTGTGTCCTAAAATCCGTGTAAAACAAAACACAAACGCATCATGGTAGTGCTCGTTTCCATGTACTAACAGCACGAAAACTCGCTTTGTGACATGTTACATTACGCCTCATAACACCGGTCAGTATCCACCTTAAAGGTTTGCTTTTAGAATGCCCAGTATCCACCTTAAAGGTTTGCTTTTAGAATGCCCATTACGCCACCTGACATAGGGTGGCTTCTTCATGTCTTTTCTTTGTATTAGTACAAAAAACTTTTTGGAAATACTAAGTGCGTACAGCTAAGGAATGGAATTCCTTGCCGGAGTCTGTGTCTCCTGATACAACTACAACCTGGGGGTTTTTCAGTCAACATTAAATAGGTTACTTCTAGCGTGCTTCCATTGTCGACAACGTCATCGCTCGCCATCAGGTGCGATTGATTTCCAACGCGAGCTTATCAATAATAACTAACTACTACAATACTTCATTAATAGCTCTTGCTGAGGGGTCACAATTTTGCTAGTTTTAAGCGCCGTCCTAATTGGCTAACGATCGTACGAGAGTTAACGATGCGATTTCGTCGCAGAACACATTAAACACATTTCTTAGTGTCTTAATTGAAGCTTGCAAATCATCGCGCGAGCACAGGATCATTTTCATAGCGCGACGAAATTGCATCGTTAACTCGTATGATCGTTAGCCAGTTAGGACGACGCCTTATGGTGGCGTGATTGTAAAGAACAGATGTCAAAACATGACCAATGCAATATACAGGGTGTATTGCGCCTGTATATTGCATTGGTTTTAGGGGTTGGTGGTTTTAGGGGTGATGTTGGGTATCAGGGTTTTTTATTCTTTTTTTTTAATTAATAAGTTGTAGTTGATAAGTTGTTTTAATTTAATTTTGTGGTTTTGTGCGTCACATGTGGCAGAATAAACGTGGTTTCTTTCTTACCTACTTAGCTGATATACATTAAGGAATAAACAGCAAAACAAAGAAAAAAATACTTTTTTTTTTAATTCGACGACGAAGGTTCAAAATCGCTTCAAACCTGACACCCGACTTTTGGACTCTTATCAAATATAGTGCAGGGTAACCCCCCAGAAGTGTGTGTAACAAAAGAGGGAGGCCAGGCTAGACAGATAGTGATAATTAATTATTATAAGAAATAAAGTAATCTTATCATTTCGGATTCTTACAGCCTAATCAAATCTGCGATCAGTAACATTAATTGTCTTATGTCATGTTAAATCTTATTATTGCACAATATTACGCCTCTGTTCTTCAATGAGGTTGGTAGCGTTATTGGCACCAGTATGAACTTTGTTTGCGTTTTATATTGTTAATGAAATACTAACAACCGACTGTAATGAGATTAAGGTGCTCCCTCACCTGGAGCGTTCGCCTGTAATGTATTACAGATTCGATTTTGAGCATTACATTACAATACCACTGATCACTGAGCGGAACGTGCTGCGCGTCCGCGACACGTTCGGTTACAAGTGGTGCGCATTATGTTACAAGTTGTATCATAATATTACACACTAGCAGCACGCCGCAGTTTCACCCGCGTAGTTCCCGTTCCCGTGGGAATACGTGGATAAAATATAGCCTATGTTACTCCCGAATAATGTAGCTTTCCATTGGTGAAAGAATTTTTAAAATCGGAACAGTAGTTTTTGAGTTTATTCATTACAAACATACTTACATACAAAACTTTCCTCTTTATAATTTTAGTATAGAAGTATAGATTGTAACAATCATCAAGTTGCGCACTGTAATGTTCGGTTCTACTATCACTGATGTAATGCTTGACTCGTGTAACGTTACATTATACGAATGCTCCAAGTGAGGGAGCACCTTTATGTTAATATAAGCTTCTTCCAGCGGCTTCGCTCGCTTGAAATTCAAAAATGATCCCTAGGGTACATATTTCCGGGATGAAAAGTATTCTGTCCTATTTCCAGGACGCGGTCTATCCGTGTGCCAAATTTCATCGAACCGTTTCGACGTAAAAATGTAACAAACCATCTCACCTTCGTATTTATATCAACTAGCTGACCCGCGCTACTACGTCTGCGTTACGTTTTTTAATTAATACTCCGCCTCCTATTGTTCGTAGCGTGCTATGCCTATAGCCTTCCTCGATAAATGGGCTATCCAACAGTTAAAAAAATTCAAGTCAAACCCGTAGTTTCTGAGATTAGCGCGTTCAACCAAACAAAAAAACTTTTCTGCTTTATAAAATGAAGTATACAACGTGGAACAGAATAAACGCAATACCTCTTAAGGGGTCATTGTACTCATCATTATGAACAACTTTTACTAGGGGAAGAACACTGAAATCTTGAAAAAAAATCGACTGCTCTATACATTTCTGTGTGCATAACTCGACAAAATGTACTGCTACTACTGATATTTTTTTGCGATTTCGGGGTTGTTCCTATACTTAGTAAAAGTTGTTCAAAATGATGAGTACAATGATCCCTTAAGAGGTATTGCGTTTATTCTGTTACATGTTGTAGATAAGGAGACCCGCCAGAACATTTATTTGAATAGGTTTTGTTTTTTTTTTTGTTACGCACCCTCAGTTTTCCAATTCACTTTACACATTGGCGGCAGAATGATGGACAGCGACATTGCCAGCCTTATGAAGAACAGTTTGACCACGAAGGAGATGGCGGGAGGACTTGGATGTCTTCTTGGAATTGGCAAAAAGAGGCACAGAACCGGGGACGGTGGAAAGAAAGAATAAAATTTATTTAGCCAGAAACACGCATGGTATCTACACAGAAATGACAAGAATGGTATGACAAACACTAGTGTGTCTCACGGCTGCACTAAATAGGTCCATTTCAGCGATATGTCAGACTGACTAATGCTGTCTGACGCTGGTTTTCAAAAGAACCTTTCAAAGTTCAGCATCATCACATCATACCTGCAAAAATACGTCCACTGAATGATATGATTGCCTACCCCAAAAGGGAAAAAGGGCTGGTTTGCCATAATCGCCACGCTTGGCAGGCGGGTTGGCGATCGCAGTGTAGCTGTAGCAATGCACAGAGAATGCTGCTACCCATTCTCTGGTGAGTCCCTTAGTCGCCTCTTACGACACCCATGATGATGGGATGGTGCTATTCTTTTACGTCCGATACCATACAGAACTGTATACTTGTAAAGAATGAATTACTAAGTACCCACATTGCAAGGCAGAATAGGGTTTTTTTACTCTCGACTGACGTAAGAGGCAACTAAATCATTATGCAAAGAGGATAGACAGCAGAATTTCCCCATCTGCAAATATTCCCTGGCCTAATCAGCTAGGACGATGATGGTTCTTACAAATCAGTATCATCATCTGCCTTTTCCTAACTTTATTTGGGACGGCTAGCAAACCGGATTCAGCTGAATACCAGTATTTTACGCGGAGCGGCAGCCTACCAGACCTCCACAACCCATACTTACTTGGGCTACACGGTACTTCTTGGCAAGACTAGAGTAAGATTTTCTGGCTTCTGACAATCCGTAACGACTGCCAAAGATCTACAAATGAACGCCGGAACCAACGGCTTAACGTGCTTTCCGAGGCATATTGTATTAAGATGGTCACCCATCCACAGACCAACCTCGGCAAGTGTTGCTTAACCTTGAAGATCGACCCGTGCGGCTGTTATTATTCAGCCACGAGCTCCTCAGTTATAATCAGTATCAATCAGTCATAACCTTTTCCAAAAGGTATCTCATTATCATAAAACTATTCCATTCCTATTGATGAATATTGATGTAAGTAGCTATTTTTGGCACCGTTTGTAGTTTAGGTTCCATAAAGGACACAAATGCATGGCATTCCGAAGTCTAGATACGAATTTGTTTAGCTATGGTTTCTTGTTGAATGAGGGGTGATTCCCGTATTTTAAAGAACGTTCGTATTTGTCTCAATTGTTAAAAACATCACTAAATGCACGAGAATGTTGAACCTACATATTTGAATCAAATTATTCTTAAGTATCGAAAGATAATTACAATTTTCACATTTAGTTCGAAAGTATAATTTATATTGACATTTCAAACTCAAAGCATTTACAGGCACTTTTGAGTTGTCAAGGTCGGTCAGTCAAAGAGGCGAAGCTATTTGCACGTTCCAAAGCGTAGATCTCTATTGAAAAGAACGTGCAAGTAACTCCACGGACACTCTTAAATCAATAAATTGTTACAAAATTGTGGTCACATTGTTCTTGTTGAAAGACGTGCACGATAAACGCGTCCGGAGTAAAAAGGAACAATTAAAAGTACAAATTATTAAAATAAACCGTCGCAGTTGAGAGATGACCAGTCTCAGCTGACGGAGCCGAATGATTAATGAAACACATACGCCACCAACGCATCGGAGAGACTTTTGAATGAGCATGAGACTCCCTTCAGATTGCATAGTTAAGTAAAACTACAGTTCTCGTCAAATAACTTTACCCCTCTGAAGTTGTGTCGAGTGGCTGCGTAGTAGTCAAAATTACGAACACACTGCAACTGCGCATGCGTAAGAGACATGGGGGCGAGGCACGATTTTATGTCTCAGTCGCTCGTTTACGTTCGATGCATGCTTGCGTCCCGCTTCCTCCCGTGTACGTGATTGCACCTGCGCGATCTTTGCAAATGGCTAACTTCAGAGGGGCAAAGTTATTTGACGAGAACTGTAGCTACAATTTGTTTAGTCCAGCTGATCTGTTACATTTACGAAATGCCTATTTCCCACTCAATTCCGAATTTAAATCAACATTTCCGCATTATTTTCCTTAATCCTCATCCTTAAACATATCTATGTCAAACTAAAAATAGAAACAAAAAATATTCTTATCATACTGATAAGATACAATGTACGGAAATAACTTCCCAGAAGTAGTTATGTTAATGTCCTCTTACTTTTTTAAATTGTCGTTAACTTGTACTTACAAAGTAAAGTTTTAAATTATAGGTATGTTACAAATTTTCTATTATCCGTATACTCAATACAAGGGGACTTGTTTAATTAAGAGTCCTATAAAAATCTGTTAATATTATAATGTATAATCAATTAATCACAATGGAAAAGAGCCTTTCGAAATAAAATTATGTGTGATTTAATAATAATATTCACGAAAACAAACAAATAAATTAAGAATACAAGTACCTAAGTAGTAGTGTAGTTTACTATAATAAACTATAAATAGTAAACTACACTACTATAAACTAGTAGTGTAGGTTACTATTATCCATAATAAAATTATGTTTAAGGGGTTTTTCATTAAGAATTCTATAAAAATCCAAGGAATATTATAATTTACAATTACACAGGAAAAGTACCTTTCAAAATAAAATTAATTTGTGATTGACTAATTTAAAACTGCAATAAATATTCACAAAAACAAGCAGATTACACAAATCCCGCTTAGAAAAAAAAATACATAAGTACCTACCAATTTCTAACAAAACAATAAATTACCACTGACACTTAAAAACCACAAACAAAACTTATTGGTCAACACTTCCTTGCACAAATAAAAAAAAAACAAATAAATTATTTAAAAAAAGAATTACGAAAAGCGCGCGCAATGCGTTGGGCATACGTTTCAAAACAAACAACTGCAGTGAATGAATGAGTAACAAATGTACGATTGATGCCTTATACACGTTCGTCTAGTGAACCAGCGGATAATACTGTGACGATATTTTAATCTGTACTCAATAGGAGTTGATAAGGCGTCATCATCACATATCGTGTGCATAGTGTGATGTAACGACATTCCATTTATCTATGTAAAATATCTGCTGAGGAACTATAAACAAAGGAGTTATGTACACGGTTTTGGTAACTTGCTAAAAAAAAATGAATTCCGAATTCATCAGAAGGAAAAGAGAATGAATGTTAGTACTTGATGTGTGCAAAGGAATGCTGTTGTTATCAATTTGAGATAATTTTTGCAAGAAAAGATGTCAAGTAAGGGGCTTTTTTTCTTTTAAGGATGGGAAATCACCAAACGACTCCTTCCGCTCTGGGCGAGGCGGACGGGAGTATCAGACTCTTACTGATAAAAACCCATCCGTGTTCTTCCAAATGCACATTTGTTCCAGGGCAGCGGTGACTCTTTCCAACAAATTCCGCAACCCTGGCAGGTAACGGGCCTAAGAGAATCATTACGATACAGGGGATGACTATGGCTAATAGAGAAGTATGGAAGAATACATACTTAACAACGGCGACCCCTAATAAATTGAGAATCTATTCTGGCTCATTAATTTTTCGCACTTTCGCTAAAAAAAGGGAAAATTTCTTATTAATACCAATATGGGTGAATCCGAAAGAATCAAAGAACAATGAACACCTAAGGATAACACCCTTATCATACCTGTGTCCTTCTTTTATCAAACATTTTTAATTAAAGGACCCACAAATAAAACAAACATACAGCCAGACACTCCACAGAGAAACATACCATACACGCACTCGTGCACGTTCGCAAGCACGCACATTGCATACGAGCATGCATGCGCGCTCACACCTACACTTCAAATACCTGTCACTTTTATGATACCATAATACTTGTTTTTTTTTACTGTATCTGACTGAGCAGATTATTCAAGATTTCGTTGAAGCAGTTGCCGACCACCCAGGACAGATTGTTCTGGCATCGTCACATTCAAGGGCCGACCCCACATTAAGTGGCAAAGACCGAGGAAGAAAAAGAAGAGCTGTAGCCAACTCTAGAAGAAGGCATAGATTGGTTTCGTTACGATTGACTGAAAACTAGAAAATACTAGATTTTTCTTAGAAGCCCTAAAAAAGGATAATGTGCGAATTTTGAAAGTTAAAAAAAATCACAGACCTGGGTTAAAACCAGGCTTAAATCACATTCCACGCACCAAAAGCAAATTCCAACTTCATAAGGTTCAGTTAGGGCAGTACCTTCAAGGTTCTATGAAGCTTGTTAAACCCTTCCCGAAAAACATTACCCTCCTCCTGGACTAGTCGGGTAAAAACTGTAGCTTATTATACCTATTGCAAAGTAAGTAATACGCATCTTCTTTCATGCACCAAAGTCCAGGAAAAAACACCAACACTGTTTACCAACTATCTATTATAACAAAACTGACACTTTAAGGTCGCTGTTACGACATAATAATGTTTACAATAATTAGATAATATACTGTTTACGCGTTTAAGGTTTATTTTCTTGTACAACCGACATTAACAACGGTCCAATGAATTCTAAGCTCTGATAAAAATCGATACGATCTTATAAGGCTTTTTATATGAACTATGCAAATATGCATTGGAAATAAAGACAAGTTTTTAAACGCCAAGCGTTTTTAGTACGTTAGAACATTAATTTTTCATATCGACGTTTTTGATATTGTGAATTCTTAATGTGGTATCAAATCTCATGTTACGATCTAATAATAAAATAATGTAATAATTGTTGCTATTTTGGTCAACCAATTATTGTTTCTTTCTTTTGTTTCTTTTAAGAAATCAAGATCAAAAATAATTTATTCTAATTTGAGAATAAGCACTTTTTGAACGACAAATCTATAGTAACATAATAAGGCTGATTTCACGAGTTTGTTATTTTGTTTGTTTGAACGCGCTAATCTCTGGAACTACCACTCGGATTTGGAAAATTAGTTTTGTATATGATAGCCACATTCATGAGGATGGCTATACGGGAACGGAATAAGCGCGTACGAAGTCGCGAGCAAAAGCTAGTTTTACATAAAGACGGTGAGCCAAAACGCTTAAGGGTAGTTATTTCGAATTTTCTGTATTGCGAATATATATAGCCGAGTTGATAAAAAAAAATGGTATTTTTTATTTATTGTCATAAGAGTCATGTTTGTATCACAAACACAGAAATGCCACTAAAACGATCAAAATTAGCCTATAGTTATATCATCTTCCTCACTACGGAAGGAATGTCTTTGTCCAGCATTGCGCAAAAACCACTTGATTTTTATTTGATTTTCACGAACATATTTTGTATTCATTGATATGACATGTTCAGAGACACAAAAATAAAGCAGTTAAAACTATGTATAATTTTTTTTTTAATCTAGAAGCTTTCAAGATGTAAACAAGACGCTTCATTAGACTATCAAGATCTAGATAAGCAGTGTCCTTTAGACGACCTAATACATTTAATGGCACGCCATTAAAAACCTCTTGTTTAAAATATTTCATAATATTATGTTACTAGCTGACCCAACATTGTCTCGTCCACAAGTTGAAAAGCAACTTCTTAAATTTCCCTTCTCTAGAAGCTTTATTAGCTTTTGCCTGCGGCTCCGCCTGGGTGGATGTCGGCTATCGGTCTATGTCCTCCATATCCCAGGCAAATGTCCTTAACTGCCAAATTTCACGAAGATCCGTTCAGCCGTTTTAGCGTAACAGACAGACAGAGTTACTTTCGCATTTATAATATGAGTAAGGAAGTAGGGATTACGAATATTAAAGAAGTGAAGTGGTGGCGAGACAACCATCCAGTCTATTCTGTTTAAAATGTCACCGCAAAAACGGAGGCGTAGTGAGCAGAGCATGAAGTGAACTGACATTCCACCTTCCACCTTTTTTGAATTGATTAACAGACAATGGTGGAGGTTTTCACTGAATACCACAACTGGACTTGTACCGTGATGCCTTTTTAGGGTTCCGTACCCAAAGGGTAAAAACGGGTCCCTATTACTAAGACTTCGCTGTCCGTCTGTCTGTCACCAGGCTGTATCTCATGAACCGTGTTTACTAAAAACAGAATAAAATAAATATTTAAATGGGCTCCCTACAACAAACGCGATTTTTTTGACGTTTTTATAGATAAAGGTACGGAACCCTTCGTGCGTTTTGTTAGGATGGGAACTCATCAAATGACTCCTCCCGTTCTGGACGGAGCGGAAGGGAGTGTCAGACTCTTATTGACTAAAACCCATCCGTTTTCCTCCAAATGCCCTTTGCGTTCCAGGGACGCGGTGACTCTTTCGAACAAATTCTGCAACCCTGGCAAGCACTGGCACTAGCGGGTCCCGTCTATTATGCAGATATCTCTTTGAGACACGCGTGGAACACAACGCGCCGTCGACCCGGGCCTGATCCTTACCGCAGGCCGTGAAGGCTGCTGCTACGAGGTTCCGCGAGAAAAAAATCCTGGAAGGTCTTGGGGGATGCCTCTGCCCAGCAGTGGAAACGTATAGGCTAATATAAAATAATCCAAATCTGTTTAACCATTCTCAAGTGATACACTTACCAACAAACAGCATTTATTTTATAGATTACGTAACATGGAGGACTATTGTTATGAAAACCGATATCTTTGAGTGTGTGACGTCAGAGATTTGAAGATGTGTATCGAAAGCCTGCTTTGGTTATACTTGATTTAGGTTAGCTATGGCAAACTGGACTCGACACTTATATTAGAAGAGGTATTATCGGTATGTTTGGTACGTACGTAATCATTAACGTGTGGAGCCTATTGTCGAGCAGTGGCCGTCACATCGACCGGTCCAGGGCACTCCAGGGGGTCTACTCTCTAAGCCCGAAGTCCATAGTTTCGGCCTAAGTGTCGGGCGTTTTCTAATCTAAATCACCTACGGACTTACGATTAGTCCCGCGAACTAAGAACAACTGCCAAATCGTGCTGTCATTCATTCTTAGTTTGGGTTCGGGACTAATCGTAAGTTAAAATTATTACATATGAAGTGTTGATTTTTTTCCTGTATTCATTCAGGCTCAAGTGGGATTGGGCGAGTCACATTAGCTTCATGAACACTGATCGCTGGGTAAGTGGTGGTGAGTCTCCACACACAGTGGGTTCTTGACAAATGGAAGGCGCTATCGCATCTCTTATATATGATTTGGACCGTACAATGAGGGCTGATTCGAGATGGTGTAAGAGATGAATGTCTAGGACTTAGGGGCTGGCCTGGCAGTGGACAGACAGGGTTCAATAAGAATTTTATTATAATTAATTATAATTAATAATAAATCCTGAAGAAAGGCCCCGGAGTAAAAATGTTCAGGCTGTCGAAACAATTTTTCAAAATAAAAACGTCTTGACCCGCCAGTCTAACGTCTGACGCCCGTCTAGCGTATTTTGAGATTTCCCGATCGGAAATGGGTCAACAAAGATCTGCATAAAAAAAACCTTTTACCTCAGAAATGACTATGCTACTGGCTTCCTTCCTACATTACCCGCTTTTACGGTAAAGCCCTAATACGTACATAGCCTACATTTACCGGTTGCACTTAGAACCTACAAATACTCTCATAACCTACCATTTACTAGAAGGTAATTTAGATACTTACCTAAAATAAGTTTAAGGTTTTCTTTATGTATCTACATTTTGGTGTACAATAAAGTATATATTTAGATAAATAAAATAATTTATCCATATATTTTTATTTACTCATTAGAAGTCGGGAATGACACATCGAATATCGAATATCGGCTCGTTAGTCAAGTGGATTGCTACTGGGTTCCGAGGTTCGATACCCCAGAATGCTCTTAAATGAGGTTTTTCCATAAACCATTCTCAGTAGCTCCCCAGCAGTAAATAAGTTGTAAAAAACTCAAAACTCAAGGCATTTATTTCAATGAAACCCTTACCGACCTTGATAATTCAATAGTGCCTCTATTGAATTATCAAGGTCGGTCAGTCAAAAGAGATGGAAGCTACTTACACGTTCCAAAGCGTAGATAGAGATGGAAAAGAACGTGCAAGAAACTCCACGGACACTCTTTTAAATCAATATTAATTTACGATGATATGGTTACATCATTCGTGCGAAAACTATACAAACATATACATATTATATGAGAACGACAGACGTAGAAAGACTTGCACGATCAAACGTCCGGAGTAAAATGGTACAAGCACAGCCAAAGTGTGGAACTCTCTACCAGCGTCTGTGTTCCCTTCCACATATAACCCGTCTGCCTTCAAAGCAAGAGTGAACAGGCATCTTCTGGGCACGCTCGCTCCATAGACCTCATCTATCGCTTGCCATCAGGCGGAATCGAGATCAAGAGCAAGCCCATTCCTCAATAAAAAAAAGCCTTCGATTCAAAAGCAAAGGGATCGCAAAGGAATCGCAGTGCGTTTAGAGAAACACTTTACAGAATACTAGGTTGTCATTAGATCGCCTTCTATCACGTGGGGCTACGAAAAAGCGTGTACACCGTAGGTATGTCATTTCATACAAACTTTCAAGTCCTTATTTTTCAAAATGAATGAACCGATTTTAACGAAACTTGGTATGCATACGCTAAATATCCAGGTCTAAATAGTTATCAGAAAACATTTTTGAAAAAGGTTTTAGAGGGAGAGAGAGAGAGAGCGATTTTAAATTTCTATAGAAAGTGAAAAATCACTATATCCTTCCCCCTGAACTCTTTTTCGAATTTATTTTCTGATAACTATTTAGACCTAGATATCTAGCGTACGCATACCAAGTTTTATTAAAATCGGTTCATTAATTTCGAAAAATAAGGATTTGAAAGTTTGTATGAAAAGCCGTACCGCGTAAACGCTCTTAACAGTTAATGTTTACTCTGGGACTCCCACTAAAATTGCGAAAAATAATCGACTGCCCCAAGCGCTAACTACTGCGACGACGCTAACGACTGTCAAGCTAGTAAAAGTTGTTCATAATGATGAGTACAATGACCCCTTAAGAGGTATTGCGTATATTATATTACACGTTGTATAGTAAACAGCTCTGCCTACCACTTCACTGTACTGTACTCACACTGTACCTGTACAAGGAGTACACTGTACTCCTTGTACAGGCGTGATGTGAGTGACGCATGATTGTTCCAAGAAACCGATACGCACTGCGCATTGGCAGGTATTAGTTCAATCTGCTTGCAGTCAGGTACATTGATCGTCAACAGTATGCGTCATGAAGTGACGTCACATATATTACCCGGCACGGAAAGAATTATGAATATTTGTTTACAATATTTGTTTGTTCTTAGAAAAGGATTGTGAATTTGGTGCAGCTGATGAGTTAAGAGGAGGAAGTTTAACCCTGTTTCATGATAGGGTTAGGTCATGAATTTCATGATAGTCCAAATTATTAAGTAGGTACGGTGGGCAAAAGAATTAGGTAGGTATACCTGCGTAGGGTAGTCCGCACTAAGTGACTAAAATTGTTGTTACTCTGCTACCTTATTTTACCGTGAAATACTAAAAATATTATTTGGTTTAAATTGAATTCCAATTATTTGTGGTTTGCACTTTGCATTGCAATACGATGTGGCGACGCTAGGGGGGCCTATGACCTGCCAGGGTTGCGGATTTTGTTCGAAAGGCCCTGGAAAGCAAAGGGCACTAGGAGGGGCACGGATGGGTTTTAGTCAGTAAGAGTCTGACACTCCCTCCCGCTCCACCCACAGCGGCAGGAGACATTTGATGATTTTCAATCCATAAAAATGTGGGGCCAACAGTATATGACCAACAGTAGACGTCTTTCGGCTGAAATGTCTTTGCAGTGCCCTTTAATGAACGGTGTTACCGACAGGACGTTTTTATGTGTTACGAAAAAAAGGAAAATAAATAGAACGAGCCAATTGTATGGATGGCGCGAGCGAAGTAAATATTTGATTCTGTTTTCAAATATTTGATATTTTTCTCACCGCATGGTTGAGCAAGTCCGGTGCACAAAAACTTGTAATGCACACAATATCAATGACAGATTTTCCGTGCAAATACGTTCGATGTTAGCTTGCACACTCAACTCTTTTGTTGAGTGTACTTCAAAACCACAAAATATGTGCCGAAAAGTAGTCAGGAATTAAAATGTTTTGCGATTTGTTATGCTTTACATACTTAATTGAAAATGACTTCAAGTTGCTCAAATAAGGCGATAGCTGCTAGAATTATGTATATCAGTGCAAATAAGGATTACTTAAAAATAAATAATTCAAATAAGGCGATAGCTGCTAGAATTATGTATATCAGTGCAAACAAGGATTACTTAAAAATATAATTCAATAAATCGAATGAATAATCTTACTGAAAACATATCGTTCATAGCAAAGCATTTCGACAAAATCAGCATCTACGAAGAATAATTCAAGGCAACCAATATTTTTTCCGAGAAAACGAAACACTTACCTACCTACATATTTTATGCACAAGTAAACTTGATATATTTTTTTGCACATCATACACAAAAATATGATGAACAATATAGTACGTTCTGTCTACTTATTACACCACGTCCCCGAAATGTCTATTTAACTGTGGATACCGACTTAACCGCCTCCGTGGTCGAGTGGTTTAGGCGTTTGCCTTGTGACCCGGTGGTCGTGGGTTTGATTCCCACGGGAAGCATACTTTGTAAATTTGTTTCCAGATTGTCCAGGACATTGCAGGCTTGAATCACCTGATTGTCTGATAAAAAGATGATTCCGTGCTTCGGAATTATAAGCCGGTGGTCCCGGCCGCCAAATTGCGGTCGTCAAATAAACCATGTCTGAGGTCCTTGAAGCGGTTTAGAAACTCTGACACTAGGGTGTGTGGGGTTCGTTAGACCTTACTGCCCACACGATTTGATGAAGAAGACCCAGTTAGAACTACTCAAACATTCATATGGACAGTATGGCGGAAGACTTAAGACATATTTTGTTGTACTCTGGGTGAGTTCATAGTGAGAGCTCTCTTTGAAATATGTTATGGTCCTACTGTGACATAAATAATAATAATGTATTTGTAAAGCTATTAGTTTTTTAGCTGTTTTAGTTGTAATAATAATTGTTGTCTACATTATCGCATTAGGTGACAAACCTGTAAAGATACTTGTATGATGGGAAATAAATAAATAAATATTTCATATCCACTGCTGAAAAAAAACTTTTGAAGTTATTTTCTACACTTGAGCATTTCTTACTTAATGTTGGTTTAGACTAAACTCACAGCACCAAATATTTATAGCCGCTGCGGCCCCGACATGTGAAAATTCCCAAAAAAAAAAAATCTTATGTAATAGGTAAATAAACATTAAATTCGCGATTAATTCGCGACACACCGGTGTGTCGCCGGGGCCGGAGCGGATAGTATCAACTTGAAATGACTTGAACAAAGACACATCACACATTAGATTCAATTCATTCAGATTATCAGGAAAAGAATACTCATATATTCTAGTTCTATGTTCATCATTATGATTTCAGCCAAAAGATATTCAGCCATTAGCTATTGTTCGTTTGGTTTAAATCCCTAGATGCCGCAGTACGATCTGCGTCGTACTTAGCCAGACCGTTGACCGCAACCAAGTTCTGACGTCACAAATAGCCGGCCTAGTTCTAATCTACCTAGTACCTAAACTCGTGGTACAAACCCCCGAGGGTAATACGGTGTTTTTAACCTATTCATGGCCCTGAACTTTAAGACCTAAGGGAAGCTTGAAACTTTTTGATATTTTGCTGAAGTACCGCACAATATTTTGCGTTTTTTGTTTTAGGTAAAAATGTATTTATTAAACTGCATAATGATATCACTGAAGCGACTCCAAGCAATCCGAGATAGTTTAATAACCAAAGAAAACTAAGTAAAAAGAAATACAGGTTAAAATTGTTTGATTCATCATCTGCCTAGCCTTTTCCCAACTATATTGAGGTCGGCTTCCAGTAAAACCATATTCAGCTGAATACCAGTATTATTACATGAAAAAGCTGCCTACCAGACCTTGAATAATTGTTAGATTATCTATACTTCTATACTAATTAATATAAAGGTAAAGTTTGTGAGTTTGTAAGGGGTAATCTCTGGATGTACTGAACCGATTTTGAAAATTATTTTTGTATATCATAGTCACATTCATGAGGAAGGCTATAGGCTTATTCAGGAACGGGAAATTCCTACGGTAACGGGAAAAACGGGATATGCGCGAACAAAGTCGCGGGTGAATTACTAGTAGGAGGTAATTTCCGAAAGTAGTTTTCCGATTATGAATTTGATATGAGTATACGTGTGTATTGTGATATGCTACTTCTTATCATGAAAAAAAATCACAATTCCAGGGAGGGCGGTATATACCACGGGTGCAAAGACCCGCGAATAAACTAGTTTAAAACAAAGATAAGTAGGTATTACTGCTATTATCTGCAAAATGATATTAGTACTAATTTTGTTACTTATTTACTTTATTTTTCTACACTGACATTAGTAATGATACGACGTAATTTCTCAATATTTAATGAGGAAGTTGCTGCCACCCGCGGCTCCGCCCGCATGTTTGTCGAAAATGATCATACTGCAGGGATGAATATAGGATATGGTCTATCCGTGTGCCAAGTCTCACCCGAATCTGTTCAGCCGTATAGACGTGAAGAAGTAACAAACAGACGGACAGACTTACCTACTTCCTTATTTATAATTAATAGTAGGTTGATTGAGATATAAGTTATAACGTCATTTCTCAGTTGAGTGAGTCGATTTTATGAGAAATGCATTAACAAAATAACATGATATTGACTCACACAAACGTCATCATTAGGTATCTTGATTAGCTTAATATGCATTAAAAGTAAATAAACACTTTTATTATGATATTTTATGACTAAATCATTATCTTGAGATATTCTTCCTTATGTAAGAAGTTTTACCAATATGGTGTGCAAAAATCATTATAAATAATTAAATTAAAATAATTATGACTAAATACTTTAGAAGTTCCTATTTGAAAGTTATTTAACCTTCGTTGTAACTGGCTCTAAACCACATGAATGTTATTCTAGATTTAATAAGATCTCATGACAAAAAAATCGGTTAAGTGCAAGTCGGACCTACATACGTACCTTTTGGGTACGGAACCCTAAAAAGGCTGCGTTGCGTTCCCTTGGTGTGCAAGTTAGGATTAGGGTTCCGTGCCCGAAGGTTAACCGACGGAACGTTATTTACTAAGCTCAGCTTTCCGTCCTTCTGTCAGTCAGAAAGTTGTAACTTACGAACCGTATTATGTATTAAGTAGTTTAAAAATTTTCAAAGAGTGTATTTCTAAAACATAAAATTAACGAAACCGAAATAATCACGCTCATTGTGTGGTGGCCCCATAAAAAAAAAACGTCGGAATCATACTGGGCAAGGAGAAAATCAAGGAAGATTATACCTACAACGTGTAACAGAATAAACGCAATACCTCTTAAGGGGTCATTGTAGTCATCATTATGAACAACTTTTACTATGGGACCAACCCTGAAATCACAAAAAAAAACCCTGTTTAGTACATTTTGTCGAGTTGTGCATACATCAAACGAGGGGCCGTCGATTTTTTTTCGCGATTTCTGTGTTGGTCCTATAATGAACGTTAAATAGGTGTACATTATAGAAGCGCAGCAGTACGATAATGCATTATTGAAAGAAACAACGAAAGCAATGGTCAAAGAAACTGTTCAAATAAAGAATATTATTTGTTTGTATAATGAAGACTTAACAATATTTGCATGACCCACAGTTACCAAGAAAACCTTGAACGGATCATGATTTTTTAAGACTCTTTTCCTTCACAACTGTTTCAAATGACCGCTTCTACAAGTACCGTAATAATCATTTTGGTACCCCTTGACCATCAATCTAAACTTAATATCAAATACTGTGCAAATAAGATGAAAAAATCGGCCAAGTGTGAGTCGGACTCGAGCACGAATGGTTCCGTACCTATAAAAACGGCAAAAAATTCACGTTTGTTGTATGGGAGCCCCACTTAAATATTTATTTTATTCTGTTTATAGTATTTGTTGTTATAACGGCAACAGAAATACTGTCATCAGGGTTCATGAGATACAGCCTGGTTACAGACAGACGGACAGACAGACAGACAGACTGCGGAGTCTTAGTAATAGGGTCCCGTTTTTACCCTTTGGGTACGGAACCCTAAAAAGACTTGCCAATACTCAAACACTACTTAACTTTGTGACACTCTTAAAAATATATCTGTCGCTAGAATACGCCTTAAAATGAAAGAGACAGAATCAGACTCAATGGCGTCTTATAAATGAGTTTCGTTTGAATATCCGACCGACACATGTGCGCATAGTCAACCGCTCGAGCACTGCCGACATACCGGTGTGCTGCGAGATTTTCGCGATTTTAATGTTTATTATTACTATTACGTAAGATTTATTTTCTATTTTGGAATTTTCACATGTCAGTGCTCAACTATTCGCACATGTTTCGGCGGATACACACCTACTATAGTGTAAATAGGGTAGATTTTGCCGTAACAAGTTGTCGGACATCGCTAATGTTTGAACGAAGGTAAATCAATTTGTACTAGGTCGAGTAGTCGGGATGGTGTTTGTTTAGTGATGGCCAACAATATTACGGTTGAATATCCGGTCTGATCGCGGACGAATATTTGATGAGTTCGCACAGAAGCTCTACAGCAGTTGGAATTTCAATTAGAAATGGTACTTATAGCATCATTTAAATTTTCTAACTCCTATGGAAAATGCGAAATTATGAGAGTTAATACGGGACGGTTTTTTTATTATTAAATAGTCACGTGTTTCTTTTGTAGTTCTACACCTTTTCTTATCAAAAACCTTTGAAAAAAGCTGTATTACGTGTAAATTAATAGAAATAATTGGTAATACGGGGGCGACTCATTAAAAGCGATTTATCTCTCTCTCGCCACACGTTAAAGACTTAGGCCTAAACATTGATGACAGGTTAAGTTGGAATAAGCAGATTGCTCAGGTTAGCCAGAAAGTAACTTACTCACTGCGATCTCTCTATAGATTCAAGCATTTTCTTCCTTCAAGCACTAAAACCACTTTGGTCCAATCACTTGTGCTTCCTATTATTGATTATGCTGATGTTTGCTACTCTGATCTATCCCAAGAACTTCTTAACAAACTGGATCGACTTCTTAACAACTGTATTCGCTTCATTTTTGGCCTTCGTAAATATGATCACATTTCTTCATTTCGTTCTCAGCTTAAATGGCTGCCTATCCGTCAAAGGAGATCCCTCAGATCTCTCTGCATGCTCTTTACTATCATGAATGATCCTTGTGCTCCTGATTATTTAAAACAATATTTTAAAGTGTTGGGCAGTTCTCACAGTCTTAACCTTCGAGCATCCAAAAACTTACTCCTTCATATTCCTTCTCACCGCACCGGGTTTATGTCTAATTCCTACGCTATCTCTACCATTAAACTCTGGAATATGCTACCCCTTGACATCAAGAAGGCTGAGTCCAAGGTTTCATTTAAGCGTAAAATCCGAAAACACTACTTAAAAGCCTGTCATGCTTAGTTTGGTCTTCGTCATTATTATTATGAGTTCTCTCAATCAGAAATATTATTATGTAACATCATATTTATTAGTTTATTATTATAGCATATGTATGTATTTTATTAGTATTATATATATATTATTTCTTTATTATTTCTAAAATAAAATTATACTTTAAATCTTATTTATTTGTTGTACACCTACCACAGTGTAGTCTTTTTGACCCAAAGGTTGACTGGTAGAGAATGCCTTGTTGCATTAAGTCCGCCCATGTACCACTATTGTACATAGAGTTTAAATAAATAAATAAATAAATAAATTTATTGCAGACTTCAATAGGGAACGTGTAGGTAGCAGCACAGAAGCGTCATTTTCAAGTATATTTTACCTATAAGTTTCGAAATTGCGACACTAGATGGCACAGTCTACTTCGTGAACGTTCCCCTAAACGGGGCGTGCAGGAAGCGTCAATGACAAGAAGTATTCTTAACGTTAAAGTTTCGAATATGCAACACTAGATGGCATTGTTAACGCAGAGCACGTTCCCTATATCCGACCTATCATAAGTATTCGACTAACAGCGTATCACAACCCTATATTTTTAAATACATTCTGAGATCACACGTATTTTAGACACAAAGCCTAGCAAAAAGTCATCTATTGTTGTCCTATTAATTTGAGATGTCTTAAATCTATTGACTATCAACACCGTTCTGTTTGGCGAGACCATTGTGAAATGACAATACAAAGATTTATTCAAATTCTATTGGATTCATTAAATGTTTGCTTGCAATTTGAGTAGCAATTTTTGTTATAGCTCAAAGATGACAACGAATACCATGAGACGTAGTATCATCATTAAAAAAATCAATAAAGGGTTTTAGTACTTATCCAAAGAAACTATGGATGGGCTCAGTGACAGATAGGCTACGTGACGATCACAGAGCGAAACACTTTTTAGCGGAAAGTGACGTCACAAGCCCCCACTCCTGATCTTTGATGCGTTTTACCTTCGTATTTTTTTATTGATTCGATAAAACAAAAAATACGTAGGTATCCAATATTTTTCGATACTCTAACTGACAGACTAACGGCCGCTTTCTATAATATATCTCAATCCCAATCTTGATCACGATCCTTGTCTGTAACCAATCAACGGCCGAGTTTGTGTCCTTCACCACACAATCCTCACCTTTGATTGGTTACAGACAAGGATCGGGATCAAGATTGGGATTGAGATATATTATAGAAAGCGGCCGTAAATAGAATCATGTTTTTTTACTCAGGAAACATCCCTAAATTGTTGTCTAAAAGATTTGATAAGTATAACTTTTTCTGGTGTACAATATTCCATTCTAAAGGGTCAGAGTATTCCTTTATTAACATCCTCACTAATTCATTAGACTGGAAGTTGACCTGACATATTTGGAAACAAGCAAGGTTGATGACACATTGGCAAATTCTTTTCATACTCGTTCAACTGGCGTTTATAGGTCAGTGGTCTATCAATACACTGTACTATACCTAGGTGTAGATATGTAGGTTTTATGGGAAAGTTAATTTTAATTTCATAAGTGAACAATACCGACGTAACGGATAAAATCAACGATAACAATAACAAAATAATTTTCCAATTGGCTAGTCTTTGTGAAAGAACTTTGCAATATTTCATCAAATACTCCTGTTTCAAAAAGGCAAAATTACTTAGGTAAGAGAATATTACATCGCAAATCTGAGACAAAATATCTAAGGACAAACGAAATTTAATACCATCAAACGAATCCTACTAACAAGTGAAATAAGCTTTCATTTACAACAAAAGCATTGCTTTGCTTCTAGGGAAGCGTGATCCATCATCGCTTACCATCAGATGAGACAGTGGTCAAACGCGTGCCTATCAATAGTAAAAAAACTTTGGTCATATTTACCCGACAGAAATTTCCCATAATACAACACGAATTAACTAAATTCTGGACCCTTTTAAGAGAAGCTGGAAGTCTTAAGTTTTTCGCTGTTTTTACACCGCTTTCCGTTCACGATAGACATACACACATGTTTCCACTGGTTACCACACTCTTACACACTTCAATAAAGTCTATTCCATGTTTTCGTCCAACTAAGGGTTCCTCGACCACCACAAAAATCAAACACAGAACAAAGGGTCCCAAAACACACCAGGTCTATTTTCGTCCTTGTCAGGGCCATCCATGAAGACCTCTATCAAACACCACCATCTCTTCTTTATAAACACCACAATAACAATGTACCAAGACGTTTTTAAAACGAATTAGGCCTGTTTTTGTCCATTTCTCTGAAGCCCCAAACAACGCCACAATTTCGTACACAATCAACAAAAAGCCTTTAAAAAACACTTTTTAGGTCCAACACAGATTTCTTCCACACACAAATTGAAGTCGTTAGATCCTACTGCCTCAATCCTAACTGATCAAAGTTACCGTGTTAACTGCGTGACCCTGTGGTACTCAATTGACCCAGCTGAGGTCCTCCTACGCGCTTCGTTTATGCCTAATTGACAATGCATTGTCTTGCAAGAGCTGCGATTTTGAAATGTGCAAGGTAAGTTTAGTTTGGGAATTTTGGCTTAATAAGATGGCAAAATGCACCTTTCTCTTGTTCTACTCAACTATGGGGAATAAAAGGAACAAGCAAGTCATCAGTCAGTCGTCACTATTGGGGAAATATAAAAAATAAAAAGAAAATTCACTTGTACTTATGTGTGAATTACTTTTAGAAGCTAGAAAAAAAAGGAGCAACACCAGCCAACAAACTGTTTTGCAGTTTGGCAGAGGTAACAGTTTGCAATTTAAAATGTATTTAAGTGAATAAACACTTATTTTTTTTTTTTTTTTTTTTTTTTTTATACCTGTCATCTTCGCTTTGGACGGCGAATTGCCATCAGGTGGCGGGACGAGCTCGACTCCCCAGGAAATACTGGCCCTTTCTAGCGAAGGACAAAAAAGAGAGAGGGAGGCCTTTGGCCAACAGTGGGACGAAAAGGCTAGATGGATCATTATAATTTCAGCCGGTACATCCTGCTGGTTATATGCCTCGCTTTTCTGCCATAATCCGGGGGTTCAGTGCGTCCCTCATCTACCTAGTTTTTACCGCGACTTGGACGATATCGTCAGTTTTACATTTGGTATTTTTTCTCAAACTCAAAGCATTTATTTAAATTAATTTATTAATTGGCATAAATGCTTTGAAACTCAAAGGATTAATTTCAATTAATTAATTATACTATTAATAATACTTTTGAATTGTCAAAGTCGGTCAGTCAAAGAGGTGAAGGTTCAAAAGAAAGAAGGCACGTTCCAAAGCGTAGATCTCTATGAAATTGAAGAAGAACGTGCAAGAAACTTCACGGACACTTGTAAATTATAAATAAATTGTAGTTGTGGTTACATTGCTCTTGTTAAAATTATTCATTTATGTGAGAACGATGTAAAAAAACGTGCACGATAAAAGCGTCCGGAGTAAAAAAGAAGTAATTCAAAGAAAAAAATAATACTTAATTAAAATAAACCGTGGCAGTGGAGTGATGATCAGTCCCAGCTGTGAGTACCATGTACTATGATCCTATAAGTAGTATACTCTAGGTGCATCGACCTCACATATATTAAAATTAATTTTTGTACTCAAAATACCTATTGTAAAACATTGATTTGAAAAGCGTAACTATGGAGTTTCTTGTCCGTTCTTCTCCATAAGAATCTACCCTTGCGAACGGACAGTAGAATCACTTTATATTATTTTTAATGTAAATGATGACGTTCAAAAGTGCCGTTTAATGGCCTAATTGAAATAAACGTTTTGACTTTGACTTTGACGGAGTCAAATGAAATGCCATCACCAGAGAGGTGAGAGATCAAATGGGTGGCAATCGATCTGCCCAGCTTTTTCCCAACCATGGAAAGGAAACTAGGAAGAAGAACTAATGAAATAGTTGTAAGTGTGCCAAACTACGTTGGATTAACTATAGTCGAATGAAGTCCCCTAAAGTACTAAATCAATTTCGAAGTCTTGTATGACTTTGTGAAGGTTACGACTAGACGTTCAGTGACCTAGTGAAGGTCACAGGTAACTGTCTAATTCAAAGTGAGACTGACCGTGGTAACCGTTTTGGGGGATTATCAAATATCCAGCAGTGAGCCTAATTGGCCCTGTATGATCAAGAAACTTCTCGGAAATGTCTGTAAGTCCTTCCCGGTCTTCGAAAATATGATGATCAGGACAAGTATAGCCATAGGCTCGCGAACACAAACTGCAGATATAAGTCCGGGTTTTTCTGTAGTTTGCTTCTGCCAAGTTATATAAAAGTTCACAGGAAATGAGTTCACGAAGAACTTATTTTTAAGCCAGTAAAAAATGTTTGAAATACTATTAGTAATAAAAGTTATGAAATCGACTGAAGGATAAAGTTATTATTGTGCTGGGTTGACATGCGATAGGTCGGTGAACTGCCGCTGCACTGCAGTTTTATTGTTTTTTTATGAGTGGCTGTAATTCTGGCTAAAGTGGCGAGAAGAGTTTTCGCTCTCGGCGTAATTTAACTCGACGCTGTAAGACGAGATTCGGAAGATACACAACTAAAAACGTTTTAAAATCCGGCAGAAGTGCGATGAAGAGATGTGAGGTGAAGTAAGTATGCGATTTATTCGAAAAAAAATATATTTCTCAAGTTATTCTAAGCCACCTCTGAGTCATTCTGCACCGGTTCGTGAATGCCATAAAAAGGTCAAAAGTAACTTGGATCTACCAGTCAGAAATATATAGCGAAGCAATGAAGAAACTGAGTTTCTGTTAAGAGCCGTTGACTTGCCATAGCCTTGGCATTTTTCAGAATCCGCCTCAAATTTTTGTGGGCTCGAGCAAAGAGTGCGATTCTTTCCAATTCTTTCACTAAACTGCACTCGATATCAAACAGCACATACTCCCATACCGGTAGCTACCCCAAGTAACAAACTAAAGTGTTAAATCTAGTCCGCAAATTACTCACAAGGACTACGCAGTTAGCCTGTGAGCGGAACGGATTTTCTTCAATTGACTCTCATAAATTGGACGTGATAGTTGAATGTTATTTCTGGACTTAGATTACGTCTGGTTCGATACTGAAATAAAAAACGTAACTGACGAAGTTGAGGCTCTGTGTTGGATGCCAAAAAAGTACAAGAGAAAGAAAGAAGAGTTATAAGTTTGAAAGTTTTTGTGACCTAGTTTCGTCAAAGAGAACTTTTGTGTTCCCCTGTCTTTTACTAATGCCTGTCCAGACTTATACAATCGTAGACTGCTTTTCCCTCATTCAATTTGCAGTATTGATTATTAGGCCTTTGAAAGGTATACTTTCTTACGGGCTGTCTAAGGAATACAGTCAAGTGTTCCTTTTCTCGTGAGATATTTGCTTTCCGATACCTATGCTTAGGAATACAAACAGTACCACAAAAGTAATAGTCACAGATCAGAGCTACTAATGATAAAATTGAATTCACTACTCTTATTTTTCCCCCTCGTCTTCTGCGATCAGTCCTAAGACTGAGCAGAATTGTTGTATATAATGCACTCCAAACTCGTTCGGGCATATCCCGTTCTTCGCGTATATTATTGTGGCTATCATTTACAACATTAATTTTCCAAATCCGACTGGTAGTTCCAGAGATTGGCGCGTTTAAACAAACAAAAGCTTTATCATATTAGTAGATAGATGACATCATGCCCTACTTTTGCAAATCCATTACAGCCAACATTTTCAGCCGCCTTATATGGTCTGTTTTTATAAGACCGTGCTTTCGCCGGGTTTAGTCAAGAAAATAGTAAAAACTCACCTGTCCATAGCGTGAGGAAGCTAAATGCACGTTCCTGTTCTTGAGAGAGAAGTCTGGCCTCTTCCCGAGTCCATAATTGCTTTTGTTCTGTGATATGAATTTCTTTGGTCTGTCCAGTCTTTCTGTGGAGCCCGTCTCATTGTCCTCTTCAGTCGGTCTTTTCGAAGTGGACGGGATGCCTCTGTATGCCCCCCGCGTACCCCGTATAGTCTTCTCCGGGGACTTATCCTGTTTCCTCGTTATGAGGTTATCTTTCCTCTGCTTATTGCTTCTTAAGCTCACATTTGACGCCATATTGTCCATTATGGTGCTCAAAGCGACCTTATCAATCCCTTATTATTATAGTTCTCATACTTCTTGCGATTAATTAAATTATGAATTGATTAAATAATTGAATAAATAGTGATTTAAGCTTCAGAGATAGCGTTTAACATAAAATTCATATCGTTACTTGCGTTTATGAGAGTATATAGTTTTAACTTGAAAAAAATAACAGTTACAATGGATTACACTAGTTAATTAATATAAATAAATAGCTAATTCCGTCTTTTGTTTCTCTCTCGCTTGGTTGGCATCTTCCGCTAGTCACCGCCCCGAACTGTCTTTATTATACTAAGTGAAAAATAATTAAATATCTAATAAAAAAAAATAACAGTCTTCAGGAAGATTTTGGAAAGTTTTCTTGCAGGATTTTTCAGATGTTATCTGAAACAACAGAAGAATACGTTAGGAATACATACACAAGTCGGTACAGGTAGATTTAAACTTAATGCTAGCTCGGAATAGGAGACGAGTCGATGCAGGTGTCGCAGCGAAAAACCAACTTCAGACACGCCTTTAAATGTGAATTGTAAGGCTCTTGTCAAATGTAAGAAGCTAGACTAGTGGCCATAGGCCATAGACCGGACGAGATTTGGCAAAAAAATTGAAATCGATTCACACTATGATTACTTGCTTGATAAGTACCTAACTAGCATGACTAATAAATAAATGAGATGTCTGTCTTCAATACAGACGCAAATAAATTAGGTAATTAATTAGCAACCTCATTGTCCTGAAACCGCCAATGACAGTCCACTCAAAAATTTTCCATCTACCCTCCAATGCCATACATACTACATACACGTGCTAAAATTTCTCACATACGTACAAATTAATGACGTCACAATGTCCTTTATCAGCTCTTCACACATGTTATCAGTAAATCAATGTAATAGTAGATAATCAACAAAACGTCGAGTAAGTAATGTTTATTTACTCGTAAACATGAGTGACTATTTACTAACCTAACTTCTACAAACGGCTTCGCAAACATCACGAAAGAATCGCTTCATGTACCTAGCCTCGCATGAACGGATTCTATTGGTTCTTACAAACACATCCCTCGCTACACCTCCACACGCACATCTCTGGTGGAAATTATCCCAAGGGAACTAATACCCGGGATAAAACGTACTGTAAATCTCTCTGTGTCAAATTTCATCTAGAGCCGTTCCACCGTGATTGAGTCGAGAAAATAATGGGAGGCAAACATAACATGGAAAACTACGAACCTACTGCCTAGCTTTTCCCCAACTATGTTTTTTTTAGGGATTGGTATTCATCAAATGACACCTTCCGCTCTGGAATATACTGTGACGATATTTTAATCTGTACTCGATGGGAAGTTGATAAGGGGTCATCACTTATCTATCGTGTGCATAGTGTGATGTAACGACATTCTATAATATGTAAAATATCTGCTGAGGAACTATATACAAAGGAGTTAAGTACACGGTTTTGGTAACTTGCTAAAAAAAACTTGAATTCCGAATTCACCAGAAGGAAAAGAGAAGGAATGTTAGGTCGAAAGAGTGACCGCGAGACACCCAACGCTCGTCGTCCGCAGGCCCGCGCCTACGATGGCCGAGAATCGCCCTGCGACTCCCTGACACCCGGGGCGTTTTCTTCTGTTCCCCAACTATGTTGTAGGCTCCCAGAATGTGTGTCAAACCCTAATTGAATGCCAAATTTTGACAGGCTTTCAGGCTAAAGTAGTTTGAGAATACTCGAATTCAAATGGTTAATTCAGAAATCAGGGGCAAACAACACAATGTTGCTATTGAGCAAAATTTGCTCTTTCTTTGAAATCTTCACTAGTAATAAGTTTTCTAACATCAGACTTATTTAGAACTAGGCTTTGCCCGCGGCTCCGCCCGCGTTGAGGTCGGTTATCGCGTAAAAAAGTAGCCTATGTCCTTCTCCATATCCCAGCCAGTGACGTCACCAAATTTCATGACGATCCGTTCAGTCGTTTTAGCGTAAAAGCGTAACAGACAGACAGAGTTACTTTCGCATTTATAATATTAGTAGGGATAAGCTTCTAAAAACCAGGAGAACGAAGAAGATTAGCTTATCAGGGAATAAATAAAAACAAAGTACTTTTCCTCTATTTGAGAACTCTCAAAAATGGGTAGCATCAAGGTAATACAACAGTTCATGATAGCATTGATAGCAAACTAGTCTGAACTGATTAATTTTCTATTGTTTTTGTCATATCTAAAGAATGTGTTAGATTGTGAATTTCAAATCTTTCTTTGTGACTTAACAGATTATAGATTTGTTAGGATTTACATTAGATACCTAGCTAGCCTTTTTATATTATTATGTTTTAGATAGAATCTAAGACTAACTTCGAGGAGAACCTATTCATTTAAATTGCTAGATGTGGTTTTTTCTATTAATTATTTATCTGTGGTTGAAAAATATACTATCAGTTGGTTCCCGGACTTGGTGTATTATTTGTGAGCATCTGTAAATATCTGTAAAACACAACTGGCGACAAGGATGGGATATTTATTTGGGGAATGTATCTAATGTATTAAGTAAATTAATTTTTATTCATGATGATCATTAATTAGAAGACTCCAGGAGACCACTGGATGCAAGAAGCATAGCACTGGTGGACTGGTGACTTATGATGCTCGGGGCAGGCCTATGTCAGCAGTCTGAAAGCACGATGATGACTATTCAAATATGAAAAATAAGTTGATAATGTCTTTGCCATTGGATTTCTAGCATCCAGCATCTGGACATCCAGTATGAAACCTGCCTAGGATCAAGTTTTCATAACACATGGAAAATACATTGTTAATACATCTGTATTCTAGTTCAATAGATAAGTTTCTTGTAAGATGATCTACTTGTGCATATTTTATATCAAGCGATCTATGTTGCTAATATGGCTGCTAATGCCATCTGTTAGGAGATGCGAGAACTGAGATGAATAGGAACTGAAGATTAATGATATTATCAAATGATGCAAACTGCCAACGACTTGTGAAATGATAATAATATGAGGTTTGGCAGAGACGCAAGTCACAAGTCTAGATAATCTTAAAGTCTAGGTATATAGTCTTATTAAGCATACAACACACTAGGGGTGTAGCCTGCTGTCCTTTATTTATAGTTATTTTTTCTAACCTTGCAGTGTTGCTAAATATTTTTTCCTTTTTGGACAGTCTGGAATATAAAATTATTCATACTCAGATAGGGTGAAATGTGTTTTTATATTGCTTACTATTACAGGTAAAGATGTGAAGTCATAGTTGACAAAGTCAGAGATACGCAATTCATGAAAATGCAAGGCATACCATTGGTAAAGCGGATTTACAAAATGTTAAAAAACCAAACAGATTATTCAAAATTAAATGCAGAGATCTCCAAAAGAAAAATAATGTACTAAATCAGTGAGATGGGCCAAAAATTAAAATCGTAAATAAGTTTTATAAAAGTAAACCAGTCTGTTAAAATTGACCATTGGCCAAATCGTTGGAGCCGAGAAGAGGCAATGCATTGAAGTAAGTATAATTAAATCCATTCCTAAATACTGCATCTCTATCATATCAATATTCCATTATTCATTAAGAATAAAGAAACAAACAATATATCATTCTAATTAACCCATAACGAACTTTGACATACAAATCGTATCACCAATTCAACAATGAAATTGTAATCTCGCTATCACAAAGAGGCTGAGATTAACAGGTCAAGATATCAATGGATAAGAAATTACATGCTGTAGAACAATGATTAGATGACCAGACATACAATAAGGAAGCCACAAACATTTGATAGTATCAATGTCAATCAAACATAATATCACTATCACAATACATACACTTTACAACATCTACTTATTGACATACATACTTTGCACAGATTTCTTACTTGATTCAATCAGTTATTTGACTAAACAAGACTTTCACTTGGAGACAAAATTAGCGTGCAAGATGACAGGCAGCACTGATTATGTTATTTACTAAACTGGGCACGAACATGCTGCATTGTTTACAGCGCAACGACTGCACGATCAAACGATTTTTACGACGTTCCAAAAACACGGGCGACCGGCAACAGTGGGTGTACACTCCCGGCTTAAACCCACCGCCTTGACTTCATGACGCACTTGACGACAAAAAAACTATGCAAACGACACTGGAATAACGAAAACTAGGTGCCGGCATGAAAAACTACACACGATAGAACACGGCTGGGACACACGGCGACTGCACATTCCACACACTATTATACATACATTCCACACCTGTGTCGCGACGAGTTTTATTACCAGTAGCACTAAAATCCGCAGACAGCGGCCGTTCTAATGCAGTAAATGGCGCATAGCTGAATCAAGCTGAATAAATAGAATAAAAAACTGAAATGACAGCACGTCAAGCTCACAAAACCAATTTCTAGTCGATATTATGGGTTTTATACCTCGGTATCAGCATCTTCGAGCGGGGAGACGTTTTTAACGACACTGAAACGTTACTTTAGCTAAATTGATATTGGATTCTATAAATACTTACAAATAAAAATCTGGAATCACACCATTGTTTTTTCTTCTGCACAATCAGTAATCGATGTTGCTATACTAGAAAAAAAATGTTACCGTGAAAAGTGGGTCATCATCGATCACTTGCATTTCTTCTTTCACTTTCACTTCACGAAGTTGTTCTCACGTCGAATACGGCTGCAGTATTACTAATACCAACGTTCGTCTAAGTATGTTAACGTGAATGTTCGAACAAGCCTTACTCTCCAGTATTATGCAAACTTAAGAAATATGGATGTATTTGAATCAAATCCACACATTCAATGAATGACAATTATTCATTAAACGAGTAATATTTAGTTAAAGCTTTGTTTTATTCCACAAAATCACTAGCTCTAACATAATTTAATTATCTTCAAGTGCAGTTATTCACAGTGGGGTAAATCGGGTAAACTTCCTGAAAGTGGTAATTTATTATTGGGTTTGGTCACACTGGTAGACACATAAATTCCTTTACATGCGAACAAAAATGACTAATCCTTTCAACAAAGTGCATGTGAATACATTTTGATGACCTTTTTTGGGCCTGATTTCTTTGTTAAACCACTTTCTGAGTATTTCATACAGTTAAAATATTTTTAGAGAAGTTATCGCTGAAAAGTGACTAAATAAAAATAAAAGTGCGCAGCAGAATACTGTACAATTGCGTGCGCAAAGGAATGGAGACAAAAAATTCGTTTAGAAATACTTAAAACAACGACTTTGTTTAATCACAATAATTTACTGTACTAATCAATAATTTTGAGAAGCTTTCCCTTTTTAACCTTTTGATTATTATTTCCTTGACTAAACTTAAATTTTGTAGAGAAATTCACTTTGAAATATTTAAAAAACTCAACTGATTTGGTTTTGTGTTGTTTCCGAACTGAAAATTGTGATGTCGATTGTGTACATGGCATAAATTCAATTTCTATAATTTTTTACGTGAATTATGATGTGAATAAGTGAATTAGCAGCAATAAATTAAATAATGGCGTTCGTAAGCGCTGTAACCGGCGATGACTGCACTAAGAAGTTCATGGACGTCCTTCAAAATGATTTCAAGACATTGAGTTTGGAGACCAAGAAGAAATATCCGCAGATAAGAGAGGTTTTTATCATTTAACTGTTATTTATAATTGCAAAACCTAATTGGAACTTAAGAGCATACACGCAACAATCATTAGAATCTATAAAGTGCTTATTGTAGCAAGTAAATACATTTAAAAAAATCCAATATTTTACTGATTTTACTCTTGTATTTCATTGAAAATGTTCACAAGTTATTTTATTTAATCTTGCCGGTATATAAAAGCCAGCACTTATAATCACTATCTAAATTTTACCACTCAACTAGATTAAAACCTGATAGATACCATTTCAATCCATCACAGCATTTTTATGACCTTATTATGGGTGGAGTTATTAATGTAATTACCATTTTAATTACAGGCTTTTAACAAACAAAAAACTACTATTAATGAGCCTCGTAACTATTTATCATGTTTCTCATTAAATATATCAGGATAAACACATATTATGATCACCAATTTTAATAACTTTCCTAATAAGGTAAATTATTTATTTAATTCAAAAGGATTATCAGTTGATCCTCTTCTAGCATGGTAGTAATCTTCCTGTCGTTGTCTCATGTTACTTGAGGTTGGCACTATGCTTTCTTTTATCATTCTTCCGTCTCACTGGTCATACTATCATCCACTCCCTTTCATTTCTTGAAAACACAACACAATCCATCCATTTTTAGGGTTACGTACCTAAAAAGACAAAAATGGAACCCTTATAGGATCACCTTGTTGTCCGTCTGTCAAGACCCAATTTTTAAGAACGCATTTAGGAATCAAGATGAAATTAATATCAAATACTCAGGTCTGCCACCCACCCTTGGAGCAGTGATAAAATCAAATTTCTAAGTCATCGCAATCTAAAGATCAGGCCGTTTATGCTCCGTTTATGGTGTATGTTTTGATGCTCGCAAGGGAATCAAAACCTATAGGGTACTTCCCGTTGAAAACATTTATTGCGATTACAAACTTATATTAGCGGTTGAAGAAAAGAATTGAGTGTGATGTACATTGTACATTTTTTCAACAACAAAGTAAAGTTTGTTCATCAATGTTACTTGCTAAATTTTTGTCATAGTAATGAGTGCTTTCATAGTTTATAAACTTCCAGTGGTGATGTATACCTGGAAAAAATGAAAACTCGATCGGAACCCTCAGTGTGCGAGTTAGACTTGCACTTGTCTGGTTTTTTCCGTGATAGAAAGTCAGCATATTGTGTCTTGACATTGTGTTACCAAGTAACTGGATTCTGGAGATCAAATCGGCAGTCTCTACATGTAAAATAGAGGTATTCCTGTACATAGTTGGAATAGTTTAAGCAGATTACATATCTACATATTAATTTCCAAATATCAAGGCTAAGGTTTTTAGTACCTGCATGTATCATGTACATCTTACTAATTGAGCAAACACTTTTAAAAATATATTGTGAAAGAAGTGAGTCTAATGCAATTCTTTAAGGTTTTAATACAGCTCAATGTTGTAAGCAAAGCCAAAGTATTGTGCCACCTGCCAGTTAGTTATTAACCTGCCAGTTATTAAGAAATATGCTTAAATAAAAACATCACAATATGATACGTGAGTTTACGTGACTGGAATGGAAGGTCCTGAGATATACAAATGTCAAAGGATTATATAAGGAGTGGCATTCTATCATAGTTTCTGCCTATGCCTATGGGATAAGGGTGTGCAATTTTACACATCTATATTATATAAGAATCTCGTGTCACGGTGTTTGTGGTTGCACTCCTCCGAGACGGATCGATTTTAAGAAATTTTTTATATGTATTTGGTAGAAATGGTAGGTATGATAATAGGTCAAGTATATTTCATACTTGATATGCGCATAGGAAGTCGCGGGAAGAAGCTATTAGGTATTTATATAAGATAATGAAACAACGGAAAACAGGGACCAATGCCCTCAGTCAGGGACATCAGTGCAACTTACATTGTTGTATTGTAAATCGGGCTGGTTTCCGCCTACTCCACGTTCAAGCACGTATTTTGCGTACAGGTGGGACAAATATGTCGATACTCCATCCACCCTAGCTCTTTAAGGAAGGTCAGCAACACACCCTGGTGGATGGACTTACATTAAATATTTAGTTATACCATGTTTTCTTTGCAGGCTTGTGATGAAGCTATTGAGAAACTGTCTCTGGCCTCCAATAACCCTCAGGCGTCTCTGTATGGAGTTGTCAATCAGATACTATACCCTCTTGTACAAGGCTGCGAATCTAAGGATCTGAAGATTATAAAGGTAAGACTTCTGTGGTCATATTAGCATGTTTAGCCGTTTTGGTCCCGTCATTTGTAAATCTTTGGCAGTTGTTACGGATTGTCAGAAGCCAAAAAATGTGTCAATCAGTCTTGTGACACCGCTTCGCCAACCCCAATATAGTTTTTTTTTTTCTTTTTTTTTTTTAACTGCCCCACACTAGGAATTTCTCCTGTATCGTGCGTTTACATACATACAAAGTCACATACACAAACAGACAATTGGGAAATGGCTAGGCAGATGATGACTCCTGTGGTCATCATAGAAGCATTATTTGTATGTGTTTTTGGCACCCACATGTTAAATAGGCATGCAACCACAGCTTTACCTTGGCCTTTTTTATACCTATGTCTTAATATCTGTATGAAATATTTTTTTGTACCATGTTTTATAGTGGGTTACAGTTTTTAAACTTAACTTTTAGAGTTACTATTTCCTTTTACTTTTCCTCATCATTCTCTTTCAAACTTAGATTGTTTAAATATGTTTAAAATGTATCTTTAACCTAATTTAATGTTTCAGTTCTGCCTAGGGACGATCCAACGTCTAATCGCTCAGCAAGGCATAGACGCTAAAGGCGCCAGGCATGTGGTGGACTGCCTTTATAACTTGGGACAAGGCGGAGTGCTGGAGTTGAAGCTGCTGCAGACAGCTGCTCTGTTGATGACCACGTCGGATCTCGTGCATGGAGATACACTGGCTAGGGTGAGACATGATAAACTTATTTCTTCACATTGGACTGGTGTTGGCGATCGAGTGTAAAGCCGTGGGTTCCATTCAGGTTGGCCAGGTATGTGTTCTCCATTTGAGAATTCTGTAATAGGACGTTGATATAACTGACAAAATATAAACACGCTTTCGGGTTATAAACGCGTGATATTCTGTTCTGGAAATGATTCCTACGTCACCCTTTTCGAGGATTTGATCTTTGGCAGTTTCGCTTGGTACAGCATACAGGATGCTGTATTCTAAAAAAGAATTATCTGCCTTAACCAAGTTGCATTTTTAACCGACTTCTAAAAAAGGAGGAGGTTCTCAATTCGGATGTTTGTATTTTTTTTTTTTTTTTTTATGTTTGTTCGGGCATAACTCCGTCGCTTGCCAACCGATTTGAAAAATTCTTTTTTTATTGGAAAGGGTCCCATTGATATTTTATCAAATCGGTTCAGAAGTTTGGTTATTAAATCCAAATAGATGGAAAAAATATTTGGGAAAATCATCTATGTATACGAAATTGCGTATTTTTCCTTTCTTGTGACTTTCTAGTGGTGTTGTTAGGTGTGGAGTACCACTAAAAAGTGAAAAATAAAAAACTTTTTCATAAAAAAAGAAACCGACTTCCAAAAAACACTACGAAGTTTAATTTTTTTTAAAAACCAATAAGAAACTGATTTTAAATCTCAAAACTACATGTTGTAAACTTCGAACCTTGTGGCTTACATTTCTAAAATTGACAATTTTGAGTGCCTATAATTTATGTGTTTACTAGTTTTCCTTATTTAAAGTTCTATTTGAACTAGCAACTATACATGCATCCATCATTGTGATCGCTGCAGTAAAGTAGGGTTGCCAACCCCAACTATAAAATACTAGGACAATTCAGTTAATACAGGATGCAGTAATATACACTCGCGAGCAAAAGTATGGAATCACTTACTTGGAATTGATTCCGCGTGATCTTGAGTACTTAATAATTATTTAAGAATAGTAAAAATGGTACCGTTTTAAAGGTTAAACTGTTAACTTTAAATTGATACCAAATTCATTTAAATCACACCAGTATTTAGGGAGCTATCCCGGATTGAGTGAAGGAGATAGGAAAATATAAGGATAATGGAAAAATAATAAATGAAGAACACAACAAAAATTAATTATTAAAAAAATTACTTGGCCTTAAAGTTAAGTTTCAATATTTTGTGTTCCCTCCCCTCGCCCTAATAACTTCTCGAAGACGGTTCTTCATTGACCTAATCAGCTTCTGAATTGATTCTTGCGGGATACCTTCCCACTCTATCAAAGCCGCTTTCAGCCCATTTACACTTGAAGGAACAGGATTTCTGGAACGAACCCTCCTCTTCAGTTCATCCCACACGTGCTCAAAGGGAATCAAGTCCGGGCTGAGCGCTGGCCAGTTCAATGTGGCGATACCGACTTCTTCGAGGTATCGCTCCCCAGGCCGCCTGTAGACCCAACCCCTTCGGTCGCTGCCGTGCAAACACATTCTGCTCTCGTCGGAGAACAGGACTCGCCTCCATTGCTCAACCTCCCAATCAAGATGGTAGCGAGCAAATTGAAGGCGTGCTTGTCGGTGACCTGCCGTCAGTTTTGGGCCTATGGCAGGCCTTTTTGGAGTTAAATTAGCTTGCTTAAGCTTCTGACAAACTGTCCACTCGCTGGCAGCTACCCCACGAACATTTCGGAGCTCCTGTTGGACGTCGACACCAGTCAAATGTCGATTTCGGAGAGAGGTTGACACAATAAAACGGTCATCCCTCTCCGATGTTCACTGGCGCCACCCAGATCTTGGTCTCGGGATAAAACCACCAGTCTCTCGAAAGCGTTCATAAACTTTTGAAATACAGGACTGGCTTATGTGGAGCTGACGTCCGACAGCCCGCTGGCTGAGCCCTTCTTGCAATAGGGCGACGATTAGTGCTGCTTCTATAGGTAGTATCCATTGTCATCTAAGTTCAAGGGTCAAAAGTGGCGGAGATCTGTACCGGTCAACGTGTGAAAGCCGACTGATAAAGAAAATCCGATAACACGTGCTTTTATAGGGGGTCAATAGGGCGCAACTCGCGGCGAACCAAACAATTGAAACGTATCATTTTCCTTACTTCTTCACGTAATCCAGGATAACTTCTTAAATAATGGCGTGATTTGAATGAATTTGTATCAGTTGTTGATGTGTATCAGTTTAAAGTTAACAGTTTAACCTTTAAAATGGTACAATTTTTATTATTCTTTGTTAGTTATTAAGTACTCAAGATCGCGCGGAATCAATTCCAAGTAAGTGATTCCATACTTTTGCTCGCGAGTGTAGAAGCAATAAGTACCTTGTTTAACATGTAGTGAAAATAGGTTAAATGAAACTTCTATACTAATATTATAAAGAGGAAAGATTTGTATTTTTGTGTGTGTGTATGTTTGTAATGAATAAACTCAAAATCTACTGTGCCGATTTCAAAAATTCTTTCACCAGTGGAAGGCTACATTATTCGGCAGTAATATAGGCTATATTTTATCCACGTATTCCCACGGGAACGGGAACTACGCGGGTGAAACTGCGGCGTGCTGCTAGTGTGTAATAAAATTGGTCATACCTATTTCAATCTATTCTACAGATAGTTTTGATGATTGCAGCTACTGTTGTAATCGATTTTTTGATCACTGTCAAATTTGGTCCCTGTGCAAAAGTGGTTATCAAAGCGACTTAAAATGCCAGGGCGCTGCTTTAAAACTAACCAGGACAGCCCAAAATACTACAAAAACCAGGACATGTCCTGGGAAAACAGCTGGCAACTCTACAGTAAAGACTTCTTCTGGAGGTTCTTTCTAGTCATATCTTTGGGCATAACACATTAGTGATAAAACCATGTGTGTCTTACTGACCGGAAACACGATACTTCAGATAACAAAACACAACATAAACCTTATCAATCAAATCAACAATATTTTGAAGTGCACAACCAGATTCAAACAATTATCGATAAGATGTGATCGTAGAAGATTTCATTAACAGAGTTAAACAATTATTTTTGAGTAAACTTTTGTAGTGAAAGTTGATGTTAAAAAGTTGAGTGTTTGTAAAATGAGTAATCCCGTGGGGACCCACGGGCGAGAGTGTTCGAAGATGGTTAGAACTGAGAGGGAAAGACTGCTTGGGGTAAAGTTATCCATTTTACATGAACTTTTGATTTTGAGCGTTGATTTTAATGAGTTAAAAATGCTTGACTTTTGCCTTAGTTTTTAATAGACAATTATAATAGGTGTCTGTCTTAAACAGATTTATCTTTATTTTGATTTACGTTTTCTTTCGTGGTCGAAGATGGAGTACACTTGCCTAGAAGTAACCTATTCACTCTTGAGTTAAAGACTCCCAGGTTGTAACTATCAGGAAACACAAGACTCTGGCAGGGTGTCTTGTGTTTCCTGATAGTTACAATTAATAGTTAAAATTAATTGTGCGTACAGCTAAGTAGTGGAATTCCACTCCTTAGCTGTGGGTACAATTAATTTGTTCCCAAAACGTTTTGTGCGTGTGGGTGGGATGTCCACCATGTACCGGTGGCGCATTTTAGTATAGTTTAATCATCATTAATCATAGTTCAGTCACTTCAGCCAGATTGATCCAGTTTTAGCACTTTTTTATTCAGAATTTATCATCGACTGTCAGCGATTGCTGGAGATAGGCACCGTGTTTAATGGATTCGGTACTACTGAATTCGATCGTTGGCTAATGTCATTCAGCTGCTAGCATCCAAGATTTTTTTTTATAGAGCGTTGCCCCACGCTAGGGATTTCTCCTGTATCGTGGGTTGCGTTTATAAACATACAAATTCACATACACAAACAGCCAGACCCGGAACAACTATCTGTAGGCCATACAAATATTTGCTCCTTGCGGGAATCGAACCCGCGATACGCAGCGCAGCAGCCGATCGCTCAACCACTGCGCCAACCGTGTTAATGATGATAGACAAAACAAAGATGAACACTACTAGCTTCCACTAGCCTAAATTTCCCAAGTCCGCAATAAAGAACACTTTTATCTATCTATGTGTACTACTTGCAATATTTAACAACAACTAATGTTTTCTTTCTTTCCCTCCCCCAGACCATGGTGATGTGTATGCGCATGGTATCGCCATCGGAGAGCCGTGACGTCAGCACCAGCCATGCTGCCGCAGCCACCGTGCGACAGCTTGTGGCTCTGGTCTTCGAGAGGGCTCTGGCAGAAGCTGAGGGTAAGACCTCCATAATGTAATGTTATGAAATAGTACTGTGTTGTCTTCGGAGAGTCGTGACGTCCGCACCAGCCATGCTGCCGCAGCCACCGTGCGACAGCTTGTGGCTCTGGTCTTCGAGAGGGCTCTGGCAGAAGCTGAGGGTAAGACCTCCATAATGTAATGTTATGAAATAGTACTGTGTTGTCTTCGGAGAGTCGTGACGTCCGCACCAGCCATGCTGCCGCAGCCACCGTGCGACAGCTTGTGGCTCTGGTCTTCGAGAGGGCTCTGGCAGAAGCTGAGGGTAAGACCTCCATAATGTAATGTTATGAAATAGTACTGTGTTGTCTTCGGAGACTCGTGACGTCAGCACCAGCCATACAACCGCTGCCACCGAGCGACAGCTGGTGGCTCTGGTCTTCTTTTTTTTTATTTATTTATGAATGGGCTAGCTCTTGACCTCTATCACACCTGATGGAAAGCGATAGATGAGGTCCATGATGAAGCGAGCGTGCCCAGAAGATGCCTTGTGGCACTGGTACTCCCACGCATCGACGAAACACAGCAGGCTGCTTGACGCCGGACTCCGGTGTGAGAGTGGTCGCGAACCAGGCGGGTGTTAGCTCTACCACCGCAAGGGAAGGATTAGCCAGTCTTATAAGATGTTAGATGAGACTGTCCAGGATGCTCTTCGAATGCTGCTGATGATCTTCGAAGAAGCTGAGGGTATCTTCATAATATAATTAGTGTGATGTCTCCGGAGAGCCGTGACGTCTGCACCAGTCATGCTGCTGCTGCCGCTGTGTTTATTTTAATACTTTACGCACACAGATGTACAGAGGCGGGCATTTTCTACCAATCAATCTTTGGGTGATGCGGAGAATAATGCTAGCCTGTCTGTTTTCTATCGGTTGCATTTCGGGGAGTTGGCGACGGAATTGCATAGTTTGATTCCGCCAAACCCGTTCCATCATCGGACCACAAGACGTACGGCGATGCGCCACCGGTACATGGTGGACATCCCACTCACACGCACAAAACGTTTTGGGAACACATTCATTGTGCGTACAGCTAAGGAGTGGAATTCCCTGCCAGAGCCTGTGTTTCCTGATAGCTACAACCTGGGAGTCTTTAAGTCAAGAGTGAATAGGTTATACTTCTGGGCAAGCGTGCTCCATCTTCGACCACATCATCGCTTACCATCAGGTGAGAAAGTGGTCAAGCGCGTGCCTATCAATATTAATAAAAAAAACAAGATTAATATTTAATTAATGCAAAGATAAATATATAATGAACTGTACATGCAATACAATACTATAATATATACCAAAATAAATAAACTAATACACGAATATACTTGAACAGTTGATGCGAACAAATAATGAGTAAAAAAAAAATAGCGTGACGATACACTATTGCCAACTTCTTGCGAATGTGCTCGCTTAGTCGCGTTAAGATCTTCATACTTTTATGTACTTGAGAACTGTATAAAACAGATAGCTACCAATGTCAGTGTTATGAGTCTATAGCAGTTCAATGCTGGACAGACGCCTCTTCACATTCCTGGGCTACTGTCCTCCTGACAATCTCGCTAAAACTCGAGAACGGCTGGACCGATTTGGCTAATTTTGGTTTTGAAATATTTGTGGAAGTCCAGGGAAGGTTTAAATGATGAGAAAATATAGAAAAAAAATACATCCGGGCGAAGCCGGGGCGGGACCACTAGTAAATAATAATTTAATGTCAGGATGTCCTTCGGTTGGCAAATTAAAGCCATTTTGCAATAAAGAGCCCCCTAAAGAGTAAACATCTCCTGCTAAAAAATACAGATCCTAGGATCATGTACTAAATAACAAACGTATCGATTACAGGCGCTTTAAAAGTGAACCCGGCTGACGTCAGACCACAGACAAACAGCAAGGCACCTAAGGACCTGAAACCTTGTGCTGTTGACGCATATCTTATATTACAGGTAAGTTATTTATTTTATTTCGAAGAAAGTTGAAAAAAAAAACGCCAAAAAATCACGTTTGTTGTATGGGAGCCCCACTGAAATATTTATTTTATTCTGCTTTTAGTATTTGTTGTTATAGCGGCAACAGAAATACATCATCTGTAAAAATTTCAACTGTCTACCTATCACGGTTCATGAGATACAGCCTGGTGACAGACAAACGGACAGTGGAGTCTTAGTAATAGGGTCCCGTTTTTACCCTTTGGGTACGGAACCATAAACATACCTTAAATAATTCAATATAGGCACATAACAATCTCCAGATCATCAAATATTTTCGAACTGGAGAAAACCGCAAGAGCACATCATGTTCTGTACTGTTAGCAAAAAAATATATTTGTCTAGAGTTCTCAACTCTAGATATTCAATTCAGAAACCGGCCTTCACTCGTGGATTTATTTTATTAACCAGCGTATGTTGCCAACCTTACACCACTGTTGGGTGACCTACTGACTTATCTTTTATTTCAGGACATAATCCAGCTTATTAACGGCGACTCAGCTCACTGGCTGGTCGGTATCTCAGACGTGCCAAAGACTTTCGGACTTGAACTACTGGATACTGTCCTTACTGACTTCTCACCTATTTTCTTTAAGGTAAGTTAATTAAAATAATTTTAATGCTATGTGCGATCTTAGAATAATGTGCAATCAAAAATGAGTTGTATGTTTTGGACAATAAGATTTAAAATCATTTGGAGTATCATATCTGATTGACCAAATTAAACTTTAAGTCATGTGGTATAAATATCAAAGTTGTGTGCAATGCAACTGACTTCCCTTTAGAAGAAATCTCAAGTAATGGATATTTCTTTTGATTACAGATACCGGAATTCAGGTTCTTATTGAAGGAGCATGTATGTGCTCTCATCATCAGACTTTTCTCTCCTAATGTCAAGTACAGGTGAGATTCCGTTGGAATTTTTTTTAGTATTATTATTGATAGGCACGCGCTTGACCACTATCTCACCATGATGGTAAGCGATGATGTGGTCGAAGATGGAGCACGTTTGCCTAGAAGTAACCTATTCACTCTTGACTTAAACGAGTTAAGTTGTAGTAAATGAAATGATTCAATAAACTATATACACCGCCGGTCCAATGACTGATTCCGAGAGCAGTAAAAACATACAAGATGTTGTATTACTTTGATATTCTGAGTTTAGTAGCAGTCTGGAGTCTGGAAGATGGTGGTGTGAACCCCTCTGGCTCGCACGCAAGCATCGCCGTTGGTTCTGCGCTTGGTACCTATATTAAGGCGCTTCCCCGACCAAATGACCTTGAGCATTGGTTCCCTCTTTGCCGCACCCCGCCTCGTATCATAGAATTCACTCAATTTTTGGAATTATTTTAATTAAAAAAGGAAAGCGATGTTTTGAAATTAAATAAAACGTGAATAATTTAGATTTCTAAATTATCTATCCATTAGTGTAATCCTCAAATGATTAGAGCGTCGCCTTTAGCATCAGATGCATATAATCAATTATTTTAGTAATATTTTAAATATATTTTTTACACATAAAAATAAATTAGAACGTGGAATGTGATGGTAAGATATCGAACATCATTAATGTGCTTTTAGATGTAGTTTATTTCTCGTATCTAATGAGTTAATATCCTCTGAATAACGAAGAAAAACGTACTATCGGTTTTGGTCGGGGTAGCGCCTTAAGAGCGGCCAATCCGTCATACTTTTCAATTTCATACAAACGCTCGTACTTGATTATGCCGTTGTAACACATCTATCTTTGATTTTTTTTAACTAAAAGGTATCTTATGCACTATATCTAGGTTTCAATGCAAGTAAAAAATTAAAATTTGGAGAATCAAATTCAGTATAAGCCTCCAAAAATCTGCTGTTTTGTACATATTTTACCTGAACTTTGGCCGTACATAATGTACTCATAAATGACAAAAGTAAAGAAAACATTTTGATAGAAACCTTGCGCATGTAATGGAGATTCTAAATGAATAATATTTATTTCACAAACTTGTAAGGCTTATTCAAAAACACGTATTTCCTGGATCAAATTTTATGAAATTTTCGAACACTATTCTCGTTCAATGTTATCACTTGCTTGTTAGTCAACAACATTGCGATGGATGAAACAACAAGCTTTTCGGCCATGCTCGCGTTGGCGATAGACGGACCGGGAAGGGCCCTCTTAAGAGCGGATATCGGTGCGTCTCCCTCAGGACTACGAGAATATACAACGTGTAACAGAATAAACGCAATACCTTTTAAGGGGTCATTGTACTCATCATTATGAACAACTCTTACTATGGGATCAATCCCGAAATCGCGAAAAAAAATCAACTGTTCAGTTCATTTTGTCGAGTTGTGCTCGCGGAAATGTATGGAGTACCTAGTCAATTTTCTTTTCGCGTTTTCAGTGTTGGTCCCATAGTGACAGTTGATCATAATGATGAGTACAATGACCCCTTAAGAGGTATTGCGTTTATTCTGTTACACGTTGTAGAAACAGAGAGTGCACCTGTGTTTGCGTACACACTTGTGCACTAAAATCTATCAGCGCACTCGTTTAATTGTGATTTGAATATCCTATACATCGAAAACTCCTGAAAAAGCTACTGGTCCACGAAGACGCTAATGAAGGGAGATCTGCCGATCTCCCTGAAGCGCTAACTCATCGACATATGTATTCTGCTTATCCTAACCTACGGTGTTCAATCCTGGTCGCAAAAGTTCCGCCTTGGAGTTTGTCAAAGAGCGATGGAATGCAGCATTGTGCGTAAAAAGACTGGACAGAATTAGAAACACCACGCTGCGTTCCAACGGGAATAATGGATGTAGAGAAAGCTGCCAGGTTCAAATGGGATTGGGCGGGTCACGTTAGTCGCATGCACTGTGACCGTTGGGAAAAAGTCTCCACACAATGGGTGCCCGAAGATGGAAGGCGCCGCCGAGGCCGGCCTAGGAAGAGGCGGTGACACGCCCTGGACGCATACTATGAGGGCTGGTACGAGGTGGCGCAGGAGAAGAATTCTTGGAAGGACTTTGGAGGGTATGCGGAACAGAGAGTAAAGTCCCACATACCTCCGTTGAAAAGGGAGGATCCTCCGACCGGACTGTTGTTGGTGTCCGGTGGGCAACTGCCCGTCAGTTGATATTCGGGCTTTGCATATGTTCTAATCGCACGGTAAACTCTGATATCGCGATTTAGGATTTTGTTAAGTTAGTTCGCAGCTGTCGAGATAGATGGCGCTGCGAGTATCATTTGTTGTGATGTTGATTCTGCTGCGCTGATTTTTTGTAGCGGCATGAATGCCGCTAAAGGACTTGGGTGAGGCTTTTGTCCAGCAGTGGGACAGTCTAGCTACATAAAAAAAAACAAAAAAATAGGTCGTTAATTGACAAATAATAAAGCGAGTTACATGACATCTACTAAAACTATGTTGACGTGTTGCCTCCCCCTCGCAGGGCCGCATTCACAGCGCTGCACATCCCGGGCGGCGCGGGCGGCGCGGGGGGCGGCGGCGCGGCCAGCCCGGCGGCCCCCGAGCGGCCCCACTTCCCCGTCACCATGCGCCTGCTGCGCCTCGTGTCCGTCATCGTGCACAAGTACCATTCTGTGCTGGTGAGTGCCACCACGTCATTTTTGAGATGGCAATATGTTTCATACGTTGAAAATACTTTTTTTTGAAAGATATCGTGATAGATACCAATCGATGACCTTTTGTAGAAGAAATTTTGCTAACAATACTAAACATGAGCCATGAAAATACACTTTTTATAGGTGGAAACAAAAGTTTGTTGAAACAAGTTTTTTTTTTACTCCAAATATTACCACTGTGTATGAACTAGGTATGGTAACATTATTAACACAAGGTGTGCTTCTTGCGCTAGCTTGTTAGCTTGCTTATGCGGACCATACACGTTCAAGTAATTTGATCAAACAGGCTGGTTCAAACAGTTTTATCAACTTGGCATGAAAGTATGTGGGCATGAAAATTTGATAAAAAGGAGTCGTCAAATGGCCTGAAGAAATAAGAAATTTCGTATTTCAATTTGATCAAACAGTTTGAACCAGCCTGTTTGATCAAATTACTTGAACGTGTATGGCCCGCATTATACACAGATCAGATCGAATCAGATGACTGCAGTTTTTATTATTTCGAAATTAATGTTTCCTTACAACATTTTGCAACGAACGTTTGACTACCATTTTAGATAAATTGTCAAAAGCTTCTTCTTCTTCGTGTGGGTAGTAAGGTCTAACGGCCCCACACCCTAGTGTCAGAGTTTCTAAACCGCCTCAAGGGTCTCTGACATGGTTTGACGACCACCATTTGGCTGCCGGGACCACCGGCCTGTACGTCAAACGCTACGCTCGTACGACACAGTAATCCGTTGAAGTTTCTCCTTAATTAAGTGTGAACTCATAGAATTTAATTTTAAATCAATTCGCGGTTTACTGGAACAATTGGTTACAGTAAACCGGTTCCACTCGGACGAAGGAGGTTAACAATTTCCTTATCTTACCTTAATAACGCCCTTATCTTTTCAATAATAAGAGTGTACACTGTTGTAACTTTTCCTATTCTAAGTTATGAATTGTTACAATAAAATACAGGGTGTTAGGGACATGGTAACGCAAACTTCACGAAAAGGTTACACATAATGCCATTAACCAAATCGTAGAAGTCATTAATCTCGCTAATGATCGGTTTACAGACCACACATGAAAAATGTCTTTTCTAGACGGTATGTTAGACGCTACACACACATGGGTTAGTTAGTTTTTTGCTATTAGGCAGGATGCGTTGACCTTTTGCAACAAAACAGCTGAGCAGATGCCTAATTCTAGTTTTATTTACATTGCTTTTTTTAGTGAAAGTAGTGATTTAAATTTTTTTTTATAAAAAATCACATTGGTTTGGGTAACAATAACGATTATGAACAGTCTAAAGTAAAAAAACGTCTGAAAAAAATGAAAAAATGAGGAAAAAGCCGACGAAAAATTCCAACGCGGGGGGGTCCAGATTCATGTCCTGGATTCATGGTATTCGTTTGTGCGTCGAGGTCCCTTACACGCTGTTTATATTTATATTTCAAGGTCACAGAATGCGAGATCTTCCTGTCGCTCACGATCAAGTTCCTGGACCCTGACAAACCTATGTGGCAGAGAGCCTTGGCTTTGGAAGTTCTTCACAAAATGACTATACAGCCACGTAAGTGAATTACAGTTCTCGTCAAATAACTTTGCCCCTCTGAAGTTAGCCGTTTGCAAAGATCGCTTGGTGCAGTCACGTAGCCGGGAGCAAACGGGACGCAAGCATGCATCGAACGTAAACGTAAGACTGAGACATAAAATCGCGCCGCCATAATCCCCGCCCCCATGTCTCTTGCGCATGCGCAGTTGCAGTTTGTTCGTAATTTTGACTACTACGCAGCCACTCGTAGCCAACTTCTGTGGGGCAAAGTTATTTGACGAGAACTGTACTGTTACAAGATATAAATCGGGTTAAAGGTCCTCGAAAACCTTTATGCAAATACTCAATATCCAGTTATTTTTTGCATGCTACAATATGTACACCAGCACATCAACCTACCCGAAACTGTAAAATTTTCCCAATCAACCTTGAACCTAATGCTGTAGCGATAAAGTTGAAAATCTATTAAAAATTTGACATATTGTTGTAGCTTGATGTGCTGGCGACTGTACTTAGATGACAACTTAAAATATATGAAGTGGAGTCGGAATACGATGACCGATAATAGTATTATTAGGTTATCTCACTTAAAACTCATAATGCACTCAGTAAGAGACAGGGGCTTGAATTTGTGCCCATTAAATAACAGAAAGCTTGCTCCTTCTAATGTTACAATAAAAAAACCGGCCAAGTGCGAATCGGACTTGCGCACGAAGGGTTCCGTACCATTATCTATCACAAACGGCAAAAAAAACACGTATGTTGTATGAGAGCCCCAGTTAAATATTATTATTCTTTTTTTAGTATTTATTGTTATAGCAACAGAAATACATCATCTGTGAAAATTTCAACTGTCTAGCTATCACGGTTCATGAGATACAGACTAGTGACAGACAGACATACGGACAGACAGACAGACGGACAAAGTAGTCTTAGTAATAGAATCCCGTTTTTACCCTTTGGGTACGGAACCCGAAAAATAGTCTACGCCAAGTAAATTGTCGCATTGGCGCAAAACGGCACTCGGCATAATGCTGACTACTGTGTCATTTCTGCTTATACCTTCACGAAATACGAGCTAGATGTTTATATTGAATATCTGTTTATTCCCCACAGATCTGCTGAAAGCCTTCTGCGAGTGCTACGACATGAAGCCTCACGCGACCAACATATTCCAAGACATAGTGAACGCACTGGGCGCCTACGTGCAGAGCTTATTCGTCGCTTCCAATGTTAATACGGCTGCTGGTAAGTCTGAGCTGGAGAAACTTTGTACATCACTTGACAACCAAGAGCAGTTATAAACCAACACCGGGAGGGTAAATTTTTAGCCTTAACAGTAACGAACAGGTTAAGAGTCCTGCACACGGGCCACCGATCACAACCACAAAACGCTGCCACCGGCATATTTCCTGTAGTTTTCATATATTTTATAAAGACTCGCAACACACGGTTGACACCGGTGGCCGCTACACGCTACAAATCGTCGCTGCTTACTTCTTGTGGCCCGCACCGGCCACTAAATGCCGCCACACGCCACTCGCTATTCCCCACCCTAAACCTTCTACGTCAGAGTCCATTATGATACTGCGCGCATGGGGTAAAAAAGTAGCAGCCACCGACCGCAAGTGTCGACCACACGCCAAAAGTTAAGCCGGATTTACATTACGAAACTAGTTTCATGCATGATGAAATTACTTTCATAACACTACTTTCAGTACCTGTGAAACTAGTTTCATTAAAAATAATAGTGTCGTGAAACCCACAGTATGTCTGTGTTCATGGCTCCGCCAACATCAAAGCTTTATTTTGCATTGCAAAATGTTGTCATACAAATGTTATAGTAAAAACTTAAGAAAAGTTGTCTCGAAAGAAAAGATGTTGGTGGATTCGAGCCTGGCTAGCAAGAAACCAAGCACGACTAATAAACACACGTCCTATCAGCGCAGGCGCTTTCGCGACACTAGTTTCGCGTCGCGTTTATACGATGACATTAGTTGCATGACACTAGTTTTATCCAAAAATCGCGCGCATCACGAAACTGTTTCAGTGTCGTGAAATCGATGCATGCATTGTAAAACTTGACGTTTACACGTGAAATTGTTGGTGAAATTAATGTCACGAAACTACTTTCATGCCACTAGTTTCGTAATGTAAATCCGGCTTTAAGCCGGATTTACATTACTTTATTAAAGCGCCGGCGTTGATAAGATGTGTATTTTTTAGTAGTGCTTGCTTTCTTGCTAGCCAGCCTCGAATCCACCAACATCTTTTCTTTCGAGACAACCTTTTCTTAAATTTATAAAATAACATTTGTATGACAACATTTTGCAATGCAAAATTAAGCTTAGATGTTAGCGGAGCCATGAACACAGACATTCTGTGGGTTTCACGACACTATTATTTTTAATGAAACTAGTTTCACAGGTACTGAAAGTAGTGTTATGAAATTAATTTCATCATGCATGAAACTAGTTTCGTAATGTAAATTCGGCTTTACTGTCGCGCGCTTCAGCTATCTTTGTGGCCGCTTCTAGCTTCTAGTGGCGGCGTTTGTGGCTGTCGCGTGTGGCCCGTGTGCGGCGACCTTAAGGCTCTGCGCTAACGGGCCACCGACCAGTCGCGCGCCACATCCTTTGATTCCGCGCAGACGAAGGTGGTCGGTGGTCGGTGGGCGCCACTAGTATATTATAAAGTCGAGAGGAACGTCACGGTGGCGTGTCGCGGACACTGAGTCGCGAGTGGACGCCACTGCTGCACTGGCTACACGTGTGCGGCTGTTAAAAATCATTTAAGAAGGATCACGATAGATGTCGATTCAGGACAGCTTTATGAGCGTTTACGCCGTACGGCTTTTCATACAAACTTTGAAGTTCTTATTTGTCGAAATGAATGAACCGATTTTATTGAAACTTGGTATGCATACGTCACCCAACCAGGTCTAAAAAGTTAGTGAAAATGTTCTCATATTTTCGAAAAAGAGTTCAGGAGGAAAGATAGAGTGATTTTTCTCTCTCTCCCTCTTAACTCTTTTTCGAAAATGTTCTCAACTAACTTTGCTCTTAAGTCATTATTTCTTTTTAAAAATTAAGTATGTCAATAAATGTAGGTGGGTCAATGACCGTTATTCCACATTTATCTGGCGCTTATCATAGGAACATGGAATGTTGCAATATGGCTAGCAATATGCTTATGTCCGTTTTCATAATACGGCAAAGAACATCTGTTGAAATAATGATGTTGCTGACTAAAATGTTTGAGCAATTGTTGCTTACCATTGTTTCAAATAATAGAGTTAAATAGGCACATTTTCGATACCAAACACTAAAGACCAAGATGACCATGATATTTTTCAACAGATTAAATTCAACAAGCTCTCAAGAACCTCTTATATTTTTCAACATCACCAATGCATAAGATCCACATCGGACCGGATCTCCCCCGGCACATAGTCCACATCCGGCAGCATTATGTCTTCGTTCACGTTGCTGTCTTTGTACACAATAAACCTGCTGTCCTGCTCTCTCTCTATGTACTGTTCCTCCTCATCAAGGTCTGGGGTCAGGTCTTCGAGGTTAGCTGGAATGACTCTCTTGGGGCTAGGCAGTGGTATGTCATCTGGAATAAAATAATGGATGAGGATATCAGTAGAATTAGGCTCACCCTTATATGACTAGCCTTTGTTTTTTTTTTTTTCAAGGATGGGAAATCATCAAATGACTTTCCGCTCTGGGTGGAGCGGGAGGGAGTGTCAGACACTTACTGACTAAAACCCTAATGCCCTTTGCGTTCCAGGGCCGCGGTGACTCTTTTGAACAAATTCCGCAACCCTGGCAGGCTCTGGCCCTAACGGGTCTCGTCTACTAATATGACTAGCCTGGCATGTTGATATTTTTGCGATGGTCGCAAACGGTCGGTCCTTCGTTGCCCAGGTCGGAAAAATGTATTACTGGGTTTTTCTATTAGGAATTCCGCAGTAGAAGTTTGGAAGTTGGAGGTGGACACCCCCGTGTCTCGCGCGCACGCCAAATTCATCGCAAAATAAATTATTTCTATTTCTATTTCTAAGAGTTTACCAAATCCGACTGGTAGTACCAGAGATTAGCCCGTTCAAACGAACAAAACTCTTCAGCTTTATTATATTAGTAAAGATTTAAAAATGGTTTGCCTTGTTAATCTAGTTACTGCTGGATTTGAGCCCGTGGTTTCATAATTCTCAGATTTAAATAAAATCACCCGCTTACCTTCAGAACCCTCTCTCAAGTTGCGATCATCCGTATCGTTCTTATCCCACACGTCGTCCTGGGTTTCATTCGACTCAGCGATCCTCTCCTCAAACTCCACCAGCTTGAGGTACATGTCCACCAGGGGGCGACACCGCTTTATGCACATCCTGTAGCTCTGGAAGCGGTTCGTACGGTAGTTGTTTGGGCAGCCTAGACGTTCCCTGCGAGAAAGATCGACTACTTAAATGTTGCAGGAGATACACATCATTATATCACTGTCGATTGTTTTTAGGGTTCCGTACCCAAAGGGTAAAAACGGGACCCTATTACTAAGACTCCGTTGTCCGTCTGTCTGTCCGTTTGTCTGTCCGTCTGTCTGTCACCAGGCTGTATCTCATGAACCGTAATAGCTAGACAGTTGAATTTTCACAGATAATGTATTTCTGTTGCCGCTATAACAACAAATACTAAAAACATCAACAACTCATACAACAAACGCGATTTTTTTGCCGTTTTTATAGATAATGGTACGGAACCCTTCTAGTGTTTTTTTAAATCTTATTCCAAATGATTCGGAAAACTAGTTGGTAGGTATTTTAACTAATAGCTGCATGGCGTAGACTGTGCCATCTAGTAGACTAGTAGTGCAAACTCGGAACATTTACTTTATAAATACTTGAAACTGAGTCTGCGCTGCGACCTATACCTATGTTCTTGCATGCTCATAGCTACACAACATGAACAAGAAAATGTTAAATCACATTACGTGCAGTTCTGCTGCAAGAATACGAAGGTCCACACGGGCGCGACGTTCTCTACGCAAACTCCTGGAGAAAACCGTCGTGTGCAGCGCATCTTCACCAGCTTGGCTAAGGCAGGGTGATGTAAGCTGTCAACTGTTGTAAGATAAAATGGAATCATCATTAACCGTTTGCCAGACAAGTGCTGGTAGCCAGAATCATAGAATTATTATTGAGTTGACCAGTTTTTACCAGAGATTAAAAGTCAGTCCTATGGAGGTATGTGGAACAGGGTGTAAAGTTTTTTTTATCATTGATAGGCACACGCTTGATCACTATCTCACCTGATGGTAAGCGACCATGTGGCCGAAGATGGAGCACGCTTGCCTAGAAGTAACCTATTCGCTCTGAACTTAAAGACTTCCGGGTTGTAGCTATCAGGAAACACAGATTCTGGCAGGGAATTCCACTCCTTAGCTGTACTTCTTGTGGTCCGATGATGGAATGGGCTTGACGGAATTAAACTATGCAATTCCGTCGCACACTCCTCAAAATGCAGCCAATAGAAAACCCTCAGGCTAGTAACTCGGGGTCGATGCTCAAGACTTTGGAGCTTCGACTCGACGAGCTTATCATTGCCGATGATCCTCTTGGCACGTTTCTCAATTGACTCAAGGGCATCAAGCTGGTATGTGACAGATCCGTCCCAAAGATGAGAGCAGTACTCCATACACGATCAATTTTGCGCTTGATAAAATTTGAGCAGCTGTTCCGGCGTGAAGTACTGTACAGCCGTCTGGCCACATACCTTCATTGAAAAGGGAACGATCGAAGACGGTTGTTGTGTCTATTGGGTAACTACTCGATGGTTGAGGCTATGGAATACGCCAGGTAAACTTGCAATAAAGTACATTGACCTTTTTTTTTTATTTTATAGGATGGTAAATCATCAAGTGACCCCTCCCGCTCTGGGTGGAGCGGCAGGGAGTGTCAGACTTCTACTGACTAAAACCCACCCATGCTCCTCTTAGTGCCTTTTACGTTCCAGGGCCGCGGTAACTCTTTCGAACAAATCCGCAACCCTGGTAGGCTCTGGCGCTAATGGGCCCCGACCCATGCTGACGTCTGCTGGTTTGGCGCGCGTAGAACACAGCGCGCCGTCAACCCGGGCCTGTTCTGATCGGACGGCGAGCTACCCATTGCTCGCCGTCCACAGGCATCAGTCACTGCGCCATGCTCAGGAGCATCAGTTCCTGGGCGGCGCAGTGGCTGACGTTCAACAGGAGGGGGTGAAATGGGGCCATTACTGGCACTCCATTTCAGCCCCCTCCGGAGCCCTTTGTAGGGGCTCTACTGCGGCTGCTGCAGTAGCAGCAGCCGCAGTGGAACCGGCAATGGCGGTAGAAGAAGCGGCGGCAGCGGCGGCGGTCGCGGCAGAGACGGCGGTGGCGGAGGGCTTCCTCCTGTTTCCGGCTTTGGTGGGTGGGGCGCAGGCCCTACCCCCAGCCCAGTGGTCGGCCGGCTTGCCAGCTGCCGCACAGACTACGCAGTGCGGCGCGGCGACGCAAGAGCCGGCCTACATTGACGTTTCCCTAATATTCCTTCGTAGATACCCGAACAATAAATTATGAACGTTTTTCATTACTGGAGCACGTAAAGGATCACGATAGAAGTCGATTCAGGACAGCTTTATTTGCAAGCTTATTGGGCAGCTTTATTTTTACAGTGTCTTTATTTGTGTTTTTGATATTAAGTAGTTAAATTAATGTATGGGTCAATGACCGTTATTGCATATTTATCTGGCGCCTACAATAGGCTCTGTTCAAATTGCGCGGAGAATTTTGATAGTGCAATATAGAGTTTGTTTCTGTGACGTCAGTTCCGTTTTGGTAGTTCGTATGTGGCGAAATCAATCATCAATCAATATAATATATAAAACTCTTCCGTTACTTTGTGACTGAGTGACTGACAGACAACGAGCAGCCGAAACTACTGGTCGCAGAAAGCTGAAAGGCATGTAGGCCTTCGGGAGTGTTAGGGAGCACTAAGAGAGAAATTCCTACGGGAACGGTTAAAAACAGGATATGCACGTACGTCGTTCAAAGCCATTAATTATAAGGATAAAAATCACGTTGGTCTGTGTCAAAAAAGGATACTTAAACTCGCTTTCGTATTTTTGGTATTAGTGAGATAGTTCCACCACCAGCACCACCACCACACCACCAGCACCATTACCACCACCACCATCACCACCAGCATTCAGATAACATTTAAAACTATCTAGAGATTGAACCATCAATCTCTAGCTACCGCCTTTTTGAACTGTTCACCGTACTTCCGCAAGCCTGTTTCAGAATACCCTCTCAGAATGTGAGAGCATGCTATGTTGCCTTTTTTATGGATGGGTAATCATCGAATGACCCCATCCACTCTGGGTGGAGCGGGAGGGAGTGTCAGACTCTTACTGACTAAAACCCATCCGTGCTCCTCCTAGTGCCCTTTGCGTTCCAGGGTCGTGATGAGATTCCAGAGGCGCGCGTGGAACACAACGCGCTGTCGACGGCCTGGCTTTGATCGAACGGCGAGCCACCCAACGTGATCCCTCCGCAGGCCCATGCTTTGTTACCTGGGATAACATTTAAAACGCATGCTTTACTTACAATATTTTTGATCCAAGAGAGAGGTGGCCAGGCTGACTGTCGACCACAGTATTACAGATAGCGTTATTAAAGAATTTATGAGCATTTTCATTGTGATCATTTATACATAAGTGATAGTGATTGTCAGTAAGCATGGCTCATTCGATTTCATGTATGGTGTTTGAAATTATGAGGCTTCGTCCTAATACACAGCGATCATTTGTTCGGCAGAACGCGTCTTCGGGTCGACAGAGGGCGCCATCCAGTTTAGCTGAACAAATGTATAAGAATATGGCGATGCCTCAGTGTTTACGCCCATACAAACTTTCAAGTCCTTATTTTTCGAAATGAATGAACCTATTTTAATTAAACGCCCTAAGCATATGCAGGATACATAGGTGTAAAAAGTTATAGAACATTTTCAAAAATTAGTGTTACAGCCTAAAGACCGATTTTAAATTTACCATACAAACATCTTTTTTTTAATAAGAAATTTTGAAAATACCCAAATGTGTTGTTTTTTTTTTGGCGCCTACCATATTGCATATTATTTTTAGTTTTGGCTGTCATTTGTAGATCTTTGGCAGTCGTTACGGATTGTCAGAAGCCAGAAAATCTGACACCAGTCTTACCTAGAAGTACCGTGTTACCCAGTTAAATGGGTTGTGGAGGTCTGGTAGGCAGCCGCTCCACGTAAAATACTGGTATTCAGCTGAATCCGGTTTGACTGGGAGCCGACCCCAATATTTATTATATTTTTTTTTTATATAGTTGGGAAAAGGCTTGGCAGATGATGACCATATTGCAATCGATAATCTTATAGAATTATTTTGTTCTCAGGTTCATCAGGCATACCACAGCAGTCAGGGTTCTACTGGAAGGGAGTGTGGCTGCCACTCTGCGTTACCTTCGACCCTGGCACTGCTAAATCTGTGTAGTAAGTAATTCAGTTACTATTTAAGCATTTATACTGCACAAAATAATCTATATACAACGTGTAACAGATTAAATACAATACCTCTTAAGGGATCATTGTACTCATCATTATGAACAACTATGGGAAAAACATTGAAATCGCGGAAAATAAATCGACTTCCATATATTTCTGTGCGCATAACTCGACAAAATGTACTAAACAGCTGGTTTTTTTTAGGTTGGTCCCTTAATAAAAGTTGTTCGTTATGGTGAGTACAATGACCCCTTAAGAGGTATTGCGTTTATTCTGTTACACGTTGTATAAAAATCTCGTGACACGGTGTTTGTGGTCGCACTCCTCCGAAACGGCTCGACCGACAAAATTTTTTATGTAAGTGGATTTTGTTTTTAACGAGATTTTGTAAGTATGAAAATAGGTCGTAAAGTATATTTCATACTTGATATGCGCGTAGAAAGTCGCAGGCAAAAGCTAGTTATTACATTAAACTTAGCTGGATACTATAAGGCTCAATTTCCTCAGAAGAAATAGTGCATTACGGTGTGGAGATATGGGTGAATTCACTATGTTAAGTTTCAGATTGACGCTTCCGTTCCGCGGTGGTGTAAATTGAGCCTTACACAGAGTAAATAATAAAATTGGCATGGTTTTTTTGTTTCATCAAGCTCTGAGCCCTTATTATGAGATATTAATACCATCATCATGACGCCGTTCTCTCTCATGCACCGAAATCATGATGGTATTAAAACGTCAAATATAACTGCGTAGTTTTTATTGGTTCAGCTTCTACACTTAACTTCTACCGTCTTAAAAGTGCTCACTGTGTAGATTTGGGGTGCGTCTCATAATAACGTATAAACTCAGTTGGTCTAATTTCATTTTATTATAGTTCATAAGATATAATCAACGTGAGATATACCAACTGTTGATATAATTTCTTTACATATAACATTAATTTATTCTAAAACTAAACTTTATATTTAATGTATGTTATGTCAAACGATGTTGTATTTAATGTATGTTATGCTTATAAAAATTAGTTATTTTAAAATTATATCAATCGTTTATTATATTAACTAATCGCTATATTAAATAAAATTATAGGTTCCGTTGTTATATGTTGTTAATATTAGAGATGTTGTTGTTATATCATCTATTACTTACCCGTAGATTTGCGTTCCACCGTCTAATGTTGTGATATGTTTGCGCTTTCAGTATAGAAATGCTTGACCGCACTGAAGCGCCCACAATACAGGATGGGTACGGCATCTCAGTGGCGTACGCCTGCCTCATGGAGATCATACGATCTATAGCCATCAGTATTGAGGGCGAGGAGTACTTCAGGTAGGTCCTATACCGCTATACAGTTCCTGGACATAATGTCTATTGAAAGCTAACTGGGGGAGGCCTTTGCCCAGTAGTGGGACAGAATAGGCTGTTAAAAAAAAAGCTGTTTCAAAACAAAACAACCGACTTCATAAGTTTTTTTTATTTTTCACTTTTTAGTGGTTAGCTTTAACTAAACCCAACGCAAAAAGAATCATCAAGATCGGTTCGTAAACAATAAAGTTATTCCTGCATAGGTAACCCCAAAACCATGGTTGAATTGTACACATCTGCGTACCCCTTCAAAGCGTACCAGCGTGATGATATGTTATGAACTGGTGATAACAATAAACAGACATGCGATTTCAGCTATCCCGACAGGTTTGCTATCATTTATTGAAGAGTTCCGTTACCTATCTCCGAAGTTCTTCATCAGATCTTCACCAAATTGAAATGGGACCAGTCCGGGAAGATACTCTTCCAAACAAAATAAAATCATCAAAATCGGTTGACAATTGGCGAAAATATCGCTGAACAAAAAAAATCAAAAAAAAAAAATCTGTCGAATTGAGAACCTCCTCCTTTTTTGGAAGTCGGTTAAAAAGAAAAAAAAGCTAACTTCTATAACTTAATAGTTCAAAAGTATAAATAACTTGTACAGTACCTTTTTAGATCTTAAAGCATGGTTCCAAAAATCATATTTAGGGTGTGTTATGCTAAGCTGCAAGTAGTACCTACCAACAGTATCTTTAGCTTGATTGGCAAAAACGGAACCCTTATAGGATCACTTTGTTGTCCGTCTGTCTGTCTGTCCGTCTGTCAAGACACTTTTTCTTAGGAAAGCGTAGAGGAATCAAGCTGAAAGTAATATCAAATACTCAGGTCTGCTACCCTTTGGAGCAGGGAAAAATCAAACTTCTAAAGTCAAAGATAAGGCCATTTATGCTCCGTTTGCGGCGCATATTTTTACGCTCACAAGGGAATCAAAACGTTGCGGATTTCGTTCGAAAGAGTTACCGCGGCCCTGGAAAGCAAAAGGCACTACGAGGAGCACGGATGGGTTTTAGTCAGTAAGAGTCTGACACTACCTCCCGCTCCACCCAGAGCGGCAGGAGTCATTTGATGGTTTCCCATCCATAAAAAAGGGAATTTTGACTCTAGGTCCTAGAGTGATAAAATTTGGCATGAATATAGATCTTACAGGAAAAAATCTGAAAGTTGGGAATTCGTTTTATCATTAAAAAAAAATATATTTTGCGATTACCAACTCATATTTTCGGTTGAAGAATTGATCGTGACGTACATTGATTTGTGGGAGAACATTTTTTCAACAACAAAGTTAATTTGTCTTTCAATCTTACCTGCTATATTTTTGTCAGAGTAATTAGATAATTTTCATAGTTTATAAACTACCGTAGTTATTTTTTTTTTATGTCAGCCTATTCTGTCCCACTGCTGGTCAAAGGCCTCCCGCAACTCCATCCAGATCTTTTTGTCCCTCATCACCTCGGACCAACCCTCGCAGTAGCGTCTAGGTCGTCTCGCCACCTCTTCCGGGGTCGAGCTCGGCTCCATCCTCAGGCAGCCACTTTGTGGAAGCTTTTACCCAGCGGTCACTGTGCATGCGGCGCAGCGTGACCCACCAAATCCCATTTTAGCTTGGCAGACTTTTCTCCTACGTCAATGATGCCCGTTTTTAAAATACTCGAAAAAAAAAAACAAAACTCGATCAGAACCCTCGGTGCACTTGTCCGGTTTTTTTGTTTTGTAAAATGTCCGTGCTTACGACTAACGTGATGAGTGCCTAAGAGCTACCAACCGTTTTTGCTTCTTGAATACTCGATTAAAGAGAAAATTTATTCTATTAGTATATCAGTCTAATATAGTATGTGTCATTTTCAGACTGCAAGAAATGTATGAAGACATACAGAACGACACAGAAGAAAGAGAAGTTAACTCAAATAAGAATGGAAATAATAAAGGTAAGGCTTATACTACAGTTCGCGTCAAATAACTGTGCCCCTCTGAAGTTGGCTACGAGTGGCTGCGTAGTAGTTAAAATTACGAACAAACTGCAACTGCGCATGCGCAGGGCGGGGATTATGGCGGCGCGATTTTATGTCTCAGTCTTACGTTTACGTTCGATGCATGCTTGCGTCTCGCTTGCTCCCGTCTACGTGACTGCACCAAGCGATCTTTGCAAATGGCTGACTTCAGAGGGGCACAGTTATTTGACGCGAACTGTAAATCTAGAAGAAGTCGGATGTGACAGCAGGATATAACATTGCTTTACAAGTAAGTATGAAAGAGACATGAAATGAATCTCATTAGTCGTAAAGCGATATTCTATCCCTCTCTACTCAGCTATCAAATCCGGCTTCTTAGATTGTCACGAATATAGGTAAAATTCAACCACTATTTTTTTTTCAAACGTTGCCCCACACTAGGAATTTCTCCTGTATCGTGGTATTTACCAATACATCTTCACATCTATATTCACCTGTATTCGAATCTTGTCTATGCTTATTTTCTTCATTTACATAGATATTTTCGCCAACCCGCCTGCCAAGCGTGGCGATTATGGCAAACCCCCGTTTGGGGGAGGCCTGTGTCCAGCAGTGGACGGCTTTCGGCTGATATGATGATGATGATGATGACATAGATATTTACAACTGTTTTAATAAATACTGAACTTACTATACACTAAAAATAAATATAAAAACTCTCAACTAAGTTAGCCCTAAATATAGCGTCAAAAAATTCATCCGCATCGCTGTCGACTGGAAGTGTGCCCAAAAGACTGGCGGCATTGCCACGTTGTATGACAATGCTTATTCTTTGTCCAAGTAAAAGTCAGCCCTCGGGTCACGTGAACTAACTCATTTTCTTGAATCTAATACAGCTTGCAAACTCATTTCAATCCTTCCCGTTCATTAGATGCAGACAGCAGAACAGACAAATTAATAACAAACAACTCGCACAACGGCGAAGCTGATCAAAACTCCAACGTGGTGCAGAAGATCGAAGACGACCTAGAGAATAAAGAAAAAGAAGAAAGATTGCAGGTCTGTATAAATGAACGCTTAATAACCTTGTTGGGGTATTTGACTGGTTATTTTTTGTATTTTTTTCAAAACCTATAGCAAAGATCGGGCGCTGGAAAAAAGTATACTTATTTAAAAAACTCAAAAAATGACAGAGTTGTAAGTGTTTTAATTTCTGTGTTAAATAGAGACATGTACCGATTGCGTGTGACGTCACTCAATAGCATCGCCATTGTGAATTTGAGCCATCCAGTACAAACGACATTTTGCATGACAAGGATAGAAGAATAACTTTAAGAGCTTGGAACTCCTCTATTTTTTGTTTTTATTCATAGTTGTTGAAGTCATCATGGTGCGGCCTCGTGTGGGGTTTATCAGTGCTAGCTGAAGCGAGTATAGGTGAACTGGAGAACATACTCCGTGCTATACAAACTCTGGCCAGAGTTAGCGGGAAGGTAAGTGTCTGATGATTATCGCATTTCTATGCGAACATAGAATAAAAAAAAGAATAGCATCAGTTATTTGAACAATGTCAATAGATCTTAGATTTTACGCCAATAGAGGTAATCCCTAGAGAACTTCAGGTATTTACTACCTCAGCACGTCTACTAACAAACTCTGATTGATTTGCCTACACACCATGGCGTCAACTACTTTTATATAGCTCATACGACAAAGGTTCTAAAAGCATGTGTTGTCCAGGTGGGCCACTCAGTAGGGCGCGACGCCTGCGTGAGCGCGCTGTGCCGCTGCGCCCTCCCCGCGCAGTACGTGGTGCCCGCGCTGGGAGCCCTGGGCGCGCTGCCGTGTCCCTGGCGACGAGAGCCTCCGCCGCCGCCCGACCCTGACTACCGGCACCAGGTCGTGTGGGTGGGCACTCCGCTGCCGTCAGCGTCACTACCTACAGGTGAGCGCGCTGTGTCGCTGCGCCCTCCCCGCGCAGTACGTGGTGCCCGCGCTGGGAGCCCTGGGCGCGCTGCCGTGTCCCTGGCGACGAGAGCCTCCGCCGCCGCCCGACCCTGACTACCGGCACCAGGTCGTGTGGGTGGGCACTCCGCTGCCGTCAGCGTCACTACCTACAGGTGAGCGCGCTGTGTCGCTGCGCCCTCCCCGCGCAGTACGTGGTGCCCGCGCTGGGAGCCCTGGGCGCGCTGCCGTGTCCCTGGCGACGAGAGCCTCCGCCGCCGCCCGACCCTGACTACCGGCACCAGGTCGTGTGGGTGGGCACTCCGCTGCCGTCAGCGTCACTACCTACAGGTGAGCGCGCTGTGTCGCTGCGCCCTCCCCGCGCAGTACGTGGTGCCCGCGCTGGGAGCCCTGGGCGCGCTGCCGTGTCCCTGGCGACGAGAGCCTCCGCCGCCGCCCGACCCTGACTACCGGCACCAGGTCGTGTGGGTGGGCACTCCGCTGCCGTCAGCGTCACTACCTACAGGTGAGCGCGCTGTGTCGCTGCGCCCTCCCCGCGCAGTACGTGGTGCCCGCGCTGGGAGCCCTGGGCGCGCTGCCGTGTCCCTGGCGACGAGAGCCTCCGCCGCCGCCCGACCCTGACTACCGGCACCAGGTCGTGTGGGTGGGCACTCCGCTGCCGTCAGCGTCACTACCTACAGGTGAGCGCGCTGTGTCGCTGCGCCCTCCCCGCGCAGTACGTGGTGCCCGCGCTGGGAGCCCTGGGCGCGCTGCCGTGTCCCTGGCGACGAGAGCCTCCGCCGCCGCCCGACCCTGACTACCGGCACCAGGTCGTGTGGGTGGGCACTCCGCTGCCGTCAGCGTCACTACCTACAGGTGAGCGCGCTGTGTCGCTGCGCCCTCCCCGCGCAGTACGTGGTGCCCGCGCTGGGAGCCCTGGGCGCGCTGCCGTGTCCCTGGCGACGAGAGCCTCCGCCGCCGCCCGACCCTGACTACCGGCACCAGGTCGTGTGGGTGGGCACTCCGCTGCCGTCAGCGTCACTACCTACAGGTGAGCGCGCTGTGTCGCTGCGCCCTCCCCGCGCAGTACGTGGTGCCCGCGCTGGGAGCCCTGGGCGCGCTGCCGTGTCCCTGGCGACGAGAGCCTCCGCCGCCGCCCGACCCTGACTACCGGCACCAGGTCGTGTGGGTGGGCACTCCGCTGCCGTCAGCGTCACTACCTACAGGTGAGCGCGCTGTGTCGCTGCGCCCTCCCCGCGCAGTACGTGGTGCCCGCGCTGGGAGCCCTGGGCGCGCTGCCGTGTCCCTGGCGACGAGAGCCTCCGCCGCCGCCCGACCCTGACTACCGGTACCAGGTCGTGTGGGCACTCCGCTGCTGTCAGCGTCACTACCTACAGGTGAGGAGACCAGCATGTCCTGGCGATGAGAGCCTCCCTTCCCGCGGAAAATCTTATTAGACGATGATTATTTCATAACTTGAGCTGTTATGGGGATGAAGGCCGTATCAAAAACAAAAAGAATACATATAGAAACTATAATTTTGAAAAGGTTATATACTTAATAATAATATCAGAAAATAAACATTCGTTGGTGCAGGTCTTTTAGTACTAGCTTTGTATCGTCTTATAGATTGAAAACCAGCCTTAACCAGGGGTGTCTGAATAAACCAGTTATGGTTCAGCCTTGTTACAGAAAGTACAGTATTTGCTCCACGTATAATAATAGTGTTCACATGAATCCAGTAAGTCTCAAAGCCGATCCCAACATAGTTGAGATAGGCTAGACAAGTTAATGATTGATATGACAGCTTTTGAGATCCAAACAGCTCCATTATGATTATAACTTTATTTAAATAAATATGTCTTTGTTACCTCAGGCCAGCAACAATCCTTCGTGATGGTGACTTCTCGACATGTCACCGCTATGAAGGCCCTGCTATGTGCTGCTCAAAGAGACGGCGACACTATACAGCAAGCTTGGTTACCAGTCCTCACTACACTTCAACATCTGGTAAGTTCAACTACTGTAGATTAATCGAAAATTAGTTCATTCAAAGTTAAGCTATAGAATGTTTACTACGTTAGAAACAAAACTGGTTAATAAATGAGGAGTTTGACAATCCCAAGACTTATAATAATTATTGCGATATTTCTAAAAATGTCCTAAAAAGCTGGCACAAGCTAGTATAAAATAAATCTGGGGATATTTTATCGTCAGTTGGTGTTAACATCGATTCAAAATGGACATTTCAAAAGCTGACTTGTTTCAGTTTAGGAGAAAATGTTCCTTTAAGGTTCATTAATTTTGTCAGTACGGAAACAGAATAGTGAAATAAAAAGCCATTAAAAAGCTTTTCTTGCAACTTTGGGCGTTAATAAGTAATAAAAGAAGTGTAAAATCTCAACAACAAAGTCGGCACCAACAAACCTCAATTACAGAGGAGTTCAATAAACTTTATTCGTAATTAATTTATGCAGTTCTTTTTTCATAAAACTCAACTTTCCAATAGACTTTTCGTGCATCGTCTAACGTTACGTTGTTTCCGTTCGTAACGGTGTTTTGTGCGTGGGAACTAGACATTGTGCGTGGAGACTAGCGTCTAGCTGCTCATCACTGATTCTGCCTCCGTCGAGCACGATGCCCGGTGAGACAGCGTGCTTTTTGGCCACGCCTACCAGTGAGTTCGAGCCCGCGACTAGTTCAACCTTAAGTCTGTTTTCCCACAAGTTTGTATTTCCCCAAAAGGGTACGCGGAGGACCTATAATACCATTTTTTTTGCACTCAGGTATGGATTCTAGGTCTAAAACCCTCAACCGGCGGCAGCATGAAAGCAAGCCGCGCCAGTGCCGACGCAAACGCAGTCATGAGTACTTCCGCTGTCATGGCCGACCTGCCTGGTCAGTATCATTTGTAGTACAGATGTTTTGATGTAGCTATCAATGTGATTTGCACATAACTATCAGTAGGCAAAATTATCTAAAATAAAACAGGCAGTTTTGGTCTAGTCTTAGTTTTGACTTAGTTAAGTCTAAAGTGTTTAGAAGTATCGTAATGATTTGAACCCTCTTCTGTGTGGTATTAAGTCTAATGCTGTTGATCAATCAAAGTATCTTCGTCTGATACTGTTCGTTAATGCATGTTTGGGTGGACACAGTAAGGCCAGCTGTCTCTTTTCTAGAAATTAGAACTATTTAGTCTATTAAAAATTTTAAACACTGTCCGTAGTGGCCCAAACGCTACCTGAATGAACAACTTTCTTTAAGGGTCCAACACTGAAATCGCAAAAAAAAAACGACTGCCTCATACATTTCTGTGCGCATAACTCGACACATTGTACTGAACAGCTGTTTTTTTTCGCAAAATCGGGGTTGGTCCCATAGTAAAAGTTGTTCATAATATCTATAAAATGTATGTATTTAGAAATATATAAGTATGTTTATCAGTTGTCTGGTTGCCATAGTACAGGCTCTGCCTAGTTTGGGATCAGATGGCGGTGTGTTGGTTGTCCCAAGATATTATTATTATTATTATTATTATTATTTATGTTTATTCTGTTACACGTTGTATGTCTGGTCTGAACTAGTGGTTCTTATTTGCAAGGCAAACAGAAAAAAATGTTATATTCTTTTAAAGCACACTCTGTGCTCCAACGGATCGCAAGTGTTCATAAGGATCAATTTAAATATAAATCTTTGAAATAACGACCTTGAAGTGACTGTCGAGGGTACTGCAGTTGTCTGAGCAGTCCATGCAAAATTTAACGCTTTCTACTAACAATTACATATTAACATCTTACTTACCAACATCCAAAACAAAATGGCCGTCTATTATACAAGCTGTATAAGTGTATAAACGATTTGTATAACGGTAAATGTTAGTGTTTGTTCAATAACTAACCTTCAATACCAACATCCTGAACAAAATGGCCGTCTATTATACAAGCTATAAGGTGTATAAACAATTTGTATAACGGCAATGTTTGCAGGTCAGCAAGTTCCCGTGGCCGAGTCTCTCGGAGTTATGAGTGGTATTACTGAGTATTCTAGCATTTTTTTTATAAGTATACATTTGGAAGGGCTTTTAATAAATTTGGATGGAAAAAAAATGTTTACAAAAAACTGTAGCTGAAGAAGAGAACTTTACACTCGTGAGCAATAAACTGGAATCACTTCATCTTGCGTTCAATTTCTCTGCAATGTACTATCAAATATTTTTTTTTCCAGGGAATACTTATATTATTTTTATTTTAGGAATATTTTATTATTTTATAATACAATATTCCTGATAGTTTCGGATTTGGCCATCCACGAACATTTAAAAATTCACCCTTAATTGATTTATGTTATTTACCTCTCAATATACAATTCAAGTGTGGGAATCCCGACTTCTTCCAGGTACTGCGTCTAGTGTGAGAAGAGTGTCCATGGAGCTTCTTGCACGGTCTTCTCCACAGAGATCTACGCTTTGGAACGTGCAACTAACTTCATGTTCTTGACTGACCAACCTTGACAATTTAAAAGTGCCTTTAAACGGCTTATTTGAAATAAATAATTTGAATCATTCATAGTCACTGCAGCGGTGCGGCAGCGGGCATTATCGAGCATTAGCAAGAAATCTTCGCCGTTAAACCAGGCGTAGGGGAGCACATGGCTTAGCAGAATATCGTTGATGTATCTTTCTGTGGTTAGCCCCCTCCCCGACCTCCACCAGGTACGAATATCAGCTCCGGTTTGTTACAAAAGAAATCCCCGCCCACATCATACAGGACCCACCCCCGTAATGCCAATGTTTCCGCAAAACACTATTGTACGAATCCCTCCCCCGGTCTTCTATAGACTCTCCGTCGACGGTCGCTACCATGCAGGCACATCATTCGAAAACAGGACTCGACTCCATTGCTCCATATTCCAATCTATGTGATCGCGAGCAAACTCAAGCCGGGTCTGTCGGTGAGCTGAAGACAATTTGGGCCCCGTGGTTGGCGTTTTTGCGGTCAAGTTCGCTTCGTTGAGCCTTCGCCTCACTTTCCACTCGCTAACAGCCCTCCCTCAAACTTCTCTGAGATGTTGCTGGACGTCCACGCTGGTCGTTAGTCAGGTGTCGATTTCGGTAAGAAGAGGAAACAATAAATCGGTCTTCTCTCACCGAAGTGTATTACTGTCATCCAGACCCTGGTCTCCGGACTAAGTTTCCAGTCTCCCTGAACCTCTTGTATACCTTCAAGATACAAGACTCGCTCAGATGAAGCTGTCGAGCGATAGTACGCTGAGACAACCCGTGCTGGATTAGGATGACGACTTGAGCGACTTCTATAGGTGTGGTTTCCATTTTCTTTTAGCTTCAGCGTTTCCAGTGCCGTGAAACATTGTTTTTTTACGTTCCATGACATAAGGTGAATGATCTTTGGTTATGATATTGAAAGATGTTTAAAGCTAACAAAAATGCATAGATAAAGAATTATACTTATTTTATAAAAAATTGTTTTGACCAACGCGCAATGAAGTGATTCCAGTTTATTGCTCGCGAGTGTAGTTAAAGATTTTCCTTGCTTGCTACATTTTTTTATATGGGCTAGTCATTTTTTAAATGCGGGAAGAACTTTCGTCATCATTATCGGTTACAAGTCCAGTCACCTGTACCTGAAACTTACAGGTACAGGATAGATGACATTACATGGGAACTGTCCATCGTTGAATCTGCTTTCAGTTTGTGGTGTTACAAAGTTACAAACCTCTTTTATAACTTCGTTAAATCTGCTTATAATATTACCTTTGTTAGTCTCGATTTGCAACTGGGAAAAAACTTCATTATATGAGATATTGTCTACTGGGATAAAAGGCTTACCTACAAACGGGGTGAATAGGGCACAAAACTTTGAAGGGGATTTTTATAAGGGCCATTTTCACCAAGCCAAACTGATCGCGATCAGCGTATAAACCACGTTTATGAGCTGTCAGTGTCACTATTTTTCTATGGAATATTGACGCTGACAGCTCTGGAACGCAGTTCAGATGTACTGATCGCGTTCAGTTTCATTGGTGAAATCCGCCCTAGATCTTGCTCAACCCTAATCTCTTCAAAGTTAGAGTGAACAGGCTCCTTCTGGGTAAGCTCGCTCTATCCCGCATCGTAGACTTTGTCTCTGTCATGTCTGATATTGACTAAAGTCAAGAGCAAACCCATCTATAATAAAAATAAAAAAAACTTGTTTGCAGCATTTCCGGTCTCTAATTTTATTGAATTGAAATAATTAGAATAAAGTGGCTTTTTTCTTAGACAACCAATATTATGATATTAAAGTGAAAAACCTTATCTAAGTTTTGTTTCTATTCACCCCACAGTTCCTATTCACCCTGTTTGACAGTATCTTTTTTTCTCCCGTTAAAATGCTTTACCGACAATATTTTCTTAATTAAATTCATACTTTGAATCAAACTTCATAATAATCGTGTTTGATAAAAGTTCCAAATGTATACACATTTAGGGGTTTTGAAAGCTTATACACAGGAGCACTGGGATGGAGCTTGCTGGCCGTTTGTGTGTCTATATGTTTGTCGCATTCGTTTCTATAAAGATAAGTAGTCAAATCAACCATACTCGGTCGTATAACAAATTGTTAGTCTGGAATGGTTTCATGTTTGGCAATAATTTATTTGTTGAACAATATATTTTTCCGTACGATACAGTTGATTTGATTACAAACTTTATACAAACGTTAGAATAACAAAGCTAGTTGTGAAGTCTTGTGTTATTTAGTACCTACGTTTATCATTTTTTATTAAACTATAATTATTTGTTATCCAAATACACACTCGCTAAGCACTGTGAAACGCTTTGTTACAATTTTTTGTCAATTCAGAATTTATTTTTGTATAAAATGTTTAAATTAAAATATACGGTATTAAAAAAATTCGCAACCAGTTTCATAGAAGACTGACAAACTTTAGTCAGTCATTGACAGCAGTTAACATGAGTTCGAAAGGAATAAACATGCCAGTAATATATTCCTTGCACAACAGTATGCAAAAGGGTATTCTACTTGGTAGAAAAAATATAATTCTATTTATTCCGTCCGTTAGATTTTCAAAAAATATTTTACACGTATTTTTTGCCATTCAAAATCGCTAATAAATTATAAAGGTAAAGCGCATCTAAGTTCAAGAGGGGACTGGTGACGTTACGTCGCTAGTACAAATTGCAAAACTATCGTTGTGACGTCACGCGAGTTTCAACGCACTGTATCTTCGTCATTTTTGGTTTACGTGAAAAAATAAAAATACGCTCCCAATGTTCTTTGGAATCTATCTGACGGACTAATTAGATTTTTTCAGTAAAGTAACCTATTAGCTAGCATTAAATTCACCAGTCTAAAGTTAAAACAGTAAAATGGCATTAAAGGTACATAAACTTTGTGCTATAGTAGATTCCAGATAAATGTGCAATAACGGTCATTGACCCACATACATTTATTGACTTTCTTAAAATCAAAAACAGAAATAAAGACTTAGAGCAGTCCTGAATCTTTTTTTTTTTTTTTTTTTTATTTATGAATGGGCTAGCTCTTGACCTCGATCACGCCTGATGGAAAGCGATAGATGAGGTCCATGATGAAGCGAGCGTGCCCAGAAGATGCCTTGAGGCACTGGTACTCCCACGCGTCGACGAAACACAGCAAGCTGCTTGACGCCGAACTCCGGTGGGAGGGTGGTCGCGAAGCAGGCGGGTGTTAGCCCTACCACCGCAAGGGAAGGATTGGCCAGTCTTATAAGTTGTTAGTTGAGACTGTCCAGGATACGCCGAGCGCTCGGTTCAGTTGTGTGTCTGATGGAACAAATTGCGCTACACGTCCTTCATGCATCCCAAAATCTACAGAATCTACTTCTATCGTGATCCTTTATGTTCTCTAGTAATGTAAAATGGTTCATAATGTATTGTTCGGGTACCTACGAAGGGATATTAGGGAAAGGTCAATGTACTTTATTGCAAGTTTATCTGGCACAAAGTATAGTTACTGGCATGTGTGTTCTTGGCAATAGAAACTGGGTGAACATGAAAACAGTTCCAAAAAATAAAATAACATCATAATAGCGCTTAAAAAATCAAACTTTTTATCAATTCATACATCAAAATTCTCCTACACTTTTCACTAACGATTTGTACCTTGCAGCACTTTCAGCGATGTTGTCGCGAGTGTTCGAGTCTTCTAAGAACTTGGACGATGTAGCTCTGCATCACTTGATTGATGCGCTTTGTAAGCTGTCCAACGAGGCTATGGAGTTGGCTTATTCTAATAGGGTGAGTTGAAAAAGTCAAGAGTGAATAGGTTACTTCTAGGCAAGCGTGTTCCATCTTCGTCCACATCATCGCTTACCATCAGGTGAGATAGCGGTCAAGCGCGTGGCTATCAATATTAATTAAAAAAATCCAGGTAGTAAAATCAATTAACAATAGCCGGACGAGCTTTAGAAAGAGTCAAATACGGGTCTCAAACTCACCAACTCAAGGTCGGCGCAGTGGTTGACCAATTGATTGCAGTGCTGTGTGTCGCGGGTTCGATTCCCGCACGGAACAAAAATTTGTATGGCCTGCAGTTGTTCAGGGGGGGGGGGGGTTAAAAAAGAAATACTAGCATACACAAATCACGAGCAAAACAATCAAACAATCATGCAACCAAAACCACAATCCAAACCTATCATCAAACCATCATGCAATCATGTGTATTAAAATAGTTTGTAAGTACATTGAGTCTTGTTACTCGAATTAAATGATTTATTTATTTTATTTTTTAATAAACTGTCTAAGTTCTCACACTCGATTTGTTATTTTTGTAGCTCCTACCTTAAAGCTTCAATTATTCGTATCTGCATTAGCGTCAGACGCTATAAAGTAGGGAGGTAGGTATACACTAAATAAATGAAAAAAAGTAGTCAAAAATATATATTATGATATTGTCTGCTAGGTGGAACAAGAACTCATAACTTACAGAACATACCTTAATCAGATTTTGTTGACATCCACAAACTCATTTAAGTTAAGAAGACGCGAGCTCAGAATCACTTTGTACTTTGTTTTTTCAGGAGCCCTCACTATTCGCGGTTGCAAAATTACTCGAAACTGGGTTAGCCAATATGCACAGGATAGAGGTTATGTGGAGGCCAATCACTAATCATCTTTTGGAGGTAAGTCAATTCACGTTATTCTTGTGAAGAAAGGACTAATGTGGCACTACAGTTCTCCTCCACATTTATTATGCACACAGCCAAAGTGTGGAACCCTCTGCCAGCGTCTGTATTCCCTTCCACATATAACCCGTTTACCTTCAAAGCAAGATTGAACAGGCATCTTCTGGACACGCTCGCTCCATCATAGACCTCATCTATCGCTTTCCATCAGGCGTGATCGAGGTCAAGAGCAAGCCCAATCCTCAATAAAAATAAAAAAAGTATATAATGATATGGGGATGTTTCCTGAAAAAATCTAATTAGTCCGTCAGATAGATATCCAAAAAATATTGGACACTTAGTTTTTCTTTTTTCACGTAAACAAAAGAAGAAAAAGATACAGTGCGTTGAAAACTCGTGTGACGTCACAGATCGATAGACTTCTTACCGGAAAGTGACTTCACAAGCCCCCACCCCTGATCTTTGATGCGTTTTAACTTCAATTTTTAATGATTTCATAAAACAAAAATTACGTATCCATTATGTAGTCTACACTAATATTATAAAGAGGAAAGATTTGTTTGTTTGTTTGTTTGTTTGTTTGTTTGAAATGAATAGGCTCCGAAACTACTGGACCGATTTGAAAAATTCTTTCACCAGTAGAATCCTACATTATCGGCGATGGTCATAGGCTATAGAATATTTTCAAAAAAGTTAGGGATCCGTATGAAAACTTCGATAATGTGACCCAAGGTGTGAGAAAAAATCCTTATATCGCGTACGCTGCGGAATCTATTGACAATAGAGCAAAGTGATGTACTACAGTTTTATAGAGGTCATCAATATCTACAAAAAAGTCCGCGATACCATATGTCTAACTATTATGGATAAGTCACCATGACCGCTTTTTGTTAATATTAGTCAAGCAAATCCCATGGTGAAATAAAAAATGGTGATTATAGTACCATGATATTAATCCTTATCCATTTAAATGGTTTGATAATTAAGGTTGATTATGTCCGTGTAAATTACACTTTAAATCATTCAAATCGGACCTTTCGTTCAAAAGTTACGACGGTAATAAACATGCTCGGAGTAAGAAAAATGTCGCGGCTTGAGCGAACTGGGGAGAATCGTATCAATGCTTGGTCCGATGAAGTTGAAACACCACGGCATTTAAATGTTTTCGATAAAACAATAAGAATAACAAATGTTTGGATTTTTCGAAAATCAACTAGGTACATACATAATAAGGGGTGAAGCAGGGGTGAATTAGTTTTTAGGGGAGGAAATTATAGCTTGCTTCAATTTACGTCGGAATTCTATGAACAAACTAAAAGTGGGATAATTGAAACAGATCATGTACCTAACAAGTTTTGCATAATCAATCCCTGACGGGCTGAACGGGGGGCTGAATAGTTGCGCTGAACCAATAATGAGAATCGTTGTGCTTAATTTTCCAAAACTAACCTTTATAAGGGGATATGTATAGGGGCGTCGCAGTTTGTGGAGTACCTACTATCCCCACGCGGACGAAGTCGCGGGCGAAGTGCTAGTGTTTGTATATATATAATAGATATAATACGTTGTCTCACGTACGCAAGTGGAGGGGGTAGCGTCGATCGGTCAGTCTGGTGGAAAACGTAGTGACGGTCGGACGTGCGCCTTTTTTTTTTTTTTTATAGGATGGGAAATCATCAAATGACCCCTCCCGCTCTGGGTGGAGCGGCAGGGAGTGTCAGACTTTTACTGACTAAAACCCACCCTTTAGTCTTCCTAGTGCCTTTCTTCCCAGGGCCGCGGTAACTCTTTCGAACAAATCCGCAACCCTGGTAGGCTCTGGCCCTAACGGGCCCCGACCCATGCTGACGTCCGCTGGCTCGGCGCGCGTAGAACACAGCGCGCCGTCAACCCGGGCCTGTTCTGATCGGACGGCGAGCTACCCATTGCTCGCCGTCCACAGGCATCAGTCACTGCGCCATGCTCAGGAGCATCAGTTGCTGGGCGGCGCAGTGGCTGACGTTCAACAGCAGGGGGTGAAATGGGGCCATTACTGGCACTCCATTTCAGCCGCCTCCGGAGCCCTTTGTAGGGGCTCTACTGCGGCTGCTGCAGTAGCAGCAGCCGCAGTGGAACCGGCAATGGCGGCAGAAGAAGCGGCGGCAGCGGCGGCGGTCGCGGCAGAGACGGCGGTGGCGGAGGGCTTCCTCCTGTTTCCGGCTTTGGTGGGTGGGGCGCAGGCCCTACCCCCAGCCCAGTGGTCGGCCGGCTTGCCAGCTGCCGCACAGACTACGCAGTGCGGCGCGGCGACGCAAGAGCCGGCCCTGTGACCGGGCTGACCGCAGCGGAAACAAAGACCGCTGCGGTCCACCTCCGAGGTGCATTGAGCTCCCACATGGTGGCCCACTTGGCACCGGAAGCACCTCAGAGGTCGGGGTTCCAGCAGTTTGACCTGCGCGGAAACCCAACCCACCAAAAACCTTCGGCCCTCCGAGATGGTTTTGGCCACCGACACGGGGCAGCTCACCACAATGGTGTGCATGCCCGTGTTGTCAGGACGTAGGGTGCCCGCCTTCACCTCCTCTGCTGAGCACCCCCCCGTCCTAACGACGGCGGCCACCACCTCCGCCTCCGTGACGGAGTCGTCCAGGCCCAAGATGCGCATGTCGATGCGCTTGGTGGGCCTGGACACTCGGGCATCGTCCGCACTTAGGGACGCCCTAAGCCTTTCGGCCGCCTCGGGGCCGGGTCCGATTTTCCCGGCACCGGCTTCGCGGGTGCCGACCCGGACCCTTTGTCCTGGCCGGACGACCCCGGTGTGGCAGCCACGGCGGCCGCATAAGACGCCGCCTTTTTCCGGCCTGGGGGGGCCTTCCCACTCGCCGCACTCGCTAGCGGGGGGCGCAGGACGATGCCCTCCAGGACGGAGAACCGCGCCTGGAAGGCAGCCATCTCTTGCCGCACCAGGTCCAGCACCTGGCTCTCCTGCGGCACGGGACGGCTGTCCTCTCTGCGCCCCCTTTGAGGCGCCCCCTGTGGGTCGGCTCCTCGGAGCCTGGCCAGGTCTGCGCGGAGCCCCTCGTTCTCCTTCTGGAGACGCTCCGTGGCGGCAGCCAAGCGGGCGACCTCCGCCCGCAGCTTGGACATCTCGTCCCGCGGAGGCCCACCCGGGTTAGCCTCCGCTGCCGCCAGAATGGAGGCCATCGCCTCGCTTATGGCCTTGTTCTTCGAGGAAAGCTTCCTCTTCAAGGCCACATCGCGAAGCGCGGCCTCCAGCACCTCCGCAAACCTGGCTCTCCGAACCCGCTCCTGTCCGGAGTCATCCGGCTCATCGCCGGAAGACTCCGAACCAGGAGCTCCTCGACCTCCGGGGGGTCGTCCGTCAGCGACGAGCTCCTCGACTCGCCGACCAGCCACCTTGGAGGCGGGCAATCTCCCCTTGCCTCCCTCTCGGCCCTTGCCCCGCCTACTGGTGGGGATTTTCCGAGCCGAGGCCACCTCTTCGCTGCAGGACGATCCCCGGTCGTCTTCCGGTCTGGGTCGCTTGCGGAAGGATCTGGGGTCCTCCGCAGCAACCCCCGCCCCCTCGGGTCCAGAGCTCGCCGAGCTAACGGTCGCCAGGTCGTCGGAGTCCAACTCGGACTCCGACTCTACACCCGCGCGACGCTCCAGCGAGCCCTCCTCCCAATACAGCGCACCTTCGCCCGTGCTCCGCCCGACCGACGCTCTGTCGGGCGAGCCAAAACTAAAACCGATCAGGTCCTCCTCGGATAGTCCGGATCGGGGGCCTCCTCGGCCCTTGTTGCCAATGGCAAGTGGCGAACAAAAGACAACGTTGCCCCCCCCAGAATACGTGGGGCTTGACACAAGCGTGGCGGATTCTCTTTCTGCGGACGTGCGCCTGCGCTCAGATATGTGTGTAGTGGTGAGCCAGTGTAACACGTAGCGTTACTCTCGTTGAAATAGGGAACGCTACACATTATTTTTGGATTATATTTTTTTACTCAGGAAACATCCCTAATGTTTAACTTCTGATTAAAATTGGTCTGTTATGCAGTAGCTTATGCAGTATACATAGTCTGTACCGTTTCTGCTACTGTGGCGTCTGTGCCCCGTAGCGGAAATGGTACGGGGTAAGGGTAACGGCTCTCTTTGAGAGGGACTTTCATTCTCACTCTTGCAATGGTCACTAAATCAATGATCACTTTTGTTTCAGGTGTGTCAACATCCTCACATAAGGATGCGAGAGTGGGGTGTCGAAGCTATCACGTACCTAGTACAGGCGGCTTTCCAGTATCATCACAACAATCCGGTTCTCGTCACCGAGGTAAGTGATCAAACCAAACTCGACATGTTGAGAGCGTTTGCTTCCCACGATTTTACCAACAAACTTTCTACCTATAGTAGGCGCCAGATAAATGAAGAATAACGGTCATTGACCTTTCCTTAATATCTCTTCGTAGGTACCCTCGGATAGTAAATCATGAATCGTTTTTCATTACTAAAACAGTAAGGATCACGAAAGATGTCGATTCAGGACAGCTTTATGTCATTATTTCTGTTTTTGAAATTAAGTGTGTCAATAAATGTAGGTGGGTCAGTGACCGTTATTCTTCATTTATCTGGCGCATACCATAGTCAATTTTAAGTTTTCTATCGTTTTTTTCAAAAAGTTCTCAACTAACTTTTAAGACCTATGTATCTTGCGTGTGAAGTTTCGTTAAAATCAGTTCATATACATTTCACACGAATGGGTCTGGGACTGACTAAATCAATAAGAGTCTGACACTCCCTTCCGCTCCGCCCAGAGCGGAAGGAGTCATTTGAAGATTTCTCAACCTTAATAAAAAAAAGACATAACTTGGTTGAAATTAACTTTTTGGTAAAACAAAAGAATCAGGAGTAAAAACCTTTCATTTAAAATTTTGAGTCAAAATGTGGGGCACCTAATTCAAAAATATGATTATTTAGTCACTTAAGTTTTTTCTACTTTTATTCCCCAGGCTCGCGAACGCCTCCTCCTGGAGCCTCTATCAGAGCTGTGCGCAGTACGTCAGTGTGACGTCAGAGCGAGGCAGCTGGAGTGTGCAGCCAGGCTGCTGCACTCGCGGGGAGACCAGCTCGGCGCCGCCTGGCCGCTCATGATGGAGATTATATCCGCCATCTCCTCGCACCACAGGTATTTTATCATCTGCCTAGCGTTTTCTCAACTAAAAAGCCAATAAGGCGTTTAAATTCAATTCGCAATATCTTCTCAGAGACGATCAATGTCAGAAACTTAGGGATTTCATTGGCGTTTTTGACGCATCTTAAAAATGCGAGAATTCTTCCTTATGTTGGGGTTAGATGCCCGGTCTATTCAGATGCAGCTGAATGCTACTTAAGTATTTGTAGTTTTTAGTACTAGGCTTAAGTATTTTAATCGTTTAGTTTATAGTTTTCGCATTATTTATCCGTAAAATATGAAGTAAATAAAAACTTAGAAAACTCAATCTTTTTCAAAGTAAAGAAATGAAAAATTAATATTAAACGCCTGCATTTGTAGTTTTCTAAATTTTGATATGTTATAGGAGTGTATAGCATACGCTGTATTGACACAAAAATAAATAAATAATAATTTTGAATATACCTACCGGTATCTTTCCCTGTGTTTTTACTTCACAAAGTAAAATCCGCTCTGTTAATGCACAGCCGCCATTTTGCGACCATTATCACAGCTTGAGAAAACCAAGCTTTAATTACTGTTTTGTTAAACGCTTAATAAACATACCTAGTTCTTTCTAACTCAGACCGATTTGCTTGCCTCAACAGCGAGCAGCTGATCCGCTCAGCATTCCAGTGCGCACAAGTAGTAGCCGGTGACCTGCTGGGCTGCGCAGGCCCCAGGTGCCTTCGACAAGTCCTTGCAGCAGCAGCCGCCTTCGCCACGCAGACCAAGGAGTTGAATATTAGTCTTACTGCTGTTGGATTGATGGTGAGAACTTATTTGTGATTAAAAACGTTAAAAACTGATACTAGAAATTATACGCCATATTTACAGACTAGTTTTAGGCCACGGCTCCCCACGCGTGGATGTCGGTTATCGCGTAGAAAAGCGTAGCGTATGTCCTTCTCCATATCCCAGGCTATTTATCTACCAAATTTCTTGGCGATCCGTTCAACCGTTTTAGCGTCAAAGCGTAACAGACAGTTGGAAGGCCTCCCACTAGGTGGCACGTGCGGGGAAGCCTATGTCCAGCAGTGGACGTCTGCTGGCTGATATGATGAACCCTTATATTTTATACCTAAAATTGTTATACTAATTTTAAGCATACCTTTGCAGTGGAACATATCAGACTACTTATACCACAACCGGGACAAGTTGGTGGCGGCGCTAGCGAACGACACGGCCGTGTGTCCCGAAGTGCCCAACCACGCCGAGCTGCCGCCGCTAGACAAGCTGTGGATGTGTCTCTACATCAGGCTCAGTGAGTACCCGTATGCTAGCCTCAACCACGCCGAGCTGCCGCCGCTAGACAAGCTGTGGATGTGTCTCTACATCAGGCTCAGTGAGTACCCGTATGCTAGCCTCAACCACGCCGAGCTGCCGCCGCTAGACAAGCTGTGGATGTGTCTCTACATCAGGCTCAGTGAGTACCCGTATGCTAGCCTCAACCACGCCGAGCTGCCGCCGCTAGACAAGCTGTGGATGTGTCTCTACATCAGGCTCAGTGAGTACCCGTATGCTAGCCTCAACCACGCCGAGCTGCCGCCGCTAGACAAGCTGTGGATGTGTCTCTACATCAGGCTCAGTGAGTACCACAATACCTGCCTCATTGTGTAGGAGGAGGAGCGACGCGTGAGGGAGAGACAAACCTCAAACCCCCCCCGATACGAACCTGGGGGTCTACTCTCTAAGCCCGAACTTAGTGTCGGGCGTTTTCTACTCCGTATCACCTACGGACTTACGATTAGTCCCCAACCCGAACTAAGAATGAATGACAACACGATTTGACAGTTACGGACTACTCGTTGGATAGAGTTGTTGACTCGTTGGAGCAGTCAGAATCGATTGGATATCGATTCTGACTGCTCCCCCCCCCACATACAAGGAAAAACAAGGGTTTTTGTTACATACTGTATAGGGCACTCCAGAAGGACAACAATCACGTGACATAACCCTCCCGAGTTTTGCCAAATGAGTAAAACATTAAGCCAGTTGTTTACGAAAAGTTCGGGGAAGGTCAACTGGGACCAAGGGCTCTAGACGGCGTCCATCACTCTTTGTCAATATCGATATTGCTTATAAAAAACGCTTTGTACAGCCTCAATACTTCAAATGTACGAAAGTTTTGCAAAGAAAAATGACAAATAGGCTGCTTTAGTTAGCGACGTTCACTAAAACTACTCCGTCCTTTCGAATTCCTTGTTGCTTCACCGTTTGTTTTGCCCCCAGGTGAACTATGTACGGAACCCCGCGCTCCAGTACGTCGCGCCGCCAGCCAGACGCTGTTCAGCTGCATAGGAGCGCACGGGACCCTGCTCAGCAAGCCGGCGTGGAGAGCCTTGCTGGCTGTACTGTTTCCTATGCTGGAGCAGGTATGATTTTCACATTAAAAACTAAGTACGAGTTTTTTGATCCGTAGTTAACTGGTAGTTAAAATTTATAAAAAAAAATCTTTAAAATGCGTTTTTTGGTTAGTTTTGATTAAGCATGAGTGGGACCCCCAAGTACAGTGACAAATTAATAAGTTATTAATCAATATAAATATAAAAATTACTATCTATTCTTTTTCAGGTTCAAAAGCAATCAAATATAGCAAGTTCAGAGAAGGTAGACACCGGAGACCATATCTTAATACATCACACTAGGAACACTGCGCAAAAGCAGTGGGCTGAAACACAGGTTTGTAATTTTGATTTACTTATTGTATGGCTTAAAAAAGCTGTTGATTAATCAATAGCAATAGCAGAGCCCACATGTTAACAACTATGTTGTTCAACTATTGGACTGACATATTTTGACAGTGTTGGTGGTTTTATTTAGTTGATAAGTTATTTTCTTTTAGCTTTGTGTTATTTGTGCGTCATTTCTGGCGGAATAAACGTGTTTTATTTCTTTCTTTGATGTACAGAAATCCATTTTAAAGTCTTTCCTAGAGTGTATGTTGTAATGCAGTGCAGGGAAAAGCTGAAAACAAAGGAGCGCGGCAGGTCACCAATGCGTTAGATCAACTAACGGCCGCTTTCTGTAACATATCTCAATCCCAATCTTGATCCCGATCCTTGTCTGTAACCAATCAACGGCCGAGTTTGTGTCCTTCACCACACAATCCTCACCTTTGATTGGTTACAGACAAGGATCGGGATCAAGATTGGGATTGAGATATATTATAGAAAGCGGCCGTAAGTCAAAAGTGCGCTCAAAGGCCTCCACGAATGTGCGGGAGGAATGGCGACGGATTGTGAAGCCTGTCTCTAACCTTGATGTGACAACCACGACTACTCTGCCAAGAGTGAGACGATGAAGTAGAAGAAAGTTAGTACCGAATATTTTTCTCAAATAATAGTTAAATTGTATAACCTTCAGGTGCTGACACTATCAGGCGTGTCGCGTGTGTTCCACTCGCGCTTCCAGCTGCTCACAACGGTGGGCGACTTCAACAGATCCTGGACAGCTCTCCTGGACTATATCACTGACTTCGCGCTCAGGAGGAGTCATGAGGTGACCACATTAAAAGTTCTTATACAGTCTGGCCTTTGTTTGTCGGTCCGTGACCACCCATCACATACCGAGGCTCACACATAAAACCGCTGGTTCAGATTTTCATTTGAAGATAGAGTCGTTACAGTAGTCAAAAACCAGAAAATCTGATACTAGTCTTGCCAAGACGTATCGTGTTAACCAGTTCCTGGGTTCTGAAGGTTCTATAAGCAGTCGTTCAATACTGATACTCAGTTTCGTCCAAATATTCTGGAAGCCGACCGATCCGAGAAAAATCTTGTCTGCGCACGACCCGACGTACGAAGTTGTTGCGGTGCGGTAGGGGAGCGATTATCGCTTCTGTATATTAAAATTTTAACTCAGTACCCTTATCATTATGGTTTAACTTTTAATGGAGAATTTCGATAGATTGTATAAATGTAGCTGTGGCCCACTATGTGTAAATTTTACGACGCACACAAGATTTTTTTTTGGTCAGCGTCGATGCAGTGTACACAGTTCGTGTGTAAAAACGACACGAATTCTTGCATAGGCCCGACGACTTTTGTTTGCGTGTATCTCGCAACGCAAAGGAGGGGTATTTGTTGAGCGGTAATGGCTAATGTGTGTGACTATTTTATTAAGGGATATTTTTAAATGCACATCTGTATAATTGAATGCATATCAGAAAAAAGAATGCTGTGCAAAAAAACCCAATTGATTAATAAACATGTCTTACAAAAAAAACTAAAAAAATCATCCAAAACGAGATGACCTTTTTATCGAATTCACACCAAAAATGTGGTTCATACATCGGATTTATGATTTATAAAACAAAAATACGAATTGTTTATCAAAAATACTAACTTGCACTCTAAATTGCACTTCCCTGAAATAGCAGGTGGTTATCATGGTTATAATAGTAGCCGGTCATTGGGCACCCCGACTCGGACAGGTTAGGTTAGAAGGGGATGGCGGGGTCAAGTGAGCGAGCGAAGCGAGCGAACAGACCCCGCCATCCCCTTCGTGGTTATTTTTTTTAAACCACCCAGAAATATCATTAGCCAAATATTCGTTCAGTAAAACAGTTCTGCAAATACCATTAAACAGTATATCTAATATGATTTATTTAGTGTGCATAATTTGTGTGCAAGTCAGTATTTTTGATTTAACTTTGAAATATTTTGTTCGAAAAAAGGGAAAATACAGATATCGATTTAATTACATGCCTTTTATTAATACCTTTGTAAAACGTGTTTCTCGACCTCTCTCAGGTTTCAGTAGGCGCCCTCAAATCATTCCAAGAGGTTGTATCAGCAGCTGGCCGGGCCACAGAGGTGGAGGCCGGCCTGCAGAGGAGAGTGTGGGCCGCCGCCTGGGCCGCCTGGAGTAATATAGCGGCCGCCTCGCCCTCCGACCCTCCACGTAAGTCTCTGGGTGTTGCAAATTGGTTGCCGGGTCTGTAAGCTTAGACTGAATAAGTTCTTTCTAGGCAAACGTGCTCCATCGTCTACCACATCATCGCTTTCCCTGGCACTACAGGCTAAAAACTTTTTTAATTAAATAAAATATTCAATAAATCTATTTCGTCCACAGCATCAGAGGATGGTAAACCTGTAGAAGTATACGCGCCATCACTCAACTTCCTCACAACGCTAGTGCAGATCTTCCCGCTCATCTTCCAACATATACGACCTACGTGAGTATCTTTTATAATATCGTTGTAGTGCAGAGGTCCTCAAACGGTGGGGCGTGCCCCAGTTGGGCGTAGAGTGACACAAGAGATACTAATAATGAAAAAAAAAAAAATACTCAAAATGACTTAATAATAACAATTTTAGAGTTAACCAAATCAAGTTACAGTCATTATTCTCACATTCTACTCAACTCTACTCAAATCTTATCTATTATTTCAATAAGTTGATATTACTACCCAGATTTTATTTTAAAAGTCACCCTGCATTCGGCGACCATACACACTGAATTTTGATCTGTCAGGGAAATCTTCAAAATCATTATTTAGTTACTATAACAAATAAATTAGACTTCCGCGTTTCCAGCTTCACCCCAGCCGACGTGACGAAGCTGGGCTCGTGCCTGTCGCACGTGTGCAGCACGGAGCCGTCGGCTGCAGCGTCAGCGCTGGACTCGCTGGCTCAAGCGGCGCCTGTCAGCCTGCATGCGCTACATTGTCTAGATATAGTGCATAAGGTAAGCTTTACTGGGCTATTTGACTTTGTTTTTTGAAGAAAGAAGTTCATAGGGATTTTCCTAGATCTTTCCAAGGCTTTTGACACTGTGTGTGTTCCACAACTCCTTTGAAAACCGGAAAGTAATGCTCTACGAGGTGACACCCTCAAAATCTTTCAAGACTATCTCGCTGATCGGGAGCAGTGTGTCAAAAAATACGGGACGGCTAGCGACGGCAAAGCTAGGAGTTTCGGTGTGCCGCAGGGTTCATTTCTGAGACCAAACCTCTTTCTTGTTTACATCAACAATTTGTGATGAATCTGGGCCTGTGCCTGACCCACGTGTGCAGTACGGCGTCCTCGGCCGCACCACTAGCGCTGGACTCGCTGGCTCAAGCGGTGTCTGCCAGCCTACATGCACTGCACTGTCTAGATAAAGTGAATAAGCTAAGCTTTTATTTGGTGGAGAAACGACAAGACGAAGTGATAAAATCATTCCTTTAGTATTACAAGCAGCTTCAACGTCCCATTGCAGCAGATCTTCCGGATATCCTGCTATTTTCACCGAGGCCTTCCACTTCCAATTAGTAATTCACAAATTTGTATGAGAAGAGCTAGGCAAATAATGCCATAAAGGGAACGTGCACGGCATATACTGTGCCATCGATCGATGCAGTTTCGAAACTTTTGGCTAATAATTTGAATTTTTCTGTGCCGTGACCTATAGTACCAGCACGCTCCCTATAAATGAATATTTTTTTTTTAGTTATGAATATAAATGTGGATGAAGGGAGAAGGAGGAGAGGCTAAAGACTGATGGATTATGTAAGTGTTATAAAAGAAAAGGGAGTTAGTGATACCGTGACGGCGGTCAGGACAGAATGGAGGAAAAAAACGTGTTGCGCCGACCCCAAATAATATGGGATAAGGGCAGGAAGATAATGATGATTGAATTATTTTTTTTCGTTTGTACAGGAAGCCCTCCAACGCCACTCGCTGCTGCCAGCCCTGTTCAACGCGCTGACGTCCCTGGCGGCGGCGTGCAGCGAGCGGTCCGGCGGCGCCGCCCCGCGCTGCCTGGCCGCCGCCGCCGCGCTCTACCGCGCCGCGCCTGGCGCCGCCAGGGATGTCTTGCCGCACTTACTGCTGGTAACTATTATATATTATGATCATGACAAATACACTTAGTCCTCCTATGGAGGTATGCGGTACAGAGACTAAAGTCCCGCAAACCTCCATTGAAAAGGGAGGATCCTCCGACCGGACGGTTGTTGTGTCTGGTGGGCAACTGCCCGATAGTTGATATTCGGGCTGTTGTATCTGTTCTCGGTAATCGCACGGTGAATTCTGATATCGCGATTCAGGATTTCGTTGTTAGTTCGCAGCTGTCGGGATAGATGGCGTTGCGGGTCTTATTGTTGCGATTTTGCTACGTTGGTTTTTTTTATTATTGATAGGCACGCGCTTGACCACTATCTCACCTGATGGTAAGCGATAATGTGATAGAAGATAGAGCACGCTTGCCTAAAAGTAACCTATTCACTCTTGACTTAAAGACTCCCAGGTTGTAGCTATCAGGAAACACAGACTGACAGGGAATTCCACTCCTTATCTGTACGCACAATGAATGTGTTCCAATGTGGTTTTGTGGCAGCATTTATGCCGCTACACTCCTGACAGATTTCGGCCTTGGCTACCAATCTTCTCTTCTTCAGTCGGTCCCTCATTACTGAGGATCGTGGTCAGTGGACCCCTTTAAGCGGACAATCAGTCTCCATCGATTTCGATCCAAAGTTGCCATCACCATCTGCTGGAATTTGCATGAGGACGTAGTTTCTTTGACTTGATCAGACCATCGTGTTGGCGACCGGCCTCTCGCTCTCTTTCCTTCGGTATTGCCAACAATTACCAGCTTATCAAGGCTGCTATGTCCCCTTCGCATTATGTGGTCAAAATGGGTCATAATACGCTGTAAGCAAACTGTGGACAATCTGGTCTTGACATTGAGTTGCGAAAAGACACATTTGTGCGTTTGGCTGTCCATGGGATACGGAGCATCCGCCTCCAGCACCACATTTCGAACGCACCCATCCTCTGTCTTTTCCTTGCTCGGATTGTCTATGTCTCAACTCCATAGAGGAAAATCGGGAAAAAAACAATCTGAATTTGTGCACTATAATTTAGTCTCCTAAATTATAGTGCACAAATGTGTGCGCAAACGCAGATGGAATCCCTCTTTCATAGTTTGATGGTATTGCAATCCCACATGATCGGGGAGGAGCAACAGCTTAACGTGCGCACCGAAGCGGCACGGGGGCACGAGACAACGTAGCAGTTCAAACTATTTTAATGTGATAGCACAGAGCATGAAACCGGCGCAGCGGCAGCGTCTAAAGAGAAGAATTCACACTTCCAATAACCACACCACGCGAGTACTAATTTGTATGAAAGACAAATTAAACGGTGTGGTCAGAGTACCGACCATCATCGACACCGCGCACTAGCGACTGGCTACCTCGCTAACACAACGTTGCGTCGACGCAACGGCACCGCGCACCCTGTCGATCTGTCTACTTGCTAACACTAGCCACAGCTCACCCACATCGCAACTAGCGACAAGGTACATCATTTAGGATATATCACACGCGCGAACGTATAGTACCGCGGCAGAGGAAAGCGGGAGGGGAGTGAGGCACACGGGGTGGGGGGTATTCGTCCAGCAGTGCGATTCTGTCTCCATGTGTATGTCAACACCCGGGCGGGGCGCACGCGGGTGACGCGTCAAACCATACTAATAAGATGGAATGACAGCTCTATTGTCGTTCACTCCGCCTAGGTGAACACCGTGAGATGTCGACAGAATCGATCGGCTGATCTCGCAAGCGAACGGGCATATTATTCTGTATTTATTATTTTTTTTTTTATCATTTAAAGCAGTCCATTTTCTTTAATTGAAGAGCTAAAGACACATCGATATTTTGTAGTTACGAGAAGCTGCGCTTACACTTTTTATCTCTTAGCACATCTTGTCGATGCCATGTGGTTTTGTTGTGGTACGTGTGAATTTATGCGGCAACACTGATCCGCGTTCAAAGCCTAAATTTTCTATTCGTCATCCGTTTCGTTGTAAATGGTGACAGTGTGTCAAGCTTGGTTCCGTACTCGGCATGAAAAAGCCAAAACAACCGCAGCCAACTTCTGTACAATTTATAAATCATTTAGTGCTTAAACCTCAAGCTTAAATTCTTGATTTTATTAGTAAACTAGCTTTTGCCCGCGACTTCGTACTCGCATATCCCGTTTTTTCTCGTTCCCGTAGGAATTTACTATCCCCGTGTATATCCTCATCATATACAAAAATATTTTTCCAAATCCGACTGGTACTTCCAGAGATTAGCGCGTTCAAACAAACAAACCCTTCAGCTTTATTATATTAGTATAGATTTGAGCAAACTAACAATCAAAACAAATCGTGAAACTCTCTCAATTGAATAATATTTCAGTGCAGTGGTCTAAAAAGATGTCATTTTCAAGACAAAAGGTCCAAACCATAATTAATTTGCAACTTTTTTCTTATATTAAAAGTTAATTGTTAATATATTTTTCCAGGCGCTACATACAGCAGTACAGAAATACGGACAAGACAAGCGACGCAAATCAGCGGAGCAAATGGACGAAGTTGCACAGATCTCATCACTTCTATTACAGGTAAAATAATATAACTTAACTTCAGCAAAACACTTTATGTAGGCCCTCTTGCAAATTAGTGTTTATGTTACATAATATTTATGTTTATAAATTTTTAAAGAACAAAGGTATCCTAAAGTACAAAGCTAAAAATAAATCGACTGCCCCACGTATTTATGTGCGCGTAACTCGACAAAATGTACTGAACACCACATATTTCTTTGTGATTTCAGTCACATAGTAAAAGATACAAACATACTTTTACGGCTACCTGTTTAGTGAATTATATAAAACCGTTGAAAGAGACTGGATCACATCACATCTAAATATGAGCCAATAAACTATTATAATTATTAGTTGCTCCTACAAGATGGACCGATGACTTGGTGAGGGTCGCGGGTAGCCGATGGCTGCGAGACGCACAGGACGGTTGTTGTGGCGACACGTAGGGGAGGCCTATGTCCAGCAGTGGACGTCTGCAGGCTGATATGATGATGATTATTCGTTGCTCATAATAATTTGGAGGCCTTTGCCCTGCAGTGAGACGGAATAGACTAAAAATAAATAATAATAATGAGTTCTATGACCCCTTCACAGGTTTTGTCTGCATTCTGTTCACGCTGCATATAGTTTTCGGTTTCAAAATAATTATATTTTCGTTGTTATAGGTATTAGGAACAGGTTTGCCGTTAGCGAGAGAACAGCCTGAAGAGTACAAGGAATTTTGGGAAACGTTACCCAAAGTTCTAGAAACATTCCTGTTTGAACCACCGTAAGTTATTTTTTTTCATTAAATGAATCAATCAGCCTTTTTCCAAATATGTTGAATTAAAAAAAAAAACGGTTTTAATTTCTACAGTATTAATTATTACGTGCTATGGAGCGCAGTATACTAGGTGTTAAATTAACAGAACACGTTCGAAACACTACACTGCGCTCCAAAACGAAAATCATTGATGTGGCTCGAAAGGCTGCCCAACTTAAATGGGACTGGGCAGGACATGTCTGCCGCATGCCGCACAATCTGTGGGCCGTCAATTACAGGATTGGTGCCGTGACACGGCGAGACGAGGCCGCGGTCAGATTATCTGGCTTCTGACAATCCGTAACGGCTGCTAAAGATATACAAATGATAGCCGGGGCCAACGGCTTAACGTGCTTTACGAGGCACGGAGGAGTCTCAATATGTTAAGATAGTCACCCATCCACGGATTGTCCTCGGCAAGCGTTGCTTAACGTTGAAGATCGATCCGGGCTGTAGCCTACTTGCCTGCCCTGCTGTACCTTATAAATATAATTATATTATAATTATAAATACGAGTATATAATAAAATAAGTAATCTTATGGCTATCACACCATAAGTTTACTTTCAAAAATACAACATATTCATTGTGTTTTAGTTTCATGACTAATAACGAATACCCCGTTGGGTGACTCAACCAAACGCGCGTAACGAAACCATAGCGCGATGCAGCCGATGGAACAGCGCCATCTATCGAGCGCGCGCGTCAACTTTCATCTTCGTATCCGTAGCTGCTCTACGCATTTGATATAGTAAAGGGCAGTGAACGCAAATAAAACATGGAAGCATTCCTAGCTCAAAAAAATGTGCCAACGCAGATTGCGCCGCGGTAGACGGGGCTTACGATTGCGCCGCTCGCCGCTCACGTGTTTAGTTCGTCCGCAACCAGCGGCGGTCGACTACTGTTTACCGTTTTTGGGTGTTAAATATTTAAAAATGCCATCTTGTGTAGTGAAGTGGTGTTTATATAACACATTATGCTTAAAAGAATGCTGGAATTAGTTTCCACGTGTAAGTACATCGCTATTTATATTTCTATTAAAAATTAAGTCGGTTAATGAATTATGTCACGAATTCAATGGGGATGATATTATGCCAACCAAACAATTTACTTTTCTAACTGAAAATATTGACAAATTTTATTATTTTGATTACAATCTAAGATTCAATGCACACCATTTTTTTTTCTATGGGGACGGCACTATGTAAAATATACAAGTTATTATAGGTACATAAAAGTTCCTAGAACGGAGCGTTCATACTTGATGCCCCCTCCACGAGACTCTGCTTTCGAAGTCACACTCTCTCTCCCGATAGAGATCGAGAGAAAGTGTGAATTTGGTCAAATGAAAATTCAAGATGCAAAAAATTTAAATTTTATCGTCATGAGTGTCGTTTCCATAGTTTTCGTTAAGTCGACAGTGAGGTCAAAATGTAAATCCAAGATGGCTGCAGCGAAAATTTTGTTTAAAATCATACGTGAGAAGAAACTTTCGACGAAGGTCCCCGACCGCATACGTTTTTTATGCTTTTAATTAAACTTCGGAGTTACAAAAAAAAATCGAATTGAAATTGGGTCAACTCATACAGTGGCAAACGTGACTTCGATGCAGTAAAAAAAACGGAACGATAAAAGTTAAAAAGTTTTAGGTGAAATGAAATTCGATCAAATAATTTTCGACCTTATGATAGGTAACCAATTAAAATTAATGCTTGAGTTTGAGCTTGAGTTTAATAATAAATTAAAAATAAATTACACATTTTTTTTTATTTATCTTATTATTTTAGTATACATACCTATTACTCCCTAAACAGCTCGGCGACCTGTTAATCCTGAAGATCAGCCCATAGTTGGGTGACTATCTTAATGTACCGAGATTCTTCTGTAGAAAGTAGAAACGTAGCAACGTAGCAAAACCTACATCGCAACAACAAGACCCGCTACGCCATCTATCCCGACAGCTGCGATTTGAACAGATACAACAGCCCGAATATCAAGTATCGGGCAGTTGCCTACCGGACACAACAACCGTCCGGTCGGAGGATCCTCCCTTTTCAACGGAAGTATGCGGGACTTTACTTTCTGTACCGCGTACCTCTATACTTCCGTGCCTCCGGAAGCTCGACCATTTATAGCTCTTTGACTGTCGTCACGGGTAGTCAGAAGCCAGAAAATCTGACACCAGTCTTGCTTTGTCTTGTCTTATCATGGTACACAGTTACTGGGTTGTGGAGGTCAGACAGGCAGTTGTTCCATGTAAAATACTAGTATTCGGCTGCATTCAGTTACACGTGAAGCTGACCATTGTTGAGAAAAGGTTAGCCATATTTATTGCGTTGCCATATTAATATGTTTTCTTTATTTCTAAAAACAAGTAGTGCAAGTATAGTCTTTCTCCACAGTGTGGGAGGCGGGCGCGCAGCCCGACAGCTAGTGATGGCAGTGCGCGAGCAGGCCCTGCGCGCCCGGCCGCGCTTGCCGCCGCAGCACCTGCGCGCCCTGCTGGCGCTCGTCAGGGCCGGCTCCTTACACACGCAGCCGCCGCAACCTATACGTAAGTGATGGCAGTGCGCGAGCAGGCCCTGCGCGCCCGGCCGCGCTTGCCGCCGCAGCACCTGCGCGCCCTGCTGGCGCTCGTCAGGGCCGGCTCCTTACACACGCAGCCGCCGCAACCTATACGTAAGTGATGGCAGTGCGCGAGCAGGCCCTGCGCGCCCGGCCGCGCTTGCCGCCGCAGCACCTGCGCGCCCTGCTGGCGCTCGTCAGGGCCGGCTCCTTACACACGCAGCCGCCGCAACCTATACGTAAGTGATGGCAGTGCGCGAGCAGGCCCTGCGCGCCCGGCCGCGCTTGCCGCCGCAGCACCTGCGCGCCCTGCTGGCGCTCGTCAGGGCCGGCTCCTTACACACGCAGCCGCCGCAACCTATACGTAAGTGATGGCAGTGCGCGAGCAGGCCCTGCGCGCCCGGCCGCGCTTGCCGCCGCAGCACCTGCGCGCCCTGCTGGCGCTCGTCAGGGCCGGCTCCTTACACACGCAGCCGCCGCAACCTATACGTAAGTGATGGCAGTGCGCGAGCAGGCCCTGCGCGCCCGGCCGCGCTTGCCGCCGCAGCACCTGCGCGCCCTGCTGGCGCTCGTCAGGGCCGGCTCCTTACACACGCAGCCGCCGCAACCTATACGTAAGTGATGGCAGTGCGCGAGCAGGCCCTGCGCGCCCGGCCGCGCTTGCCGCCGCAGCACCTGCGCGCCCTGCTGGCGCTCGTCAGGGCCGGCTCCTTACACACGCAGCCGCCGCAACCTATACGTAAGTGATGGCAGTGCGCGAGCAGGCCCTGCGCGCCCGGCCGCGCTTGCCGCCGCAGCACCTGCGCGCCCTGCTGGCGCTCGTCAGGGCCGGCTCCTTACACACGCAGCCGCCGCAACCTATACGTAAGTGATGGCAGTGCGCGAGCAGGCCCTGCGCGCCCGGCCGCGCTTGCCGCCGCAGCACCTGCGCGCCCTGCTGGCGCTCGTCAGGGCCGGCTCCTTACACACGCAGCCGCCGCAACCTATACGTAAGTGATGGCAGTGCGCGAGCAGGCCCTGCGCGCCCGGCCGCGCTTGCCGCCGCAGCACCTGCGCGCCCTGCTGGCGCTCGTCAGGGCCGGCTCCTTACACACGCAGCCGCCGCAACCTATACGTAAGTGATGGCAGTGCGCGAGCAGGCCCTGCGCGCCCGGCCGCGCTTGCCGCCGCAGCACCTGCGCGCCCTGCTGGCGCTCGTCAGGGCCGGCTCCTTACACACGCAGCCGCCGCAACCTATACGTAAGTGATGGCAGTGCGCGAGCAGGCCCTGCGCGCCCGGCCGCGCTTGCCGCCGCAGCACCTGCGCGCCCTGCTGGCGCTCGTCAGGGCCGGCTCCTTACACACGCAGCCGCCGCAACCTATACGTAAGTGATGGCAGTGCGCGAGCAGGCCCTGCGCGCCCGGCCGCGCTTGCCGCCGCAGCACCTGCGCGCCCTGCTGGCGCTCGTCAGGGCCGGCTCCTTACACACGCAGCCGCCGCAACCTATACGTAAGTGATGGCAGTGCGCGAGCAGGCCCTGCGCGCCCGGCCGCGCTTGCCGCCGCAGCACCTGCGCGCCCTGCTGGCGCTCGTCAGGGCCGGCTCCTTACACACGCAGCTGCCGCAACCTATACGTAAGTGATGGCAGTGCGCGAGCAGGCCCTGCGCGCCCGGCCGCGCTTGCCGCCGCAGCACCTGCGCGCCCTGCTGGCGCTCGTCAGGGCCGGCTCCTTACACACGCAGCCGCCGCAACCTATACGTAAGTGATGGCAGTGCGCGAGCAGGCCCTGCGCGCCCGGCCGCGCTTGCCGCCGCAGCACCTGCGCGCCCTGCTGGCGCTCGTCAGGGCCGGCTCCTTACACACGCAGCCGCCGCAACCTATACGTAAGTGATGGCAGTGCGCGAGCAGGCCCTGCGCGCCCGGCCGCGCTTGCCGCCGCAGCACCTGCGCGCCCTGCTGGCGCTCGTCAGGGCCGGCTCCTTACACACGCAGCTGCCGCAACCTATACGTAAGTGATGGCAGTGCGCGAGCAGGCCCTGCGCGCCCGGCCGCGCTTGCCGCCGCAGCACCTGCGCGCCCTGCTGGCGCTCGTCAGGGCCGGCTCCTTACACACGCAGCCGCCGCAACCTATACGTAAGTGATGGCAGTGCGCGAGCAGGCCCTGCGCGCCCGGCCGCGCTTGCCGCCGCAGCACCTGCGCGCCCTGCTGGCGCTCGTCAGGGCCGGCTCCTTACACACGCAGCCGCCGCAACCTATACGTAAGTGATGGCAGTGCGCGAGCAGGCCCTGCGCGCCCGGCCGCGCTTGCCGCCGCAGCACCTGCGCGCCCTGCTGGCGCTCGTCAGGGCCGGCTCCTTACACACGCAGCTGCCGCAACCTATACGTAATTATATATTATCATTTATTGTTCCTGGATCTACCCACAGTATCCGTACATTTTTTTTTTTTTAAATTATCTAAACAGTCCTGTAAACTGGACTTCAAATGCGGTTCCATTAAGTTAACAAAATTTAATATTCAACAGAAAACGAACAGGAGTTAAAAGAAAGAGAAGAGTTCGCGCGAACGTGCTTCGAGACTCTTCTACAATACTCCATGTTAGAAGATATAGATTCTTTCGCTGGAGTAGAAAGTGAGTATTTATTTAAAAGATCTTTCATACTGAACTTCTGCCTTAAATCCAATGAAATTTAAATCGGTGCTCCACGTTTTCTTCATCCATAAAATTGAATCTAATAGAGATTATGAATGAAGAAAATGTGCTGTCTTCTCAAAATACAAGTACAAGGCTGATGGGTATGATGCCTGTGGACGGCGAGCAATGGGTAGCTCACCGTCCGATCAGAACAGGCCCGGGTTGACGGCGCGCTGTGTTCTACGCGCGCCGAGCCAGCAGTCGTCAGCATGGGTCGGGGCCCGTTAGGGCCAGAGCCTACCAGGGTTGCGGAATATGTTCGAAAGAGTTACCGCGGCCCTGGAAGGAAAGGCACTAGGAGGACTAAGGGTGGGTTTTAGTCAGTAAAAGTCTGACACTCCCTGCCGCTCCACCCAGAGCGGGAGGGGGAATTTGATGATTTGGGTATAATATTGGTCCTAATGTAAAAGAATTTATTCAACTAGTTATTCGAATTATGGGTGGGAACGCCTGTACTTCGAACACGTGCGAGCTAAGCAAAGACCATTCTAAACTTCTTTATTTATTAAATTTAGAAAAAATGCAAGATAGTGCCTTGTTTCAGACGACACGGACCCCTTAGCGATAGTAGCGTTACTGGACAGGTTCCAGGAAGTGATATCGAAATATACGCAGGACGAAGATAATACAGAACCATTGCCTAGGTAAGCTATTTTACTAAGGTACAATTTAAATACTCACCAAAATATTTTTTAGACCGTAAGACTAAGTACCAAGTTAAATATATTAGCTTCATATAAATCGCTTATCAAAATGGATAAATATTCACCAAATATTGTACTAGGAGAACTTAGGATGCCAGAGCAAGCAAAGTGAGCTCGGGACTTGGGGCACCCCGACTCGGACAGGTTAAGTTAGAAAGGGATGGCGGGGTCTAGTGAGCGAGCGAACACAGACCCTGTAGGCGACATTAATACCGCCACAAAAAATCAACGTAGCAGAATCAACAAATGAGACTCGCAGCGCCATCTATCACGACAGCTGCGAACTAGCTTGACAAAATCCTAAATCGCGATATCAGAGTTTACCGTGCGATTAGAACATGTGCAAAGCCCGAATATCAACTCTCGGGCAGTTGCCCACCAGACACTACACCCGTCTCGTCGGAGGATCCTCCCTTTTCAATGGAGTTATGTGGGACTTTTCTCTTTGTTCCGCTACCTCTAAAACCCCTTCATCCTCTTCGTAGTTATTTTCTTTTAAATCATTGACTCCATTGATCCGACTACGATTTTTAAGCAACTTTAAAGGGTTTTGAGGTTAGGTTACACACAATTTGATGAGCATTCATCCATTCTGGCAGGTATTTCGAATTTATTGGTAGTAAAGTAGGTTTATTTCTGGTTTTTAAACGCAAGATATTTTATATTTGACCATCGACATAAAATATAAACGGAGGCGTATTATCGGCAACAAATCTTTTTCGAAATAGTACTTTTACAACTACATATCAGAAATAAAAAATAAGGAATATGTACTTGTAATTTTTTTTACCGGACTGCGCGATAGCAAAGACAAGGTTATAATTATCTTAAACTAGCTGCCGCCCGCGGCTCCGCCCGCGTGAATGTCGAAAATTATCCCAAAGGACATACTCCCGGGATAAAAAAGTATCTTATTTTTTTTTCCAGACTGTAATCTACCTCTGTGCCAAATTTCATCAAGATCCATTCAGTACTTTTTGCGTGAAAGAGTAACAAACATCCATACATACAAACTTTCGCGTTTATAATATGAGTAAGGATTTTACTAATAAAACACAATTACGACGACACGGTTGGCGCAGTGGTTGAGCGATTGACTGCTACGCTGCGTGTCGCGGGTTCGATTACCGCGCGGAACAAATATTTGTATGGCCTACGGATAGTTGTTCCGGCTCTAGCCGTTTATATAAAACGTTCTAAAAAAAAATACGTTAGATACATAGAATATTGCTATACTAGTTTTAAACTCGATGTTGAGTTGAAGAACATTTATTTTCCAGGCACCAACTCTCGGAAATATCGTTCGTGCTAAAGGCAGTGGCGACGCTCACCGAGTCCATGAAGAAGGCGCCCCCCGGCAAGGTGGACGCTGTAGCGTGGCAGAAGTTAATAGGTGACTACTATAGTGAGCCTGTTGGTCGCAAGCAGGACTTTTATATATGGATCCAACCTGCCACACTATTCCCAATCCCAACAACTGCAACTCCTCCTCTTGTTATCATCTGAGCAGTAAGGTCTAACGACTCCACACATCCACTGCAACTCCTGAGAGCCACAATCAACAGTGGCGGACCATCAGAAAAACTCCAAGTCACTGAAACTCGACGACACAACGAAATAAGGATGATTCCTGGTTAAAAAATATATGATTCTATTTAGTCCGTAGATTATCAAAAAATAATGGATACGTGTTTTTTGCTTTATCAAATCAATAAACGATACAGTGCGTTGAAAACTCATGTGACGTCAAAGACCGATACACTTTTTACCGGAAAATGACGTCACAAGCCCCCACTCCTGATCTTCGATGCGTTTTATCTTCGTCATTTTTATTGATTTGATAAAACAAAAAATACGAATGCAATATTTTTCGATAATCTACCTGACGATAAATAGAATCATATTTTTTTATTCAGGAAACATCCATATTGACTGTCTGACTGTCGTCCAGACTCGCTTGCTTAATGTATTATTTTAAACACTGACCATATCCAGAAACACAACTAATCGTTATAAGTACGATTGTTTCCAGGTCTCTACCCCGCCCTAGTCCGCCTAGCAGCCAGCGCACGCGCAGCCGGCGCTAGCGCAGCCCTGCGCGAAGCCCTGCTGCAGTTCTGTGGGCTGCTCGCCGCGCCGCTATAGCGCCGAGTGCTCTACACCATACACATCTAGAGCACGAGGCTCTAGTTAGCTCTGGTAAGGCAAATAAAGTTCTTTAGTTATCTCTGGAGAATACCACTTCATCACTACATATTATAAAAACACTACAAAGTACAAGAGAACTTTAATTTCGGAAGTCGGTGTTTTTGGTTGTTTCTTCGTAATTTAACACAGACTTCCGAAATTAGTTATTTTGTACTTTGTAGTTTTTTTTTTAATTGGAGTTCGTTTGTATTTTTTGTAAAAAAGTACCCCACACCGGCCACACCTAATAACGCCTCTGACCGGACGGTTGTTGTGTCCGGTGGGCAACTGCCCGATAGTTGATATTCGAGCTGTTGTACATGTTCAAATCGCACGGAAAACTGATACCGCGATGCAGGATTTCGTTCAGTTAGGTCGCATCTGGCGGGATAGATGGCGTTGCGGTTCTTTTTGTTGCGATGTAGATTTTGCTACGTTAGTTTTTTTGTAGCAGCATTGATGCGCTACATACTCACTCGGCTTTCGATAGCGCTCTGGGTAGCGAATACCGCGTAGATCAGGACTGGCCATTAGGCTTAGTATTTTTCTAAGAACGTAGTTTTTTTTAGAAAGAGACGCCAAGTCCTTCCAGAAATGTGTTCTCGCGCTGCTGCATTTATTTATTTATTTATTTATTTATTATGTTTACAGAATCGACCGGCAGCTCGCCTCGCCACCTGTTTCAGGGGGTCTACTCACTAAGTCCGAAGTCCGTAGTTTCGGCCTTAGTGTCGGGCGTTTTCTACTCCGTATCACCTACGGACTGACGATTAGTCCCGAACCTGAACTAAGAACAACTATCAAATCGTGTTGTCATTAATTCTTAGTTCGGGTTACGCCCGACACTAAGGCCGAAACTACGGACTTTGGGCTCAGAGAGTAGACCCTCTGGACCGGGCTGGGCGCCGTCCATCTTCAAGCACCCACTATGTGGAGACTTGCCCACAGTCACAGTGCGCGGCCCGCCCAATCCCATTTAAACCTGGCAGCCTATTTACCTATAAACAAAAACAAACAAATACATTGAATTTTATTTTTTCAGTGTCGTCAAAACTCATAAGAAGTTGTCAAGACGCGAACACAGAGGGCGCACCGAAACCGATAATTATGATTAGATATAACATGAATTATATGAAGTAATATAACTAATATATTGTAACAGAAACGTTTATGTTAAGTTAACCGTTAGCTAGATTAAATTTTATAGATAGAAATATATGCGGGGGGGATGTTACACAATTTAAAGTACTGACAAGATTTTATATAAATTCTTAAATGGAGAAATGTAATATATTTTTGTCGTCTTCATACAACAAATTATAGCTATTTTACAAGCTTTTATTTAACTTGCAATACTACGTGTAACAGAATAAACGTAATACCTCTTAAGGGGTCTTTGTACTCATTATTACGAACAATTTTTACTATGGACAACAACAACAATCGACTGTCCCATACATTTTGTCAAGTTATGAGCACATATGCTCATAACTTGACAAAATGTACTGAACAGCTGATTTCGTTTTTCGCGTTGGCCCATAGTAAAAGTTGTTCATAATGATGAGAACAAGTTGCGTTTATTCTATTAGGGTCAGCGCACACCAAGAGCAGAGCAGAGCATTTTATGAGATTATTGAAAAAAATATCTTATGATTATTATCATACTTCCCAAAATTGAATACACGCCCAAATTGATGCTCGACCATGCTCGAGCAAGCCGACTGCGTGTTCGAGTATGCATTCTACATTTTGGTCGACCACGCACGAGCATTTTGCAGTTCGGTCTGCGCTGACCCTTACACGCAGCATACATATTATGTTACTCACTTCAGTAGGAACACCTCATTTTGGTTCAGTTCCTTAAACAATACATTTTCTATCTGATAACGGTGACCTGATTCTTCATCTAGGGTTGGCTCCAGACGAAGCAACTATTAATCGAACAGTACTGACGCGATTTTTTTCATCTTTCTTGCGATATAAATATTAATCAAAAATACGAACTTTATCTAGGAGATTTCTTGTTAGGAACTTAATATTAAATATGTGTAACATAACACTCAGCATTGTTAATTAATTTGTTTATTAAAGTGATGCGACATATTAATTTAACTTCTACTTTATTTTTTATCAACGATATTTGGGTTTCTGTACATAATAGTCCATTTGGTCAATTACACCTTTAACAAGATGCCTACTGGAGACTCAAATTCTAAGTACCTAGTATCCTCCACTCGACTCGACCTCCCTCAATCAAATTAACAGATCATGTCATAGCGACTCACACGAGTAGAGTGAAGGAAGTTTCGTTCAAAAGAACTTAAAATTCCAAGTCTTAAAATAAGAAAACTATTTTCGACCAACATAGACCATTATGTAAAGACACCATTAAAGCATTCCTATTTTTAAATCGGTCAATGAGTTTGTAAATAACGGACTATAATTAAAATACTTAGATATTATGTTTATTATTATATTTTTTAGCGATTTATGAAAAATCTCTCGCAGGCAATTAAAAAAACATTTTTCACAGTATGCAATATTATCATGGTATAAATTTTACTAAAATTTGACCTCCCCATCCCAACCAAGCTGGGAGTATTTAAGTCAAGAGTGAATAGGTTACTTCTAGGCGAGCGTGCTCCATCATCACTCATATCATATCAGCTCTTTCCATCAGGTGAGATTGAGGTCAAACCCGAACTAAATAAAAATAATTCTTCTTCTAGTATTATTTATACCTACTATGATACATTTCAAGCAGCTTAAAACATGAAGGCACTCGCTTTAGCAATTAGTAAACAATCTAAGGTAAATTTGACAAATAAATGCTAGATTAAATTAAGAAAGAAAAGCCATAGGTATCGGATTTTTATAATTGTGTTTATGTGAGGCTTAAGATTGTGGCAAAATAGTAATAAAGATTTTACAAGCTTTGCTCAAATAGATAGGAACTGCTTAATCCCTCATCGTCTGCCTAGCCTTTTCTCAACTATATTGGAGTCGGCTCCCAGTCAAACTGGATTCAGCTGAACTTTGCGGCTACGCCCCGTGTGCAAAGCTGGTAAAACTTCGTTGTACGAGCCCCTACGCTACCAGTATTTTACGTGGAGCGGCTGCCTACCAGAACTCCACAACCCATTGACGGGGTAGCACTGTAGTTCTTGGCAAGACAAGTCAGATGAACTGCTTAATCTTTATATAGAATAAACCAAAGTCGCGCTCTGTCTGTTCCTCCGCTTACTTCTATTAAACCACGCTGATTTCACTAATACAACGTATAACAGAATAAACGCCATACCAATACCTCTAAAGAGGTCATTGTACTCGTCATTATGAACACCTTTTACTATGTGACACACATTGAAATCGCAAAAACTGGCAGCCCCATACATTTATGTGCTTTATTTATTTTTCGCGGTTTCGGTGTTGGTCCCATAGTAAAAGTTCTTCATATTGGTGAGTACAATTACCCCTTAAGAGGTATTGCGTTTATTCTGTAACACCTTGTTTATAGACCGATGAACGAGGAAGGTTTAATATGTATAAATTGCACCCATGTGAAGACAGGGCGGGTATTAAATTAAAAAAAAACATAACTATAATAGCTTCATAATTCAAACATCATTTCATAAAATTCACAGTTAATGGAAATATTGTTCTTAATAGAAACTCCGCCTCAAGTTTTAAAACCCCCGCCTTGTATGAAAAACTAACAACCAATATACTTTAGATGTCTAGCTAGATTCAAATGCGAAAAAAAAATATTCAAAAACACACTTTATATTTTTGCCCACTTTGAATACAGCTGACCCCACAACGCCTTAATATTAAGCCTCTTAAACAATCGAATCAGTGAGCTGTTACCGATTGAAATTAGTGATAATCAAAACATTTTTCATAACGTGCAATGCCAATAGTGAAGTAGCCAATGGCAGGGATTCTGTTGGTTACTTACTTAGCTAAACTAAAAGTATTTCTGCATCTTTTTAGCAGGTTAAGTAAGCAAAAGATGCGACATGTTTAGAGCTGCCTAACTAGGCATGTGGTTTTATCTAAGTTATTTTCGAAAATACCAGAAAAATTAAAGAAAGAAAAATAATAAAATGTATTTAGCACATACCTACATACATGAAACACACATGGTACATACAAATAATAAAAAATTACAGGTCAAAAACTAAGTGTTGGTCAGGTTGGACTAAAAAGGTTTCAGTGATAAGTTTCGAGTTAGACATATTATTAGTTTGAGTGACCAACAGAATCGTTGTCAATAGCCATATTTTTTAGCTTTATAAAATAATAAACGCAGGAATATCTTGAGAGGTCAAAATGCAAGGTCTTATGTAGCAAAATAAGTATTTTATACGCTAGAATTAATCATAGAGAACATACAATGAACGATAGATAAATATAGAGTTTCTCTCTGACAATGGCGCTAGTGGACTTTGCCTGTTACATACGTCTGTGACATATTTTGTGTGCGTGTACATTATGTATATAGGTTTTATAATATAGTACAGCACTTTAGTATTTAACGTCCTTATAAACGATATCATCATAAAAAATGTCTACACAGTTTATCTCACAATATACAAAAATAGAATCAAAATTGATCGACAAACCGACGCGATATTTAAAACAAATATATCTGTCCGTCTCGCGATAACGCCGTTTTCTGTGGCAGCTGTGTCGTGGTATTTGACGTCAGAGTTTGTATCGGACTTCTCTTTCTAATAAGTTCACCACTGATGCAGGTATTAAGCTAAAAAGTATTTAATTTGCAAATAAAAAAAATGCATTCATGTAAGATTTCTTGTAGATAAAATAATGATACCATTAGACAACTTAGGTCTAAAACAGTCACCTAACACTTGATATAAGTTGCTCTATTTATAAATAATTATGATGAGTAAATCCGTTTTCACTAACACTATAATATATAAACACCTAATTTGAATTGCACAAGAATTTTTAATTTTAATATTTTTAATTTGGAATAACAAGAATTTCAACAAGTTAAATTTAGATGTATCGTAGACTTAGTGAAAACGGGCCTTATTATAGGTAACTATAGGAACCCTAGTTACTAGACGTACTTACTTAGCTTTTTTAAGCTTATCCAATAAAAAATATCCCTTTAAAAATACCTAGAAACATAATTTAGAATCAAACCTCTTGGGTTTAAACTGCTGGAATCTTCGTGAATAGAAATAAGGAACCGTTTACCTCTCAGGATAATTCTGCGTTCGTCACATTACAATATATTCCATTTAAGTAAAGTGTGAATATAAAACATTGTTTTGTAACAAGCTTGTCATTGATAGATGATATGATAATACGAGTATAATTGTCTAGATAGAAATATCTAGTACCAATATAACACTGTAGAAGTCTTTGTAAACTTTTTTGTTTTTTTTTTTTGTAGATAACTAAATAATTTTAAAAGTGCCAAAGCACCTTTTCAGTGGTGTTTTTTATTTGAATTTGAAAAAAAATCTTGGGCATTCTTCGGTTTGTATAGCAACAGTCCACTGCTGGACATAGGTTGTGCTGCCCACCTATAGTACTAAATCTGCCTGGCCTTTTCCCAACTATATTGGGGTCTTCATCCAGTCTTAGTGGATACAACCGAGTACTAGTATTTTAATTGAAGCCCATCGGATCTCTACAACCCAGTAAATGGGTAAATATTGTGATAACATTCAGTGGCTTGATTTTTTTAACAATTGATTTATCTATCAATGACAATACAAAGCTTGTACCTCGATGTATTGCATTTAATGTAAATACATCTGGAATTTTATTAATATGTTTGTGTGTGAAAATTGTTCAGTATTTTTGTAAAGAAGGCGCGTAACTCTGACTGAAATCCACTGATTTATTATAGGAATGTATGGATGGTAAAGATATTTATAAATATGAAAGTACTTTTGTAACTGACAGAAATAACGATTCCTTAAACCATGTAAAGGTTAAGGAAAATAATATAGAAAAATAAATTTCCTTACTTTTGATTCGTTGTTTCCATAGCAAAATATAGTTATATTTATGAGTAAATTCAGCCCCATTAAAATGGCCATGAATTAAACCCAAATTTCACCCAGTATATTCTGTACTTTTTTTAAATAAACTTTTAGTTTCAAATGAAATAAAAGCTAAATCTTCCTACTTCGTGATCTAAAAATATGAACTGTTAGTCACTGCGTGGGTCTCAGTAAGAGCAACAAGCCTTAAATAGCGACGTGTAGCGTTGAAAACAGCGCTTAGATGACGTGTGTGCGGAGTTATATTGTGTTGTTATTATCAACGAAATAAACCATATTGTACCATAAATTATAAAGGCTTTTTATTTTGCTAACATTTATTTATTCATTCCTACATACAATTGTTTTTACAGGTACCTACCCAAACTAACAAAAGTGTTAGGATTTGTCACTCACAGGGATGTCACACACATTAGCGGTCAAGGTTGACTAGTATAATGACACAGACAGAGGACAACACGCTAAGTGCCACCCTCTGCAATTCCGCCAGAAAAAGAAAAAATGTCCAATCGCAGAACACTATTAAATTAGTATTAAGTATATTTACTGCTCGACTCTACGGTGTCAACTTTAGTAGGTTCGTATCTAAGTGTTACCGGAATATAAAACAGCCTTTCTCTCGGTTCTAAACGTAGATAACTGTTTGAAACGAGTACCCCTAACAATTCATAAAAGCCATTTACCATGAAAACGTATTTTACCAGAGCGAGATTGCGCCGTAGTTCCAACTTATAGAAACCGACCATCCCTAAAAGTAGCAGAGCAGTGCGTTTCTGTAAACATGTCGAAGTGAACACTTGGGCGGGCTGCACGACGCGTGAGTTGTCAAACCATACTAATAAGATGGAATGACAGCTCACTTGTCGTTCACTTCGCCTAGGTGTACACCGTGAGATGTAGACAGAATCGACCGGCTGAGTGTCATTGTCAAGTACAGTTTACTAATAAGTTTCGACTATGCAACGCTAGATGGCATAGTCAACTTTGTGCACGTTCCCTAATTAATTTAAACCGAACGTGCAATACCTATTATATAGGTGGCAGCACAAAAACTTCAATGTAAACTTTATCTTAATAACTTCGAATATGCAAAACTAGATGGCATGGTCGACATCGACCACGTTCCATAAATTGAGTCTCACCGAAATCACCGAATCTCACGACGCGACGTTGTTGGCAAGTTGTCAGAATCAACACACGAGGCAAACTGACGAGTGAACGCTACATTAAATTCGTATTAAATGAATATTGTCTCGCGATTTTTTCCTTAGAGGGACAAGACAGAATCCTTACCAATTCCTTTTTATGGATGGAGTATCATCAAATAACTCCTTCCGCTCTGGGCGGAGCGGAAGGGAGTGTCAGACTCTTACTGACTAAAATCCATCCGTGTTCCTCCTAATGCCCTTTGCGTTTCAGGGCCGTGGTGACTCTTTCGAACAAATTCCGCAACCCTGGCAGGCTCTGAATGCCGGATAACAGTTGTTTCGGTTCCTGTGCTTCCCTGTTTCTGCTGTTGCATCTGCTACGTAGATTTTCATGTTGTGCTCGACTCCTAAGATGGATGGAGAGGAAAAGGGAGGCCAAAGAAAAGATGGATTGTGTGAGGAGCGATATGAAAGAAATGGGAGTTAGTGATAGTGTGACGGCTGATAGGACAGAATGGAAGAAAAGAACGTGTTGCGCCACACCCCAAGTAACATGGGAAAAGGGCAGGAAGATGATGATGCTCGACTCCCGTCTAACCTGATGCAGATGAATTCCAATACTTGGAACGACTGCCTATCTGACTCCTTCTAGTACTTAGGTATGACTCAAACTTAATGACGGCTGTGCAGTATTCTACTCGCTGCGCAATACCCCATCCCTCACCGCGGTGATACATGAATTTGCTACTGCGCAGCGCTATGTTCCAAACCGCAATTAAGTTTGAATAGGTACTATTTTATCATGATGCTCGGCATTAGCCGTGTATTTGAATGCGCCATACAGTATGACAACAGGCGGCGGATGGCGGGAGATCGTACGGAGAGCTGTGTCCGACTCTACCACAGACTTGGACGCCTCGACGTGATCACGACCGCTCTCTTTCCAAAAGCGAAACGACAGAGAAGAGAAGAAGATCATGATGCTACTGTGAAAACCAACTACTGAGGTACAGGCGCCAGCACATCAAGCTACCCGAAACCGTCAAATTTTCCCAATCATCCTTACCTAATGCTTTAGGCCTGGTTTCTACCAAAAGCAGAGAAGATTGGAGACGAGAGGAGATGTGTTTTGAATAAACCAATCCGATTTCGTCAGCGGAGAAGAGATGTGGATGTCGCAGCTCGCAGCCAAATAGCTTAATCAGCCGTTTAGTAAGTAGCTCGTAAGTAGCCTATTTTTTATTCCAGGTTATGAACTACATGTGTGCCAAATATCATCCAAATCCCTTCAGCCGTTCTTTCCTGATTGTTACACAAACATACATACATACAAACTTTCACCTTTATAATATTAGTAGGATTGTTGTAGCTTGATGTGCGCCAGAACCTATCATTAAAATTCAAAGAAATTAAATTAAATAACTGACTGTCTACCAGGGATACATATAACGTTAACCGCTCGAGCAATGACATGGGATAATTTCAAAATAAAAAATAAATCTTACGTAATGGTAATAAATTAATAAACATTAAATTCGCGATTAACTTGCGGCACACCGGTGTGCCGGGCCGGAGATGCTCGAGCGGGATGAGATCTCGGCAAAGAATCAATCGGAATCAGATTCTGATATTACCTATACCTACTTGTAGTCTAAGAAACGTGATACCGTTGCATTAAATTGCGTCGTGATACGGCGGCGTGGGATATCGGATGGAAACTCGATATGAATCGTGTGGGTTATTTAAGTCATCGAGGAAATAGGTAGGTACTTAAATATCCCGGTGTAAGTACATAGCTACGTACCTATGTACTTACACACAGTAGGTACTCTTACTGAATTTTACATACGTAGATATTCACAACCTTTCGATTCCCACCCGAAAATAATGGTGTTGTGAGTAGGTACCTGCCTAGAAAGTAGCTACATAGAATAGAAAAATGTCAAAGTTCAAAGTAAAAGATGTTTTATATTATTATGTCAGATCCATCCAGGTATTACAGGATCGTGTCAGACATACTTAGTCAGAGTCAATAGTCCAATCAACGAGGATATTAGTTGTATGGAGACTTCCGAATAATTCTCCCGCCTATGAAATTTGGCATGTGATGAAATTAGGTGATACAGATTACAGGTGTACAATAATCCAACATTTTTTTTTACGAGAAGTTAGGTTATTTTACCTAAACATGAAAATTGCTTATGAGGCTCTGTGAATATTTCCTCAGGCTGAAATACTTTCTGTTTACGTATCAATGTACTAGTTAGAATAAGTATGTAAAGGAATCCAACATTTTTTCGATTTCGGTGATACCCCAAATTTAACTTTTAACATTTTGCACTATAACTTCCGCCGGAAAATTGCTCTGCCAATTTTTATGTTTTCATATGTCTTTATGTCCCTAAATACATAGCTTTGTTTAGTTATCCAAAAGATTTTCCTTTTTAAACTTGTATTTTTTATTTTTGCTTAATTACGTAATGTGAAAAAATCCTCCGTCCATTTTTATACCTTTATTAGTCATATGATTTTATATTAAAACAGATTTATCAATAATCCAACAAATTTTCCTTTGGGAAGAACATTTTTTTTTCATTTTTACTTTATTACGTCACGTGAATAATTGCTCAGGTTAATTCAATACGTGTATGAGATTATCCAATAGGCCAATGGAAATTCGGCCTAATACAAAAGTTTTTACAATCTCAATAATATAAATTCAATCTCAACATACCTTTATTAGTCATGATTTTATATTAAAACATATTTATCAACTATCCAACAAATTTTCGGACGGTCAATATTTGTTACGATATTTCACTGTTATAAGCTAGAGCGAAGGGTTGGCCATCACTTACTGACTGAAAATACTTTTGGAGTAATGTAGGGGAGTTTGATGGCTACCGATATTATTACAAATATTTTTCTATAAATATGCACAACGTGTGTACAGTCAACAGTACATCAAGTTACCAAAAACTAACAAATTTTCTCATTTGATTTTGAACTTAACCTTCAACATTTTAAGAGTGTGTATTCGATTCGCGAGTCGCTGGGAGGGCTCGGCACGACACTCAAGTCTGCTATTACAATAGTGTCAGAATGGTCTACTACTGATTTCATAATTGTTGATTTTGACAAGTTTGATAATCTACTAATATAAAAGCATCATTATGACTTTCCAATGGTCAACCACTGACCCTCCCATTGAAAGAAAAGTCATGGAATGGTAATCTGCTAAAATTTTGACAGTTCCTTTGATCAGTGACCTACCATTAGAACGTCCTTGTGCAGTCATTGCTTTTCAAAGACATTGAATATTTAGAACCATGATTCTATTATGAAACCATTGACCGACCAATGATCGACCATTATGAATTTAGCAGATTACGAACTTATTGCAAAATGACAATGGGATCGTGTTGGAATGACGAATTTATGAAAATAGCAGACTTGGGGAAACCAGGATATTAAGCAATACCTTTATTTTCTTAAAATAATTATAACATTAATGTTTATAGTAAAACACTGTTAAAAAAAATGTTAAAGTTAACCTATTTTCTATATTTTTTTTTAAATACTAATTAGCCATATTTTCGTAATTGAGTTATATAGTGCGCTTTGAGACTACATATTCAGTTGGACAAACGTATAATATAAAATATTTTAGCACATTACAATGGTTGTATTCGTCCTGAAAGATAACTCTGACGTCCATTTTTGTCAAACGCTAACTGTTCTTTTTAAGTGTCAACAAAAATTATATTTTTCAGAGCAGTGTAGTAAATTAAAACTTAATCTTTCTAAAACCGTAATATTCTGTGAAATAATCTGCTCACATCATTAAGATTTTTATCTTGAAAAATTAAAAAAACATGAAGTTTTCGTCGCGAATCGAATACACGCTCTTAAAGTTTAAAATCATTTGGAGAAAAGACAATGCCAGATCCCGCCCCAACAATTTACAAAAAATGTAAATTAATGAAAATCAATTTAATGAATCGTGGGGTCCGAGTGCTCATTACTTGTTTAAAGATTTGTCAAGACGCTTAGTTGACACTTCGCGTGACCCTAGGGCTGGCTTTTACCTCGGACAAAGGATAAGCATTGCCATATACCTAACGTGGCAATGCTGCCAGCCTTTTGGGTACATTACCAGTGGCCTGCGATGCGGAGGAATTTTTCGACGCCATGTTTTAGATTATTTTTAGTTTAAGTTTAGTCTTTTATTTAAGTGTGTATTTTTATTGTTTTTCGCTACCTACATTTGCTTTTGTCAACGGATCTCAATTCTCGTTCACTTGCTGACTGTGCTATTTATAAAATGCTGCATATTTTATGCTTGTAAATTACTTTTTTTAGTGGGGCAAAGTTATAACAGCCGCACGGACCGATCTTCAAGGATAAGCAACGCTTGCCGAGGTTGGTCTGTGGATGGGTGACCATCTTAACATACCGAGACTCCTCCGTGCCTTGGAAAAGCACGTTAAGCCGTTGGTCCCGGCTGTCATTTGTAGATCTTTGGCAGTCGTTACGGATTGTCAGAAGCCAGAAAAATCTGACACCAGTCTTGCCTAGAAATACCGTGTTACCCAGTTAAATGGGTTGTGGAGGTCTGGTAGGCAGCCGCTGCACGTAAAATTCTGGTATTCAGCTGAATCCGGTTTGACTGGGAGCCGACCCCAATATAGTTGGGAAAAGGCTAGGTAGATGATAGTGGGGCAAAGTTCTATAGTTTCTGTCCTTTGATAGTTTCGTATAACCTGATGTGCGGTTGACTGTACAACGGCGTTTAGACATTCGCTTATACCTATTTCTAAAGAATTTTTATTACTTAAATTGTATGGATTTAAAATAAACGGACTTTGTAAACTATGCGGAAAAATAGTCAAAAAGTTAAGGAGATTTCGAGTTAAGAAAAAAAAGTATTGTCCAAAGGTGTACCAGTTAGCTTATAATTTTTTTCAGCATCTGCGTCCACCAATACAATTTAATTAAGCTGTAAAAAACACTAATACACTTAAACATAAAATAACTCTTGGTAAAATCTCCGAAACGTGTGAAATAATAATTAATTCAAAAGATTTGCTATACCAAGGGTCAGCGCACATCTGGCGCCACCAAATGAGTGGAATTTACCCCCAGAATCTGTCAAGCCAGTTACGATGCAACGAATGCCATACGAAAGCACGTTGGTAATGTAAAAAATGCATTAAAACATTGTGCATCGAAAAAGGATGTTTTGAACAATACTATGCATAAGCCCATTGGCCCTATTTGAGTTGGTATGGTGTTTTTCTAATACAAAAGGAAGGTTTTTTTTCTTTATAAAATGTCTTTCTAGACTGCAATAGATCTACACTTCTACACTAATATTATAAAGAGGAAAGATTTGTTTGTTTGTTTGAAATGAATAGGCTCCGAAACTACTGAACCGATTTGAAAAATTCTTTCACCAGTAGAATCCTACATTATCGGTGATGGACATAGGCTATAGAATATTTTCAAAAAAGTTAGGAATCCGTATGAAAACTTCGATAATGTAACCCAAGGTGTGAGCAAAAATCCTTATATCGCGTACGCTGCGGAATCTATTGATAATAGAGCAAAGTAATGTACTACAGTTTTATAGAAATCATCAATATCTATAAAAAAAGTCCGCAGGACCATATGTCTAACTATTATAGATAAGTCACCATGACCGCTTTTTGTTCATATTATTGAAGCAAATCCCATGGTGAAACAAAAAATGGTGATTTTAGTATTATGATATTAATCCTTTTCCATTTAAATGGTTTGATAGTTATGGTTGATTATGTCCGTGTAAATTACACTTTAAATTATTCTAATTGGACCTTTCGTTCAAAAGTTACGACGGTAATAAACATGCTCAGAGTAAGAAAAATGTCGCGGCTGGAGCGACCTGGGGAGAATCGTATCAATGCTTGGTCCGATGAAGTTGAAACACCACGGCATTTAAATGTTTTCGATAAAACAATAAGAATAACAAATGTTTGGATTTTTCGAAAATAAACCACATACATAATAAGGAGTGAAGCAGGGGTGATTAAGATTTTAGGGGAGGACATAATTGCTTGCTTCAACTTACGTCGGAATGCTATGAACAAACTAAAAGCGGGATATTTGAAACAGATGTACCTAACACTTTTTACATAATCAAACCCTGACGGGTTGTACGGGGTGAACAGTTTCTGAGATTCTGTCAACGGTGGCGTGGCGTATAATTAATGGAAAGTGCTTAATTTTCCAAAACTAACCATTTATAGGGGGCGTTGAAGTTTGTGGAGTACCTACTAAATCCGCGCGGACGAAGTCGCGGGCGAAGTGCTAGTACGTTAATAAAGTTTTTTTCCAAAAATTTGCAACTAGGTTTGTATTTGGGTTCAAATGGGTTAATTTGTGCGTATTTGTGATAGAATATTAGATTTAAGAAAATATTCAAAATTTTCAATTAACCGCGCTTTTTCGTAAACCCGAAAACATATCGCTGCGCCTAAATGAGAAAACGTATAAACTCACTGAAAACTGTACCGACTTGAAAAAAAGGAAGAGGTTCTCAATTCGATTGTATTTTTTTTTGTCACTTCAACAAACCCCAGTATAATGTTACTTTTTTTTTATTACACAGCCAGCACACACAACTCGCCGTTACCTTAGACTGTCGTTGCTAGCCGACGGCCGGCAATGCAATTATTGAGATTGTAAAAACTTTAGTATTAGGCCGAATTTCCATTGGCTTATTAGAAAATCTATTAAAATACAGCGACTCATAACTTAATACACTCATTGAATTAACCTGAGCAATTATTCACGTGACATAATAAAGCAAAAATAAAAAAAAATTTTCTTCCCAAAGGAAAATTTGTTGGATTATTGATAAATCTGTTTTAATATAAAATCATATGACTAATAAAGGTATAAAAATGGACGGAGGATTTTTTCACATTACGTAATTAAGCAAAAATAAAAAATACAAGTTTAAAAAGGAAAATCTTTTGGATAACTAAACAAAGCTATGTATTTAGGGACATAAAGACATATGAAAACATAAAAATTGGCAGAGCAATTTTCCGGCGGAAGTTATAGTGCAAAATGTTAAAAGTTAAATTTGGGGTATCACAGAAATCGAAAAAATGTTGGATTCCTTTACATACTTATTCTAACTAGTACATTGATACGTAAACAGAAAGTATTTCAGCCTGAGGAAATATTCACAGAGCCTCATAAGCAATTTTCATGTTTAGGTAAAATAACCTAACTTCTCGTAAAAAAAAATGTTGGATTATTGTACACCTGTAATCTGTATCACCTAATTTCATCACATGCCAAATTTCATAGGCGGGAGAATTATTCGGATCATATAAGCCCCGTTGATTGGACTACAATGTGACAGATTTCAGTCGTGGGCACAGAACAGGGTGACGGTGACGGGCAAACATCAGAAACAGAAATCATCAAACGACTCCTTCCGCTCTGGGGGGAGCGGAAGGGAGTCTCAGACTCTTATTGACTAAAAGTAAAACCCATCCGTGTTCCTCCTATTGCCCTAAGCGTTCCAGGGCCCCGGCGACTCTTTCGAACTATATAATTCCAAAGCCCAACTCGACCTTTGGTACAGAGTCAATTACTGTCACTTACAGTAAGTACTACTAACTATTGCAATACTCTGAGGAAACATCGAGTTCCTAGGGGAGTATGTGTCGCAACTCGCAACTCGGATTTGGTTCGAAAGAGTCACCCGGCTCTGGAACGCAAAGGGCACTAGGAGATATTAATGTACAACTCTGTGAGGAGCACGGATGGGTTTTAGTCAGTACCTAAGCTGAAACTCCCTTCCGTTCTACCCAGAACGGAAGGTGTCATTTGATGACTTCCCATCCAAAAAGTGACCAGGGCCTAAACCACCAACTCTTAAAGCAGTATTACTTCAATATTACTTCCAGTACAATACAGGATGTATAACTCCGTCTCTTTCCCACTGGAATTAATATTGAAGTAACACTGCTTTAAGAGTTGGTGGTTAGGCCCTTGGACTTGGATCTATTCCCGACAGATTGGCTGGAGAAGGCCGTAGATAAAGATAGTTGGTAGAGTTTAAGGAGGCCTTTGCCGAGAAGCGGGACAACATCTACACTAATAGGCTAGGTAATTAAAAAGGTACCTATGTAAGTACTCGAGAACCCTCTTATTGCCCATCACCGCTGAAAAGAATAAAGTTTTCACGAAACTTCCAATTTTAGGATGTTGAACTAATAAAAGCATGAAAACACGAGTGCAGACGGCGGCGGAGTTAAAATTAACCGTTTGGTTCATCGAACTTCAACCTTACATTCAGCCGTAAATAGATGCGCAGCTTCCTTGTGAGATGCGAGATGGATTTGAGATTTCCAGTCGAAAAGATTTGATCGTTCGCTATACATTTAGGTTTCGTATCTACAGTTATGTTACTGCCTTATAAGAGCGCCGCCGGTACATGGTGGACATCCCACCCACATGCACAAAGCGTTTTGGGAATACATTCATTGTGCGTACCGCTAAGGAGTGGAATTCTCTGCCAGAGTCTGTGTTTCTTGATAGCTACAATCTGGGAGTCTTGAATAGGTTACTTCTAGGCAAGCGTGCTCCATCTTCGACCACATCATGGCTTAGGTACCATCAGGTGAGATAGTGGTCAAGCGCGTGCCTATCAATAATAATAAAAAAAAACAAGAAGTTAACTAATTTGAACACTTTTGATTTCTCAATTAACTGGATATGAACACAAAAAGAGTTGCAGATTGTTTACCATAAAACAATCTCACATTTTGGAAGATCTTTTTGAACAGTTCTTGCTTCTTTTGTTCTATGGTAGATAGGTCAAACTTATGGGGTTTTTAAATTATGTTTGACTTTAGAGGTAGGTAGGTATGTAACAGGTTAAGCCTTAGGCCTACTCAAGTACCTACGTAGGTATGTCGATCATCATATAAGAAAAAACATCATCGTCATAAGACTGGCATTTCTGGGATCATTAAATTACCAAAATGTCGTCCAACATCGATCACTCAAACCGAAAGATGCAAACTCAGCGGTTACTAAACACGAACGTGTTTCAAAATGTCGAGCGAACCAAATCAGCAAATTGAGTTCGCATTTCCTCAAGTAAACGACAAACCTTGTTTGGTTCAGAGAATGCCATTGTCAACCGCGGGCGCATACTTCATAATATTCTTATTGTATTCATCACTCAACAATGCTTCTGGGCATCTGCATTTACTTACTTGGTACCTACTTAGCTATTTTTAAGTATGTAGATAGGTATTGACGCCATTTGTCCTTATTTTATTGAGGAAAACTGTATTTATAACATTATTTTATGTAAGTACCTAATCGCTTTTCCTTCATGTAGGTACAGATGCCAGCACATGAAGCTACAAAGAACTATCAGTCTTTATTTAATAGTTTTTCAACTTTATCGCTAAATTAGGTTCAAGGTTGATTGGGAAAATGACAGTTTCGGATTGCTTGATGTCCAGGTTCAAGGAAAAGCGAGTTGGTACAAAATAATTTTATTAGTAGGTACAGTTTTTCTCATACCACCTCGGTATTTATCACCGTAACCTATTCAAACGGCCCACGTCCACCTGGATAGGTGACTAGGCTAATCAATCCACCCGGTGGTCATATCCTTCACTACATACAGTCTCAGATATTCAGATCATACAGTCGGGGCATATCATAATTCGATTCCTGAACAGTGAACTGAAGGAATCGAATTTAATGTAGCCCCCGAATGTAGAATCGAAGCCAAGCTACCTCAAATTGTCGCGGATTTTGTTCGAAAGAGTTACCGCGGCCCTGGAACGCAAAAGGCACTAGGAAGGAGCATGGGTGGGTTTTAGTCAGTAAGAGTCTGACACTCCCTGCCGCTCCACCCAGAGCGGAAGGGGTCATTTGATGATTTCCCATCCTTAAAAAAAAAAAAAAAGCTACCTCAAGTTGGAGGCTGAACTTGAGGTCTTGGGTTCAATTCTACAGTCAGCTAGTGTTATTAGGATTTTTTTTATTGGGAATTTCTTAGAATAGGTCGGAGTTTGGTTTTGTGCCCGGTTAATGGCAATAGGCTATCATACTTAAACCAACTGGCAAAATATGGAGATGGATGTACTTAGGGTACCTAAGTACATCCATTTCCATATTTTTACTTAAGTTTTTTACATATTCCCCTGCCCAAACCGTTCGGTGAATAGGTACTTACGTGATTTTTTCCTAAATTCCGACCAAACAAATTGCCATTATAATAGTGTCATCAAAACCCAATTTCCAGAATATTGAACCATCAAGCACTTACGGTCATACCGATCATACCGTTCGCGACAAAGCCCATGTACGGCTAGTCGACAGTCGACAAGAATATTTTAACGTCGTCATCTCCATAAATGGCGGTGCGGTGATGTCAGCGCACCTACATACAAACAAGTCAATGTTCTTGGACCCACTTTCAATCTTGTCCATGTTATGTGGATTACGTCAGGCCTTCAATCATCATAACTGTGTGGGATGTCCTGTTGAACAGTGGAACTTGTGTTGTACTTATATACAACTACGTACCTAAGTAGGATGAAGGCTATTTGTTTGTTACCAGATGGTGAATGAATGAAACGTATTGTTCAATTGGTTAATTTATGATGTGCACGTACCTATATATATCCACCAACCCCACACACCCTAGTGTCAGAGTTCCTAAACCGCCTCAAGGGCCTCTGACATGGTTTATTTGAGGACGGCCATTCGGTGGCCGGGACCACCGCACACACACATCATAAGGTGGTGCACATCTACAAGGTGCACGCAATAATTGATGTGTGTGTGGCGCCCCCCCCCCCCCCCCTACCTATTAAATTCATAATATTATGCAAGTTCGCCACCCTATTGATAAACATAGGTAGGTACATGATTAGTGTTTATTTTTTCGAGTGAGTTGAAATTTTGTCATTGCAGTATCTCGAAGTCTCGACTCATAGCGGAGTTTTATTCGTTCTCGGCTGCAGAGGCAAAGTTCACACCCAGCCAGCATCTAAATGAAACTATCTCTCCTACGAACTTTCAGGCACGAAATGGGGTAGGTACTTATACTATTAAATTCTAGTTTCGACGATAATGAAGATAAAATAATTCAGATCTATTTTTAAATATTCCGTTTCGTACTTGGTCAGTCATCACGATGTAGGTACCTACATACCGTTTTTGCAGATTTTTGCTTATGGGGGCAATGTTACTGTAGATAGAAATACCGGGTAGGTACACCTAGCTATAGGCCCTAGGCTAGCTACCACCTGTGCGCACATCTAGGTCTAGAGTTGGGGCCCCGGGCGGTGTGGGCGCCTACATTGAAGAACCGACTAGCGCCTGAACGGGTCCCAGAGGGTCATGGCCATCCGGCAAATTATTCGTTCAGGGTCAAAATGTCCAATTCTCAAAACGTCAAACTCTCAAAATGTCCAACTCCCAAAATGTCCAATATTTGACCCTAACTTTACCTAAAAGGCGTAGTAGGAGCCCCGCTTTGCGAGGCTCAAGGGTTTAAAACAAAATAACCACGAAAGGGATGACGGGGTCTGTTCGCTCGCTCACTTGACCCCGCCGTCCCCTTCTAACCTAACCTGTCCGAGTCGGGATGCCCAAAGTCCCGTGCTCGCTCTTCCATCCTAAGTTCTTTTAGGCAACTTAAAAGTGCTTTGAGGTTAGGTTCAAAGACAGGACATTTTGGGAGTTGGATATTTTGACCCTGAACCAATCGCTTCTATAGTTGGTAAATAATCTTATTTACCAACTATAGAAGCGATTGGCGTTCGTGGTCCTGCGGTAGTCACGGACATCATACTTAGGTAGGTACACCTAAGAGGAATCTTTTGATAATGTACGTCCGTGACTACCGCAGGACCACGAACGCGTCGCTTCCATATTTGCTAAATTAGTACGTACTCAATTGGTACCAGTATTTTCAGCTAGCAAACAACGGTTTTTAAACAAATAAACATGGTTTTGTATACCAACGTTTCACTTTTATTTCATTTAGAATCCAATAGATATAACTTCTAGTAAAATAGTTGAAAAGTTTTCTGTAAACAATAAGCCATGGTCACCCTATCGTCATATTCAAGACGTATTCAAGATCCCGTTCTACAGCTCCTGAAATGTAAATGGGTTTTTTTTTGCATTTTTACCTGTTTTGACAAACTCAAGATCTAGGTTTTACAAAAAACTTCAGACCTCTGCGATGCTTTTTCAGCGAGATATCGGCGAAAATGTGTTTTTCACCGTTTCAATGGCGCGGCCATGGCGTATTAGTCTTATAGCTCCTGAAATATAAACCTAGGATTTTTTATTTTTATTTTTACTAGTTTTGACAAATTCAAATCGTGTACTATGTATTCCCAGCGGAAAAGTGTCGTTTTTCTTAATTTCAGTTAAGCAGATATTTAGTGTACCTATGACGTCGTGTAAATGTGTATGGTAAGTACGAATTTGTGCATCCAACCATTAGGGAGTTATTCAACAAAAACTGTTTCCGCTGGAAATAAGTCATCCCAGCGGCACCTTTTTTTCCTATGGACGTACAAGAAAAAAAATACATGCAATAATTAGTGTGTGACGAGAGGTAAATGTGTATGTTTGTATTAAATTCATAATATTATGCAAGTTCGCCACCCTATTGATAAACATAGGTAGGTACATGATTAGTGTTTATTTTTTCGAGTGAGTTGAAATTTTGTCATTGCAGTATCTCGAAGTCTCGACTCATAGCGGAGTTTTATTCGTTCTCGGCTGCAGAGGCAAAGTTCACACCCAGCCAGCATCTAAATGAAACTATCTCTCCTACGAACTTTCAGGCACGAAATGGGGTAGGTACTTATACTATTAAATTCTAGTTTCGACGATAATGAAGATAAAATAATTCAGATCTATTTTTAAATATTCCGTTTCGTACTTGGTCAGTCATCACGATGTAGGTACCTACATACCGTTTTTGCAGATTTTTGCTTATGGGGGCAATGTTACTGTAGATAGAAATACCGGGTAGGTACACCTAGCTATAGGCCCTAGGCTAGCTACCACCTGTGCGCACATCTAGGTCTAGAGTTGGGGCCCCGGGCGGTGTGGGCGCCTACATTGAAGAACCGACTAGCGCCTGAACGGGTCCCAGAGGGTCATGGCCATCCGGCAAATTATTCGTTCAGGGTCAAAATGTCCAATTCTCAAAACGTCAAACTCTCAAAATGTCCAACTCCCAAAATGTCCAATATTTGACCCTAACTTTACCTAAAAGGCGTAGTAGGAGCCCCGCTTTGCGAGGCTCAAGGGTTTAAAACAAAATAACCACGAAAGGGATGACGGGGTCTGTTCGCTCGCTCACTTGACCCCGCCGTCCCCTTCTAACCTAACCTGTCCGAGTCGGGATGCCCAAAGTCCCGTGCTCGCTCTTCCATCCTAAGTTCTTTTAGGCAACTTAAAAGTGCTTTGAGGTTAGGTTCAAAGACAGGACATTTTGGGAGTTGGATATTTTGACCCTGAACCAATCGCTTCTATAGTTGGTAAATAATCTTATTTACCAACTATAGAAGCGATTGGCGTTCGTGGTCCTGCGGTAGTCACGGACATCATACTTAGGTAGGTACACCTAAGAGGAATCTTTTGATAATGTACGTCCGTGACTACCGCAGGACCACGAACGCGTCGCTTCCATATTTGCTAAATTAGTACGTACTCAATTGGTACCAGTATTTTCAGCTAGCAAACAACGGTTTTTAAACAAATAAACATGGTTTTGTATACCAACGTTTCACTTTTATTTCATTTAGAATCCAATAGATATAACTTCTAGTAAAATAGTTGAAAAGTTTTCTGTAAACAATAAGCCATGGTCACCCTATCGTCATATTCAAGACGTATTCAAGATCCCGTTCTACAGCTCCTGAAATGTAAATGGGTTTTTTTTTGCATTTTTACCTGTTTTGACAAACTCAAGATCTAGGTTTTACAAAAAACTTCAGACCTCTGCGATGCTTTTTCAGCGAGATATCGGCGAAAATGTGTTTTTCACCGTTTCAATGGCGCGGCCATGGCGTATTAGTCTTATAGCTCCTGAAATATAAACCTAGGATTTTTTATTTTTATTTTTACTAGTTTTGACAAATTCAAATCGTGTACTATGTATTCCCAGCGGAAAAGTGTCGTTTTTCTTAATTTCAGTTAAGCAGATATTTAGTGTACCTATGACGTCGTGTAAATGTGTATGGTAAGTACGAATTTGTGCATCCAACCATTAGGGAGTTATTCAACAAAAACTGTTTCCGCTGGAAATAAGTCATCCCAGCGGCACCTTTTTTTCCTATGGACGTACAAGAAAAAAAATACATGCAATAATTAGTGTGTGACGAGAGGTAAATGTGTATGTTTAAATGAAATTTGTGTGTCTTAAAACTTCGAAGATATTCAAGTTTCCGCTGCGCTGACGTTTGGCTATCATCATATAAATCGGTTTCGTGCAGAGTTGATTTTTTTTAGGCACGTTGCTATGAATTTGTGTATGTTTGTGAAAACAGATTTTGAAAAAAGCGTGTACGTTACCCCAACAAGAAAGTGTATCCTAGAGTTATATGAGTAGAACGTATTATTGGTGCCTTATCTGTTGTAAATGTGCCCCCACATAAAAAATGTGTGCCCCCTGTCGTTTTGGAAAAAAACGGAAAAAACAATTCTTGCTGGGGTAACGTTTTTCTAGCAGGAAAATTCTAAACGAATGATCGGAGAGAGAAAAATTGTGCATAGCCAGAGAGCTTATATGTGTGCCAAAATGTGCCCCCAAAAATAAAATCTGTGCCCCTTCAGGTTTTCGAGATATTGCATTTCCTGCTGGAGTAACGTTTTGATGAATCGTAAATCTCTAAAACCATTGCATGTGCCCCTGTAGAATAAACATACACGAGTAGCTCTTAATGTGTGCCCCTTTGTGCCCCAATTAGATTTAAGAAAATATTTATAGTTTTCAAGTTATCGCGGTTTTATGAAAACCCGAAAAAACATCGCTGCGCCTAAATGAGACAAGGCATAACTTCGCTGAAAACTGTATTCGGTTCTTCTTGACGCTAATAATAACCATACAAAGTTTCAAAACTGTTCATGCATGCGTTTTTGAATAATCATGCTAAAAGTAAAAACGATGGTGTCATAACTTTGACGGCAAAATACAAGGAACTGGCGCAATCCCAGATGTGTAGGTGTAAACCAAAATCTTGTGCCTTTAGTCAAAAATATATGGTGAAAATATTGAGCTTCAAATGTTACGCATTAAGTAAATATAAACAAAAAACCAAAATATGTAAACAACGGCTGGTTATCCGACCAAATCTGAATGACTACTAAAAAGCGACGGATTCATACATATCGATGACCTTCTTTATTGGACGTATTATACCTAAGCTGTTGTCCGTACAGTCGCGTTCAAAAGTTTTGAGGGCTAATTAAAAAATATATTAAATGCACCTTGTGACTATATAAATGAAACAGCTTGTTGATGTGGAAATTATTACCTATTTTAATTCCCTTAATTTTAATTCTTAAAGTAATTATTGCATCAAATCAAAGATCAAATTTCCTACCTATAAATATTAGAAATTATTTGCACGTTGTGTAGTCATTATTATTTAAATCACAGATCAGTTTTTCATAGCCTAACATAATTATAATTAGTAAATTTGCATCACAAAAAATCACAGATCAATATTAAGTATAAGAATAATATTGAGTAAAAAAATATAAAATTTGAAATTACAGATAAATAATATTCTTACGAGTAACTTGCATATACATAGATTCAGATAAAGTGTGTTAGTATAGTAAACCGCATAAAGATATAACTGTAAACATCGAATGTGCACAAATTAACTGATGGTATTTGGCTATAAATAAACATATTTATCCCATAAACGTAACAACATTATCACATGACTGTGGAATGACACTTAGATATCTAAAACGCCATCAAATCAAAATTATGTGACACTACATAATCAGCATTAATATTAATCGTTGGTTAATAATTATAAATCCCTCATAGGTACGTAATACGACATTCAAAATGGAAACACGTTGTTGCATCACAGATCATATATCAATGAATATTATATGTATATAATATATATATTATATTATTCATATATATATCAATACAATGCTCTAAGTTCATAAAGATGTAGGAATGAGTTTTTCTGTTTTTTCTTTTTTCCCACGCCTTTATTTAGTACGAACATATTTAGTGTCAGTTTATTTGTTGTCACGAAACGTCGCTGCAATTTGAACAAAAAAATACGTGTGAATAACAGTGCATTTCCAAATAAAGAAGCGAGTATTATTTTCATAGCATTAGCCTATTAATAAAATTCATGTATGTATCGTCTTTATCTGTATATTACAAGTTATTCTGATATTGTGGCTAATTGAGGTTGTTTCTCACGAAAATCCTACACATATGAGTCACATTTCGTCACTCATATGATGTAACTCACATCTACGTGTAAAGTTAAACATGTTTACACTGCGGCTGAAAATTTTAACAAATTATATGCCGGCGGCGTCCGGTGTTATCTCCATACAAAACGTTTCACTAATAAATAAATCTGACATTTACGGAAAATAGATATGAAAGAGTTTTAGTGTAATTTTTTAAAATAATAATTTGGAGGTTTCGAATAAATGCTGAATTTGATCATTAAACCTGCATTTTAGCTCCCTGCCGCACCCTGCTCAATTTGAGCAGTAGGACATAGTTACATGTAAACTCTGCTTTACAATAAATGTGACTTACATTAGTATAAAAATACAGGTATGTCACAAAACAGTTTGGTCACACGATTTTGAGCATGTTAGTCACATGTACATTTTATTTGAAAATGGCTCTTATAAATGAATTTGATCATGTGTAAGGTCATAGAAACAGCTATTAAAATATAATCCAATAACAACTTTATTTTATTAGATATTATTTTTCTACTTCAGTGTACTCAGGCACAACACGTGTGAACCGGTTAGTGAGTAAAATAAAGAAGGTCATCGATATGTATGAATCCGTCGCTTTTTAGTAGTCATTCAGATTTGGTCGGATAACCAGCCGTTGTTTACATATTTTGGTTTTTTGTTTATATTTACTTAATGCGTAACATTTGAAGCTCAATATTTTCACCATATATTTTTGACTAAAGGCACAAGATTTTGGTTTACACCTACACATCTGGGATTGCGCCAGTTCCTTGTATTTTGCCGTCAAAGTTATGACACCATCGTTTTTACTTTTAGCATGATTATTCAAAAACGCATGCATGAACAGTTTTGAAACTTTGTATGGTTATTATTAGCGTCAAGAAGAACCGAATACAGTTTTCAGCGAAGTTATGCCTTGTCTCATTTAGGCGCAGCGATGTTTTTTCGGGTTTTCATAAAACCGCGATAACTTGAAAACTATAAATATTTTCTTAAATCTAATTGGGGCACAAAGGGGCACACATTAAGAGCTACTCGTGTATGTTTATTCTACAGGGGCACATGCAATGGTTTTAGAGATTTACGATTCATCAAAACGTTACTCCAGCAGGAAATGCAATATCTCGAAAACCTGAAGGGGCACAGATTTTATTTTTGGGGGCACATTTTGGCACACATATAAGCTCTCTGGCTATGCACAATTTTTCTCTCTCCGATCATTCGTTTAGAATTTTCCTGCTAGAAAAACGTTACCCCAGCAAGAATTGTTTTTTCCGTTTTTTTCCAAAACGACAGGGGGCACACATTTTTATGTGGGGGCACATTTACAACAGATAAGGCACCAATAATAACAGCGTTTTACCTTACAATAAAACGCTTATTAAATACCTACCTTATTTGAAGCTTAAACATATAATGAGATAGGCCTATCTGTTTTCCGCTCGTCTTACCTCTCTGTCTACCCTAGTAGCACCCTCTCGCTCGCACACTTCCTCTCAATCCACCACCGGCGCGGCCGCTCGGCTCGCTCTCGTCATTGTGTCGAATTATACCAGGCAGAGGATAAAAGTTAAGCTTCAAATAAGGTAGGTATTTAATAAGCGTTTTATTGTAAGGTAAAACGCTGTTATTAAACACCTGACCGTTATTTGAAGCTTAAACATATAATGAGACCTGTTTGTTATCGCCTGGTGGAGGAGGACGCCAATGTGAAGGTATGCACATCTACACGCTGATGAAGGCGCAAAAGGTAACAATGAAGGTTACAGTGGTTAAAAAATATAAATAAAATTGCAAGTGTGCGAGACTAAGTAAATTTATTCAATCACCATATAATATAATTATGAACATAAAACTGTAATTATTTATAAAAAACAAATAAAATGTAGTAAACTTCTTCACTTAAATTGGGCGAAAACTATTTGACATCCCAGAGCTAACAGGGGCCTGGACGACCTCACGCCTATAGAAGCGACGGAATGTGTCACCAGACCTCCAGTTACCTTGTGACAAAATTTCGTCAACTGAGACGTTATCAGCCCAACTTCTGGATGCGACTGCTGAGCGGACGCTACCGGGAGCTGCGACAATACCAGCCTCTGATAGGAGAGATTTTACCCAACCCGCAATCACAGTACGCGATGCTGGCTTATGATCACCTCTTAATTTAACAAATAAAGAATAGTTATTTAAGGAATTAAGTTTTTGATTAAACAAATTGATACAGTGCTTCACCCAAAACACCGGATCGAGGTTTTTAATATTTTCATTTCTTAGTCATTTCCAGCCCGATTGCCTGAAATCAGAACGGTAAGTTTTAGAGCCAAATCTGGGCCATAGAATGATATGATCAGTATTGTCAATATAATGTTCTTGATTGACTGTCAGAAGGGTCAGGTCATGGATACGTCTACCAGAAACCAAAAGCAGTAAATAGCAGTGTGTCTGGCGGTGGCAAAACAGTTATTTTCGTTAAATTCATATGAAGACAAAAAGGAAATGAGAACATTGACATCCCAAATAGTTTTCTTATGGGGCACAGGCTTTCTTAATGCAATAGATTTCATAACATGCTTAACCAGTACATGAGCACTTAAGACTCCCGACATTTCGGTATTACAGAGCGTAGACACCACTGATTTGTGTAACAGTATAGTATTGTATGATAGGTTTTCATTCAAACATAAATCAGCTAAAAATTTTGCTAGAATTGAACCGGTTGGGCGACATGGATTAGTTTTCTCTTTTCTACACCATCCTAGCCATCTATGCCATGCGGCTTTGTATGTACTACGTGTAGAGGGACGCCAGGACGATGAAAGTAGGTCCAGTTGGGAACGGTTCCAATCATTTAGGTTATGAGACCACCCCCACATTTCCATACTTCTAGCGTCATTTCCTGTACTTTGGAAGGTGGAAGGCCCGTCGAGACGTCTACTAGATGGCGGTTCAGATGCCTGATTGTGAAAGGAGCAGCTAGTGCTCGGGATTTGAGATCGGCTCTCCAAAACACACGTTCCCACCGAGGCACCACTAACAGAAAGAGGCCCTTGGCCTGGTTGAGATGGGTGAGTACCTTGGGGATCAAATATGGAGGAGGAAATATCCACGCTAGGTGGTAATTCCAAGTCTGGGAAAAAGCGTCGTGGAATAGGGCTTGGTCGTCGTTCTGGTCCAGAGACGCATAATTGGCCACTACATGCGCATTTTTCGACGCAAACAAATCTATTACCGGAACCCCGAATCTGTTGAAAATCAGGTTTGTGCACGCCGGCAAAAGGTGCCATTCGGGGGGGGATCGGTAGCGAGACAGATGATCTGCGTGGGAGTTGAATCTGCCAGGAATGTGATGAGCGGCTAGGTGAATTTGATAATGATCTAGAACCTTGAAAATATCGATTGTCAAGTCCAAGAGAGCTTTTGATTTCGTGCCGCCTTCCTTGCGAATGAAAGCCACGGCTGTTCTGTTGTCGCACTGCCATAGAACCGTGGAACGACCCAGAGACTGACCCTGGTCCTGTAATATCTTCAGTAATGCTAGAAGTTCCTTCTGGTTGCAGTGTATCGGTTGTTCTTGTTCGTTCCACGGTCCCGTGAACGAACGGTCGTCTAGTTGCGCTCCCCAAGCTAGGTCTGAGGCATCGGTCGCTAGGAAATGCGTTGGAGGCGCGAAGTGAATCGGAGAAGGATAAGGGTGGTTCTGCAACCACCAGGTTAACTCTTTCAGGGCATGTACCGGAATCAAGAACTGTTTGGCAACTGGCATCTTGGTGACTGTGTTCAGGAAAGAGAGGAGTGCTCGAAAGTGAAGCCTGCCCCTTGGTACAACAAAACTTGCAAAGTTTAATAGACCTACTAGGCTCTGCAAAGCCTTCAAATCGAGAGCTCTCTCTGCTAGGGCTGTCGATATCTTGGACGTGAGATTCAGGCACTTTTTCTTTGGAAGAGACTTTTCGTTTACCAGAGTGTCCCATTGAACGCCCAGGTAAACTAGGCGTTGACAAGGTGTGAGTGTGGACTTGTCGAAATTCACCAACCAACCGAGATACTGCAACCTCTCTACTGTGATTTGGACATGGGTCTGTAATATCTGTGGGTTTTGATGTACAACCAGATAGTCGTCTAAGTAAACGATTATTCGAATCCCTTGATCCCTGAGTGACTGAGCTACCCAATTGGATAGGGAGGCAAAGACCTTGGGGCCCGTGCTCAGACCGAACGGGAGGCACGTCATTTCCATTAATTTTCCTCTGTAGATTAGACGTAGGAAACGTCTGTGAGATGGAGCTACGGGAAGGTGAAAATAGGCCTGTGACAGGTCTATTTTGCACATCCAATCCTTTGGTTGAAGGAAGTCTGGGACTCGATAGACATTTATCAATCTGAACCTGCCGGTGATTACGTAATTGTTCAAGGCAGCTAGGTTGAAGATGGGTCGGTGCGACTCGTTGTCCTTTGGCACAAGAAACATTGTGGACACAAAGCTTGGCGAGGCTTTGACAACATCTAATACACCCTGGTGTTGCATTTGGGTGATTATGGACGTCATTGCATCCGAAGGAACCGTGCTGAACTGACGTTCGTTCAACGGTGGTACTACAAGTGGCGGTCGATGTAAAAAGGGTATGCGATACCCTTTTATTATCTTTAACAGATAATTTGGGGCACCTAGTTCCTTCCACCGATGATGGAAACGAACCAGACGACCAGCTCTGAATGTTTGGGATCGATAGTCAATACTTACGTTTTTTGTTCCGGTTGTAATTCTCAGAGGGCGATGCGGCTCGCTTGCGGCTATTCTTGCTGTCTTGCTGCCTATAGCCTTGCCGACCTTCTCTGCCTCGAAAGGAACCTCTTGAACCGCCAGAGAATGATGGGCGATTATCGTCGTGATTAGAGCCATGACCCTGCGAGGGTCGGGCATTACAGTAACCCTGCGAGGGTTGATTGTAAGCATGGGAAATATGCGTAGGCGCACAACATCCATGAGCAGTACCCTGCGAGGGTACGTTTCGTAAAGCCTGCCCCTGCGAGGGGCGGCGTGCGGGCTTGCTTTGACCCGTTTGCGAAACGGAAGCAGAACTGCCCGGCTTCTGTAAAGGCAAGAAGGCTTTTCGAACACCACCTGCCTTCTCTAGTGCTGTGGCAAGTGACTCCGCATTAAACACGTGCTGACACGACGGAGGGATCTTACGTAACACGGCCTTGACAAGGGGATCGCGCACGTGGTTTGTAATTCCATCCCTTCTCATCTGAATAACCTCCGCACGGTGACCGCAAGTTAATTGCAAAAGATCGGAAGAAACTTTGAAAAAATCGCCCTTCAAAAATAGCTCGTTAACTTTTTCGTTTATACCCTCGTAGGACAAATCCGAACCCCGTGCCCACTGTAAAAAACTTCTGACAGAAGTTTGCAAAGCTTCGCGCTGTTTAAGGATGCAGAACGATAAGGCAGCAAAGGCCTTGTCAGCGTGAGCAAGATGGCGTAACGAATCATAAGCCTTAATTTCTTCATTCATCTCCAAGTCGATAAAACCGGGGGTAGAATTATAAAGTTTTTGGGTTTCCGCATAACGAACCTCGCACCAATCACTACTATCTAAATGTTGCAAATCCTTTAACGTTTGAAGAAACTCCTGAGGAGTCTTTGGAATATTCTTTCAATTTCGTCTCAATTTCAAAAGTAAAATCTGACTGAGCAACAGGTACCGGCCGCACCTCGACAGAATTTACAATCGGGTCCTCGTAAAGTTCGCCACTAACGTTTCCGTCAACTAGATTCTCATTAAAGTATACCGCAGAACAGGGCACAGAATTATTGTTGCAAAAAATTATTGATTTCGGAGTTCGTCTACCTGACGTGATAATTTACGGAATTTCCGGGAATCGTGTCGTCGATTCCGGCGTTTGCTCCCCCTTTTTTTGTTGCGGTGACGCGGCGTGGATCTAGGACTCGAGTCCGAAGACGACGAACTCGAGCTGCCAGATGAGTCTGATGAGTTACTATTCGACGAACGAGACCTAGCTCGCGACTGACGACGAATACGCGATCGATTTTTATTGTCACTATTAGCGGGAGCACTAGCACCAGCACATGGGGCTTTCGAGCCGGGATTTGAAACACTTTCGTCACTTTCCATGTTAACACAAGCTGTAAAATCTAGGATAGAAAACCACACAAAAAATAATTAAATCAAAATATGTAGGTAGGTGGGTACCAAAACCTACGTACTAATATTATTCAAGCAAAACAATTGAAGAACACAAAATAGCTATGTGTAACTTTTAAATACGTACCGAACGGTAACACCGTTTGAATATTTTTTTTTTTTTTTTTTTTTTAAACTTACTTACGTGGAACAGGAATCATGTAAGTAAATGAATTTGCAAAGATATGCAAAATTAATTTACTGAGTCCTGAGCACGTCCGAGCGCAGCGGAAAACAGGACGCCAATGACGAGAGCGAGCCGAGCGGCCGCGCCGGTGGTGGATTGAAAGGAAGTGTGCGAGCGAGAGGGTGCTACTAGGGTAGACAGAGAGGTAAGACGAGCGGAAAACAGATAGGCCTATCTCATTATATGTTTAAGCTTCAAATAACGGTCAGGTGTTTAATACGTTCTACTCATATAACTCTAGGAGACACTTTCTTGTTGGGGTAACGTACACGAAAAAAGCATACCGTTTTAATTAGGAGATATACTCGCTAAGGTGAAATATGGTTATTAGGTCCAAGTACTTAAAATAGGAACTTTAGAGCCTAACTTTTAACGTTTATTTGTATCTTGTAAGGGTCTACAACGTCTTGCCAAGTTTCATTTAGGAATACATACACCAGTTTTATCAGTTGACCTTAGTAGTTCTAGTTTATCGGCGAGCGCGATAATAGCACTATGCACCGTAATAATGAAGCAATGTAAAATGGCACATACAGTAGGTTCACAGAGATAGATAATTTTATTCGTGTACGTTACCCCAACAAGAAAGTGTCTCCTAGAGTTATATGAGTAGAACGTATTATTGGTGCCTTATCTGTTGTAAATGTGCCCCCACATAAAAAATGTGTGCCCCCTGTCGTTTTGGAAAAAAACGGAAAAAACGATTCTTGCTGGGGTAACGTTTTTCTAGCAGGAAAATTCTAAACGAATGATCGGAGAGAGAAAAATTGTGCATAGCCAGAGAGCTTATATGTGTGCCAAAATGTGCCCCCAAAAATAAAATCTGTGCCCCTTCAGGTTTTCGAGATATTGCATTTCCTGCTGGAGTAACGTTTTGATGAATCGTATATCTCTAAAACCATTGCATGTGCCCCTGTAGAATAAACATACACGAGTAGATCTTAATGTGTGCCCCTTTGTGCCCCAATTAGATTTAAGAAAATATTTATAGTTTTCAAGTTATCGCGGTTTTATGAAAACCCGAAAAAACTACGCAGCGCCAAAATGAGACAAGGCATAACTTCGCTGAAAACTGTATTCGGTTCTTCTTGACGCTAATAATAACCATACAAAGTTTCAAAACTGTTCATGCATGCGTTTTTGAATAATCATGCTAAAAGTAAAAACGATGGTGTCATAACTTTGACGGCAAAATACAAGGAACTGGCACAATCCCAGATGTGTAGGTGTAAACCAAAATCTTGTGCCTTTAGTCAAAAATATATGGTGAAAATATTGAGCTTCAAATGTTACGCATTAAGTAAATATAAACAAAAAACCAAAATATGTAAACAACGGCTGGTTATCCGACCAAATCTGAATGACTACTAAAAAGCGACGGATTCATACATATCGATGACCTTCTTTATTGGACGTATTATACCTAAGCTGTTGTCCGTACAGTCGCGTTCAAAAGTTTTGAGGGCTAATTAAAAAATATATTAAATGCACCTTGTGACTATATGTGTTGTTATGGCTGCCATAGAACATTCTGTAAAAATCAAATCAATTATTTAGTTATTTCGGCTAAAAAGATACAGCCCTGTGACTGTGACATGTTGAGTGTTGACGGATTGTGGTCGAGTCTTAGTTTTGGAGACATGAATTCTTGTCATGAATTATTTTTTTACATAGTAACTAGACATTATTAAGGGATTATATGTCATCAACCCAGCACAAAAAGAGAATTGAATACGTATTATACAAAAAAAGTAAACAAATTACTGAATCGCTTTTGACGAAATTTCTATTGGACCAATCGGAAAGTATGTATATCCTTTCAGATGAAAACAAAACAAACATGATTTAGAACATATTAGTTAAAAAATAAATAAATAGGTAAAGTAATGAAAAAAAAAATCCAAGTGCTTGATAAGGTACAAGTATTTTGAAATAAGTCAAAACAATGCCATTAAATACTTACCACCGCAGATCGTGCCATAAAATTCACCACCCCTACAACCACATAATTGTTATAAAATGCTTATACGCCACTTTCAACCAACATAAAAAAAAGTAAACAAACAGTATCAGTGCAACTGCGTGACTCAACGTAACAGTGTCCTTGGCGTCATAACATAACTGCAACTGTTTACCAATACCAAGTAATAATCCAAACGCACTTCCTAGTCAATAAACACTTTGTACCCATTATTCATAATAGAGCGACGTTACACGTAACTGTCTCTGTCACACTAACACCGTACGCGTACTAGCTGTCTCACTTTCTCTAAGCTAGACAAAGCGATTCCTTGCGTGACGACGTCAGCGGACGCCGCGGGGCCAGAGATGTATGTAGCGGTGTGGGGAGGCGAAAAAAGGGAATCTTCTATTAAGGTAAATGCTCCAACCAGCCTGCGAAATTCGAATTTTCCTAAGTTTTTTTGCAATTTGCAGGCCAGTGCTTGGTTGTATGTTGATTAAAATATTATTCGCGGCTGTAAGACATATGTAGATACAAAATTATAATCATCAATATCATCAATACAATGCTCTAAGTTCATAAAGATGTAGGAATGAGTTTTTCTGTTTTTTCTTTTTTCCTACGCCTTTATTTAGTACGAACATATTTAGTGTCAGTTTATTTGTTGTCACGAAACGTCGCTGCAATTTGTACAAAAAAAATACGTGTGAATAACAGTGCATTTCCAAATAAAGAAGCGAGTATTATTTTCATAGCATTAGCCTATTAATACAATTCATGTATGTATCGTCTTTATCTATATATTACAAGTTATTCTGATATTGTGGCTAATTGAGGTTGTTTCTCACGAAAATGCTACACATATGAGTCACATTTCGTCACTCATATGACGTAACTCACATCTACGTGTAAAGTTAAAACATGTTTACACTGCGGCTGAAAATTTTAACAAATTATATGCCGGCGGCGTCCGGTGTTATCTCCATACAAAACGTTTCACTAATAAATAAATCTGACATTTACGGAAAATAGATATAAAAGAGTTTTAGTGTAATTTTTTAAAATAATAATTTGGAGGTTTGGAATAAATGCTGAATTTGATCATTAAACCTGCATTTTAGCTCCCTGCCGGACCCTGCTTAATTTGAGCAGGAGGACATAGTTACATGTAAACTCTGCTTTACAATAAATGTGACTTACATTAGTATAAAAATACAGGTATGTCACAAAACAGTTTGGTCACGATTTTGAGCATGTTAGTCACATGTACATTTTATTTGAAAATGGCTCTTATAAATGTATTTAATCATGTGTAAGGTCATAGAAACAGCTATTAAAATATAATCCAATAACAACTTTATTTTATTAGATATTACTTTTCTACTTCAGTGTACTCGGGCACAACACGTGTGAACCGGTTAGTGAGTAAAGTAAAGAAGGTCATCGATATGTATGAATCCGTCGCTTTTTAGTAGTCATTCAGATTTGGTCGGATAACCAGCCGTTGTTTACATATTTTGGTTTTTTGTTTATATTTACTTAATGCGTAACATTTGAAGCTCAATATTTTCACCATATATTTTTGACTAAAGGCACAAGATTTTGGTTTACACCTACACATCTGGGATTGTGCCAGTTCCTTGTATTTTGCCGTCAAAGTTATGACACCATCGTTTTTACTTTTAGCATGATTATTCAAAAACGCATGCATGAACAGTTTTGAAACTTTGTATGGTTATTATTAGCGTCAAGAAGAACCGAATACAGTTTTCAGCGAAGTTATGCCTTGTCTCATTTTGGCGCTGCGTAGTTTTTTCGGGTTTTCATAAAACCGCGATAACTTGAAAACTATAAATATTTTCTTAAATCTAATTGGGGCACAAAGGGGCACACATTAAGATCTACTCGTGCATGTTTATTCTACAGGGGCACATGCAATGGTTTTAGAGATATACGATTCATCAAAACGTTACTCCAGCAGGAAATGCAATATCTCGAAAACCTGAAGGGGCACAGATTTTATTTTTGGGGGCACATTTTGGCACACATATAAGCTCTCTGGCTATGCACAATTTTTCTCTCTCCGATCATTCGTTTAGAATTTTCCTGCTAGAAAAACGTTACCCCAGCAAGAATCGTTTTTTCCGTTTTTTTCCAAAACGACAGGGGGCACACATTTTTTATGTGGGGGCACATTTACAACAGATAAGGCACCAATAATACGTTCTACTCATATAACTCTAGGAGACACTTTCTTGTTGGGGTAACGTACACATTTTATTCAAGGTAGCCTATCTGATAATGATCAATGTCAATGAAATTATGTAACAAGAGTTTGTCCTTGTGAATTTCTTTTTGTGTTGTGGTGGTGCAACATATTATTTTGTGTTGGTAAGTAAGAAATCAAACGACAAAGTTCAACATAATTGTTTCTTTTATTTCAAGTCACCGGAATGTATCGGTGTGAGTGCTCAGTGAACAAGTTCAGCTTAGTACTCCTCGGCTCCTTCGCCTTCACCCTCGGCGGAGTCCATGCCGACCTCTTCGTAGTCCTTCTCGAGAGCGGCCAGATCCTCGCGCGCCTCGGAGAACTCTCCCTCCTCCATACCCTCTCCAACGTACCAGTGCACGAAAGCGCGCTTGGCGTACATGAGGTCGAACTTGTGGTCCAGGCGAGCCCAGGCCTCGGCGATGGCGGTGGTGTTGGACAACATGCACACGGCACGCTGTACCTTCGCCAAGTCACCACCAGGCACGACAGTAGGGGGCTGGTAGTTGATGCCCACCTTGAAACCAGTAGGACACCAGTCCACGAACTGGATGGTACGCTTGGTCTTGATGGTAGCGATAGCCGCGTTCACGTCCTTGGGCACGACGTCTCCACGGTACAACATGCAACACGCCATGTACTTGCCGTGGCGGGGGTCGCACTTCACCATCTGGTTGGCGGGCTCGAAGCAGGCGTTGGTGATCTCAGCCACCGACAGCTGCTCGTGGTACGCCTTCTCGGCGGAGATGACGGGCGCGTACGTGACCAGGGGGAAGTGGATACGCGGGTAGGGCACCAAGTTGGTCTGGAACTCGGTCAGGTCGACGTTGAGGGCGCCGTCGAAACGCAGGGAGGCCGTGATGGAGGACACGATCTGCCCGATGAGACGGTTCAGGTTGGTGTAGGTGGGGCGCTCGATGTCAAGGTTGCGGCGGCAGATGTCGTAGATGGCCTCGTTGTCGACCATGAAGGCGCAGTCGGAGTGCTCCAGGGTGGTGTGGGTCGTGAGGATGGAGTTGTAGGGCTCCACGACGGCGGTGGACACCTGAGGCGCCGGGTAGATGGCGAACTCCAGCTTGGACTTCTTGCCGTAGTCCACGGAGAGTCGCTCCATAAGGAGAGAGGTGAAACCGGATCCGGTACCTCCACCGAAGGAGTGGAAGATGAGGAAGCCCTGCAGGCCAGTGCACTGGTCGGCGAGCTTACGGATGCGGTCGAGGACTAGGTCTACGATCTCCTTGCCGATGGTGTAGTGTCCACGGGCGTAGTTGTTGGCCGCGTCTTCCTTACCAGTGATAAGTTGTTCTGGATGAAACAACTGTCTGTATGTTCCGGTGCGGACCTCATCTGTTGGCAAAAAATAAATATTTGGTAAGTTATGGAACCATAACACAATGTAACTTTTTCAGAGGGACTTAGAAGTTGTAAGTTTTTTTTAATGATATATACTACTGAAATGTTCAATCAAAAACTTTTGTTACTGATTACTTACCAACTACTGTGGGTTCCAAGTCGACAAACACGGCTCTGGGCACGTGCTTGCCGGCACCGGTCTCGCTGAAGAAGGTGTTGAAGGAGTCATCGCCACCACCCACGGTCTTGTCTGTGGGCATCTGGCCATCGGGCTGGATTCCATGCTCAAGGCAGTATAATTCCCAGCAGGCGTTACCGATCTGGACTCCGGCTTGTCCAACGTGTACTGAGATGCACTCACGCTGTTGACAAAGGAAAAGATATTGTTAGATCGGTTTAACTTCAAAAAATGTTCAAAAAGGAGACCCACTGCCTATTGATTTTTTCTTTATAAAACTATACTAGTCCAATATTGTAGAATTCCCTCATCAATGAATGTTCAAGTAAAAAACCTTATGGGGAAAGCTGTGCTGGCTAGCAATTTTTATAAAAATAGTAAGATTCAATTTTCAAATAAACTTATTGTCTACTAACATCTTATTGAAGAGGCCTTGCAAAATTAACAAGAATTCTGCAGCTGCTTATCCCATTATGCAGCTCAAGGTCTGGTACACCAACAATTAGTAGCAGTAGGTACAGCAAATTTTCTCTGCATTGTTCTCAAAGAGAAAGGTGAAAGCCAGTAAGTACTGGTTTAAAGTAGTTGAGTGAAAGCTCTGCCAGACACCCGGCGTTATCGATCGATGGGGAACCGACCGGCGGCCGCCGTCCTAGGTAGTGGGGCGAGGTCATGGAAATTGATTAAACATACCCCATTGAAGATAAGGGAGGCGGATTTTTACGATGAAATGACTTAAAACAGGAGGGAATCTATACATGGTAAGCCGTCAGTGGGTCGTCTTCGCCTTTTAAAAGTTGATTTCGATATGAAGTTTGGTTAAATATGGGAAGATTTTTATGAAGAAGTGGCTTTATAAACAATATGGAACTACAGAGAAAGAATTAATGACGCTTTTTCCAACATTTGTAGTTTCTGCGAAAAGGTGATCTAATATCTTGTTGACGATGACTGTATACAGTACCTATCATTGAATATTTTAAAGTTGTTTGAACAAGTGACGAACCAGTTGGATTAGGTATGTAACGAAAATCCATAATATTGACGGCAAGGTCGAGGTAAACGAGTAATTGTGAAGTTATTTCTCGAAACGTGACAGAAGAGAAGTAGCTAGGTACCTATGTACTTGCACACAGTAACCTCGAATGAGGTCATCGACACGTCACCGCGTAATCGATGGAATAAAATCGCATGAAAAACAGGAAAATCCATTGAATGATTTCAGAAATAGACGCGACTAAGGTTTACCGTTATCACACTGTAAATCTATCGTAGAAACAGCAGTTTGTAGAAGGAAATCACTTGGGCGTGGCGTCAACCGGCATGGCATCCTTGAATGCAGTCACGAAAAGCTAAGATGAACAATCCACTTTGCGTCAAACAATATCACATCTAGCAAGATTAGTTCCTAGAGAAACATGTAAATCCAGAAAAACGTGAAGATCACAATTTGAAAATGATTAGGATGACAAATTGAGATGTCAATTCTACTAGAACATTCAAAAGTGTCGCTCGGGATTATTGAGCTTGGTCGGATAACATGCCGACAAAATGGTGGCGTGTCCACCCGGTACTTAGTTTCTCGAAACACGTGAAAATAAGAGACGAAGGACCCTGAATCCCTGAAATTAAGATGATTAGAACAATAATAAACGTGTACTCACCATTTTGAATTGAGTTTTGTTGAACTTAACGTAGAATATAAATTAATTTAAATTATTCAGTTCGTCGTTCAGCGCGACCGGTTAAGAGGCTTGCCAAACGATTGTGTTAGACAAAAATCCGTTGAAGCCGCTTTTATAGGGCACCCGCTGCGGGGGACCGACGCTTCCCGAGCAGCTCTCTGATTGGTGGATTCAACTGCCGCATAGGCGGACTAGCCAATAAGGTCAAAGCTGCATTATATCACCATTGCGGGATTATGTGGGTTGGTGAATCATTCAAGTTAAACGCCATTTAGGGAAGTTAGTAATTTCGGTAGTGTCGATATCGACAGTAACTGAGAGTTTTGCTTGATTAGGTACTGCACGAATACATCCATATAAATTAGAGACATCCAGTTACACGTATCAATTCCATGCAGTGTTCATGTAAACAATCCATGTCTTGACTATGTAATTATTTATTTATTTTCAACACATTTGCTCAAAAAATGCATTTACGAAGCCTGTATGCATTGTTCGAAAGTTAAAAATTATGCACCACACAATGGACCGTGCGGTTAAATAGGTACTCTCACTTAAGTACATATTTTACCGCATACTCCGTTGTATAGCGCCGCCGCGCCGTGCGTATTCTTAACGGTTTTTTTTTATTTCCATAAAAATTTATAAGATTTCCACCAAGGGTTTCACATCACGAGAATAAATAAGCTGAATGATCGAACCTCCTTGGAAGCGCTTTTGCTGTATTGGTTTGTCTTATTTTAATAGTAAAGAGAAAATGAGAGATAATAAATAAAAAAAAATGAAAGATGTGGTTCTAATTTTCACCACGCGCATGTGGCGCCCTTTGCAAATTCGCGCCATTTTCATATTAGAAACGTCAAAGATTGTTGCGACTTTCCGACTGATTTCTAAAGACAAAAAAGTTTGTTTCATTACTTATTGTACTGTTTTCTCGCAAATGTATCGAAAAACGTTGTATGACACACGTGCGGATTTGGTTTTTACAAACTCGTGACTATGGTAACCCTCAACTTCGTCTCGTGCTTCCATTCGTCTACTCGTTTGTAAAAACCAACTTACCGCACTAATATCATAAATAACTATTACTATATACTTTATTGTACACCGATAATAAATAAATAATAATAATAGTTTTAAGGCATTTAAATAAACAAATGTCAACTGGAGTAGTTTCTTTGGTTCCTTTTGAAAATCAAGATGACGCAGAATTGATTACGTAGGCTACTTGTGTTTGGAAATAAATATTACTCACTATTTATAGCTGATCTTTTTTGCGTCTGATTAGCCAGTATACTATTGTAGTCTTTGCGTCTGATACACAGTCAATGAGTTGCACTATTTGATTCGCAAATTCACAAGAAAGTAGGTAGGTATACATAATTATGTTGTTTAATGTATTTACTTAAAAATAGAGGAGGTTCGACGTTTGTCTAATTGTATTTTTTAAAGAGATTTTAATTAAAAAATCGTACTTAATGCGAAAACTGGAACCACTCGATTTTATTCCTAAGACCACTCGGTTTCATTTAAACACATTTCCACCTTATTCATCATAATCTCTGTTTTCTATCTCATGTTCTGTTTGGCACTTGTTGGCATTTTTCTATTGAGATACTTTGCTAAACTGTTGTTTTGTATGTGTAGTATGTCATGTACGTATTGGTAACATTAGAATTCTCAAGAATTTTACACCAACCATCTATAACTATTGGATCAGCTGGCAAATTTTCACTGTGGGTTACTAACTGCCTTGGCCATCTCATCAGATGAGATGGCCAAGGCAGTTCTCTGCTATAAATTCTGCTATAAACAACTGTGAAGCGGCGAAGATGATACCTACCTCAATAACTTTCCTGACTTCTACTTTTTGTCCAGCAGTGGGTACCTTGACTAATGGGAAACGTGTAACTCGTGTAAGGCCACTGCAAATGCTGTTGATGTTGCTGAGTTCAGGAAGAAAGTAGGTAGGTACTTACCTTTTTAAAAGGTATACTTTTTTATCGACATGATAGAGGAGTAAAGAATATGATGCAAAGTGTAGGTATTACATCGCTTTTATAAGTAACCAATTTATTGTGAAGAATGAAGAATAAAATATATAATATAATATAAAAAAAGAAAAAGAAGAAAATTACCATCTTATTACCTACCTATATTTTAACTTGCCAATAGCATCGCATGACAACAAGTATAAACTACAAAATACCAGGACACCGATTCTGCGACTGCGATTAGCTCTATTTTGTGTCGTCAATGCCACAATCATGTTACAAATCAAAAGTAATTTATAAAAACATTCCAGCATCGATAATGCGGATGACCGGCTACAACACTAAAAAGATCGTTATTTTCGCGTTTTGAATGTGTGTGTTCACTTGTTCAGCCGGCGACACGTACACAAAGAAGACTGTTGTTTTTGTGTGCAAAACAGTCTGGAACGTTTTTACCAACAACTGCGGTATTCAAGGTAAAAGTTAATCTAGCAATATATTTATTTTGCCAAAATGAATAGATTCTCTTCAAACTTCGGTGCTAAAAGCTAATATTATTCGTTATTTCTCGTAAAATACAGTCGGGCGGATTTCCGACACACACTAGTAAAGCGTGTCCATATAGGATTGTCGCTATGGAGCGAACGATGAACGATGTTCAACCTTTTTCTATTTTTGTACAGGCAAGCAAACTGCGATCAATAGTTTTATTCCTTCATGCACGCACGGCTGAATTTTTCAGGAGTATTGCTGACTCATTCATTTTATACTGCGGCAAAATTTATAATAGGTTACTAGCACGTTTCGTTCTAGGGTGGAACCTGTTACCTGAATATGGCTGGCATAGCAACGTGGGCATTGGCACAAGAAAAGAGAGTGGGCGAAGTAGGATGATGATAGGAAGGAAGTACCTAAGTATTATGTTGCTAATAAAGTAGGTAGTACGTACATTCAGTCTGCTAAGCCTTCTATCTAACTTAATTATGTAGGTAAGTAAGCTACCATTTTTTGTTTTCGGGGGGAAACCTTCAAAAGGCGCCTGGACTCAGAGGCATACGCAAGATCAACAGTCATAATATCAACAGTTAAAACATCAACACCGTAAGACCAACGATTCAAAATCTCAATACTTCAGAATCTCAACAGCTTAGTAAGTCAACAGTTCAGAAGATCAAAGTTTAAAATCCCAACTTTGAAAGTACCTATTAGGTCAATACTAATTAATGTTATACATGGTTTACTATAAGTAAACATCATGGGGCACCCCGACTCGGACAGGTTAGGTTAGAAGGGGATGGCGGGGTCTAGTGAGCGAGCGAAGCGAGCGAACTGACCCCGCCATACCCTTCGTGGTTATTTTTTTCCAAACCCTTGAGCCCCGCGAAGCGGGGCTCCGACTTGCTAGTATTGACCTAATAGGTACTTTCAAAGTTGGGATTTTAAACTTTGATCTTCTGAACTGTTGACTCACTAAACTGTTGAGATTCTGAAGTGTTGAGATTTTGAATCGTTGGTCTTACGGTGTTGATGTTTTAACTGTTGATATTATGACTGTTGATCTTGCGTATGTATCCCGCCTGGACTGATGAGGACAAGACCAGGGAGTGGGATTTTAGCCCCTCTAAAACCACCACGGAGATCACCATAATTACACCATCAGCACAAAAAGAAGAGGTAGAACCTTGACTTCTTAAAAGGGAGTATTTTCAAACACACAAATGGGACTTTTTGTGTCATTGGTCGATGAAAATTCCCATTTGTGCCATTCAGGGACAGATGAACTCCCTTAAAATACCACTTTGGAACCTCCTCTGTGCAACGTCTGTTAGGACACATACTTACCTGGGGATGTTACTACTGTTACTAGGTATCTACTTACATTCTGTCCGTCTGTCTGTGTTCTGTCTAACTTAGGTGGTACCGTACCTGAGTTTGTAAATTCTGTACATACCAACCTACTGTTTTTTAAGTTGGTAGGTCTTGCTATGGTTGGTTGATCTGTATTAGTTAGTAGTACTTGGTACAGCTGCTCTGCTTGTCAAGGACAAGTTTCTAATTGAATTTAATTAAACAAATGAATCAAGTTATTGAGAATTTCTTAATCTCTCAATAACTTGATTCATTTGTTTATTAAATTGACCCATTTTATAAAGATGACCAGAAATTCTTAGTAACAAAATAAGTGACTGAGTTTGTGGTTTCGTACATACCTCATTTAAATATGACATAAGTTTTGCCTTCATATTTCTGTGTTTTTCCTCTCTGAATCAAATTTAGAAGAAGTCTGTGGAAGAAAACATAAGACAGAACAATTACTTACATACTTATTCTTGATCATAATCATATAATTGCACAAAATGTGGTAGGTTACATAATAAAAGTGCATAGACACATTCCGTCATTTGGTGTCTTGGTGAAGAGTTGATGACATGCAAAAGTCCTAAGTAGGTACCTACTTAATAAATTTTTCCAGAAGCCCGTTTCTAATAACACTAGGAAACATCTACATAATGTAAATGAATGCCTACATTATTGAGTGATCCTTTATCTAAGGGTTCTTTTTTATACGGAATTTCGGAACCCTAATAATCTCCATTGTACCGGTCCCCGTATAGGCAAATAGGTAATAAATTGTTTTTCGAAAAATGAAGCAAATTTTTTCGCTTTACTAAAATAAAATCAAAATCTCTATGTTTGCAACATACAGATTTTGATTAAGTAGGTATATTAGAGTAAAGCGAAAAATTTGAGAACCGCTGTCTAAGTCTGATTAGATTACGCCTATACCTGCTCTTCCAAAAACAAAAGTGAAACCATGTTAATAAACTTATTTATCACTGAATTCATTACGTCAATAACAAAATGAATCCCATTTAAATCTGATTTTTGTAGTTATTTCGGACTTTATCTTATTTTTTCCTTAGCAACAAAATGAATGTTGCCTTTTCAGTATTTTAATTTAGCGCCCTCTAGCCATTGTGATAGTAACGAACTAGACAGTTAGCTGGCTGACACACCAAACACCTTTGACTGTCATAGTCTGGTATCAGCGCCATCTACACTTCCATTTTGTAAACAGACCAAATTTTAATGTATCCGTATTTTTTTTTTAAATTAACCGTATATATTTTTTCTTAGCTAACTAATACTTAGAAAATTGAAAATAAGTTTTTATCTTGTACTTGGTGAAAAATCATGCATCACATTATCGGGATATGATCGGTGCTAGCTGTTCTCTGGTGTTATAAACATGCATTGGCGATACTTGTATTCAATTCTATTTGTGTAAATCTGTGTAAATTGTAAATCTAACTAGAATTATAATAAAAGTAATGCCGGAGATAGCGATTTTAAATAGATCCTATCTTATTGGTCTGATTTTTCTGTTCTTTGTTGGAGCTAATGCATGGCTGTAGTTGGAAACAGGAGTTCAGCTACCAAAATAAGTTTTATTTTGTTAAAATACCGAGAGCTATTACAAAACATTTTTGCAATAGCTCCCGGTATTTTTAAGCTTACTTAGACCATAAATTCATAATTTAAAACACAATCTATCATCATCAAACACTAATAATAAAATGAAAAATATGTACTTATATAGAAAATTAGAAATAGAAAAAGAGAGTAAGTTGTAAAACTGAGTCGATTTTCCAAGAATTTTCTTTTGACGCGAAGTTAGCCAATCGCGGCGTGGGCGTACTTCACTCGATACTTGATATTTCCGTTCAACTTTTCCCGCGCGTCGTTCAACAAGTGCGCGCGCAACTTCATTCCGCGCGCGAACGTATTCTCGCGCAGTTTGAAAACGAACTGTCGAATTATAAACGAAAAATAATCAATCGTTAATATTATTAATCGTTTTTATTCAGTGCTAATAGTGTAACAAGAAGTTCTCTGTGAATATTAGTGAAGTGTTGTGTCAGTGTATTTATTTTTAACAATCGGTGAGTGACGATTTTCATTTTTAATAATTTCGCGCGGATTTAACCTTCGGAAAATTCATGATGGAATTGTAAAGGTGCTCGATTTTTCTTCTAGATAACTTGTATAACCTTTTAAGGTTGCGTATAGCCGTTATCTTGGCAAATATGGCGCTATGCAGGTCCTAAGTCGTCTAGGTAACTAAGTGCGATCTAAGTTGCCCGCGGCTAACTTTCAAGTGCACAATATTGTGAGTTGCATTGATTTAAGATTAAACTTTCTACTAACAGTATTGTACCTTGGACTTAAGTAAAGTTAAGTTAGTATGTGGTTCTATTTATTTAGGTACCCATTTTCGTAGGGACGTGGTCACAGATCTGTAAAAAAACGTTGAATTTGTGTGAGATTTTTGCGTACCAGCGTAGGTACCTATTCACCTCTAGATAAATTCCTGACACTTACGTCAGATATTTAAATATTAATCTAAAGTATTAAATATACCTACGTGACATATTTAAGGCATCAGTTTAGCAATAATTCGTTGTACACAATGATATCTACAGAACTGATAGTCCGATTTTGATGCAATCTGAAGTGGCATTGGGAACGGACCAATTGGCTATTTCTGATGGAACATAAACCACATAAGATTTATTGTATAACTACGTATAAAATATTTTGATTTTCTATTCATTTGATAGATATAGGTACCTACAAGAAAAAGCAACACAAGCTTCTGAATTAAGTATTTAATTAATATATTCTAAACACTTGAGTATTTTTTATGGCTTGCTGGGTAATAAGGCACGGTGCGCCGCTGGCCGACCGCAGGTAGTTGGGGGCCCAAGTAGTGTGCTAGCCACACACGAAAGGCTGCCCCGCCAACTGTCGAAAAATCCCGGAATGTACCATCGTGCTGGTTGGCGACCAGACGAGAGGGCCCGATGGACATTCCCGGGGGGGCTCGGGCGTCCCCGCAGTCTCCAGACTAGTCCCCCAATGATGCCGTCCTGTCAGAACGTGCCTGAGGGTTAGCAGCATGGAACCTCATTTCACTTCCTTCTCCTCTACCTCCTTCACTCAAAATGAATAAAAGGAACAAAATGAAAAAGGCTGTACAGCGGCAGCACTCCCTCTCCCACAAAGTGCACCTGTGTAATATACGAGGTCTGCACTCAAATCTCGCCGCAGTCCATCACCACCTGGAGACTGAGAAACCAGCGCTCCTGTTCCTTTCGGAGACGCAGATCGGATGTCCGTCAGACGTGTCGTACCTCACTTACCCAGGGTTTACCCTGGAGCACTATTTTAAACCACGCGCGGGTGTATGTATGTACGCCCGGGACGATATCTGCTATCGGCGTCTCCGCAACCTTGAGGACTCCAGGTTCTCAACGCTTTGGGTTCTGGTGGACACTGGCCTAGATAAAATAGTCTATGCCTGTGTCTATCGGTCGCACAGCGGGGATCTGGAGACAACTGGGCTCACACAACACCTCAGTGAGGCGGCGGATGCGGCTCAGCAGCGTTACCCTTCTGCCCAATTGGTGTTACTGGGGGACTTCAACGCCCACCATCAGGAGTGGCTCTTCCCATACCAGTGCACAGACCATGCTGGACGAGAGACGCGAAAGCTAGCGCTAGCGTTAAATCTCACCCAGCTGGTCCAGGGGGCAACGAGGGTGCCGGATGTTGATTCGCACACAGCCAATTGCTTGGACCTTCTGCTGACAACAGATCCAGACCGCTACTCGGTGTCGATTTCTTCACCACTAGGAAGTTCCGACCACTGTCTGGTGAAATCTGTGTCCGTCTACTCCCCGCCCGATCCTAGCCCTAGAGGCACCCGGCGGGTTTGGCGATACAGGTCAGCAGATTGGGACGGCATGCGATCTTTCTTCGCATGTTATCCTTGGCAGCCTACTTGCTTTTCTTCGACTGACGCTTCGTCGTGCGCGAACGCCGTGACGGATGTGTTGCGGCGGGGAATGGAGTATTTCATTCCGTTCTCCGACGTAGCAATATCTGGCGTGGCTCGTCCATGGTTTGGTGCCGAGTGCAATCGCGCCGATGCGCTCAAACATGCGGCGTACCTAGCATGGGTCGACGCTCGTACGCGCAAAGCGGGTGACGTGAGTCAGAAGAAGAGAGCCTTCAACAGGGCTGCCAAGTCCTGCAAGAAGGTGTTGCGGAGGGCTCGGTTTGACCACATTAGCCGAATTGGGAACAAACTTGCTTCATACCCAGCAGGCAGTAAGGCGTTTTGGTCCCTGGCTAAGTCGGTTGAATCGAACTTCTGCCGCCCCTCACTACCACCACTGCTGAGACCTGATGGTTCGCTGGCCCATTCTGCAGAGGAAAAAGCGAACCTGTTTGCTTCTCTGTTTGCGGAAAATTCGCGTCTTGATCCTGGTGGCGCGAGGCCCCCTGCTTCTCCTGTTGAATGCGAGTCGAGTATGTCGAACATTCGCATTCATCAGAAGGACGTTCGTAGGGTATTGCGTAACCTTGACGTGAATAAGGCTAGTGGCCCCGACGGGATACCGGCAATTGTACTGAGGACCTGCGCGCCTGAGTTGTCTCCGATCTTGACACGCCTATATCGCCTTTCGTTTGAGACTGGTAAGGTGCCGATGGCTTGGAAGCAAGCTAACGTGCAGCCCGTGCCCAAGAAGGGTAGTCGAGCTGACCCAGCTAATTATAGACCCATCTCAGTAACTTCTATACTCTGTAAGAGTATGGAACGCGTGCTGAATGGTAAGCTCCTGGCATACCTAGAAGCTAACGATATCCTTAGTGACCGACAATACGGCTTCCGCCGAAATCGGTCCACTGGGGACCTTCTAGCGTATGCCATTCACATCTGGAGTGAGGCCATCGAGAAACATGGGGAAGGACTTGCGGTCTCTCTTGACATCTCGAAAGCCTTCGATAGGGTCTGGCACGAAAGCCTTATTGGTAAGCTTCCTTCCTTCGGTCTACCCGCCGTATTGTGTGATTGGATTGCAGACTTCCTGAGGGATCGGTCTATCCGAGTGGTCATAGATGGCTGCTCGTCTGGACTGCTGGATATTAATGCCGGGGTTCCTCAGGGGTCGGTGCTCTCGGCAACATTGTTTTTGCTGCATATTAATGATCTGCTAAAACCCGGTACCTTTGGGTATGCAGACGACAGTACTGTTGCTGAGAGATACGTGTCTAACGCACGAGCTGGTGGGTCGCAGATCCGGTCTCTCCGAGTGGCTATGGTTGAGCGCTTGAACTTGTCCCTACAGGCTGTCTCAGAGTGGGGCGATGCCAATCTGGTCAAGTTCAATGCTGCTAAGACCCAGGCGTGTCTTTTTTCCGCTAAAAGGAGCCAATTCCACCCAGCTCCATCTTTCCGAGGTGTAACCGTGCCGATAACCGACCAACTTGACCTTCTTGGTGTTACGTTGACATCTACCCTCAATTTTGGCACATTTATAGAGGCAAAGGCTCAAGTGGCTGCCAAAAAGTTGGGAATTCTAGCAAAGGTGCGACGGTACTTCACGCCGGAACAGCTGCTCAAACTTTATCAAGCGCAAGTTCGATCGTGTATGGAGTACTGCTCGCATCTTTGGGACGGATCTGCCAGATACCAGCTTGATGCCCTTGAGTCAATAGAGAAACGAGCCAAGAGGATCATCGGCAATGATAGGCTCGTCGAGTCGAAGCTCCAAAGTCTCGAGCATCGACGCCGAGTTGCTAGCCTGTCGGTTTTCTATCGGTTGCATTTTGGAGAGTGTGCAACGGAATTGCATAGTTTGATTCCGCCTAGCCCGTTCCATCATCGGACCACAAGACGTACGGCGATGCGCCACCGGTACATGGTGGACATCCCACCCACACGCACAAAGCGTTTTGGGAATACATTCATTGTGCGTACCGCTAAGGAGTGGAATTCCCTGCCGGAGTCTGTGTTTCCTGATAGCTACAACCTGGGAGTCTTTAAGTCAAGAGTGAATAGGTTACTTCTAGGCAAGCGTGCTCCATCTTCGACCACATCGTCGCTTACCATCAGGTGAGATAGTGGTCAAGCGCGTGCCTATCAATAATAAAAAAAAAAAAAAAAAAAAAAAATAAAGAAACACACTTTAAACTTTATTTTATATGCTTCGTTTACCTCTGTTTATATACCTACTGACGAACATTTTATTGTAACATTATTTACCTGACAAAAGATAAAAACTGCCGCGTGTATAAAATATTATTTCAGTTGAGAGACGTCCAATGCTGGACATAGGCCTCCTTCAAGCCTCCAAGCACTATCAGTTACAAGAACAGGCATCCGTAGAAGGAATATCTCTGAGGGCATTATTCTCTTCACATGCTTGGAGCGTTTACGCCGTACGACATATAGGGTCCAATTAAAATAGGTGGACAAATTTTACCACAGCGCTCGGTAGGTCTAACCAAAGGAATCCAAGCAAAAAAAAAACACTGATTAAAATGATTGTATTTTGACCTAAAATAATAAATACCTGGCACTCTAGAATAAACACATCCATCCAATAGGGGTAGGTATGCGGTGACGTGGTCACATGCGCCTGCACATTTGTAGTATCAAGGGATGTGTTTATGCATTGGGTAACCAACATTTATAAGTGTATTTTTGTTTACTGATTATTTTTATTGTAGGTATCTAATGCGATTTTCTTATTTTTTTTTTTACCATTGTCTTTATTTTGGTGGTCTGAATGATTCCTAAAAGTTTGTCCACCTATTTTAATGGGGCCTTATATATAAACTTTGAAGTCCTTATTTTTCGAAATGAATGTAGGTACCAATTTTAGTGAAACTTACTAACGCATAAGCAGGATACTGTATAGGTCTAAGAAATTATCAGAGAACATTTTCGAAAAATAGTGTTACAGCAAAATTTTCTTTCTTCTTAAAAACTACAAGAATGCCCCTTTAATTATGCCAAGGTGCCTGAAAGATTATTATCAGAAACGAATGGACGAACCTAGCAAGAGTAGCCAGCCCTCTATACTGATAACATCCTACAGCAGAACCTGATTTCTCTCAGGGTTACCGAGGTCATATGAGAGACTTTAGACTCGTAAACACCACAGGACATCACGCCTGAAATAATCGAAGGTAGAGCAGAGGTGTATCATAGTTTAGTAGAGGCACAGATAATTTTGATATAGCGTAGAATCAGTGTTCCTAATATTACATTTCGCATAACTAGCACACATCAGTGGCCTTAGTGTGAGTTTTTTTAACGTTCTCGATCGCGTCAGCGTTTACGTCAATTTGTATTGAAACTGATTAAGCGCCGTCTGGTGACACTCACAGACAACCTGTTTTTTTCTTAACATAAGCGAACGTTTACGTTAACACGATCGAGTTCGTTAAAAAACTCACTCTAAACCCTCTGGTTGCTGCTTATAAGAAATTCTTGATAAAAAATTGGGCCAGAAGGTCGCCTAAACCCAATAATTATCACACCTGGGCCTAGTTTTCTCGACCTAGGCATTGAATAGTGGATCCCACTCTCAAGAGTCACCATTGTGACCTCTAGCACAGATTAAATTATCTAATAGTTCCTTACGGCAACTATAGTCAAGTCAAGAAAGAGTCCCTCCACAGTAATATCCTGGTATTTACCGTATCAAGGAGTGACGTCAAAAGTCGTGACTTTTCTAATTGATGGCTTCACTAATCAGTACTTATGGAGATTAATGACCCTGGTGCAAGTGCCGATGCACGCTAAAATACGATAGTGAAGGAATTGTACAGATCTATACGAGTCTGGTGGATGATTGACAATTGATGCGATTTGCACGCTGAACAGATAGTTGATGGGATATAAAGGTTCAGGGGATCTACTCTCTAAGCCCGAAACTACGGACCTCGGGCTTAGAGAGAAGACCCCATGGACTGGCGACCGCGTACTCGAAGATGCAGCGTTGGAAGGCTTCACACAAGGTGGACCGATGACCTGGTGAGTGCCTCGGGAATCAGTGGGATCCGAGACGTACAGGACTGGTCGATGTGGCGGCCGTTGCGGGAGGCCTGTATACAGCACTGGACGACTTTCGACTGAAATGATGCTGTTGGGTAGTAGAAAGGTGATGAGGCAAATTAAATTTTGGTTAATGAGCTTAGGAGTTAGGACCACACAGAATCCCAAGAATTGTTGCTATGAAGTAAACGTCTGCTAAAGTGATAATAACATTGCACTTTATAATAATGATTAAAATAAGCATCTCTAATACAAAGTTATCAAACCGCCAAAAGCCGACTAATAAGATCCGTTAATCAATAATTTATAATTGACCTCAATGTTTACTCGGAACATCTGTGCAACAAAATCTAGGATGAGGACTGTATTTAATATTTAACAAGAAACTATGAAAATATTAGCCCCATTTGGCGGGACTCAGACTTCGCCTTTTAGGCCACTTTAAATTATTTTGAGGCAAGGTTACAAAAATTTGTTTATCTCAGAAACGGTGCCTTACCTTTTCATGGGAGTGGTGCCAGGGGACATGGAGAAAACCCTCCCCTCCCCTTGCCCCACTCCCAATCCCCTCCTCCTGCCAAACGATACTAAATTTTAACCATTCAAGAAATATATGAAAAAAAAAAGCTGAATTCGTTCAGTATTCTCGAGTTTTGCGCTTAGCAACACATTTTGTCATTAATATTCATTTATATGATAGACTCGCATTTAACCACTATCTCACCTGATTGTAAGCGATGATGTGGTCTACGGTGGACCACGCTTGCCTAGAAGTAACCTGTTCACTCTTGATCTTGACTTAAAGACGCCCAGGTTGTATTGTGAATTTCTTTAAAAATTTGAATTGAAATGGAAAGCTCCAGTAGGTACCTTAAATACATAACACTCAGTGTTATGTATTTTAGGTACCGTACCTACTGCAGCTGCACATTTTCTTTCCAGTTCTTCATCTCTTTTGTGGCTTTGATAAAAAGCAAACACTTCTAGCTACGTATTTTAGTTTATTACTACGTTTCCTGTCGCCCCCACGTTGACAGCTGTTTGAACAAGTTGTGGGCAGATCCTTAGGTGTGTAAGGCCATATTTATATTGACACCTACAACAATGTTTTCGTTGTAAATCATACATTATACGGTTTTAAATATGGTTTTGTGATAGGTTAAGGTTCTATGTCGTGGGTGTTTTTAACACACAAATGAAGAACTACAATACAGGCCTAGACAAAAAATTTTCTGTAGCGGTAACGTCAGACGCTCGAGACAAAATGTATGGGAATGACATTAGGTGATGACGTTTCCTTTCCACACCTAGGTACAGTTCTCGTCAAATAACTTTGCCCCTCTGAAGTTGGCTACGAGTGGCTGCGTAGTAGTCAAAATTACGAACAAACTGCAACTGCGCATGCGCAAGAGACATGGGGGCGGGGATAAATTTTATGTCTCAGTCGCTCGTTTACGTTCGATGCATGCTTGCGTCCCGCTTGCTCCCGTCTACGTGACGACTGCACGTGCGCGATTTTTGCAAATGGCTAACTTCAGAGGGGCAAAGTTATTTGACGAGAACTGTAATGTCGTTCCCATACATTTTGTCGTCAAAAGTTTCTGAAAGCCAATTCAGGCTCCAGCAGTAGATGCGAAATAGTTTTCTGTAGAAAATTTTAGAACACTTTCTACTATGCATAATCTATACTAATAGAAGAGGTGAAGTTTGTGAGGTTGTAGAGGGTAGGTAGATAATCTCTGGATCTACTGAGCCGATTTTCAAAAATTATTTCTGTATATGCTAGCCACATTCATGAGAAAGGCTATACGGGAACGTCTTACGTAATAAATAAATGGCGCCTAATTGGACATACCTGCCTCGATTGAATATTTTCTGGACTGGAAATAAGTGATTGAACACATAAATGGGGTTATTAATTGGACATTACGAACAGACAGATTTATAAGTTAATTAGTCATTATGAATCGTCTACCCATTTAATCTTAATGATGGGACTATACGTTTATTATTATTTACGTATCTAAGTATCTTTAAAAAGTACCTACACCTAAAACTACCTACAGTATTGTCTTTCCTTTCTCTCTTGTTTTGAAAAGATCGCTTTTAGTGATAAGGCCGCCCATTGTGTCACCCTATGTACCTAATGCTTTCTTCTCTTTCCTCTGTAATGTATATGGTGTACTTACATAATAAAGAGTATTCTATTTTATCAACATAAGTATTAGATAGTTGCGTTGACAGATCATCAACAGTTTTAAAATTGAATAATTGTAATAATTCAAATATTTTCTGGAACACTGTCGCATACATGAAAAATACATGACGTAAGTAAGTATTATACGAATACAGAATCTGCTCCTTTTTTTAAATATCGGTTAGAATAAACTTCTGCTGATGACTTCAGGACGCTCATCAAACGTTTAAGTAGAGAAAAACAATTTAAATGTCTGAAACTGACAAAACTGCGTTTATTTGTTTAGAAAATTCCCAGCGTTAAATTTTCAGGGTCACTTACTGTTTTTCACAAGGTCGTTTACCGTTGTTTTTGTAAACAATTCTAACAATATTTTATGCTCAGAACAATTAAACGATTCTGTTTTATTTTACAATACATTCATTTTTATTTAAATCAGCCTGACTCACTATTTTCTAGCAATCAATCATAGACAATTCAACTAAATTAGCAAAGATCAATTTATTGCATTAAATTAACAACAATAAACACCTCTTGTTCATAATTCCAGGATCTAAGGAACCTTGTTCTCGTTTACACAATCTCGCATTGCTCACTGGCTATTTTGGTGAATTACAAAACGTTGTACGAAAACGTATTGGAAACCGCAAGGAGTGCGTCAGCATAAGATCATCGTATTCGCGAATTTGTTTATGCACAATTTATTTTTTATTTTGTGAACATAATGTTTTGTCATTATTTAAGATTCATGCAGCCTTCGACTGCTGTATCCGCAAGGTTTGAGTCAGAATTATACTCATTCATGTCACCACACATGGTTTTTTGTCCTGTTATGTTTACTATGTGTAGTACCTACCTATGTTCGGTATTTACCTATGTAGTAAGACTAAGAAGTAACCTTTGGTGCAAAACAACTGAGTCAAAGGTTTGTTTGTCATTGAAGGTTTCTCTTGTTTTCCGACAGCTATAGGTAATTTTTCTCGATTCGTTTTCTAAACCACCTGCTGATTCTCTATTTCGATGTGTTAAGTTTCAGTCATAGTCAGCTGATTCCCCATAACTTTCCCAAAATCTAAAACGTTAGATTGTAAATTCCCTTTTGAGTATCCAACTACAGGGTCATCATATTTAAGGGTTTTATTATGTTTCTGCTATATTTACCTACAGTAAAGAAATAATAAAACAATATTGACTTAAAAAAACCGACTGCAAAAATCAACTTGAAAATTCAAAAAACATTTGGTACTTTTCAAGCAGTCTGCCTCAGTTGGTGCCGTTTTAAATTTTAGTTCAATCACACAATCGATCAGAACAGATGGAACAGATGGTCGATGGGGCCGAAAAGTTTTGGAGTGGCGACCGCATGCCGGAAGACGCAGCGTTGGAAGGCCTCCCACAAGGTGGACCGATGACCTGGTGAGGGTCGCGGGTAACCGGTGGATGCGAGACGCACAGGACCGGTTGTTGTGGCGACACTTGGGGGAGGCCTATGTCCAGCAGTGGACGTCTTTCGGCTGATATGATGATGACACAATCGATGCCATCAACTGCATCAGACTGCTTCAAAAGTGCTTTGTTTGGAACTCTTTAGTCGTATATCAGAAACACACACTCTGTATAATTTGACCACCCAATACTTGCTAAACAAAAGCCAGTGCTTTCACAAACACTCAAACTGCATCCAAAGTGAATGTCCTCATTTCTCTCATTTCTCATGCCCCCGCTAATCACGACAGGCACGTTAAAAACAATATGTTACCGATTTCGAGTGTAAACACTGCATTGGCGATGACATCAGCTAACCAGGCCGCTATATTAAAACTTGGCACTCTTCCACTGCCGACCATCGACATGGATCATACAAGGATTGAGGTATTAGCCGGAATTTGTATTATTTTACTCTGAAAATAACGGAAATACGGGTTGGAGAAGAATTTTTGATCAAAAACACTTTTACTTGGCCTTATTATTTTCTAGGTTCTGCCAACGACCTCGCCGGTATGAATGTCGGGAATAATCCCAAGGAACGTACTTCTGGGATAAAATATCATATCTCCTAATCCAGCTTGGTCATTGTCAACTGGTCTACGCGTTTGCTAAGTTTCATCTAAAACCATTCAGCGTTTGAGACGTGTTTGATTAGCAAACTTCCAAACATAGTTTAGGACTCTTGCAAGATTCGTAAAACACGGAGAAAAATACATATAATGAATCTCAACAAAAAGTGTCTGCCTCATTGACTTCTGCATCATTAGCTATGGAATATGCATCCACTCCAAGTCCACCTTTCTTAAGGGATGGGTAATCATCAAAAGACTCCTTCCGCTCTGAGCGGAGCGGGAGGGAGTGCCAGACTCTTATTGACTAAAACCCATCCGTATTCCTCCTAATTCCCTTTGCGTTTCAGGACCGCGGTAACTCTTTCGAACAAATTCCACAACCCTAGCACCTACTATTAGTATGGAAGTATAAATTTTGTGGTGAAAAGTCCACCTACAAATTTCACCACTCCTTAGAAATCCGTTATACCTGGAAATAATCCATCAAACTCCGTTCAAAACAAAACAACATTGCTATACCAGTCATCTAGGTAACTACTGGTCCTATGACATTGAATAGTGACAGCATCATTGTGTATTCCAAGAACCAGCTCTCTATTGGCGTGAGAAACAGGCCTATGTCTATCGTGTGACGTAAACTTCCTGTACCAGGCCAACGTGAATCGTCATCCCTGCCATTCATGTGGTTGAGGAAAATGAGATTATTTTGAATGTGAGAGAACGTCAGGATTACGTCATTTAAATCCTATTAAAGAATGATGTGAAGGACTTAAAAACAGAAATAACAAAACAAACACTCAGGAAAGAGGACGACATTTAAAAGGGATATTCAAAGTTAATCAACTTTTGCCAAGTCCGGTTCGTAGATGCTTGTAAACATGTCGAAGTGAACACTTGGGCGGGGTGCACGACGGGTGAGTTGTCAAACCATACAAATAAGATGGAATGACAGCTCACTTGTCGTTCACTCCGCCTAGGTGTAACACCGTGAGATGTCGACAGAATCGACCGGCTGTTTTGTTAAAGTCTGGTGAGGTGAAGCTGATGACAGCTTACATGTCCTATGTTTCATAATTGACAAGCATTCAAATAAAAACGATTCAATAAACATAATATTGCAAGATTGTCGTATCCCAATAGAAAGTAGTATTCTGATGTAATTCTTAAGAGCTTCAAAACACACAATACTTTTAGCACTAATGAGGTGATTGATTGTCAAAATACTCTTTACAATTCAATTGACGTGTGTCGAAATTGCCAAATTAAGTTGAAAGTTTTACAAGACTGACTTTTTCTTACCATAGAGTTACAAACACGCAAATTGTCCACCTGTGATCATTAACAATACTAAGGATACATTGCATTGCTTAACAATGGTTAAGCAATGCAAATGTACCCCCCTTAGTATAGCGAAAATTTAAGACAATCCTCTTTAGACAGCTAAAGAGGAACGTCTTCAATTTTCGCTTGGAACTGTCCATGTCCTCGTATTTTTGCAAGCACACAGATTGATTTGTACGACAGAATCAGACCATAAATTTATTTATGACTCCACACTGGCTTAGGTAAATATGAATAAGAGCGTAAAATGATAGTTGATTCAATGTCCTTGCTCTCTACGAGGTGAAATAAATTAGCATAACATTTGACTCTAAAGCTAAACAAATGAAATCATCTCGTGCCGTCATATCACCCAATATTGCTATTGACGAATTTCTAGGAAACACTTTTGGCGATTGTCCCAAAACACTAGATTTGATGCTTCGCCAGACTATCCATCAAGAATTTGAGGCCTTCGGGGGTGTTGTTATCAGAACCCAAGGTGAGGAGTTCAATAACGTTGAAAAAAAGCTTCTAAACATTTTCTGTAAAAGAAATCATAAGATGGAAAGTGATGATAGACATGACATTAGAAATAGTCATATATTATAAACTAGACTAGCTGAACACAGTCATATATTATAAACTAGACTAGCTATTCTAAAATAAAGCGTCCAATGTTTATGATATCAAAGTGGTGGCACAAAGCTGCGAAATACTCAGTCCTCCGAACCATTCTGACGCGCTTACGGAATTCCACTTTGATACATTAGACGTTGAAAATAGCCGAACTGCAAAACAGAAGTGGGATCGACGCTTCGCAATCGCTACCATTAAAGAGCTTGTATTAGGTTCTGTTATTCAACAATATTCGCTCCACGATTCCTATCACTGTCAGTAACATATTAGTATTCTTTCCTGAGGACCATTAAATGATATAATTTATGACCTTGCGAATATATGGCGTTAGTTTTTTCCTCGAATCCTCAAAAGGTCATTCGGTGTCTAGTCTTGTACGTGGAATACATTAGTAAGCTCTGCTGTTACGACTCAAATAACTATTTGTGTCAGGGCCTCCTCGAAACTGTGGATAAACATGTAACATGCTGGTTGAATTATGGTTATGACTATGAGGCACGAATGGTTTAAGCCTTTTCGGTCTTTGACTCGAAATACGACAGTATACGAAGTAATTTTGGGAATTAAAAGAACCTTGTTATATGTATAAAAACAATCTGATAAGAGTATAAAAACAAAATGTGCCAATAAAAATACAAGACGTGTGAAGCTCAAATGTCACTCATAATATTATCGACACAGACACGTCACTCATGGACAAAAAATAAACCAGTTAGGTACCGAATAGAAAATAATGATGTGAAACGTAATTTTAAAACAACAACTAACTCAGAATTTAAAAACGACTAAACCAGTGACATTACATAAATAAACACTGATTCAAAAGACGAAAAGAACAAAGAAACTTCAAAACATAATGCCAATTCATGTGTGTTCCCCGAAATGACGTGTTGGACTATAATTAGTGATACTATTAGTTTATTTCTGTTACCTGCGCCGGCGCTGCCAACTGGGGCTGCTCATATCCGTGGTTTGATCAGGAAGTTACATCATACGTCTGCACTAGCCTGGTCTAGATTTGATACTATGGTTTATTTTGATCACGTTGGTGTTACACTTAAAGAAGACTTAAAGGCTCTTTAGAAGAGATTCAACATGGCAGAAGGCTAATTTTTAAAGCCCATAGCTAACAGCCTATAGAACCGCGAGTATGATTCTGAAGACCAGATTTAAGTGATAGCTTGAAAGACCTAGTTTCTATGGTCTCTTCTTTGTTTCCTAATTATGATCTATCTGCTATTATTGGGACAAAATATTAAAATGAAACTGGTTCCAGTGAGCCAAATAGTATAAGACGTTAAAATTCAGCAAATTATACAACCGTTTTAAAGCATACTGTGCTTGGGAATTTTGGCACAGCTTAGTGAAAATTGTGTTTTATTTTGGATGAATTGTTTCAACACACATACCTACTGTTATTTTTGGATTTCGCTGAGCAAGAGAATGATAGAAATTCAGAATATGTATTTCGCTTGTTGTGTTGGTAGTGGTACTGCTAATGTATTGGGTGTAACTGACTGAGTGGTTCTTTGTGTTATATATGGGTACTGAGCAGAACTATACATACTTAGCTATCCTTTCAGTTTTACAAGTACTTAGAAGGAACTAAATTATGTACCTATAAGTACAAAATACGGGGAGAGCTTAGCGCCATTAACCAGGTACAGATGCGACGCCGTGCTGCTAATAAGAAATTACAGATGACAAAACCATCAATAACACTACTTGACCCAGAAGTAAAACACAAGACCTTTACACAATTAACTGAATCAACAAAAGGCAGTAATTCAATAGATTTAGAAGGTCAATTTATAAGAACAATTCGATTGGAATGGCATGACATCACATGTATTGGTAAAATAATATGAGAAATGTTTGCTCAAAACTTTTGTCTTAGATCATTCTCATAAACTTGTCTAAGATCCTTATGACAGATATTTTTAAAGCTACTGTTGTTGCAACCTACATGATCTTTGTGTTTAATGACTCTGTCACATAAATCCAAAGTGATCTATCGTTGCGTTTAAGTTTTTCTATCAGACATTCACAAATTCACAATGAACAATGCCAGCAACTTCATTTATTTCTATTCTATTCATAATCTTATTAAATTCGTCTAGCAGTTCCATTCAACCGACAGCGGGTGAGATCGTGAACGATAAAAAATCCATTAAAATGAAATATTTTCTGTGCTTTCTATTAAGAAGTTTGTAATAAACTATACCTACGTAAGAAGTTTGAATTAACAAAGTAGTATCATTGGTCTAAGTAAGGAGCTCGTGGCTAAAATAACAGCAGCAAGTGTCGATCTTTAAGGCTGAAACAGCGAGAGGCCGCGGCAGACCACGAAGGAGATCGCGGGATGACCTGGATGTCTTCATTACGAATTGGAAGGATGAAGCACAACACCCTGAGCATTGAAAGGAATGGAGGAAGGCCTTTGCCCAGCAGTGGGACAGTACGGGCTAGTAATAATAGTAATAATAACGCTTGTCAAGGTCGGTCTGTGGATGGGTGACCATTTTAACTCCTCCGTGCCTCGGAAACCACGTTAAGCCATTGATCCCGGCTGTCATTTTTAGATCTTTGGCAGTCGTTACGGATTGTCGGAAGCCAGAAAATCTGACTCCAATCTTGCCAAGAAGTACTGTGTTACCCAGTTAATGGGTTGTGGAGATCTGGTAGGCAGCCGCTTCACATAAATTGCTGGTATTTAGCTGAAGCCGGTTTGATTGGAAACGGAACCCAATATGGTTGGGAAAAGGCTAGGCAGATGATAATCATTGGTCTAAATACTGCTATTGTATCTAGCAAGCGTGACCGTTAAGCATGTGGTCTTGTAGTGGCGATTCTAAAAAAAAATCACCGTGAAAACTCAGGTGAAGTGCGCTGTCCATCAAATCAAGGTTTACTGACAGTTCATTTCAAGCTTAGTATTGACCGGTTTACAGAATTGACCAGCTGGCCTACCAGTGTAATTAGTTTTCTCATCAGGAATTTCTCTATTGCAACTTTGCAGAACTGAGTCTTGATTTTCTACTTGCTTCATAGCAATCAGCTTGCTCCCTATTGCAAAGAACTAGCGCGTTACTGGTGAAACCACCTCTGCCCACCTTTTCTAGGATACATGAATACGATATTATGTTATATTATCCAAAACCGGTCTTTCATGTTTTGCATGCACTAAATTTATTTTTTGCGGGGCCAGACTAGCAGATAACCTTGGCTTTATTTGTAAGCGCCACAGAGTAAATTATCTTCTATGATACTATTTACGACTCTTTTTAATTAACTGACGTAACTCCTATTTGAATCGTTAATGAAGTTTAATTTTTTCCCTGAAAATAATAAGTGTAATAAAAAGTATGGTCTGAGGCCTTTAAGTGCACTTTATGTCATTCATGGACAACGAAACCAAGTAAAAACTAAAATTCTATAAAGAGCAGTGTGATAATATTCCAACTGATAGTACCAGTCTAAATATATCAACAAAGTCAACTTAAGTCACGGAACTAAATACAAAACAATTGGGGTACCTCAAGGGACTATTTTGGGACCTGCAATAAATACTCGTGATTGGATGACTCGTCTTTCGCTTATCCCGAAGGAAGGATTTATTTCGCTTATTCCTTAACTAAATCAGCAAAGCTGAAATCCTCATCGAGTTAGTCACGTTAAATTCCCCCATCGTCCTTCCTAATGTCGTCTCGTTTAATTGACAATTTATCACAATCATAATAATTGACAATGATTAAAACAATCTAAGATAAAGCAATGCAGAGACTACGACGATGATCTCATTTTATGCTATGCAACCTTATAAAATGATGTTTCTTTACTGTATCTTAGAATTTATAATTAACAGACACATTAGCATATAAAAATCAAGATGTCTGGACGTGCAAAAACCGCATACCTTATATGGATCCCAAAATATTTCAAAAACAGTATAAAAAGATTAGAAAATGGCGATTTCGCGGTTTAGTCGTTCCGTCACGGAACCGGTTTTCTGATGTGTTCTGTTAGTATACAATGAAGTCATAAAAATGTTATGCTTGCTAAAATAGATTATCTGTGAAGCGTTATCTTCTTTCTTGTTTTAGACTGTGTGTGCATAGCTCAAAAACTAGCAAATTTTAGCCTGTTTAAAAGTTCGTGCAATCTTATAACTTGCTTTAGGTGTTTACTGATGGGGTTTTCTGTTTTTTCATCATTGGATTGTTGCCCTTCTTCATCATCATCATCCACATCCCGACTTTATCCACTGCTGAGCATAGACCTGTCTTGTGCCAGTCCCCACGCTCCTGTGCCACCCTCATCTAATTTTTACCCGCGATGTCGTCGGCCATCTTGCTGCCGGATGACCATCATTCCTTCTACAAATCCTTGGAAGCCATTCAATAATTACTACCTAGCATCACCGAACCATGCCATTTATAATTTGGTTTCAAGATAATTGTAGACAGTGCTGCTGTATCGTCATCTCTTATTCATCATTGGCCTCGTACGATTTCATCGGTAAGTATGTCCTTTGAAAGAGTCACGATGTTTCGTGATTGTGGTTTGATAATGAACCAAGTCTGTTACAGGTTTATTGTTTTATAATAAACCACCCTGATGGTTTTGAATGACAGTAACGAACTAAGATTATCATAAATCGAAGCTAATATAAACTTATGAAGATACTAGCACTTCGCCCGCGACTTCGTCCGCGCGGATTTAGTAGGTACTCCACAAACTTCTACGCCCCCTATACCCCCTTATAAAGGTTAGTTTTGGAAAATTAAGCACAACGATTTTCATGAATTTACATTTATTACTTAGCCATTTCTACTTATTCTATGGTCTCAGGTTCAGCGCAACTGTTCACCCCGTTCACCCCGTCAGGAGTTGATTATGCAAAAATTGTTAGGTACATCTGTTTCAATAATCCCATTTTTAGTTTGTTCATAGCATCCCGACGTAAATTAAAGCAAGCAATAATGTCCTCCCCTAAAAACTTAATCACCCTTGCTCCACCCCATATTATGTAGGTATGTAGTTTATTTGCGAAAAATCCAAATATTTGTTATTCTTATTGTTTTATCGAAATCATTTTCAACTTCATCGGACCAAGCATTGATATGATTCTTCCCAGTTCGCTCAAGCCGCGACATTTTTCTTACTCCGAGCATGTTTATTACCGTCGTAACTTTTGAACGAAAGGCCCGATTTGAATAATTTAAAGTGTAATTTACACGGAAATAATCAACCTTAATTATCAAACCATTTAAATGGATAAGGATTGATAACATGATACCGAAATCACCATTTTTTCAAATCACCAAGGATTTGCTTGAATAATTTGAACAAAAAGCGGCCATGGTGACTTAACCATAATAGTTAGACATATGGTATCGCGGACTTTTTTGTAGACATTGATGACTTCTATAAAACTGTAGTACATCACTTTGCTCTATTGTCAATAGATTCCGCAGCGCACGCGATATAAGGATTTTTTCTCACACCTTGGGTTACATTATCGAAGTTTTCATACGGATCCCTAACTTTTTTGAAAATATTCTATAGCCTATGTCCATCATCGATAATGTACAATACTATTGGTGAAAGAATTTTTAAAATCGGTCCAGTAGTTTCGGAGCCTATTCATTTCAAACAAACAAACAAACAAACAAACAAACAAACAAACAAACAAACAAACAAATCTTTCCTCTTTATAATATTAGTGTAGATGACTTCGAAGTATCATAAGTTAAAGATTTCTGCAATGGCGAAAATAGATATAATAATACGATACGTAAAGTGTTCTTGTTCGTAAATAATGTAATTAAATTGAGCCAACATGGAGCTGTTGTCACAGTATTACTTAATTACTATCAATCGATCACCTCAACCCACACCGACACTTTAACACTCATTCATGAACTGTTTTTACGAACCAAATCTCCTTGAGATCACCTATAGGTGCGAAAACAGAGACAAACATATCAACAACATTCTACGCTGGAAGGAGACAGATGATTATTTGTAAAGGTGTATGCGTAGGAGTTGTTCGCACATCCGCCGGTCTATTTTAGACGTTTCTTGAAAACTCCCATAGCAACTAAATATGTTTTAACGATCGAGTTTCGTGACAGATCTAGTGTTACTTTGTTAGATTATATTATTCATTTCGTTATTTTTAAGTTGACACCCTCATGAAAAGGGATTGGACGATTTGGAGGAGTAATTTTTTGAAGAGATGGAAATAATATACTTGTAGTCGCAAAATTCACACACCACAACATTTTATTTTCGGTTTAAGACGAACTATTGATTCAGAAATATTAGGTAGTTACCTAATATTTTTTTTTATAAAAAAAAAGTACTTAATGAAATTAACAAGAACTCAGCAAGAACCATGATCCATGTCATGTCATGTCATCCATGTCATATCCATGATCCATCATGAGTATGACATGATTCATGACAATCATCACAAACTGTCAATCCAAGGGAACGCGCACTTTAAAGTTTAAGGAAATCGAGATGTCTGCATTTATTCTCAAGGAAGATATTTAAAAAATCTCGATAAACATTCCAGTAATTCTCATTGCTGAAAATAAAACTATTTTCAAACATTATTCAACCTTCACAGCTATTTGGGGCATACCAGAAAGCGTACATAATATTTGTACATATGTATGATTTTTAAATTCTGGAGCTGAAAACATAAAATCTATTATAATGTAAATGTACCTATTAGTCAGCGGAGAGCTCGAACTGTGTTTATAAACGCAATTTTTCAAGAAATGCTGCTTGCCGAGAAAATTGCTCACTCTTCAACAGTAATTTCATAGTCATCAATCATGTTTGTGTTATAATAGTTGCCTACATTCTTTTCTATATTATTATTGTTAGACTTCTTAAGTGTTTTTTTTCTTTCTTATCACAAACCTTTGAGAGAAATATAATTTGACCATCCAAATTTATACCATACCGAAAGGTTTTAAGGTAAAAGTATACCACTGTTACATGATTGTACAACATCCACACATACACATCGTACACATCTTTGTCTTTGAATTCTGTACCAATCAACAGTCGGCAAGGTTATACAACGTGTAACAGAATAAACGCAATACCTGAAAAGGCACCTGACCCCTGTTCGTTTTCAGGTATTGCGTATATTCTGTTCCTATATTGCACTGTTCGTATATTGCAAGGACGAGGAGTAGGTACTTGTAAAGTGACAATCATAGAGACTATTTTAATGCATTCTTAAATCGTATCGGTGCTAGAGAACAGACTCAGTCAGTCCCATTTTCCACACATGCAATATTGAAGACTGAATAAAAAAAATTAACCAGAAAATATTCATAGTCACAATCTTACTTCATATAAGCCACGTGCACGTCGCATAAGCACGTGCAGTCGTGAATAGGTGCATACAGTGTTAACACCGATAAAATAATTGAGTACTTACCTAGTACAATGTGACTGTACAATAAACAATGAACATAATTTAAGTATAGGTAATAGGTACATGCTGTTCTTGAACTTGAGGAAATTTAAGATGAAAAGGGTGAAAATGCTGTTAATACTAATGTGGCGATATTTAATAGTATAAGTACCGTACCGGAAGACGCAGCGTTGGAAGGCCTCCCACAAGGTGGACCGATGACCTGGTGAGGGTCGCGGGTAACCGATGGATGCGAGACGCACAGGACCGGTTGTTGTGGCGACACTTGGGGGAGGCCTATGTCCAGCAGTGGACGTCTTTCGGCTGATATGATGATGATGATGAAGTACCGACATACAGTACCTGTCGGGTGATGAACTGGTTAGGTCATGGTTATGTTGGATGCGGAAAGCAAAGCAGGGGTCGTTGTGGCGATGCTTGATCCAGCAGTGGAAAGACAGTATTTGGTCTGCATAAAGATGATGATGACAAAATAAAATCTGTGAGTGCACCGTGGACATTCCCGCTAACATATTGATGTTTATGTAGATATGCATGAGGTTGTTGATTCAATAAATAATGTTCTCTCCTATCCCGATGGCAGTGATTCTATTAAAGTAATTTATTTTAATCTAAAAGCATAGGGGCTGGTGAGTGGCGACAGTAGAGGAAACGAGGCGCTGATTGATGGAATAGGATCTGATTCGTCAGAGGATTGTGACTATCCGGTGCATTCTGAACTGTAGATGTGGCGACGCTTCGGGGAGGATGTCCATCTGTGGTCGTCTTTCTTCGAACATAATTTCTATTAAAAAAAAAAACCCGACCGCTAAAAAGTTCCAAACAAGTCGCTTTTCAATCAGTCTGATGCAGTTCAATCACAGATCTGAGGCTACAAACTGCGTCAGACTGCTTGAAAAGCGACTTGTTTGGAACTTTTTAGCGGTCGGGTTTTTTGACAAGGCATTTTTTTGTCATTTTCGGGCGCCGTTTTGATAATTTATAATAAAGCCTTTGTCACTATCACAATTCTGACGAATTCAACGACACCTCATGTCAAAATCCGTCCAGCCGTTTGAACTGTAGGGCGTACCAAAGAAATGGACATACATACATACATACGCTCGAAAAACATTACCCTCTTTCTGACACTCGTCGTCGTCGGGTAATAACGTTCACACTCCAATCTGTTGAAGTACCTATTTGCTGCCATAAAAAAATAACAGTAAATAGCAATCATTGCGACACCATTTACATGCATATAGAAGTACTTAAGCTAATAAGCCACCAATATAACACCAGGTTAACGATTTAATAGCCAGTGGTAGTACTGAACGTGGGCGGGCGGTGGCATTCTGATACCCATCCGCCCACCAGCAGGCTCGGGTATCGTAACCAGTGGTACTGGACTTACGCAATATTTGTTTTGAAATGGATTCGGTAAAGGTGGGTCAGATCTTGTGAGTAATCCAAATTATAACTTGGTGGTAAGTAAGTGATTCAGCTTTGTAGAAAATGTTTAGTGATCGTCTTGTGGTGTTAAGAGAATTTTCCGAAACTGTTTGTCTCTTGAGAAAGCATAAAAGTTCACTACTAAGTCAAACAATAAAATCAGTTGAATATAGATCATCTGATTTATTGTTTGACTTAGTAGTCAATTTTCTTGATGAACCAGGTGATATGACTGAATATCTGATGCATTGACTGGATAAAAAGTACAAACACAACAAGACAAGCTTAATCTGACGAAGTTGAAAATTGCAGTCATCTGAAGAAAAAAGTAATGTTTCTCTGTCCACATAAAAAAGATCACGCCTTAATTTTCCAAAGAGTTAGGTTAGTAAGTCACTACATCCATGTTTCGTACGTTATGTTCAAGTCCCACGTAGCTTGATATGAGTCCCTATAAACCTGTTCAGATCTAGTGTTCCGTTTATCATCAATAGCTGCAAAATTTCAACATTATTAGCCATTCTGAAGACCATAAACTTCACATTTAGTCTAATAGCTCCAATCTATTCGCCAACCTGACCCCTGACTCGATTAATATTAATCGAGTCTAACCGACTTTTGTCCGATGCTCGTTCACATTTGTAGTTAATTTCAGTCGTAGGTGTACGATCATCAAGTCAAGTGTTGACAAGGACAATACTAGCACAATTTTTTATATGTTATGATTGAGTGGGTTGGTAGGTGTTCCGAAAATCATTGTCATTATCGGTGACTTAAGAGTTTGCTCTACGCTAACCATGCTATAGTCCATCTACATGTATTGAATTAATTGTAATCTCATCATCATCACTCTCTATTTCTCCTGGACTTAGGTCTATGGGGTCAGAACAAAGGACTTCTTCTTTACTTCTCTGTCAGTCATCACCTCAGTAATAGTCAGACCTTTTCCAGCCATTTCATATTTCACACAGTGCAACGATTGTTCCATTGATTGATTGCAATTTGACCCGGCAAAATAAAATGTAGAAGGCATATTGTTAGCTTGAGTTTAGACTTTATCATGATAAAGGTATGCCATCGTCTGCTTAGCCTTGTCCTTAATATGTTGGATTTGGTTTCCAGTGTAACCGGATTCAGCTCAGCAGGTACCACATTAATCCATCCAGCAGGTCTATTCTGTCGACATCTCATCGTGTATACTTAGGTGGAGTGAACGACAAGTGAAATGTCGTTCACTTCGACATGTTTACAGAATCGCACTGCTGGTACCGTCCAATGGGGTTGGCCGGTGAAAGCTTAAGGTAGATGGCGCTAGCATAGCTTTCACCTGTCAAGTTTGTGTTGTGTTTTGGATTTACTTGTTGAGTGCGTTTTTTTTATAATATTGAAAGAACTGTTGTGAACGAAACATGTATTCGACATGGCGGATAAGTGGGTTGAGAGCTGAATTGAAGAAACGAGGTGCATCTTTACGAGGAAGGAAAGCAGACCTAGTCGACAGGTATAACCTTATAACCATAAATCACAAATTTTCCCTTCTAAATACATGATTTTGAAAGAGTGATTGCTAGCTTGGTTCTCATTTACCTAATGTACTTTGATACAAAACGTTTTATCGAAAATATAAGCTTTCAAGCTAGTGCTTTTTAAGTTTTTTCTATCAAGACTGAACTCTTGTTTTGTTTACAGATTAGAGCTGTATGACCGGAATGTTTACTTTAGAAACACAGGAACTCAAGGGCACGATGATCCTCCTCACTCTAGCATGTATCAGGACATTATCAGCAATACTGGGTCAGCTATACTGTACTAATAGATCATTCTATAATTTGATTGTTTATACATTTAAGGCCCTATAATATGTAGGCTATAGGGCCTAGAGATGAGGACTTTATTTCTGAGATGTTAGAAAAAGTTGATAACTTCTTTAACAATTATTTTAAGTAAATATTTAAATACCAAAATTATTCATTAATTAAAAAAACATTATTAATTATAAATAGGCTGTAGGTAGGTTAGGATACCTGTGATAAGATTTTCAGATTTTTTTGTTCTTGTTTTCTTTAGTGCATTATTTGTTATTTTATTAGGGTGTGAAAATAAAACTAATAAACATAACTATTTGAATTTATTTTTATTATTTACAATCCTTACTCTTAAATTACACAACATTAATCATATAAAAAATATTTCGGATGCCACATAAAATGAGACTAAAGGTGTCTGGAAAATTTTATAAGTTTTTGTTAAGCTTATTAATCTTTCTATGTGTACTCTTTGACTTGCAAGTTTCTGATCACGCGCGCTTTAATACAAAACCTGGCAACTGTGATCTGCCTTTCAAGAAAGCAGGTATATTAATTGACACATTTTTCACTGCAAACAAGTCCTGGACATTAAATTAAATCCTCTATCAGCCATGACTCCTTCACAATATCACCTTCATCACACAAATTAATCAACGAGCTGCGTTCAATCATCATCTTGGGTAGAAGAAATATATACATTATCGGGAAGAGTCAAATCTTCTGAACTGGTAGTTTGCATAGCTGATGTGTCTATCTCTTCAAAGAGTGCTTTTCTAATATTTCGGTTTGATAACTGCTCTTCTCGAGCTTGAGCTTCTTGAGAAAGAGTTTTAGTAGTCCAGAGAAACAATGTTGGGACTGCTGATTTTTTCAGGTAACGGTGCTTGTTTTCAATGCCTTGAAACAACCACAAAGGATAAAGAACACATTTTTATTATGATGCCGAATATTTTTAGAATACAATTAATGTGACGTACCTGTATAAAAACTAGTTTTATGGTAATCTGTTTCCAAAAATGTTTACGACATAACCTCGAATTTTTTCCGGCTTGAAGTTTTGTCTCCTTATGGTTTTTAGCCACTTTTTTGTCATTGCTGAATCTTTAGGAAACTGATGCGCACCTATTTCCTTACAAAAGGGTTCTTCACAGATCTTTGGAATTGTGAAAATAATTAGTTATACAAAATGTTCATAGAAAATTCTTATATTTTGGTTAAAGCTATGCTAGCGCCACTTTGACAGTTGCCAACCCCATTGATTGAAAAAGAATGCAGATTTTTCAAACCACTTCTAAACATTCGTCGCTACATACAGTGAGAACTGAAGAACCCAGGGGGTCGAGTCTGCTATTGCAATCGTGTCTCAATGACCGGTCAATGATCGATTTTTGACGTATAACGTCAAACTTATGACACATTTCCCGTACAAAAACTGTCAAAGTTGTCAAATATTCGATCACTGACCGGTCATTGAGACACGATTGCAATAGCAGACTCGAGCCCCTGGAGGATGATACTTGATAACGCCATATCATATGCCTGAGAACCCATCATAATGTTCAAATAGATGCAACTAAACACGATATCTCCCTGCAATAAAGTTGATAATGATATTTATTCAAACTAATAAACTGTGTGGATTATGTTTCAAGTGTAGTGTTATCGTCATGTGGAGAACTATTAAAGACAAGTGCTCTACTGATATCGACAGTAGGCTATTATTTCTATCCAGTACATTAAGATAGCTTATAGAATTGGCTTCCTGTCTGTACTAAGTTGTATCTATAAGTCGATGAAAATCCCAGGACTTATCGCCTTTAGGTAGGTTTGTTATGCAACTTAGCTTCATCGCATATATCTCTGGTGAAACGGCAGCCTATTAGGAAGTTAATTACTGCTTACTTAGGCTGACTAGCTACTTACTGATAAGCCGTGTCTACTGAATTCTTGACTTCACTTGCTAATTCTGATTCAAGTAAATTGTCCAAACCATATTTTTAAAAAAAAGGTAGAAGTGGCAAGTGAAACGAAATCAAAAATCATGTAAGTATTTCAAATAAACCATTTACAGGCACATTGGGATTTGTCATGATCGGTCAATCAAAAACATGAAGCTCTGTAGTTCTGCCATGAAAACAAGCTAAACAATGACTAACCCAAGTTCAAATCAAATCAAACTATGAAATCATCCACATAACCAATCCGGAATGGAAATGAATCTAGCAAATGAATTCAACAGAATCATGAATCTTGCATCTGAATGCATTACGTCATCGACAACCTGCAACATTATATAGTTCCTTTTACATTCACAAACTTATTATTTAACCTTAATAAGTCTTGCGATAAGGTAATAGTATAAAAAGGACAAACTTGACCCAGCCGATTCCATTAAATGACATCTGGCGAGGTCAGTATGCGATACGAATGACCTCTGAGTATGACGTCATATTTTAAAGCTTTTTAAAATGAGGAGGAACAAGTTTTTGTTATTATTGCGATTCTTAAATGTCTCTGTCTTTTGAAGCTGGGTAAAGCTAATCCGATCAGTCATGGGAGACGTAAGTAATACGAAGATTTAATTAGGATTTTAGCTGCTACATGTTACCCCTTTTTTTTTACATGGTTGTGAAATCATCAAATGATCCTCCGCTCTGAGTGGAGCCTCATAATGACTAAAACCCATCCGTGCTCCTACTAGTGCCCTTTCCTTTCCAGGGCCGCGGTGACTCTTTCAAATAAAATCCACAACCCTGGCAGGCTCTGGCCTTAACGGGCTCCGTCTACTATGCTGAAATCTCTTGGGACAGTGGCTACGACATTGTTTGAGGGAGTGAGCCGTAATCCATCTATCGGGGCCCAGTGCGACCTGTTGTATCTTAGATGTCTTCAAATTTTTAGATACATCTAAGTCATGCCGGTTTGCTCACGAATTCGCGCTGTTTACCTTTACTGTTTTGGTTTTAATAGCTATAGCCAATTAGATGGAAATGAGAGTCGCCTTTGCTGTGCAGGAAGACAATAGAGACTTCATACAAGGATCTATATCCGCTGGAAGGGCAACAGCATTCCATCTGTCGCTGATGACATCATGTTTCGACCAATCTGCCTTGCCCAAGCTTTTGACAAGGTCCTTCAAAGACCATAAGATCTTCAAACCAATAAATGTAGACACTCTCCTGTTACAAAGACATAGTAAAGAATAAAGAAATATGTTGCAAATTAGTAAAAAAAAAAAATTTTACATATCAATATTTTTTTCGTTAGTCATACAAACACCAAAACAAAATCAGAAGTTCAAGCTTATTAATTGTTCTAATGGTCAGATCACACGGAACACCGTGTATGTCGTAGATTAATGTCTGAGATGATATTTTGAGGACAGCACGTTACCACACTGATTTGATTGGACCTGTGCAGACAGTGCAAGCAAGCATGAGTCAGTTACGTGTAGCTCAACTCAAGTAAAACTCAGGTAGCTCAACGATACTAAAGAATAAGGACCGGTTGCGAATTACTAACTTTTTTCTCATTGAATGCAAAATTTTAGAAATATTCTACTTCAAATTCTTAATTCATCATAAATCAATAAATAAATTAATACGCTGTTACGTTACAATCTTACGTAATGTGTACAGTATACTGTCAGCCTTGCGAGAAACCGGTCTATTTGTCCTCTGTCTTTAAATAGGAAGTTGTTTATCACATGCGCCTGAGCATTATCTAGTTTCCTTGCAAATACTAAACCAGTGCCTGCTTTGCACTTACCCCTTAAAGGAAGTCTATTATCATCTTTTTAAATGTTGTCGTTGTCCTTTAATTTTGGGTGTTGGTTTACGTCACATCCTTTGTTTGAATCTTCTTTTTACCTGACTGCGTCAGCAGGAGGGTAATGTTTTTCGAGCGTATGTATGTTTGGATACATGTATGTCCATTTCTTTGGCACGCCCTACTCAGCCCAAACGCCAAACACCAAACGGCTGGACGGATTTTGACATATGAGGTGCCGTTGAATTCGTCAGAATTGTGGTAGTGACATATAAATTTTCAAAATTCACTAAAATGTAGGAAAAAAAAAGACTGTCAAAAAACCCGACCGCTAAAAACGACTAAAAAGTTCCAAACAAATCGCTTTTCAAGCAGTCTGATGCAGTTTGTGGCCTCAGATCTGTGATTGAATTGCATCAGACTGCTTGAAAAGAGTTACATTCTTTTATTTACGCTCCTGTCCCTAGGGTGTCAACGGAACTCTATTGCTAAGCTCCATCCGTTCGTCTGTCTGTCAGTGAGAGTTTCTATCCCATCAAGTGTATTTTTTCCGATAGTACGGAACCGTTCGTGTGCGAGACCGACTCGCACTTGGCCGGTTTTTTTGGAACGTACCTACTTGGCGGATGGGGGCTAGGCGGAAAAAAGTGTAATTGTGTAATTTTTCCGTCACGAATTTCCGTCACGACCCTTTCTTTAGTGTAGACGGTTATCCATAGGGTGACACGATTCTTCATCCTAGACAAAATATCCCCGAACTTCATTCCAACCGTGTGCTCCACGACACTCGCGCAGTTTTAATTAATTTGTCATGTGTTTTCACCTCTGCCTTACCTTTCGGGACTACAGGCGTGATGTTATGTTTGTTTCCACCAAAAGGTGGAATATATTAGCGTTGTAAATGATGTTAATGCTTGCAGTTATACAGTGCCTGACCTTAAAGGGGTCAATTTAATTAGCACGTACAAACAAACGGTTCGTCAGCATCGTGAATGACTTGGATCGTTTTAGCATAGTCTAATCACTAGCGTATTAACGTTCGTTCTGCTGAGTTACAGGGCCCCTCACTGTAAGGAGGAATATGTCGTAATCTACCTGTCCCATTTGGTAGGTGTCACAGGTCGTCAGATTTTTCGTTCTGTGCTGGGCCCATAACCTGTAGAAATTAAAACTCGAAAAAAAAAAAATTAACAACGTTTATTGACCGGTTTATTATTACAACAACGACAAACAGAATCAAAGCGAGAAAAAACGCGACTCTAAAATGTTTCGTTCTGGCCAATATGAAATCTATTAATATTTACTATTTTAACAGTTTTCTTACGATGTTTTCCTAATATTAGTGAGCTTTCTGTGACTGAGGGTCTGGAGGAGGTTTACCATAATTCCTATTACTGCTGACAAGCACCCTTACCGACAGTAAGGTTACTGGTTGAAGGATATTTGTGCCGGTGATAGACACAATGGGCATTTTCAGCTTTGTATCTAAGATAGTGACATTGCAGATGTCCATGGCAGCAGTGGCCCGAGTGCTTGATTGATGCTTCATCATCATCAGCCGACAGACGTCCACTGTTGGACATAGACCTCCCCCAATTGGGGAGGTTTGCCATAATCGCCACGCTTGGCAGGCGCAGATCGCAGGTTGGCGATCGCAGTGTAGCTGTAGCAATGTACCTACAGAGAATGCTGCTGCCCATTCTCTGGTGAGTCCCTTAGTCGCCTCTTACGACACCCACGGGTAGTGATGGGATGGTGCTGCACTATTCTTTTACGTCCGACACCATACGGAAAATGTTTGATGCCTACAAAAAGCTTTTTAAAATACGTCAATGTCTTAATCACAATCAGCCAAAATAGGCTGTTCTTCTTCCTAATAACGTTGGGGTCGGCTTCCCAGTCTAAGGCAGCGTATACATTTATTGCATGGAGGGTCTGCCTATTTGACATCTGTCAAGACTGGTTGTCTGACTTCCTGCCTTCTGACTACTTTCTAAATACGAACACCCGAAAGATGATTAAAATCTTCCTTCAATCTCACAATTAAAAGCCATTAAAACTGTGACTCCTGTTAGTAAATGGATATTCTAATGGCTGTGACGAATTTCGTGTAATTGTTGGCATGGTAATGGTGACTAATCCTTTGGTAAGATTGGTGTCGAGAATACTGCTAATTGCTTGCGTGATCAATGAACTCTGTTAATTAGTGTGGAGAAGATACTTGTTGTGGGAATAGGCATTAGGCAGTAACCCTTTGCTCGCGTTAAGTGATGATTGATTGGTGAAAATTTTTCTAAAGCTTGAGACTGATTCTAGACTTGACTTATCTGAATTCCAGGGTACGATGGAAAGGATGTTCCTCTTTCTTTAACAGTTGTTGGCTTCTATTCTAAAGGCAAATTCTGTTTTTGTGCTCAAAAACTCGCTTTCGGTGTAGATAGGTTACATAAACAACATTCGATCTTCAAGAACGGCACAATGTCACACTGTGAGATGACACGTAGAAGTAGGACGGCATGTCGTAATTATCGGGAGCGGAAAAGAGACAAGACGAGAAAAATGTGGCTAATTAGCCACATTTTGACGTGCCGCTTGCTGAGCGCTTATAACCTATCTACACATTTTACTTAAAATATCATTGATGACGTGTCGGTTTTTTTTAAAACGTTGCCCCAGACCACACTAGGAATTTCTCCTGAGTCGTGGGTACGTTTACAAACATATGAACTCACATACACAAACAGCCAGACCCGGTACAACAGAACTATCTGTTGGCCTTACAAGTATTTGTTCCTTGCGGGAATCGTACCCGCGACACGCATCGCAGCAGTCGATCGTTCCACCACTGCGCCAACCGTTCCGTCTAAGTAGACAAGACACAGATGTTTGAAATATATTGTAAGTAGGTAACCTTGTCATTATTCTGGATAAATAACAACATGAAAAACCTGTTCCTCTTGTTTTTAACAAATCTTCAAACATCCAAATAAATTCTCACTAAAAACAAAACGAAGTCCGACTGTCTGATTTAGTTAGCATCCTCCAAAAATCCATTCACACAGCTTTAAATTCCGCACACATTCTGAATCCCCATCATTTCCACGAACGAGAATTGAACCCCATACCTACCAACATAGAACCGACAACCGACGTCGCTAAAGAAAGCCCTTCATTCTAAAACCGAGTTTAATTACCATATGGGGCAGTGGTGGATCCAGGATTGGCGTTTGGGGACTTAACCCAATACTCAATATATTAATTGCTTCCACATGTGAACTTAGGTGGTAGGTTTTATAAAAAATATGATCACTCCTACTTTTGCTGTGCCCGACAGGATCCACAATGGACCCTGTCGGGCACAGCAAAAGTAGGAGAGAGCAAGAGGGCTTTGACTACTTAGTTGGTTAAAACTATTTATTATTTTTTTGTAATTAATTATACTGTAATTATTTTATAAAAACTGTTTAGCAAAGTAATCACTTAAAAAACACAAAGAATGTATTTTGCTTAACACACAATCCTCCTTGGATTACTTTGGTAAATTCCTTATTGACTTCGTAAGGTGCAGACTCTGGGTGGAGCGGGATCAGTGTCAGACTTATTGACTAAAACCTACCCGTGTTCCTTCAAATGCCCTTTGCGTTCCAGGGTCGCGGTAACTCTTTCAAACAAATTCTGCAACCCAGGCAGGCACTCACCCTAGCGGTCTCCGTCACTTTACCCCCCCCCATGGATCCGCCAGTGATATGGGGGAAAGATATAGCAATATAAAAGTACCAGGAGAGAAAGAGATGGAAGTACAAGCAAAAATAAATGAAAAAGCAAGCAAACTGCAGGATGATGTCATGCGTGTGAGTCGAATAGCGGTCAAGGGTACATGTAAGATAACACAGAGCAGAAAACATAGGTACCTACAATATGTATCGATAGTAAGCAGTTGAGAAATCCTTGCGGGTTAATGAAGCTGCGCCTGCGACGCTGGCTATATTTGGGCTGAGTGACGTTGATGATTGGTTTGAATTGGTGGATGGTTTGATCAAGATTATCGTTGTTTTATTATTGGGTTTCTTCTTTTTGTTGTGACTTGTGCCTGTCCGTTTCTGCAGTCAGTCTTCGAAATTTCATTTAGTTTTCCGCCAGGCTTCTCGCGTGTATCCTATATTCCTCTTGATTTCTTCTTTATCTTATCTTCTACTAGTTTTTTTTTCTCCGTGGCCTTTGCGAGGTGAACTTCGCGTTCAGACATTTCAGGGTCACTAAATAGTTTCACTCATTCCCTGTACTTAGTTGCGCTTCTATTTTGGTTATGAGTTATGATCAATGATTATAGAAAACGATTAATGGTAGTAGCTCAACGGTTAAGGTGAAGGATACTTTTTCGATAACACATCCTTCAGTTTTCTAAAATGATTAACATTATTTATTCAGCTTTGATGATGACAAACAATCGCTGCGTGAGGCGTGCCTTATCGTATTTTTAATAAATTCTTATTTTATAATGACAAAAAACTTGTCATTGTTGTCCTTTTTTTCTTTTCTATTTACCGAATCACCAAAATACCTGCTTACTCTTTTTATGAAGACAATATTTATTATGAAGAACGTTTTTAAATCTGATAATTGCAGTAATTTTCCTCTTGGCTAAATAATAATAATTACGTTGAACTATAAAGTGCTCTGTTGTTATATTATCAACATGGCTGCATTAATGGGATTCGTCATGCAGGATCAGACGATGGTTACCTTCGAGATAAATGTCCCTATTATCATTAAGACTGTTTATGTTCAGGGATAGTTGATCCCTTGCTGTCTTAGGTTCCAGGAGGATCATCGGCAATAATTTATAGGCTCGACGAGTCGAAGCTCCAAAGTCTTAAGCATCGACGCCGAATTGCTGCGAGCCTGTCGGTTTTCTATCGGTTGCATTTTGGGGAGTGTGCAACGGAATTGCATAGTTTTCCTGATAGCTACAACCTGGGTGTCTTTTAGTCAAGAGTGAATAGGTTACTTCTAGACAAGCGTGCTCCATCTTTGACCACACTATCGCTTACCATCAAATCAATCTGTGTTCTGTCTCTTTAACCTCTGGAAAGTTAAGGACAATTTATTTTTAACTGGTTTTTGTCAGCCTCGCCCGCGTGAGAAGAAATATTTAAGTACCAAGGAACTCTCCTAAGATAAAAAGTATCATAATTATTATGTCTTATTCAGGGTAGATCCTACGCGTTTGCCAAGTAACAAACAAGGTTACTTTAGAATCGAATAGAAAACATTTATTCGACACGTTACAGACACAACACAACAGCAACAAACACATTTGCACTCTCGCATTTTATACATAGGTACGGATTTGGTTTTCTGTAAGAAATTGCCTTTTGCGATAAGACCGCCCATTGTACCCTTAAATGTTTGTACCTACTGTTCTTATAAAGAGGAGTACAATAAAGTATATAATAAATAAATAATAATAATAATAATAAAATTCTTTATTGATATAAAAAAGAGGTACATAAAATTTGTAGGATCCCCTAACACCTGCGCTAGTAAATACTGTGTTACAGGTGTTAGTGTCTTCCCCTGTGTATGTTGACAATGATATCAAAACAGAATAACAAACAAAATAATAAAAAAAAAAAGTTGATGAAAATTAAAATAACACAATTAAAACAAACTTTTATAACAACAATTTTGCTTGAATGCTAGTGTGTCTGTGTGTGTGTAGGGTGCGCGTGTGTTTGTTTTAAGTACCATGCGAGGACATGCACCTGAATACACAAGGCACATCCGAGGACATTTTCAATCCGAGGACCTTTTCGTACGTCCTCGGATTGACCCGACCAATTCATCGTATTCTCCATTCGATTTTGAGCCTTTCTATATACTTAATAAGGGAAACTTGATGTCGACCTCGGTGGACCTCGGTTTGATCGCGGAAATTCATGTTCACATTCCGAACGTGTGTGAGCTCTCATAAATTTTTAACACACTACATTTACACTTCAGTCATATTTTAAGTACCTTGCGGGGACTTATGTGTTATTTTTCACACATATGTCCTCGGATGGAAGTTTTTCCACGCAGTGTGTTTAAAAGTCCTCATATTGATAGCTTTTCCGAACATGTGTATTCAGGTCCCCATTTGGATAGATTTCCATGTGTATTGGGCTTTTAATTGTTTCAAAATTGTCTGATTTTATAAAAACACTTATTTCTCGAGTGATCAAAATAAAATCAATCTACAGAGGCTTTAAACTAAGTAACAATGAAATTGGGTAATTTTTCCATTATAACAGAACTCTCGTCCTTTGATGGTGAAATTGGGGATGACCATTTGCATGGAAGTACGCCATATTTACAGTACGAGACAAAAAGCTGTTGAAACTCTAGAACCATACCCATTTTTCTTTGGATGTGAAATCATCAAATGATTTCTCCCGCTCTGGGCGGAGCTTGAGGGCGACTGCTGACGCACAGGGCGTCTCCTTCGGCGGCTGGGACGTGAGGATTGCCTCTTCCTCACCCATCTCGCCTCCTCCTTCGCTTGCATTTCTGTTTTGCAGAAGGAGGTGACTGTTTCCTATGGCCCTCTCACTCCGGACCATGGATTGGACCAGGACCGAACGCGAGAGGTCACCACCGCCGATCGCCGCTACAAGAACAGACCTCCATCGCATGCATTACCGTGTCCTCGAATACGACACGATTGTGGTGGGCCCAGCGCTGGGTTGCGATTGCGACAGTCGCTTATTCCATACCACTATCAGATCGCGTCAGAGCTTGCTCCACCATTCTGTTATTTTAATTAAGTGTGTACGTTAATTTTTTTTATTGTTAAATCTATAGAACTCCCTTTAGCATTTTAGGTTGTAAATTGAAACAAAGATAACACTGAAAACAAGCAAAACTTTTTTTAACTGCCCCCAACCTGGCTGTACAGCTGTAATCAATGACAATCACTGTTGCAACACTACTACATTCAATTTATTCAACCATCATCCTTATGGCTGGCCAGAAACAACAGGGCTCGGTCCTAGAGCTGCCGCTGTGGAATATTGAACTGAATATGACTGGGCGCTGCACTTCTTGACGGTGTCGATGAGATATATTACGCTGATGATACCCTGGTGATGGCCCGGGGGCAATGACATTGGCAAGCGGTAATACTGGCCCCGGCAGGGGTTATGCAGGTCGTCGGAAGAATCCGGCGTTTGGGTCTCGAACAGTGGCTTTGCATAAATCCGAAACCCTTTGTTTCCCCATGGAAACCTAGGAACAAGCCACCTCGGGATTCACATATAGTGGTCGGTGGCGTTCGCATCAGTATCGAGCTGATGACGAAGTACCTTGGACACGTCTTCGATAGCCAATGTGACTTTGAGCCGCACATTCAGCGGCTGGTTCCCAGGTTGATGTGCATTGTAGGTGCTCTTTCGTGACTTGTACCCAATTTAGCAGGGCCGAACGCTTCCGACTATGTGGGGATCGTGCGGTCCATTACCCGCCCGCCTGCCATTTATGGGGTGCCTGTGTGGGCGGTAAACCTAATAGCCCGAAACGCCATGGCACTGCGAAGACCGCAGAAAGCGATGGTTATTAGGTTCATGAGTGACTGGATAAGCGACATGGCGCCCTCAGTTTCCAGCTGACTCAGGTGCTTACTGGATACGGATGCTTTGGGAAGTACCTGCGTCGCCTGAGTCGGAAGCGGATGCTTGTTTGTCACCAATGCGTGGAATGTCCCGAGGACACCGTGCAGCATACGCTGGAGGAACGTTCAGCGAGGACGCTGGGGGTGGTCTGGTGGTCTATCGCTTCCATCTTCATGGAATACCGTCAAAGATACATTCAAAAGAGACGTCGGAGAGGGAAAGAGAGCATACCTCTCACTCCACCTGCACCAGAAAGGCAGCCGTGCGTCGACGGGAGCTCAACAATGCCCGGGCACCATGAGGAAAGGGGCGTTGAACTTTGGGTGGAGACGTTGCCTGACCAGTGAGGCCTAAAGAACCATTGAGCAATATGTTACGTGAATGCCTTTTATGGGAGTATATACCATATTAACATACCGAGACTTCTCCGTGCCTCGGAAAGCACGCCGAAACCTTAAAAAGCCTTTTAAGCCTTTGGTCCCGGCTGTCATTTGTAGATCTTTGGCAGTCGTTACGGATTGTCAGAAGCCAGAAAATCTGACACCAGTGTTACCAAGAAGTACCGTGTTACTCAGTTAATGGGTTGTGGAGGTCTGGTAGGCAGCCGCTCCTCGTAAAATACTGGTATTCAGCTGAATCCGGTTTGACTGGGAGCCGACCCCAATTTAGTTGGGAAAAGGCAAGGCAGATGATGATGCCTTTTATGGGAGTATGTGCGGTCGTTGAATCAGCTACATTAGGTGATGGTGTGCGACGATGATAGTCGGGGGTGCGCTTGAACAATATTTTCTTTCGAGCTCCAGAATTATGGTAGCAGGTAGTTCTCCTCTCCGTTTGAGCAGCAGCTACATAACATCACCATGACTATGTTTTGATATGAAATATCAACAAAAAGCACACAGAGTTTCAAGACGCTACAAGTAACCGTTGAAGAGTTGCCTCACATGGAGACAAGTCCAGCAGCAGCTACATAACATCACCATAACAGATGTATTACTATGAAATGTAATATCAACAAATAGCACACAAGGTTTCAAGACGTTACTAGTAACCATTGAGGAGACAATTCCAGCGAAAGCTTCATAAAATCACCATGATTATAATATTTTTATATCACACTTACATTTTTAACGTTTGTCAGTTAAATTCAAATTAGGTCCTCTGATGGTACTTAAATCAAGAAATTGACGTGTGTGAATAGAATTGCCTACATGAAGATGATTCAAATATTATTACGGTAAAATTATAAGTGTGTTAAAAAAAATTATTGGAAATTTTCAAAAGGTCCTCGCTTTGTACACCGTCTACTCGGAAAAACGTCCTCGTACTGATCATGAAAAGTCTAGTACTACGTCCTCACATTGTACAAGAAATGAGAAAAAGTGTGTTAAATTAGGTCCTCGCATTGGTGTCCCTGGTCAGATAGTGAAGGTCCTCGTTTGGCTCACACACAGGTCCTCGGATGATACTTCCCAGGCGGGTTTTCGAATGTATTTAGGTCCTCGCACTGTTCATAGGAAGTCATACCAAAAAAAAATTGAGATAGCGCTATACGAATAGGCTCATCAACCTAAATATTGTTTTTTCTTTCTTTCTGTCTTGTTAATAAAGTCGTAAGTCGTCGTTAACATGGTTTTCTAGAAGGTCCTCGGATGGTGACTTACAGCTATAGTCCTCGTATGGATGTCTGTACAAGTAATGGTGTGTGTGATGGTGTGTGTGTGTGTGTGTGTGTGTGTCTGTATCTATAAGTGGACAAGATTTAATTCATTATCAATAGATTTTCTACTGCTTCATAACTCATCGATTTCAACCAAGTAGTTAGAACCATTTTAAGTTTGTTATTATTTAGTTTTTTTACTTTGCAAATTTTATCGCATTGGTTATATATATGGGGAGCTAGAAAATTGTTGTGCCTTTTAGCAAATGCCGACTTAACACGAGGTACAGGGCAGCGTACTACACGCTTTTGTGATGGAGGTAAGTATGGTACTATTTTTCTGTGATATCTGCGTAACAAATTTTCCATGACAAAGAAAATATGTAATAAATAATTTCTTTGTCATGGAAATACTATCACAGAAAAGTTAGGCGAACCCATGACGTAGAAATAACCAAGTCATTTATATTACCGTAGGCTGTAGCGATTTGATATACAGCTACGTGATTCAAAGCACATAGACTTTTGAGGAAAAAAAACTGTACCTACCTAAAGACTGACTATAAAGTACTTACAAGAAGTTATTAAAGTACTTAATTTAGATTTTCGTCACGTAAAACTAGCTAAGTGTCTAGATTTAGAACTTTTAGAAGTTTAGACACATTTTTCTTTCCAAAAGTTGCCAAATTGCCATCTTACAAAAAGCAGACTGCATTTTGTAAGATGGCAAACCTGATCGAAAAGTAGAAACAGTCAGTTTTTTATCAATTTAAAATTAGAACGCGTCGATTCTTTTTCTTTTTTTTTTCTTCTTTTAGTAATAGTGCGAGCCAGATTTAACATTTATTACTTAATTTATTTAACCTTTATGTACAATAGTGGTACATGTACGAAATGAATGCAACCAGGCAGTCTCTATAAAACGTTGCCCCACATTAGAAATTACTCCTGTATCGTGGGTGTTTTTACAAACATACAAACTTACATACACAAACAGCCAGACCCGGAACGACTATCTGTAGGCATACAATGATCCGAGCGGGAATCGAACCCGCGACACGCAGCGCAGCAGCCGATCGCTCAACCACAGCGCCAACCGTGTCGCATGTCGTCAAAACCAGTACAGAAGGCTCATTATATCGGTACTACAATCGACAACCCTAGTGAATAGTAAGCTGTGTGGGTAGCTGGCCGGTCAGCAGTGAATGGGTGACGCAACTTGTACGCCTACGAGTTTACGACGAAGCCTTATTTGTAACGCATTTTTGTACAATGACATTCATGGAGATTTTGTACTTACATATATTGAATATTGAAATATATTGATGAGTTAATAAATTCCTTGGTTGATATTGGTACCGGTGACTCCCACATGGTAAAACGGTATCTGGACTTAAGTAGGTGTGTTATTGCTAAAGTAACTGATATTGAGGATTATTGGCTACTTGGTTACTTCCATCAGGAAGTCCTGCATTACCGTAATGGGAGATTCAACAGCAGAAAAGCAGGGATAACCACGCAAACGTACCAGGACCAGGACCTCATGCTTAGGCGTCTGTAGTCTTCAGCATGTGGTACTGGGTTCGATTACTGGATCCTGGGTGAGGCGGGTTATTGGGTTTTTCAATCTGGAATATCTTAGTAGCAGTTCGATCCCTGTTACATGGGGCTAAAAGATAACTGTCGATATTTGAATGTAGGTATTATAGGTCCAACTGTCTCTGCCGAACCCTTTGAGGAAAATAGGCGTATAGTATGATTCTTCAAATGTACGAACAAACGTCTATGATACAATACGTAACAATACGTTTAAAATTAGGCAATGTTTTCTGAGTAAAAAAATCAATAAAAATTGACGAAGATAAAACGCATTATAGATCAGGATTGGGGGTTGTGACGTCACTTTTAAGTGAAAAGTGTATCGGTCTAAGACGAATTCGTTCAAAGAGTCACCGCGGCCCTGGAACGCAAAGAGCACAAGCAGGAACTCGGATAGGTTTTAGTCAGTAAAAGTCTGCGACTCCATCCAGCTCCGCCCAGAGCGAAAGGAGTAATTTGATGATTTCCCATTCTGTCTACCGACGTCACACGAGTTTTCACCGCACTGTATCGTTTTAATTTTTTGTTTACATGAAAAAAGAAAAAACAAGCGTCCAATTTTTATGGAAATCTATCTGACGGACTAATTAGGGGTCAGAGCCCATTCGTCCCCTAAGATTCGCACCCTGTGCCCACTCGTCCCCTGGAACTTTTGAGGGGCCCATTCGTCCCCTGAAGAATATTTATTTTTATTCATTCTTCTAATATAAGTACATCATTCATCATAGGTCTTTTTTCAATGATCTGTTATGATTTAATAAATTAATTCCGTTAATAAACTGTTCACAAGTGTACTATGTTAACCGTTTCTTATGTAAAATATAGCTAATTTTATCTCAGGGGACCAATAGGCACCTGAATAGGTGCCGAATCTTTAACTTATATTGTATATATATTAGAGGGGACGAATGGGTACCTTAAAAATAATATTTTTTATTAAAATATTAATTGGTCCCCTACCAGGAGACCAATGGGCACCTATATAGGGGCCGAATCTACAACTTTTATGCTGGGGGACGAATTTTAGGGGACGAATGGGCTCTGACCCCTAATTAGATTTTCTCAGAAAACATCCTTAATAAAGTCATATTTAATCAAAGTCATTGCCATTTCGTCGTTGCAAATTTAAAACCTCCTATGTGTATACAGTAACAAATAACTGCATAACTCATTTTCGACAAAAATGTTACATAGGAGATTTTAAATTTGCAACGACGATTTATTGTACGCATTACCTCGTTGGTTACATTCTACAATATGGCCAATGGGCTTGCCAGAGCGACTGGCAATGGATGCAAAGAAACCAAAGTTGGTCTTGGCTTGGACTGTCAAAATATTGACCAACACTCGTATCCTATGAACTCATGTCAGTCAATTTTTCACACTTCCTAACCACTAAAATACATAATTACGAACTGCTACACAAAATTAAACCTTATGCACTAAGACGTTAAGTTGATTTACGTTCAATTTTAATAGATATTTAGTATTGTTTACCAATTCTAGTTCAAACACTTTGTATAGTTCGATTCATACATAATGGCAGCGAGGCGAGTCGCCGATCAGTAGTCGTCCATTTTCATTTTTCTTTTCTCTCTGAAAAATACAAGTAAGTAAGTAAAAACATTGACGCTTAGTTAAATACCTATATTTATATAAGAACCTATATTTTACCATAGACCTACTTCGTTACTCGGAAATAACAAGCGTGTACTAAATCTGGTAACCTTAAGTGGGGAAATGCGTAGCTAGTAGCGCACTTCACGGCCGCCAATAAGTTTGAATCAAACTATACACTAAAATAGATGGCAATATGGGGCCGACCACATCAAAAGGGTATAACAAGACCGTGCGGTTGGAAATGCCCTAATTTCTATTAATTATCTACGCTGAAGTTAATTGGGTTTAAAATAGATGAGCCTAGTTATTTTTATGTTTTTTTGAACGCTTGTGGCTGTCTTGCTGATGGAGGAGAAGCATTCAGTCTTCAGACTATTTATGTTACGTTATTTGTGAGTTTTTGATGTGAATAATTATAATTTTAGGAAGAGCATAATGTTTCTAGACAGGATAACAGTCAGCTTATAGGCCCAAAGACACGTGGAAAGCGAACACGATGATATGATTTCATAAAATTAAATTAATAATTATATTGAGGGTATGCGGAACAGAGAGTAAAGTCCCGCATACCTCCCTTGATGGAGAATAATTCCCGGTTGATGTGTCTGGTGGGCAACTGCCCGATAGTTGATATTCGATTTTTTGCAAGTATTTATGTTCAAATTGCACGGAAAACTCTGATACCGCGATGCAGGATTTTGTTAGGTTAGTTCGCAGCTGGCGTTATAGATGGTCGCGGTTCATTTTGTTCCGATGTAGATTTTGCTACGTTGGTTTTTTGTGGCGGTTTGGAGGTACGGGACAGAGAGTAAAGTCCCTCAAACCTCCATTGAAAAGGGAGGATCCTCCGTCCAGACGGTTGGTTTGTCTGGTGGGCAACTGCCCGAGAGTTGATATTCGGGCTTTGCATGTGTTCTAATCGCACGGTAAACTTTGATATCGCGATTTAGGATTTTGTAGTTAGTTCGCAGCTGTCGAGATAGATGGCGCTGCGAGTCTCATTTGTTGTGATGTTGATTCTGCTACGTTGATTTTTGTGGCGGCATGTATGCCGCTACATCACTCCCCTCCGGAAACCGGAGGTCGATAGTGGATGAGTCGTCCATACATCTTGAGATGCTTGCCTGGCACAATACGGACAAACAAGTAACAATTAAGGGATCTAGGTTTTAGCGGGAATCTAGATTTCGCGAAGGAGATTTGGCGTGCGATCAGGTAAGAGGCTATGTTCGCACTTTCATTGCCGGCTGGGTGTCTCGCTTCGGCTGCCCGCATCGCATCACCACCGACCGGGGCGCGCAGTTTGAGAGCAAGCTCTTCCACGCTCTTGCTGCGACCCTCGGCAGCCAGCATCGACCAACCACGGCGTACCACCCAGCCTGCAATGGCATGGTGGAGCGCCTGCACCGCCAGCTCAAGGCGGCCATCCGATGCCACACCGACACCAACTGGTCCGAAGTTCTTCCCCTCGTGCTGCTCGGCATCCGCAGTGCCTGGAAGGAGGACATCAACGCGTCAGCTGCAGAGCTAGTCTACGGTGAACCGCTACGCTTACCGGGCCAATTTATCTCACCATCAGGGTCCGGCACCGTAGACTACGCCGACTTCACAGCACGTCTTCGGCAGCAGATGGCCAACCTGTCGCCGACACCGGCGAGCCGCCACGGCCAGAAGGCATTTTACGTGCCCCGCAGCTTGGCAACGGCGACGCATGTCTTCCTGCGACATGACGCCGTGCGCCGTCCACTCGACCCGCCATACACCGGGCCGTTCAAAGTGCTGCAAAAGGGCGAGAAAACTTATAAGATAGAGGTAAAGGGTAAGGAGACAACCGTCTCAATAGATAGGTTGAAGCCCGCTTACCTCAGCATCAAAGAAGACGTCGTCCCAAGCAGCGCAACTCCGAGTTCGACACCAACCGCCACACAGTTGCCGCCAAATACCGTCGACGTTAAAAAAACCCGTTCCGGTCGAACTGTTCGCTTCCCGGACTACTATCGCCCGTAGCAGTAGCTACGGTCTCAGGGGGGGAGTAGTGTAGCGGTCTACACCCTGTTTCACATCCTTATATCATTGTAAAAACCAGGGCTCGGAACCGGTTTCGAAATACCGGTTAATATTGTTCAAAAAACCGTTATAATACCGTTCATCGATTAACCGGTTAATTACAAAAACGGTTTCAACACAACCTTAATAATTTTGGTTACCGGTTAATGCAGAGAATAGAATTTGAAAACTCACGCTAACCTGAATAAACCGGTTTTACTCAGACGCAAGCCTGCCACTGCCGTTTGTCACATTCTCGCGCGCTTACTTTTGTGCGTGTTTGTTTTCTTTCGTCGTTTGCCGAATCGCCGCAGATACAAATGTCGTGCGGCCGCTATTCAATTCGTGTTTTATATAACGTAAACATTATACTAACATTAACCATGGGAAGAAAGAAGAAGAATAGGTAATAGTTATTTATGATATTTGTGCGGTAAGTTGGTTTTTACAAACGAGTAGACGAATGTCAAGGGCTTATCATAGTCACGAGTTTGTAAAAACCAATTTCTGCACGTATGTCATACAACGTTTTTCAATACATTTGCGAGAGAAAAGTAGGTACAATAGGTAATGAAACCATATTGTTTTAAAGATATCAGTCGGAAAGTCGCAATAATCTTTGACGTTTTTAATTTAATATGAAAATGGCGCGAATTTGCAAACAATTGTGTGGTGAAAATTAGAAGTACATCTTTCATTTATTTATTTTTATTATTCTTCTCTCATTTTTTCTTTAGTATTACAGTGAGACAAACGTATTGAGCAAAAGTGCTTCTAAAGAGGTTCGATCATTCAGCTTATTTATAACGAAAAAATGAGTTTATTCGTTTCAATAGGATTGTGAAACTCCTTGGTGATATTCTTATTTATTTTTTATGGAAATTTAAAAGCTGTAAAGTATACCTAAGTACATATTTTACCGCATATTGCTTAGTGTGTAAATTTTAACTTTTGAACAATGTGTACAGGCTTCGTAAATGCATTTTTTATTAATTATTATTAAAAGCTTTTATTTAACTTGACTTGTATGTATGTTTACAAATCTTGCAAGTTTAATTTGACCCACTTCCCGGTATCCGATTGAGCTGAAATTTTGCATGCTGGTCCAGAACCGATGACAATGCATGTTAATCATAAACGTGACCTGATGATGCTGCAACTATGGAACTCCTCAATATTCAACTGCTAGGACCTAAAATTTTGAATACGCATTCGTTTATGATTGGCAGTTGGTAGGCCCACCATGAAATAGACGCCACGTCCAGGGTTGTCTTCGATCTATGGAACTCCTCAATATTCAATTGCTGGGACTTGAAATTTTGTATAAGCATTCGTTTATGATAGGCAGTTGGTAGGCCCACCATGAAATAGATGCCACATCCAGGGTTAATAGTTTTCCCCGTTCCTTAAGTTTTTCTGTTGAAGGACTCTCCGTTTTATAGATGGACTTTCGTATTGATCGATAACTATCGATTGAAACTAAAAAATATAAAATAAAATAATGATAAAAAAACTTTTAAAAAAGCTATTATTTAAGTGCCCTAAAAAGATCAAAATAAAATTTTAAATCACATTAACCACATTTATTTATGACTTTACAGAATTGAAATTATAATAAAAGCTTGTCGCGATGCCTAGAAGAAATCTCTACATATTCAGTCAGATGAAATTTAAATTAAGAAACATTCTGACAGATCAACTAGGTACTGCAGTAAATTTCAAACCCGATAAATCCTATGTGTGCAAAAAAGTTATTCAAGGTTAAAGTTCCACATTTTAAGCATTCACGGCACTTTTATTTAATTACAAACATTATGAATTGCTTACAAGTTTAGTAGGTGCCTACCTAATTATAAAATTTTAATTACAAATTGAAATTATATTAGCGACAAGCTTTTATTATAATTTAAAAAAAATCAAAGTGTTTGATGGAAGCCTGTAACCAATACATCAAGAAAGTTTTAATGTTTATCAAATATTGCAGGTATGGTAGAATTAACTTAACAAATTGAAGTGATTTTCACTAGTTTAGTATGTATTTAGTGTTACGATACGAAAGACTTATAAAGTGCGGTGATGCTAACCAGGCGCCGTATGTCGGCAGAATAGGTACATAACAAAATATCAATTTGCGAGTAGAAACTATCGTTATGTTAACGTGAATCAAGTCGTAGTTTCGTGGCAGATTACAATATTACAGAAATGTTCGGGGAGGACATCCACAGGGAACCACATTTCGAACTCAAGAAATGGTCATATCTCTCTACCGCTCTTCTTAAAGCGCTAGGGGTGTTACTAAGACCGAAGACACAATTAAGCTGGAAGACAACATCGAGATAGAACGAGTCCTCGGTCTAATATACGGAAGACTCGCTTGCATTCAATTTGAATCTGTTATCGTATACCCCAGAGCAGCTTACAGAACGACACGCTTACTAAGACAGAAGCTCTTAGAATAGTAATTTCCCTATTTGATCCATTGGGACTTGTATCACCAGTAACCATCAGGGCTAAACAAATACCTCAAGAAGTTTGGCGACGTGGAACAGCACTTGGCGGACGCCTATGCGCGACACAAATACACGAGTAAACGCCAGTGTGCATTCTGGACCGACAGTAGAACCACGCTTTCATGGATCAGAAACAGTTCCAGATCCTACAAACCGTATGTCGCTCATCGCATAGCGGCAATCGAACCAATATATTTCCACTAACGAATGGCACTGGCTCCCAACCAAATTGAACCCAGCAGACGACGCAACAAGAGACGTACCAGAGAACTACAGTCAAGAGCATCGCAGGATCAACGGTCCAAAATTCCTTCTGGGTCCCCCGGAAACGTGGCCAGCTGACGAGAAGAATCATGTCATAATCACAGGAGAAGAGAGAACCTTTAGCTTGATTGAAGAAGACAAGAACGAACAGATCGAAGAAGCTATACCAGACGTAAACAGATTCTCACCCTGGGAAAGGTACCTACGAGCAACAGCACGAGTTCTACAGTTCCTGCAACTCTGTCGCCAATCAAGACAGAACATCAATTACAAAAGAACCAAAAAGATTGAACTGATTGGAAAAAGAACAAACAGACATTGCCAACCAAAACACAAGAGAGACGAGAAAACCACGAACACGAACAATCACCTTCCTCTCACCGCTGAACTTCTGCATAGCGCCGAAAGTCTAATCCTGCGAGCTTCACAAGAGCAAGCCTTTCAAGAAGAGATGGAAGCTCTAAAGAACAAGAGACCCATACCACGAAAAAGTCGCCTGCACGCCCTGTGCATAGAACTCACAGAAGGAGAAATTCGCCTGAAGAGCAGAATAACCGCCATGGCAGACGTCATAGAACGGCTAAAGAAACCGATGGTACTGAATGGAAATCATCTTGCAGCACGATTGTGGATCGAACATGTCCTCCGCCAATTACATCACGCAGACGTCGAGGCAATAGTCAACGAATGTCGTCAGCAACATGTGGTGCTCCGTCTGCGACCGACCGTCAAGAACATCATCAGCAGATGCATACGATGCCGTATAAAAGCAGCGACTCCACCACAACCGATGACATCCCATCTCCCTTCCTGTCGCTTAGCACACCACCAGAAACTATTCACCTTCGGCGGTTTTGATTACTTCGGGCCGTTGACCATCACATCGGGACTAAGTCACCAAAAAAGATATGTCGCCTTATTCACAGTCATGCCTCACGACGCGAGCCATTCATCTTGATCTTGTGACATCGCTCAATACAGATTCGGCAGTCATGGCATTGCGACGTATGATAGCGCGCCGCGGATGCCCAGTGCAACTGTGGTGCGATAACGGGACGAACTTTCACGGCGCCGAGAAGGAGCTACGAACCGCCATCTTCGCAGTTACAGCAGAAGCCTTGAGAAAGATGATCGACTGGTGATTCATCCCACCAGGTGCACCTTTCATGGGAGGCGCCTGGGAACCCATGGTGAGATCCGTGAAGACAGCACTCGCCACCACTTTGAACGAGCGATTCCCGAGCGAAGAAGTGCTCCACACGTTACTCATCTAAGCCGAACACACCGTGAACAGCCGTCCACTTACCAACGTGTCTGTGAACCTTGAAGTTCCTGAAGCCTTGACACCCAATCACTTTATTTTGGGAGGTCCAGGTTACATCGCGGCACCAAGAGAATTCAATGACAGCGACCTGCATCTACGAGCCAGTTGGCGCGCGGCTCAGAGACTCGTCGATATACTTTGGGCCAGATGGCTTAAAGAACATCTTCCAGAACTACAAAACCGCAGAGAGCCGCACACCAAAGGCAATAACCAAGGTCGGCGATCTAGTACTCATCGTAGACGGCAACCTCCCATGGAACATGTGGAACAGAGGACGCATCTGTGCTACTTTCCCCGGCCCAGATGGAGTTGTGCGCACGGTGGACGTGAGCACGAAAGGAGGAATACTGCGATGTCCAGTGAAGAAGATAGTAGTGCTACCTATCGGGAGCGGCGATCCTGCACCGTCTTCTGCAACTGCGACGTCAGCGGCGGACGTCGAACGGCGGGAGGAATGTGCAGGACAGCCCTATCATCATTGCAATGATCAATCATGATCAATTATTAGTGTAAATAATAACCTGTAGTTATAAGTTTGAATATTGTGAATCTTTGTTGTTGCTGCCTTGCTGCTACTTCCAACCATGTGATTGTATTAAAGACCTAGAACATTTTGAGCATTCAGTTCAGTTCAGATCATCACGTTATTATGTAAGTCAGTGAATAGTTTCAAGTGAACAAGAGTTTTATTGGACAAAGTGAGTGTCCTCCAACAGCGGCGGCCTTTACTGTTGCGAGGCCCCGGGCGAAGACCTTCGCGAGGCCCTTTTAAATTTAGGTAAGGAATATGACTCGAAAGTAGGTATTTTTGATTATGATTGCGGCTTTTCCGAGTAAAATTTTAAGTAGAATCATAATGAGCTACGAAATAACTCATTAGTTAATGAGTTGTGGAGGTCTGGTAGGCAGCCGCTCCACGTAAATTACTGGAATTCAGCTAAAGTCGGTTTGACTGGGAGCCGACCCCAATATCTAGTTAGGAAAAAAGAAATAATGAATACGAAATATCTCATTACAATGTTAAACTCGAGTTGCGCGAGGCCCTTGCAAGAGCGAGGCCCCGGGCGGTGGCCCTGCTCGCCACCCCCTAAGGCCGCCACTGTCCTCCAACCCAGCACACACACAGTAGTAGTATCAAACTCCAAACAATATTGAAGAGTTCCACTGTCTATCTCTGAAAATATTCATCAGATCCTAATGATAACCTTCCTTGAAAAATATGCGTTTGAATAACGAAAACCCCATCCAATTGCGTCAGTAGTGTTCGAGAAAATCAAGAAAAACAAACATGGTACACACATAGGTACGGGTCGAATACAGGACCTCCTTTTTTGAACTTCGTTAATCAGTACAGTCTATTGTTACTGCACCTGAATCAACTACATTTCTGTAACGCTTCTTTAATGATATCAAAGACCGAGAATCTTCATTATCTAGAACACAAGGTAGATTGTACAAAGTTGATTTCATAGTACGAATACGAATTAAATGTTATGTTTAACTTGCACTGTTTTTTTACCTACCATTCTCTGCATTAGAATCAGAAATTGTATCCTCTTAAAAAATGGTTGACTATCCGGTAAGTCTTTCATTTGATAATAATATATTTTTTTTTTACGTAAGTCAATCACAATGTACACCTTATAACAACGCAATTCATGAAATTCAAGTGTTTTGTTACACACACGTCTCACAGAACGTACTCCGCCAGCAACGTGGTCGAATACAATAAGTTTTTGAGTGCCTATTCGTTGCCGTAGAGTGAGAGCGTTGTTATTGTAGGTGTAAGAGAGATGGTGTCGTAGGTAGAACTCGTTTATACCGTCGAAACTCAAATTAACCGGTTAATTTCGCTCAACAGAATCGGAATTTGTGAAAAAACGGTTATTCCATTAACCGGTTAAAATATCGGTAACCGAAACCTAAACCGCAATCGTTTCTGGTTCGAGGTCAATGACCGAAACCGGTTTGGAAAATTAACCGGTTTCCGAGCCCTGGTAAAAACACTAAACATTCGTCCATAACACAACATTCTATTTTGTTCATTTCGTTTGTTATTTTCACGTTTGACAGTTTTGACACATGACATTTTTGCAATCACGTTCCATTTATAATTACCATAAACACATACACACATGGAACGCATTATCTATGACTAATCATATTAATAAAAGCATTACATATCACGTCGGGGTCACCAGTTTGGAGGTACGGGACAGAGAGTAAAGTCCCTCAAACCTCCATTGAAAAGGGAGGATCCTCCGTCCAGACGGTTGGTTTGTCTGGTGGGCAACTGCCCGAGAGTTGATATTCGGGCTTTGCATGTGTTCTAATCGCACGGTAAACTTTGATATCGCGATTTAGGATTTTGTAGTTAGTTCGCAGCTGTCGAGATAGATGGCGCTGCGAGTCTCATTTGTTGTGATGTTGATTCTGCTACGTTGATTTTTGTGGCGGCATGAATGCCGCTACAGCGGCATTGCCGATCATACAACATTACTTTAAGATACTTACAACATAACCCATGTTTCAAAAAGACGAACAAGCTTATTTTATAGGGTGAATCTTTAAAGTGTGCGTGGGTGGATGGCCAAATCCGAAACTATGAGGAATATCAAAAAACACTGAAAGGAGTCACTAGCCCGATTTTGAAAAAAACTAAAACTGCGTCATTGGATTTTTGAAAAATTGGATTTCTTAGCCAGGAATTGTACCAGTTGCTTTTGGAAAAAAAACACACCTTTATTATCATTACACCATCCGAAAGTGTCGCTATTATGGATTAAATTCTGGGAAGAAATGCCATATATATGGCAAACTACAGGAAAGAGCTCATTTTTAACACAATCACTCTATATAAAAAATCTAACGACATGATTAAGTAGTTCAAAATATGGTTCATAGCAGATTCTAAATTCAAAGTATCCATAGATTTGAATAAAGAATCCGATTTGGTTAGCTTCTTTATAAGAATACGCCTGTTTATGTTTTGTACTAGATAAGAACTTAATACTATTCAGAATATGACTTCATCAAAATTATTCATGCCCTGTTATTCCACACAAACAGTAACTCCCCACAACTAAACAGTAAGATCATGCCCTTTCAAGCAGTTCCAAGTACTCTTTGTCATCTTATAGTAGAAATTACTCATCTCAGGACTATAAACTATGACTAGGCAAGTACAACATCACCCTTTTAGGATTACCACGTGATCACGTTATAAACCCACGTGCAATATTTATGTTAGAAGCACGAAATGATTTCTGATTGAACGATTCCCAGCAATGCGAAGTCGATTTAGGTCACAAAAGTGACGACTTTAAAAAACCCGACCGCATAAACACTAATTAGTTTAATTGGAGGGGCTAGTGGCTAAATAATACCCGCACGGGTCGATATTCGAGGTTAAGCAACTCTTGCCGGGGTCGGCCTGTGGATGGGTGACCATTTTAACATACCGAGATTCCTCCGTGCCTCGGAAAGCACTTTATGCTGTTGGTCCCGGCTGTAATTTGTAGATTTTTGGCAGTCATTACGGAATGTCAGAAGCCAGAAAATCTGACTCCAGTCTTGCTAAGAAGTACCGTGTTACCCAGTTAATGGGTTGTAAGGTCTGACAGGCAGCCGCTCTACGTAAAATACTGGTATTCAGCTGAATCCGGTTTGACTGGAAGCCGACCCCAATATAGGTAAGTAGTCGGTTAACGGCTTGGCAGATGAAGTTTATTTGAAACCACTTTTTCACTCGGGAGCAAGCGAGACGCAAGCATGCATCGAACGTAAACGAGCGACTGAGACATAAAATTAATCCCCGCCCCCATGTCTCTTGCGGATGCGCAGTTGCAGTTTGTTCGTAATTTTGACTACTACGCAGCCACTCGTAGCCAACTTCAGAGGGGCAAAGTTATTTGACGAGAACTGTACACATCTGCGTACCCCTTCACAGCGAACCGGTGTGATGTTATGTTATGAACTGGTGCAAATAATAAACAGACATGCGATTTCAGCAATCCCGGCAGGTATGCTATCATTTCTTGTAGAGTTCCGTTTTCTATCTCCGAAGTTCTTCATCAGATCTTCACCAAATTGAAATGGGACCAGTCCGCGAAGATACTCTTCCAAACAAAAATATAATCATCAAAATCGGTTGACAATTGGCGAAAATATCGCTGAACAAACATACAAAAAAAAATTCAGTCGAATTGAGAACCTCCTCTTTTTTTGGAAGTCGGTTAAAAAGTGAACTTCACAGTACCTACATCACGCGTCATTAAGTTTGACCTATAGGTACCGCCGAATTACCACTGGCACTGTGCTGTAAATTATTCCTCTAAAATTGGTAAAAGAGCTAATCATGAGGAAACCCGAGGAAACTAGTGTGTCCTAGAACCATACATTCTGATGATAGCCACAGCAGGAACTGCACCTATCTATCGTTCGCTCGATCACATCAAAGAAACCGTGCTGCCCTTTAAAACCGTCCTTATATCAGATTTACCAGTCTAGTCACTTTAAGGACATCGGAACTCCATGTCAATCATCAACAGAGCTGCATGACAATATGCGATGATATGCAATAAAAATGCAACGCATGCGCATAATGACACATGTCGCTAGAATTGTAGCACCCCACGCTAGACAGCGTTGGAATACTAAGTGCTTTTTATAATAAAATCGAAGCAGGTATTGAATGACATCAATACAATGTACGCACTTCTGGAACAGCCTGTATTATGTTTACCAGAATGTTCCAGAAGGGTGTGGTTATAATTTAAGGGTGATGTTAGGTGTCTGAGGAAAACATAGCAAAACAGAAAAAGAGACTTTTTTTAAAAAACTTCGACTACAAAAACGACTTAAAAGTTCCGAGGGCTTAGTGTGAGTTTTTAAACGTATTCGACCGCGTTAACGTAAACGTTCGCTTATGTCAAATTATATAGAAAAAATCAGGTTGTCCGTGAGTGTCAACAGACGGCGCTTATTCAGTTTCAATACAAATTGACGTTTACGCTAACGCTATCGAGAACGTTAAGAAACTCACACTAATCAAATCCTGCCACCACTGATCAAATGGCTTTTCGAACAGTGCCGTTGATAGCATAACTTTAGTTCAACCACAGATTTGATGTCACCAACTGCATCAGTCAGACTTGACATGAAACCCCTGTGGTGTAAATTTTCCTCTATACATTTCCTCGTGATTGCCAATTTAAAATAAGCAGGCGTTCAAATTTAGAATTTTTATTTTCAAAATTACTTTTAAACCTTTGGCCGCATCTGATTCTGATTTTTGGTACGTTCGAGCACATTGCTGGAACATTTCTACGCTAATGTTTTCATACTTAGATAGTAAGTAATATGTTATAAGATTAAAAATACACCCATCATTCTTGATAACAGGCTGGCGGATCACTAACTTTTTTAATTATCTCTAGTTTTACAAAAGCATAAATTGCTTTAAGTTTTACGCACATTCCTCACATTGCTAGAACATTGCTTTCATGTGTATAGAATCACTGTTTTTAAACGTAGACTCGTCATTCTGACATTCACTCCCCGAAATACTCAAGAAGTTTTACGGTATCTATGCAAAATCGTGCGAAAACTTTGATTGCGCAATGTAGGAATCGTCGTCGCATTCATTCACGGCCAGTGAAGTTGTTGCCTTTGACATTTTCTGCAATAGAGCATTTTTAAATAAAATGTTATTTTTTGTTGATTATTTTTTCGACTAAATGCGTAATAATTAAAAAAAAGTATTTCTGTTGATTCCTGACACTTAAAAAAATGCAAAAAGAAATTGTATTTGCTGAGTTTCGAACTCGTGTCACTACATGATCGCTTTTGAGCCGAACTTTTATTGACATGAGTAAGCTAGGGTTTGCGATGCTGCTTCCCACTATGTAGGTCATCATATCAGCCGAAAGACGTCCACTGCTGGACATAGGCCTCCCCCAAGTGTCGCCACAACAACCGGTCCTGTGCGTCTCGCATCCACCGGTTACCCGCGACCCTCAAGGTCTATGTAGGTATTACCGACAAAAAAATAAACCTGTTACATATATCAAATTAAAAAGTCGTCAAGGTTAAGAACCAACCGTGAAGCCAGCTATCGTCCTCATTGGTGTATGCTTGCTAAGGGGCGTGAAAACTTTACTTGCGCGATTCAGGAATCTATTGTGTTGCATCAAACGTGTGGGGAGTATCGGTGGTTTGGTGAAAAAACCTTACAAAAAAACTTACTTAAAATATATGTGAGTAGAAAGAACAACCGTACCGGAAGACGCAGCGTTGGAAGGCCTCCCACAAGGTGGACCGATGACCTGGTGAGGGTCGCGGGTAACCGATGGATGCGAGACGCACAGGACCGGTTGTTGTGGCGACACTTGGGGGAGGCCTATGTCCAGCAGTGGACGTCTTTCGGCTGATATGATGATGATGATGATGATGAGAAAGAACAAGAAGAATTGGCTGTAAGTATTGCTTAAGGCAAGGAAGAAGGTAACAGAGGATACCTATCTACCTTACCGTTCGCTGTCTTCTCTTCTTCGTGTCGATGGCACGACAGTTGGTCAGATTTGGGTGGCCCGAAACGTTGCCACCTCCACAGCGTTAAAACTGGGTACCCAATCCCCCAAACGTCCGGCGCACCCTGGACACCTAGAACTCGGTAACGCAGAGTCTAGGTGACTAATCCTTTCACCACGATGGCACGAACCGTTCGCCGTACTAAAGTAGTTTTCAACACTTATTTTTTTAAATTAGGGTAATAATTAATTTAAAAAACAGCGTCGCGTAATTTTTTCCTCAAGTTTCAAGTTCTTCACATAGGTGACAACTGACACGGCTCGCGGATACCTAACGAATGCTATTTGTGTTTATCTAACTAATCTGTGGTCACTGGTCAATAATATTTACCGCGCTTAATTAATTTAATTTTTAATAGGTATGTGCGTCGACTCTCATTTGACCGGTTTCGGTACGGAACCCAAAAAAGATGAACATATTGTGTTGAAAACCAGTAAAAGGGGGTCGAGTTACCATTGTATGGTTTGTCATCATTCCTCGGAGGTATAGTGTACACCTGTTACCAGGTGTTTACCGTATGCGCTCAAGTGTTCAACTTAGAGGCTCAATCTTAATTTACCGCCGGGTAAGGTACTTCCTAGCTTATTATCTCTGGGTACATATGACTATTCGGCAATTCAGCCCAGCTTGGCGAGTAGTAGGTACTGGCTTCCCTCGAGGCGACTGACCCCCGAAATACTCAAGAAGTTTTACGGTATCTATACAAAATCGTGCGAAAACTTTGGTTGCGCAATGTAGGAATCATCCTCCGTATTAATTCACGGCCAGTGAAGTTGTTGCCTTTGACATTTTCTGCAATAGAGCATTTTTACTAAAATGTTAGTTTTTCTTGATTACTTTTTCGACTAAAATGCATAATAATTTTAAAAAAGTATTTCTGTTGATTCCTGACACTTAAAAAAATGCAAAAAGAAGTTGTATTTGCTGAGTTTCGAACCGTGTCACTACATGATCGCTTTTGAGCCGAACTTTTAGGCTCTAGACAGACGGACCGCATTTCAACTGCAATCCAACCGCAAACCAAACGTGCAGTTCTATTGCAGTCGTGTCAACTGCATTCAAACTGCATCCGAACTGCAGTTTGCGGTTGGATTGCAGTTGAAATGCGGTCCGTCTGTCTAGAGCCTTATTGACATGAGTAAGCTAGGAGGTTTGCGATGCTGCTTCCCACCAGTGATGTTAGTATGAATGTATTACCGCCAAAAAAATTAAACCTGTTATCTAAATCAAATTATTAAGTCGTCAAAATCGGATCAAAAGGGGGGGTCAAGAACCAACCGTGAAGTCGGTTATCGTCCTCGTAGGTGTTCCTGTTTCCAGGAGATTTATCGGGTTTTAATCTAATTAAATCAACTTTACCCAGAGTAGTGCAACTCAGGCATGCTATTTACCAAATTTGAAGTGACCGCCAAATTAGGCCAGCTTGGCGAGCACTGGTTCACCCCGAGGCGATGGACCCCCGATATTAGGACGGAGGGTTGGAGTATGCTTGCTAAAGGGTGCGAAAACTTTACTTGCGCGATTCAGGAATCTATTGTGTTGCTTCCAAACGTGTGAAAGTATTTGATACGTTTAAAAAAACTTTAGAAAAATAATTCAATAAGTATTTATATCTACATTGAATTTCATAATAAATCAATACGAGTAAGTACGTAAATAGTTGCTTTACTTTAATATTTAGGAATCAAAATATTGTAAATACTTTGCTTTCAATGACTTTTATCAATTACCAACGCTCACACAATTCAAAATTAAAAAAAAAAACTAAAACCAAAAACATCCAAAAAGAATTGCATGCGCTGGGATTCGAACTCGAGTCAGAAGAACCGTTGCCAAAGAGAGTAACAGAGCGATCAAATCTCTCGCCGTCTCTCTCTCACTGACATGGAAAAAATATTTGCAAGGGGTCCCTTTACTCTTACCCTTTTTATTATTAATGAGCATCCTTGAACCCTGACATCAAATACAAAGGTGGATTTAAAACGGCAGCTGTTCATTCAAAATGATAATGCTTAGTCAAGTACCTATTGTTTGTAGATAAGAACTTTGTCTTCTTGTAAACATCATCATATCAGCCGAAAGACGTCCACTGATGGACCTATGCCTCCCCCAATGGGGGGTGTTTGCCATAATCGCCAGGTTTGGCAGGGAGGTTGGCTATCGCAGTGTAGCTGTAGTAATGTACCTACAGAGAATGCTGCTGCCCATTCTCTGGTGAGTCCGTTAGTCGCCTCTTACGACACCCACGGGAAGTGATGGGATGGTGCTATTAAACATAATGAGTGAAAATATTGTACAAATCTTGCACTATTCATTATAATAAAACTAAATATTGCAAATCAACACGACAATAAATACAAAAATAAAAATGTGGCAGGTGGGGATCGATCCTGCCACTCTTTGCGCAATGTGACGGGCGAGAATGCTCCACATCAACAGAACATCTCCCTTTTCTTCTCAGGGGTAAGCAGATGTGAATGGTATAATATACTCTAAAGTTAATTATTATAATATTATTTCTTAATGCTATTTCAGCTAGCTACTCATTCAATTGGTTTATAAGCTAAGCTAATGGTCACCCATCCACGAGCCGACTGCGGCAGCGTTGAAACCGATTCGTGCGGATTTTATTATTTAGCCCACTAGCTACTATAATCTTACTAAATACTATTATCAATACGAAAGTTTTGATAGTTGTATTTTTGTTACTTACCTACGCCAGAACGGCTGAACGGTTCTGGATGAAATTAGGCACAGAGATAGATTATAGTCTGGAATACCATATTTTATCCCGGGTGTAGTTCCCTTGGGATAATTTTCGACATTCGCGCAGGCACAGATAATATTACGCGGGCGAAGCCGCTGACAGAATCTAAGAAATCATAAGGATGTTGGCATTTAGTAGTCCGCCCCTGACACAGTCTATACAATACCAGATTTGGAAGGTAGCTGTTCTAAATGATATGCATACTTAGCTATACGCCTATACTGGTACCTACTTAACTATTAAAGGTCACAGGTTCGATTCCACTGTGAACTGTAGCACTGGCTATAATTCACAGTGGAATCGAACCTAGATTTTGTTGAATGTTGAGGGTAAGTTAATAATCACGGACATCGATTGGATTAACTACTTACTAATTACCAATTTAGGTAATCGCGAGTCAAAGCTCTTTATGGGTAAGTAGATAAGCAAATAAATCCTCGCAGACAGCATTATACATTACATAACACAGATGGATATTGAATTTTCGTAGCTGAGAAGTTAGACATAACCTACCGGTTGCTGCACTATGGTCATTTAGATGCCTTTACATGTCACCGGAAAATGGCAAACGCCGTAAGATTGTAAAATATCGCGTGAAATTGTAAACTATTTTTTTCTAAATAAGACACGAATATATTGGAAACTATTGAATTAGGATGGAATTTATTGTAAACAAAACGATTTTTTCATAATATACGGAGTAGAAAACGTCCGACACTAGGCCGAAACTACAGACTTCGGGCTTAGAGCGGGCGAGAGTAGACCCCTAGGGCCTGATCTAGCTAGATAGCCGTCACGGCCAAACACAATATTTGTCGACCTTTAAAATTAATTAAAATTATTTTTTGCCGCTGCGCTCTAGGCTTAGCTTGCAACTCTACCTTGAAAAATAGTTCCACGTTCCTTCTTTCTAAACAAACCAAGCTCATTACCTCAACTCCAGTAACTCAAAGCCCAGTGTTGCCATCAAACAGACAGACGTTTGACATTTGAGAAACGAAAGGCTTCGCCCACGCACCTGCGACCAGATTACGTTTCACCGCCTAATATGGAGCGACCTGCCGATAGGAGCTGGGAGCTTAGAGTATGGATTAGATAAGGTGTTGCTTAGAAAACGAGATCTGCATAGCTATTCACAATCGTTCGATGCCATCAGGAGGGATGGAGCTATACACCCTATATAGCTCCATCCCTCCTTCTCGCTCGAACGACTCACGCTTTAACACATCATGGTAGGGCCGCAGGAGATGAATGTTGTGGCTCTTGTGTGGCTTTGTAAAGTTGAGGAGAATGCTGCAAAATGGTTATTTATGGTAATTCATTAAAATAGAAAACATGTTTTGACAATAGTATTCTATAAGTTGTCCGGCAATTTCATTTTTAGGGTTTCGTACCCAAAGGGTAAAAACGAGACCCTATAACTAAGACTCTGCTGTCCGTATGTCTGTCTGTCACCAGGCTGTATCTCATGAACCGTGATAGCTAGACAGTTGAAAATTTCAGAGATGATGTATTTCTGTTGCTGCTATAACAACAAATACTAAAAAGAGAATAAAATAATTAATATTTAAGTGGGGCTCCCATACAACAAACCTGATTTTTTTGTCGTTTTTAAACATCGAGTCAGATGACCGACTCGCCCTTGGTCGGTTTTATGCTATGATAAATAAGACCTTACTCTGCCTTCAGGACCAATAAATAGATCACGATGCAATCATATATCTCAACCTGGTGTGGTTTTCCCACAGCAACCAATAGGGAAAGGTTTGAGAATGAGAGGAATGTAATGCCCTATGGAGCATACCGCTCGTTCTTCCCCATTGGAAGTGGAATGCTTTTGCCAACTTACAGCGCAAAGTTACTGAGGTTATGTGGACCTAGGTTGTCTATTTAATACTCAAGGAAAGGATTACAAAACTCATATGAACTTAGTTATTATTCAGTAAATATCTGACAATTTAAGATACGTAGGTACTAGAATGCAATTTACATTCTAATATGGACATGATATGAATTGATTCATTTCCATTAATACTCAAGAAATGGATTATTATTTACCCATTTTAGTGCAGATAAATTAGGAAACAAGTATACAATTTACATTCTGATTTGGACATAATTAAAAAATGGAATTGACATGGCTATTTCCTTATAACTGTCAATCAATATATTATAAATAGTCAAGAATCAAGGCCGAATATAAATACTTAACATTTATTGTGAAACCACAGAAAACACATTGCAAGTTGCAAGTTTGCAAGCCTGGCAGTCGCCTTCACGCTATGCAAATGTGGTGCATAGCAGTAACATTGATGGCTCGATGCAGCTTTAAATGGCCCTGATTAGGTCTTGATTGGTGACTACATTTTACTTCAAAAGAGGGTATTTGTAGGCTCCTTTTGAAATCGCTGTTGCAGTAATCTTTACATAGCAAAATACATAGTATGTAGGTCCATCTGGTCTGTAGAATCTATCCAACAATGGTAGTCAGGTGATCAGGTGATTTGATTTGCTGCACTGCTGTTATTTCATTCAGCCAAATACAGATTGGCAGTCTAGCTGAAACAGGGTGTAAATGTCGCAGCCAATTAGCTTAATCAGCCGTTTAATTGGTTGCCTAGCCTTTTCATTTAAATGTGCCGATTTTTTAGCGACTTAAGTGACATCTTTTGTTCAGTATCGTTTAATGACTTGCCCATGACACTTATGTCGCTGATTAAACGGCACAGTTCAATGAAAAGGCTAGACTTTCAATGAAACGGCTGATTCAGCTAGATGGCTGCGACATAAACACCACTAATCCGTCGATCGATGCCATCGATCGGCATCGATCGATATTAATCGATTGGTGTGGTAGCTTTAGCTGATCGAAGGAAGAAGTAAAAACTATCGATCGACGTCGACTAACGGCCGCTTTCTGTAACATATCTCAATCCCAATCTTGATCCCGATCCTTGTCTGTAACCAATCAACGGCCGAGTTTGTGTCCTTCACCACACAATCCTCACCTTTGATTGGTTACAGACAAGGATCGGGATCAAGATTGGGATTGAAATATGTTATAGAAAGCGGCCGTAATTCATTCTACAATTGAGCGATGGCATCGATCGATTGTTGTAGTAGAATCTATTGATCGACGTCGACTAATCCATTCTACGATCGATAGACGATCGATCGATCGATATGGTAACACCCATAGGTATTACAACAGTGACAAAGATGAAGTCACTTCTTTGGGCGCAAACGTTGAAAACATTGACGCTTTCTTCTGCTATTGCGGCGACAAGATATTATGATCTTGTAACACACACACATGATATTCATCATAGGTTCGGTTGAAAACCAGCGTCAGGCACTAGTTGTCTAGCATAAATGATGAACTAGACCTTTGTTGGTCCTGTTACGTGTTCTGTGTCTATAAGTTTGTGATAATAAATAAATGTCTTTTCTTTCTTTCTGACAAAACTTCCTCTTAACTTTCTTACGGCAAAAATCATCAGACTTACCATCTAACGTTCGTTTCTCCTTGTTCCAGTTAACACATTGAAGTCACCATGGCGACCAAGTCGTACAGCAAGCACAAGGAGTATAAGGAATACTCCAGCAGCGGTAACATACCCTACACAGATGAAGCATTCGGTAAGACTTACACTATCTTCACCACCACCCATCTTTCGTCATCATCACCTTGAGGACGACCATTAAATGTTTGCAGAGCAGTTGCATTCCACATCATATCAGCCGAAAGACGTCCACCGTTGGACATAGGCCTCCCCCAAATGGGGGGGTTTGATATAATCGCCACGCTTGGCAGGCGGGTTGGCGATCGCAGTGTAGCTGTAGCAATGTACCTACAGAGAATGCTGCTGATGAGCAGCTCTCTGGTGAGTCTCTTAGTTGCCTCTTGCGACACCCACGGGAAGTGATGGGATGGTGCTATTCTTTTACGTCCGACACCATACGGAACATGCATTCTACATAATATTATAAATGCGAAAGTAACTCTGTCTGTCTGTTACGCATTCACACTAAAACGACTGAACGGATCGTCATGAAACTTGGCAGATATGTGCTTGAGATCTGGAGAAGGACATAGGCTACTTTTTACGCGAAAACCGACATCCTCGCGGGCGGAGCCGTGGTCAAAAGCTAGAATTTTATATTCACAACTCTTTTAGTAACATACTTTTCATCCCTCTTCATATGACCACACCGAAACACGCGATTCCCTTTCGAATTTTCTGTCACTGGCTACTGTTAGACTTCCTCCAATATACTTACTCATTTGTAACTTTATCCATTCTCGTCACAACCCAACATTTTCATCATCCTTAGTAGGACAGGTCTTATCACGGACTTGTAGATTTTCCCATTTAACTAGAGGGGCATCCGTGGAACGCAAATTGTTCCAATGACCTGCCGTTTTTCTGAAAATTTCTTCGCCAACGTTAAAATAAAAGTTTCTCCGCCTTAATTTCCCCATTCTAATTCTTTCCAGACATGATAAAATCGGAGCTGATCCCCAAGGGCAGCAAGCTGGACTCCCTGGGCCGCGGAGGGGGAGGCGCCCGGGAGTACCACTACGAGTACAAGGAGGAGAAGCATCCCTCCGGGAAGTACGACCGCAAGGACCTGCATACTGTTCAGGTAGATATATGATAAAATCCGAGCTAATCTACCTGGGCCGCGGCGCAAGGGGAGATGCCCGAGAGTTCCACTAGGAGTTCAAGGAGAAGCATCTCTCAGGGAAGTATTACGACCGCAAGGATCTGCAATCTGCATACTGTTGAGGTGAGGGGTTAACCTAGCTTGGGTATTTTTTCGTATTGCCGTTTCAAAGAAAAAATATCCAAGTTAATATTATGAGTAGGTACATACTATGTACCCAACGCGAAAAACGCATTTAAATTCAAAACGATAAAGTCAATTTCTTGGAAAATTTCAGCTAGGAGATTGGCAACTCGCCGTCGATATAAAAGTATAATAAAACATATTGCTGATTGGCGGATTCAGGATATATAAGGTAGTCCATTGTAATTTGTACCACGTTACGACGTGAGCGGCCCAGTTTATCGAACGTAAGACCCAAAAATAAAAAATACTGTGACAAATTGTCAGGCTGTGGTTGAATGAGTTTTCAACAGCCAATCGCACACTCTGACTTGCTATTAATTTGTAACAGCTGCATATTCTTTTTTCCAGAAATCGGGGGACAGTCTTGTATTTGAAGTTCTTGTTCGGAATAACCTTTCAGTTTTACTGAATACAAGTGAAAGTAAAAAGGTACTTACTGAGGCTCTAGACAAATGTCATTCTGCAGTGCGATTCTGTGAAATTGAAGGCTTGGGTGAAGTGATCTGATCACGGAGTTAGCTGTCAATCCATGTAATCAAGATGGAATGACAGTTCACTTCGCGCTCACTCCACCTGAGTGTTCACGTTGAGAGGTTTACAGAATCGACCGGCTGTCAGCACTAACGAGGCGAATGGTGATTATCAAAACGTCAAAATGGGATTGACAGACGCTGTCGAAATGTCACGTGATGAATCCCTTATATTTTGACATATTACCGACAAACGCATGTTTAGAGCCTCTGGAAGATAGTTTAGAAGTGTTCAAAAATCGATAGATCAACTACTCTAGCTAAACCCATTTGTTTTAGTAGGTATAGTGGAATTTGTTGGAACCATGCCATTTCCGTTACTTGCATGTGCATATTTCTTTATAAACGTGATAAACAGATCAGTTTAGTCTTTTAGGGTTGGATTCATCATCATCCACCATGGGCGGATCCAGGAGGGGTAACGGGCTCAAGTCCCCCCCCAAAAGACCCGAAGTTCTTTGGTAGTCTACAACCTAACGAAGTCATTGAGGAATTCACGAAAAGTAATACAAGGAGGCTTGTTATCGTCATCATCATATCAGCCGAAAGACGTCCATTGTTGGACATAGGCACGAGGTTTGCCATAATCACCACGCTTGGCAGGCGGTGATCGCTGTGTAGCTGTAGCAATGGACCTACAGATAATGCTGTAGCTCACTCTCTTGTGAGTCCCTTGTCGCCTCTTACGACACCCACGAATAGGCTTGTAATTTTATGTTCAAAATAGTGTTTACTTTGCAAAAACTCACCCTCAGCGGGATCAGGCCCCCCTCAAACGACAATCCTGGATCCGCCTCTGTTATCCACAGAACTACTTCGCCCACTGCTGGCCATAGGCTTCTCTTTTCCTGTGCCAATCTCCACGCTCCTGTCCTGCGCCACCCTCATCCAGTTTATACCTGCGATGGCAAGAATATGTCTTCTGCTCATCTCGCTTCCGAACATTGATTGCTTTGATTCTTAGATGAGCCAGATTGTTAGGTCTAATCCCACATGTTGTATGCTATGTGACCCAAACGACATTTACATATCCAGAATTTCATCACAATTTTGTGCTTGACTTGTTTTAATGCAACCGACGTTATTTTTAATCGTAAAATCAGTTTTAATGGCCGCCCAGCGATAAAACGGCTATTAAGAACAGAAATGCAAGAAAATGACATCATCACATCTCTGGCCCAGTGCATTACTCACTGGCTTACTAATTTAAACTAACGGATCTAGGTATATGTTCGGAGTTTAAGATAAAAATGGTTAAAATTTAAATTTAAACTTCCGGACAATTTTACATAAAATTATAATCCGAAAAGTTGAGAATGTTGTTTGGATTTGCAAACTAGTTTTTCGCCTTGCAATTTTAGATATAAATGTAAATGATACATTCTAAGCGAAAGAACGTAACGAATTATTGAGTTCAATAAACTCAGACTTACTGGAAGCCTTAAGCTCCTTCACAACACAACACAATTTCCCTTCATTTTGCTCCATATGCTAACTAACTCGCATCTTGTCTCACATAGTACCACAGTGACTTAGACAAAAGTCTACGACCAGTGTGTTGTCAGTGGTGAACTGTAACGTTACTTATACGTCAAAACATTTGTGAGAGCTCCTCTGAAGATAAGAACTAAAACGATATCGCTAACAATGGGCCTCAACAGAACGCTTAAAATCGCCTAAAGGGCCATGAAAAAGGGCCTATCCTCGGCGTGTCTTTGCAGGATCGAATCAGATATGAAGATATCCGCAGGAGATCCAATGTTACCGAAATAGCCTGAACAATGGCCAAACTTAAATGGCGATGGGCAGGGCACATTGCCGCAGAACACGTAGTTGATGGGGTCAAAAGGTTCAGGAGTGGCGAACCGCTGAGCTTACGAGCCAGGTGGTTACGGAACTTACCACCCATGGTGTTGCCCACTTGTTCTGTGGTGTTGCCAGTCGCGGGGACATATAAGGAACTTGATATACCAGGGCACAGGGCGCGCGGCGGATGCGCGGCCAGGATGCTGTGACGAAAATGTATGGCGTCTGACCGCGGACCCTCGACGCTAAGAATATTTCGTTCCTTTGACGTCATTTTTTTATCTTGTCAGCGCCTTGGCTACGCGCCCTGCCCGCTTTGTTTATCAGGTCCCTTACACACCATCGTATACCGAGCTAGATTTTAAAACACTATGTTCTCTTAATTTCCAGGAGTACACAATCCCACCGAGGTCTACTCCGAAGACTTCCGAGTCCAGCTCGTATTACTACGAGAGGGAGGAGAGGGATCTGCCAGCCATCACGTCGGGCACTCGCACGTATAACTATGAGTCTTCTGCTGCTTCTACACCAGGTAAACATTATCAATACCAATAACAGTACCAGCTTCTACCTGTCCTGCCAGGGTTGCGGATATTGTTCGTAAGAATTACTGCGGCGCTGGAACGCAAAGGGCACTAGGAGGATGGGTTTTAGCCAGTAAGAGTCTGATTCTCCCTCCCTCTTCAGCCAGAGCGGAAGGGGTCATTTGTTGATTTCCTATCTATAAAAAAAGCTTCTACCTGTCTCACTGCAAGAGCAGAAGCCTCTTCTTAATCGAAGACACCACGCTTGCTTAAGTTGACCATTTCCGTCAACTTAAGCAAGCGTCCTATCATTTTATCATGATTTATCGACTAGTTACGATCTCGAATTCAGGCCTTAATCATGACGGACGGATGAGCGAAGTTTCGGGGTCGAAGCTGATCGGTCAGATATATTAACAGTTGATATTTTTTTTTGACAGGACATCCTGGGACCTAACCACCAACTCTTAAAGCAGTATTACTTCAATATTACTTCCAGTGGGAAAGAGACGGAGCTATACAGGACGTATAGCTCCGTCTCTTTCCCACTGGAAGTAATATTAAAGTAATACTGCTTTAAGAGTTGGTGGTTTAGGCCTTGTTCTTTTTTCCATCCCAGTCGAGAGTTAGACATAGAATAAGTCAAAAATTGGTACGACTAGAAAGTGCCTACGTTGTTTTCTTAGCAAACTTCAGACCAAATTCAAATTAATAATAGGTATTTATTTGTCACACATAAGTAAAATATTGAACATTGGTGGAGTAATTTATAATTAAGTGTTTCACTATGTGCTGCCTTGCTGGGTATACAAATATTGTACAAACAGGTGTAATAAACAAAAAGCAACAAGATAAATCTTTACAAATAAAATGTAACTTAAAAAACGAATAAAATAACAGTGGATTACACAGGTAAATTATAATTATACCAATACGATACTTCAATACTTCACGTCATAGGTTACCAAAACATTTGTACAACCCACCAGTCAAGCGCTTCTGGCACACCGGTGTGCCACCAGATTCAAGCGTTTTAAAACTCTATTATTTCTATGTCAAGGTATTTTATAGGATGTTGACGTTTGGCAGTTCGATCCCGCGTCGGTTAACACTTCCTTTATGTTATGTTAATTGTTTGTTGCTGTTCTCTGTGTCGAATTTTAAATGTTTCATTCTATTCTTTAATCCTTCTTAATTTTCTAGGATACTCCAAAGTGAAGAGTTCCAAGGTCACAAAGGACTTGACACAGAATGTGGAAGAGCTGGACTCTCTCCTCGATGACCTGCAAAAGGACCAGGAGAGGCAACTGTACAAAAGTAAGAATCATGGTAGGTCTTTATAGGGTACAGACAGAGTTGCAGATTAGCTGTGGTCAGGGAGTTCAGAGTAAAAAAAAAATGCTAGGCTATTCCATCCGTGCCTCGGAAAGTATCTTAAACCGTTGCTTCCGGCTGTCATTTTTACATCTTTGACAGTTGTTAGCTAGAAAATCTGACACCAGTCTTCATCATCTGCCTAGTCTTTTCCCAACTATACTGGGGTCGGCTTTCAGTCAAACCGGATTCAGCTAAATACCAGTTTGCGTGGAGCGGCTGCCTACCAGACCTCCACAACCCATTAACTGGGTAACACGGTACTTCTTCGCAAGACTGGTGTCAGATTTTTCTGGCTTCTGACAATCCGTAACGACTGCCAAAGATATCCAAATGACAGCCGGGACCAACGGCATAACGTGCTTTCCGAGGCACGGAGGAGTCTCGGTATTTTAAGATGGTCACCCATCCACAGACCAACCTCGGCAAGCGTTGCTTAACCTTGAAGAATTGTTTGATCAAAGTTTATCTGCAGTTGCTCTCAAAATGGTGGTTGGCAACCGTTGTCATAATTTTGCGACGTCCATTGTCATTAAGAAAATGTTTATGTAGACATTTAATTAATTTTCAGACGGCTACACGTCTGATACGGCTGAGAGCACATCTTTCGACTATAGGAGGGGGTAAGTCAAACCAATTCTTATTTATTTGTTGTACACCTACCAATCCTACCACAGTGTAGTCTTTTTAACCCAAATGTTGACTGGCAGAGAATACCTTGTTGCACTAAGTCCGCCCATGTACCACTATTTGACTATAAGTAGTACTTACATAAAGTTTAAATAAATTAATTCATAAACATTTTTAAAGTTAGGGCTCATCACAAACGCACACTCTTCATTGGCAATTGTGGAGAAGCATTCTCCACAAAACTTACTTATAATCTTCACCCCCACCCTCCACAGAACACCAGCTAAGGCTCCTTCCAGTGGCTACTCTACGCTTAAGCGAGAGGAGCGCCTGGAGAGCTCGTCGTGGGGCTCCAGCCCTCCGCCCCCCACCGTCACACGGGCCGCGGAGGTCCGCCAGGAGGTCTATAGGGAGGAGAAGACTGGTAAGTGACTGATACAGCTGAAGAGGGAGGATCCGAGCGTCTGGAGAGCTCGTCGTGGGGCTCCAGCCCTCCGCCCCCCACCGTCACACGGGCCGCGGAGGTCCGCCAGGAGGTCTACAGGGAGGACAAGACTGGTAAGTGACTGATACAGCTGAAGAGGGAGGATCCGAGCGTCTGGAGAGCTCGTCGTGAGGCTCCAGCCCTCCGCCCCCCACCGTCACACGGGCCGCGGAGGTCCGCCAGGAGGTCTACAGGGAGGAGAAGACTGGTAGTGACTCATATAGCTGAAGAGAGAGGAGCGCCTGGAGAGCTCGTCGTGGGGCTCCAGCCCTCCGCCCCCCACCGTCACTCGAGCCGCGGAGGTCCGCCAGGAGGTCTACAGGGAGGAGAAGACTGGTAAGTGACTCATATAGCTGAAGAGGGAGGAGCGCCTGGAGAGCTCGTCGTGGGGCTCCAGCCCTCCGCCCCCCACCGTCACTCGAGCTGCGGAGGTCCGCCACGAGGTCTACAGGGAGGAGAAGACTGGTAAGTGACTCATATAGCTGAAGAGGGAGGAGCGCCTGGAGAGCTCGTCGTGGGGCTCCAGCCCTCCGCCCCCCACCGTCACTCGAGCTGCGGAGGTCCGCCACGAGGTCTACAGGGAGGAGAAGACTGGTAAGTGACTCATATAGCTGAAGAGGGAGGAGCGCCTGGAGAGCTCGTCGTGGGGCTCCAGCCCTCCGCCCCCCACCGTCACTCGAGCCGCGGAGGTCCGCCAGGAGGTCTACAGGGAGGAGAAGACTGGTAAGTGACTCATATAGCTGAAGAGGGAGGAGCGCCTGGAGAGCTCGTCGTGGGGCTCCAGCCCTCCGCCCCCCACCGTCACTCGAGCCGCGGAGTTCCGCCAGGAGGTCTACAGGGAGGAGAAGACTAGTAAGTGACTCATATAGCTGAAGAGGGAGGAGCGCCTGGAGAGCTCGTCGTGGGGCTCCAGCCCTCCGCCCCCCACCGTCACTCGAGCCGCGGAGGTCCGCCAGGAGGTCTACAGGGAGGAGAAGACTGGTAAGTGACTCATATAGCTGAAGAGGGAGGAGCGCCTGGAGAGCTCGTCGTGGGGCTCCAGCCCTCCGCCCCCCACCGTCACTCGAGCCGCGGAGGTCCGCTAGGAGGTCTACAGGGTAAGCTAAAATAAATGCGGACACATTATTGCGTTGTATGAGATCAAATTCGCCTGCATCTTGGTGTTCAGACCCCCCCTCATTCCTACACATATAACATTGTGTAACACCGTTCTTTCCAGAGTCCCGCGTGGTACCATCACAGATCTCGCCCGCGGTGCCACAGATGGTACCAGCCCCGATGTGCCACCACTGCCATCAGGCGCCATCTACCGGCACGGTAAGTTACTTAAACTATTATTGTAACAACAAAAACATTGTAAGGTAAGTACCTACTACAGGAAGTAGCTTAGTCACGAAAAAAATAATTTAAGCAAATTACTATGCGCCACTTGCGCTCAAACTCAAATTGAAGCCATAGGCTCAGAGGCTCGACATAACATCCGTCAATCTAAAACAAACACGTTCTAACCATATAATTCTTCTACTGGACGCTTCCAAAGTAGCAATGTTTAACTTGGCTGCTAGAGGTTGCAGCTAAGGAGGTTACAGTACCTACCATTGGTAAAAGTTTTGTCCACCATTTAAATGTAGAAAAATAATTGACGAAACATAAAATTAATAACAGCCGCACGGGTTGCTCTACAAGGTCGTCAGGTGCCGCGTTGGTCCCGGCTCTCATTAGATCTTTGACAGTCGTAACTGATTGTCAAAATCTGACACCAGTCTTGCCAACTTGTTACTGGAAGGTCAGCTATGCAGTCGCTCCACATAAAATACTGGTATTCAGCTGAATCCGGTTTGACTGGAAGTCGACCCCAAAATAGATAGTTGGTAAAAGGCTAGGCAGTCCTCTCTCCCACCGCTCCGCCCAGAGTGGAAGGAGTCATTTGATGATTTCCCATGGGTGCTAATTAAACAGACATCTTTTTAATAGCATTATTTGCCTCTAAAATCTACATTGCCTTCTAAATTACTAAGTCAGCCACAATTAACGAACGTCTGAATGATACTATCTTAGCCACTAGTTATCTTCTATGCAAGCCACTCTAAATACAACTCAGCATGGTGGTTATTTTTCAGCATCTAAATTTGTAACATGCATTCAAGCAGTAAACTTCTAAAATACTATTAAATGATATCAAAAAATATATATTCTATTAGCTTCTATTTCATTAGTATCATAAAAAAAAATAACCACGAAGGGGATGGCGGGGTCTATTCACTCGCTTCGCTCGTTCACTTGACCCCGCCATCCCCTTCTAACCTAACCTGTCCGAGTCGGGGTGCCCCAAATCCCGAACTCGCTGTAAAATGGTGATGAGATATAAATTCCGTGGCTAATTAGCTGCCTGGCTGAGTTAGTAATTAGGTGGCAATGTATAAATAAAAAGGACAAGTTAATATAATTGTTGATCTTTACTTGACGTTTTCCTTAGAATATTTAGTTGGCGTTGTAAAAAAGACGAATTAGTTTATTAGAGGCTATCACATTTTCCCGTTGCTTAGTTATAAAATGAGAAGTTTGACCATGTGGCTAATAAAATAAAAGTGTGGCTAGACTTATTATTTCTCATTTCCCATCCACAAAAAATAAAAAGTGTAGCTATACAACGTGTAACAGAACAAACGCAATACCTCTTAAGGGGTCATTGTACTCATCATAATGAACAACTTCCATAATGGAGCCAACACTGAAATCGCGAAAAAATACCCCTTTTGAGTTGCAAGTGTTGCAACAGTATTTTTCCAAAGCACCGACTATGCTTATTCATTCAGAAATCGGGAGTATGTAGGTAGTTTGAATTAGAATCGCTGACCCTCATGATGACATAATTAGATTAATTAGGCATCGCAAGGTGTCACGAATTCGAACCCCGACGAATATAATTAATTATTATTGCTTTTTTATTTTCTTTCGATAAGCTTACAACAAGACACACTTGATCCTAAAAATAACAAAATAAAGAAAGTACCGACTAAGTTCTTACTAGAATTTGAACTCTAACTTGTGAACTTAGGGCTTAAATTTTAAGTAAGTAAGCAATTCCTACATCGCGCAATTAAAGTTTTCGCAAAACTTTGCATAGATACCGCAGCCAATCTTGAGCACTTGGGGGTCAGTCGCCTCGAGGGAAGCCAGTGTCGTCGCCAAGCTGGTCAGAATTGGCGTTCAACCGATAATACTCAACCCGCAAGGGAGTGATACTTAGAGATTAGAGTTAAGTTAAGACCACTTAGCACACAGCGGACTGCAGGGAGCCCACCCAGGGACAAGCCACCTACGAGAATCGACAACACAACCAAACTGGTTTTCTCGACCCCCTTTTTTACTGGTTTTAACACAAAACATTCATTTTTCATCCCCTCCTTCTTCTAGGCTTTTTTAGACCTTCATTAGTTAGACTTTTCCCAACTATATTTGGGTCGGCTTCCAATCAAAACCGGATTCAACTGAATACCAGTATTTAACATACAGCGGATCCCTTTTCGGACACCACAACCCAGTAACTGGGTGACACGTTACTTCTTGGCAGGACTGTTGTCAGATTTTCCGGCTTCTGACAATCCGCAACGACTGCCAAAGTCCTACAAATAACAACCGGAACCAACAGGTCGGACAGTCAATTCTTGAATAATAATTTAAAAAAAAACCTTTTAAAAAACAACCAAGTATAAAGTACCTACTCGGTGGGTATTGTAGGTAGTATGAATAAATGAAGAAGGCATAAGAAACATTATGCAACCCTCATCGACCATCTTGTGTCTTAAATTGTCATGAGTTCGAACCCCCACAAACGTAATTATTTTTGCATTTTTATATTTTTAACGATTTGCAGTTTGACATTTTAAAGACTATTACTAAAATTATTTTATCTTAAAATATAACAAAACAAAAAAAAACTACATTCTTATTGCAATTTGACCACTTACTAAAGTGGGAACTTACGCGTATTATTTGTCCGTGATTCCTAAATCGCGCAATTAAAGTTTTCGCCCGACTTTGCATAGATACCGTGACCCTTCGTGATTACTTCGGGGGTCAATCACCTCGAAGGAAGCCAGTGATCGCCAAGCTGGTCAGAATTGGCGAACATTCAGATGTATCTCACCCGAAAGGGCGGTAAATTAACATTAGCCCCGAGTTGTATACTCGAGCGGCATACGGGGTCTCCCTTGTAACAGGGTCCAGACCACCTCCGAGGAAAGATATTCAACCGTCCAGTGGTAGCTCGACCCCCCCTTTTTACTGGTTTCAACACAAAATGTTCATCTTTCGTCCCTTCTTTCGTGTTAGGTTTTTTAGACCTTTATCATCTGCCTGGTATTGTCATGTTTTCCATAAAATAATGTGTACTTTTATTGTTTTCCATAATCGTCCCCGCTCATAATATTTACTTGCACTATCATCATTTATACTAATAAAGTAATAACGCTTGTTATATCAACTTATTAATCATAACTTTTAATTACCATAAAATAAGTTTCCATAATAAAATGAGTCTTAATCAGAAATTCAGAAATCGGGGCTATGTAGGTAGTTTGAATTAAATTTGAATCGCTGACCCTCATGATGACATAATTAGACATCGCAATTTGTCACGAATTCGAACCCCGACAAATGTAATTATTTTTTGCATTTTTATTTCTTTCGATGAACAGTTTAACATTAAAAAACTTAAAACAAGACATATTTGATCCTAAAAAATAATAAAAAAAGAAAGAAACGACTAAGTTAGAATTTGAACTTAAACGTGTGGACTTAGCGCTACAATTTCAAGTGATTCCTAAATCGCGCAATTAAAGTTTTCGCACAACTTTGTATAGTAACCGTAACCATTCTTGAGTACTTCGGGGTCAGTCGCCTCGAGGGAAGCCAGTATCGCCAAGCTGGTCAGAATTGGCGTTCAACCGATAATACTCAACCCGCAAGGGAGTGATAATCTGAGATTAGTCAGCTCAATCACTTAGCACTCACCGACCTGCGCAGCAACCCGGATCGGGCCCATCACCTCCGAGAATCGACAACACAACCAAACTCATGGTTACCTCGACCCCTTTTTTACTGGTTTTAACACGATCATTTCATTTTTCATCCCCTCCTTTTTGTTAGGCTTTTTAGACCTTCATCTGCCTAGCATATTCCCAACTATATCGGGGTCGGCTTCCAGTCAAACCGGAGTCAGCTGAACACGAGTATTTTACATGGAGTGATTGCATATCTGACCTCCAAATCCCAGTAACTGGGTGACATGGTACTTCTTGGCAAGACTGGTGTCAGATTTTCTGGCTTATGACAATCCGCAACGACTGCCTTAGCATTACAAATGACAACGTGAACCAACGTGGCACTCAATTCATTCTTACTTCCTTACTAATATTATAAACGCGAAAGTTTGTATGTATGGATATGTTTGTAACTCTTTCACGCAAAAACTACTGATGAAATTTGGCACTTTTTATCCCAGGAGTAATCTGTGTGGGATAATTTTTGACAATACGCGGGTGGAACCGCGGGCGGCAGCTAGTGAAAAAAAATATACAAATTCAACTAAGTATGTAGGTAGTACCTACTCGGTTGGTATTGTATGTAGCATGAATAAATGAAGTAGGCTAAAGAAATCATTGCAACCCTCATCTACCATAAGTGTCTTGTCATGAGTTCGAACCCCCACAAATGTAATTATTTTTGCATTTTTATTTTGTTTCCGATTTGCAGTTTGACATTTTAAACTTATATCTAGAATTAATTTATCCTAAAAAATAACAAAACAAAAGAAAGACTACATTCTTGTTGGAATTTGAACACAAAATTGATGCGTATTTTTGTCAGTGATTCCTAAATCGCGCAATTAAAGTTTCCACACGACTTTGCGTAGATACCGTGACCCATCGTGATTACTTCGGGGGTCAATCACCTCGAAGGAAGCCAGTGATCGCCAAGCTGGTCAGAATTGGCGAACATTCAGATGTATCTCACCCGAAAGGGCGGTAAATTAACATTAGCCCCGAGTTGTATACTCGAGTGGCATACGGGAGTCTAGGGTCTAGACCACCTCCGAGGAATGATGTTCAACCATACAGTGGTAACTCGACTCCCCCCTTTTTACTCGTTTGAACACAAAATGCACATCTTTCGTCCCTGTACTGCCGCCGTCTTGTTGGTACCAAATGTGGAGATGAAATGCTCGGACGCGTCATCGAAAACTGAAACTGCAGAATGGAACATGTTTAATACTCAATTTAACGATATTTGTTTTTCAACATTCCGAAATATAGATTTATTTGTAGCGAATTAAAGTCGCGGCGGGGTAGCGCTAGTTAAGAATCGATATAATTAAAGTTTATAACGATACCTCGCGGCGACATGGTTACTACAAAAAAATCTGTATTACAAAATGTTGAAAAACAAATACTTATCGTTAAATTGAGAATATAGATTATTGTTAAGTTTCAGCAGAAAATATAGTGCTTAGAGACGGCTTGTTAAATGTTTATCAATTCACATTTCGATAAACATATTTTGTTTCTTTTGTTCCTAACGACTGATTAAAGGATAGCTTTTTTTAATTTGGTTTTTGTTTATCAACTCTTGTAGTCAACACCGCAAGAAGACAAAACACAATGGCGATCAAAATCCACATACCGCTTAAAATAGGTGGATTTAGTCGCCATTTTGTTTTTGACCGTGATATTTTCACCAGTTGCGGCTTCAGAGGCGAAAAAGACGTTTTATATATTTTTTTATTTTCACTAATTATTTGTTAACAGGTTGAAATAACATAATAGTTAACTTCAATCATCAGTCCTGTAAAATACCCCTTTTGAGTTGCAACAGTATTCTTCCAAAGCAAGTTATGCCCATTCATTCAGAAATCGGGAGTATGTAGGTAGTTTGAAATAGTTTGAATTTGAATCGCTGACCCTCATGATGACATAATTAGACATCGCAATGTGTCACGAATTCGAACCCCGACAAATGTTATTTTTTTTTGCATTTTTATTTTCTTTCGAAAACCAGTTTAACACTAAAAAGCTTACTACAAGACATATTTGATCCTAAAAATAACAAAATAAAGAAACGACTAAGTTCTTATTAGAATTTGAACTCAGACTTGTGAACTTAGCGCTTAAATTGTAAGTGATTCCTACATCGCGCAATTAAAGTTTTCGCATAACTTTGCATAGATACCGTATCCATTCTTGGTACTTCGGGGTCAGTCGTCTCGAGGGAAACCAGTGTCGCCAAGCTGGTCAGAATTGGCGTGTAACCGATGATACTCAACCCGCAAGGGAGTGATAAGAGATAAGACTGAGTTAGATTAAGATAACTTTAAGAGGCATAAGACTGAGCTAGGATAAGATCACTGTATGAGAGATAAGACTGAGTAACATAGGTTAGTATAAGATCACTATGGACTACAATGTCTGCCCCGCCTGGGAGTCTACTCTCTAAGCCCCAAGTCCGTATTTCGGCCATAGTGTCGGGCGTTTTCTACTCCGTATCACTTACGGACTTACGATTAGACCCGAACCCGAACTAAGAATGAGTGACAACACGATTTGACAGTTGTTCTTAGTTCGGGTTTGGGACTAATCGTAAGTTCGTAGGTGATACGGGGTAGAAAACGCCCGACACACTAAGACTGAAACAATGGACTTCGGGCTTAGAGAGTAGACGCCGATACCAAAAGGGGCAGGCAACCTCCGAGAATCGACACACAACCATACCCATGGTTACCTTGACCCCCCTTTTTGCTGGTTTTAACACGAAACATTAATTTTTCATCCCCTACTTTTTGTTAGGCTTTTTTAGACCATCATCTGCCTAGCCTTTTCCTAACTTTATTGGGGTCGGCTTCCAGTCATACCGGATTCAGTTGGATACCAGTAACCAGTATTTAACATGGAATGATTGCATATATGACCTCTACAATCCAGTAACTGGGTGACACCGGAACCAACGGCTTATCGGGCACTCAATTCTTGAAAAATAATTTTAAAACATACCATTAAAAATTCAACTATGTAGGTACTCATTGTTGGTATTGTAACTGCTATCTGGCCACTCATAACAAAAGAGGTAGAAACAAGGTAATGCAAGCAAGCCCAATATTCCTGTATCAGGAAAGCGGAAGGAGTCATTTTTGATGATTTCCCATGCCAGACTCTTATTGACTAAAACCCATCCGTGCTCCTCCTAGTGCCCTTTGCTTTCCAAGGAATATTTTTTTGTGAATTACCTTGTTTCTACCTCTTTTGCTATGTGGCCAGTTACTATAGCATGGCCAATTACTATAGCAGTTACCAGTATGAATATTTGAAGTAGGCAACCCTCATCGATCATCTTGTGTCTTGTCATGAGTTCGAACCCCCACAAATGTAATTATTTTTGCATTTTTTCCGATTTGCAGTTTGTCATTGTAATGCTTATACTTACCTAACTATAATTATTTTATCTTATTAATTTATTATATAGAAAAACCAAAAAAAACTACTATTCTTATTGGAATTTGACCACAAACTAAGGTGGTGTAATTCCTAAATCTCGCAATTAAAGTTTTCGCCCGACTTTGCATGGATACCGTGACCCTTCGTGATTACTTCGGGGGTCAATCACCTCGAAGGAAGCCAGTGATCGCCAAGCTGGTCAGAGTTGGCGTACATTCAGATGTATCTCACCCGAAAGGGCGGTAAATTAACATTAGCCCCGAGTTGTATACTTGAGTGGCATACGGGAGTCTACCTGGAAACAGGTTCAAGACCACCTCCGTCACTACAAAAAAAAACTATATTTTGGAATGTTGAAAAACAAATTAATGTCGTTAAATTGAGTACCTATATAGTTTATTGTTTCATCAGAAAATTTAGTGTGTAGAGACTAGGTATATTTTCTTGGCTTGTTAAATATTTTTCAATTCACATTTCGATAAACATTTGTTTCTTTGGTTTCTAACGACTGATAAAGGATAGGTTGTTTTTTTATAAGTTTTTTTTGCGTAAGTGGTTTTTAAAATGTTTATTTTTAATTTTCGTTTATCAAGTCTTGTAGTTAACACCACAAGAAGACAAAACACATTGGCGATCAAAATCCACATACCGCATAAAATAGGTGGATTTAGTCGTCATTTTGTTTTTGACAGTGATATATTTTCCCCATTTGCGACTTTAGAGGCGAAAAAGACGTTTTTAGGGTTCCGTACCCAAAGGGTAAAACGGGACCCTATTACTAAGACTCCGCTGTCCGTCAGTCCGTCCGTCTGTCAACAGGCTGTATCTCATGTACCGTGATAGTTAGTTGAAATTTACAGATGATGTATGTCTGTTGCCGCTATAACAACAAATAAGTACTAAAAAATAGAATAAAAAACCGACTTCCAAAAACATTACAAAGTTCAAAATAACTTTAATTTCGGTTTCTTTTTTTTTGTGAAAAAGTTTTTTATTTTTCACTTTTAAGTGGTACCCCACACCTAACAACACCACTGGAAAGTCACAGGAAAACAAAAATACACAATTTCGTGTACATGGATGATTTTTCCACATATTTTTTCCAGCTATTTGGATTTAATAACCAAACTATTGAACCGATTTTGATAATTTCAATGGAACCATTTGGGTAGTATACCCTTTCCAACGAAAAAAGAATTTTTCAAATCGGTTGGCAAGCGACGGAGTTATGCCCGAACAAACATCAAAAAATAAAAAATACAAACATACGAATTGAGAACCTCCACCTTTTTTAGAAGTCGGTTAAAAATATTTCGGGGGCTCCCATACAACAAACGTGATTTTTTGCTCGTTTTTGCTCGATATTGATAACGGCAACAGGTAGACGCTTGAAATATTCACAGTAAGTATAATTATGTATTTAGTTATAAATTCACTTTAAAAATAAATAATTAAATTAAAATAAAAGTACAACAAAAGTGATTTTTTTGCCGTTTTTATAGTTACGGAACTCTTCGTGCGCTAGTCCGATCGCACTTGGCCGGTTTTATATATATTTCTAATATTTTCACTAATATCATAACAGGTTGAAAAAATACAATAGTAAGTTTCAAGCATCAATCCTGATAAAATACCCTTTTTGAGTTGCAACAGTATTCTTCGGTCTTCCAAAGCACCGAACTATACTCATTCATTCAGAAATCGGGAGTATGTAGGTAGTTTGAAATAGTTTGAATTTGAATCGCTGACCCTCATGATTACTTAATTGGACATCGCAATGTGTCACGAATTCGAACCCCGACAAAAGTAAATTTTTTGCATTTTTATTTTCTTTCAAAAAGCTGTTTAACACTAAAAAGCTTACTACAAGACATATTTGATCCTAAAAATAACAAAATAAAGGAAACGACTAAGTTCTTATTAGAATTTGAACTCAGACTTGTGAACTTAGCGCTTAAATTGTAAGTGATTCCTACATCGCGCAGTTAAAGTTTTCGCATAACTTTGCATAGATACCGTATCCATTCTCGATACTCCGGGGTCAGTCGCCTCGAGGGAAGCCAGTATCGCCAAGCTGGTCAGAATTGGCGTATAACCCATGATCTCATATTTAACCGCATTTAATAATAAAATCAGTGATTAGATAAGACCAACTTAGGTTAAGATCGCTTTAAGAGACATAAGACTAAGTTAGGATTGGGCCACAATATAAGAGATAAGACTTAGTAAGTAACATAAATTATTATAGTATAAGATCAGTATAAGGACTAGGTACAAATAAAATTCAGCTTGGGAGAAACCACCTCCGAGAATCGACACACAACCAAACTCGGTTTCCTCGACCCCCCTTTTTTTACTGATTTTAACACGAAACATTCATTTTTATTCCCCTACTTTTTGTTAGACTTTTTAGACCTTAATCTGCATAGCTTTTTCCTAACTATATTAAGGTCGGCTTCCAGTCATCAGACATGGAGTGATTGCATATCTGACCTCCACAAACCAGTAACTGGGTGACACGGCACTTCTTGGTAAGACTGGCGTCAAATTTTCTGGCTTCTGACAATCCGTAACGACTGCCAAAGATCTACAAATTACCAATTCATGAAAAATATTTGTTGGTATAGGTACCGATTGTTGGTGGTTACCGATAAATTACATTGTCTTGCGTTCAACACAGCGACCAATTATTATTATCGTCTAGGAAGTCAATAATAGAATAGTTAGTATGCACTCGAACAAAGGTTAGATTAAATGGCCGATCAAGAAAAGAAAGTGGAAGTTTACACAACACAATTGAGTCGTGGACCTTACGAAGTCGGTGGGAAGGAGCATGTAGCGTGTTTTGTTTCTGGTGTTAAAATAGAAGTAACACGAATGGGTTTTAGTTAAGTCTGACACTTCCTTGCGCTTCACCCGGAGCGGAAAAAGTTATTTGATGATTCCACATTCATAAAAAAATATTTAAAAACCATGGATACAAGTTTTGTGTACGAGTCCTCGACACTCCACTTTGTTCATGAAAGCATAAAAATAATAATAAACTCAAATTAGTACCTACATTAACTATCATGGGCGGGTTTCTGATGAAAGAATTTTTAATGTCAAATGCCTGCCCCTGCTTTATTTAATTTCAAATTTTGACAGTTTTTCGCGCTAAAATAGTGTTTGAGAAATTAATATCATCACCGATCCAGCGCTTCTGGCACACCGGTGTGCCATCCGATTCACGCGTTTTTAAACTCTATTATTAGTTATTAGTGTTATTACTATAGAAAGGTATTCTAAAGAATGTTGACGTTTGACAGTTCAGCTGGATCCGGTTTGACTGGGAGCCGACCCCATTAAAGTTGAGAAAAAGGCTAGGCAGAAGAAGTTGTGTGTCACGATTTCCTACCCCGACAAATGTAATTATTTTTGCATTTTTATTTTCTTCAAATTAGCAGTTCAAGATTTTACAAGCTAACAACAAGATTTATTTGAGCTTAATAAATAAAATTAACAAAAATCTAAATTCTAACTTGATTTCGAACCCAAACTTGTCAATTTATGCGTATTAATTGTCAGTGATTCCTACATCGCGCAATTAAAGTTTTCGCACGACTTTGCATAGATACTGTGAGTACGTAAGTACTTCGGGGTCAGCCTCCTCGAGGGAAGCCAGTTTCGCCAAGCTGGTCAGATTTGGCATTTAACAGAAAATACTCAACTCAACTACCTCAACCCGCACGGGAGTGATAATCTGATATGAAAGTCAGCTCAATCACTTAGCCATCACCAGCCTGCAGCAACCCGGATCGGGCCCATCACCTCCGAGGATCGACAACACAACCAAACTCATGGTTACCTCGACCCCTTTTTTACTGGTTTTAACACGATCATTTCATTTTTCATCCCCTCCTTCTTGTTAGGCTTTTTTAGACCTTCATCTGCCTAGCCTTTTCCCAACTGTATTGGGGTCGGCTTCCAGTCAAACCAGTAAGTAGTCTCCACAAATCAGTAACTGGGTGACACGGTACTTCTTGGTAAGACTGGTGTCAAATTTTCTGGCTTCTGACAATCCGTAACGACTGCCAAAGATCTACAAATGACCAATTCATGAAAAATATTTGTTGGTATTGTTGGTAGGTAGTATGAAGAAACGTAAAGAAATCATTGCAACCCTCATCTACCATAAGTGTCTTGTCATGAGTTCGAACCCCCACAAATGTAATTATTTTTGCATTTTTATTTTGGTTCCGATTTGCAGTATGACATTTTAAAGCATAAAACCAGAATAATTTTATCCTAAAAAATAACAAAACAAAAAAAAATACATTCTTATTGCAATTTGACCACCTAAAGTGAGAACTGCGTATTAATTGTCCGTGATTCCTAAATCGCGCAATTAAAGTTTTCGCCCGACTTTGCATGGATACCGTGACCCTTCGTGATTACTTCGGGGGTCAATCACCTCGAAGGAAGCCAGTGATCGCCAAGCTGGTCAGAGTTGGCGTACATTCAGATGTATCTCACCCGAAAGGGCGGTAAATTAACATTAGCCCCGAGTTGTATACTTGAGTGGCATACGGGAGTCTACCTTGTAACAGGATCTAGACCACCTCCGAGGAATGATGTTCAACCATACAGTGGTAACTCGACCCCCCCCTTTTTACTGGTTTCAACACAAAATGTTGAACATCTTTCGTCCCCTCTTTCGTATTACATTTTTGGAGTTGATATTTAGCCCGCGGTATGAAAATTTCATGAGGAATAAAATCGAGTGTTAGCTAAAAATGAGGCGTTACGTTCTTCTGTAGGTATATCTTTTAATATACTTTCTGACTTTGGTGGTATGAGGAGTTTCTACTATGAAGTGAAGTGATGTGAAGTGAATTTGGGGTAAAGTCGGAGCTGACACAAACACCCAAACTCGGCAAGGGTCGCTTAACCTTGAGAACCGTGCGGCTTTAATTATTACCTGAGGCCAGACAAAGAGCCATTCTATCTGCGAAATGAGATTGTCGAAATGACATAATATAAGAGATTGATCACGTGACAGCGTTTGTCAATCCCATACATTTTTGACGTTTTGACAATAATTGTCTTCGCTACGCTACCGCTGACAGAATGTGACTTGTGTAGAGCCTCAGCAGAGAAATGTAGCGGCATTCACAAAACCAATTGTATCGAATGATATGTCATTTAGTTTATTTCACCGGAAAATTACAAACTCCGTAAGATTGTAAAATATCGCGTGAAATTGTAAACTACTTTTTCTAAATGTGATACTTACGGAAATAATTGGAAACTATTTAATTCCATTTATTTAGGCTGTAAGGTTGGGTTGGGTTGGTTGGTTTTGGAGTGTTAGAATTGCACATTATAAGGTTTATGAAAGTTCTCGAAAATAAGTTCAATAACGCAACGTACACTTAGAACGAGTCTGTACCACACGCACCGTGCGCCTGCATTGCGACCCGACACCCCATCACCAAACATGGCAGGGTCGCCATGTAAGGTTGGGTATTGGAGAAGAGTAAAACGCTCTGACTGCTCGTTGATAACTCACTCATTTATTAATAAGGATTGGTATTTAAGTACACGAGTAACTTACATAGATATATGCATTCTTAGAACATTGGTTATACACTACAAGGCGTTTGCCATTTTCCGGTGACATACGAGTATATACGCATTATCGCTAATCGTGGTGGGTAGCAGTTTTGTAGCGCAATGACAATCCAGTTCAACGTCGCGTCATTAAACGCTCCGTGCCTTTTGTAAAATCGCTAGCAGTTATATAAAACAGCTGATTGTACAATCCACCTGCGACACATGATACAATGCTTAAATGTGGGTATCTGTGTCTATTTCTTTGGCACACCCTGTAGCTGTAGCCTAAACGGCTGGATGTTGGACGGACTAAGTATACCTATGAAGGATATTCCCCTATTGAGCGAACTATGTGTTCCGTAAGGAACTATTAGTTAACCTGTGGTACCTTTTATAGGTTCGTGACATAGTCATGTCCCACCACAGTGAACTGCGCTATCCCCTACCTAAAATACAATACAAACGATGAAGTTACTCTTTTGGTAACATCTTTTAAATAAGAAAGAAGTCATCTTTTAATAAGTATAGTTATCCATTCTCGTAGATTTTTATACAAGTCAAATAAAAAGTTAGCTTGGGACTCCTGGGCACGCCACTCATGAAAAATAATAAAAAACAATTACTTATTTCAATTTTAACTATGAAGGTGGAGGTCAATACCTACCTATTGTTGGTAGGTAGTATGAATAATATTGATACTTTGCAAACAATGGATATGGATCATCTTGTCTTGTCATGAGTTCTAACCCCGACAAATGTAATTCTTTTTGCATTTTTATTTTCTTCGAATTCGAAGTTTGACTTTTTAAGACTTACAAAAAGACTTATTTGATCCTAAAATATAAAAAAACCAAAAAAAAACTAAATTCTTATTGGATTTTGAATGCACACTTGTCAACTTATGCCTACAAAAATTGTCAGTGAATACGGAGCATGATTCCTACATCGCGCAATTAAAGTTTTCGCACGACTTTGCATAGATACAGTGCCCATTCTTGAGTATGTCGGGGGTCAATCGCCTCGAGGGAAGCCAGTATCGCCAAGCTGGTCAGAATTGGCTAACCTATGATCTTCATAGCCCGTAAGGGCACGTGATATGTCGAGATTACACCGAGTATAAAATACTTGAGCTTAGACGAAGTCGCGCCTGTAAACAGGCAAACACTACCTACGAGGATTGATATTACAACCATATAATGGCTATCTCGACCCCCTATTTTTACTGGTTTCAATACAAGTCGTTACTTTTTTTTGCATTCTGCCAGCTTCGCCCGCGTGAAGTTCGGAATTTATCCCAAGGAAACATGCGTCCGGGCAAAAAAAGTAGCTCATATGCTATTACAGACAAACCTATCAGAAATTTCAGCCAGATCCGATCAGCAGTTCCGGCGTGACTAAGTAACAAACGACCATTCTTTCATCCAAACTTTCGCATTTATAAAAATGGTAATAATGTTACCTTCACAATAGGGAAAAACAAATAGTTAGGTACTCCTCAAACTATCATACAATACATATATTATGAAATAAGTACTAGCACTTCATTCGCACGGATTTAGTAGGTACTCCACAAACTTCAACGCCCCTTCTACCCTTTAAAAGGTTAGTTTTGAAAACTAAGCACAACTCTTTCTCTCTTCTGTGGTCTTAGGATCAGCGCAACTGTTTACCCCGTTCAGATTCTCCCCAGTTCGCTCAAACCACAAAATTTTTCTTACAAGAAGCATTTTTATACCCGTCGTAACTTATAAAGAAAGGTCCGATTAGAATAATATTTAAAGTGATATTTACATGCTTCTTTTCAATGATGCAAACATCATCAATATTCCATTCCACCCGGGTTTTGATTGTGATTGTGACTTTACCATAATTTAATTATAGTTAGACATAGGTCTATAGGCCTTTTACCTTTTTACCTTTCTAATCGCGAAAATCAGTTGAGTAGTTTTTGAAAAAATAAATCTTTCCTCTCTATAATATTAACTAAATGTAAACTTATCTGAACTAATCAAACTTAATGGCGGCTGGGAACACGTAGCCAAGCGCTAAGCAACAGCAAGTTATGTGACAGTAGGGGTCACTCACTGCGCAGCGAAAAGCACACGATACGGAGCGAGGTAGCGGAGCGGGAAGCAGAAAATTATCCGGTCGCCCGCTCAAATTACTCGTCGCGTGAATTCGGCCTAGCTCCTCGAATTTGCAGCTTCCCTCCGCACTACCTCACTTCGGAATCGGATCAATGGACAGACAGCCTAAGCGTTGATACTGTCGAAAAACGATCATAATTACAGCAGCACTAATTGCGCGTGACCACGTGATCCTTAGTGAATTTGCGCCAGGAGAAACATGTTATTTTTCTAACATCTTTCAAATAAGTAGGTATTCATATAGATTTTTGATAACGCCAAAATACCCTATTGTTGACTTAGGTTGGGAATCCTTCTTGGCACTCCATTCATTAAAACATAAAAATGATAGAAATCTATGACTATTGTAAATAACAATGTGGGTAGTAAGAAATGAAGTAGACTTAGCATCAACCATCGGAATAAATATAATGTGACATGTCATGAGTTCGAACCCCGACAAATGTATTTATTTTTGCATTTTTTAAAGTACCGGATTAGAAGTTTATCATTTTAAATCTTCCAATATGACTTATTTGATCCTAAAAATAACAAAACAAACAAAAATACTACATACTCATTGGAATTTTAAGCCACAATCGCAGCGCGAAGGATATAAAGATTCCTACATCGCGCAATTAAAGTTTTCGCACGACCTAGCATACATACCGCGACCCTTACGATGAATACTGGGGGTCAATCGCCTCGAGGGAAGCCAGTACTCGCCAAGCTGGTCTAAATTGGCGAACACTCAGATGTACCCAACCCGAAAGGGCGGTAAATAAATATTGATGCGAAGTAATCATACCGAGCATCAGTGAAAACCTCTGAAGAGTGTGCAGTAACAACCATTAATGGTTACATCGACCCCTTTTATTACTGTTTTTTTCAACACCATCAACAAAAAACGTTAATTATTTAGAAATTTTGAGCTCATGTAAAGAGTTTTTTCATTTACTACGTAATAACCGCCCCCCCTCCTCTTTCAGAAATAACAAATAGTTATACTTTTGGTCTTTTGTAAGCAGTAAGTTCATGTGACAGCGGTGTTGAGAGGTACTACGTAGAGGTAAGCACAGTTCACAGCCGCCATTAAGTTTGAATCGGCCTTTACGCATGTTCATCGTTTTAAGGTTCCGTAACAAAAGGGTGAAAAGTGGATCTTAAGCAACCTTCCTGATGATGGAGACCCGATTCGTGAAATACAATTTATCGCACCGATAGGGATTTAAATTGCAAATTGCGAACCTACGTTCACATGGACACAATGCGATGAGATTCAACCAATTTGTTCGTTAAAAACTTTCATAGATTTTTTTTATTATTGAAATTAGTGACTACTACTATTGTAAATTTTATAATAATTAATTTTAAAACGTTTCTAAAGTAATATTACATCTGTTGCCACCATTTAAACTAGGTAGGTATAAACTTTGGCGTTGTGTATTTTGACTTTTTGTGTTTCTTTTAAGTACCTATATGTATACACAGATATAGATAGATCTGTGAGTATATATCGCCGTATAATATCGTACCGTTTGAACTTTGTTGAATATGGAATAGGTACAGTTTATTTTTCTAAATTTTGATAGGCTTCAATATGATTTTCTCTCCCCAGCTGCCCCGTGGTGGTACTCCAATGAACAAAGTGACCACCACCGTCAAGACCTACACCTACGAGGTGCCGGCCGACCAGGACCCGACCACCGTGCCCATCCCGGTCCACGCAGAGCAGCACAGCTACGTCAGCTCAGAACACAACAGGACCACGTGAGTAGCTAGTTTGGTAATGTTGGTGAAGCTGGTTGAATTGCCAAACTCGCCAAAATTAGCAATTATTATATCAATTGACGTTTGTCGAACGTTTTGATTATTTGAGTAAGTTTTGGCAAGTTTGGTAATATTGGTAATACTCCCAAACATACCAAAACAATGGCCATTCCCGTTATTCGTAGCATAAGGTTGTAATAAATGTATTTTGTGTTCTGGCTAGGTAGAAAATTGGTTAAATGAAAAAAATCCTAAAACTAAGTACATAAATATCAATACTCCCGACCGAATTTCGGTTACGGTGGCGACGGAGATTAGCCAAATACGCAGGAGATATTATAGTGCACAAGTGTGTGCGCAAACACAGATGCACTCACTGTTGATTAACGGCCGCTTTCTATAATATAATTATCTCAATCCCAATCTTGATCCCGATCCTTGTCTGTAACCAATCAACGGCCGAGTTTGTGTCCTTCACCACACAATCCTCACCTTTGATTGGTTACAGACAAGAATCAGGATCAAGATTGGGATTGAGATATATTATAGAAAGCGGCCGTTACTCTCATAGTCTGATAGGACGGCAATCCGACACCGCCCCGGGGAGAAATCAGGCGCACGACCAATGACTTTAAATACTGTCCAAGACACGGGAGTGTCATAACACCAACTCCCGACTGTCGAATCGAACCCAGGACCTCACACTCGGCGGCCGCGCTTGCGACCTCGAGACCAACGCCAACTAAAACTATTCAATTGGATCATCACTCCCAGTGATCTTTATCATTATTTCTATGCTAAACTTACGCTAACCTTTTAACTTGTAGTACAACGGCCGGCTCGCCGCCTCCTGCCAAGCTAGTGTCGCCCCCCGGCCCGGGTGGCTGCCAGCACTGCTCGCACTGCAACTCCTCTATCCGGGAGTACCGCACTGTTACCACCACCGATGGTAAGTGTTTTAATTTGCATAATTATACTGTTAATGGAAAGAAACACGCCTTTAAAAATAAAAAATCATTTAAATTTAATTTTAAACTTGGTTTTATAAGGCAAAACCTACCTATTACGGTGTATGAGATACAAACACTGACACAGAGAAGGACAGTGGAGGCTCAGTAATAATAGTTTCTTTCAGGAACAGAACCCTAAATACCACAAAGGGCTTAAAGTTACTTATTCTTGTAAATGTCAGATAATTTTCATTTATAGAGCAAACTAGCTTTTGCCAGAGACTTCGTACGCGCATATCAAGTACGAAATATACTTTACGTAAAAAAAAACATAAAAAATCGGTCGAGCCGTTTCGGAGGAGTGCGACCACAAACACCTTGACAAGAGATTTTTATATATATAGATAGATATTCCGCTTACGCTTCCCAGCCGCGCAAGCGATGCTCGCGCAACACGTCTACGCATTAAATTTCAGTGTTGTTTGGGGATTGTATAGTCAACAAAAGACGTGTAAGGCAAGAACATTAGTGGGAAGTACAATCCCCGTATACGCTGAAGTGGTTATGGCAGCTTTGAAATCATTTTCTGCAATAAACTGTATCTAAAAGTTAATAGGCGTTTGGAAAAAAACTCATGACTCAATATTTTGAACATCGTTTCAGATCGCACCAACGAACGCATGGTATACCCTGCCCCCGCCAACGAAACCAAGGTCGTACCTTCGGAACCACATAATGGACACGGCCCATATGTAAGTACACCGTATTGATATGAGCAAGATGCTCGAGCCCGCCGGAATTCAAAATGTGTATTAAAAAACAGTATCCCACACATTTTGTTACCGGTATCTTGGACTATGTATTCCATAGCCATATTTTTCTAAGCTTTTTGTTGGAAACTCAAAGATCTCTAGGTAGAACATGCCTAAGTCATAAAATCCACCAATGTATAGTATTTTGAAGCGCATAAAGTATTAGGAAATAAATTCAGTCTCTTCCTTAGGGTCCATCAAGCTACAAGTTCTCGGAGACGACATACTCGGCCCACAACACGACGCAGCGCTTCCCCTCCCCGCTGCCCGCGCACAGCCTGCCGCACCCCCACCCCCTGCACCCCGCGCCCTCGCCCTCCCCGGGCCCCTTCCCGCGCCCCGAGACGCCCTCGCCCGGCACGCAGCAGCCGCCCAAGAAGTTAGATGACCTGATGGCTGACTTCCCTGAAGCTGTGAGTGTTAAACTGTCTATATCTTGAGAAGTGTGGAAGAAGCAGACTTATGACGATCCTAAATTATCTAAGTTAAGGACAAGAAAATACTGATGTTGATGTGGAAAGGGCTCATCCAAAATATATTGAACTGATTTCTGCTGCCAAGTATCATAGTTTCTACATGGGATTTGAAATACACAGGTTTTAAGAAAGTGTATGCCCTGAAATCGTGGGCTACTCAAAAAATCCTGTTGGTTTTATACGGCACCGAGGACTGGGTTTAGTAAGAAGCGAATATAAGTTGTATTTGTGAAAAGAACATATTTTTCTGTTAGAAGTATTGGAAAATGGCTGTAAAAACTTAGTAAACTGTGTGTAAAGTATAAGGTAGGTACTCGTTGTACAAGATCAAATGTTAATTAAAACATAAATTTCGTATTTACCTATTTTACTAGAAATTACTCTGTATTAGATACCCTCCTAATTTGGCAAGATCCTAGTGGTTGCCTTAGTCGGTGCTTGACCTGTGGTTTTAGGTACAGCTGAGAATTCGTCTAATATTCTTATTTGACTCTCCCCCAGCGTTTCCCAACTCAACCCGACGGCGTGGTCCGGCGCAACGTGCACGTGACGCACGAGAGCTCCACACAGAGCTCCTCGCTCAACCGGGACGCGCGCGACACGCGGGACTCCGCCCCCAGCCCGCCGGCGAAGTCCCCGCTCGTGGCCAACAGCCGCAACGTGGCCGGGCCTGCGGTCTACTATCCGCCGGGGCACACTCCCTTCCAGAAGAAAGAGGGAGGTGGTTATCAGGCCAGCAGTGTGAGTAGCTTTTATTTTATAGAAAAGACGTCCTGTCCTGGCTTCGTACGAGTCTACAGCCGTATGACTTAGGGTTGGATGGTCGGGCCCAAGTTTCAAGCACCTCATGAGACCAAGTTTAAATAAATATTCTAGTGCTAGTAGCAACATCGCTTGATATATTTCGTGCGCTGTAATATTTATCCCACCAAAAACATAAATGTGAAAGAATGCAAAGTTCTCTATAACGGCGTGTAATTTGTAATTCGCTCCTCAAGAGTTTTTACTCACCAACTTAATCTTTGTGTTTAAGAAAATATGTCAATGTTTCAACTTTCAGAAAAGGGAATACAATCAATTTACCTCACCTATCTCTAAAGGCTAACTATGTTGTGGTCAGCTTATCAGCTATCTGATCTCCACAACCAAGTATCTGGGTAACACTGAACCAAAAGCGAATACATGATCTTTATATTCCTACATTTCCTTGTCTACAGGCGATGGCTCAAGGCGGCGGCGGGTACGCCTCAGCTCGCGGGATGTACGAATACGAATCTGGCTCCCGAAGCAAAGAGAGCCATTCGGAGAAGAAGACAGCCATCCCCATCTGTTTACCACTCTGCTGCGCCATGCCTTGCGTGATCATGTAAAGAAAAATGGCAAAAAAAATACCATAGACATACACAGATTCCAGTCATACCAAACTGTTTGGTGAAGCTGGAAACGTCTGTGTGTCTATGGTCAATGTTGATATTATTTAGTGGTAAGATTTGTAGGTACGTAATTTTTTTTAATAAGTTTTGACAGCTATTGGAAATTTAATAAACATTTTTGAATGACCTTTTTTTAAAACTCAAGGTCATGTAAAGCTCTCTTTGATGATGCTAACGTACAAAAATGTAATAGAAATTCATCTTGACCTTAGCGATGCGGTCAAGATCGTCAGAGTAAATATTAAGGTTTTGACAGCTGTATATTGGAACAATAAATGTTTTTATTTATAATAAAATAAGTAAAGAAAGGTGTAAGTGTCTATATGCTTCTCTTTAGAAAGTGTAGCAGAGCTTGCAAGAACGAATACTTCAACGAATCTCAGAGATAAATGAAGGGAAATAATTTTAACATCTCAGTGTAAAACATAATGTAATATACATTTTTGGACAATAGCTTAAAACATTTAGGGTCGATTTTTCAATATTCGGATAAAATTTTCCGACTATTGTAAAACCCGCCCTTTTGTTAATAAATAAAATAATAAATGTCTATACCTACTCAATCAAGCTGAAACTAACACGGTGCCATTCATTAATTATATTGTTAACTTTAAATAAGTCAAATAACTACCGAGCGCACAAAATTACTAAAAAATTGAAGTCCTGACAAGCTAGAGTTCAAGCGATGGTGCTGCCATCTGCGAAATCGGATTTTCTTTCTTTACTACTGCGCTCGGTTCTTTTGTATAAAAAGCGATATTGTAATTCTTATTGATATTAAAATTTATTAACTTAACTCCTTGTTTTATTTACGGCCATTTCTGTTCCCGGCTTCGCCAGCATGAAAGGTTTTTATGGTTTGGTTTGGTTGGCTAATCATACTCCTTAAAACATCAGCTCTCTGCAAACGAGTCTCATCAAAGGTCCAGCCGTTTCGGAGATTAGCCGAATCAGAGACAAAAATTTGTGTTTTTGATAATATAATTATGCAAGGTATCGTTTATACATTCTTGTGCATTTAGTGAAAAGCTTTTATTTCACACTTTATTTTATTTATTTTTATAGATTGGACAGGATGTTTAGCATGTTCATCTTAAAAGATCAAGATCTTTCCAAGAGCATTTTTTTATTGTGGAAATCGGTTGTTAGATCGTGTGCGAGGACACAACAACCGATTCCAACACATACTCGTACCTACCAACATACTTAGGTACATAGCCAGTAAGATTCAATAACTATTACGTAACGCCCTTCCTCTCCGCCATAGCCGGGTTTATAACGAATAGGATTTGTAATTATTTTAATATTCACTGCTACTGCCACGTTGCTCTCTCAGCTCCAGATCACACAGCTTCAACTGTTTTGTTAGGGAAATCAGTAGAACAGTTTTAACAGGTCACTTGAATAATATTCTGAATGACATGTGTGTGTAATGTGCACACTGAGTAATTCGTGTTGTATACCTAGTACACAAATTCATCTACCTAGCCTTTTCCCTACTATATTGGGATCGGCTCCCAGTCAAACCGGATTCGGCTGAATACCAGTATTTTACGTGGAGCGGCTGCCTACCAGACCTCCACAACCCATTAACTGGGTAACACGATACTTCTTGGCAAGACTGGTGTCAGATTTTCTGGCTATTTTATACCTAGTACACGAATTACTACTAGTAAATCGGTTGAGTGACTTGTTGACACTTCAGTGCATGAAATAAAACTCGGTCGTAATAAAAACACCTGGATATATATATATTTTCGTTTGTTTCGCTTCAGTTTTTGGATCTCGTCCAACAAGGCAGTGATGGGGTTCGTCGCCGCCGCACTACACTACTACACTTGTTCCGCGGCTTCACCCGCAGCACGCACGTTAGGCTTTCGACACACATGCGTGACACTGCGACAGTGTGACCCTGCGACAACAGACAGGCATAGTGTACGTACTCGGCAAGCTCCCCGTACAATCTATACTTGAATATCAGCACAATGTTGGTACCTGTGTACTATTGCAACGACACCATTAACACTCGGCCCATTCTCAAAACAAAACAACACATACACACATAAACCTAACGGAAATCATTCAAAATAAACAGAACAACGTTTTACAAAAACATAGGTATTATTCAGCGAAAACATATCTAATGCACATGTGCTCGCACGGCGGCTCGGCTCGCTCGACGGCCGGATCACAATCGCCATTCGCCGCACATCTTATAATACGACAGGCGACACATACACAACTCCTGGTCCTCATTTGGCATCTTTGTAAACGTGTACACAAACTGTATGTAACAATATTCAACTATAGATACGCAACGCGTTCAATCATACAAGAAACGGTGAAAAATTTACCAAATTGTCATTTCATTATTTTAATATTCATCAGTTACGTCGGCATCTATAAACGTGTACGTTCGCGAGTTGTATCATGGAACACTTGTGGTACATTGCACCTAGGAAGCTCGTGCACAACTCATATAAACTAAACTATATACAAAAGTGGGTCACATCACTGATCACCAATGTCCAACACATCAACAACAACAATTTGGTACAACTTTTCATATAGTAAATGTTTATATTTATAAAATGTAACATTCTCTTTCCCTTATCATTGATATTTCGATATCGACGATATGCACGATACATGCAATCATTATGTATAATATACAATTGGAACTCCTATTTAATTATAATTATTTATTAATTACCTAATTTTTTTCTTTCTTTCATTTTAAAAATCACAAAAGGTAACGACAACTCATGAACAGTCGGGAGATTATTATTTGAATTGTTATTTGGGAACTGTATCGTGTTCGCGAATAGCCATCGGCCAGCGTGTGGACGGCGAGCCGCCATCGCTCGTCCAGCACTCTGCTCTCGATCGCGCCGTGAGCAATAGCAATGCATGTACTATTCATTACAAAAATACTAGACAACATATCGATTGAGCACGCACTGCGCTTCTGATCAGTCATGGCGGGTCCTGGCTCTCGACTGGGAATGTCACGTACGGACGCACATACTATATAATATCACAACGACGGACGACCCGCCCGCTACTAAATTTGTTAATCGGCCTTTACAAAATAAATATATGACTAGGCATGTATCCGCCGCCACTATAACTAACGTAAGGACACTTGGGTGTGGGCGCGGGGCGGGCGACACGCATTTGGCACTAGACGGTCAGTCGATCACCACGTAGGGCAGCGCCACCAGCGAGCCCAGCGTCGCGCACTCGTGCCACTCCGCGAAGTGGCGCGCGGGCGGCGGCCGGCCCAGCGCGTCGCGCGGGCTGTCCGTCTGCAGCGCGGCGCCCAGCGCGCCCGGGCTCTGCAGCGCGGCGCGCGGGACCACGGGCGCGCTCAGCAGCTCCGCGTACGAGTACGGCACGGCGGCGCTGGCGGCTTGCACGGCGGCCACCAGGGCGGCGCCGCCGGGCTGTTCTTTCGTCCTGGGCACGCTGCGGTGCTGCGGCGCGGCCGTCTCGTGCGTGTCCACGGCGGCCAGGCTCGCGCGCGCCGCCACGCCGAACGACGTCTCGTCCTCCGGCATCAGAATCGGCGCCTTCAGTCTCTCGCTGGGCTCGAGCGTCGGCACGCCGACCATTTCGGCCTCGACCTCGATCTCCTCCTTGACCACGGGTTCCCGCTTGATCGCAGGTTTCGCGTCCGCCTCGTCGAGGTCCTCGTCCTCGTCGACGGGCTCGGGCTCGGGCTCCGGGTAGGGCCTGAGCGGCGGAGGCTCGGGCGGCGGCGGCAGGTCGGGCGGCGGCGGTGCGAACTGCGTCCACGGCAGGTGCGCGCACAGCTGCACCTGCGACAGGTTCTTGGCGCAGTAGTCGTCGGCGTAGTCGGAGTACTTGTAGAGCGGCACGACGCTGGAGAACAGGCCGGGCCGCTCGGGGTCCTCGGCGGCGCGCACGGCGAAGCGGTGCGGCAGCGCGGGCGCACGCGTGCCGTTGACGCCGGGCACGAGCGCGTGGTGCAGCGCGTGCACGTGGAGCGGCTCCACGGCGCGCGTGGCGGCGGCGGCGCACGCGGCGTCCGGCTCGTCGCCGCACGTGCACGCCAGGTACTCGCGCGGCTCCTCCAGCGGCGAGCGGGGGGGCTGCGGGGAGGGGGAGCGCGCGCAGGGGGAGGGGGGGCGCGGGGACGACGCGCCGTTCCGTAGAGGAGACTCCACTTTCACGACTGCTGTGGAACAAATTTAGAATTTTATAAAGATGCAAAATAGAGAATAATATTTGAGTATGACAAAATGCGATGAACAAAGTTAACAATAAGTACCTATTATATAATTATTTTGTAATCTTCATTTTCCAATAATTACCAGTACTGCTGTGCACAGCAAAGCTCAAAGGCAACCTTTATAGTGATTGGTGATCACGTGTGGTTTTAGTGAGATAAGAATCCCACACTTCTTGGAGTTATCTCCAAAGCGCGGGCCAATTTATATAAAAGAGTTGTGTAACAAAAATTTTTGGTGTAAGTACAATAAATTCTTGTACTCTACTCTTTTACTCTCTTCATTTTGAAGATATCCCTGTTTTGTATAATGGAAAATTATGAAATGACTCCTCCCGCTCTAAGCGAGAAGGAATGTCAGACTCTTACTGATTTAAACCCACCCATGGCCGCAGTAACTCTTTCTAACAGTTTTGGAACCCAGGCAGGCAGGTACTAGCCCTAGCAGGCCTCGTCAGTTATGCTGACATCTCTATGAGGCGCGCGTCAAACATAACGCGCTTGGACCGACACATACCGTCGGGCTCGACGAGCATGATGTCGGGCGACGCGGGCGAGCGCGGCGGCTGGGGGGCATAGTACCTGCGGCAGTGACACATACCGTCGGGCTCGACGAGCATGACGTCGGGCGACGCGGGCGAGCGCGGCGGCTGGGGGGCATAGTACCTGCGGCAGTGACACATACCGTCGGGCTCGACGAGCATGACGTCGGGCGACGCGGGCGAGCGCGGCGGCTGGGGGGCATAGTACCTGCGGCAGTGACACATACCGTCGGGCTCGACGAGCATGACGTCGGGCGACGCGGGCGAGCGCGGCGGCTGGGGGGCATAGTACCTGCGGCAGTGACACATACCGTCGGGCTCGACGAGCATGACGTCGGGCGACGCGGGCGAGCGCGGCGGCTGGGGGGCATAGTACCTGCGGCAGTGACACATACCGTCGGGCTCGACGAGCATGACGTCGGGCGACGCGGGCGAGCGCGGCGGCTGGGGGGCATAGTACCTGCGGCAGTGACACATACCGTCGGGCTCGACGAGCATGACGTCGGGCGACGCGGGCGAGCGCGGCGGCTGGGGGGCATAGTACCTGCGGCAGTGACACATACCGTCGGGCTCGACGAGCATGACGTCGGGCGACGCGGGCGAGCGCGGCGGCTGGGGGGCATAGTACCTGCGGCAGTGACACATACCGTCGGGCTCGACGAGCATGACGTCGGGCGACGCGGGCGAGCGCGGCGGCTGGGGGGCATAGTACCTGCGGCAGTGACACATACCGTCGGGCTCGACGAGCATGACGTCGGGCGACGCGGGCGAGCGCGGCGGCTGGGGGGCATAGTACCTGCGGCAGTGACACATACCGTCGGGCTCGACGAGCATGACGTCGGGCGACGCGGGCGAGCGCGGCGGCTGGGGGGCATAGTACCTGCGGCAGTGACACATACCGTCGGGCTCGACGAGCATGACGTCGGGCGACGCGGGCGAGCGCGGCGGCTGGGGGGCATAGTACCTGCGGCAGTGACACATACCGTCGGGCTCGACGAGCATGACGTCGGGCGACGCGGGCGAGCGCGGCGGCTGGGGGGCATAGTACCTGCGGCAGTGACACATACCGTCGGGCTCGACGAGCATGACGTCGGGCGACGCGGGCGAGCGCGGCGGCTGGGGGGCATAGTACCTGCGGCAGTGACACATACCGTCGGGCTCGACGAGCATGACGTCGGGCGACGCGGGCGAGCGCGGCGGCTGGGGGGCATAGTACCTGCGGCAGTGACACATACCGTCGGGCTCGACGAGCATGACGTCGGGCGACGCGGGCGAGCGCGGCGGCTGGGGGGCATAGTACCTGCGGCAGTGACACATACCGTCGGGCTCGACGAGCATGACGTCGGGCGACGCGGGCGAGCGCGGCGGCTGGGGGGCATAGTACCTGCGGCAGTGACACATACCGTCGGGCTCGACGAGCATGACGTCGGGCGACGCGGGCGAGCGCGGCGGCTGGGGGGCATAGTACCTGCGGCAGTGACACATACCGTCGGGCTCGACGAGCATGACGTCGGGCGACGCGGGCGAGCGCGGCGGCTGGGGGGCATAGTACCTGCGGCAGTGACACATACCGTCGGGCTCGACGAGCATGACGTCGGGCGACGCGGGCGAGCGCGGCGGCTGGGGGGCATAGTACCTGCGGCAGTGACACATACCGTCGGGCTCGACGAGCATGACGTCGGGCGACGCGGGCGAGCGCGGCGGCTGGGGGGCATAGTACCTGCGGCAGTGACACATACCGTCGGGCTCGACGAGCATGACGTCGGGCGACGCGGGCGAGCGCGGCGGCTGGGGGGCATAGTACCTGCGGCAGTGACACATACCGTCGGGCTCGACGAGCATGACGTCGGGCGACGCGGGCGAGCGCGGCGGCTGGGGGGCATAGTACCTGCGGCAGTGACACATACCGTCGGGCTCGACGAGCATGACGTCGGGCGACGCGGGCGAGCGCGGCGGCTGGGGGGCATAGTACCTGCGGCAGTGACACATACCGTCGGGCTCGACGAGCATGACGTCGGGCGACGCGGGCGAGCGCGGCGGCTGGGGGGCATAGTACCTGCGGCAGTGACACATACCGTCGGGCTCGACGAGCATGACGTCGGGCGACGCGGGCGAGCGCGGCGGCTGGGGGGCATAGTACCTGCGGCAGTGACACATACCGTCGGGCTCGACGAGCATGACGTCGGGCGACGCGGGCGAGCGCGGCGGCTGGGGGGCATAGTACCTGCGGCAGTGACACATACCGTCGGGCTCGACGAGCATGACGTCGGGCGACGCGGGCGAGCGCGGCGGCTGGGGGGCATAGTACCTGCGGCAGTGGCACATACCGTCGGGCTCGACGAGCATGACGTCGGGCGACGCGGGCGAGCGCGGCGAGCTGGGCGACGCGGCCGGCTTGCTGCCGCGGGACTGAATCTGTTCCAACAGCTCCTTCGTCGTTTTCACCTGAGTAAAACGCTACATTTAGGACCTTCGTATTTAGGTAGAAATGTATCTAAAATACTTTAACAGATTCACTGTCCACACAATGCAAGGCATGGCAGATACAATAGTACTGGTGGGATGTTCAACTATGGAAACCCAACCACACAAAAAGCCTCTGCAATTTTGATGCATTTGTTTCCTGCCACATAATATAATTATTATTGACACAAGCACGACGTTGTTGTTTTTCAACACTTTTCTTTCTACTAACTTTCAAATATTCTGGCAGCAAAAACAGTGAGCTATCCGCAGCATTTTATTTGTAGTATATTTCATAGTAGTCTTGTTACTTTGGCTCAAACTTTTAAGTAATATGAACACAGTAAACACAGTGTGATATGTTCCAATTGCCAAAGTAATCCGACCTTACCATAGTCATTTTGTTCATTAGATAATTTTTAGGTGAATTACTTTGTCTACAACAAGCACATCAAACAATGCATACCTTCTTAGCGCCAGCCGGCGGCATCCTATTGACAAGCGCGGCGTAGGAGTCCAGCGCGTCCCGCTTGGTGCCGTTCCGGCGCCGCTCGTGCGTGCTGCCGTTGCGGCCCGCCCACGCCGCCAGGGGGCCGGCGGTGGGCCCGGGGCCCGCTGCGGCCGCGGAGCCCAGTGCAGCCGCGGGGCCCACTGCGGCCGCGGAGCCCAGCGCGGCCGCGGGCCCCATGGCGGCCGCGGGGCCCAGCGCGGCCGCCAGCCCGCTCGCCGAAGCCGCCACCGGACCTGTCGCTTCCGTGCCCGAGCCGGCTCGACTGTGGCCTCTGCGCACAAGTCACATAATGCTATTCACTGAAGTAAGGAACCCTTTGTGAATTTAAATGTTTATTCTGTTTCTTTTTGGCTTATCTGTCCAATCATTTGCAGACTATTTTTTTTATGGATACGCCTAATGACCACAGTCTCATCTGATGGAAAGCGGTGGAGTTCTTTTGCTGTACGTCTTTCTATTGCTTATTTACACTGTTTAGGAAAACTTCTTACTAGTTTTTTTTACAGCAAACTATACATTTGCGTTTTAAATGTGCTTTGACTGACACCCATCCCACAAGTTTAATCATAGGTTGGGTGTCAGAGGTGTAATAGGGATGATGCCTGAATAAAAAAAATATGGTTCTATTAAGTCCGTCACACAGATTATCGAAAAATATTGGTCACGTATTTTTTGCTTTAACAAATCAATAAAAATTGACGATGATAAAACGCATCAAAGATCAGGAGTGGTGGCTTGTGACGTCACTTGTTGGTAAAAGTGTACCAACGGCGTGACGTGACGCGTGTTTTCAATGCAGCGTATCTTCTTCATTTTCTGTTTACGTGTAATAATAAAAAATACGTGTCCAATATTTTATGTAAATCTATCTGACGGACTAATTCGTTTTTTTTTTGTAATCTACCCTATTATGTGTAACTTTACAATTTTCAACATTTATGTTTGGTTTAACAACGTCGTGATTACTTATTTTAAGATTGGAAAATAAATTTATTATTATATAACTTACCTTTTTTTCTTAGGTTTTTTGTCTCTTTTCGCTTTCTTTTCGTCGAACAAAGGATCAGGCGAAGGTGGCCTTCTTACGGCTGAAATAGAAATAATACCTTTTAATTACAAATGTCACGACATAACAACTTCCTAAATATTCCAAATTTGATCTGGTCTACCATCTATAAGGTCCCATTAAAATAGGTGGACAAACTTTTAGGAATCATTCAGACCACCAAAATAAGGACAATGGTAAAAAAAAAATATAAGAAAATCGCATTAGATACCTACAATTAAAATAATCAGCGAACAAAAATACACTTATAAATGTTGGTAACCCAATGCATAAAATCATTTTAATCAGTGTTTTTTTTTGGTTGGATATCTTTGGTTAGACCTACTGAGCGCTGTGGTAAAATTTGTCCACCTATTTTAATTGGACCCTATATACTAATATTATAAAGAGGTAAAGTTTGTGAGGTTGTAGGTGGTAATCTCTGGATCTACTGAACCGATTTTGAAAATGCTTTTTGTAAATTATAGCCACATTCATGAGGAAGGCTATAGGCTATACGGAAACGGGATATACGCGTACGAAGTAGCGGGTAAAAGCTAGTAAGGTATTAACGATTTTTATTTTAAAAAATTATTAAGTGAAATACAAGTAGACAACTAGATAAATTCGTTGTCCCGCCAAAATTTAATGTTATTTTTAATTTCAAAAACAGAAAAAGACTCGTCATTTTACTCATTCCTGGAATTTAAATATTTATATGCATGCGTCATAAATAAACCTATATTCATAACGGACGGATCCGCTAAGAAAGGGTTTTTGGAAGTTTTCAACTTTAAAAGTCATTGTTCTTTAAAGCTGATATCTACGCGGAACAACCAAGTCGCGGGATGCTGCGTGTGCTAGCTAGCTATAGTAGGCGCCAGATAAATTAAGAATAACGGTCATTGACCTTTCCTTAATATCTCTTCGTAGGTACCCACGGACTGTAAATTATGAATCGTTTTTCATTACTAGAACAGAAAGGATCACAATAGATGTCGATTCAGGACAGCTTTATGTCATTATTTATGTTTTTTAAATTAAGTGTGTCAATAAATGTAGGTGGGTCAATGACCGTTATTCTTCATTTATCTGGCGCATACTATAGTGCAATATAATATAGAGTACTAGGTTTTGCCGCGTCTCCGCCCGCGAGTATGTCGGTTATCGCGTAAAAAGTGTCCTTCTCCATATCTTAAGCTATACAACATAACGAAACACATCTATAACCATCCTACTCCTTCATCCACCCTCTCGACAAGTACAAGCGTGATGCTATATTATCTTGACCTTAGCAAAATGTTTTGTATCGTCTTATCAATCATACAGTCAAGTGACCACCGTCACTGCGATTATCATTGCTTACGTTGTGATAACGTTATGATAAAGTTTACTGGTCAACAAATAAATAATTCTGAAGTGCTTTTATACACTTCAATAATTGGTGTACTTAGTCATAGTTGTAAACCCCCGTCGTTTTCAAATAGAAAGCGGGACTCTACTGGCGCTGTTATCAAGGTTGCCGTATACTTCAACCATTTGTTGCTTATTTTTCGGAATTAACGCGCGATCTTGTCACGTTCGTTAGACTGGTAAAACTTTCCTAACGACCTCTAGTTTAAAATTGTATTATATTGTATGTTTTTTGTAAAACAGTTTTTTTTTATTTTTCACTTTTTAGTCGTACCCCACACCTAAAAAACACCACTAGAAAGTCACAGGAAAGCAAAATACGCAATTTCGTTTGCTTGGATGACATTTTTTCCAGCTATTTGGATTTCAAAATATAACTACTGAACCGATTTTGATAAAATTTCAAAGGGACCGATCGGAAACTTGATAATTTTCCAACCGGTATGCGAATGATGAGGTAAAAAACATTTAAAAAAAATACAATCGAATTACATAGAACCTCCTCCTTTCTTGAAGTCGGTTAAAAAGAGCGATAGTAAAGATAAATTGCAAACTTTGTAATTGCAGCTTGAGGCGGAATAGACGTAGGCACCCGCATTTAGGATATTCTCAGTTCTAACTAACTTGTGCTTGCAGATAGATAGAGAGATAGAGAGAGATCAATCAGATTGAATAGAACTTTTGAGCAAATTGGAGCACACCGGTGAATAAATCCTTCTAATTCCTACTTAAAATTATAAATGTGATAGTTTCTGTGGATGGATGTGTACTGAACGTATTTGGATGAAATTTGGCACACGTATAGTATATAACCTGGACTTTTTATCCCGAAAGAAATCTATGCACACGTAGTTGTGGGCAGAAGTATGGATATACATGTAGTACTTACGTGGCGTGTGCGGCCTGTGTGTGTTGGTGGATGCGGAGGGTGCGGGCGGCTGCGGCGGCACGGGCGGCGCTGCGGGCGCTGCGGGTGGAGGTGCGGGCGGCGCTGCGGGCGCTGGTGGCGGCGGAGGCTCGTCGTCCACCAGGATCACATCCTGCGAGTCCGACTCGTAGCCGCCCCACGCTGGAATGTCAACCACAACGTTAATACTGCTGTTATAAACGTGGCCAGCAGGGCACAAATTTTCTCACAATAGATTTTGCACTAACACTTCACACTTACGAGTCAAGATCGTTCCGCCATCTTTGTCTGGGAAGTTTTCAAGGACCAATGTCTTGTTTTGTGATTATTGAAAATAGGTTCTTTTGACCACAATCTCACCTGACGGAAAGGGATGATGTGGTCGACGATGGAGCACGCTTGCCTAGAAGTAACCTATTCACTCTTATTTATCCCAGAATCCATTCAACATGCGGCAAACATGTCTTGGAGCGTATTTTCTTATTCCTTATGCAGTCTGTTTACTGCTATATCGTTACGACATTGACATAGATAAAATATAAGGTAAATACTGACCCGGTCTGGACGGTGGTCGAGGACTGTTCACCGCTGGGCTCAGCACTTGCTGCAATTTCACATGAAAATCATTTACTACGATGATTTTTTAAACGTCTACTTTTGGCAATTATTAAAGCGAGCATGGGCGACGTGAGGACTACGTCTACATTCAGGGGAGAGTAACTTCAAAACCCTGCCTCGAATAGGACGAGTTTTCTTTTGGCCATTCACACAGATATAGAACTAACTACCTATGTCGATTTATGCAGAGAAGTTTGAGAGCTAAAAAAAAAATGATTGTACAAAAACCCGACCGCTAAAAACGACTAAAAAGTTCCAAACAAGTCGCTTTTCGAGCGTCTGATACAGTTTGTGGCCTCAGATCTGTAATTGACTGCTTGAGAAGCGACTTGTTTGGAACTTTCTAGTCGTTTTTAGCAGTCGGGTTTTTGACAGTAATTTTCTTTTATACATTGTGTTACATTTTTTCGGGCGCCATTTTGAAAATTTATATAGCCTATGTCACTACCTACCACAATTCTGACGAATTCAACGACACCTCAATGTGTGTCCAGTCGTTTGGGCTGTAGGGCGTGCCAAAGAAATGGAAAACATTACCCTAATTCTGACGCAATGGGGTAAAAAAAAGACGGGGGCAAGGGTAAGCGAAGCGAACTCGACCACCTCGCCTCGGATTTGCTACGTTCTCTTTTATATAGTTCCAAAACTTTGCGCGTTCAAACAAACAAACTCTTCAGCTCTATTATATTATATAAGTATATACAATGTGTAACAGAATAAACGCAATACCTCTAAGGGGTCATTGTACTCATCATTATGAACAACTTTTGCTATGGGGCCAACCCCCCCCCCCCCCCGGACCTCGGTCATTTGTAGATCTTTGGCAGTCGTACGTAACGGATTGTGAGAAGCCAGAAATCTGACAGCAGTCTTGCCAAGAAGTACCGTTTTACCCAGTCAATGGGCTGTGGTGGTCTGTTGGGCAGCCGCTCCACGTAAATTACTGGTATTCAGCTGAATCCGGTTTGACTGGAAGCCGACCCAATATAGTTGGGAAAAGGCAAGGCAGATGGTTAAGTCTCATGGTAAAATTAGTACAAAGACTTGTGTTTTGCGTCATATCTGTTTCACTTGTATTGTAAAGGAAACTCAGACAGACTAAGATACTATTATAATAATTTCTATGTAACCATTGTATAGCGTCTGTGTACCTATCTTTAAACGGATGAACTATGCTACCGTCATAAGAAAAAAAGACGTATCCTACACATAACGAAGTAACCAATTTCCGACTTTAAAGTTATTTTCTTAAAGTCGGAAATAGGTTACTTCGTTTTGTGTAGATACGTCCTTTTTTCTTAAGACGGCAGTATGTGCCCCCCCTGTCTAGCCAAGCAGGTTTTACCGGCCAACGGCTATTGATTTCCGTTGTAGCAACAAATATAGGGGATTAGTCGTTGATCGCAGCTAGCAACGCTTATTTTAATCTCCGCCTTTGTAGTGTTTTTACTACTGCTTAAAATTTTATTAAATAACTAGCTTTTGTCCGCGACTTCATACGCATATCAAGTATGAAATATCGATACGACCTATTCTCATACCTACCAATTATACATTAAAAAAATCATAAAAATCGGTCGAGCCGTTTCGGAGGAGTGCGAACACAAACAACGCGACACGAGATTTTATATAGATATCTAGAGGATTTGTTGATACGCAGCATAGCTATCAAGAAGTATTTCTATGCTCGCCTTGTTGCAATCAAGGCTAAGCAAAAAATGTAGTTAATTTCTGTCATGTTTATTTATTTATTTATTTGGGACAAACAAACAGTAACACATTATATCTGCGCAAATAATATAAACATAGATATTATATATATGTGAAACTCACACCGTATCCACAGCATATACAATTCATATAACTTTACTAATGAACAATGTATGCGAGTAAGACTACAAGACTGTTCAAATAACTATACATCGGAATCCTTAAGTTTCTTTAACAAAGCAGAACGAAATCTATTTGCTGACACTCAGAATAAATCTAGTTCTGTAGTTTCTGAACAAAAATCATTATAGTTTTTGCACAAGCGACGTAGAGGCGCCCGCAGTCCAGGGGCTCGAGTCTGCTATTGCAATCGTGTCTCAATGACCGGTCATTGATCGAATATTTGACAACTTTGACAGTTTTTGTATGGGAAATGTGTCATAAGTTTGACGTTATACGTCAAAAATCGATCATTGACCGGTCATTGAGACCCGATTGCAATAGCAGACTCGAGCCCCCGCATTGGTGCGGCAATGGGACACAGCAAAAAGAGGACGTGCGCGCACCTCTCGTCTAATAACAGTTCTTGGAACACAGTAACATATTTTATTAGTAATCTCAGAGCAGTTATACCTGTTATAGAATACGTCGAAAAGAAACATAATTTCTAGATATAAACGTCTTAGACTTCAGGTTCATTAGATTGTATTTATTAAGTAGACTTTTATAGGTTGGGAAATTGTGGGAGCACCTATAGTGCATCGATCTGAGGAATTTGCGCTGCACTTTTTCTAGCATCTCAACATATTTATTAAAAAAAGGGTTCCACACTACCACTGTGCTCACTGTTACTCATCCTATTCGGGAAGATCAATTCAAGTAATGAAATTAATTAATCCAAGATATTGCTTTGACCAGTCAACGACATTAAGAGCGGATTTCACCAATGAAACTGTACGCGATCAGTACATCAAAACTGCGTTCAAGAGCTGTCAGTGAATAATTCCATAGAAAAATAATGACACTGACAGCTCATCATCATATCAGCCGAAAGACGTCCACTGCTGGACATAGGCCTCCCCGCGCGTGTCGCCACAACAACCGGTCCTGTGCGTCTCGCATCCACCGGTTACCCGCGACCCTCACCAGGTCATCGGTCCACCTTGTGGGAGGCCGCGCCAACGCTGCGTCTTCCGGTACGCGGTCGCCACTCCAAAACTTTTCGGCCCCATCGACCATCTGTTCTGCGAGCTATGTGCCCTGCCCACTGCCACTTCGATTTGACGATCCTTCGGGCTATGTCGGTAAACTTGGTTCTCTTGCGGATATCGACATTCCTGATTTGATCACGCAAGGAAACTCAAAGCATTGCCCTCTCCATTGCCCTTTGGGTGACTTTAAGCCTTCTGATGAGCCCCTAACCCTTCTGATAGCTCATAAACGTGGTTTATTCGCTGATCGCGTTGATTCATTGGTGAAATTGGCCCTTACCTATTCTACGACGTTATTTAAAAAAATGTTTATCAGAAGTATCAGGAAATGAGTACGTACCCGTGAGAGCGCGGGCGACGTGAGCGGCGTGCCGCCCAGGCGCGCGCGCACCGTGCTGCGCTCGGCCGACGAGCGGTTGGAGCCTGGGGACCGGAGATATATTGTGTTGTTTAGATGTGGTTAGAAAAGGGTCCTCGGGATCCTCGGGATGTTCAGGGTCAGAAGAGAACAAAGAATACAAATAGCTTCATGTTTTTTACTGACCGTAAAGTAAATGGTTTATATACCTATACCTAGCACGGCTGAACCAATTTACCTACCTTTTAGGGTTCCGTAACGAAAGGGTAAAAACTGGACCCAATTACTAAGACTCCGCTGTCAGTCTGTCTGTCACCAGGCTGCATCTCATGAACCGTGATAGCTAGACAGTTGAAATTTTCACAGATGATGTATTTCTGTTGCCGCTATTACAACAAATACTAAAAAACAGAATAAAATAAATATTTAAGTGGGGCTCCCATACAACAAACGATGTTTTTCACGTTTTTTATAGATAATGGTACGGAACCCTTCGTGCGCGAGTCCGACTCGCACTTGGCCGGTTTTTTTATTCAATATTACTTGATATTCAAGGAATATTCTTACGAAAAAAAAAATCTTTTCCCAAACAAATTGTTTCTAACTGTCACTACCACATCCCAATAGCTTTTGAATGATGTCTGTCGAGTCAGTTAGTGTGAAATAAATGCCTTGAATCTTGAAAGACGGCAGAAAGCAGTTATCTTAAATAAATTGGAATAAAAGTATGAGATTGCGGATTCTGTCCGAAAGAGTTACCGCGGCCCTGGAAAGCAAAGGGCACTGGGAGGAACACGGATGGGTTTTAGTCAGAGTCTGACACTCCCTTCCACTCCACCCAGAGCGGGAGGAGTCATTTGATGATTTACCATCCATAAAAAAAGAATAGGAGAATAATAATAATAATGATGAAGAAAGAGTATTTGAGGATGTTTTGAAAGAGATTTTGGTCCTATTCAAGTTGGTGAATTATGGCTGCAATTTATGCAACGTGTAACAGAATAAACGCAATACCTCTTAGGGGAACATTGTACTCATCATTATGAACAACTTTCACTATGGGACCAACACTAAAATCGCGAAGATAAAAATCAACTGCTCGATCCAGCGCATAACTCGACAAATTGTATTGAACAGCTGATTTTTTTTTTCACAAAACAAATTGGTTCATCCAACAGTAAAACTTATTTATTCAACTTGAAAACTATTCTCTCAATTATCTATTTTTCATTGCCAAACGGCCATGGTATTGACAAAAAACACAGAAAATTACATAAGTGTCGAGTGAGTCAGCGACCAGGGGCAGTGTTTCATAAGTGCCATTGGTTAGTAATTGTGATCGAAATGTTCGATCACGACTCTGTAGCAACTGCTTGCGACATGCTTTTGTATTAGAGCTATGGGGTGTGTCGGGGTTTCAGATGGTGACGGTGGCAGATGGCGTTATTGGAAAATGCCAAGCCCGGCCAAGTGTGACACGGAGTCGTGCACGAAGGGTTCCGTACCATTATCAATAAAAAAACGGCAAAAAAATCACGTTTGTTGGGAGCCTCACTTAAATATTTATTATATTCTGTTTTTAGAATTACATCATCTGTGAAAATTTCAACTGTCTAGCTATCACGGTTCATGAGATACAGCCTGGTGACAGACAGACGGACAGCGGAGTCTTAGTAATAGGGTCCCGTTTTTACCCTTTGGGTACGGAACTCTAAAAACTATCCAACTTTTTATATTTCTTGGTTGATGCGTGTCGTGAAAATATAGGGCACTTTTTACTGGCTGGGAAGAACCTGATCGGCAGAAAGAAAATGGCAGCATGAAGCCATACAGTAAGATCTCTGATTGTTGAACACTACATTTACAAAGTGTGGTAATACTGCAATGTCCTCGTGGCCTAAGTTCAAACTATCTGCCGGTTTAAAAACCAAATGAGCAGCCTGCGTGTACCTGTGTGTCCGGGCGAGGCTACGCTGGGTATGACGAGGTCGCGCCATCTCTTGACCAGCACCTTGGCGCGGCGCGCGAGGCTCGGGTCACTCGTCTTCCGTCGTAGCTCGTTTACGTGTTTGCCCAGTCGGGTGGTCTGGAATGTGAAGAGTGGAACATTACATTTTTGCGAAAGGTAACTTACAGTTCTCGTCAAATAACTTTGCCCCTCTGAAGTTGTGTCGAGTGGCTGCGTAGTAGTCAAAATTACGAACACACTGCAACTGCGCATGAAAGAGACATGGGGGCGGGGCGCGATTTTATGTCTCAGTCGCTCGTTTACGTTCGATGCATGCTTGCGTCCCGCTTGCTCCCGTGTACGTGACTGCACCTGCGCGAACTTTGCAAATGGCTAACTTCCGAGGGGCAAAGTTATTTGATGAGAACTGTAACAGGCATGATTCCTGAGTAAAAAACATATGATTTTATTTCATCATCATCATTGCAGCCGAAAGACGTCTACTGTTGGACATAGGCCTCCCCCAAATGGGGGGGGGGGATTTGCCATAATCGCCACACTTGGTAGGTGGGTTGGCGATCGCAGTGTAGCTGTAGCAATGTACCTACAGAGAATGCTGCTGCCCATTCTCTGGTGAGTCCCTTAGTCGCCTCTTACGACACCCACGGGAAGTGATGGGATGGTGCTATTCTTTTACTTCCGAGGCCATACGGAACATACATATACCACAAGAAAATTTACTAAAATTAGACATTTAAAATAGTATCGAGAAATATGGACGAGAAGAGTTCAGTCCAAGAGTCCAGTGATGTAGGTCAAATAATTTGCCTCAGAAATGATTAATAAATAGGTCTCACCTCCAACAGCTCTTTTGTGATATTGATTCTCTCCAATACGGAAATAATTTCGTTAACAGTATGCATGTCGACAACCTGAAAACATTAAAAAAAATCATAAGTTGAAAAATCACAATCATATCCGGCCGTTAAAATTGTTTTTTTTTAAATCTGCTCATTCAACAGCTGGGCAATCCCGCGTAAATTGAATCGTCTGAAAAAAGTTCGGGTTAGTAGATCTCGTTCACCCATATTTGTACAAGTCTCTTAGTTTTCTCTTCATATACAAACGGACAGGGCGCTGACAAAATATACTTAGCGTCGCGGGCGCACGGCCAGACGTCATACATTAACGACACAGCGGCCTGCCCGCGCGTTCGGAACGTTTTGTATATCAAGTCCCTTACTAAACCCCAGTTTCTGGATTAGCCTGGAAGCCTGTCAAACGTTGACATTCAAGTAAGGTTTGACACGATCTCAACATTATCAACTCAGAAACCGGGGTCACGTTTCCACCTGCAAACAACTAAAAAGCAAGTTGCATTACCCACATTGTGGAGAGGTCCGCAAGAGGTATTATGTGGTCAATCGCTCGATAGTACCTCCCAAATTACTTAAAATTTGCTGAGTTTCTTGCTGGTGGAAAAGATACCTAAGGTGTCGTTCTTTTACAAAGCGATCATCGCGCGAATACGCGATTGACGCGAACATTTGTGACAAAATCAGAAGGCGATCTCTGTCGGTGCGAGGACGCGATCGGGCTTGCCATTCAATTGAACGCGACGATCGCGTATTCGCGCGAGTATTAGGACAACGCGCGACGCCTAAAACATGGACTATCGCGGACTGCGTATTATCGTCCAGGTCCTATCGCATTATCTTCGTTCTTTTCAATACGAGAATAATCTGATCCAACTTCTACGACACGCTGCTTCATGTAGGGCCACAGATATTGGGCATTAAGTCACCAATTTTAGTCAGTGGTAGGGGTAGCGAATATTGACATTTAACTTGCCCGATTTTAACTACGACCACGGCTTTCACAGTAAAAATGTATTTTTAGAGCGAAGTCTAGTTTTAATATAGATGACCTGATTTACATTAATCAATACTTGTCCGTTTACGTTCGTCCGATAAGTTTAAGTTATGTTGATTCTGATTGTACGACTGCATTTTGTTGTTCGGATGTTTTTTCTTGAAGATTTTGTAGGACTCCTTAGATTTTGACATCGACTGAGGTTCGGTGTCGAGTGCTAAAGGATTCTATTTAAAAAAAGAACTAAGTATTTGAAAACGGTTCGCGTTCGCGTCTCCAATTTTAAAAAGAAACACGAATGCCAGCAAGTTTTACGTCATGGTTTATAGTCTCCGTGTGGTGTGTATTTTGACCCTCGTAGGCTGTTAAAGTTTCTCTTACCCTATAAAATTCAATACCACAGATCTGAATATTCATAAAGATGGGTCCGGCAAACAAAGGAACTAGTCCTGAAAAAACCAACCCGAATTTACGGTCACAGGACAAGAAGAAGCTCAACCAGCGCCTTCCTGTTTCAAATGAGGTTGTGTTTTTTTTTGAGGATGGGAAATCATCAAATGACTCTTACTGGCTAAAACCCTTACGTGTTCCTCCAAATGCCCTTTGCGTTCCAGAGCCGCGGTGACTCTTTCGAAAAAAATCCGCAACCCATAAATGAATGAATGACAAAATTATCATAGTGCTATCACACCAAAAGATGAAAATGGAGTCAAAAAGAGTTCGCCAAGGATCAACGCAGTTTTTGTCGTCAAATCTCTTTGAGAAAACACTACGAATCAATAAAGAACACCAACCGAGTTAAGGCTGATAGATCTTGGACTAACAAGGAAACCAAGAGCTTGAAAAGAACCAACACAGCTTTTATTGAGATCAACAAATGTTCTATGGGCATTTACACCAGTAAAACTTTCGGAACTTCAGACATGATAATGGGTATTACAGCCCCATCTTTATCTATCACTTCATCTGCTTAATGGGACTGATAAAAACTATGTAAAAAGCCATTGAAAGCAAAGATAAATCAGAAAGCAGGACTCTGTAAATAGGTTTGACTGGCCACGGAGACTGCTTATCTTTTTCCGCCTGTAATCTTTTACTGCTGGACCGAAGGCCATCCTTGCAACCATTGCATCATACGCACATAAACTTACGATTTTTCCCCATGGGCACCACAGTACCTGCTATGATCCGCGAATCGAATATCGATTGGAAACGAAAAATTGCTTCTGTTTTATCAAGAGCTTATTCCTTTAGAACAAAGTATGGAAATTCGCCTTTGACAACGACAAACAATACCGATTGAATGTTTTAGATGGCATTATCAGTAAATTGGGTAAGCAGTTGCAGTAACGAACGACGCACCGAAAACGCCTGAAAGAGCTATTGGTCAATGAAACACCTCATGAACGGACCCCTTCCACTCTGCCTTAATAGGAAACTCATGGACGCGTGCATCCTCCCCACCCTCACCTACGGAGCACGAAAGTGGTCATTAACGCAACGTCAAAAGCCCGCTCTCGAGGTTGCCAGCGAGCAATGGAACGAAGTATCCTCGGAATCAGAATTACAGACCGTTTATGGAAAAATATACTTCGTTCCAAAACTCAAATCCCAGATGTAGGCTACACAGCTACCAAATTGAGGTGGCAGGCCATCTCTGCCGCATGCCACATGAGTACTGGGCGAAATAACCACGGATTGGGTCCAGAACATCAGGAACCGGCGACGCGGTAGACCCAAAAAGAGATGACGAGACGAGCTGGACTCCTACCTAAAAGATTGGACTCAAGTGCTCGAGATAGATTGAGGTGGAAAGATCGAAGGGAGGCTTTTGCCCTGCAGTGGGACACTACGGACACTACAAGCAAATAAAATATAAACAACTAGCTTTTACCCGCGACTTCGTACGCGTATATCCCGTTAGAATTCCCCGTTCCCGTATAGCCTATAGCCTTCCTCATGAATGTGGCTATCATATACAAAAAGAACTTTCAAAATCGGTTCAGTAGATCCAGAAATTACCCTCTACAACCTCACAAACTTTACCTCTTTATAATATTATAGATTAGTATAGAAGAACACACAAGAAAATGTTAAAGAAAATTACATACATTGTATAAAATTCCGTTAAAAAGGCACTGTTATGTTTTTGTTCAGTTTATGGTATTTCTTGGTTTCACGATTTTACGACGTTCCGCAATCAATGGCAGAAAAAAAATAACTATCGGCCGTTTCCTATGATTGCGGCTCGCGTACAACGTGGTATGTGACTCATTCAGGTACAAGTTTGATTCTTAGGTAATTAAAAATTTCGATATAGGTACATAATTGTTTTACGGGATTAGCTCGTACTTTGGCTCGTGGTGGAGGATCTCATGGCTAAATTATAAGTAGTTATAACAGTCGCACGGGCCGATCTTCAAGGTTAAGCGACGCTTGCCGAGGTTGGTCTGTGGATGGGTGACCATATTAACATACCGAAACTCCTCCGTGCCTCGAGAAGCACGTTAAGCCGTTGGTCCCGGCTGTCATTTGTATATCTTTGGCAGTCGTTACGGATTGTCAGAAGCCAAAAAATCTGACACCAGTCTTGCCAAGAAGTACCGTGTTACCCAGTTAATGGGTTGTGGAGGTCTGGTAGGCAGCCGCTCCACGTAAAATACTGGTATTCAGCTGAATCCGGTTTGACTGCAAGCCGACCCCAATAAAGTTGGGAAAAGGCTAGGCAGATGATGACGGGTTTATCTTTCAGCATGAGTTTATAGTTAGCTTCCCAAATAACACGATACAAGAGAAATTCCTAGAGTGGGGCAACTTTTTTTCTTTTTAAAGAAAATTGCGAGTCGGGCGGAAAAATACGTTACTTGTATGCGAGCCCCCTTTAATTATTGTTTTAATTTAAATTTTATTATTTCTTGTTATAGCGGCAATAGAAATACACACTCTGTGAAAGTTTTAACTGTCTACCTATTACGGTTTTTGAGGTACAGTTCACTGACAGACAGACGGACGGACGAACGGACAGCGGAGGCTTAGTAATAGGGTTCCGTTGGTTACCCTTTGGTTACGGAACCCTAACAAACAGGTCAAATTGTTTGTAAAAGTAAATCTATGGAAGTACTGATTTTATCACAAAAATACTTTCACTGATAGATATCTACACTGTCACTATGTTTCATCAGGAATTTATCCCTGAAAAATGCAATGTTCCTTTCTGTGAGATGGAGGGAAAATATGTGAGGAAAAAATGTGAGGGAAAACCATAAAAATATACTCCACTGTTAATATAATAGTTGCATAACAAATAATCTATTTTCAGAAAACAATTGTTAGAAGTGTTTCAGGTTTCAGTGCACAGTCTTTAAAAGAAAATCGGTTTGTAGGTCAAGGCAGTATTGGAAATTCTACACATTGCTTGGTTTAACAATACAGTAATGAAAAGGGCATTTCTTGAATGAATAACTTCGTTTTAGTGTTTTATAGGGACAAGAATTTATGACTGTGCCCCATAACTTATTGTTGCTTGATTTTTGATTTGGGAAGTAATATTTAAACTATTTTTTATATTTTTAATCACATAAGCCCATATGGCTGGAGATTGCCCAACAGTGGGCACACAATTTAAGCTACTAAAAAAATCGTGTACACCTAGGTAGGTAAAGGTCCAGGTTTAAAATTGGTTGTTTCCAGTGGAGAAGAACTGGCAAGAAAGACAGTGGCTAATGTGGCTACTCTTTAAAAAAAAAATAACATGGATTATGATGTAAAAGACATCAAGAACTGTAGTGAAATCGAAGGTCTGGCAAAAGTCGAGATTTATAATTTTAATAAAGGTATGCAAATAGCAGCAATAACTGAATTGAAGATCTGTGTCACATAATAAATTGGGGGTAAGATGCAGTATTAAAAGTTGATAACAGGCAAAATGCAGGAAGTCATGGATTATAAATTAAATAAACATTGAAGTGATAAGCCTTCTTAGATAAGTTTTAGTGAATGAAATTGTTTCAAGGCTAAACATCAAGAGAGGATGTATGGAGTGGTATCCAAAAAATAGATTTGAAATGGTAATATGGTAATGAAGCCTTAGGTGGTGATGTTGATGGAAGAAAATAAATTTTGTGAAAGATAGGGAAGTGAATGACAGCGTCACAGCTGAGAGGGTAGAATGGAAGAAAATGTGTTACTCCAACTTCAAGTAACATGGGACAAGGGAACGAAGATAGTGATAATGGGAAGGAAGCCCAAAATCCGCCATGAACCATAGCAGGCTGAGTTTATAAGTTTGTTGCATAGCTGACAATAATTAAGTAAAGTAGGATATGACTCAGGTCACATACCAAGCATATTATGACAGGACAGATCTACACCTGATGGTACTCACAAACTACTAAATGTCCTAGCATGTGACAGAATGCAGTGCACAAAAAAGACAACAAATAAAATAAAAACCGGCCAAGAGCGAGTCAAACTCGTGCATGAAGGGTTCTGTACCATTATCTATAAAAACAACTGCAAAAAAATCACGTTTGTTGTATGGGAGCCCCACTTAAATATTTATTTTATTCTGTTTTTAGTATTTGTTGTTTTAGCAGCAACAGAAATACATCATCTGTGAAAATTTCAACTGTCTAGCTATCATGGTTCATGAGATGCAGCCTGGTGACAGACAGACAGATGGACAGCGGAGTCTTAGTAATAGGGTACCGTGTTTTCCCTTTGTGTACGGAACCCTAAAAATATCATAGCTAATTTAGTACAAATATTTCAACCAATCAACTCAATCTAGAAATAAATTATCACTCGATTAAAGAGCTTATTTATTTCTAGATAAAAGATCAAGTTCAAACAAAAAAAAAAGGAGTTTAGTGGGACAGTTATGTGACTGAATTTATTCTTGCTTTCTCTAATTAGTTGGTGGGCTACAAAACTAATTTTAGATTCAGTTTCTGTGCAATATTCTACAGGTCAGTCTATACAGGCTGTTGGTGTGAAGTGCGTGATCATATTTTAAGGGTGGTGTTTGCTATCTGATATACAGCCAAGAAATAATAACAAAACTAAAAAAACATTTACTCTTTTTTTAAACCCAATCTCAAAAAACGACTAGTAAAGTTCCAAAAAAAACACTTTTCAAGCAGTTTGATGCAGTTGCCGGCATCAAATATATGATTGAACTAAAATGAACACCACAACCTGCATAAGATTACTTTTACAGTGTTTTTTCTTTAAGTTTTTAGTCGTTTTTGAGGTTGGGTTTTTTTAAATGGTCATCATCATCATCATATCAGCGGAAAGACGTCCACTGCTGGACATAGGCCTCCCCCAACTGTCGCCACAACAACCGGTCCTGTGCGTCTCGCATTCATCGGTTACCCGGTTTTTAAATGGTATTTTTATAAATTTTGTTTTTTTTCTTAACTGTCTGTCAGATACAGAACACCATCCTTTAATATGACCACACGCTTTTGGAACAGCCTGTATCATTGGTAGGCTCACATTTGACCACTATCTCACCTGATCAATCAATCAGCCTATCCTTAACCCTACCATGTTGGGGTCAGCTTCCAGGCTTCCAGCCACACCAGATGCAATTAGGATCCAGTATTTTACATGGAGCCTGGAAGAGCCTGACACAGGAACATGGGGATTTAGCACAAGAAAATAGAGGCCGTAGCACAAGAAAGTAGAGGACTGTTGAGCATAATCAACAGTTGAAGAAATCGGACTGTGGATGATAATGATGAATATGATGATGAAGAAGAAGAAAAGTGCAAAGAGGTAAGGATTGTCAACTTATTGGGTCTTGAAGGTTAAGAACATCAAATTTCACTAAAAAAAATCCAAGTGCCTTGATGGTGGTAGAGATGTATGTGTCGCAGCCAATTAGCTTAATCAGCCGTTTAATTGGTTGCCTAGCCTTTTCATTTAAATGTGCCGATTTTTTAGCGACTTAGGTGAAATCTTTTGTTCAGTATCATTTAATGACTTGCCCATGACACTTATGTCGCTGATTAAACGTCACAGTTCAATGAAAAGGCTAGACTTTTAATGAAACGGCTGATTCAGCTAGATGGCTGCGACATATGCATAGGATCCAAGGGAGGGAGCTAAAGGGATGAGACTACGAAAGACATCTAGTAAAGGTCTTTAGGGGGCGCTCCCAAAAGATCGAGATATCTTTGGTAGTCTACAACCTAACGAAGTCATTGAGAAATTTACGAAAAGTAATCTAAGTAGGCTTGTTATATGTTAAGCAAAATAAAAAATTTTGAGCTCTTTTCGTGTTTACTTTGCTGGGGGCTGGACCCCGCTGAGGAACGAAAATCCTGGATCCGCCCCCGGATGTATGTTAGAAAAACACGAGGTTGCATTAATCTTAGTTAAGGGTAGAAGGAATACTATCAAGGCTATGTAATTAATTCTAATCGGCCCGTCATAAAATACAAATGCTAAAATGAAATTAATAGGCCACACTCATGCCCTACGAACATCAGTGACATCTTTATAATAAAACTCAAAGGAAATCTCAAGCAAATCATTAATTGCATTCCTCTGAATACAATTTCCTTGTTTAACTTTGTACCTAGTCAAGTACTTTTATGGGAGGAGTAGAATTCCAAGCCTTGGGCATAGAATAAGATTATGTGTCCAATCTGTCACTATTTTTAAGTGAGATAGGATTCATTTAATTTGCTTAAGGAAAGCCTTAAATGCAGCAGTGGATTACTTTCCAGGACATAGGAAATCCAAGAAAAACTTTTTGGAAAAGACTGGAATTTTAATGTTTAAAGGCAACATCAGTACCGCCTAAATGCCTTTTATCTACACTCACAACGTAATGTTCCAAATATGAGTTCAAAAACGAATGCATAAATACATACTTTTTTTTCGTGGATAGGTAAAATTTAAAAAAAAAACCATTACAGTTCAACATTTTCCTTCGATTTTTAAACAACTGCATCATAAAATAACTTTTTAATTTTTATAGCACACTTTTTCTTTTTAATTTTTGGCGCGGGCTCATTGACTTAAGTCAGTGAGCCAGCTTTTATCTTTGTCTATGTTTGAGCCAGGGCTTTAAATACCGGTAAAAATTTATAACGTTACCTTGCATTGACAGGAGTTAACGTTATATTAAAATAACGGTAATAGGTTTAACGTTATTTATGCACCATTTTAACGTTATTTTTAATAACGTTATTTGTAGTTTAACGTTAATTTTATCGTTATTTTTAAACGGTTATCTCTGTGAGGTGGTGCAATGTCAGATTTTATCTTGATCAAAATATGATTCACGACAGTAAAAAATATGTAAGTATGTACATGATTATAACCATAATTATTTTTTTTTTCTCTTAGCTAGATTTCGGAAATCTAGTTATTATACACATCAAATCTAAGTTCATGATGATGAGTAAATGATTCTTATGGTTACATCTATGTAAATACATATTGTTATTGTTGCGCATCACATTTTGATTAAATTACAACCTAACACTGACCTTCAAATAGCAAAAAATACAAGAAAGTTCGCGGGCTATAATAACACTAATTATTTTACCGTTAAAACGATATTTCTCGTATTTTATGTTAAATGTTACTTAACGTTATATTACTGGTAATGTTATCAAATACCGGTAAATTTTGTAACGTTACCATGGTATCACAATTGAAATTAACGTTATGTAACGGTTATTATTTTGTTATTTGGTAACGTTAACAAGCCCTGGTTTGAGCGCGCTGCGCAGTCATTCGAATTAGGGATGGGTCGTCGACGTATTTGGCGTCAACGAAACTAGACCGTCCAATTTCGTTCATCGACTAGTCGATCAACTAGTTGAATTCGTCGACTAGTTTACGCGTTAACTTGGTAAACTTTACGACGAAATCTACGGCGTCGACGGCGACGTAGGCGGTTGACTTTAGACTAGTCTCCCGCGTGCTTTATGTACTTATTAATTTGAACTTCCCTTCATACTTTCCCAGGCTTAGGACTGGCTGAATACTGAATAGAGTTAATCACTAATAAAGTTTTATTCACTATTCTGGCGTATTTAGAAGATCAACTGATTTTATGTACTTTAATTAAATATATACAAAACCAGTTAATCGTTGAATTCGCAAACATTCGAAAACGGTAGAACGGAAGGAACCTTCAGCGCGGAGCGCGATTAGTCACGCACGCAATGAATTTTAAAATCAAAACAAGATGAACTACGTAAGTAATAACAAACAAGTAAAAACTGGTTTGTCTCGCATAGTTCGACCAGTCCATCGCCTTTCTCTTTCGCACTCGCGAAACTACCAAACATCCATCAATAGGCATCCTTTTCTTCACATAGCACAGCAATAATTTCATTCGACCTGTACAACAAACAAATATCAACTCCCTGCTAATAGATTTAGAGTTCAAATTTGTTTGCACCTTTCAACAAATTTCAACGGACGATTGAATTTGTATGTACCAGTCTACGTTCTCGTTCTCGTCTCGCCCGTCTTGCCTTCGCGTCGCGTCGCGCAAGCGAGTTGCGAGTATCAGTTTAAACGTCTGAGGCGTCTACGGATTCGACTAGTCCATCGTTTATCGGTGAACCGTCGATTCGTTCACAGTACGTCGACGGTCGAATTAACTAGTTCGTTCATTCAACGACCATCGCTAATTCGAATACGCAATGAGAATATCCGCCATATTGGAATTAACTATTTTTTCACTTATTTTATTTCAACTGTATGAGTGAAGATAAAATAGTGTATGCCACGGCATATAATTAGGTATTAAAACACTCGTGTGATGCTATTATCACACTCGGCTACGCCTCGTGTGATAAACCCACACTCGTGTTTTAATAACCCTTTTTATATGGTCGTTGCATAAACTACTATTATCATACAAAAATGACAAACTACAAATGAGACCTGACGTCACCCAACATTGCAAAAGCAAAGTTATACAGGCATGAAGTGAAAGAACAACTGAACAACAAGGCAAAAGACCATCAGATATCCTGAACAAATTGGGAGGCCTGATCTGCTTCTGGAGGGAGGTAAGCTGGTTGGAAACTCTGCCACGGTTGGTTCCAATATAAGGACTGAGTGTGGAAACCGAACTCTTCATAGAAGATAGAAGAAGGGTCAGTATCCTTAAGACCACCAGGAACAACATCCTTCAGGTTGGCGTGCTTCCCTTATGGAGGTTGAGTAACTTTCCACCATCTTCCACAAACCGCTACAGTTTGTTTCAGTAAAATCATTTACATTAAAAATTGTTCAGATGCTGTATTAATGCATAACTAAATTTATAACTTACATGCGAATAATGTTCACATGTAAGTTATAAATTTATGAGGTCATTTACCTTATCATTTAATGAATAATAATGTGTTGCCAACCTGTCAATGTCTTAGTACAAGTTTTAATGCTAAAAGGACATTGTGTGCAAGAATCTTGGCCAATGATGGGATTTCGTGGCAGTGAAAGTTATGATAAAGTTGTGAAAAAAGTTTGGAAAAACTTTATCTATTCAACTTCATACGGAAACAGATCTCAAGAAATTTGGCAGATATATAGCCTGGGATATCTAGAATAATAGGCTACTTTTTTACGCGATAACCGACACCCACGCGGGCGGAGCCGCGGGCAAAAGCTAGTAGGATTTAAGTACCTATCGATTCTGGTAATTACCTGACTTAAAGGGAATCTAAAAGGTAAGGTCTGGAATATCTTTCAACACAATTTACAGGACTTGCCATAGTAGTCTGATACTGGTCAAGGAAGCTCAATAAGGAAGACTTTTGTAGTATTTATCCCAGAAAATATAGGAAAAGAAATTAAAATAAACTAATAGGATTTTTAATTGGAATTAGGAATTATGATCTGATCTTTGAAGATGTAAGACAAACTGTAAGGAATTGTACTTTTAGAACAGCAATGCATTGAATGGGTAGAAGAAAGACTGAAGGAAGACCTATGCTCACAATTAGCAGTGGGGCAATAAAGCCACTTCATCCCAGAAGTGGTGATGGGAGGGTGTAATGGTGGACTTCATGTAAATTTTTGATGTTCAAAAAGTGCTTCAAAAATTTCTTGTTTCAGTTAATGATTTTTGCTAGGTTGAAATGATTTTTAACATGAGATTACAAAGGTAGTTTATTAAGAAAAGGCTTGATCGATTTTTAAGTATTTTTTAACTTAAATACCTCCTAATATATTAGAACTGAATGAAACAAAAATTAAATCTTATATTAAACGCACACTATGCACGAAATACCTCCAAATATATTAGAACTGAAGGAAACAAAATTGAAATCTTGTATTAAACGCACACTATGCAAGAAAGCATTTACACCATAATAAATACGAGATAGATCTTGAAATAATGTTTTGTGAACAATCAACACAGCAAAAAGTATAATTATTTGAACAGTTGCTTTTTCTGTAAACCATAAACCATGTAAAAATTAAGTATGGTGTAGTGCTTAGTGACTCAAGTATACATTTCCTAATATACTCAAGTATACATTTCCTAATATTGTGAAACATCAAAGATTATGGACTAGATACTTTCACTACTTTATGGAAGTGGTAAAATGACAATTATTTGAAACAATCAAAGAAAAGCTGCGTTTCCTGATAGCTACAACCCGGAAGTCTTTAAGTCAAGAGTGAATAGGTTACTTCTAGGCAAGCTTCATCACATCTTCGACCACATCATCGCTTATCATCAGGTGAGATAGTGGTCAAGCTTGAGCCTATCAAGTTGTTGTTGTGGTTACTCGAAAACATATAGGTATTATTATTTTATTTACTTTATTTAAGATGAATATTTTATTATTTATTTATTTTGTTTACCTATGTATTATGTTGAAGCAAATGAGCCGTCACTCTTCCTATAAAAGGTTCATTAGAAAACCAGCGTCAGACAGCATCAGTCTGTCTGACACAACGCTGAAATGGACCTTTTTAGTGCAGCCGTGAGACACGCCAGGTTTTTTGGCATACCTATATATTTTTTATTTCTGTATACTGTGCGTGTTTCATGTATGTGCTAAATAAATGTTATTCTTTCTTTCTTTCTATCAATAATAAAAAGAAAAAACTACCTTGGAAGGAGGGAGAGAATGAAATATGTATGAATAGTTATGGTTCCCTACTAATATGAAAGTATTGAAATTAAACTGATCCCGGCCAAGGCCGGCACAGGACAGGAGTCTGTTTATGACATGGACCTTCTGCCATCTTTAGAAGTGCGACAACCACTTCAGCCAAGATTTTGCCCCTATTTTATACTTTGGCAATTGCTTGCCCATAAATGGGTTGTGGAGGTCTGAGAGGTGGTTGTACCTTGTAAAATACTGATACTAAGCAGTATCCAGTTAGACTGGAACCCGACTCGGACATCATTCAGAAAAGGCAAGGCAGATAAATGTGTTTTGATCACTTTAGCCAAGCAATAGTACGAAACAGACTAAAAGTTATTCTACAAAAGTATACGGACTGATTGTTAGACTACATTTGAATCAAATGGTTTGAAAGTAACCTAAACATATTCAATATTTAATAATAAATTATGAAAGCAACATTGTTATATAAAAAGGTATTCGCAAGAACACAATAAGGGTTCTTTTCAAATGAAACTTAGTAGTAAATGCTGCCTCATTCTATTTGTCAACTTGTGTGTGTATCATATTTCTCTGAAACTTGATAGCTATTTGTATATCTGGATTTACTTTAGTGGTGGAGTATGTACTAAGTATCGCTGCTACTTATAATATTTGCTGATGCTTTAAAATGACAATTATACTTCCATTTGATTATTTTAGTTATGTAGGTCAGAAAGCCAGTCGCTCCATGGAAAACTAGAGGTATTTAGCTGCATCCAGCAGGGCTGGAAGCCAACTTCAAAATACATGGGAAAAGTTAGGGCAATAACATTTCTACTTAAATATTCTGGTTAACATGTGTTTCTGCAGACTTCATGTGGAAAAGGTCCACTGTAAGTTTTTTTGTAGTGGAGTGTGATGGGTTACATTCTCATTTAATATTCTGGGAAACATATGGCATACTGATTCTACTGACCCCATGTGTAAGATGAAGACCCAATGTCATGTTACTTTGTCATGGAGAGTGATAGTTTTATGTAATCAATTCATGTTTCTAATAAAAGAGGAAACGTAATAGTTGATATCTGTTTCAGCGAGACAGTACGTAAGTTAACAAATCAGCTGATAGTTTTACATAACCATATTTGTGAAAGAGGATGTTTTGAACTTAATGGCCTAGTTTGTACCCTGTTAAACATGATAGGTATCAATAGGTGTTCCATGCAGGGCTAATAATGACCAAGGAATGGCAATTGGTTACATCACATTGTAGCGACTTTAGTACAACCTTTAACTGATCTACCCTACGCAATATTGATATCAAAAGATTATAATAACTTTATCGGGGAGTTTCTGCAGAAACTAACCTCACAAATCCCGCTATTTGAGCAGACATTAGCACAGCAACCCTATCAAGACCAAACAAGGAAAGAAACAGTTCACAAATAATGAGATAGCAGAATATTAAAATAATCACACCACAATGATAACAACTTCGAAGATAATATCCAAGTTCTAAAACAACTGTCATAACACTGGTCATTTGCCTCAACAATCAATACACCTGCTGCCATGCAAGCCTTAGCAACAGCCAGAGGCAAGGAAAATAACACGAGTGTGCTAAATAATCGCTAAATTGCCGACCAATTGCTTATTGCACAACCAGCAAATAAGAACAGGCCCCAAATACAGATTACAAGGAAGGTAAGTGCGTGATGAGGAGCAGCATACGGCACGCGGGGCGCCTGATGCCGCCACACCACCTATAGCTACGTTCGTACTCACGTAAGGTCAATCAGTACAAAAAAACACATATTTGCTGCAGCCCAGTCACTTAGTCACACCAACGGAGAAGATAAACGGGAAAGGTCGCGCGTGGCACAATTCCATACTTTCACATTACAAAATTTTTGGCACTAGGGACGGAGGGACGGGGCGGCGGGCTGGCGACGTCAGTGGCCCCTCTAACTCGCACGCTCACGTATCCACACGGTCCGTTTCCGCTCCGCGATCCGCACTATATTCCGATATATTGTTTGGACGGTTATCAACACATCTCGTGATCTTAGCACAGCACAAGGCACTCCTGAGACAACCTCGCGAGTGTCCGAATCGCAACATCGAATCGGGTGTCATGGGCTCGTGGACCGTTTCGTATCTCATCTAGTTTATCGGACTTACGATCATCAAAACTCTGAAACTTACATTGTAATTGTTATCCAACGCATTCAGAAGTCGATTACTTAGTTCATGAGCGTTATTACTCATTTATAAACGAAAATATTTAACTAAATACGACGAACGTGTCTTCGGCTGCGTCGTAATGGCGGACCGACGACTACGTATGCCCGTGCCAGGGCATTTTAGCCGAATAATTCAACTGATATCTACCGAGGCGACGCACACTCGTGTTTTTCCGTTTCTTTTGACGGAACAAGTTTATTTTGACACTTTTGACCAGTAGATGGCAGAATGTGTTTGAGAAAAATAAAGCTCCAACTTCGCTTTGAGAGAATTTAGATTCAGAAATAGAATTCTGTATTTTTTTTATTTCCATAAAACGTAGTTTCATTGGTTGAAAATGCCTCGTTATTAAAATCTCCGCTTTTAAACAATGACAAAATGGCAACATTATACTGTCATTTTACAAATATTTTGAGTATGGCAACTAAAGTCACTTAAGTTCTAAAATAACACTACTAGAGGGCGCTTAAACCAATTAAAAATAATAAAAGGATGAAGGATTTTACACCTGTTTGTTCACAGTAATGCCAGCATTAAAAAATGTAAACCTTTTTAATTTTTGATTCTAAAACCGTGTAGTTTTTAGATTCTTTAGCATTGCAAAAGAAGTTGTTAAAATTCGGGTTAATAACAAAAACACAACGTAAAGAAATATCAAAACATCATAAATTAGTGTCTCAATAACAAATGCCCATAACTTTTGTTTAGGTAGTCACAGGAAAAAGATATTTTACTGCTAACGTTGAAGTTTAGCTTTCGTTTTTGCTAAAAACATATAAGAAATTACCAAATAAAATTTCATCTAAAACGTTATACGCTACCAAAAAACTGTTGCACACTGTTCCTGTAGTTAGCAAAAAACTGCTTTCTACATGCTCAGATTAATGAAAGTGATTATACTGGACCGCGATAACAGAGTAGCCATGTCATAAATTAAGTTCTCCCTATTTGAAACGGTTACTTTTATCTCATTGGCGAAGCAAAGATTATGCTCGCGCCTCTAGTGGCGAATTTTAGAAGTTTTCTAATAACGACACTTCCTGGCTAGCGAACAACCAACACTAATTCATTAAATTAATAAATCCCCACAAAATCCCCCCATTTTTTAGGAAATGAATCAAATTTCAACTAGTTTTTTTATAGGTACTTAGTTTTTTGTCCTTTTTACACCTTTACATTTTTTTTCACACATTCCATATTTTTGTGTCAAACCTTTTTTTCGATGGAGTAGGTACTTCCCTTGTTGCCATTATAAAGTACCAGTGTTTGTATATAATGATTGCGGTTCTATGCTTTAATTTTTTTAACTATACACTACTGTACTAAATACTAATATAAATTTTCGCTCGATATTTTGAAGTCTCAAGAACCACGTCGAGACCCTACAATACTAAGAATACAAACACATAAAAGCACATTAAGCCACAAATATAGCTACTTAGCGACAATAAAAATTTACCGCTCAAGCACCGGCAACACACTGGTGTCTGCGCCGAATTAATCGCGAATTTAATGTTTATTTACCAATTAGGTACATAAGATTTATTTTTTATTTGGAAATTTTCACATGTCACGGCTGGAGGGGTTTACAACAATATACCAAAAGAAATTATTGAATCCAAACTTCATAAATAGCTAATTGAAATGAAACAAATTACTATGGTTACCGTGTTACCGTTTACTTTAATTATTCCTACCTACTTAAATTAGCTTATCATTTAAACAATGAATGGCTCCCAATGGCTCCCATTAAATGCCAAAAGCCATCATGGCAGACGCGGCAGACCAAGGCGAAATGTTGCATTGCCAATTTGTAATGGAGGAATATGCTGTCAAGTGGGCCCCGAGTGTCAAGAGGGCCCCGATTTGCTCTAATAGTACATAAAACACGTTATGAATTATAATTGTAAATGGGAAAATAATTTATAATATTTTTACAACGAATTTATTAAATCTGAATGTTTTTTATCAGTGCTACGTGATCAAAAATGAATAAGGAGAAATTTGTAAATCTTTGGCAGTTAGAAACCTAAAAATGAGATCCCAGTCTTGCCAAGGAGCGTCGTGTTACTCACTGGTTGAGTCAGTTGTTGAGATCAAATAGGCTGACGCTTCATGTAAAATCGAATAATCAGCTGCTTCCAGTTAGACCCTGGTATACTTATAGTACTCTTTGAGTTAGACTGGGAACAGACCCCAACATGGTCAGGATAACGTTAGGCAGATTGATTGATTGGTAAGTATAATTTTTTTTTATTTCTATAAAACTAAATCCAAGTGTTATTACTTATTACTAAACTTTTTTCCAAATTAGCAAATTTTGGTATTTTATTTAGGATAAGTTTGATTTTTTTTGAGCCGTTCATAGATAAATCGACGTGAAGTTTTGACTCATAAAGAAAAGGCCCAAAAATTGAGGCATCGTAGAATTCGAGTGCGAGCGAAGCGAGCTCGAGCATTTGTGTAACCCACCTTGGATAGGTTTTATTTTCTTTTGACAATTCACAATTAAATAGAAGAAACTATTTTGATTCATGAAAATAGCCGCAAAGATGGCCAGAAAGCTAAAGAATCGAGAAAGTGTAAAATTAAAGAGTCTTGTATTTTATATGTAGGTCGTGATATGAGTTCCTTGCCTAATGAATGCCTGAATTTCTCATGCTGTATTTTAATTTTGAATAAAGCCCATATTCGATTTGGTTTTTGTAGTATCAATTTATTCAACATTAATTTTGTGTTTCTTCGTAGACACGAAGAAACATTGAGATTTTTTTTTTGGTAGTAGACATATTAGACAATATGTCTACTACCAAAAAAAAAATCTTCTAAGTAGGCAAGGAGTTCTTCACAGGTCGTAAGTAAGTCTTCGGCGACCTAGGCAGCGTGGGCCCCTTACCCTACCTACCGCCAAGCCAGACCCGTGGGGTCCGCCAACAGCCACCTGGAATAACTGGACAGTCCGATCCTGGAGCTGGGTGGGATGTTAAGTGACCCATAAGAACCTTTCAATAATGATTATTTTAAAAATGCTGATGACTTTCACACCCAATTGATTTGGGTATCTCTTGGAAACCTTACTAAGATATGCAGAGATCCAAGATAGATAATCTAAAATTAGATAGCGAGCGTTGCAAGCCCGAACATTTTAGCAACCCCTACATCGAATAAAAATTTGGCACTCTAAAACTTGCCGACCGGGGCACGGGCCCTGGTTACTCTCCTTAAGATCCGGGGCTGAGTTTTGAGGGGCACAGGCGACCTCACTTTTCATCTTGCACCGCATGCCCCGCACTTATGCTTATGACACCATCCGCCAACGCAGGTACGTTGGCGGATGGTGTTGCCGTAGCTGAATACTGGGCCAGTCTTATTCTACTTATTTTTCCATAATGCAATGGCACTATGGCAAAATAAGTAGCTTAAACAAGACAAGACAAACAAGCCTATACAATGTCTTGATTTCAATATAAAATGTTTGGAAACTTAAAATAAAGTGATATAGAATATTTATATATTTTTAAAACAACAACAAAATTCTCTGATGCACTGTTTAAAAGTTAGACGAGCTAATGACGGGCGTAATCATTGCGGCAATTTTTTTGTGAACTTTTCCCATACTCACGTTTTTGATAAAACAACGAGTGTTGACAACACTGGGGACTATTTTTCTGAATTATGGCAATACTGGCGAGCCCTTTCAAAAGTGTCATTTTTCGATTTGTGCGAAGTCGTGTGTCGCTCGCGTTATTTATCATGGCATAGAAAATATTAGCATTACAATCGCGAATCGTTTATGAATAACTTGATTTTAATCAATGTTTACGCGCGCTTAACTCGGTGTCATGTAAATAGACCGTGTATTCGTAAAGTTTTATTCGGGGTTTTAATGGGGGTAATATTAGTGCATTTCTGTGTTGTGCAGTGAGAGTTTACGATGGATCGTCGGTGTTCCCAGTCCGTCCGGACACTTGTGTTCGACGATTCGGACTCTGATCCGCCTAAAGTCGGACAGAAGAAGGATCTTGCGTCGGCTGGAGCGCCATTGTCGTTGAACCAGAGCGCTGAAGGTCGGTGAAATTATCAATATTATGGTTGGCAATATGTGTGAAATGGGTGATTGGAGAGCGATTTCGTAGTGTTTTCAAGGTTTATCTGCTGTCAATATAATTACGAGGGCGTGAATGAACGGCTGATGCTCATTGGCGGAGCGTGTTTGTGCGCCAAAGTAAAACTACAACTTATTAACTGTTATTAACATTGACGCCTACCCCGCGGTCGTGTTGTGATTGCGAAACGTATAATTGCATTACAATGACCTAGATGATCATTTCTCTGATAACAATATGCAAGTTGTCTTTTTATGACTGGTAAATGCTTAACTATTCAATGCAAATAACTTAAAAAAAAACTACCCATTTTTTATTTTGCAAATTAAGCATAGTTAAGATTTGACATTTTTTTTTGTAAACAGCCTCGAAAATTTATACTAGACTTTTAATTCACAACAAAAATACCAGGCTTTTGCAATATTGAACTAATGCAACAAAGTGCTAAGTACCTACTTGATAGACTAATAAATAAAGATAACCATCCAGTTTTTAACCCAATGATTAAACTGTTCAGTCAAGCCAATTGGACTGTTAATTTACTATGAAATAGAAATACCTAAAAAATATAAAAACGGTGGAAGAGCCAGGGTAGCCCGCGAAATTCAAATTTTCTTATGCTTTTTGCAATTGCAGGTCACTGTCATCTTGTTGTATCTTGTTCAAAATATGATTCACAGCCGTAGCAAGTATATAAGGTCCCATTAAAATAGGTGGACAAACTTTTAGGAATCATTCAGACCACCAAAATAAGGACAATGGTAAAAAAAAAATATAAGAAAATCGCATTAGATACCTACAATTAAAATAATCAGCGAACAAAAATACACATAAATGTTGGTTACCCAATGCATAAACACATCCCTTGATACTACAAATGTGCAGGCGCACGTGACCACGGCACCGCATACCTACCCCTATTGGATAGATGTGTTTATTCTAGAGTGCCAGGTATTTATTATTTTAGGTCAAAATAAAATCATTTTAATCAGTGTTTTTTTTTGCTTGGATATCTTTGGTTAGACCTACTGAGCGCTGTGGTAACATGGGCTACCCTGGCGCTTTACCTTACAAGAATGTTTTTTTTTCCATGTGTATTGTTGAGTCCTACTGAGGGATTTTGTGTGAGTTAACGATGCGATTTCGTTGCACGATAAAAATGATTGAAAATGATCCTGTCCTAGCACGATGATTTGCAAGCTTTAATAAGGACACTCTAAAGAAATGTGTGTTTAATCTCATTGTGCGAAAAAAACAAATTTTTAACTTGTGCGATCATTAGCCAGTTAGGACGATGGGAGCCTTAGATAGGCTCTCGTCATCCTAATAGTCGGGAGAAGTGTAAGCAGGTTATATCCCTGAAGAATATACTGACTATTGTATATTTTTAACAATGTTTTTTTTTAGAAATCAAAATCCAGCATGAGATAAAAGATGAAATAAAGCTGTGTATCTCTCCATCATCTTTTTCATGCTCATTCTAAATTCTGGTTTTAGACATAAAAATAGAAAATTAGGCATACAAATTATTGTTTTCAACTTCAAGTCAAGCATAGCAAAAAATTTATAGTACATGTTACAGCCAAAAGCAAGTACATATACATTAATGAAAATATATAATTAAATTATGTATAATAACATACTGTTCTACTTACCCATGTTTGGTTATATTATTTCCACACAGGTGTTCTTGACAATCGAATATTATAATATAGGTACCTTAGTCTTTAAATAATTACCTGCAAAAGATGTTTTTGAAGAATGTTTTGTATGAAATGTTGTTTTGCTTATGAGTAAGTACTTAATTGTGCTAATATTTTACCTTGTGTTTTATCTTTTGTTTTAAATAAGGCTCTTTGAAATAAATTGGCCATTTTAATATTTGTACAGGAAACACCATTAAATACCTAGTAAGGCAGCAAAAATTCTTGATCTATCACACAAACTGCAATTTTATTCAAGTAAATAAAAAAATCTAATTAAAGCCACTACAAAGCATAAAATAACTTTAATTTTGGAAGTTGTTGTTTCTCGTGTGGTTTCTTCATTTTTTTGACACCGACTTCCAAAATTAAAGTTATTTTGTGCTTTTTAGTGCTATGTTACCCCAACATTCCAACCAGTCCATATCAATTTAATTGTCTATCTCTGAAGTTCTGCGTCAGATCTATGCGTTTAAATGTGACCATTTCCAATTAAACTCTTTTAAATAAAATAATTTTGAAAATCTGTGAAACATATATAAAAAACTTACATAAATAAACATTCAAATTGATAACCTCCTTCTCTTTTGAAGTCGGTTAAACAGCTTTGTAAGTCCTCACTTCCATGTCTTGTTTCTGTTTTATTAGGTTAACTAAACAATCAGTTATTCTCTTGTACAATGATCTAATGTTTTTCCCTTCCATAAAAGCTATTGATCTGTAAATAATAGTATTCGTCAATGTTACATGTAACCCTGTTTTGTTTGTTTTATAAATAAGAAAATAAGGAAAATTGTACCAACAACAAATTTAAATAGTTAGAGTGAACAGGCTCCTTCTGGGTAAGCTCGCTCCATCGTAGATTTTGTCTCTGTCATATCTGACATTGACTAGAGTCAAGAGCAAACCCATCACTAATAAAAAAAAATAAAAATATTATACTTTTTTGGTAGTGCTAGCATTCTTAGATATACCTAATCATTGTTGATTTATGTCATGCCTAGTCTTGTGATAACAGCAACATCATAGAAGTGATGATTCCTGAGTAAATAAAATATGATTATATATCAAGTCCGTCAGTTCGAATTATTGGAAACATATTTTTTGACATTCAAAGATTAGTTTGCTGTTTGTTTTTTTTTTTCTATGGCTTTGAGCACAGCCAGGCTGTCAGATACGAATCTAATTGCGTAGCTATGCTGTGTATCCCTAGACGCTTTACTTCCCTTATATTTATTTGGAGACTTAATTTTAAAAACAATAACATTGTGTGTTTCATTGCTGCACAAAATTATTCCAGTTCAACGAAATGCTTCACACCTCACACAACTGTTACTAGTTTCCAACTCCAACTGAACCTGTGTTTAAGTGTACAGATGCAAATCAGTTTTCAGGTTATATGGATTCTATTTGCTTGGCATTATTATTAGTAACTTCTCTCTGTGTGGGGTACAACAATCAAACAAATGACACGGTTGGCGCAGTGGTTGAGCGATCGGCTGCTGCGCTGCGTGTCGCGGGTTCGATTCCCGCACTGAACAAATATTTGTATGGCCTACAGATAGTTGTTCCGGGTCTGGCTGTTTGTGTATGTGACTTTGTATGTTTGTAAACGCACCCACGATACAGGAGAAATTCCTAATGTGGGGCAACGTTTTTAAAAAAAAAAAAAAAAAAAAAAAAAAAAAAAAAAAAAAAAAAAAAAAAAAAAAAAAAAAAAATCTGTCACAAATATTGTCACAACATCTCACCGCGCTGCCGTCACCACATGACATTGGCAGAATAGTCGTCTTCGGCTCGGTTGCCAAAGAAAAACAAAAGCTTTGTAGCTAATCAACTGCGCTGGAAGGGACCACAACACTAGTAATGAGGCCTCAACTTAAATCATAACATTTTCTAAGTTAGAACACATCCACTTCCCTGTCAGGACTGCGGAATTTGTTCGACAGAGTCACCACTGCTCTGGAACGCAAGGGGCATTAGGAGGAATACGGATGGGTTTTAGTCAGCAAGAGTCTGACACTCCCTTCCACTCCACCCAGAGTATTTACTATATTCATTATTAAATACCACTTAACATTCCGGTCTACAAGGAAATATCCTCTTCAAGTTTTGATAACCATATTATCACAATTAATTAAGTCACTCACTTAAATTCTGAGTATGTATGTAACATTTATCAAAATTGTAAAAAAAATAGTGAATCATTTAATCTTGGAATTGGCGAAATGTAGTGGCAGAACTGGCAGATTATCTTATTTTTGTGAACTGGTTGTTCTGATAACTCCGGCTATTTTTATGGGGAAAGTCTAAAATGTTAAGAAATTTTTAGACAAAGAGTTTAGAGACACAGAGAGTGATTTTTCACTTTACATAGAAACTTAAAATTGCTCGTTTCCATAAGTTCTTGAACGAAAAATAAATGTTCTTTATTTATAGTGAAGAAGTTTTTTGTAATGACACTGTATGGACAGTGTCATTACAAAAATGTTTAATATGTACTTACTTAGTCCATACTATGTAGGTATATTAAACATTTTTGTTCTACATGGCAAAGATATCAAGTATTAATTAAAGTCTCCCGCAGACAGGCGCGTCAAAGCGACAACGCGGTATTATAGAAAAAATATTCTAAAGATTTGCGTCACGCCTCTCTTCGGGAGCCATAGAAAAGGCGACCTTGCTACTAAAAGTCGCACAATTCACAAACTTGCGCGATAAATCGCAACTGTGTGGTTTTTTGTTCACAAATCTGGCACAAGCAGCCAGTTATTTGTAATTTCTATGTTTCCATTAACATTTTACAATAGTCACATAACAAACAAGTATTACAAGCATAAAATAAAAAATGGAAACAATGCATTTCACCTAATTACATGCGAGCAGCGATTACTATGATAATTAATTTATTGCGTGTAAGGTGCGGTCGCATTGGGCGAAGTCCACTGAGAACTTGTTGTTAATTAATATGTTTTAATTAATGACGCAAGAATTTACACCCTTAGGCTACGCATTGACCCGAAAATATTATATAAAAATATTGGAACGGATGAGGCAGTGGTTGAGCGCTGCGTGGCGTGTCCCGGGTTCAATTCCCGCACGGAACAAATATTTTTATGGCCTACAGATAGTTGTTCCGGGTCTGGCTGTTTGAGTATGTGAGTTTAAGTTTATGTTTGTAAACGCACCCACGATACAGGAAAACATTCTAGTGTGGGCGTTTATTTTTAAAAACAAATCATTTAAGGAGTTGTACATTGGAACACGTGTCTTTTCCCCGAATGCCACTTATGGAGGGTAATTTATACAAAAGGCTATCATATACAAAAAGAATTCTCCGTCTGCTTAAAAACTGTTAACTTACTCACTAAAAGTAATGAAGTTCGTTACCGCTCACCACTATAATTATGATTATCTTCATCTTCAAACTAAACATTAAGTTCTTCACTTTTAAGATGGCCATTAAAGAAACTGGGACTCAGGTTTGAGGTGTACATTTATGGTAGGTTAGTAGTCCATAAAAGTTATAATTAAACCGTGGGAGAATGGAACCATTGACTAAAAAAAGAATGTCTGATCATAAATCCTAATCCTAACTATCTTTACAGTAAAAACAAAATCGCTTTCGCCGTCTGTACCTCTATCTTATAAACTACGCAACGGATTTTAATGCGGTTTTCATCAATAGACATAGTGACTCAAGAGGAAGGTTATATATGTAAAACTAGCTTTTGCACGCGACTACGTACGCGCATATACTATTTTTCCCGTATCCGTATAGCCTATAACCTGCCTCATGAATGTCACTATCATTATACAAAAATATTTTTTCAAATCCGACTGGTAGTTCCAGCGATTAGCGCGTTCAAACAAACAAACTCTTCAGCTTTATTATATTAGTATAGATTTATCTCGAATCTTACGGGAACGGGAAAAATATTAGATATGCGCGCACGAAGTCGCGGGCAAAAGCTAAAGTAATAATATTATAATTATGCGAAAGTTTGTATGTATGTTACTCAATCACGCCAGAATGGCTGAACGGATCTAGATGGAATTTGGCACAGAGATAGATCACAGTCTGGAATAGCACATAGGCTAGCTTTTTATTTCGGGAGTATGTTTCCTTGGGATGGGCGAAGCTGCTGGCAGAATCTGTTTCAAACTAAAGAAGTAAAATTGTTTGTTTGTAGAATAGGTACTGATCCGATTATGAATTATTTGATTGACAGAAAGCTACACTTTCACTGAGTCTAATATGGCCATATCTCTTGGAAAATGCGTGGGATTAGTGTCCAACCGAAACAGGATTTTCAGCCCAAATCGAACTTTCGTTTTTAAGCCGACATGGATCAAACTTATAATTAGTATTTTTAAGTTGAGTTTCTTAAATATTTGTAACAAAAGTAATGATTTATTTATTTTATTTAAACAATTTAACACGAAAAGAAATATAAACGTGATACAAAGAATGACGAACACTAAGTTTCGGCGGAGTCGAAGAATCGCTCAATTTGGCCGAAACCGAAACTTCGGTCGGTCTTTGTGTGGAATAGACTAATTCTCGATTTCTGAGGTCAACACTATTTGTCAAGACACTATTGGTTGGTTAGTGGTTAATGGACAGATAAACGACTGATAAAGTACCTCAGGAATCAGGCATAAGGGAGCGAAGCCGCCGTAAAAAGCTAGTTAATCCAACAGTTCTTAATTTGTATGATAGGTATGGGAAAAGGTGTTAATGACGTTATTTGTAAGTAAAATACCGTTTTACACAGTAATTAAAACCAAAATAAGTTAGCGGTTTTCCCAGACGTTTCAATATTACTGTTTATTGTTGTTACCTTGATTTTGTTTATGACTTTCCTGCAAGTTTGTTAGGTAGGTACATACATGTGTACGGTTATCACGACGTTAAGTATTAATGCTCGTTGTAACTGGATGGCTGTGGGTAGGGTACAATACTCGCAGAATAGACAGTCGAAAAGGTCTAAAGGTTCGGGAGCCCTAGAAAACAAACAAACTGGATACGAGGCGCACAAGACCGGACAATGTGGCAACACTTGGGGAAAACGAAGTAACCAATTTCCGATATTAAGAGAATAACTTAAGGTCGGTAATCAGTCACTTCGTTTTGTGCAGATACGTCCTTTTTTTGTTATGACGGCAGATATCCAGTCCAACAGCGGACGTCTTTCGACTGTAATGTTGGTGATGATGTCAGTAGCTACAAGCTTATAGATTCCAGTGTTTCTTCCATTATCATTTGTACTTACAGTTCTCGTCAAATAACTTTGCCCCTCTGAAGTTAGCCATTTGCAAAGATCGCGCAGGTGCAGTCACGTACACGGGAGCAAGCCGGACGCAAGCATGCACCGAACGTAAACGAGCGACTGAGACATAAAATCGCGCCCCGCCCCCATGTCTCTTACGCATGCGCAGTTGCAGTGTGTTCGTAATTTTGACTACTACGCAGCCACTCGACACAACTTCAGAGGGGCAAAGCTATTTGACGAGAACTGTACGTGACAAACGATTTTATGCCTTATTCCTTTCATGATACCTTTGCATAACCTCATTTAAATTATGCAATTACACATGCGAACTCGGCTAAATCGTTAATAATACGACTAAGGGGCGTTCCTTTCCTTGTTTGTGTTGGTTGGTCCATTAACCGCTGGAGCAATACCGGTGTGCCGCGAATTTAATGTTCATTTAGGTACTATTACGTAAGATTTATTTTTTATTTGGGAATTTTCGCATGTCAGGGCTGGAGCGGTCCATATTTCTCAAAACCGGTGTCCCTATCGTAGTAGATGACGTATTGAATTGCTAGGGAGTTTGTTGCGCCACTTCTTCTTCCCAGCTAAAACACTAGGAAGTGGTGACGGGTGGGCGTTTTGGGGGGACTGTCTTTATGTAAAATTTGACGTTCAAAAAGTGCTGGCTCTCAGCCTAATTTGAATAAATGACTTTTGATTTGATTTGATTGTGTTAATAACATGGAAACTAATTAGGGACAGAACAGCAGACATGCTGTTGGCCCAACGCCTACAGTTTGACTTATAAACTCATTTCTTGTAAATTGTCTGGTACAAGAAAGGCCGCAGATGATCAAAAAAGAATAAATTTAATTATTACTTCGTATCTTTTTTATTTACAAGCTTTTGCCTGCGGCTCCGCCCTCGTGGATGTCGGTTATAGCAAAAAAAGTAGCCTATGTCCTTCTCCATATCCCAGGCCATATATATTTGCGAAATTTCATGACGATCTGTTCAGCCGTTTTAGCGGTACCTACACATGAACACCTATGAACTTCTGCAACCCAAACACGGATGTAAATTTCATCATGTCTGCCGAATGACATCCACTGCTGGACATAGGCCTCCCCCAAGTGTCGCCACAACAACCGGTCCTGTGCGTCTCGCATGCATCGGCTACCCGCGACCCTCACCCGGTCATCGGTCAACGCTGAGTCTTCCGGTACGCGGTTGCCACTCCAGAACTTTTCGACCCCATCGACCATCTGTTCTGCGAGCAATGTGGGGCTGCCCACTGCCACTTCAGTTTGGCGATTGCAAATGTACGAACATTAAAATGTAGTTTCACAGTAAGTGTCTTCCATAATACTTAGCAAAAACATTGTTTGTATAACCTGTACCGTGAATCAGACCGTGTGCTTGGTTATTGTTGTAAGCTTTTGTCTCCCAGTCTCGAATGGCGATGCGTTGTTCGCTGTAGAGCTCTGGTTTTCACTGAGACTCGTTTAGACTCTCCATTTGGAATGTTTAGACCGGTTAGCCTCAATTTAGTGTAAGGCAAAACTCTAATTCGAGGAACTGTTATTTTGATAAGTCAAATTTTATACGAAAGTCAGCCTTAAAAACGCTCCGACCTTTCGAGTCGTATGTTCGGAAGAGACATGGTGCAACAAATTACCCAGTAACACACACGTCACTTTTAGGGGTCAAGTTAGAAAAAACCGGCCAAGTGCGAGTCGGACTCTTACACAAAGGGTTCCGTACCTTAAAACGAAAAAAAAAAAACACATTTCTTATATGAGTGCCCCCTTTAATTTTAAATTTTATTTCTCTTTTTATTTTATTTGTTTGTTATAGCGGCAATAGAAATACCCACTCTGTGAAAATTTTAACTGTCTACCTATTACGGTTTTTTGAGATACAGCCCGCTGACAGACAGACGGACAGCGGAGGCTTAGTAATAGAGTTCCGTTGGTTACCCTTCCGGTGCGGAGCCCTAAAAACAGCAAACTGTTGTGTAACATATCAATTTAAAGGGCTTATTTGTAAGGGTTTAAAATATACCATAGACAGTTTTTAACTTATTTAAGAAAATAGATTTATCTCCGACACTACCGTTTGAGTCCATTTGATAATTATATTCTAAATACATTTATATATATTTATTATTTTAAAGAATGGGAAATACCTGAGCTAGGAGGCCTGGCTCTTCTAAAACTAGTACAATAACATGTGGAAGTGTGCTTACATGAAATTTAACAATTAATAAAAATGCCGTTTTTAATTTGTGTTGCCTATATGGACTATATTACTAACTATAACAAACATGATTCTATCCATCTAAGAACTTGTCTAACAGTTTATAAAATAACGGTTAAACCCATTTTAGGGTCAAGGCATTCAAATCAAAGCCTCAACTTCGTATCGAAAGGCCAGAGAAAATCACGGGAAGGTCTTAGTCACGACTTCTAATATCGTGAGGAGCTGCGGTACTCGATCTTGAGTCAAATAAAAAAAAAACCGGCCGGTGCCAAGTGCGAGTCGGACTCGCGCACGAAGGGTTCCGTACCATTATCTATAAGTTTGTTGTATGGGAGCCCCACTTAAATATTTATTTTTATCTGTTTTTATTTTAGTATTTGTTGTTATAGCGGCAACAGATTATACATTATCTGTGAAAATTTTAACTGTCTAACTATCACGGTTAATGAGATACAGCCTTGTGACAGACAGACAGACAGACAGACGGACAGCGGAGTCTTAGTATTTGGGTCCCGTTTTTACCTTTTGGGTATGGAACCCTAAAAATGATAGCTTTAGTACTTTTCTGCAATAAGCGGCTTTTACGGACAAACAGACCTACAGAACCAGAAAGGTTCCAAAGCTTTTTATTAACTGTCGTTCTCGACTTGTGTGCTTGATTCGAAATCAGTTTAATCTATTTTTCAAGCACTTCCCGACGTTCAATTAATTTTTATCTAAGCATTATTATGTAACTTAGGATCCAATTCAATTATATGTAAATTTTATAAGGAGTCGGCCTGATGATGGACCCGGAAGGTGGCTATAGGAATTCCTCAACCAAACAAGACAAAACCATCGTTTTTGGCGCTCATTCGATATTATATTGACAACTGATATTAATATTTCCTTTATTCGTGGTATTAATAAATGTAATTTATTACATATATAGGTAATATAAATTACATTTTTAAATATTAAAATACAAAGATATAAAAATATTTAAAAATATAAAAAATAGTAGCCCACCGGTATCGGGAACAGGGTCCAAGCTACCGGCGGTCAGGGCTCCAGAGATAGGAACCTCCTAACGATGCGAGCCGTGTCCAGAAGTACTGCTTTCTGAATCAAGCCTGAGATCCAGCTGCCTAACGAGAGCCTCCTGAGGTATTGGTCGAGGCTCGTGGCTATTAAGCCGTTGGCTGACACGACTATCGGTACAATGATATTAATATTTAATAATTATTACTAACATAAAAACTTATTTTAAAAAGATCTTAATTAAACTTATTACAATTTCAATATAGAACCGTACAAACATGAATAATCTTGTTTTAATGGCGCAGAAAACCATCAAATTTGCTGTAATGTTCTTTGACCCATAAAATACGCTGACTTTGCACCATAAGGAAGCCTGTGTAAGCAATGCAGGATGTTTGGGGTCAGAATTAGCATTTTTAATTTTCTTTCCGGTCTTTTTAATCTTTGTAGCCTGATTTTAGTCGGCATTTATATTCAATGGTTTTAAAAAGTTGCTGAGGGAAGCTATCGTCATTGTCCTAGTCTAGTCCATATCCTTCATGACATATCTTTTCCATAAGCAGTCGACTCAGTGTACTCTCTTTCTAGCCTTAGCATCTAGTTTTAAAACACATACATTTTTCTTGTGTCTGCCTCATTTCATCCATTCATAGAATTAAAGGTCAAAGTATGAACTTTGACCTTTAATTCTATGAAATCTACTTGGCACCTATTCTCATTAGGGTCGGTTCACATTTGACGGAAAATGCATCGCGTATTATCGATCGTGTAACGCCAGAACAGACAATTTATATCATAAAAAATTCAACCTTGCACACTCAACCGATGATGCCGTATACCACGATAAACCGAATAGACGCGACCGTTGGTACGCTCGACGCATCTTCCGTCAGATGTGTACGGACCCTTAACAATTCCATTCATCCATCGCGTTTGTTCAGGGCTTGGGTCTCATTTTCTGCTTCTCCTTCTTCTTTTCGTGTCGTTTGACTCAAATTTTGTCTGACCATTATTGAGCAACTTGTACAGCTTTATCATTGGCCTCGTTCAAATCTTGGATGGTGCAGGTGGTTGTGCATGACGGGCAATTAAGAAGGTGAATACATGTGTGTTCTGGGCACGCTCGCTTCATCATGGACCTCATCTATCGCTTTCCATCAGGCGTCATCGAGATCAAGAGCTAGCCCATTCATAAGTAAAAAAAAAAACATGTCCTGTGAAGGGGCTCCACACTGGCACTGCGTTTGGGATGGGTGAACAATGCCCTATTTGGCCAGATTATTTTTACAGCGGCCTACCTGGGTTTCTGATCCGTGTGGCTTTATGTTACAGTGTGATAATTTAGGAATGAATCATCCAGCATTATCAAAGGTTTTTCCCTTAAAGTCAATGAATTCAAAACAGTTCACATTTGATAGTTTTCCCTGAACCTACCGAGTCGATCTAAGAATGCTAATAGGCTTTTAAACATTAATTCGTATTCCGGCCGCGCTCTGTGGCTGGGGGCAAGAGGTTACCGTTGAGGTAACTACCCTCTTTTGCAATATTAATGGTTTTGTAGCTCGGCGTTGGATTAGCTGTACGTTCGTTCGTAATAGTTTGTTTTTTAGCGGCGTAGGTACTGAGTAGTATTATCTGGAGGAACATGCGAATTTTGGACAACTTTTGAATTGATACTGTTTAGCTTCATTGAAATTGTTTGTGCCAAAAAACCTTCTTTCGAGTCGTCGATGGTTAACTGTTTAGATTGTTTGGGCCCAATAGGTCGCTTTGTTAGTTGCAGAATCGCTGGTATGTATATGTTACGGCTAAAGGTGGGTGTGAACATAAACTTAAGATTAGCCGGCTAACCTTAGGTTTGTCCGGCTACAACTACTTCTTACCTAACCTCAAAACACTTTAAAATTGCTATTTCTGTGTGGTTTAAAAAAAAAATGCCCAATGACCGGCTAAACTTAGGTTTATGTTCACACCCACCTTTAGCCGTAACATATAATAATAATAATAATAATATCTTGGGACAACTCACACACGGCCATCTGATCCCAAGCTAAGCAGAGCTTGTGTTATGGTAACCAGACAACTGATATACATACTTATATAATTTATAAATACATACATATTATAGATAAATTACACCCAGACAGAACAAACAATAATGCTCATCACACAAAGTTTGTCCTGGGTGGGAATCGAACCCACGACCTCCGGCTTTGCAGTCAGGGTCACTAACCACTAGACCAACAGGCCAGTCATATACATTAAATCCCCCAAAGTACAGGTGTATGCGCACTTGGGGCACTCAACATGTGGTTTATGCATTATGTTCTGTGCTCCCAGAAATGCTGGGACCTGTAGAATGCGGAAACGGCGGACTTTCGAAAAGACCACCGTGTCTATGGTTGTAGACGTCGATAAGAATAAAGGGCCAAAAAAAGTTACCGCTTTGCTGAAGACAACAAGAATTGAGATCTCGAAGAAATATTGGCCTCCATTTTATTTACCTCAGTATCCACTCGTTCTACATTCCAAACTCAAGGGAAATTAAACGTTTAGCAGCCATCTTACTTAATCGATAGATACCTGATTTAGATTCAAATCGATACTGTGTCAACATGTAGGTACAGTCAGTTACGCAATCGTTAGAAGCATTTCCGATATGATCTGCCGATTTGTAATAAAAAAACGCGATAATCGTTAACATTTTTATTGTTTTAACCTCGTTTCGGTCTTGTAAATAAATAAACATAATTATGATTCGCAAATTTTTTTATCACTAGGCGATTAATATATTGTATAATATATTTTTTGTGTTCGGTAAAGAAAAGACGCATGCGTGGATCGAGTCGTGTTTTTTATTATTTAGATAAGTCAGTTACTAATGCTGCTAATACATAGTTTGGTCTAGGTTTCTTTACATTCGCTGTTTACTCAATTATCACGTTTATATCGTCAACTTTCTGCGAAATTACAAGGATTTCTATTTTAAGTACCTACTTATTCATCCACTGCTGTGAATAGGTCTCTTTTTTTGCGCCAATCCTCACATTCCGGTGCCGACCTCATCCAGGGTCTACCCGAAATGTACGGTCACATCATCGGGTCAGTACTTCCAGAGACCACCGTCAAAATATCAGCCAGGTTTCTGAATTAAGAATTTGGTGTTAGGAATGTGTCAAATGTGTCCTTACTAATTTAATTTCCAACTTTGAGAGATCTTCAGGCAAAAGTAGTTCTAGTAGAGTTTGACAAATACTTAACTACTTACAAATTTTTAGTTTACAAATCAGGGGGAAAGCAATCAAATGTCCCCATTAAGAAAAAAAATCTATTTTACTTGTCATATTGCTTTGGAGACGAACAACACAACACACAACTAATACAGTTTACTAAACTTTACAATCTTCGATCCATATCATCAACCTCTAATCACTTTCAATTGATCGGTTCATTTTGCAATCGGTACCAATAACATTAATAACACAGATAACAGTGTAGCCGACTGTACTTTGATTGCACAAGTGTATCAAGTGGGGTGATGTCATGTCGTTACTTAAAACTATGTTGGTAATGTGGAATGTACTTGTAAGTACAGGTGGGAGTTATTTTAAGATTCTACTACTATTATTATACCATTCCACAAAATTTTGAAAAAAGAATGCTTTAGCTGTAATCGTGCATTTTTCAGGTTAAAAAGCCTAGGACGTAGAGGCAGTTTTAAAATAGGTATGACCTTTCCGTTACACCAGCCTGTATAAACATGAATAGGTATTCTACTGAAAAAAACTCTTGAACTTAGATGCGCTATATCCTTGTCATTTTTAGTGATTTAAAATGGCAAAAAATACGTGTCCAATATTTTTTTAAATCTAACGGACGGACTAAATAGAATTATATTTATTTCTAGTAGAATATCATATTGTACAATCTTTAAAATATGAGGTTAGTTGAAGAATCCCTGAAATACACTTACCAACACGTACACAGAACTAAACCTTAAAGTCTGGAATCGCTAACATATTGAGGATGAACGTGGTAAATGATCGATCAGTGACCGTACGTCTGGAGGTCTTTGCCCTGTCATTGGAAAATAACTGGCTGTTATCATTATTAATTAATTGTGACGTTAATTACAACCGTAAAACGTTCTTTGTAATATTGACTGATAGTAAGTAAAACTGTAAACAAAAAAAATCTTTAAAACATTTTTGGCATAAACACTCGCTCCTCCCTATCTTATCGATAATATCACTCGGTCAATGTTTGCTGGAGTGCATTCGATAACGATAAAAACAATGGAAACGAATCGGAGCTGTGTTTGTATCGATAAAATTATCAGTAGTCACCTAATATATTTTGTTGTTTTATTTTTGATAGTGAATTGGAACGTAGCTGGTAGTTAAGAGATGATTGATTGATGAGGATGACACATCTAGTTTAGTTGTCACTGGAAAATTGCAAATGCCGTAAGATTTTAAAAGGCACGTATTATTGGAAACTATTGAATTTGAGTGGGATTTGCTGTGTTCGAAATGATTTGCAACATTATATCGAAAAATTATAATCTAAAAAGGATTTATAACAATCTTACGGAGTTTGCAATTATCCGGTGACATTATATTAATGCACTTTTGATAATCTGAATGCTAAATGAATATTCCAGGGGATTTTTATGATAAGGCATGTGCATATCTTGTTTGATATGTTTTTATTTGACTGGGGACTTATTGCAGGATTTCCCCTTGGTAAAAGACTCCTAAAATCGATAAAAATTACCAGGATCCCCACAAGATAAAAGCACATTGAGTGTTTTACTGATATTTTAAGTGTTTTGTGCTTTCTTTTCTCTCCGGTCGTGTCGGATTGCCGTTCCATCGAATTATGAGAGCGATGGAAGAGGGTTACATAATTTTATAATACGTTAAAATTAAAAAGACATTAAGGGTGCGTTTCCACTGAGGCGGAGCAGAGCAGAGCAGAGACGAGCTGTCACACGATTCACCAATCATATGACTTGAAATTCACATCTCTCTTCCACTCCGCTTGGTTGATTGGTGAATCGCGGCACAGCTCGTCTCCGCTCTGCTCTGCTCCGCCTCAGTGTAAACGCACCCTAAGAGAAGGACCTGTTAGAAGATTACAGTACTCTTTAAATTTGGTATAATTATTTTTCTCTACTTGCATAGTTAAATGTTCCAAGATTGTGCAGCCTGGCACTACCTGATCTACGGTCGGACTACAGTGTCGTCTACCGCTCGACTCGACGACACGTCGCTAGCTTCGTGTCGCTAGTTACCTATTTCATAGCAATGCATAGAAACCAGTAGTGTTGCGACGACAATATGTTGTCTGCTGCCGCGACACGTCGCCGGCTACGAATTCACGATAATACCTGCAACATTATTTTATGAACGAATCCAAATATTATTATCAAGGCAATTTACCAGCTTTCAGCACAGCAAAACAGTCCACCAGCGATCAATACAAGATTACAGGTGGTCAAATTACACACAAAATTAATTTATACACGGTACAATTTTCGGTTGAAGTATAGCTTCCCGAACCGCATACATAATTAAATGGTTGATGTTTCATTGATGTTAATACTCGGTTTTGTATTTATGCTGTGTTGTGTTTTGTGTCATAATAATATGTGTTTGTGAAACTAGCTTTTGGCATCCATTTCGTCCGCTTGAATTTGGAAAATTATCTTTTAGGGAGGACAGGGCGCTGACAAGATGTGTCATCCTTACCTTTTTTTTAATGGATGGGAAATCATCAAATGATTTCCTTCCGCTCTGGGCGGAGCGGAAGGGAGTGTCAGACTCTTACTGACTAATAAAACCCACGGGCCAACAGTTTCTTTGATTAAACATTGACTATTTATTGACACGCTTGATCTACATCGGCAGTTATATACTAATATTATAAAGAGGTAAATTTTGTGAGGTTGTAATCTATGGATCTACTGAACCGATTTTGAAAATTCTTATTGTATATGATAGCCACATTCATGAGGAAGGCTATACTGGAACAGGAAATTCCAACGGGAACGAAAAACAACGGGATATACACGTACGAAGTCGCGGGTAAAAGCTAGTAAGTTATAACAGAAGTGATGGATGTTGACGCCGTAGTTTCTCAATGCTCTGTGTTGACTACAGAAGACAGTAATACCGATTATCTGCTGTCAGCCGATTGGTGGATAAGCAAATTGTACTGCAGTAGGTAGCTATCTCAGTATGCCAAGATCAAAGAAACCATAACAATCAAGTTATCATTAATCACAATATCTAAAGAATCAGTATCTAATTATGATCAGACTACAATGCTGCAAAATATTAATTAATTACGTTACGATGCTATCAATTCTTAAGATTGATTAATAATAATGACCTGTTTTACTTTCTTTGAGGAAAAGAAGCAGATATGGACAAAGACTGTTTAAGATTCCTCACGATTGATGCTCAATGTGTTTATGCTGGAGTCCATAAAATATATTGTAACTGCCCCAATGTTGGGCAACGGCATCTTCATGTACAGAGACAGCACGAGCAACCACCTCGCTGGCTCAAGGCGGGCGTTCTGACTTCTTGTCTCTTCTAAGTCCAGGTTTCCTCGCGGTTTTTTCTTCACCGATTTCCAGATCCAAGAGAATCTAAGCAAGTACTTATGAATTGAAAATCAACATTATACGTGCACAAATATAACGAGTACTCACGGACTCAAATATAAGAGAGGACTTAGCCGAAGGCCGAAACCAAAACTGCAACCCGTAACCCACAAAGAAAAAGGATCAAAATTAACCCACGTCCAAGCTCTTTACTGTAGGACATAGAGTAATTGTATGCACCGTGAATCCGTGATTGTTCTTCTGAGTTCAACTACATCCTTAATCGATTGGTCATAACCAAGCCATGCCCAAAACACAACACGTACCAAAACCGACACAACAAACTCTAAATCACCAACAAGAATGTGGAAAACATCAATAAACGATAAACGTATGCCCAAATAAGTTCAAGACACGACTCATAAATTCTTCGGCTAACAACTTGCCTAATGGCCGTGACTTAGTTCACCGCCCTTCACGCAGCATTGTGGCTGATTGATTGTGATTTATCAGACACCAGTCACATGTAGGTTACGGTCGGTTAGGGTCGCCATATGGAATGGTAGAAACTGGAGTAAGATTGGTAGAAATGTAAAGATAAAACGGGACTTACATGGGAACCCGTAGCAATACTTTCAATGCAAAGTTCAATTCGCAAATGAAAATCATTTCCGGGGTTGCTTTCAATTTGCGTGTTGAATTGCTACTGCAGAGAAACACCCCAAAGATTGTTTTGCGGGAGGATGTGATTTCTGAAGACATAAACATAAAGAAGAAATGGGACTTGTACATCACTCCAAATGCTTTGAATTAGTCAGTATAGAAGAATAAACACCCAAATATGGTTTTGCAGATGAAGTCCTACAAAACAAACACGTCAATTCAATTTCCACCTGGAGAAAGTCCAATGTCAAATAACTCTTAGCCAATTTTGTCCTATCACGTCGCAGATTTTAAGAATGTTTGCTATTCGTAAAACAGTTATTGTCATGCAGATTCTTAGGATGCAGTATCGTATCAAGCATTGTGTATCTGGTTCCTCAGCATGTCCAGTCTTAGTCCAGTCTCCCATACGTCATTCCACGAAATTCGCAACACATGTCACCGTGAGACAGCCCTATTCTCACTACATGGTATGATTGTCTATTATCACACGAAATCAGTTACCTACACCGATGCTTATCGTTGCCATATCACATATGTTTACCGCACGTACCTACTTGACCGTTTAGTAATGGTTTGTTTATATTATTATGCATCGTTAGCAAGTTCAGGTTTACTTGAAACTACACGTTCAGTTATATCTTCAGTCGCGTTTCCGTCATATTTATGTTCAGTTTTGATTCCGTGCCGAGTTATTTGTATCTGTTCTTCGGAATCGATCATGGCATAGCTATCCCCATATCGTTCTGACGTTGTCATACTCATATGCTCATTTTTCTATAGAAAAATCAATGACCCAAGACTCTGGAAACAGCTTACCTCATCGCCATATGTTCTTTCGTCGATGAGCTAACATCCTGCCATTATGTTTGTTAAAATTCAATATGCATATTTGACTACATAATTATCTGCATGGTTGCTTGCTTTTATGGGACAAGTGCAGACATTCTGGCACATGGTTGCCATCCTAGTCCGCATGGGAGGTCTGTTACTAATCATTGAACATTTGGCACTCTTAGTCCTTATTCAGAAGATCTTAGCTTAATACATCTCAGTGTACTGTCGCAAAAAGTTCTCCCACAACGAGATGCATTTAAAAAACGCCAAATCGAGTTGGTAAGTGCAGTGCAGAAATGTTTCCACTGCTTGGACTTATGCCCCTTCTTTGTGAGAGTGACTAAGCCGTTATCCACCACACGAGCAAAGCGGCGGGTTGGTAGTGTACTGTGGCGGTTGTGGTATACTCCTCAAGACGTATTACTGAATTAAGTCTTGCTGGAAGTAATGGTAAAATTGTGGAAAGGTAGTAACGACAAAAAGTATCTTGTTGCCTGCTTACATGCCAGGACTCCGTACAAAGTAACTACATTTACAATTGATCGAAATAGATCTTAGAAAATCAGTCGAAATTTCTCAAGTACCACAATAAATCTCCAAATATCTCATATTATTTCAGTGGCTTGTTTATTTGCTTTGCGTGCAACTCTTGGCAGATATAGTGCAGTGTTTGCGAACGCAAGAGTAATGGGCTAGCCAGTATTATGGCTGAGAAGTGGACCTTGGCACAAAGTCAAGGTGTGCTTCGGCTAAATATGCTATCTTCAGGATTACGTGGTGAGAGATAAAGTTGAGATGAGCTAGTAAGGCAAAGAGTAAAAAAGTAGGCTAAATCAGAAGCATAGAAATCATCACTATCTTCTCTTGTCTTTAGATCAATTGATTTGTCTTCATCTCAATCCTCCCCTGCCTTGACAGCAAACACAAATGATAATATAGTTTTTTCAGCTTCTGCTATTTGTACAAGAATACTAGAACATGCCGTGACCACATAGGGTGCGCCGGTATAACGCTAGTTTCGTCACTCTTGAAGGTTCTTTTAATAGCACTCCCATAACCAATAACTGATTGGTGTACCATTAAAGGCCACATGACGTATCTTTAGATAATGTAGTAACAGTCGAAGTAGGAAGACTGATCCGCACTTTCAATCACACGTTTGATGAATATTTCATAAGTATGCAAATCATTACAAGCAAAACAATAATCAAGCATTAAGAACTATTTACCAATCATCACATTAGTCATCAATGTAATTGCTTGGTAGGCGTCTGACCCAGATTTCTTTGAGCGATTGCTCTCCAATGATTGAAAGGAATAGTTTCCAATCGCCGTGTACGAGTATAACGGGGTCGTATCAGACAACTTTCATCTGACGTTGCTTCCACACAATGTTTAATTCAACGTTTTTTTTTTTGCACCGTGGTATATCGGAGCACGTATTTAGTTATATCATCTGAACGTGCGTTGCGAAAATCTAGTAAAATGTATGTGCTGTGGTTCCGAAATTCGTTTATCCTTCCTGTGTTTGTTATTTGAAAGTTTTTCGCGAAGTTGCGACACTGGCTCATGCTCTAGTTGTAACAGTGTGAAATCGTTTTGTCCTGGGTTCCTCAATCTTCAAACTTCCATCGGCGCATTGAGAAGAAGTTCGTCTAAGATATTATTTCCACCATTACTATTGCATTGTTTTTTTGTGTCAGAAAATGTAGGGACCAAGACTTGCTTTGTGATTTAATTTTTTTGTATTGATAGGTTCGCGATTGACCACAATGAAAAGCGATTATACATTCGACGATGGAGCACGTTTGCCTAGAAGTAACCTATTCGCCATTGATTTAAAGACCCCAGGTTGTAGCTATTAGGAAACAGGCTTCGGCATTATATCCAGATTCATATCAGCAACGGCGCTTATTTTCCATCTAGTTCCCAATTCCTTTTGATCATCCTCCTGTTTGTCAACCTGTAAATAATAACGGTTATCATGAATCCTGTCTCTTTTATCTTCTGAGATAAAATTCCGTTCTCTAACGTTGAATTTAAAGCTTCAAAATCTTTACACAAAGTTTCTGCCCACACAATCCCTGGTACATACATACATACGTGACATTTACTTTGGTCAGCGTCTGCAACAAGTTGACTAAGCTTCAGGCACTTCAGGCTTATGTGCACCTAGTATATGACGTCATACACCGACATTCTATAACTAATCTTCCTGAGAGCTTACAACATTGTAGCTTTACCAAACTCATGTTTTCCTTGTATTGCAACGTGCAGAAGTATTAAATAAATCTTTTTGCATTTATGTGATTTCCTAACAGTTATGAATTACTTGTGAACTAAGGGGAGTTTTTATGGGATCTCTTGTGAAACGAATCTATTTGTGGATAGTAGGGAGGGAGCTTTTGTATTTTACCCTTTTTTTTTGCTTGTGAATTTTTCAACATCCAAAGAAAATGTGTACTGACTGAACTTCTGTACCCACTGTTGTGTTCACTAAGATCACTAGTTTAGGGCAAGTAAAATAACCAAATATTCAGTAAGTTACGCTCCAACTCAATGTTGACGTCCTGCCGCCACTTGCAATAGGACGAGATTATCGAGCGCCATCACTCAGCTGGGCGGAACGTTTATTTGTGTATACTATACCATCCCCTACAGAAGTTCAGTACACAATTTCTTTGGAGTGCAGTGCGTCTCATCAGGTCCTTTAACGTGTTATTAAGTCCCATAGACAATATGTTAAAGGACCTGACGAAAGATGCTTTTAAGTTCAATAGTCCTGAACCGGACCCTTTAGATAAATTCACCTAGTCCAAGATTAAATTCAAAGTCTTTCAAACCATCTCTACAATGTCAACTTACACTTTGACGCAATAAGGTCGAAAACTCCTCTCATAATGTAAGTAAATAATGCGTTTTATTACCCAGACATCAGACAAGTTCTCGTCTATCAGTATTGACCTGTTTAGCAGACTCAGTTTTGTGATATCAAAGCCAACTGTCTTCTATCATTGTAAAGATAAAATTTATGCTGAGCAATATTATAAAATAACGGATTATGATAATGTATTCGTATCAAAATACTAGTTTTTGCCCTCGACTTCGTACGCGCTTGTCCTGTTCCTGTATAGCCTATACCCTTCCTCATGAATGTGGCTATCATATACAAAAATAATTTTCCAAATCCAAGTGGTAGTTCCAGAGATTAGCGCTCAAACAAACAAACTCTTTAGCTTTATTGTATAAGTATAGACTAGCTACCCTACACCTACCCTACACCTACCCTAACCAGCCCAAAAAATACTATGACATGTTTCTGGTCTCCTGGTATATACTTGATGTTTCTGGTCTCCTGGTACTTGTGAATCTGAAGTAAGGCAGCAGCGGCTATGAATTTCCACTTCCTCCTCAGTCCTCATTAATCCATGCCACTTACCGGGATAAAAAGTAGCATATGTCTCATTCCAGGATAAGAACTGCATGTGTGCCAAATTTCATCCAAATATCTTCAGCCGTTTTTGCCTGATTGTTACACAAACATACAAACATTCATATTTATAATATTAGTAGGAAGTATAGATTACTTTGTTGTCTCCGGTGTCGCAGGGCTTATTATAATCTACGATCAACAATCTTTGTAGCAGTGCTTGGTGATCCTGGACATATTTCTTTTTCTTCATCACCATCCACACCCAGTCTTTCCATCAACGAGGCATGGATCTCTCTTTGATTTTGCTAAAGCTCTTGGCCAGTTGGCCCTTGTGTAGGCATTCAATGACCGATCTGCTGCTGAGCCTTACCTATGATTAACATCTTCAACAGCACAGTCAAGTTTCATGCAATAGGTTTTTTTTTATGAATCTGTTCTGGGTGGAGCGGAAGCGAGTGTCAGACTCTTACTGACTAAAACCCATCCGTGTTCCTCTTTATGCCCTTTGCGTTCCAATGCCGCGGTGACTCTTTGGAACAAATTCCGCAACCCTGGCAATAGGTGTATAAGTATAGAAGTTTATAGCGTTGCCCTTGGTTTTTCTACAGCACTTACGGAACTATTCGTGAAACTACCCACAAAAAGACCAATTACCAATAAAAAAGCAATCAATTTAATAACCTTTAACCCTTTACTAACCGAATGCAATACAAACCGAAGCATTGTTGACACACAAAAGATTTGGCATCGTTTTCAATGTCGACCCGAAGCTGTGACGCGACGATTACGTAACGCGGCACGTTACGTTTTGGTCAGCGTCTGACTAGATGAGTTTATATAGATTCTGTTGCTGAGGTCAGGTTTTCTTATGTGTTTGTTATGTAGGCGAGAGAAGGTTAAGATTACGTGGGAGATGTGGGTAGGGAAAGATATAGTGGGCTATTAATTTGAATTATTTATGTGCGGTCGCCTAATGAAAATATTTACGTCTGTGCTTTAAGGCCGGATGCAATATAAACAATACATATTAGAGGTGCTATGAAAGTTTTCACTTTTCTATAAGATCTTGAAACTGCATAATAGTAAAACCCCGTAGGTTTTTTCGATAAAACATGAAAAAACAGACAGTGATCTCAATCGCAAATCGCAATGAAAAATCCAAATTAATTAAATTTAAGTGTGTTTGCAATATCAAAATAACTATAAATGCATAATATTAAAGTACACGATACCTACAACAAAAACAGTCCGTCTGTTGTCTGTCTGTCTATTCTGGCTTATCTCTGGAACGGCGGGACAAATTTGGACGGGACTTTCACTAGCTCATGTCATAAGGAGTACTTTACTACTTTAATTTTATAAAAATGATTAGGGTTCAGTGTAAAACAAATTTTAACCCATGAAAATAATTTTCACGCGGGCGAAGTCGCGGGCAGAAGCTAACATAAATAAACTCATGCGCATTCCTGCAACGACCTTATAACGTCAGCATTAAAGTTTTCATAAAATAAATCAGACCGTTTATGAGGACATTTTCAGAATCAAAATTATTTTTGCAAAATTGGGTGAATTAATGAAAGGCACTGTAAATTATTTTTTAACCGACTTCTAAAAAAGGAGGAGGTTCTCAATTCGGATGTTTGTATATTTTTTTTTTTTTTTATGTTTGTTCGGGCACTCCATCGCTTGCCAACCGATTTGAAAAATTCTTCTTTCTTGTTGGTAAGGGTACCTATACTTCCCAAATGGTCCCATTGAAATTTTATCAAAATCGGTTCAGCAGTTTGGATTTTAAATCCAAATAGCTGGAAAAAATATGTGGAAAAATCATCTATGATACGAAATTGTGTATTTTTGCTTTCCTGTGTCTTTCCAGTGGTGTGGTTATTTGGAAGTCGGTTTCTTTTTTTTTGTGAAAAAGTTTTTTTTGTATGGGCGGTATGTTATCTACGGTTATGTTAGTTCTCACCGGAAAATATGAGTAACGCACAGCGTAACGCGACAATGGAACAACGCATTTTCATAGAAAATGTTCCTCAGATGCTCGCTTTTAAGGTCGCGTTTACAGATGGGTAGTCAAATCATTAGGTACTTTTTTACACAAACGTATGTTTATTAAATAAAATGCTTTACATTCTTAAAATCAACAATTCATGGGAAAAACATTTTAAGAATGCAAAGCATTTTATTTAATAAATATACTTTTGTGTAAAAAAGTAATGATTTGACTACCCATTTGTAAACGCGTCCTTAACCAGTTCACCTGGTGGAAAGTGTGATCAACGATGGAGCCCGCACGGTTGTCTAAACGTAACCTATTCACGAATTTAAGTCTGGGGGTTTTGGTCCTTTATCCTTTGTGATCTCTGGCCAAGTTGGACCCGCAAACCTGATCAGCAGTGCAATTCTGTAAATATGTCAGAGTGAAAACTGAAGCGAAGTGAATGACAAAAGAGCTGTCAAACCCTTTTTTTATTATGGGATATCATCAAATGACTTCTTCCGCTCTGGGTGGAATGGAAGGGAATGTTCAGTCTCTTACTGACTAAATCCCACCGTTTTCCTCATAATGCCCTTTGCGTTCCAGGGCCGCGGTGACTCTTTCGAAAAAAAACCGCAACCCTGGCAGCCGATCATCATATTAGTCGAAAGACGTCTACTGCTGGACATGGGCCTCCCCCAGATGGGGGCGGCCCGTGGCGATTATGGCAACCTCCCCATAATCGCCACGCTTGGCAAGCGGGTTGGCGATCGCAGTGTAGCTATTGCAATGTACTACAGAGAATGCTGCTGCCCATTCTCTGGTGAGTCCCTTGGTTGCCTCTTAAGGAAAGTAATGACAGCTCACTTTTCGTTCGTTCACTCCACCTAAGTGTACACGGTGAGATGTCGACAGAATAGCCCGGCTGATCTTCACACTATCGTCGCCACGGTCGACCCCGATGGCGTGCGACGTCCTCCCTCAGGCGTCCAGTGCCAAACCTCTCTTTATTTTACCCAACTCACTTATAAATATTCTTGTCTTCTTACCCAACTACGCAACAGCAAGTACCTACAGGGTTTTGTCAATACAAATCCAAATCAAAAAAACAAAATTGAAACACATAATAACAGATTGTAAATTCACTTCGTCGACCCAATCAATTCGATAGCACAGTATCCACTAAATAATTCCAGTTGTTTACTATTTACGATCGGCCTCTGACCCCGCTTTATATCGAAAGTATTGAAAATAAAATAATTCTCTGATAAAACGACTCGCTCGGGTTTGTTTACTAATGGTATGTACATTGATACTGGAATTTAATATGAAGCAGAATTGCGATAAAGGTGTTTTTATTATGGTTACGTACGAGTTTTAACCATACTATTTAAACATGATAAGGTAGACGGCGATGACTATACGATTGATTGTACCGACCGGGTCAGAATAAATTAGTAGGTGAAACTATATAGATGTGATTGGTACCTACATCCAACGCTAACTACAAAAAAAAACAAGATTTCTTACAACTATAACCAGTTTACAGAAAAATAACATCATCAAATAAATAAGCAAATATCATCATCTGCCTAGCTTTTTCCCAACTTTATTGGGTTCGGCTTCCAGTCAAACCAGATTCAGCTGAATACCAGTATTTTACATTGAGCCCATTAACTGGGTAACACGGTACATACTTCTTGGCAAGACTAGAGTCAGATTTTCTGACTTCTGAGTCTGATAATTCGTAACGACTGTCAAAGATCTCCAAATGACAGCCGGGATCAACGGTTTAACGTGCTTTCCGAGGCACGGAGGAGCTTCGGTATGTTAAGATGGTCACCCATCTACAGACTGACCTCGGCAAGCGTTGCTTAACCTTGAAGATCGACCTGTGCTGCTGTTATTATTATAGCCACGAGAACTTCGGAAGAGCAAATATATTGCTTTAATATTTGTTCCGGTCGTTGAAAGTGCTCCAGGGCTTGATCAAATATTCTCGAGTCACGGCTATATACGTATTTTGTAAACATGCGCAATATTGAGTTCCCTGTTTACATCGTTCCTGAATATCAAACACGGAATCGTAAAAATATATCGTTTATGCAGTATTCAAATTCACTACAAATAAGGACACAGAATATATCCTTATTGCAAATACATTCGATGTTTTCAATAAAAACGACACAATTCACATAAGGGTTACCGGACGCACTGGATTACATTCTTCCGGAGAAAAGAATATTTAGGTAGGATATGCATTACGCGTAATACTGTAAGTTTTGCGTATTTATGTAGAAGAAGTCGAAAGAACAATGGATGGTGTGAACGATGAAATGGCTAGAAAATCGGAAACTATTGAGGTGGCGGCAAATTGAGATATGGAATAGGAAGTCATGCTGCGCCGCCCCTATAGAATAAGAAAAAATATTTCTATGGCCGACCCCTACACAGTGGGATAAAGGCTGGAAGTACCAGGAGGACGAGTGAGAATGTGTTCATAAATGGTGAGTTTTTGCAGTTGAAAAACTCACCATGCGCTGCGCTGACGTTCATGTCGAGGGTCACCAGTATAGAGGTTTGAGGAACGGAGAGTAAAGTCCCGCAAACCTCCATTGAAAAGGTAGGATCTTCCTACCAGAGGGTTGTTTGGTGGGCAACAGCACGATAGTTGATATTCGGACTCTTGTAATGTTCAAATCGCTCGGAAAACTTTGATACCGCGATGCAGGATTTCGTTCAGTTAGGTCGCAGCTGGCGGGATAGATGGCGTTGCGGTTATTTTTGTTGCGATGTAGATTTTGCTACGTTAGTTTCTTTTGTGGCGGCATTGATGCTGCTACACTCACACCAAAAATTATGATATTTAAAAACCACTCTTCCAGAAAACCACGTACTTCATGTTTACACGTTTTTCAGGAACGTTATTTTACCTCAAAAATACACTCTAGTACAACAATTTCATCAAATAAAACCGCATATAGGTATTCATGCGAAGCTATTCAAACTGTTCTGAACACGCCATGTTAGACATAAGGAAAGGGGAAGCGTTTATTAAAAGTAGGCCACATGGGGGAAGCCAATGTCCTGTCTGACTTGCATTATGGAGGAAATGACTTTTAAATCCTTTGTTTAAATTGAAGGAATGTGGAGTATTGTGGAGTTCTAGACTACAGTTTATTGTGTTTTTCCTTTTTGCCCTTAAAACTTTAAGGGGTACCTATAATCGTTCGAATGACTGGCTATAGTGTATATACTTATTTTTACGTTAACAAATATGGCTATCCGCCAATTACATTACCCAAAGAAAATTAGATAAAATTCACAAAGTAATCACACAGAACTCCAGACATGCTGACATATTATTCTTCTATTTGTCCATATTTACTTCCGTCTGTCAACCAATCACAATTGCTAAAGAGGAATCTAAATTATCTACTAATATTATAAATGCGAAAGTACCTCGGTCTGTCTGGTACGCTTTCACGCTGAACTGATCGTCATGAATTTTGGCAGATGGGACATGGAGAAGGTCATATACTTTTTACGCGATAACAGGGGCTCGAGTCTGCTATTGCAATCGTGTCTCAATGACCGGTCATTGATCGAATATTTGACAACTTTGACAGTTTTTGTATGGGAAATGTGTCATAAGTTTGACGTTATACGTCAAAAATCGATCATTGACCGGTCATTGAGACACGATTGCAATAGCAGACTCGACCCCCTGGCAGCGGGCCTGGGCGGCGGGGGAGGTGGACGGAGCCGCGGGCAAACGCTAGTATTTAATAACTAAGTACCCGATCGATCGAGGGTTTATAACCTCTCAAAAGATGTGTTGCTAGTTTTGCTAAACAATAAAAAAAAAATCTATTATAAAAAATGCAAAGTGAAATATTGTTTATTACGCTTACACGTCTAAATCACTGAACCGATTTCGATGAATTTCATTATAGAGATAGATGGGTCTCTGGAGACGGTTGTAGACTACTTTTTTTGTAAATTATGCTGAGCTATGGCCGTTTTGCGCGAATGTGACGCATATGTCAACTTGCATAACTGTTGTACAAATTTTGTTTATTTTTGGGATGCTTCATGCTTGGCGCAAATAAAGTCTTATTTTTTAATTAGTGATGGGTTTGCTCTTGACTCTAGTCAATGTCAGAGATGACAGACAAAGTCTACGATGGAGCGAGCTTACCTAGAAGGAGCCACTCTAACTTTGAAGAGATTAGGGTTGTAAGCTTTTGGAAAGTCTTTTTCTTTCTTTCTAAAAATCAATAGATTTTACAAAAAAAAAAGGGGCGGGTGGGGTTAGGCGGGCTAGGTCTGCAACAGAGGGGGTTAGCAGTCAATAACACACTAGCACTGTTCATATACTGGGTAATTTTTTTTCCAGTGCGCAAACTTTAAGAACCACTTCTGCCCATGTAAATGAACAACTTTCCCCAAGAAAGCCATAGTCAATTCCTAAAAAAAAAAATTGAGTCTCCCATACAAATTGTGGTCAGTTGATGACAATTTTGTATGGGAAGTTCAAATTTTTTTTTAGGAATTGACTATGGCTTTCTTGGGGCAAGTTGTTCATTTACATGGGCAGAAGTGGTTCTCAAAGTTTGCGCACTGGAAAAAAAGTTATCCAGTATAATACGAATCTTTTACTAATGAGGGTTTTCTGTGCACCAGATGGCAGCACTGAGGCGTCAGATGCTCGCTATAGCTCGCGGCTTCACTAGTGATATTTCACAAGCGAAACCGCGCGCTAGGTATAGCTAGTTCTCTATACACGAACACAAATAAAACATTGACACAAAACAATTCAGCCTCGGAGCAAATATCTCTAAGAAACACAAAATATTTGTTCTACACGGAAATGAAACACGCTACCCTGAGCATAAGAACTAACGACACTGTGCCAACTGATACAAGAAAGTCAGGTTATGGAGTCGGTAGACATTTATCTATCTAGATATATCTTATCTTGTATATTTGGAGACTTTATCAAGACAACTACAATAGGGAAGGTTAGTGATTTTTGACATGATTATGAGTTGTTGGCAAAGGAAATGCTGGGTGATTTTTAAAACAAAGGTGCCAACATTTTATTAAAGCTACACGCGTGTTGGATATCTTAAGTTGAAACATTTTCATTGTTTTTCAATACACTCCTACTTACAATGCATAAACAAACAGACTTGTCTACAATATTCAAAGGTTTAATGTACTGAATGTAAAATTGATATCAAGAAAATTCTTAGGGCAAAATATCAAACAGATCTTAACTATAAACAACCTCATCATACTAATAAAACCGATTTTATAGTAATACCAATCCTGTGAGACCCTGAGGTACTACACGAAGAATTCAGTAAAAAAAAATCCAATCTTAACGTCACAATTCACTGATGCGTAAACACAATACAGTAAGAAAAACGATGTTACATTGAGTCGTGCGTTGACAAACGCAAGCTGTTCTCCATAGATCACGGAGAGCAAGCATGAATAATCCATGGCGATACAGTCCAGTGAGCCGAGTCCTTAGCAGCTGACTACGAAACACATTGAGCCTATAAAAAGCGGATGTAAGTGAGAAATGACAGAACGAGACGCTTTTGAAGGACATTCATTGATCTAATTATTATTCTTGTCCTTGAAGGTTAAGCAGAGATCAATAAAAGCAGATGTTTTCTTTTGTACATTTGGGTTAGGCACGGTAAGGTCCACTGTCACCTGGTGGTAAGCGATGGTGTGGTCGAGGATGATGCAATTATGAATGTGGACGATACAAAAAAACTTTTTCACAAAAAAAAACTACAAAGTACAATGTACTATGTAGTGTTTTTTTTAGAAGTCGGTTTTTTTTTGTGAAAAAGTTTTTTATTTTTCACTTTTTAGTGGTACCCCACACCTAACAATACCACTGGAAAGTCTCAGGAAAGCAAAAAAGCGCAATTTCGTAAACATGGATGATTTTTCCACTTTTTTTTTTCCAGCTATTTAGATTTAAAAACCAAATTGCTAAACCGATTTTGATAAAATTTAAATGGGACCAATCGAGAAGTATATCCTCTCATATAAAACAAAAATATTTCAAATCGGTTCATAAATGACGGAGATATGAGGTAACAAACACAAAAAAAAATACAATCGAATTGAGAACCTCCTCCTTTTTGGGAAGTCGGTAAAAAAGGAGTATAAACTTTAAACCATTATGATTCCGGTGTAAGAGAGACAGAGCTATACCGGACGAATAGCTCTCTCACTTTTTTACAATGCATTCATGTTGGCATTGGCAATTCGTAGTACGGCTCTTAGTCTTAATTCCTCATGCATCAACATCAGTTTGCGTTGTGATAATGGTGACCTAGGCAAACAAAACCTAGACCTAGTCAATGGGCCTCATCAGAATGCTCAAAGTCACCCAAAAGGCAATGGAGAGTGCAATGCTCGGAGTTTCCTTGCGTGATCGAATCAGGAATGACGATATCCGCAAGAGAACCAAGGTAACCGACATAGCCCGAAGGATCGCTAAACTGAAGTGGCAGTGGGCAGGGCACATTGCTCGCAGAACAGATGTTCGATGCGGCCGAAAAATTCTGGAGTGGCGACCGCGTACCGGAAGATGCAGTGTTGGAAGGCCTCCCACAAGGTGGACCGATGACCTGGACGGTGGGGGTCGCTGGTAGCCGATGGATGCGAGACGCACAGGACCGGTTGTTGTGGCGAAGCTTGAGTGAGGCCTATGTCCAGCAGTGGACTTCTTTCGGCTGATATGATGATGATGATTGTCCAGGATCTGTATTGCCAGGGATAACCTTAACAAATAACTTTACCTTTTTACATTTTTACGTGACGTAAGTAAACTGTAATGTTCCATTATGATTATGATGACGTGTTCTTTCTCTCATATCATATTTATTTGTTTGTCAAAAGTTCAACTCGTTATTTATTTGTACAAAGATAATGACGAACTCTCTTAACATTGACTATTGTTGTTCAGTTTACAATAATTGTAATCTTGCACCGAATATGACCTCAAATAAAATCCGTGGGTGCTCCAAATATTTGCTTGAAATTTTGCCAGCGTATTTGTTCAGATTTATAACTCAACCTTGGGTGGAAATTCTTTCCATTGTTTTCATACTCTGAACATGTAAAGTAAGCGTTGTAAAAATGTTGTTTCGTAACGTCAGCATTTTTCAGTTCACATACATCTATGAAGGATACCACAGACAGGCACGATGCGACATCGAGCTTTCATGTCTTCTCTTCATCAGACTGGAATGTAATGTTCCTTTTTCTTGGTGTTTTTTGTCCTTATCTTCCACCGATGAGTAGGTACGATTTTGCACTGTCTCTGTCAAGGTGAAAAATTTTTAAAGGAGTAAAATCGAGCGTTAACTAAAAGTGAGGCGTTACGTTCCTTTGTATCTTTTTATATATTTATAACGCCTGACTTAGGTGGTACGAGAAGTAACAGTGAAGTGCAGTAAAGTTAAGTGTAGAGAAGTGAAGTGAAGTTGAGTGAGTTGTGTTTACAGCAATAAGTGAACTCCAGTCGTGCGTCGGAGCTGACTTTTTTTTCTGAAACTTTCTACAGATAGAACAATTTCGATAAAACTGTTTTATTGTATTGTCGCGTCGCAGTTGTCTGCAGGCGCCTTTAGACCTCGACCGCGCTAGCGATGTGCCATTAGGGGAATAGCCAACAGTTCGAATGTGGCCTTCCTTAAGTATTTGGTAGGTACTTACTTATTGAGAAATCGAGTTTTCTCGAAGCATTATTTGATTTAGTCTTTCTTTAGTAAGTTACAGTAACGAAGGAATGCCAGTGTGGCTGAAGCACAAGAGGGCGAGGTAGTTCCAAAAATTGCATTGAATTATTATTTATTTATTTATTTAAAATGCTTCATGTACAGTAGTGGTAAATAAACGGTGTTCAAGTTACCTATTTCAAAAAAATGTCTTGTAGGCCCTACGTAATTTCATACAAACTTTCAAGTCCTTATTTTTCGAAATGAATGAACCGACTTTAATGAAACTTGGTATGCATACGGTAGATATCCAGGTCTAAATAGTTAGTAGAGAACATTTTCGAAAAGAGTTTAGAGGGTGAGAGAGAGAGAGCGATTTTAATTGTTCTAAAGAAAGTGAATAATCATTTACAGCCGCTTTCTATAACATATCTCAATCCCAATCTTGATCCCGATCCTTATCTGTAACCAATCAACGGCCGAGTTTGTGTCCTTCACCATACAATCCTCACCTTTGATTGGTTACAGACAAGGATCGGGATCAAGATTAGGATTGAGATATGTTATAGAAAGCGGCCGTTAATCTTTCCCTCTGAACTCTTTTTCGAAAATGTTTTCTAATCAAGTTGCTACAGGGAGAGTCCACTCTCCTCAGGGAAGTGATTTTAGAAGAAGTTTGGTGGGGTTCGTACAAAGTAAACGATTGAGAACCACTGATAAAGTGACTGAAATAAACAGTTTGTGTATATTGTCGCAGAGCCAACGCTGGCATTTTGCCGCTCTGTAATTAAAATACCCGTAAATGTGCTATTTCAAACGATAATGTTTACAAGTGCTTCCTAAAGGTAATACAATATCCAATGATTTCAAAGTCACGTTACATGACATTCGGTCTGTAAGGTGACAATTTACGTATGCAGTTCTTTATTCTGGTATCATATTATAAAAAAAAACTTCAACAGTAAAAATGCAAAAAGTATCATTGCATTTTTTTACGACATCCTTTTTAGAGTTCCACGTAAAATACTGGTATTCAGCTGATTCCGGTTTGACTGGAAGCCGATCCCAATATTGTTATAGTCAAGTGTCTCTAAAAACAAACCGTTTAGCTGGCAGAGGGAGGGCGGCTCGTGACTTAAAAACTTCATGGTAGTAGCATAATTATATGTATGTATATCGAATTAAAAAAAAAGGAAAACTATCACAGCTTACTATCGCAGTTAACGAGTAATAGTCGACCAACCTATAATTTAAGGCAATTTCGTACAAATTCCATTGAAAATTAGTTCTAGATCAAACAACTACGGAACCCTACAATGCGCGTGGCCCGACCCGCACTTTGCTGGTTTTTTATTTAGGTATTATCAAGTATCTATGTCGCGATCTGTCTCCCTGTAAAACTATTTAAATTCTGCTAAAGTAATGTTGAAAGAAGAAAATAGTATTTGATACACCAACGAAACACTTTTTATCGGAATCATAATTTCTTTGTAAACATAATATGTAGTGTGGGATGTATTATAAATAATAGGTTTCAGAACTCTCCAATATTTTGAAATCAATTGGTAGATTTAGAAACGAATTTCTTCACCATTTACAGTTCTCGTCAAATAACTTTGCCCCTCTGAAGTTAGCCATTTACAAAAATCGCGCAGGTGCAGTCACGTAGACAGGAGCAAGCGGGACGCAAGCATGACTGAGACATAAAATTAATACCCGCCCCCATGTCTCTTGTGCATGCGCAGTTGCAGTTGGTTTGTAATTTTGACTACTACGCAGCCACTCGTAGGCAACTTCAGAGGGGCAAAGTTATTTGACGAGAACTGTACGACAGTTTACGCGGAAGTTTCCAATAGAAAAGGACCTTTTACTTTTCGTCCTTATTTATAGCTCTTCGAAGTTTGACTCACTTTACTGAGAAACTTTAACTAATACAATTAAAGTATATTTAGAGTAAGAAACTTAAAGGTTTCTTGCTTGTTTTACCACCGCGAGTATATACCGAGTTAGGGTGAGCTCACACCAACACGCAACGCGACGTATACGCTGCGTGCACTTTAGAACTTTAAATCCGAGGTCTAGCTTCTTCCCTACTATGTTGGGGTCGGCTTCCGGTCAAAGTCAATGCAGCTGAATACCGTTGTTTTTAACCGACTTCAAAAAGGAGGAGGTTAAAAATTCGGATGTTTATTTTTTTTTTATGAGTGTTGGTACGTACAGGCATAACTCCGTCATAAACCGGTTTGCACAATTATTTTTTTATTGAAAGAAGTTTATTCCAAATGGTTCCATTTAAATTTCGTAAAGATCTGAGGAAGAACTTCGGAGATGGACAGCTAAATAGAAATGGACTGGTTGGTATATTTCGTCGGTGTCAAAAACCAAAAAAAAAACACACTGGCAACACTGACTTTCCAAATAAAAGTTATTTTGTACTTTGTGTTAGTTTTTATTTAGAAATCGATTGTATGTTTTGTACAAAAGTTTTTTTTTCATGTACCAACTCCATAAACCAGTAGTACACAAAGTCACACATTTCAGTGAGATAATTGCCCGTACCCCGCGAAATTCAAATTCAAATCCTAAACAACGCTCGCAGCGGAGCTCGTTTCGCCGCTTCGTGTCTTAGTGTGAGCTAATCCTTACTTTACTTGAGGCTCGATGCCATACCCTGCAATTTGGCGTCCTATAAATGTTTTATTAGTGGAACGAAACCGTGTAATCTAGTGTGGTAATACGTGGACGTTTGCCGATGTTTCTTGGTTTTTAAGTAATTTTGAAAGCTGAAAATATATATATATATATAATGTAGCTGTTTGAAGGGAATTGTTAAAGCGATGTGTGGGAGACGAATAAACAAGAGAGTTTGATTAGATTGTAATTTTATTTGCTTGTGAAGTTTTTTTTTGCGAATGTGTTATTTTTTTGTTAAATATATCGTAGAATCTTCTTTAATATCTACACAACACTGGTTGATAGTTTCAAGTGGGCGTGGATGGTTATTTCTGAAACTATGAGGAAAAGCGATTTTCATGAATCCTTAAACTACATCATTGGATTTTTGAAAAATGAATAAGTAGGTATCTATAAAAACGCTGGCGTGACGATCTTTTTGGTTCTGACAGCTTTCCTGACTGTCTGAACCAAAAAAAACTAGAGGAGGCCTTTATCCAGCAAAGGACAACATAGGCTAATCAAAAATATGTTTTCCTATAGAATCTCAGGTTTCTTTAATAATATTAAAAAAAGACTAGGCAGAGCCAGAGAACAATTTTTAAGTTTTCACATTTGAATTTAGAAGCAGGCTTGGTGGCGCAACAAAATTTGAAATCGTTTTTAAAATAAATTCAAACATGTAATAAAAGAAAATTACGTTTTAGTAGTCTCGTCAAACAATTTTATCGCCAGAATTAGAATTACGTCTGTCTAGTCAGATAAAATTATACAATATCGGTTTAAATTATCTTCTGTGATATAAATAATTTTAATGCTGGAAATACACTACGCATACAAACGTATGTTACAGTTACGACTGAGTTTATTATACAAGATTATTCCTGCGGCTTCGTTCCCGTGGCCAATCCCACAGAAACCGTGTATGTCCCGAGAAAAAGTTGCATAACCCCTGGTTTCTGAATTGGGAATTTGAAGGTGAGAACTTTTCAAACCCTTCTTTAAAGTCTGTCAAGTTATCAATTCGGGTACAGGGGGTATGAGACCAGTAGTAGTATAGCTTTCTAACTGTTGAAGAATGTTGGCTATCAGATCAGTACTTCCAGGTATAACTTCCTACATTCAAACATACATTTTTAACCTCTTAATAATTATTACTTTAGAAAAAATGAATAGTTGGCTACGAGCCCAGTTTCCCACGTGCTGTGTATTTTGATACAGGCACGTGAGCTTAAGTATGCACGCCAGTTTACATATTTTGTTTATTAATATTTGGTCTAGCTACCTTATTCAGTTCGGTTGAGTTGAATACCAGCATCAGGTAACTAATGGTTCCTGCTAGGGTTGCGGATTTTGTTCGAAAGAGTCACCGCGGCCCTGGGACGCAAAGGGCACTAGTAGGAACACGGATGGGTTTTAGTCAGTAAGAGTCTGACACTCCCTCCCGCTCCACCCAGAGCGGAAGGAGTTATTTGATGATTTCCCATCCTTAAAAAAGGCGATCGATAATTCTGACGGGTTTCCCGCATTTATTTTATTTTTATTTTTATTTATGAATGGGCTAGCTCTTGACCTCGATCACGCCTGATGGAAAGCGATAGATGAGGTCCATGATGAAAGCGAGCATGCCCAGGAGATGCCCTGAGGCACTGGTACTCCCACGCGTCGACGAAACACAGCACGCTGCTTGACGCCGAACTCCAGTGGGAGGGTGGTCGCGAACCAGGCGGGCGTTAGCCCTACCACCGCAAGGGAAGGATTGGCCAGTCTTATAAGGTGTTAGGTGCATGGTGCATCCTGAAAAAAAAGGCGAATAATAGTTTGTCTATCGTTTTTCTGAACTGGACCTATTTGGCGCAGTCGTGAGGCACACAATTTTATTGTTTTAAAATGAAGTCTCCTTACTTTTGTTCTCACGTTATTGTGTGCCAAATAAACATCTTTTTTTATTATTGGGAGTACGGTGGAAATAATACCAGCCACACAGGCCGCTTCACGGTTAAGCAACGCTTGCCGAGGTTAGTCAGTAGATGGGTGACCATCTTAACATACCGAGACTCCTTCGTGTCTCGGAAAGCACGGTAAGCCGTTGGTCCCGGCTGTCATTTGCAGATCTTTGGCAGTCGTTACGGATTGTCAGAAGCCAGAAAATCTGACAACAGTCAAGACTGTTGTCAGATTTTCTGGCTTAGAAGTACCGTGAGAACCCAATAAATGGGTTGTGGAGGTCTGGTAGGCAGCCGCTCCACGCTTGCCGGTTTGACTGGGAGCCGACCCCAATATAGTTGGGAAAAAGCTAGGCAGATGATGATAATGGAAATTTCCGCCTCTGAGATCTGCAGACATTTTTGAAGTCTGATTAATTCAGCTTGATGTGTTGTCTAAATCACATGCCAATCCCACTAACATTATAAACACGGAAGTTTGTGAGAATCATATAGTTCGTGAGAATGGATGTTTTTTTTTCTCTTTCCAGCTTAAGAAGAAATGTGTTTCTTTGAAAATGTACTCCCTCCCCGACTTTTGCCAACGAGCCAGCCCGCGCCGCTGAGCCTTTAGCTTTAATAACCCCTAAATAATAAAACGACCCAGCCTGATTGTCCCTTGCTGTCCCAAACTGACGCCGCTAAGCCGAGGTCCTATTCCACAGGGAATGCCCTTAGCGAGCGGTCAGTAGTTTTAGCTTGTAGCTAGCTTTGTTGCCTTGGCTGGGGGCCTTAAATTCATTTGAGGCCACCACAGGTTAGTCCGGTTGAGCAGTTGATAGCCCCTGCGTGTTAACTTGCTAGTGGTCATACCGAAAAAAAAAATTGAAAATGTACTTGTACGCTCTTTCACCGTTTTAATATTGAAGTGACCAATTGCCTCCCATTGTTACTATCCTATTATTTCTTGTACTTACTTCTATTGTAATTTCATGGTGAACAATAAAAGAGTAGGTACGTACTTATCTCTATTCTATTCTAAATCCGTATTTCCTTTCCACTGGGCTATCGTTTTTTATTTAGTATCTAGGCATAATATTATGATTGTACTATACTATAAGAATAGATAAGCTCTTGCATACCGACTTTTAAAAGACATCCTAATTCGTTGAGATAGAGTTTATTCTACATCGCATCGTAATTTTCTAATGGTAAGATAATTTATAATTCCGACGATAAAATCTCAGTAACACTCTAATTAGTTGATAACTCATATTGTGTATGATTTATAACACTGTCCGTTAAGATAGGTAGTTTTAATTGCTGATGCGGTCACAGTTAGCGGGTTCTTGTGACCGTATAAACAGCTAAGCAGGGCGGGAAACCCGACCGAATTACCGATCGACTTTTTTTATGGATGGGAAATCATCAAATGACCCCTTCCGCTTTGCGTGGAGCGGGAGGGAGTATCAGACTCTTACTGACTAAAACCCATCCGTGCTCCTCGTAGTGCCTTTTGCTTCCCAGGGCCGCGGTAACTCTTTCGAACAAAATCCGCAACCCTGGCAGGCTCTGCCCCTAACGGGCGGAGGCCCCGTCTACTATGCTGACATCTGCGCCTTGTCGACCCGGGAGTTACCGATCGCCTACCGAACGAATTCGGTCCATAAGTCCTGAGGCATTTCATGTTTTTTCTCAACAAAAAAAAAAACGGAGCAATGCCATATAAAAATAAACAACGTATTTTTATCGCTAATTGTGAGTCATAATTATCCATATTCGATCGTAAATAAAACTGCTTTAATTACCAAACAGGTTTTTGCTACTGTACCGTAACTTAATTATTGTAATCAAAACATCTGTAAGCCACTAGATTACGCTTGAATCTCAATCGATTCTGATAATCTTGTTGAGAGATGAATATCGGAAATGAAAACGTTTCTCATCTCCGAATCTGGGTCTAATTTCCGAATGATATCAAACTTTTGATGCAGTGTCGTGAATACTAGGTCTTATCAACTTATACCGGATTGTAAACTTTGTAAGGAACTGTTATTAATCTTGCCTATATTTGAATATGGGTAGTATTTAAATGAGTGACTGTAAATTAATGTTTTAAGTGACAAAAATAATTAATTTACGTTATAGTATTACTAAGTGAGCGACTGACAGCGAGTGACGAGAAATCAACAGAACAGCAACTTACAAACATTAATAAATGAGAAGCTTTATAATATTTGAGCGACCTAATATTTGTTTGAGTGTCAACGTTACGTCCTGCATTTTTTTAAATATTTGGCAAATGATATTTCTGGGTGGTTTAAAAAAAAATAACCACGAAAGGGATGGCGGGGTCTGTTCGCTCGCTTCGCTCGCTCACTTGACCCCGCCATCTCCTTCTAACCTAACCTGTCCAAGTCGGGGGCCCCAAATCCAGAGCTCGCATTACTCGCTCTTGCGCACCAAATAACATATTTGGTGCGCAAGAGCGAGTGATGCGAGCAAAATGTTAAAACCTCAATTGGAAAAATCGTCTCTATCTTAATATTGAAGTTGCCCTTTCTGTATTTCTAGTCGCTCACTAAGTAATTTAGTCGCACGAGTAGAATTTTAATATCTGAAATGGATTAATCACAACCCACTTTTTGTAAGCTCGTTCTGGATTTTATTATTAATCAATATTCGTCGTTAGTTTAGCTAATTTTTCGCTTACTCAAATTCATACCGCTCAAGTTATTTAAACAGTATCTCATCATCAGTCGCTACGTTATTATTTTATTCGATCGTTTTATAATTTCCCTTTGAATATTATAATTCGAGATAATTATCAAATTTTTAAACAAAATACTCTATGTCATACAAGACAAAGTTTAATTCCATAGCACTGCATTCCATTGCAACTTACGTTTTACGTGTTAGTTTCAATTAAAAATACACTAACGAAAGTCGATAGTTTGTTGGCAGTAGTAAAAAAAAAAGTCAAAATGTAATTGTAATAATCACAAATTTATTTCAAGAATTATGGGAGGCGCCAGATAAATGTGCAATAACGGTCATTGACTCACATCCTTTTATTGACTTTCATAATCAAAAAACAGAAATAACGACATGAAGATGTCCTGAATCAACTTATATTGTGATCCTGTACGTTCTCTAGTACCTAATGAAATATGGTTCGTAATTTATTGTTCGGATATCTACGAAGGGATAGAGAGTACTTGTCTACAGTAAAGGTGGCGCCTACCATAGATTCTGCAAAGTGCAAAGTACGGCTATAATAGTCATAGTCACCACTCTTGATATGGACATTGTGTTATGGAGGAAAGAGAAAAATATCGTGTGGAAACAGCACTTTGGGAAATCACCAAATGACTTCATCCGCTCTGGGCGGAGCAGAAGGGAGTGACAGACTCTTACTGACTAAAACCCGTCCGTGTTCCTCCTCATGCCCTTTGCGTTCCAGGGCCGCGGTGACTCTTTCGAACAAATTCCGCAACCCTGGCAGGGTAGAAATAGCCTACTTTAATTCTTTCGTCACGCCAAAAGCCCAAAGAAACGGTAAATAGATTTTCTTGTCATAGCTTTTACAGCTAAACGTTTACGGCTGTGTGCTCTGTCATGGATGTCCTTCCAAATCCGTGATTCATAAGTCATGTGGTTCGTTCTAGCTGGTGGCTGCTGCCAATCCTTTGGAATCTTTACTCACGAGATTATGTTTTCTTTGCAGCTACCCACACGAGCTTACACCCACTTTATTTATTTATATCCCCATCTATATCTACCTCATCTGCCTAGCCTTTTCCCAACTATATTGGGATCGGCTTCCAGGCAAACCGGATTCAGCTGAATACCAGTATTTTCCCCATATATTTCTAGCATCATCATCTTCCTGCCCTTATCTCATGTTACTTGGGGCCGGTGCAACACGTTTTTTTCTTCCATTCTGTCCTATCAGCCGTCACACTATCACTAACTCCCTTTTCTTTCATATCGCTCCTCACACAATCCATCCATCTTTTCTTTGGCTTCCCTCTCCCTCTCTATCCATCCACTTTTATATTCATGACTCTTTTAAGTAACCCTATCCTATTTAGTTCCACCATATTTCAAAATTTCGCAAAAGCCGCTTAATATCTCAGGTCCACAAATATCTATCTAAGTCATCAGCTCTAATCACTGGGTCGTGTAATCGTGTTGGCGTATTGGCGTATCTGATTAAACGTTTGACCAAACTGCGCCAAATCGGGTAATCTTGCTTCAAGTCGTGCTTTGGAGAAGCAAGGCTTGAAATTAAATTGTTATGTACAAAGTATACATATAGTACAAAGATGGTATTGTTATTTTTTATATTTGTATTAGCCTGTCTTGTTTCTCTGCAGAACAAAAGAGCAAAGGCCTTCTTTGCCTCTTTCGACCAGTCTTTTGAGACGGACTTCGCTTCGGCCCGCATCATCCCTTTCCAGACCGGTCCCATTGTCGTTTCTTGGAGTTTGGAATTCTCCGACAAGTACATGTAGTCATTAATTATGTTGCTTTAAAATTTCCTTATCATCATATTTCGAAAACAAATTGACCCATATCTCGTACAAGATACGGCTGTTCACGGAACGATTAACATCTGACCTTCGACCAATCTGACCTGCATTCTAAGGTTACACCAGTTGTCAATGGGTTCAGTGAAGTGACAACTGATTAGGATCTCTATTAGATAATTGGTCATCAACAGCTTATCAAAGTCAGGGGTGTAGACAGACAGATGTCGAAATCAAAGGAACAGTCAGTGTACAGTGACGGGAAGTAAAGGTTATGCTTTTCACTTTGCCAAGATTCTAAACAAGGGAATTAGTTCCTGCAGCAATAGACCACTGAACAATAGCTTCTATAGTATAAGCCTCGTAATTTATTCATAAATCTGAATTATTGCAACAAACAATAAACTCAGACAGTCTTGCGCGAATCATAAGCAATATAAACGGATGTTAATTAACAAACCACAGCTTTATCTTTATTTATAGCGGAGATAACTGTTGAACTGTTGTCACGGATTCGTACATAATTATCATGTTTAATATCAAGTGTGACACACCCCTGCCGCGCCTTGAATTTATTCTGTCGCTCTTGGCTCTTGTGTTTGTCTGGTAGCCTGGTACCTTACCTGACTGTTACAGAAGGTGCGTAATGTTTTTCATCTGTATATTTATTTCTTTGAGCTTTTTGGCCTACTTTAAGCCTAGCTCATGAATGGTTTTCTAATACATGCTGGCTGTCTGTGTTAGCCCTTATCTCCAAGTTATTATCGAATGATTTTATGTTGCCTGATTTACTTTTCATCCAATATGCAAGAGTGCAACAAAAATGGGACGGCCTGGTAGTGCCATTTTTCTTTTGCGAAACTTTCGGCTTAGTGCCTTTTCCGAAAGCAAATCTAATGGTTCTCCGTCGCATAAAACAATGGTTCTTCGGCCACACCAGCTCGATACATCTGTCTAGCAAGGCAGACATAATGATGCTTTAAATATTCCTTGCTCGTAGCTCCTAGGTTTTCAATTAAGCGGTTCATAAACTTATGAGCGTAGAAGAAATGTTGTTTTAAATTTCTTTTATTATCTCTTTGACTTTGACAATAACACTGATTATAACAAACAATGTAGATAATGAGCAAACAATGATTTTATCATGTTAGATGACTAGCGCAATACATTTTAATTAACGCTACGTAATTTTTGGCGCCATACAGTCATTAATCATAGAAAGACTTTCAGACTAGGTCTGGACCACAGATATAGATAGAAATAGATAACGCAAGTATCACGATCTGTATGAAAACCAAGTATGCTATTTTTTGACTACCTACTATGACGTCAACACAAGCACTATTAGGTGATGGGAAAATCAAAACGATTCAAAGACGCCGCCACGTGTAGCACCTAACTGACCTAACCATAACTGACACCTAACTGACGTCCGACTAGCGTACACCGATGCAAATTGAGCGAGAAACTGGCGGCTTAGGACTTTTGATCGTAAGCTGGGCACCGAAACGGGCACGCGAAGTAGTTGCTCTTGCGTTATCTATGTCTATCTATAAGTATCTGTGGTCTGGACGGGGTAACTCAGGGAGGACTAATTTAACATGAAGAAGACAACCAGTATTGCAGAAAAGCTGAGTAACAAAACATACTTGCTTCTATTAAAGAACATTATGTTATGCTGCAAAGAGCTGGCTGGTGATTGATACGCCTTCTGGCCTTCTGTATCTTGCTTGATAAGGAGTGTTATCCTCCGCTGTTCTTATCTGACAAATTTTTGGGGTTTAAGACAGTTGAATTTGGTGCTCGCCATTGGCTTTCAGGAGACGCAGTGTTTAGGAATAGTGTGGCGGGCTTACCTATCAATATGACCCGAATTTTTCTTTATGATGGTAATTCATCAAATGACATCTTCCGCTCTGGGTCACAGAATCTGTGGAAAGGAGTGTCAGACTTACTGACTAAAGCCCATCCGTGTTCCTTTTATTGCGCTTTGCGTTCCATGGCCGCGGTGACTCTTTCGAACAAATTCCGCAACTCTGGCAGGTCTTTTTCTATTATATATCAACCCGCAAACCAATCCCTAGATCTACAAATCAAGTCTCTTTTTTGCCGTATCATTTTTTAAGCAATCCCTCCATTTGAAATTGAATCGATCGACAGTTCTGTTTTATAGACTTCCTAATATTAAAACTTTTTCCTCTCGAGTCTCGAGTCCAGTCGATGTCTCCGATGGTAAGTCATTGGAGAAATCGACTTCTAATCCATTCAAGCTGTCTACATAGTTCTGTTCCAATATTCTAAGAAAGTCAATTCACTGTCTGAAGCAATAAGGGACGTAATTTGACATTTGTTACTAAATTGGACGTTTTAGTAAATAACAGTGCAATATTTCATCCCTTTACGACTTTAGGGGGACGGACGAGTACACAATTATATGCTTCGTTGCTAGGGTTGTAAAAAAGGAAGGTCGAAAGTCCGAGGGTGTTCATTTTTCCTTATAATTCTTTTCGCAAGTTTTTTGTTGTGAAATGTCGACGTTTATGCGGTCTTTGGAGTTCAATGCTATATATTATATACTTCTACACAGGAAAGCTTATCCTCCTTTTCATCTTCAACCCTTAGCAACGGACTTGTGAAGTGATACTGATGTGTCATGCGTATGTATGTGTGTGCCTGCAGCATCGGTCCATAGATATGCATATGGCATCCGTACCGCCGTCCTCTTACATGTTGTGTCCTTGGGCTAGAGACAAGTGAGATTCTGTCAACGTAGCGTGGCGAAGGCGATTGTCAATACGTTGAAAATGCATGGGATTGACAGATGCTATCGAAATCTCACGTGATCAAATTCCTACATTTGGCATTTCGACAGTCGCATTCGCTAATCGAATGGCACATTGTTTAGGGCCTCTTATGTCACTAAATGTCCGCTATAAACAAGTATCCCATAGCTAGAGTGGTTACAGCTGGTAGGTTAGACCCTCTGTCGGCGATAGTGATTATTGACATGCCATTATATTTGGGAACGACCCCGTGACACTTCGATAGCGCATCGAGATCCTAAACATTTTTTTTTTTTTCAATAATCCCTCATCATCATCATCATCATGATCATATTAGCCGAAAGACGTCCACTGCTGGACATAGACCTCCCCCAAGTGTTGTCACAACAACCGGTCCTGTGAGTCTCGCATCCATCGGCTACCAGCGACCCTCACCAGCACGTCGATTCTGTAAAATTCAAACAACAACTCGCATTTCAAGTCGTTATTCACTCTCACTTCGCATAAGGTTCAAAATGACCTTGATTTTGCATTCTGTAAGCATCACCTAGGCACTTGCGAAGTGAAGTGAGCTCCAAAGCGACCAACACTGTACTAGTGACTACCACACTCAACAAAATCTAAGTCGGGATTTATCGGTTTTTCATTTTACCAGTTTTTGACACAGATTTTTAGCTATTACGATGTTTAAATTAAAATTTCTTATTTTAAGGAATTTAAGGCAGCTAATAAGTAAAAAAAAAACAGAAAACTCTAAATTCGTGCCGTGAATATAATCTATGCTTACCTTACGAAAAGAAATGACTGACAGATAATATCATAAGTAATCTGTGGACAATATTTTCATTTATTGCCGTTGACGTTTAAAAGTTCGTTGCATTCACAGAGTACTTTTGGTTGCATTGTTTTGTTTACGTTCTGTTTGTTTTTTGATCGATCAGTGCCGGTAATAATAGTGAAATAATCATGAAGTAAGTTTATATTTCTGGTTGTGAATTTCAAAAATAATATTAATTAAAGAAGTGTTTATTTTGTTTTCTAATCCATCAATAATGTTTCAGTCCAAATGAGACACGTTCTTTTCATCCATCGTCGGCTTAAGTAGGTAGGCACTTATTCACTTTATAACTTTAAAAACTTTATTTAAACACTATTTAACTATGATTTATTCTATTTTCACTCATAAAATAGATGCTTTTAATTTGACACTTTGAATCGCGTTCGAGTGCAAAGTGAACGTCGAAGTGACAGGGGAATTACCTTATAGAATGCCACTTTTTACGTCATCTCATACTTTATCTGTCAAAATCTCGAGGTAAATTTAGTTCAACTCGCAAACACGCTCGCAATAGTAGCGCTAGTGTAGATTCGAAATATCAACCGAGTTTTAGAATGCCAATCAAGAAACTCACAGCGGATTCAGATTCGAAGTTTAGAATGAAGTCTTACAGAATCACACTGCAGGTCATCAGTCCATCTACAATCCTTATCGCCAGTAAAATGTCAGTTGAAAATGGGTCTAGGCGATGATGACCTGTCTCTTTTGCCAATTAACTTTTGCTGCTGCTGCAACCAGGTCAGGGTCTTTTTTCAATCGTTATAGTGTTCTAATGAGTCTATGATCTTGCTTATCATGGCAGCTTTTAGTGTTGTCGATTCCATGCTTAACTTCTGCATAATTTGAACCCAGAAGATGACCATTCTGACGTGTCTTCATGAGAATAATGATAGTTTCAGTACCGGATACAAAGTCTCATCAATTCACCTAACAAACTGCACGTTTGTAACCGGATAAAGCTAGACATCTGTCACACCTATTACTAGAAGTCTAGATGCTCACTCAACAGTGATTCATTGATATGCTAGTGTTTAAGATAACGTACAAGTAAACAAGTTGGCTAGAACTCGTTTCATCTGCTTTCTATAGATAGTGCAGTTTACACCGCTTTGTATCATTGGCTGACCATAAGTAGGCATACTAGATGAACCAATTACTACTGTCATTCGAACAGAGCAGATGGAGAAAATAAAAATACAAAAACTATTGTTGCATGTTGTTGTCAATGTAAAGCCCTGAAATAACTGACAAATTGAATTCTGCAAATGACTCGCGCAGTGGAAAAACTCATCATATGTCAACTTGCCTAGAGTTTTCTAACTTAAAAACTACGAAATGTGGCCGCGTTTTTTCTAGTCACGCAAATGTCACATTTGAAACTATCATTTGCATTGAAAACATTGCCTTTTTTTTTTTTGGATTTGGCCACTTGCAGATCTAGCACGCTAGGGCTATCAACTGCTAAAACGGACTATCCTGTGACCTCAAATGAATTTAAGGCCCCCAGCCGGGGCTTTAAGGCCTCCAGCCAGGGCATAAAAACATTGGCGTCATGTAATGTTTCGGATGAATGTTTCCTGCCGGTTCTTCTCCATAGGAAACGACTTGAACAATTTAAACCTTGCACTGGCTTCTGACGTTTTATAAGAACCCGTGTAAGCCTATTTATTTTATTTAAAACTTCATGCACACAAATGTACAGAGGCGGACTTAATGCCTTAGGCATTTTCTACCAGTCAACCAAGCCTATGTGAAAAATAAAACTTTTAATTTTGATCGTGCAAGTCAAAATTGTCAGTTCCAAGGTGCTCAACCTATTCATTCCTCGATTGTACGCACAGTACAAGACCCTTTAAATATTTATAGGTTGTTCTTTTCTCTTTACGTTCACTTTCGGTAGACCTGTATTGTATACATTATACGGAGGACGTAAGTGCAGGCGTGATAAAATTCCACAATAAATCATGGACAGTTTGTTTGTGTTAGTTGAGAGTGCTTGCATAAGTGTGTAAACTAATCTGTCTTAAATATTTATCGTGTAATTTTTCATTACGATATTGTAAGTTATGCTCAAGAATTGCCTGGGTTTTTAATTGTTTGGGACAAATCCACCACACTTTGTAGTTCATTCAGCAGAGAAAATGCTATACATGGTGGCTCATTAATTTTAATAAATAATCACCTCAAATATAAGGACCGCAAAGACATAGTGAGCCTCTCTGTTGAGCGGATAATTGAAATGGCCTGTATTGAATTGGAGCAGTTTATTATATTAAGTGTGTACAGACCACCTTCTGGATTGTATGATTGTTTTGAAAAAGTAATGGATGAAGTTTTGCACAAAATTTTTAATTCAAGTAAATCTATTATTATTTGTGGAGATTTTAACGTTAATTTGTTAGAAAATTGTGGTTTAACTACTAAAATAGTAAGTCTGTTTCAGTCATACAATCTTACATACCTATTTATGGAGCCTACTAGAATAACTCCTACTAGTGCCACATGCCTAGATAACATTTTTACAAATATTGTACCTTCCCACAAAAAAAATATTAATTTAATGGACTCAGATCATTGTGGGCAATTAATTACTATACCAAATGTAAACAAAATAAAGCCAAAGAAAGATATCACTGTTAACCCAAAATCTAAGTATCGGCTGGAGACTTTTAAAACTAAACTTTCAAATAAAATGCCATCTTTGTCAACCAATGATGACCCTAATCAACATTACAATAATTTTTTCAGAATGTATTGCACACAATTTGACACTACATTCATTCCGAAGACTATTTCTGTTAATAATAGCACTTCTTTTAGTGACTGGGCCACCATTGGTATTTATAAGAGTAGAGAACGTCTTTACGAGTTGTACGAAGAACGGACTTATATTAATACAGTAGAATTTAATTTATATGTTAAAAACTATTCTAAATTATATAAAAAAGTTTGTTATATCGCCAAGTCTAGGTACTTGAGTTCAAAAATTAAAAACAGTAGCAATGTAATTAAAATGACTTGGAATATTATTAATAGCGAAACGGGAAAATCTTGCAACCGAACTAATGATTATAGTCTTGCTATTAATGACAGCGTAATTAAATTAGATTCCCAAGTCGCCGCGGCTTTTGAAAATTTCTTTGCAGAGATTCCCGTATCGACAACTAAGTCTCTAAATTCATCACCCACTGCTGCAGAAACGTTACTTAAAGAAAACGTCCCAGTTTGTGATGCTGAATTTAAATTCCAACATGTTACTTGCAATGATGTAATAAAAACTTTTAATTCCTTGAATTTCAAAAAGACGGCAGATTTATGGGGTAATTCTGTTGACCTTGCTAAGTCTATTATACACATTGTAGCACCTATCTTGGCTGTTATTTTTAATAAATGTATTGACCGTGGTGAGTTTCCTGATCTAATGAAATATAGTAAAATAATACCATTATTTAAATCGGGTAGCACATCAGACCCTACTAATTATAGACCTATATCAGTGCTACCTACTTTTAGTAAAATTTTTGAGAAAGTTATTCTTAATCAAATGCAAAGATATTTTAATAAACACAAACTATTACATAATAAACAGTTTGGTTTTACAAGGGGTCGTTCAACAACCGATGCTGGTGTTGAACTTTTAGGACATATTTATAACGCATGGGAGGACAAATGCGATGCTTTGGGAATTTTTTGCGATTTATCCAAGGCGTTCGATTGTGTTCTCCATGAGACATTAATCAGGAAGCTCCACTATTACGGAATCCGGGACGCCTCGTTGAATCTTCTTACTTCTTACTTGAGTGATAGGATTCAGAGAGTCGATGTGAACGGTACAAGATCTCCCGGGTCTGTAGTCAAGATGGGGGTCCCCCAAGGCTCAATTTTAGGTCCTTTTTTATTTCTAATTTATATTAATGACTTGCCGTACCTCATAAAGGATAAGCACGATATAGTGTTGTTTGCAGACGACACTTCACTTTTATTTAAACTCAAGCGTCAGCAGCTGGTTACTGACGATGTCAATAGTGCCATCGCAACTGTAGTTAACTGGTTTAATATTAATAATCTTCTGCTTAATGAAAAAAAAACCAAATGCATAAAGTTCACGTTACCACATGTTCGACAAGTGAACACTAGTGTGTCAATAAAGGGGGAAGAGTTGAAACCCGAAGATACCACTGTGTTCTTAGGCATAACTTTGGATGCGAAGCTACAGTGGGGCCCCCATATAGATAAACTGTCAAAAAAACTTAGCTCTGCAGCATACGCCGTTAGAAAAATTCGTGGTTTAACTGATTTAGAGACAGCCCGTTTAGTATAAATAGTTACTTTCATAGTGTGATGTCATACGGCATTCTGTTGTGGGGAAATGCCGCCGATATTCAGACAGTATTTGTATTACAAAAAAGGGCTGTTCGTGCAATTTATAAATTAAGTCCTAAACACTCCCTCAGATAATGACTGTGCCCTCTCAGTATATTTATGAGAATCTTTTGTATGCACATAAAAATATTAATCTATTTAAAAGATACAGTGATATCCATAACGTAAATACTAGGAACAAACACAATTTTGTCATTCCTAAAACCAGGCTCAAAAAAATAGGTGGTTCATTTAGATGCCAATGTATACGTTTTTATAATAAACTCCCTAGCCATATTCAAGACCTTAGTATGAATAAGTTCAAATTATTTATAAAACGTAAGCTATGCCAGAAAGCTTTTTACACAATTAAAGACTATCTTGAAGACAAAAAGGCTTGGGATTGAGCTGCTTCAATGATGTACATGGCCTAATGTTATATACCTTTTTAATTTTTAGAAATTGTCTTTTTTCTTTTTTTTAAGCTCTGTTGTATACTTTTCTTTCATCTCGTTGGTAAATTTTGACATGAATGTTTACTTTATTAAGTATTCTATTTTATTATTTTTGACATGGAATATTTACTTTGTAAAGTAATATATTTTATTTTTATTTTTTTCAATTTATTATGTTTGACATGAATACTTACTTTGTAAAGTATTATTTTTTTTTATTATTATTATTATTTAACTCATTTTGTGAATATGGGGACCATGTGGGTTATTTTCTTCTTATTTTTCTCTTCTTTGAAATACTTCTTCTTTGAAGTATTTTTAACGAGGTCTGGCAGTTTGAGTACTTAAATGCGGCCTACACAAATGTCCTTTCTTTGGCATGTTCGTCGGTTCGTTGAGCTCCTTTATGGTTCTAAGTTGAGCTACGCGACTACTGACCAAAGCTTGCACTGACTGGACGGGTCCACTCAAATCTGTGTGGTTCTTTCCTCAAAAGACCATTTCAGACACTGATCTGCATGATCCTCATATCGTATTGTGAATGTGGGGACCATGCAGATCGCTATGATAGGGGTTCATTTCATGTTAGTCAACAATGTCTGGCAGTTTGAGATTTTTTTTATGCGGCCTACCCAAATGTCCTTACTTTGGTATTGTTCGTCAAATCGTTGAGCTCCTTAAAGTTCTAAGTTTGAGCTCCATAATAACTGACAAATGCTTGCACTGTCTGGACAGGTCCACTCAAATCTGTGTGGCACTTTCCTCAAAAGGCCACCTCAGACATTAACCTACATGGTTCTCGTATGATTTGACCAGTACAATTTGTATGGACTTCAAAAGAGACTGTGACCTCTGAGTTTGTTTCGGTGTTTCTTCTCAGGGTAGTCAGCTAGGAAACACCGGCCTCATCTAGCTTAAAATGACCAAAAAATATTGACGTGTAAAAGTGTTATGTTTAACCTACTTACAAAATAAATATCATTTATCATTTATCATTTATCATTTATCATTTATCATTTATCACTCATCTGCCTAGCCTTTTCCCAACTATATTGGGGTCGGCTTCCAGTCAAACCGGATTCAGCTGAATACCAGTATTTTACGTGGAGCGGCTGCCTACCAGACCTCCACAACCCATTAACTGGGTAACACGGTACTTCTTGGCAAGACTGGTGTCAGATTTTCTGGCTTCTGACAATCCGTAACGAATGCCAAAGATCTACAAATGTCAGCCGGGACCAACGGCTTAACGTGCTTTCCGAGGCACGGAGTAGTCTCGGTATGTTAATCATCCACCACACTATTCCTAATAATTGCAACTCCTGGGAGTCAATAGTGGTGACCACCAGAAAAAACTGAGTCAGCAAACGATGATGAAGTGATTAGGATAATATAAAGATAATTTCCCAGCTACTTCTTCATAGTGACAATCGAAAGTAACCTCGCGGCATCGCAATACCAGGATAGAAAGTACGCTTTGTCCTAATCCAGGCTGTGGTCCACCCGTGTTCTAAATTTCATCCAAATCCGTTCAGACACACATACAGACATTTAAAATGTTTAGCAGGATTAAGCATATTGTGCGATGTGCCTTACGGAGGTACCAGGCTACCAGTTGCGGTAAAGAGCTTAGACTCCGCGCAAACGGGCCACCAACAAGTGGCTGTCGACAAGCTATTTACATGATTTTTAACACGCTTTATATGGAATCTCCGCACACGTGTAGCGAGTGGCGTCCATTCGCGACTCAAAGTCCGCGACACGCCACCGGTGGCAGCCACTCGTGATTCAGTGTCCGTGACATGTTACCGGTGGCGGCCACCGACCACCTTCGTTTGCGCGATTTACCAAAGGATGTGGCGTGCGACAGCCACCAGTGGCTGTGGTCTGTAGCCCGTTTGCGCGGAGCCTTAGCAAGCACAACTTCGCAGCAACATCGACAGTTGTTTGTGTTCAATATTCTTAGATGAATCACGGCAATGCGTGTAAAAATATACAGTATATTTTTAACGGATAAAAATATCGGATGTTTTATATAACATAGTGTGTATTTTTAAAACATAGAAACTATATGACTGTCGGAGATTACATTTAGCAATCCTAGTCTGAGTGGCTACATTGGGATAAATTAATATGGGACAAAGAAAGGACAAGCACAATGATGAAGATGGTCTTGGAGCCTGTATTCAGAATTATCAGAGAAAGGGTTCGCCCTGGCTTTAGTTTTGCTTCTTTTTTTTAATTTAAAGAACAAAATGGCTGCATCTAAACTCTATGGTCTCGTCATCAGCACGGTGTGTGAGGTTTTGGGTCCCTTTTCGCAGTAGCCTACCAAAAAGATATTACAAGTAGTACGGTAATACGGGGTTACTTTGACTTTAAGCATAACTTTGACAGTGTTTGGGGCTCATTATAATAAAGCCCTAAAATTCGGTTTACACGTGTTAGGGGCGAGTCCGCATGGGTGAGAGATGCAGAAACTTAAAGTAGTCAAGAAAGTAGAGTAGGTAGTTAAAAAAAGGAACGTGTCAAAGTTACCTCTAAAGTCAAAGTTACCCCGTCTTATGGTAAGTAGGCACCTATGTTTCGTCCTAAGCAGTGAGTAAATGTTACGGAGAACGTACTTAACTAAATCGATTCTAATCTCATATTCTAAACGTGGCCATGGCCGACAAATTGGACTCGGTATTTATGTCAATCTTGTTTGGGGAAATGGAGCTATTTAAATTTTATTGGTAGATACCTCTACATTTATTTAGTTCAATACAGGTTCTCACTTCGGGATACCTAAATAGATACATTATAATGTTTATAAGCGTAAAAATAGGTCAACTAAATCATTAGCTTTGTAAAACGCTTTGTGGTTTTGTTGTTTTCTACAGAATAACGCAGCAGTGCTTCCACCCGCCAGGGCTGCGGATTTTGTTCGAAAGAGTCACGGCCCTGGAACGCAAAGGGCACTAGGAGGAGCACGGATGGGTTTTAGTCAGTAAGAGTCGGACCCGCCATCCCGCCACGCAGAGCTTATAAAAAAAGGCTATTCTGTTAAGTAAACGTTTCGTGAGTGCACCTTGAGTCTGGGTGTCTACTCTCTAAGTCCGTAGTTTCGGCCTTAGTGTCGGGCGTTTTCTACTCCGTATCACCTACGGACATACGATTAGTCCCGAACCCGAACTCGTGTTGTCATTCATTCTTAGTTCGGGTTCGGGACTAATCGTAAGTCCGTAGTTGGCTTAGAGAGTAGACCCCCAGTAGTGATAGTGACTGAGGCGTAGTCGAAGTATGGATTTACCTTCATATTGGAGACTAGTATTCTCGGTGCTGAAAATATCATCTCCTCAATATTCTTTGATTCTTTGCTCTTAATTTAGGCTTGCTCCTAGCTGTTAGAATAAAAATAAAAAATATGAGTAACATAATTTATACGGTGTTAACACCGAACCTCATGTGTTATTACTTATAAGTAATAAGTACCTATTACCACATAAATAACCTAACACTAGCCATTTGCTAGTAATTAAATAACTATTAACCATTGAATGTTTGCATGCTAAGGTACCTACATGGAAAAAAACATTAAAGTACAGTCAAAGTATTAAAATCATCTAAAAAGATCCAAGGTTGCGGAATTAGTTCGAAAGAGTCACCGCGGCCCTGGAACGCAATGGGCGTTAGGAGGAACACGGATGGGTTTTAGTCAATAAGAGTCTGACACTCCCTTCCGCTCCGCCCAGAGCGGGAGGAGCCATTTGGCATCTACTTTATTGTACTCCAGAAATAGTCACACAGTTCTTTATAAGCATCATAAGGAGAGACCAACAACATCAGCTGCCTCGTACATTTATGTTTGCATGACATTACAATTTTTTTTCGTTTTATCATTGTTGTCCCCATAATAAAACTTGATCGTAATGATAACCCTTATGAGATTTCAGTTGTTTCGTCGAACATCGAAGAATAATTAAAGAATAATTGGCTCAAAGCATAATGTTTATTGTTACAGATGCGACGAAAACTCCTCGACTGTCGAACCTCGTGCGTATGCGCAGGTCCGCGCTCGGGAAGTCCGCACCCACGCTCTCTGTTCACGTCGTAAGTATAATTTATCAGTTCTTACTTTACGGCTACTCGATAACTTTTCCCAGAAGAAATTGGTTTCTGTTGCAGCCAACTAGCTCAATCAGCCAGTTCATTAAAAACCTAGCCTTTTCATTAAACTGCGCCGTTTATTCAGCGACATAAGTGATATGGGCAAATCATCAAACGATATTGAACAAAAGATGTCACTTAGGTTGCTGAAAAATCGGCGCATTTCAATGAAAAGGCTAGGCTACCAATTAAACGGCTGATTAAGCTAATTGGCTGCGACATCTCCGTGATAGAAAAGCGTTTGTCTTGTATTGTGCTAATCTGTAAAAATCTCAGCATAATCCAAAAATTTATCATCGTCATCAATACTTAGATGAATTGGTCTGTCAATCCCAAGCATCGGATACTCATTTTGCAAGTTAAGCCTAATTCAGGGCTGGTCATTGGAACAACGGTGTTCAAACGATTAGGCCACCATCATCATCATGTCAGCCGAAAGACCGCCACTGCTGGACATAGGCCTCCCCCAAGTGTCGCCACAACAACCGGTCATGTGCGTCTCGCATCCATCGGCTGTCCGCGACCCTCACCAGGTCATCGGTCCACATTGTGGGAGGCCTTTCAACGCTGCGGCTTCCGGTACGCGGTCGCCACTCCAAAACTTTTCGGCCCCATCGAACATCAGTTCCCTACTGCCACTTCAGTTTGGCGATCCTTCGGGCTATATCGATAACCTTGGTTCTCTTGCGGATGTCATCATTCCTGATTCGATCACGCAAGAAAACTCCGAGTATTGCCCTTTGGGACTTTAAAAGCCTTATGATAAGGCCCATTAAAACAATTAGGCAGTATGAATTTAAACACAGACTTATTTTGTTATACAAGTGTTAAAAGACTCTGGGTTCTAGGATCTTTTAACTCTCTGATAAACTGTCAGTTTAAGAATTTAAAAAAAGAGCTGTCATAATGCATAGCGCCGGCTTTCAAAATGGCTTATAACAATGCGACTAATATTGTACTTTAATGTGTAGTCAGCTCCTTTTAAGTTTACTTTCAAAGCCACTGTGGGCGTAAAGTGAGTCATTACTTGTGACCTTATGTCTTGTGTCTAGTTAGGTACTATTAATTGCCATCTGTTCACAGAGTCTGTGTGTGTTTTGGTAATTTCATGTATTTCCTAATGTACTAAACTTAAGGAGTCCTTTGCGTGCGATATTCGGTGAAGAGATGTCACATTCTCCGCCGTATATTAAATAAAAGGGTTATACGATCTGAAGATGTGCAGCTATACAGGGTTATTTGTAAAACACCAAAAACCTTTCAGCGCATGAAAGTACTCATAATTATAAACAACTTTTATTATGAGACCAATCCTGAAAAATCGAAAAAAAAAATCAACTGTTTCATACATTTTCATCAGGTGCATTGCATTTTGTATGAAACAGCCGATTTATATTTTGAATATTGTGTTTTACAAATAACCCTGTATAAGCTACTAGAAATCTCGGAGACTATTCCTGTTTCAGCGTGTATCTTTCCATCAGTCACCGTTAAATATGAAAAAACAAAGAATACAAGCTTCAAAAGCATCAGTCTTTGGTGATGAGGATGATTGATTACAATATCTCTCACTGTTTATTGGTGGCGCTAATTACGGAACTTATACGATTGATATATTGACTTTAGCACTAAAACGCAAACAATATTTTATTATTTTCTAGCCAATAAACCCACGTCCTGAAGTAAGAAAGCTGCGCCCGACAGCCACCCACTTAATATTTTCTTAGAATCTAACAGTTTCGCTACTTCCACTTCTGGGAACAATTTCACCGCAGTATATCGTGGGCGTATAACGAGTACAAACACATAATTACTTGGTAATAAGTATATGAACTTGTTGTAGGCGTTTGAGGACTCGATGAGGATCAAATTGTGATTTAACGACGTGGTCACGATAATGTAAATGGTCACACGGAAAGTTTGTGTCATGAATTTACTTGACGAAACTTTTCGTGTCAAAGAGTTGCTAGAATCAGGTCAAGTGTGCTCTAAGTGAATACATTCGGATTTGGTCTATATCTGTTTAGTTCTTAATTCTTTACTTGACACTGAAACAACTTAGGCTCGGCGCAAACGGGCCACTGACCACAGCCACCGGTGGCTGTAGCGCGCTACCACATTTGTAACAGCCACATTGTAACAGTGGCAAAAGTGCGCGATAGCCACCGGTGTGCGGAAGCCGCCACATTTTATACACCACTCTCCGCTGCGCAGTCTATCTAATATCTAAGTATCGATATTCATTGTGGTGTCGTGGGATGCGTAGGACGCGTAACGCTGCGTGGAGGTGGAGCAGCGCGAGTGGTGGGTGTCAGCGTCTTGTGTGGCCCGCAGCGACCACAAGTGGCGTGGTGCGGACACTGGTGTAGCCAGTGGCCGCCACCAGCTACAAAATATATGAAAAAGTCTGTTAAGTCGCTGTCGCTGACCACCAGTGGCTGTGGTCGGTGGCCCGTTTGCTCCGAGCCTTAGGGCCCTATTTCATTAGGACACCATAGTGGCGGTCACCCGGTCGCACCACCAACAAAGTGTATGCAGTTGTATAAGGGGTACCTCATACAACCGAATCACCCGCTGGTCGCAACACACTGCATACATTTTGTTGTGGCGCGACCGAGTGGCGCCTTTTCACTGGGACACCATCCCAGTGAAAAAGGGCCCTTATAGTGCTGTGTTAATAAAGTTGGTAATTGCACAATGGCGAGCTTAAAACGAAGTTCTTTTTTTCCAGCAAGCCTTTGAGTGTGTGTCTGTTAAGTGTGAGACTCTTAAGACAAAAAGATAGTAGCGAGGTCTTGCGACCAGTCTTTTGCCCCGCGATCAATGATTGCTTATCAACATACAGTAGTACCAGTAGATAGAAGTAGTAACTTGGATGATGATGTGTTCGCAGAAGGAGCCGTGCGCGGTGTCCCGGCGGCCGTCGAGGCTGCCCCCGCCGCCCCCGCACCACCGGCTTTCATTAGTGGTGAGAATTAACTTAGTTATGATGTAGCTTTTTTATGGATGGTAAATCATCAAATGACTCCTGCCGCTCTGGGTGGTGCGGGAGGGAGAGTCAGACTCTTAGGTACTGACTAAAACCAATCCGTGCTCCTCGTAGTGCCCTTTGCTTTCCAGGGCCGCGGTGACTGTTTCGAACAAAATCCGCAACCCTAGCAGGAGTTAAATTGTGGCTTAGTAGTAAATAATATTATACCAACCTTGGTCTGGATGGGTTAATCTGTGGATGGTATCTTGACATACCGAAACTCCTCCGTGCCTCGGAAAGCACGTTAAGCCGTTGGTCCTGACTGTCATTTGTAGATCTGTGGCAGTGGTTACGGATTGTCAGAAGCCAGAAAATCTGACACCAGCAGCACTTAAAATCTGCCAGGGTTTGTTCGTAAGAGTCACCGCGGTCCTGGAACGCAAAGGGCATTAGGAGGAACACGGATGGGTTTTAGGCAGTAAGAGACTGACACTCCCTCCCGCTCCACCCAGAGCAGAAGAAGTCATTTGATGATTTCCCATCCATAAAAAAAACTCTTAAAATACTGTTATTCAGCTGAATCCGGATTGTCTGGAAGCCGACACCAATATAGTTAGGCTAGGCAGATTGGGTTAGATCCCATCTGTTCATGTTTTTAATAGTAAGCATGGTGTGTATTTTCTATCATTCGCAGAGGTAAATATTCCAGGGTTGCGGAATTTGTTCCAAAGAGTCACCGTGGCCCTGGAACGCAAAGGGCATTAATAATAATAATAATAATAATAATATTTATTCTCCAAAAAGTACAAAAGCTTTAACAGAAACAAAAAATTCTATCCAGTTTGTGAAGTGAATGTACAGAAGCATTTTATTTTGAGACAACGACTCCCAAACTGAGACATGCTCGTATCTTGGGTAGTCGGCGGTCGACCGTTTAAGATGTCGTATACATGTCACCGTCTTATTTTGTATTACACATAAACAATTTGACATATTTAGCAACTTTACATGATTAAGTGTATGTTTCTTGTTAAATTATTACTTGATAAAAAACAAAAAGGGATGTTTTTATTTTATTATTTCAATAAGCTTCTCTGTCTCATCATAACTTAACAACTTTAACCAATTAGTTAATTTCTCTTTAAAATTGTGCTTATTAAGGTTGAATAGTGAGATCTTTTTGTTAATTTGATTGTACAGCCTGGAACTCAATGCGTTGTATTGTCGTTGTGCGAAAGCTGTTCTACATTGCACAGAGGGGCAAACAAGTGCACCACTTCGTTTTTTTGAGCCTTCTTTATTTAGAGGAAGTTGTGAATGCCGCCGGAGCATAGTGCGCAGAATAAACAGCTGTCGCACCGTTAAAACCTTGCACTCCTTGTACAGTTCTGTGGTAGAATAATAGCGCGGCTTACCATGCATGACCTTGAGAATAGACCTTTGTGCCCTCTCTAATTTCAAAGACAAAGTTTTATAAGTCCCATCCCAAGCAGGAACACAATAACACAATATTGATTGACACAATGCAAGATAGACTGTATTCAATAACGTACGGTCGGCAGAGTGACGAAGATTCTTAAACACGTACAGTAGTTTTCTGACACGTCCGGTGAGGGTCTCCACCTGTGGACGCCAGTCCAATCGTTCATCAACTAAAACACCAAGATACCTGATGCAGGCAACATTTGACAATGGGGAACAACGACAGTCTATTGCTGTTATGGCACAATTGTGGGCAGTAAGCTTTATAGTTTCTTCTGATGGCGTTGAGGTGTTGGGGAGATAAAAACGAATATATTTCGATTTATCTACATTCAATTCATTTGGAGGAACACGGATGGATTTTAGTCAGTAAGAGCCTGACACTCACTTCTGCTCCACCCTAAGCGGAAATCATTTGATGATTTCCCATCCATAAAAATAGAGATATATATTGTCAACTGCTAAAGTACAGCCGCCATTACATCAAGCTACAGCAATATGTCTTTCTTTAATAGATTTTCAACTTTATCGCTACTGTGTTAGGTATAAGGTTGATTGGGAAAATTTTACAGTTTCGCGTAGCTTGATGTACTGGCGTCTCTGTACATTCGCTTAAGTGTCTAAACACACTATGCCGAAGTTACGCGACCGAAGTTCAGCACAATCACGCCTGCAATGCTATTTGAATTACTGACGACACACTAAGTATGCCAAAAACGTCGCGTCATAGTTTACAGCCTAACTTCGGTCGGGCGCGCGGGCGTAAGTTCAGCGGCAACTTATTCTGTGAGCACACATTATACGCGACCGAAGTTCGGTGTTATTACCGACGAAGATCCGGGATCCACGATAGCACTCGAGACACTGAATACACACACAAAGTTGCGGAACTGAATTTCTGCCGCGTAAGTTCGGCACTTATGGTGTGTCATATCAGCCGAATACGTCGGAACGTAAAATCAGCCGTCGAACTTCGGTCGCGTAACTTCGGCATAGTGTGTTTAGACACTAAATGTGTTCTGCTAAGTATTCTCAGAAGAGATAGCGAAAGTGTAATAGCTTTCGTGATAGTAACTAACAATGACGCGTTGGTTCACGAAAATGGTTAATCGATATCCGTAGATATTTCTAGGAAATTCATGATGACTAACTGGATTACACCTTATGAGGCCATCAGCGCAAAACCCCAATCCCCACTATCCTTCATTCTCTACTAATATTATAAACGCGAAAGTAACTCTGTCTGTCTGTTACGCTTTCATGCTAAAACGGCTAAACGGATGGTCATGAAATTTGACAGATATTATAGCTTGGAATATGGAGGAGGACACAATAAAAAAAGTAAAATAAAATCAAACTAACAGTGTACTTAATTCAAATTAATTAACAAAAGCTAACAGTATGAATTTAATCTGTGCGAGGCCAAAAGGTTTCTATCTTAGCATATTTATGCTGCGATATAAAAAAAAATAACACAACGCAACAAGTATATAATTACAGCGGGCTTATAGTTCTTCATTCTTTCTTTCTTTTCTTTTTTCTTTTCATTGGGAAAATTCTAAAAACGTTGTGTATTTACTTCAACTAAACACAACAAAGATTATAAATTTTTAATAAAAGAAAGAATTCCATATATGTCAGAGATGTCTTCAGCAAGATAAAACATGACTCGTTGAGTCAAGTTATTGTTTACGAATAACACTTTCATTCGGAAAGTATTTTCATTGAGATGAATCGAGGTAAGTATTTATACTATCTTGCTTTGTTTAAGAGCGTTTACGACGTACGGCATTTTTATAATAAAACTTCATAGCAGGATACATTTTTTGTTATGGATGGGAAATCATCAAATGACTTCTCTCGCTCTGGGTGGATCGGGAGGGAGTGTCAGACTCTTACTGACTAAAACCCATCCGTGTTCCTCCTAATACCCTTTGCGTTCCAGGGCCGTGGTGAGTTTTTCGAACAAATTCTCCTAGCAACCCTGGCAAGCAGGATACATAGGTCTACAAGACTACAAAGTTATTAGAGAACTATAAAATCGACGTTCTATAAACTGACTTTAAATTTGCATAAGTCGAAACCAGTCAGAACTCATTTACAAACCTGCATTTTGTAAGGTGTTTAACGACCATGACAATCTTCACAGTACCGACAACCAAGAAAAAAGTAATCAATAATCATCTAATAAAAAAAAGTGTCTTTACTAATCGTCAATCAATATGTATAATTATAAAAGTATAAAATTCTTCAGTTACTGAGTGACTGACAGACAAAGCACAGCCGAAACTACTGACTGGTCGTAGAAATCTGAAATTTGGCATGTAGGTTCCTTGGGGAGTGTAGGGGAGCACTAAGAGAGGATTTCCCGAAATACGACGATGCTGGCAAAAGCTAGAATTTAATTCGTTCACTGTACCATAGTTCTACTAACCACATTCAACCTTCTAATTGGCTTAAGTTCTCTGAAAACGCGGAACTCTGAAATGCTAGCTAAGAGCATTATCAGAGAACCTTCGAGAATATGTGAAGGATACACTAACGTAGTTTCGAGAAAGTTTCAGTTGAAGAGAAGGTTTTTAATTCACTAGAGGGACATTACTCTCGCTCTGGTATAAATCTTAATTTGTTTCGTCCCCACTCACTAGAGGTTAGAAAGGACGAATAAAGTTCCTTGCTCTTTTCTGGGTAGTGGAATTTGTGTAGACTATTTCAATGTGAATAAATTGACAGTCATGATAGAATTTAATGTTAGAGAAGGCATTGCAAAAAGTGATAATAAATGTTAATGGGTGAAGATGGACGCGATAAATGAAGCAAGGGGAGTTAAAATGGAGGAAAAAATAAGTTGACGGCTGTCAGAGGAGAAATAAAGACTAAAATAAATAATATTTTAGAATCACTAAGTCTAATTCAGAACGACCTACGCATAAGAGCTGCTCAGAAATATCTAACAAGTAGAAATAATCTTATTCATAACCTTCACAATGAAATGAATAGGTACATATATCTGACATTCTCAGATTTGTAGAGGAACGTGACATTGCAGGCAATTTGCAGTAGAGCTTTCAGTTGACTCACGTAACTAATATTCCTCCCCGAATACCTTGGAAATGTATGCTTTGATGTTGTGATATCCCAGGAGATATAATAAGGCTTTAGATGTAACTGAATCATTTGAAAGAGTATAAGTATGTAGAATATGGAGATGGACAGAACTGGTTAATGTGGAGACACTAGGTGAAGGTCTATGTCCAGTATTGGACGACTTTCGGCTGAAATGATTAACATCGTCGGCCTAATTCGTTAACCTGCTAAGTCCATGTTTTGGCCAATTTTACATTTTCCTACTACATCAATCTAAAAACGTTAAAAATGCCAAGCTCGAAAACCTGCTTCCTCAACAATATGAAATCTTCACAAAGAAATACTGCTAAATCCTATAGGAACCAACGGGATTTTCAGAATTATGATTGCCACAATGAAGTGATATAATTCCGTTTTTTCTTCCTCCTGTACATTATGCAGAAATGGACTTAGCTGCTTAACGAATTAGGCCGGCGACATCTTATAATAGTCAAGAGTGAATAGGTGAGCATACTCCATCATCATCGTCATTCATCATCATCATAGTGGTCATAGACGAGCTTAAAATAATAACAACTTCAAAAAGAATGAAAGCCTAAGCCAAGCTGATCTTAAAGAGAAAAATTTGCGACTAGATAAAATAGATAAGTTTAAGATAATAATCTTGAAAAGCTATTAATAGAATGCAATCTTCTATTCAATCTGAAGCGTTATATCTTCAGTTTCATAAGTAGATATTAGTTGGAATTTAATCAGAATCTGTTCAATCAGTAGATAGTGATCTTTGTAAGATAAAGCTACTTGATACACCGTAAATGTCGCGGGCGAGGCTGATGTCATCCATAATGTCATTCCAAGGTTGTTGATGACATTTTTAACGGATTTCGCTTTTATATGTAAAGAAATTAACACATGGACTCGTGATCTGATGAAGGTCGTAAGGTCTTGGATCCAAAAACTAGAGGCCGTTCATTGTAGATGGCTCTAGATTGTGTTGGCTGCACGATGACTGCAGCCAACATTTCAGACTAAGATGTTTTTTTAAGAATATTCAATAGATCCAAATCTAGATGTAGTCATCTTTCAGCTCAGAAAATGGTGATGATAATTAAAAAGAAGTGTCTGTAACACCCAAGAGAATGCAGGTCTCAAGGCTTGCAATAGCGCTGTGTCACGACACGTTACTGCTAATTATTACTTATACAATCAAATAATTAATAAACATTATCTCCGTAGGTATCAATTTAACGGATCTCTTACTTCACCGCAATGACATCGAATGTCCTTGCAGTAACCGCATTACCACGTAATTGTAAACTTATCACGCATTCATTACAACTTGATAACTTGATTAGGTATATTATTATTTATCTTTCATTGTAGTATTGCTTTTATCATCATCATTCTGCTGAACGTTGTCCAATAATGCATCAAATCCAACGAACAGTTCATGTTTTGTAGGTTTATCATCATCTTCCTGCCCTTGCATCATGGTACTTGGTTTTAGCGCAGTACATTTTTTTCTTCCATAGCGTCCTTTCAACATCATTTACTCGATGCACGGCAGCAAGGTGTGGATGTCGCGCTGATTCTAAAAGCAAGACCCACTTCCAATCCCGCTTTCTTCCACAAACCATGCACTCTAAGTGATCTCTGCATCGCCACGGAAGACGCCGAGGAAGTGGCTCAGTGTTGGGTCAGCAAAATCTCTATCTACTCTCTATTGCGAGTTTGCGACGACGATAGTGTCACGAAAAGGAAGATTGACACAATTTCATTCGTATCACTGCAGACTATCTCTTCTTTATTTAACGCTATTATTTCATGTCGTGTACCGTGGTCTTCATGGCAAGCTTAATTCAGATCCTCGACTGCCGTCACTCAAATTGTTTCATCATCATCATTTCAGCCTGAAGACGTCCAGTTCTGGACATAGGCCTCCCCCAAGCATCGCCACATCCACCGGTCCTGTGCTTCTCACATCCAGCGGACTCCTGTGGCCCTTACTAGTCATGTCATAGGTCCATTTTGTGGGAACAAAAATCGTCCGGGTTGTTTCCTTACTTAATATTGTCATCATGTCATTAATCCTGTCATCGATCCATCTAAAATTGTTTACCAAATATCAATTATGTGGTTAACAGCACTGAAGGTTTCACATGTAACCTGCTTTGAATCTCAGGCGCCAACAAAAGATGTTTGTTTTCAAACTAGCGTTCCCAGATTTGTAATATCACGTCTCAGGGTCGACGTGTTGAAAACATAGGACAAGACATGTGCGCTTTGACCGTGACTTGTGTAAACACGACTGTCCAGATTCCTAAGTGTATGTCCACCTGGACAAACAAGAACAATTCTTCATTCTAAGATTTGTTGTCAGGACTAAAATGCTTCCCGGTTTGCGTTTCGACAGCCAAGCAATATCTAAATTGGAATCGGGATTCTAAAACGTTTTTTTTTTGTAGAAGTTACTAAAGTCATCAAAAGTGTTTCGGCGATCACATCATCGCTTACAATCTGGTCTTCTTCATCTTCTTCGTGTGGGCAGTGAGGTCTAACGACCCCACATCCTAGTGTCAGAGTTTCTAAACCGCCTCAAGGGCCTCTGACATGGTTTGAAGATCGCCATTTGGCGTCCGGGACCACCGGCTTATACGTGCCTTCCGAAGCACGGAATCATCATTTTATCAGACAATCAGGTGATTCATGCCAAACTGGAAACAACTTTACAAAGTATGCTTCCCATGAAGAGAACCCACGACCACCGGGTTACAAGGCAAACTACTCGACCACGGAGGCAGTTCTGGTGGAATAGTAGTAATGGTGAGACTACAAATAAAAATCATAACCCTTCTTTTTACTTCGCCAAAGTCGTGTAAAATAATGCGGCTGCATATCTTACTAATACAATGGTTTTTCAAGGACTTTATACAAAATAATTAGCTGGCTGTTCTAGTTAGCTTACGATTCCATACTTTTTGCCCATCAATGAGATAATTGACACTACCCAGATGACAAGCAATTGATACATTGTTTCTTCGATTCCCATACGAAAATGCTAATTCTGTACCAGTAAGGTTCTTTTTCTACTATTGACATGGTTGTAATGAAAAACTGTCCTAGATACCTTTTATGGTGAAGTATACATGCCGTTTACATTATCATGTGCAATAAGAATTCAATTCTTACCTATGTGTACCTAGAAGTATGATAATTGATATCAAAATTTCTGGACATTTTTTTTATTTATGAATGGGCTAGCTCTTGACCTCGATCACGCCTGATGAATAGCGATATGAGGTCCATGATGTCCAGGATGCGTTGAGCGCTCGGTTCAGTTGAGTGTCTGATGGAACAAATTGCGCTACACGAGGCTTCTTCATTAAAAAGTTATAAAAGCAAAGAAAAGATAGATGACAATACTTCTTCGAAAGGCTCTACAAGACTAAAGAAAATTCTTTACTTCTCGGCATTCGTTTGTTTCCGGCACAGACAATGCCATCGGAAAAGACTTCGTCTGTGTTCTTTTCTCTTTGAATACTTATTATTTTACCTCTGATTTTGCATCACAATGACCTTTATTCACGTAACTATAAGGTTGCTATAACAAGTAAAATAACTGTAAATGCACTATGTGGCGTGTTCTGTATGGTGTCAGACGTAAAAGAATAGCACCATCCAATCACTTCCCGTGGGTCTCGTAAGAGGCGACTGAGGGACTCACCAGAAAATGAGCAGCAGCATTCTCTGTAGGTACCTACATTGCTAAACCTACACAGTAGACGTCCTTCAGCTGATATGATGATAATAATGATGAAACGCACTCTACAATGAAGATCTTTTTCTTCCGATTCATAAGAACCGGTTACAAATCCTACCTTAAACTTCACATCATCATAACACCCTTGAAGTTAATAACAGTAATCGCACAATGTACGAATAACAAGCAGAAAACCGTTTCCACAATAGTCGATGTTATGTAACTTACGTAATCTCTGATTACATGACGGTTAAGGTCAGCCGTACTTGAGGAAATGGTCTTAATTACTGCATCGTAATAAATGAAAGATGTTAAGAAATCATTTTGACGTAACGCTCTTGTAATTGGGTTTATGGTAAAAGGATGTAAACATCAGTGTCATTTGATTTGGTTTGGTGAGCTCGGAAGTTGGCAACTGGGCTTCGTTGGTCTAGTTTCCTAATGTTTTGGAATGTTGGGCTCTCATTTATTTATAAAAGATACTATTGAGAATAGTAACGTTACGACATGATGTTGGATGCCAATGGTTGGCGAATTCTTCTCTTGAATCCACACTGAATGTTTGAGTAAAGTTTATTTCAATCTATCCTACTGCTTGCATAGGTCCTTCCCTTTTCCACACAACTCTGACTTTCGCTAGTTCGGGCCATTCTTTCCGTTAGGAGTCGAGCAAGTCCCACCATCTTCGCCTTGTTCTACCGCGATGTCATCTGGCATTTGATGGGACCCATTCGTTTGCCCATTTCTCTATTGATATTTGCGCAGACATGTCCGGCCCAATCTCACTTAAGCTTAGAGTACAGCTGATTCCAAGATTCAAGAATAGTATAGTAGCTTATCAGCCCATCTACAAGGCACAAGATGCACAGGACGTACGTCCAAGAATGTTAGGCCGCTGAGATTACCATGGTTACTCCATAAACAGCCATGAACTTGACAATCTTACAATACCGTGTCCAAACAAACTAGTTCTGCATTGAGCGCATGGCCGACAAAGCGTAGTATGGCAATAAAAAGATATACGTCACTTCAGCAGAAATATAAATCGAGAATAACGTAATTCTAAAATCATGTCCCACTTAATAGAAGAGATCCCTCCAAAATTAGCAGTAATAAAAATATTCACTAGAACGTAAATACATTTTTATATTTTTACTCATCCATCGCATGACTGTAGACTATTATATCAAGATGGTTCACATTTTATTCAGTGTTACGTGTTGCGCTTGGGAACTAAAATAGACAAGAATGTAATACCGGTAATGCTCAGACGATGTGTTGCGTTTATCTGTTTTGTCAAATGGGTCTGGATTCCGTAATTTGAGTCTTCGCGTTATTCCGGATACTCTTGAACTGTAAGTGCTAGATAGGAATTGAAGAAGAACCAATGACGGGTGAGATGGTGTGAAAGATAATATGGCTAGAAAGGAGGGAGTGTATATTGAGATGAGAGCTGATATACAAGATGTATTAGATGAAGAATACATACATACTACGCAGACCAAATATGTATAACACGACAAGATGTATAATTTTGGAAAGGGACATAAACACATGATCGTTGTCTCATAGATTGGTCAATTGATTTCGATGCAAGAAGTCCAGAGTATGTACTTTAAGTATTAACAAAGTTTATTGTACGTTCAAGTGTCTCCAACAAAGACCATTGTACAGAAACCAATACAAGTAAAAAACATTTAAATTACATTATCAAACGCAATTCAGGGGCCTTAAACGGAAACGTAGGAAAAAAACGATACTGCTTCGTTTGCGTTGCGTTTTAAGAACGCGCAAAAACTTTGGTTCTTACGAAAAATAATGTTACACTTAATCAAAATGAATTTTATCGATACTTGTAAATTGAATGATACAATCATTAAAACGGTTGTTGAGCATATTTTTTCGTCTCGTTGAAATATTTTGTAAAGGCACAAAGACGGAAAGGGTCAAGTAGAAAACCTACTCCGTAACCTAATAAACTAGGATATAGTACGAGGACAATAACATCATAATCATCATCATCATATCAGCCGAAAGACGTCCACTGCTGGACATAGGCCTCCCCCAAGTGTCACCACATCAACCGGTCCTGTGCGTCTCGCATCCATCGGTTACCCGCGACCCTCACCAGGTCATCGGTCCACCTTGGCCTTCCAACACTGCGTCTTCCGGTACGCGGTCGCCACTCCAAAACGTTTCGGCACCATCGACCATCTGTTCTGCGAGCAATGTGCCCTGCCCACTGCCACTTCAATTTGGCGATCATTCGGGCTAGGACAATAACAATGACTGAAAATCAAATAAAATAATACTTTGCTAATGACGTAGAACAAATTGACATGAAAGTCCATGGCAATTTCTTCTTCTTTAGCCCTGTCCTGACCTCGGAAACAATTTGCATGACGGCCCGTGACTCAATTTTCCGGCATCGTTTTGTTTCTTTTAAGTTTTTTCTCTCTTTCTTTGGATTTTCTGTCTCTTTCAGCTTGTAGATGTTTGATAAGTCACCTCTGTGTTTATCCACTCTATCAGTCATCGCGTTGCACTATCAAGCCGTTGTCAGTTCATTACAAAATGGTGGATCTCGATTTAGCGAGCAACGGACGTCACAAAGCTTATTTAGTTTTTGTTATTTAGTACAAGCGATTCTGAGTTTTTGCCAGGTGATATTTTAGATTTAGCGTAGTTGTTGATTTGCTAATGTTATATATTTGTAAGACAAACTATTTCACGATATTGATTCTGTATCCCATGCTAGCGGTTCGCAGCTTTGCCCGGGTTAAACAATTTTCTATACAGTAATTAATGTATTGGACCTATGTCCATCTGGAATAATGTGCCTTTCAAATATGTGCAGTGGTTCCGGAAATTACCCTCATTACATTAGTAAGATACATTGTATAAATATTTAAAATTGTAATGGGCGTGTGAGTTGTGCCACCACTGCAGTATGTAGTAACGATGTAAAATCACCATACTGTTTAATTACCCTAACTAATGACTGTACTCATATGCCCATTTTATCTATTCTCCAAGATGATGCACATCTGATTCACACATTCTCTTTAAACTCCTTAATGATATGCAAGCTTCTGCATCCGCTTGTTAGTCATAATTAGGGCTGCCATCCGTCCGGTTTTGTCATAGTTTGGACTTTTGGAGGGCGTCCGGGGAGCCGGTTCTCAAAAAGTGTCCGTGTATAACCTGGACACTTGTTATGTCCGAGGAAACTGGATTGATTGAAAGATAGATAGCAATATATTAACACAAATCTTAGTTAAAACTTCATTCGTAATCGCAAAGCAGCAGCATGCAAGCTAATTTTGGTGCAAACTATCTGACGCCGTATTTTACATCGATATTGCGATAAGCTGTACTAAATTTATATAAAAATAATAATATTAATAAATACTAATTAAATAATGTTTTAGGAGCAATCCGTAGAAAATATTAATTTTCATCCAAATTTTAATGTCCGGAGTTTTTTTAAGTTTTTGTCCGGTGTCGGCAATTTAGGCGATGGCAGCCCTAGTCATAACTAGTCCCATATTCAATACGAACGTATTCCCGGCAGACGTGATGGCACTGTCAATCGATCAGAATGACTCCCTTCATTTAAGTATTTAACCTTAGATTGCGCTATCAATTAGTATATACTGTATTAGTTTTAGGTTCATGAATTAATGTTTCCTTTATTGATTTGCTGTTGTTTATTGAATCTCCAGGATGTGTAGAAAGATCATTTTCAATATAAGACGCTGTTCTTTTATCTTTCGTTTTGTTATCATCTTCTGGGATGATTTACAGAGCTGTGATGTTCTATAATCTCATGTCGATCTCGCAAAAAAACAATCGGATGTATTGGGTCATTTCAGTGGCAAAAATCAAGATGTCAATGTATTCTGAACACGAAATTAACTTGACTAAAGCTTGAGGTATCAATGATAACAGCATAACAGACAGACAGAGAATAGTAGAAAGATGTAAAAGCAGAAGACAATATCAACAAGAAGCCCCAGGCAAGTGGCGCTCATGAAGCTACTAATCAAATTCCTCAAGAAAGTTCACCCTAGGAATAGACCAATGAAATGCTTTTAAATTAAATAAACCTCACGTCACGGGCGACGAGCCAGAACCTAATTCCACACATAATTAATGCACAATTGTGATCATTAAAACGTAGACTTTATCACCTACTGTCTATATGTCTTATATAGTCCCTTTAGTCACCCACGAGAATGGGGCTGACCTATTATTAGATGAGCGTGCAGTAAGCTTATAACCCTTTCAGAGTTGGTTTAATAAGGTGTGAGATTTTAACGAGATATGTCGCATAAAGAGCTTCGAAGTTCATAACAGTTTTATGTACGAAGAATCTTCAGATAGTGTGTTGAATTTATGACAACCTGTACAATCACATGTTACAACTGAAAATTGGGGATTTTTAGCAGTTCTTCATGGAGTGCTATACGGTCTTGTGGTGGGTCCTCCTTAGGTTCATATAAGGTTGAGAATATGAAAGCGCTATCATCATCATCACCATTTCGTCGAATGACTAGCTTTCACCACATAGACTGGTTCTGTGTTTCTCATGCAAAATAGCGTTTATTTTGTAGCAGCATGTTACCCTTCAGATACAAAACCCCTCTAATAGGAGAATTTTCCTTTTAAAACGATGGTGGTGCGGAACTTTACACCGTGTTCCACTTAACTCCATCAATACTAAAAATCACCGTGTTTAGATGCAGGTCTAATGTAATAAAGTCGTCTATATGCAATCTGGTTTTGTATCTGGATCTAGTTAATTTGAGTGTTTAACATGAGTTCTAACTCCTAGGCAGTTAGCAGTTAATTTAACGTTCAACATGACAACGTAAACGGTTTTGTTAACTTTAAACTTGATTATTTTGGATGTTGCTAGTTGCTATGGTTTAAGCTGTTTCTGGAAAGTTGGTCCATTAAGCGATACTAGTTGGCAATGAGTGTAAAAGGGTTATAAAAACAATCGCTGGATGGACTGAGTGAAAGGGAGTATGGAAGAAAAAGACATGTTGCAATGACTCCAAATGAATTGGAATAAGGACAAAAGACGACACTTGGGGGAGGCCTTTGGCCAGCTCTGTTTCGGCTGAAATGATGATGATGACGACGATGAAGAAGAACTGGGGAATGATGATAATGATTAAAGTAAAAAAAATTCTAGAAAGCATGTATACAATCGGAGTTATCGAAATGTGAAAAATATGAGGCTCATACTTGTTTTTAACAAACACCAGGAGATTTCATTTTAATACACTGCAACAGTAATAACGATAAAAACTCTCACTACTGGTGCTTACATCAATATTAAAAGAAGAAATTAAAGTTTTATAGCCGTATCCACTTGCGACCAAGAACGCTGTAAAAGGGTTCGAAACGTCGGTAAATGTAAAAAGTTAAATAAGTCCTGGACTCGAGATAAAAGCAGTTAAACTAATCCAATTTCAGGAGTTCACTTGGTATTAGTGACCGGTTGTTGTGGCGACTTGGGGGAGGCCTATGTCCAGCAGTGGACGTCTTTCGGCTGATATGATGATGATGATGACTTGGTATTTAAATGGGTGTTTATTTTTTTAACTCTGTGGGTAGAAAAACGATTTGCTTCTATTTATGCATGAAGAGCTTCATGTTGAAATGGGCTACGTTTGTGACGATGTTTGCCATTTGTTTTTTTTTCACCACATTAGTAGTGCAATTACAAATGGTTTGTCCTTCTCGGGTATTTTTATCGAATCAAAATATTTTATTAGTATTTGCAAGTTATGCTACCTTAATTTGGCCTTGAAGAACCTTGAACTTTGGGTTTTAAATATGTTGACCTTATTGTGCCGCAAACTTCCATCAAACGTAATGATTGTCGTGTTTCGGACAAATTATCTTCAGTCTCTGCAGACTTACCAAAAAGCCGGTAAATATACCTACAATAAAACATCAAATTTTAGATAAAACACATTTACCGTATAGAGTTTTTCCAACAATTTCAGAGTCAGATGAACCTATGCAGTATGCAGAACAGGGTGTTAAGTTCGGCAACCTCCCTAAAAACGGGAGGATCCTCGGACCAGACGGAACATCCGAGTCCGAGGATCCTGTTTTCGTTTCCGTGTCTGGTGGGCAACAATCCGGTGATGTAGCTGTTGTATATGTATTCAAGTCGCTCTGATAACTTAGATTTACATCAGTTCTGATTTTGTAGTTCCTATGTGGGTCCCGAAAATGTTCGGCGACATCGTGGAGACGCAGGACGAGATTGGCACCAACAGGATTGGTCCACACTTGGGCAACGCTGGGAGGATTAGACGGAAGAAAGAGGGATTTGCCCTGCAGTGGAACAGGCTGAAAATAAAAAAATATGTGGTGGTTCAGATGCCGCTACAAACCGTTTACATCACACATCGTCATCGCCTTAAGCTCGTTAAGTGGCTCCTCGTCACGACCGTGTAATAGCCCACTTATTACTGTTTACATATAACACTGTTAACAGGGCTGCTGTTAACGAGTCGAATGATTAATTGAAATCTTTACTTTTGAGTAAACATCTGTTCTGGTTTAGTTAGGTGTTTACCCTGTCGTTTTTTGGTTTGTTGGTGTTAAGTAAAGTTTCTCTTGGTGTGTGCCTCTTATCTGTCTCTGAGTTTCGGTCTTTCTGAGCTGGTATATCTTGGCTTAGCTTTCTTCCTATATTTTTAACCTACTTATTGCTGTTTACATACAACACTGTTAAAGATTTCAATAAATCAGCCATCTCGTTAACGGCAACCGTTAACGAGATGGCTGATTTATTGAAATCTTTACTTTTGAGGAAGATCTGTTCTGGTTTGGTAGTGTTGTTATCTGTTTAACTCATAGTTTTCTGATTTGTTGGTCTTGACTGAAAATTGAATGGGTGTTTCCTATGTGTCTCCGGTTTTTTGTTTTTTAAGTTCTCTAGGCTGGTATATCTTGAATATGATCTTTGGGTACATTTTTAGCTTTAGTTTTTATCCTATCGTTTATTACATTTTGGGATGTTTCTGCATTCACTGAGATTTGTACCACGTGAGCTATCATTATTGTAGCTTTCTAACGGTCGAATATATGTGTCAATTAAGTTTCACACTAGGTCATAAATACTTTTGGTATTACTTATGCATGTAATACTAAAAGTATAAGTGCCCTATTGTCCATGACCCGCTAAATTTTAACCGTCCTTGACCTATTCCTTAATTTTAACCGTTATATTCTTAAGAGTTATTTCATTCCTTTGCAATTCTTTAATAAATAACTTGTAGATCGAGATAAACTAGAACGCTTGTTAACCATTCTACGGCTTTATGAGAAACTGGTAGAACATCCAAGTTAATAACTGAAAGTGAAACTAGAAACTTGTGTAGAAATCACAGCTGTTGACTTGAAGACGACCCAAATCGTTCTTTGTAGCAAGAATATCGTTAAAAGGTTGAAGGTAATCGTTTATAAAACGAGACATAGAAATTCGTCTGATGAAGTAGTGCCACTATTTCAATTTCTGCCTTCGGTAGTCATCATTTGCCTAGCCTCTTCCCAACCAAATTGGAGTCGGCTCCCAGTCAAACCGGATTCAGCTGAATAAATAAAATACCAGTATTTCTGCCTTCGGTAGTGTTTCTGTCTAAACTCAACGTTAATTAAAGCATTTATTTCAATTTCAACTAAACACACATGACACATTATCAGGCACACAAAATTTACAAGCACTTGAATGGATAATTATGGAGTCGGTCGGTTAGAAAAGTGATCTTCAATAGCTGTGACTGTATAAGTACAACCATTTAGAAGACAATTCAGAATTGATTATGAGATGGTATGACGCACATTCGATGCAATGCCCACAGGTGGCGTATCGTCAGATACAGTCGCTTCCTTGATGATAATCTTTTTTTTTTTTTTAATTCATTTAATCTCAGCATCATCATCTATCTAGTCTGTACACAGCAGTTTGACTGGAAGCCGATCTTCTTAAAGTCGCTTTCCAGTCCAACCGAACGCAGCAGCTGGAAATAATTATTTTTCACCCAATTTACTCTATTGGATTGAGTTCATCATCTCCAGATTTCTAGACCAATGAATCTTTTACTTTTACCAGGAAGTTATTACCAGTACAGCTGGTCGATGCATTAAAGATAAGTTTGTTGTCAATCTACACACATAACCCTATCGGAATGTGATCCATTGTTTATCTGTTAGTGTGTTGTTCTTATCTCCTAAACTTTTCCATTTGGACGTTATTGATTGAAGATTTGATGAGTTTTTAAAACTGATTTGTTTCTGTTTTGTAGTTGAAAGTTAGTTTCTTTTTTAGTATTTAATTGAGTGATGGAGTTTGATAGATGTGGCTTTTTAGTGGGTGGATTGGGGATATATGGACATGTCTATTGTCTGATAGTTTTTTTCTACATAATTGATTGATAAGTTTTCTTTCTTTGTGTGATGTTTTCAAATACATTAAATACATACAGTAAGTTATTTTTACCTTAACCTTAGACGTTGAAGTTATAACTTAATGAGAAGTATATTCTTTGTACTACAATCACATCATATTATGCGTTTATTAAGCGTAGATATAACATCCTGATATTACGATGATGAGCATAGATAAATGTCATAAAATTAACATTTAAATTCAAACAGCATATCATATTATTCACTACAGTAGAACACCTGACATAATCAGACAATTTATATGTCATTTACTTTGCATATTATCATAGCATCTTCTATCTAGACATTAAATCGTAGTTATATAACAAAACAAAAAAAAAACAGAATTATAACAAACATAACGAGTTCCTATATAAAAACAAAAACAAATGCCCGTAGCGAACTGTTATGGTCATGCTTTGAGGTGACTCATGGAGTCAAAGATCTGTCAAGGTGAAACTTTGAGCAAAAAATCGTATGTAGGTACGGTCAACCTCACGTCAGAAGTAACATTTGTACTAGATGCCTGCAATATTTTTATTTACAAAATGAAATACTTATTAGCTTAAGAAAGCACTTATGAAGTAATTTTTAAAATATCTTCATTGCTGATGAAGCTATAAAACTTCAAAGTTGACATTTAGAAAGAGAAGTCTGGTATGGACTTATTGATTGGCCATACAAAACAGCTTTTTCGCGAGAGGGACGGATATAAAAATAGTAATATTTCGTTGGTTTTTCGAACAATTTTGATTCTATGTTTACTGTTACTATTATATTTTTGTATATAGTGAGATAAACTGTGTAGATATCAAATATATTTTTTCATGCATATTCCCTATTACTGCTGCAAATAAAGGCTTTATTAAGAGCTTTTACGCGGTACGGATTTTCATACAAACTTTCAAATCCTTATTTTTCGAAATGAATGAACTGATTTTAATGAAACTTGGTATGCATACGCTAGATATCCAGGTCTAAATAGTTATCAGAGAACATTTTTGAGAGAACATTTTTGAAAAAGATTTTAGAGGGAGAGAGAGAGCGATTAAGTTTTCTATAGAAAGTGAAAAATCACTATATCCTTCCCCCTGAACTCTTTTTCAAAAATGTTCTCTGATAACTATTTAGACCTAGGTATCTAGCGTATGCATACCAAGTTTTATTAAAATCGGTTCATTGATTTCGAAAAATAAGGATTTGAAAGTTTGTATGAAAAGCCGTACCGCGTAAACGTTCTTAAAGCCACATTGTTACTCTAACGTGCGATTGGCAGTACGTTTAGATATTGCATATAGGTTTAGATCTTTGTTAGACTTTTGTTAAGGAGAACTGCTGCTTGGTTTTTTTTCGAACAACTTGTATTGTTTACAGTGTGACTCGAATAGGAAGTAAAATCGTGGAAAGGTTAAGCACCTTTAGGTTTTTTTTTAATCGCACTGTGTTTCCTGATAGCTAACACCTGGGTTCTTTAAGTCAAAAGTGAATAGGTTACTTCTAGGCTAGCGTGCTCCATCGTCGATCACAGCATCGCTTATCATCAGGAGAGAGAGTGGGCAAACGCGAGTCAACAATAATAATTAAAAAAAAATACTTATCCTATATTTATGATAGCGTGACGGTTTATAACGGAGAATAGGGATGAAAAAAAATCTATGTAGTCCGTCAGTTAGATTATCGAAAAATATTGGATAAGTACTTATTTTTGTTATTATCAAATCAATCAAAATTGACGGAAATATAACTCATCAAAGATCAGGAGAGCCTTGTGGCGTCATTTTCCGGCAAAAAGTGTGCACTGTATCGTTTTACAGAATAATTGGATTTTTTCAGGAAACATCCCTATTGTCTAAGAAGCGTGTTGAGTTAACCATAACTAACAAGGGAAAAGGACAGGCAACTGATGATGATGGCAGGGTAGCCCAGTGTTACGCTGATTCCAATGTTGGCTAACTCCACGCGCATGAAAATTATAATGACGGTTTTGATCTAACATAAAGCCTATTCACGTTCTTAATTAATTACCTGAGCCTCTTAAGGTAACGTTATTAATAACATCTTCGGATTAATTAAGATTATCTATCGTGAGTGTAGCGCACAGCTGTTGTGTAAACAGATACATAATGTATGTTTACTAAGAGATAATTTAGTTATCAATTGCTTTATCTCGAGACTTTAGTCCTATTTCCGGCACCACTAATTAGAAAGATCTCGATAGGTTAGGGTAGATTAGTTAATGAAGATGGCGGCTTGTGAGGTGATCGATAACGACGATAACGCAGATATATCAAAGGTAGACTTTAATTTGCAATCTGTATGCATCTCGTTTAAAAGGTTAGTGAGAATCTTCTCAATATCAAGGTTGATTTTAATGAAAACAGAATTAGTGAATGAGCTGCTTATTTAATGGAATATAGGTATAACATGTGTTTTTCTGTGATTTTCCATCCAGAAAATCATTAAATGACTTCTTCTGCTCTGGGCGGGCCGGAATCGAGTGTCAGACTCTTACTGACTAAAATCCTTCCGTGTTCCTCCTTATGCCCTTTGCGTTCTAGGGCCGCGGTGACTCTTTCGAACAAATTCCGCAACAGGTATAACATGCTGGTCGGATTTTTTTAATGTCTCAATGTATTTTACTTTCCAATCATGGAAATTTTATTGTTAAGTATTATATCTGAAACGTCCCACTGCTTGGTAAAGGCCTCCCTCCTCTTCTTCCATATAAATATTAAGGTAGACGTACTAGTACAGATCTATACTAATAAAATAAAGCTGAAGTGATTTTTTGTTTGTTCGCGCTAATCTCTGGAACTATCAGTCGGATTTGGAAAATTATTTTTGTATATGATAGCTACATTCATAAGGAAGGCTATAGCATATACGGGAACGGGAATGAAACAAAAACGGGATATGCGCGTACGAAGTCACGTGCAAAAGCTAGTTTGATAATTGGGACAGAAGGATCTTGGTAACCCATGAGAACCGTACTTAATCATTGCTAAACGTAAAAAAAAAACAAAATTGTTGCTCGTCAATTAAAACCGTCACAACCTGTTGAATGAGGAATAAAATTTAGAAACTTCACGAACAACGGCTTCCTTAGTTAGTAAAAATACCATGGATGTAGGAACTAATCATGAGTGACCTTTTTGGTGTTATCACGATCCGTGAATTCGAACAAAGAGAACCTTGAAGTACGTTTAAGATAATAGTAGATCGACCCTCGGAACCTTTAACCAAATAAGCCAATACATCTATAAACCATTTTACTTACCAGCGTTGACCTGGGCCTGGGTGTGTCCTCCAACATCTCCAACTAGAGTTAAATCTACAGGAAACAAAGATGGCTCCCGAGCTCCCGTAGCATATCCCAATTGGAACCGTGCATTTTTCCGGGATAACAAGCTTATGGCACTCGGATTAGCACTTGTAAGCAACAATACCACCAGAGACGGCAAAATAAATCCCGTATGTTTTCTGAATTTCAGTATTTTCTACCTGTATAATTATCTCAAGTTTTCAAGCAATAAAACCGAGCTGAATTAAATTACAATATCAGAACTCACAACCAACAAAGATGTTGTTATCTTTTGAACTAAAGCAGAAGTCGGTTGTTATTTTAAAACATTCTCTTTGAACTGTTACAACTCTCCCCGACCTCCTCTTGCAAAGTTTGCAGTTATGTTGTGATTCCATTTTGTCTCACAAAGTGACCTATACAAGTTTCTGTTTGTTAAAAATTAAATAAAAAACTTGAAAGCTACCATTTCGTGGAATTCTATTTTGAGTGCTATTTTTTACGAAGCTTAGAGTACCTGATAACGTCTAGTAAAATGAATACTAACATGATGCTTAGTAGCGAAATACCAAAGGATGTTGAGTATGATGATTGGGACAAATGGATATTCTTAAACTGCTAAGATTAATTTTGGCATTATTAATTGCTTCTTATTAACTACTTATATCCAGGACTAGGTGATACCCGCGCCTTCGTCCACGTAGATATCGACTTCTAAGAACAAATACTTTCGTACAAAGTTTCCGCTCCCATTTCCCCTTTTTTTATGGATGGGAAATCATCAAATGACTCCTTCCGCTCTGGGTGGAGCGGGACTAAACCCATCCGTGCTCCTCCTAGTGCCCTTAGCTTTCCAGGGCCGCGGTGACTCTTTCGAACAAAATCCGCAACCTTGGTCCCATTTCCCCTTTGAAGGTGAATCCTTTCTTAGCGGATTCGTTCTTTATGCTTTGTAGACTTATTATTTTTGGTTGTGCGTTGACAAACAAGACAGAAGATTTTATAAGTAGAAAACTACTTCCCTCTCATATTGTAAAGCGATTTTTGTCTAGAAATTCTTGATCCGTGCTAGGCTGACTACAAAGATGGATCACTTCGCGGTCTATCTAAAGGCCATTGTACTCATAGGCCAAACTAGTTTGTCCGTACCCGTACTGATAGGTAGTAGATAGATGTTTTATGTAATAAACAACAAAAAAACTCTTTCATTTTTTATTTAGTTTTGCGCCAACTAATAGGAACAGAAGGCCTGCTTGCAAAAAAGATTTGAATTATTGCCAGCTGTAGTGTAGACGTAAACCCGACATGTACAGTTCTCGTCAAATAACTTTGCCCCTCTGAAGTTAGCCATTTGCAAAGATCGCGCAGGTGCAGTCACGTAGACGGGAGCAAGCGGGACGCAAGCATGCATCGAACGTAAACGAGCGACTGAGACATAAAATCGCGCCCGCCCCCATGTCTCTTACGCATGTGCAGTTGCAGTGTGTTCGTTATTTTGACTACTAAGCAGCGGGGCAATCAGAGGGGCAAAGTTATTTGACGAGAACTGTAATAAATATTTTTCTTATGGTTTACAATTTTTTTTTTTTTTGATCCCTTCTTAATTTTGCTTCGTTCGTTTCCTTTCTGTTCTCATTTTTTGTAAACGGGGAGCCCATCATCATTTTAGTTTAAACGTCATCTGCACTACAAAGACCTCTGTCAAACGACGCCATTTGCTATCGACCGATCCTACGTTACTCGCATCCAGCTGGTTTCCTAGACCTTCACGAGTTCATCGGTCCACCATGCCCCCATCCTTGCGTCGATTCCCCAATGCCCCAATATAGTGACCACATCATGGTTTCAAAACCTTCTCTTTAATAATGGTTTTCTACTTGCTCCTGCTTCCAGCGACGTGTATGGCTTTGAGCCTTTTATCTTCAACGGTGTTCGGATTTGGTCTGACCAGCGTACAGGACTTCTACCTCTTGGTCTTTTGTGCCAGACTTTGCGATGACACCGTCATGCTTGGCGCAAATAAAGTAATTTTCTTTCTTTTGTTTCTTTCTTAAGAGCGTTTACGCGGTACGGCTTTTCATACAAACTTTCAAATCCTTATTCTCCAAAATGAATGAACCGATTTTAACGAAACTTGGTATGCATACGCTAGTTATCCAGGTCTAAATAGTTATCAGAAAACATTTTTGAAAACGATTTCAGAGGGAGAGAGAGAGAGCGATTTTAAATTTTCTATAGAAAGTGAAAAATCACTATATCCTTCCCCCTGAACTCTTTTTCAAAAATGTTTTCTGATAACTATTTAGACCTTATGCATACCAAGTTTCGTTAAAATCGGTTCATTCATTTTGAAGAATAAGGATTTGAAAGTTTGTATGAAATGACATACGGCGTACACGCTCTTAAGTCCACCGTGTAGCTTATTACGTCTTGTATTAAATTAAACTTCTGTTTATATATCTTCTAGAGCTCAAGGCCTGCCTTGATGGTAGCCCCGTTATGAGTACACGTGATGATATAAAAAAAAACATAAAAGTATCGATTATATGGTTGATAGGTCGTTAATGATACATTAACGAATATTTTTTGGGTTATAACCAAGTAGGTGAAATTAAAATTGACCGTTTTTCTGCTGATAACATCGCAGGTACTTACAAGATATTTTTATTGGCTCATTTAAAGAGTTTTCCCGAGTAAAAATGTCGATGAGGTGATCGTGTTATGATAAGTATAACACATAGCGATGGCAGAAGTATCAACGTAAAGGACATTTCTGCATTATTGGTAAATGCGACTTACGTTATTTGCTGTAAGGTTTATTTTGGTATTTTGGGTAAATGTTCCTTACGTGAACTGATATTTCAGGTATCGATATTTTTGATTTCAAACCATTTATGTAAAACAAGTAAGACCACCTTACATGTTATTAGTTTTACCGAATACTGAACCTTCTGATTCCGAAAACAATCACATTATTATTAGGCGAAGCTGTTGGCCGGATGGCCAGCAGCTTCACTACACTTACAACCGATTTATTTTGTATTTAATTCTCTTCTTTACCTTTGTGATCATTCTTGTTGCGTTATGTTCTCGTCGAATAAATGTATTCTATTCTTAAAAGACGGTGAGATCTTACAGAACTCCTTTACGTGACAAACATCAGTTCCTTTTATTACTAATGCAACTGTTCTCTTATCTCCAGGTCGGGTCAGGGCGTTGCAGTTCCCCGGGCACTGGGCCACTGTCACCAGCCGAGGGGCCGCGCTGGCCACACGTGCACCATCCTCACCCACTGCACCACGCCCTTCTATCATCCAGCGTCAAACGGGGGAAGGAGCTGTGAGTATCTGGGAGGAATTCCACTCTTGTTCTTACAGTCTTACGGGTGCAAGTGGTTTGCAGTCGATCGAATTCGGCTGTCATGCATTACATCGTGTTAGTGAATTAACGCAAATCCTGAAAAGGGGTCATTTCAAGTTTCACTATGGGCACAACACACGAAAAAAAATCGAATGCCCCATACATTTATGAGTATGCATAAACTCGACAAAATATACTAAACAGCCGATTCGTATTGTCAGGGTTGGTCCCATAGTAAAAGTTTTTTATAATGATGAGTACAATGACCCCTTTTCAGGTTTTGCATTTAGTTTGTACCACGTTGTAAACTTGGTCGATCTAGGGCTGTGATGAAGTGTTGATAGCATCATAGTCCCAGTCCGAAAAGACATCGCGAGACGCATTCGTATCATGATGGTATTCATCATCTGCCTAGCCTTTTCCCAACTATATTGGGGTCGGCTCCCAATCAAACCGGATTCAGCTGAATACCAGTATTTAACGTGGAGCGGCTGCCTACCAGACCTCCACAACCCATTAACTGGGTAACACGGTACTTCTTGGCAAGACTGGTATTAAAATGTCAGAATACGGTACTAAAACAGTCAATGCTATTGGTCGACCGCAATCTTCTTGCACCCTGGGGATTTTGTTCCTTACAAAGGCTTTCTTCTATGTTCCTTGAAGAATGAGTGATTGGTTTTCGTCACGGAAACTGCCAAGATTAAAGACTCTGACGTCATCAATACGTTACAGGTTATGATGTTATCATTATTTTTGGTCCGCCAGTGTCTTTGTATTGAAAAGGCTCTGTATGTTCAATCTCCTATGACGAAACCTGATCATTCTTCCTGGGAACAGGGGGAAACAGAGGACAATAGGACGAAACTGACAATTTGACAGAACTTGTAACCCACTTTCAGCGAGATGCTGTAACTATTTCTATGTATGCTTTCTCTTTTCTGTAAACTATTCTGTTTCATGTACGGCAACGTTGGACAAACTTCTGGCTCAGGTTATTTCTATCTAGGATCAGTAGTGTCCATTTTACCCATATCAATCATCACGTCTTTTCATTATTTTTCGCATCAACTCAGAATTTTAAGTAAGGCCCTAGGCTTTTAGTGAGACCTCCTTCAATTTCATTTTTGCATGTACGATAGCAATCATAGTGTTTCTACATATTTTTACGTTCGGGAATTTAAGCTCATCAGTTCTATTTTCAAATATATTAATTAATTTATCAGGTTCAGTAATTCATTACGTCTCACCATTTTCTTTTCAATATTTTTTAGTCGATCTATCTTTGAATAGTATAATTTTTCAGAATCATTTTTCATATCTACGGTTTACAAACCGTTTGTCCTGAGTACTTTAGGAAGAAGGGAAATCCTAAAATGGACTGCAATGATCGATTTTCATTTCAGCTTTCTTCATTCAAATCGGTCTTCTAAATTTTCAAATATTTTTGCATTATATAAAAAAAGACTATCTGCAGAAGGCTATTGAGCTCAGTTTGAGAAGACAGAAATCATGGATTTTGTCGCATATTACCGTTCAAAGTTTGTGACATATGTCACTGCGGTGACAGGTACCCTCGCGGTCTCTAGAAAAAAAATCGATGCGTCACAAATTATACACGGGTCAAGTTATGCGAATGGCTGTATGTTTAAAAATCTGTCACAAATGTTGCCATCATTTTCGTTCAACATACTGGGCTCTAGTCCTGTAGATGGTCTTTCGTCAAATCATTAAAACAAATCTAAATGGGTAACAGAATTGTCTAATTTCTCTATTGTATTGCCTACATGTCTAACCGAATTAGAACTAAGGATATGTAAGTATATGTGTACTGTACATATTCTTTTATTTACTTCAATGTTAGCGTCATGTTTCGTTATCAGTTCTCATTAGGAAGTGTCATCATCTGTAATGCTGAAAACGTGTGTGTAATAGGGTATTCTAGGTAGAAAAAATATAATTCTATTCAATACGTCCGTTACATTTTCAAAAAAAAAAAATTGATCACGAATGTTTTGCTATTTCAAATCGCTAAAAAAATGATTAAAATAAAGCGCATCAAAGTTCAAGAGAGGGGAAAAATGTACTATCGTAGTGACGTAACGTGAGTTTCCAACGCACTAAAAGAAAAAAATACGTGTCCAATATTTTTTGGAAATCTATCTGACGGACTAATTAGTTTTTTCCAGTAGAATACCCTATTATCATGAAAACAGTGTTTTTAGCTAGACTGTCATCCACTACATGATGTGATAAACTAAAGAGTTTTACCTAATAAAACCTACAATATACTCAGTGGCCTTAGTACGTCAAGTATATTGTAGGTAGGTAGTAGGTGCAAAGTTAACGGTACCGAGTACTTTTCTAAACAAACTCGGTACCGTTAACGTAAACGTCAATTTGTATTGAAACTGTATAAGCACCGTCTGGTGACGATATCGGAAATACTCTTTTTCTCTATGCAAACTGACTTGTGTGAACTTTTATGGTAATACGATCGGCTATGGCCTCAGAATAGAAGACATCATAGCGAGACAAAATCAAATAGAAAACAAAAAAACAGTACTACAACTATTTTCTTCATTTGGAAATGAACAGTATGATAGACAATCTAAAAATCAATGGGCCTATTCTACTATTTTTTAAACAACCTTCGCATTCGCATGTCTGGCGCAAACTGTCAAAAAAGCCTTAATGTTCATACATATTTGACAGATTGCGATTGAGATGCGCATGCGATCGTTGCTTGGAAACTAGTATATTTGGCACTCTGGTCAAAATTTGACAGTTTATTGGAAGTGCCACCAATAAATTAACGTAGTTGATTCTTGGTCACATCCCCAAAAAAAAACAAAAAATACACGAAGAAACAGAAAGTTTAACCCTGTAACGCACACTCTGTGCTCGAGTCGTAAATGTTCATAAGGTTCAATATTAAAATAAAAATCCATGAAATAACGACCTTGCACACAATGTCCAGTTTACTGGCCACTTTGTATGTGCAGTCTTGGACGTGCGAGATTTAAAAAGAAAAAATCTGTATTGTGCTCCTTTCATACACATAGCAATACTGAAACTCTTGTATAATTGGAAACTGTAAAGATGCTCGACGGCGTAAGCAAGTTGTGCTCTTCAAATTCAAAATTTAATTGATATCTCCAATCACATTCATCAACAGCATGTTGTAAATATGTTCATGTCACACATGAACGCAACTTGCCTTCAGGTAGCCATAGTGCGAGTTCGAAAAACGTACTCGATCGCGTTAACGTAAACGTTCGCGTAAGTCAAATCGTATAAAAAAAAAACAAGGATCCCTTTATTGTCACCAGACCGCGCCTATAAGTACAAATTGACGATTCAAACGAGTACGTTTACAAACTTGCACTGAAGCTCGGGCCACATTTTACTGTAATGTGTCGTGTCATGGCGTCTTCTGTCGCATTTAATTGGCTGAAAAACTTGTTTGGTTATTACCAGTGATCGGATAATTACCTAAACTTCTTCCCGTGAACGAATAATATGGACATTCCTTTCTGAATAAATAAGTAATCCCGGGTTCCCGGGATTGATCAATTTTGTAAAAACAACTAAGTAAAACAAACAATGAAATTATAGCAGTGGTTCTTTTGATTATTATTAACTTTATTTTATTCGAAACAAATGGAATATTGTTACGTATGTTAAGGTAACGTACCGCGGCTGCGAGCCGGCTTAGTAACTCGTTGAGAGATAATTAAAGTTAGTGTGTCATTGACTAGCGTGTTGTGACTGTTGTCCGTCCTATACCTGCATGTCGAACAAATATCTATAAAAATCGGCTTTTTTAATTAAAAAAATTACAACGAGAGTTCACAACGAGTTCTAACTATATTTTGTATGCGGGCATTTTTACCAATCTCAGGAATTTCGAATGCTTTCGGGATCCGGGATTCTGAAAAGCATGTCCGTATTATAATTTCGTGGGAATAAAAGTGAAGTTTAAGTATATTAACGCCCGATTATCCGATCAGTGGTTACAACGTAGGACTAAACAGATTCTTTCGATAGACACCACAACACACCCCGACACTGTGATATGAACCTAGCTTTAAGCTTCAGTGCTCAACTAATACGCATATTAAACTTTAAGAGGATGAGTGTGCTCTTACTTCTATGTAATCTTCTGCAAGGGTCATTCACAGGTCACCTTTCCGTTCATCAGGCTTACTCTTAAAAATAATTTCGGTCCTATGATCTGGACTTAATAATATTAGTGAATACTAATCTACCTTCCCAAATTGGCTAATATCAATTAGTTGAACACTGGAACTGAAATTAATTAATTAATTACACGTCTACCTACTATACGAGAACTTAATTAGCTAACATCATGCGAAATTAAATGCTTCGTCATTATTGATTTCAGTCACATTATTTTTCGTTGAGTACACCTATTTCAGAATGTTATTATGTCATTTAAAAAATGCTACAACATATTCATAAAAAACTTTTAGCTGTTTATACCTTGTCCATCAGGTACACCTATTTCAGAATGTTATTATGTCATTTAAGAAATGCTACAACATATTCATAAATATCTTTTAGCTGTTTATACCTTGTCCACCAGGTGCTAAAGTTTAGACCCTTTAGGGTCAGAGCCTGCCAGGGTTGCGGAATTTGTTCGAAAGAGTCACCGCGGCCCTGGAACGCAAAGGGCATTAGGAGGAACACGGATGGGTTTTAGTCTGTAAGAGTCTGATACTCTCTTCCGCTCCGCCCGGAGCGGAAGGGGTCCTTCCTCTAAAAAAAAGGTGCTTTTATCCGACTACAAATAAATCGATAATCGATACTGTATAGCAGTTAGAGTGTCAATAATCGAATCGATGTAGTGGAAATGTTACGTTGGTGCAATCACTAGTTCCATGTGTCAAAAAGTGAATAACGTAGTGGACAAGGTGTAGCAGTTCTTAAGCAGAATGCTAATTCTTCTAATTTTTAAACAACTTTGGCATTCGCCTTTTTTGATAGATTGCGACTGAGAAGCGCATGTTGCTTATAGATTTGTAGAGTTGGCCTTTAGATTATTCATTAAAATGTTCTGTAGAGAATATTTGAAAATCAATTGTTTCACAAATATCATCAAATAACATTCCCTTTCTTCCAATGATTTATGAGCAGTGATCGGCTTATGTAGTGCTATTTTTGGGCAATGAACCTTAATGATAATGTTAATATGGACATTCCCCGAGATTCCCGGGAATATTTTTCTGAATTTCGATGTATTAAATGAAGTTAAACTGTACTCATTTCCGGTATAAGCTGCGCAGCTGAGCAGCGTCCCGCGCGGTGCTGTTTGCCGTATTACTTACTGGGGCCTAACCACCAACTCTTAAAGCAGTATTACTTCAATATTACTTCCAGTGGGAAAGAGACGGAGCTATACGTCCTGTATAGCTCCGTCTCTTTCCCACTGGAAGTAATATTAAAGTAATACTGCTTTAAGAGTTGGTGGTTTAGGCCCTGGCGGGACCAGGGCCTAAACCACCATTCCAGGATTCAGAAGGCATATCCATGTTAAGATAACGGTCAGATCCCGGGAATAGCATTACCCATCTATATCACTGTTTATGAGTATTTAATACTAATGTTTGTTTATTTCTGCACAGCGATGGTCGCAGGTGGTCGGTGGCGTCGCTTCCGTCTTCGGGCTACGGGACCACTCCGGGAAGCTCTAGTCTATCAGTAAGTGTATAATATTTCTTTTTGGATATGGCCACTTGCACGCTAGGGCTATCAACTGCAAATACAAATAACTTACAATTTCACGCGATACATCATCATCTGCTTAGCCTCTTCCCAACTTCATTGTGGTCGCCTTCCAGTCAAACCAGATTCAGCTGAATACCAGTATTTTACGTGGAGCGGCTGCCTACCAGACCTCCACAACCCATTAACTGGGTAACACGGTACTTGTTGGCAAGACTGGAGTCAGATTTTCTGGCTTCTGACAATCCGTAACGACTGCCAAAGATCTACAAATGACAGCCGGGACCAACGGCTGAACGTGCTTTCCGAGGTACGGAGGAAACTCGAGGCAACCATAGCTTGACCTTGAAATATCGCATGAAATTGTAAACAATTATCTTACGGCGGCGTTTGCCATTTTCCGGTGAAATAATTTAACCGTTCGAGCACTGGACATGTGAAAATCCAAATTATATAATATATCGTGCGTAGTAATAGTAATAATAAAGATTAAAAACGCGAAAATCAGGCGGCACGTGTCGCCAGTGCTCGAGTGGTTGCGAATCAAACAAACAATAACCAAATAATGCGAAAAATAAAATCGGAAGAAGTTTCTGCCCATTACGCATATAGGGCTTAAACGTATTTGTATCAAACTAACATAATTGGGGCATTAGCCTAGCTGGTCACGGTCAGACCAAGGACTGCTCTTATCGCAATCCTTCCGGTTGTGGAATAGCATACAACATATTAATCTTTTAATTGGGATTTCATCATAAAAACAATGAATGTACCTACCATATACCATACCATAAAAACATGAAGAAAAAAAACCAGCCAAGTGCGAGTCGGACTCGCGCACGTAGGGTTCCGTATCTATAAAAAAACAGCTAAAAAAAATTTTTTTTTTGCCGTTTTTTGTAAAAAACAGAATAAAAGAAATATTTAAGTAGGCCTCCCATACAAAAAACATATTTAAATTTTTTGTATGGGAGGCCTACTTAAATATTTCTTTTATTCTGTTTTTTTTTTAGTATTTTTGTTATAGCGGCAACAGAAATAGGTACATTATCTCTGATTTCATCTGTTTAGCTATCAAGGTTCATAAGATACAGCCTGATGACAGACGGACAGCGGAGTCTTAGTAATAGGGTCCCGTTTTTACCCTTTGGATACGGAACCCTAAAATTGGTAGTAGGTCGGTAGATCTACTAGCATTTTTTTTCCTGGTCTTTCCCTTACCTGCCATTCACTTTCATCCTCAAAACTTAACCCCTCGACGATGCATCATTTCTCGACATCACATGGCCGGTTGTCATGCTCATACCATGACTGTCGGTTTATAATATGCTAACACAAATGACTATTAAATGTTCTACATAATATTGGTAACATATGCACCGATTCCGTGAACAATGAATCACTGTTGTCCGACTCTGAAACTAATTACCGAAGTCGACATAGTGACACATAGAACATACACATGTGGCGTAGAGTACACAGATACAGAAGGCCAACTCCATACAACGATCGAAATTACACGCACACTTCGCACGACTCGCTTGACGTACAGCCTAGCCCGTTCCATCATCGGACTACAAGACGTACGGCACCGATGCACCACCGCACCGGTATATGGTGGACATCCCATACATACCCACAATACGTTTTGGGAATATTTTCATTGTGCCTACAGCTAAGAAGTGAAATTCCCTGCCGGAGTCCGTATCTTCCTGATAGCTACAACGTAGAAGTCTTTAAGTCAAGAGTGATTAGGTTTCTTCTAGGCTAACGTGATCTATCGTCGAACACATCATCTTTTTGCATCAGGTGAGATTGCTTTCAAACGTGAGCCTATAGCCAATAATAAAATAGAAAATAGAAGCGAGTGCTGAGACATTTGGATATGTTTAGCAAAGGTTCTGATAGCTGTAGCATGCGTGTAACTACCGCGGAGGTCTCGTGGTCGCAAGAACGTCTGCTGGACGATTGCGTCCTAGGTCGGGCAGAGTTATTGGGGTTTTTCATTAGGATTTAGTTTTCCACGCGTCTGTCATTATAATGTTTAAAAATGATTGGTTTATCACTTGTGGTTCGAGTCAGTCAGTCTATCACTAAATTCTACCATTACCCGTTTTTTAATGGTATAATGGAGTGTGCTAGCTAACAAGTTGTAAATAATATTTAATTTTATGATTTCCATGTTGTTGACTACATATTTATTTTTGTTCCTGTGTCTTAAAATACTTTGTATACTATTGTATAATTCAAGTTCTAAAAACGTAACCGACAGATGTATTGCTGGGGAGTTAGTTGCGCCACTTCTTCTTCCCAGGTAAAACACTAGGAAGTGGTGACTAGGGTGGGCCTTTTTGCGGACTGTCTTTATGTAAAATTTGACGTTCAAAAAGTGTTGGCTCTCAGCCTAATTTGAATGAATGACTTTTGACTTTTTGATTTTTTTATTGTCTTTGCGTGCACCTGTTTTTGCTCCTTGCATGGAACCAACCTTCTGTCCCATCTTTTCTGTTATACGTGGCGAATATTTCGTGTTTGCAAAACAATTCCGTGAAATAGCCAGAAAAGAGGCATTCTTATGTGTTTTGTGTGCTTTCTTTAATGGAAGACAAATAGATTTTTTCTTGGGAGATTTATTATTTCTGTCTGTCTTTGATATTTGGGTCTTTCTTATGTCGGGGTGAACAGATGCGGCTGGATGTTATCTCTGAGCGCCTTTAAATAGCCTTGTTCACTTGTCAACATTTATTTAAAAAAGGAATATTAACGTAGGCACAACACACACAGTAAAAGAGAACATTTATAGAGTAAAATTGTGCTGAGCTTCAATGAGTTTCCACGGGTGTCTGACGTCCAGCAAACGTTGGGTCGGTGTCAGACACCCAGCGGTAGTTTTCTGTTGGCGCCTTCTAATGCGTGAAGAGTCTCAATCCTCACATATATAGACCGGGAACTGTTACTTAGTTTGTTTATCGATCTACACTAGAAATATTTTGCCCCAATTTCACTCGTCTAGACTGTTCAAATCCGATCTGTAATAAGTTGTTTATTTCCTGTTGTTTCCATTATCTATGGACTTTTCTGTATGGTGTCGTGTCGGACGTAAAAGAATAGCACCATCTCATCACTTCTCGTTGATGTCGTAAGAGGCGACTAAGGGACTCACCAGAGAATGGGCAGCAGCATTCTCTGTAGGTACATTGCAACAGCTACACTGCGATCGCCAACCTGCCAAGCGTGGCGATTATGGCAAACCCCCCCATATGATAAGGACAACGAAATGTTGTGGCGACTTTTGGGGGAGGCCTATGTCCAGCAGTGGACGTCTTTGTGGTTAAAATATGATGATGATGATGTTGATGATGGACTTTTTATTTTAAAATGTATGTATATGGCCGCCAAGGCCGGCCTAGGAAGAAGTGGCGAGATGACCTGGACACCTACTGAAAGGGTTGTTACGAGACAGCTCGGGAAAAAATATCTGTGAGAAGTTGGGAGGCCTTTGCCTAGCAGTGGGACTGAATACCTGATCTCAGTGTAGTGTCCTTGGCAGGAAACTGCCCCTCTTAATGGATCATTTGCTATATGAATGAGTTATATAAGGGGTGGTCATTCTCAGAAGCCCCTCACAGCAGCATTTTCTGCTTCATTAGACGACTAAATGAGTGAAGCGGATAGCGTAGCGTGACATAGGGTTCCCTGTAAGAAAGGGTTCATAATATGGGGAACCATTTAGGCTTCCATACATTATTTATCAGACCACAGAAATGATGTATGGTTCGTATGAAAGATGATATGGCTAGGAAGTTGGTGACTACGGAGATGATGGCTGCGAAGTATGGAAGAAGAATAAATCGAGACATTTTTTTATTTGAGATGGGTTTGCTTTTGACTCTAGTCTAAATCAGAGGTGACAGAGACAAAGTCGACGATGGAGTTGGCTTACCCAGAAGAAGTTTAAGATATTTTTTTTTCGAAAAGACATTTTCTATCTTAAACTCCATCAACAACACACATTTTACAAATGATATCACGTATGACAAGTCGGCGGTAAGGACGTAGTAACTATTCAGTAATCTGTGGTAAGGGCTCGAAATGTTGCGTCAACCCCTAATAAATAAATAGGCATATTAAGAGGAGCCAAAAACTAATGATGACATTATTTAACTTTCGATAAAGTTCCTTCCTTGCTGATCCACTGTAACAGAATTTTAGAATCAAGAAAGTTGATGAAACAGTTATATTTTCGCTTTTGCACACGGTGTTAGCTTTTATTGCAATCTGCCTGATCGTCAGCGGACGTAAGCATGATGTATTGAATGTGCCCGACGTCCATGACTGTGTGATTTAGCGTTTATAATGTTGAAGTTATTTTATAACTCTTCTTTGTTATCGGTATGAATCATAGATATGATATGAACTATGTGTGAATGGTGTGGTGAAAATAAGTCAGTAAGGTTGTAGCGGGGTTTACATTGCGGATTTCGTTCGAAAGAGTCACCGCGGCCCTGGAAAGCAAAGGGCACTAGGTGGAGCACGGAGGGGTTTAGTCAGTAAGAGTCTGACACTCCCTCCCGCTCCACCCAGAGCGGCAGGAGTCATTTGATGATTTCCCATCCATAAAAAAGCGGGGCACAGCTTCTTTTTCTTCTGTTCGCTCTTGACAGAGCGGTCGAGGTCACTATGAAGATGACTGTCTAAGTGTTCAATCGCTGGTGTTGTTACTCGCTTCACGATCTCTCTCCATTTTGTTCTGATAGATAAATATCTGTAGTATTCATTAACAGGGTCTCCAACCAAGAGTTTAATTTGATCAGGGGTAAATGATATTGGGAGTCAGGGAGCTAAATTCAATAAAAGTTTTCTGCAGTTTACGTTTCAGGAAACTTTTAACTAAACATTTGGAGCACCGGCCACAACCGTAATAAAAAAGAAAGAGGTGCTAATTCATATTTGTTGACAAAACTAATATTAACACACTTAAAGTGAACTAGAATAAATATAAATTATTATCAGGTGGATATTTGTTGCCAAAACAATATCTTATCAACGGAATCAAAACCATAATCTCTCCTTAATAGAGTTCATTATCAGTTTAGCACGGATATGTCATAGACAATTTGAAACATATCCAAGACGTTTGTGATGTGTTGTTGATCGATAAATCTCTGTTTATCTTAAGAAATGTCTATTAATATCTGAGATATGTATAGCGACGTATAATTTCTGAGTTATCATATCATAGTTGTCTGGCACACATTTATTACAAAAGAAACATATTTGGGTGACAGGTGAATGATAGTCAGAATCAAAACAATTTAGTATGATAGATCGGCGTGAAAATATTGTGTTATTTGAACCAAAGAACGTCAGTTTTGATTTGTAAAATCTCACTTCCGATCTCACGTTTTTGTCAACAGTGATTAGGAAGCCAGGTGGCAATAGAAAGAAGACGCCCCGGGCGTCGGGAGTCGCAGGGCGATTCCCGGCCACCGTAGGCGCAGCTCGGGCCCGGATCGACTTGTCGTGGTAGTTAGAGATTAGCGCGTTCAAACAAACAAACAAACTCCTCAGCTTTATTGTATTATTATTAGTAGGTAATAGTATAGATTTTAGTATGTGTTCCGTGAGTGTAATCCGTGGCATCACAGGCCCTATCAGAATACCACGCTGTGATTTTTTTCGCACAGATTAAATTCATGCTGTTAGCTTTTGTTAATTAATTTTATTACCTACTGTTAGTTTTAATATATTTTACTTTTTTGTTTGTCTTGTGCGAGCCCCAGTTAATCATTTTTTCTATCTTTCACTATCTATGCAGTAGAATCTCAAAGTTGCAACATCATTTCAAAGTTACTAGCTGTAAACCCACCTACAACACATGTTTTAAATAAAAAAACAAAACCATTGTTTCAAGATGATCGTGTCCAAAGGCAGCCAAATTGGTCCGTTAGTATTCGCAGCGCGGACGAGGAACTCTTGCGCATACTTACTAGTGCATACGAATGTAACCAACATATCTTTTGTTTACCAACTTGAGATTTGTAGGCGGTACCAGCTTTACGACATGTTGAATTTGTTGTGTGTTATGTGAAACGGTTGCTATGTCGTCATTGTAACTTGTAACGGTCAGAAAATCTTCCGTTATGGTTTCTGGTGACAATAGGAGAGGAGAAAATCGCTCAACATTAAATTTTTTAAGCTTAGGAACGCATTTGAATACGTTTAGGTACCTAGGCCTCTCTTCCCATCTTCATTCGTCGTTCTTCGTTGCACTGGCACGAGAATTGGAAGTTTTTGGTATGAATGGCTTGAACAATTGCTAGTTCGTTGATGTCGTAGAAGACGTCAAATAAGACGCCTCCAGCAGACAGTGAGTGAGCAGTGATCGCATCCAGCAGAAAAACACCAGTCGATGTTGTGACGCTTTAATGAGATCTATGTCCTGGAGTAGACGTCTTGCCGCTGAAATGATGATGATGGGGAGTATTCTGCTGGAAGCGACAGGAATAAGCTGATGGTATTGTAGAAACTGGGGGTCTACTCTCTAAGTCCGAAGTCCGTAGTTTCGGTTTTAGTGTCGGGCGTTTTCTATTCCGTATCACCACCGGACTTACGATTACTCGCGAACCCAAACTAAGAATGAAAGACAACACGATTTGACAGCTGTTGTTCTTAGTTCGGGTTCGGGACTAATCGTAAGTCGGTAGGTGATAGGAATAGAAAACGCCCGACACTAAGGCCGAAACAACGGACTTCGGGCTTAGAGAGTAGACCCCCTGGTGCGAACTGCTAAGTCCAATTTATAGGGAAGACGGCAATATTCACACTTTTTGTTTGTCACCATGAAACATTTGTTTAGGTGTGTCAAATAACATAGACGATGCTGTCACGCCTTCAACTCCCAATGGCCTAGAATTGTGTGTTTGTACACGCACTATTATTTGTTGCCTTTGACCGCATTAAGTCCTCGTATGATGTGTGTGCGTCATAGCCCCTGTGGTACCTATGGTAGACCTGAGCCTATCTCCAATCTAGCCCTGTCCGGCCCCGGCGACACACCGGTGTGTCGCGAATTAATCGCGAATTTAATGTTTATTTACATATACATAAGATTTACTTTATATTAGGGAATTTTCACATGTTGGGCCCGAGTGGTTAAAGGTAGTATGGTAGAAACATTAATTTAAAATATCATCTGCCAGCCTTTACTCAACTATATTGGGGTCGGATTCCAGTCAAACCGGATTCAGCTGAATAACAGTATTTTAGGTGGAGCGGCTGCCAACCAGACCTCCACAACCCATTAACTAGGTTACACAGTACTTCTTGGCAAGACTGGAGTCAGATTTACTAGCTTTTTACAATCCGTAACGACTACCAAAGATCTATAAATGCCAACCGGGACCAACGGCTTAACATGTATTCCGAGACACGGAGGAGTCTCGTTATGTTAAGATGGTCACCCATCCACAGATCGACCTCAGCAAGCGGTGCTTAATCAAGATCGACCCTGATGTGACTGTTATTTTTAGCTTTGGAGGTAGCGGAACAGAGAGTAAAGTCCCACATACCTCCACTGAAAAGGGAGGATCCTCCGACCAGACGGTTGTTTGTGTCTGGTGGGCAACTGCCCGAGAGTTGATATTCGGGCTTTGCATATGTTCTAATCGCACGGTAAACTTTGATATCGCGATTTAGGATTTTGTCAGTTAGTTCGCAGCTGTCGAGATAGATGGCGCTGCGAGTCTCATTTGTTGTGATGTTGATTCTGCTAAGTTGATTTTTGTGGCGGCATGAATGCCGCTACATAGCCACGAGCAAATATGTCTAAATACATAAATACGAATATTATGATTTCATTTTGAACATTATTAATGTGCTTCATAACCTTGTTGCAGTCGCAATGCTCATCCCAGGAGAGGCTTCTCGCAGTTCAGGCGGTGTGCGAGCCGCCCAGAGCACCATGTCCTCACTGCCACCAGCACCAGAACTCGTTGAAGTAAGTAGATGATGAAGACGTATGTGTTGGAAGAAGAGGATACACGGAACCCTTGGTGAAGAAGGCTCTGGTGTAAGAAGAAAAGCTATCAGTGTTCCATTATGTAAAAGGAATGGAGTTTAAGGATATAATGAGCGCCGTGCCTTAAATTCCACCTCCCATCACTTCCCGTGGGTATCATAAGAGGCGACTAAGGGACTCACCAGAGAATGGGCAGTAGCATTCTCTGTACATTGCAATCGCAAATGCACTTGCCCAAGCGTGGCGATTATGGCAAAACCCCCTTTTGGAGGAGGCCTATGTCCAGCAGTAGACATCTTTTGGCTGATATGATGATGTGATGATGAATGAGCGCCGTACCTTTTTGCAACGATGGCTTTAGCACTACATTTATAACCACAAACTGTCTGGCAACGTAAAATTTCGCAAAGTTGATCTCTTGAATTGACTTTCACTGGCTTTTCCATTAGAAATATTCTGTAAGTTTCGCCAATAGTTCCGGTTCTAGCCTAATGAAACTAGGTTCGTGGTAAGTATCCATTCATAGAGGTTCTTGTAAAAGAGTACCTACGAAGTAACTGGAGAATTTTACCGCTAAAGCAGAAATGCGACGTTATGGGGCTTAGCGTCGAAATTCTGTAGATTGCACTGATCGTATTGAGTAGGTAAGTATTGTATTGTATATTGGTGTAGTGTTAGTGTCCCAACTTCACGTCCTTCACGTCACGCGCGTTTAGCGTATGGTAAATTCAAATATTATTGCATTGTTTTATACTAACCAAACCGTATCTCTCTCCTTGCAGCTCTTCACAAGGCAGCGGCATGAACAACTGGGCGTCGTTATCAGACAGCGGCGGCAGCGGGCACACCGCGGCGCGTGCGCCTTCACCACAGAGCCCCGCGAGACGCGTGCGCAGTCGAAGTTTGAGGTAAATAATCTTTGTCATCTGGCAGCCCGAGGCAGCTAGACGTTGTTGCGGCAGACTGAGAAAAAATAGAACGCCTTAGATCAGCCGTACTCAACCTTTTTTATCCCAGGGCCGCATTGTGCTTCTACTACAGTCAGGATGGGCCTTTTGAATTTGTGACAAAAGGACCGTTTTCATAAGGCATAGGCCAAATTTTTCATGTTGGTAGTGGGTGAGGAATAGTCTCAGCACGTCGTCGTCAAGAGTGAATCAATACAGTGTAGATAAATGCACATTTATACACTAAATATAGCGTCTAATGAGCTAGGCTACAACGCCACACGGAAAAGCTTGGCGGGCCGCAGGTTGAGTATAGCTGCCTTAGATGGCTTCCTCGCGCGATGAAATACAACGCCAAGGAAGGAATGGGGGAGGTGTTTGCCCATGTGTGGGGTAGAACAGGCTGAAAAAAAAATCGAGGCAATAAACAGTTTTGCTTTCTATGAAGCAACCATCTGCTACTGTGTTCTGTAGTTGTTCTTCGGAGTCCAAGCCAGTAAGTAAAGGGGATTTGCCTGTGTGTTATTATCAGAATGGCTGAACTGGAGACCCTTGTGGATATGTAAGTACCTCTAGCAAAAATATATATCAATCGATTGATCGAAAGATTAATCGACGAATAATAATAGATATGAGATAGTCACGATGATGATGAGATTCCAGTCCTTAGCACTGTGAGGAAAGTTTTCAGGTATTATGCCAATAAACTGGGTATAAATAAATAAGCTTGACTATAGTAGCCGTCAGATAAATGTGGAATAACGGCCATTGACACACATAATTTCAAAACCAGACACAATAGATACAACAGTCCGAATATCAACTATCAGGCAGTTGCCCACCGGACACAACAACTGTCCGGTCGGAGGATCCTCCCTTTTTTGTGGAGGTTTGCGGGACTTTACCACACTCTCTGTTCCGCTGCTTTCCTGGATAGATACTTATGGATGTATTCCTGAAAAATGCGATAATTCGTTCGAAATTTTTAAAACATAACCAATTTTAAAACTCTTAAGTACACCATTCAAAACTCCACGCCATATTACCGATTACTCTTAACGACGTAACGTGGCATGCCAGTAGAACTAAATAATTTATCAAGCGTGTTACATTACACGGGGCACATGAGTCAGTGGTGACCGCCGCGAATGTTAGGAATCTTGGCAACTGTATTGTTTACTGTGCAATAGTTACTGCAAGTGATGTAAGTCGGTGTGTATTGAATAGTTAACGTTCGTCTTGTTTGTGACCAAAGCTGGTCTGAACATTTTGTCGTGGGTTATTTATGCTCTTTTAATGCCTATCATTAATAAAAAAAGCTGTATTATAGTTTATCTTATGAAATTCCAGTTGGGATGCATGAAGGAGCCTCCTCGTGTAGCGCAATTTTTTCCATCAGGAACTCAATTGAACCTCTCGCTCGGCGTATCCTGGACAGTCTCACGTAACACTTTTTAAGACTGGCCAATCCTTTCCTTGCGGTGGTAGCTGCTTCGCGACCACCCTCCCACCGGATTCCGGCGTCAAGCAGCCTGCTGTGTTTCGTCGACGCGTGGGAGTATCAGTGCCTCTAAAAAAATGCCTCAATAAAATAAAAACATTCTATGAAACGAGGAGGAGTTCATATTGACGATGATTCTTTTAGGAGCCATTTTCGAATTTGTTCTTTCTAAAGCTGAGGCTTGCGTTCTGAAAGCCTGATCCCATCATTATAATTTCAGCCTGAAAGCCGTCCACTTCTGGACACAGGCCTCCTCAAAATGCCGCCACATTAACAGGTCCAGGTGTGCTCTGCCAACTGCCACTTAAGTTTAGCGATTCTTCGGGATATGTCGGTAACCTTGGTTCTTTCTGCGGATATCTTTATTCCTGAATAGATCATACAAGGAAACTCCGAGCGGGCAATGTTCGGAGTTTGGGTGACTTTAATGCCTTTTGATGAGGTCCATTGTGATTGACCAGGAAAGCCTGATCAAATTCTAGATCAAACTGGTTATCAGTAACTGTTCCTGACGTCACATCGGGCCACACACGGCGATACATGCCGTGCACGCCCCACCGCGCCCGCCGCCGGCGGCCAGCCGCGGCCACCACTCACTCGCCGACGTTTTCAACGTTCGCACACATACCGGTCATATCTTCAAATCAGTGCCTATTATAATACAGTCTTTTTAAAGCATCGAAATAGTTTTATTGAACAGCCAAGACCACCAGTAGTACACCTGGAGCTTGACACTCAACAGTAACTACAGAAGCCTATGTTATTATTTAACCTATAATTCTTATTTCCAGTTCACCATCCCGTACGGGTGGCGGTGGCAGCGGTTCGAGCGGTGGATCCGGTTCAAAAGATGACGCAGTCTCCGCCATGTCTGCGCTCTTCGCGGCCAGGTTCCCAGCCGCGCAGAAAGCTATGGATGACAAGTATGTATCATTAAGGTTGGGTTCAGCTTCCTGTCTGACCAACTGCCCAGTATTTTTAACCGACTTCCAAAAAAGGAGGAGGTTCTCAATTCGATTGTATTTCCTTTTTTTTGTTTTTGTGTATGTTACCTCATATCTGCGTCATTTATGAACTGATTTGAAAAATTATTGTTTTATGTGAAAGGATATACTTCTCGATTGGTCCCTTTTAAATTTTATCAAATTCGTTTAAGCAATTTGGTTTCTAACTCCAAATAGCTGGAAAAAATATGTGGAAAAATCATCTATGTATACGAAATTGCGTATTTTTGCTTTCCTGTGTTCGGTTCATGCATTTCGAAAAATAAGGACTTGAAAATTTGTATGAAATGCCTTACGGCGTAAACGTTCCTAAGAGATTCTCCATAGAAAATTTTGAATAAAGAATTGCTTATCAGTATTAAGTTTATGGTTATAAAGTTTTTTATGAATAGGGCTATTAATAAATGAATATTCTGACCCCTGACATAGGTAAGTGAGTCATTCTCGAAAGTTATAAGAATAAAACTGAATATTTTTCGTTATTGTGCAATAGACTATCTATCGGTTTTTCCGTCAGAAGGGTCAAGCAGCTTCAAAAGTTCAAATTAATCTGACTCATTTATTACCTAAATTAAAGCAGTTCATTATGAAATAACTCTATTATAATGTTATTAAAATTGCACAAGAAAAACATCTCGTTATGAAATTAAACAATTCTTTTTGTTTTCAGGTTACGAGGCTTAATAGATGAAGTGTTGGAGTTAGATAAGAAGCCAGATCGACCACCCATCGAGAGATTTGTTCAGAGACAGGTAAAACCTCATCTCTAATTATAAAAATATAGTATAAAACTTAGCACTTAAAATAAAGTCGCTGTCTACCACTGTCTGTTTTTACGGTTCCGAACCCAAAGGGTAAAAACGGGACCCTATGACTAAGAATCCGCTGTCCGTTTGTCTGTCTGTCACCAGCCTGTATCTCATGAACCGTGATAACTAGACAGTTGAAATTTTCACAGGTGTATTTCTGTGGCCGCTATAAAAACAAATACTAAAAACAGAATAAAATAAATATTTAAGTGGGGCTCCCATACAACAAACGTGATTTTTTTGCCGTTTTTTATTTTATAGAAAATGGTACGGAACCCTTCGTGCGCGAGTCCGACTCGCTCTTGGCCAGTTTTTCGTGTACTTCTTCTAAACCACGCAACGGATTTGGTTTTCACTAATAGGAAGGCGACAAACGAGAAAGATTTTTAACCGACTTCTAAAAAAGGAGGAGGTTCTCAATTCGCATGTTTTTATTATTTTTTATATTTATATTTTTTCGCGCATAACTCCGTCTCTTGCCAACTGATTTGAAAAATTCTTTTTTTGTTGGAAAGGGTATACTTTCCAAATGGTCCCATTGAAATTTTATCAAAATCGATTTAGTAGTTTGGTTTTTAAATCCAAACAGTTGGAAAAAATATGTGAAAAAATCATCCATATTGCATATTTTTGCTTTCCTGTGACTTTCCAGTGGTGTTATTAGGAGTGGGGTACCACAAAAAAGTGAAAAATAAAAAACTTTTTCACGAAATTAAAGTTATTTTGAACTTTGTAGTGATTTTTGAAAGTCGGTTTCTTTTTTTTGTGAAAGTTTTTTGTATATATTTTGCGCACCCGTGCGAAACCAAGGCAGTCACTACATATTGTAGAAAGTCATCTCGTCACGTCTGTCCGTCTGTCCGTTTATATGTACGGCATTGTTGAAGACGTCGGGTCGCTAGTTGAATATAATTGTAACAGCACCAATACAGGGTGTTAGGGACATCGTAACGCAAACTTCACGAAAAGGCTACACTTAATGCCATTAACCAAATTGTAGAAGTCATTAATCTCGCTAATGATCGGTTTACAGACCACACATGAAAAATGTCTTTTCTAGACGGTATGTTAGACGCTACACACACATGGGTTAGTTAGTGTTTTGCTATTAGGCAGGATGCGTTGACCTTGTGCAACAAAACAGCTGAGCAGATGCGTAATTCTAGTTTTATTTACATTGCTTTTTTTTAGTGAAAGTAGTGATTTAACTATTTTTTTATAAAAAATCACATTGGGTTGGGTAAGAATAACGATTATGAACAGTCTAAAGTAAAAACAACGCCTGAAAAAAATGAGGAAAAAGCCGACGAAAAATTCCAACGCGGGGGAAGTCCAGAATCATGTCCTGGATCCATGGTATTCGTTTGTGCGTCGATGTCCCTTACACGCTGTATATTTTCAGGTTTGATGTGAATGTTCGCAGGTGCTGGAGATGGCTCGCGACTGTCTGCACAAGTCGGAGTCCAAGCAGGTCACCAGCACCTACTTCTACGACATGGCGGACAGCTTGGATAGGCTGCTGGCTGAGGTAAAGTATCTTGCAGATTTGGTGTGATTGACTGGAAGTTAGATAAACGGATAGTGTTTAAAACACAGTGCTGTGCTCCAAATCACCAATCGGCGACGTCACCCAAAAACCGAACGGTCGAACGGTTCAAGGTAAGAATATAATAAAAATAAATTGATTACAAGAAAAAATAAGATTACAGAATGTGATAACTGTACAAGAACGTTTGTCCTGGTACAAACGTTCTTGTACATCATCATCTCATCATCTGCCTAGCCTAATTGGGGTCGGCTCCCAGTCAAACCGGGTTCAGCTGAATACCTGTGTTTTACGTGGAGCGGCTAACTACCAGACCTCCACAACCCATCAACTGGGTAACACGGTACTTCTTGGCAAGACTGGTGTCAGATTTTTCTGGCTTCTGACAATCCGTAACGACTGCCAAAGATCTTCAAATGACAGCCGGGACCAACGGCTTAACATGCTTCCCGAGGCACGGAGGAGTCTCGTTATGTTAATATGGTCACCCATCCACAGACCAACCTCGGCAAGCGTTGCTTAACCTTGAAGATAGGTCCGTGCGGCTGTTATAATTTATCACAGGTCTGAAAATGATCTCGGTCCCAGAAAATTTCCGGCGACGTTGCGGCAGACCGAGGCGAATATGGCGAGACGAGCTTGACGCCTTTCGGCAGGATTGGTCCACACTTGTACAAAGCGGAGAAATTTCGAGTGAAGAAATGGAGGCCTTTGCCCTGCAGTAGGGCTGAACAGGCTGGAAAATATTAATAGGCTTGCTTTACCACTACCTCACCGGATGGAAAGCTATGACGAGGTCGACGATGGAGCACGCTTGCCTAGAAGTAACCTACTCACTCTTGACTTGAAAGTTCTCTCAGGTTGTAGCTGTCAGAACACATAATTATAATGAGCTATTTTTAAATTTCTGCAATGATCTAAACATACGCAAGAACGTAATCGATTCAAGATTTTTAATTTATTTCAATTGCTGTCCACAGACAAGGGAAAAGTCAGCAGAAGCTGGTAACCAAGTGGCACCTTTAGTGACACGACTGATACTCGCGATGGCTCGGCCGGCTCGGCTGCTAGAGTGTCTGGAGTTCGACCCTGAGCGGTTCTACAGACTGTTGGAGGCCGCTGAGGGCCATGCCAAACATCAGCAGGTAAGTTACAGTTTTAGTGACAGATGTGAAACTTTTAATTTAAGGTCTGTGGGACGAGTCAGTGGTTGGTAATTATCGGTAATGAAAGCCTTATGCGCTGTTCAAGAGGTACTTTAGGGACCGATTACTGCTTAGCCGAAGACAGATAATATGTTTTTCTCAAACATGCTTGGAAAGAGCATTATTTTGACAACCTTCTTCGAGATAAATCGAAATTGCAGTACTGGCCAAATACATGCGAGCAGCGGCCGGCAAAAGTTGTATGAAAATCCATATCTGTCGTGGTTTAGCGGTCAAATAAATAACATAGTAAACTCATATCTGTCGTGTAATTTAAAAATGGAACGATCTTTTACTCCGAACATGGCAACCAAGGAGGTAACTTATCAAAGGTTTTATTTAAATCAAAGGTTTTTGAACTGCTTGCAACTTACTGCAGTGGCCAGCGAAAGAGGCATTGATGAATATTCTATTCTATTCTATATTAGCTTCTACGTGAAAGTTTGTATGTTTGTGTAACAATCAGGCAAAAACGGCTGAAGGGATTTGGATGTTGGGCACACATGTAGTTCCTGGAATAAAAAATAGGCTACGTTTTATCCCGGTTAGTGGCATGGATTAATGGAGACTGAGGAGGAAGTGGAAACTCAGAGCCGCTGCTGCCTTAGTACTTCAGATTCACAAGTACCAGGAGACCAGAAACATCAAGTACCAGGAGACCAGAAACATGTCATAGTATTTTTGGGTTGGTATAATTATGTAGGTAGGGTAGGTGTAGGGTAGGTGTAGGGTAGGTGTAGGGAAGATGTAGGGTAGGTGTAAGGTAGGTGTAGGGTAGGTATAGGGTAGGTCCAGAATATGAACTACATGTGTGCCAAATTTCATCCAAATCCCTTCAGCCGTTTTTGCCTGATACAAATGACACAAACATACAAACTTTCACTTTACTTCACTTCTCTTCTCTTCTTTTCTCTTCTCTTCTGTTCGGTTCTGCTACGCTCCGTTCCGTTCCCCTCCATTCCGTTCCGCTCCGCTCCGTTCCGTTCCGCTCCGTTCCTTTCCCCTCCGTTCCGTTCCGTTCCCCTCCGTTCCGCTCCGGTCCGTTCCGCTCCGTTCCGTTCCGTTCCGCTCCGTTCCGTTCCGCTCCGCTCCGCTCCGTTCCGCTGCGCTCCGTCCCGTTCCGTTCTTGATGAGGCATTGATGAATATCGTCTTCTCTTCCCTTCCCTTCCCTTCTCTTCTCTTCTCTTCTGTTCTGCTACGCTCCGTTCCGTTCCCCTCCGTTCCGTTACCCTCCGTTCCGTTCTGCTCCGCTCCGTCCCGTTCTGTTCTGTTCTCTACTCTTCTCTTGTCTTCTCTTCTCTTCCGTTTGTTTCTGCTCCGCTCCGTTCCGCTCCGTTCCTCTTCGTTCCGTTCCGCTCCGCTCCGTTCCGTTCCGTTCCGTTCCGCTCTGTTTCGTTCTGTTCTGTTGTATTCTACGTATGTGTTACTGCAGTGGCCAGCGAAAGAGGCATTGATGAATATTCTCTTCTCTTCTCTTCTCTTACACCTACCCTACACCTACCTTACACCTATCCTACACCTGCTTTACACCTACCCTACACTTTCCCTACACCTACCCTACCTACATAATTATACCAGCCCAAAAATAGTATGACATTGTTTCTGGTCTCCTGGTACTTGATGTTTCTGGTCTCCTGGTACTTGAAAATCTGAAGTCCAGAATATGAACTACATGTGTGCTATCATCCAAATCCCTTCAGCCGTTTTTGCCTGATACAAATGACACAAACATACAAACTTTCACTTCTCTTCTCTTCTCTTCGCTTCTCTTCTGTTCGGTTCTGCTACGCTCCGTTCCGTTCCCCTCCGTTCCGTTCCGCTCCGCTCCGTTCCGTTCCGTTCCGTTCCGTTCCGTTCCGTTCCGCTCCGCTCCGTTCCGTTCCGCTCCGCTCCGTTCCGTTCCGCTCCGCTCCGTTCCGCTGCGCTCCGTTCCGCTCCGCTCCGTTCCGCTGCGCTCCGTCCCGTTCCGTTCTGTTCTGATGAGGCATTGATGAATATTCTCTTCTCTTCTCTTCTCTTCTCTTCTCTTCTCTTCTCTTCTCTTCTCTTCTCTTCTCTTCTCTTCCTCTTCTCTTCTCTTCTCTTCTCTTCTCTTCTCTTCTCTTCTCTTCTCTTCTCTTCTATTCTCTTCTCTTCTCTTCTCTTCTCTTCTATTCTCTTCTCTTCTCTTCTCTTCTCTTCTCTTCTCTTCTCTTCTCTTCTCTCTTCTCTTCTCTTCTCTCTCTTCTCTTCTCTTCTCTTCTCTTCTCTTCTCTTCTTCTTCTCTTCTCTTCTCTTCTCTTCTCTTCTTCTCTTCTCTTCTCTTCTCTTATCTTATCTTCTCTTCTCTTCTCTTCTCTTCTCTTCTCTTCTCTTCTCTTCTCTTCTCTTCTCTTCTCTTCTCTTCTCTTCTCTTCTCTTCTCTTCTCTTCTCTTCTCTTCTCTTCTCTTCTCTTCTCTTCTCTTCTCTTCTCTTCTCTTCTCTTCTCTTCTCTTCTCTTCTCTTCCGTTCTGTTCTTTTCTAATCTACGTATGTGTGCCTCGGCTTCGCCTCGGCTTACATTTACACGTTCCTCCATCAATGCCTCTGTTGCTGGCCGCTGCAGTAATGTACTATTGAGATCCAAATTCAGACTTTTAGCGACTGCTATTAAACTTTTACGAAAACCATTTCTTAGAGCTTCTAGCAATATCATTCGCCCACCACACTTCATGCGTCATCAAAATGTGCTTTACTAATATGAATCTCGTCTCGTCAGGTATAACGACGGACATCCCTCAGTACATAATTCACAAGCTGGGCTTATCGCGGGACCCCCTGCCGAACTGCAAGCTCCACCACCTCCTCCATTGCCACAAAATACTTCGCCATCCAAGTAAGTATTGGAGAACTAATTAGTGCCACTGATGCCGCTGTAAATGTGGCCATCTGCTAGGCTCTAACTGTATATGATTAACCAACGACTCAAAAAAAAACTATTTATTATACAATGTCATCATCTGCCTAGCCTTTTCCCAACTATATTGGGGTCGGCTCCCAGACAAACCGGATTCAGCTGAATACCAGTATTTTACGTGGAGCGGCTGCCTACCAGACCTCCACAACCCATTAACTGGGTAACACGATACTCCTTGGCAAGACTGGTGTCAGATTTTCTGGCTATTGACAATCCGTAACAACTGCCAAAGATACAAATGCCAGCCGGGACCAACAGCTTAACGTGCTTTCCGAGGCACGGAGGAGTCTCGATATGTTAATATGGTCACCCATCCACAGACCAACCTCGGCAAGTGTCGCTTAACCTTGAAGATCGGCCCGTGCGACTGTTATAATTTAGCCACGAGCTCCTCCAATCTATTATACAATGTGTAACAGAATAAATGCAATACCTCTTAAGGGGCCATTGTACTTATCATTATGAACAACTTTTGCAAAGGACCAACATTGAAATCGCGAAATTGTTCATAATGATAAGTACAATGACCCCTTAAGAGGTATTGCGTTTATTCTGTTACAGGTTATTTGCTTAAGATCTTCTGGATCCTAATATTTAGACTTGTGCACCACACCCACAGTTTAAGTCTTAATATTCATGCGTCCATACAGTGCAAACTCTCATATCGCCAAAGATTTTATGAATACAACCCTTACCGGTTCACAATACTATGACCACGTGTGGTCTTTGCCGATTGTTTAACTATTGTTTCTACTGCCCGGACAGTGAATCTGAAAAAGTCCGTGCATGACCTTCAATATTAGCCCATAGAGACAGCACCAATGCAATGTATACCGTACGTCCCGCAGAGCCCGCGGGCGACAGTCCCCCCCCGGCGCCGGCACCGCGCCCCCCCTCGGAGAGCGACTACCACGTCATCAAGCTCATCTCCAACGGAGCCTACGGCGCCGTCTACCTCGTCAAACACAAGCAGACTAGGACCAGGTAACAATATAACCTAACTATTTATGGGCCCCTCGGAGAGCGACTATACTATTTATATAGCCTATAGCCTTCTCGATAAATGGGCTATCCAACTCCAAAGATTTTTTTCAAATCGAAGTAATTGTTTTCTCTTACTGACTAAAACCCATCCGTGCTCCTCCTAGTGCCCTTTGCATTCCAGGGCAGCAGTAACTCTTTCGAACAGAATCCGCAACCCTGGCAGAGATTCGCACAATCAAGCTCTTCAGCTTTATAAAATTAATATAGATATCGAACATTTACTTTCCATAATGAGAGTATACCAAATGAATAAAAAAAAAATCTATATAAAATCTTGGTTGAATAAATGGAGTATTTTTATGATTATTTCTGTACTCACGCAGAAGCTTATACATATATTTATTGGGCTTTAATTTGCAGGTACGCGATGAAGAAAATAAGTAAAAACAATTTGATACTGAGGAATCAAGTTGAACAAGCATTCGCTGAGAGAGACATCCTTAGCTTCGCTGACAATCCTTTTGTGGTGAGTCCAACTTTTCTGTAGTATCTATTTATGTACTTTAAACTCCCACGCAAACCGGACCGAATGAGAGACTAAATGTGGAAACAAGAGTCTATATTATACTATCGTATAATGTTCTCTGATAACTTCTTAGACCTATGTATCCTGCTTATGCGTAGAAAAGTTCATTTATTTCGAAAAATAAGGATTTGAAAGTTTGTATGAAATGTTGTACGGCGTAAATGCACTTAAGCTTAATAAAATTCTCCACCTCCAAAAGGATTCCTTTGAAACACCATTCATTTGATTTAAATATTATAGAACGAACATCTTCGGGCGGTTGAAAATAACACCACACAGCCCACATCACAACTAACATCTCTATGCCGCTTGCACACACTTCCCAGCTTATCATGAATGCCACGCTTTTAACGGTTCGTGGTCAATGAATCTGCCTAGACTTACCCCACTTCCCCAGCTGTATTAGAGTCGGCTTCCAGTCGGCCTGGATGCAGCTGATTACCAGTATTTTCCATCGAGCGACTGCCTATCTTCAATTCGGCGATCCTTCGGACTATGTCGGTAACCTTGGTTCTCTTGCGGATGTCGTCATTCCTGATTCGATCACAAGGAAGGTCTTCCACAAGGTGGGCCGATGATGGGTGGCGGGTAGCCGATGGATGCGAGATGCACAGGACCGGCTGTTGTGGCGACACTTGGGAACTATGTCCAGCAGTGGACGTCTTTCGGCTGATATGATGATGATGATGATGATGATGCCTATCTGATCTCCACAACCCATTGAGTAACACGGTAACGGTAAAACGGGGCGAATAGAAACCAAAGAGGTTTTTTCCTTATATTAATATTGTTAGCAGCATTTAAGGACTCCAATTTTTAAAGATGAATGCTTTGTAAGATACCACTATACTTTGTGCCAGATAAACTTGCAATAAAGTACATTGACCTTTCCCTAATATCCCTTCGTAGATACCCGAACAATACATTATGAACCATTTTACATTACTAGAGGATAGAGGAGGAGGAGGAACATAAAGGATCACGATAGAAGTAGATTCAGGACTGCTCTAAGTCTTTATTTCTATTTTTGATTTTAAGAAAGTCAATAAATGTATGTGGGTCAATGACCGTTATTGCACATTTATCTGGAATCTATACTAATATTATAAAGAGGTAAAATTTGTAAGTTTGTATGTAGGGGGTAATCTCTGGAACTAATGACCCAATTCTAAAAATTTTTTCACTGGTAGAAAGCTACATTATTCCTGAGTGCTATAGGCTATAAATTATTTTTATAACATGTATATTAACCGAGCTATCACAACTTTTGTCTAGAAAGTCGGAAAGAAATACCTCAAAAAAATAGAATTATTTGCGTGCATGTAGGTGTAGGGTAGGTGTAGAGTAGATGTAGGGTAAGTGAAGGGTAGGTGTAGGGTAAGTGAAGGGTAGGTGTAGGGTAGGTAGGTAGGTAGCCAGTTGACGGGAGCGAAGCCGCGGGGGACAGCTAGTCTACTATAATACGAGTTCGGTGTTAAAGTGGAAAGTCCAATCAAAGTTTGGTTTCTATTCAACACCTGTATTTCTATTTGCCCCGTTTAACGGTACCTTTTGAAAAGACCGGTGTCACATATTGACTTCTAACAATCCGTGACGACTGTCAAAGATCTTTCAAAGATTCTAGTGACATCCAGGACCAACCGCTTAACATGCTTTCAATGAAAAATCATACATTATTACATGAATGTGGAATTGAATTTCAAATTATTGCCGTAATAATCGATAAGAATGTTTTGTTGTTGAGTATATTAACCATGAAATTTTTCCCCGTAATCTTGCCTTGGCAATGATTTGTAATCAATTTCGTTCCTTAGCGGGATTGTAGCATTTGTTTTATGTAATGATAAAACTTTATTGAACTGTTCTTTTCTTACTAGGTACAAACATAAATATTTTTCCATAGTAGACAGGAACTGCAGACGAACAGAGAAGTTGAGTATTCGTCAAAATATACTTCAGCCAGAAAACCGGTTCTTTGCGCCAAATTCATAATTTAGAAACTGGCCGTTAGTATAGGGGCATTTACACGTCACGACGAAGTTCATAAATATACTGATACATTGTAAGAGTGTCAGACCATTATAAAGCCAAGCTAACCAAAACTGTTATGCTATATTATTTTTAACCGACTTCCAAAAAAGGACAATCCATCAATTTCTCAATTCGACTGTTTTTTTTTTGTGTTTGTTACCTCATATCTCTGCCATTTATGAACCGATTTGAAAAAATCTTGTTTTATGTGAAAGGATTCTTCTCGATTGGTCCCATTTAAATTTTATCAAAATCGATTGAGCAGTTCGGTTTTTAAATCCAAATAGCGGAAAAAAATATGTGACAAAATCATCTATGTATACGAAATTGCGTATTTTTGCATTCCTGTGGCTTTCCAGTGTTGTTGTTAGGTGTGGGGTACCGCTAAAAAGTGAAAAATAAAAATCTTTTTCACAATAAAAAGAAACCGACTTCCAAAAAAAAACACTACAAATTATTTATATTTATTTAGTACTTTGTAGTGTTTTTTTAGATTTTGAAAGAACAGAAAGAAAATACTTTTAGTTGATGTCAGTCTCTCAGATACACAAAATACAAACAAAGTGCCACTTTAAAACAAAAATAATGGAATGAAAAGAAAACTTGTTAGACAGATGCCGCCTAATGCTGGTCATCTAGTGTCCTATTTTGTCAAACTAAAAACATACCAGGGTTTACTAAAGGCCGCTTTCTATAATATATCTCAATCCCAATCTTGATCCCGATCCTTGTCTGTAACCAATCAAAGGTGAGGATTGTGTGGTGAAGGACACAAACTCGGCCGTTGATTGGTTACAGACAAGGATCGGGATCAAGATTGGGATTGAGATATATTATAGAAAGCGGCCGTAAATAAAACGAAATGTTCCCCTAATACAATTTCATCAAAATCACCACCACACTTACTCTTTCAGGTAACAATGTACTGCTCCTTCGAAACGAAACGCCATCTTTGTTTCGTCCTCGAGTTTGTAGAAGGCGGCGACTGCGCCACTCTACTCCGCGCCGGCCCACTGCCGGCCGACATGGCCAGGCATTACTTCGCCGAAGCCGTTCTAGCAGTGGAGTATCTACACTCGTATGGCATTGTACACAGAGATCTCAAGCCGGACAAGTAAGTATGAGTAGTCCTCTACATGGCCACCTCCTAGGTCCAAGTTGACAAACGGACGATAGAACCAAAGAAAGAGGATTCCACAAGAAACCATCAATTTTTATGCGATTAAAATAGCCTATATCAATTTTGGGTTTATAAACTATCTCCATGCAGAATCACTTCGATCCGTTGCTCCGTTTCTGCGTGGAAGACGAACAAACATAGTAAACATACTACTTTTGACGTAACAAAGTCTAACAAATCGATTAACGCCGGCTGCACGCACGAGAAAGGATGACTCATTGTCCCGTTACGCTCATTGTAACGTTACGATCGGAGCGAGAGCGCTACAAAAGCGAGCGAAAGGCACGATCGGCTCGAGTGAGACGTTGCCGCGTTAAACTATCGTCCGTAAACCGACTTTACAGACAAGATTTTTTTTACTTTGCGCCTGGGCCACTCCGGTCGACATGACCAGGCATTACTTCGCGGAAATATCTATACAAAAACGATCGTGATAGTGAGACAAACATACATATAGGACCAGCACCGGCTGACTAGTAAGGAATAGGCCTTAAATTGCTTCCGTGGTCCAATCTACTAGGACCAACCATTTTTCCATGATAAAAGTAGCCTATTTCAACTGTGGATCTATAAACTATCTCCATTCAAAAAATCACGTCTCTTCGTTGCTCCGTACCTGCGTGGAAGGCGAAGAAACATACTTAGTAAGTAATAGACTTGTTTTTGATGGCCACCTACTGGTATCAGTAACTTCATGTGGCCATTAATATGAAAGAAGAAATATTACCTGTTATCAGCGATTTCGTTATCGTGCTAATTTTTTCGGCCATAATCTTGGGTCTGTAAGCTTTTTTATTATGCAAAAGGACACGATGATCCGTATCTCCATTGTTGCGTAAAAGAAAGACAAGCCTACGTGCATAGAAAGACAAGACTACGTGCATAAATATATATATTAAATTTAATTTACCTACATACATGCAATTGATAGTGCTTAATATATGAAATTAATGAGAAATCGATATCATTATATAATGTTGACATAATTTTAATTCTTTACTATTTTATAAATTTAATTTATTGACTTACCTTTTTGACATGAAATGAAATTGACTCCGAATTATAATTAAATTTAATTCACGTGCATGCAATTGCTTAGCTTAATATTTGTAAAATTAAATGGTAATAAATTGATAATTAGAACTTAATAATAGGTACTGAAATAATTACTTTTTAAAAAATAATTTTAAATATTTGTATGTCATTATTGGCAAAACATAGCGTACTATCCTAACTTTTAAGATATTTGTATGTAAATACCTATGTTTGACAAATAAATAATTCTATTCTATTCTATTCTTTTTCTTTTTCTATTCATAAAAACAAGCCTACGTGCATAGAAACACAATTCTACGTGAATAAAAAACAAGCCTACGTGCATAGAAAGACAAGCCTATGTGCATAGAAAGCAATTTACATAATGCTCAAAGGATAGCTGTTCTGAACACAACACCTGCGCTGCACTGGTCACTTCACAGCCGCCATAAAATTACATAGTGTTTATTATACTAAAATGTTATTCATTTATTTTTTAGTTTGCTGATCACGGCGACCGGTCACATAAAGCTTACGGATTTCGGGCTCAGCAAAATGGGGCTCATGTCGTGTAAGTTATTTAGTCAATCGATACCTAACCAAAATTAGCCAATTTTAAGATAAACACACTAGCCAAACAGTAGTCGGACACAAGGCAAAAGAGTCATGGGATATCAATCAGCAATCTACTACAATGAAGGTCCCAGAAAACGTCTAGCGAAATTGTGACAAACCCAGGCGAAGATGGTGGGACTTACATAACGCCTACTGAAAGGATTGGTCCACACTAGCTCAAGACAGTGAGGAGAGGAAATCGGTCCTACAGTAGGACATGATAGACTAAAAATAAAACCACCACCACTTCAAATACTGCTGTAACTTCGACCCATGATAACTTATAATATGTACTTATGAATGACTGTATTTTCCAGTGGCGACGAATCTTTACGAAGAGTATGCTGACAGAGAGGCGCGACAATTCTCCGACAAGCAAGTCTGTGGCACTCCTGAGTATATTGCGCCAGAGGTGATTTTGAGACAGGTGAGAACAGACCATTTAAATGTTATAAGTTATAGACGGGGGGCGCGCGTGCCTCAGCTGCTCCACACTGCAAGCTGTAGAGCTCACGAGCGTCTCTCCGGCGCATCGTACTCTATAACACACACTTTATCGACTTGGATATTTTCGCGCTTACACACCAGTTCAAAAGACTGGCTATTGAATCTTTAAAATAATTTACTTTAGTCACCTAATATTATCGCTAAAATACCTACAAGTATTTACCTAATTTATTATAAAATTAACGCACGCTTTCAATTATAGTTCGTTACCTACCATTATTTCGCGGACATTTGTGTGGGTTACACGTTCACTTAGTTTTAGTATTTTTCCTTATAACTTAATTGTAATGTATAACTGTTTTATGTCCCAATAAAGTAAAATAAAATAATAAAAATAAGAATAAGAATAATATTTATTTGCCTAAACATGTGTACACATACATGAATAAAAACGTGCATGGGTAACATAAAATCAAAGAAACGGTTCAGAAATGTTTGCCACATAATATTGTTACGAGCTTAGGGTTCGTGATAATAGAAGCAGCCGATAAAATAACCAAAATGACACTTTAATTAATCAACACTAATTACAACTTAAAACTCACTAATTATAAAACACAATTGCACTACTGATCACTTTAATTCGCAGTCGAAATTCGCTCTCGAAGTTGTCGCTTGTATCGCAAATTCAATACTGATTCGATCGCAGGCTATGCGGGCCTTATATAGGTCGGCAGATAATTCCAGAACCTTCTAGTATAGAAACATCTAGAAAGTTCGAGTACATACCGGTCCCGACTAACCAGATATCGAAAACTCTAGAATGTTCTAGCATAGAAAAGTCTAGAAGGATCTTGACTCTACTAGTTCTGCTACTCGATACTAGATGGCGCTAGTAGTAACTTTTATCTTAATGTACCCGGCATTAATTCTGGCGCGTAACAATATTATGGCGTGCAAATATTATGTGAAAATTAACTACACATGAATAAAACATGATAGATTACAAAATAAGTGATTATTAAAAACAGTGAAAATATGTTGTTAAATCTAAAAATGTATACAGAAACCCAACCCCACATTAAAACGGGTCTACAATGTTACTTATATACCCTGAAACTAAACTCTTTTCTTGTTAAAGTGAACCTGTGCTCAGCTTTTTTACTTTAGAACTCCTGAGTTGAAAGTCCATAACCCAAGGCCCGGGATACATAAACATCTTAATTCATACAAACTTCGATTTTTTTTATGTCGCCATACATTTGCGACTATCGCACAGTGATATTTTTGGCTAGTTTAGGAAAATTCTACCGGGCTGGGATAGGATGATTCCTGGTTAAAAAATATATCATTCTGTTTAGTCAGTCAGTTAGATTATCGAAAAATATTGGACACGTATTTTTTGCTTTATCAGATCAAAAAAAAAAAGACGAAGATAAAACGCATCAATGACAGGCCTGTTGGTCTAGTGGTTAGTGACCCTGACTGCAAAGCCGGAGGTCGTGGGTTCGATTCCCACCCAGGACAAACTTTGTGTGATGAGCATAATTGTTTGTTCTGTGTCTGGGTGTAATTTATCTATAATATGTATGTATATATAAATTATATAAGTATGTATATCAGTTGTCTGGTTACCATAACACAAGCTCTGCTTAGCTTGGGATCAGATGGCCGTGTGTGAGTTGTCCCAATATATTTATTATTATTATTTATTATTATTAATGATCAGGAGTGGCGGCTTGTGACGTCGCATGTACTTAAAAAGTGTACTTATAAGTGACGTTACACGAGTTTTCAAGGCTCTGTATCGTTTTAATTTTTTATTTGCGTGAAAAAAGAGCAAAATACGTGTCTAATATTTTTTGGAAATCTATCTGACGGACTAATTAGATTTTTTTAGTCATCTACCCTATTCGAGTGGGTCAAAGTCAAAGTATCTATTTCAATTAGACCATTTACAGGCACTTTTGAATTGTCAAGGTCGGTCGGTCAAAAAAGATGAAGCTATTTGTACGTTCCAAAGCGTAGATCTCTATGGAGAAGAACGTGCAAGAAACTCCACGGACACTCTTTTAAAAATAATATTTTGTTACAAAATTAACGGTAAAAATCCGTTTTTATTATAAACTTATTAAATTGATTGCAGGGTTACGGCAAGCCAGTGGATTGGTGGTCAATGGGTATCATTCTGTATGAGTTCCTAGTAGGATGCGTGCCCTTCTTTGGAGACACGCCCGAGGAGTTGTTCGCACATACTGTGAATGGTAAGTAATAATAAATTTATTTTAATTATGGCTAGCATTACAAGATACAGTTCGCGTCAAATAACTGTGCCCCTCTGAAGTTGGCTACGAGTGGCTGCGTAGTAGTCAAAATTTCGAACAAACTGCAACTGCGCATGCGCGGGGCGGGGATTATGGCGGCGCGATTTTATGTCTCAGTCTTACGTTTACGTTCGATGCATGCTTGCGTCCCGCTTGCTCCCGGCTACGTGACTGCACCAAGCGATCTTTGCAAACGGCTAACTTCAGAGGGGCAAAGTTATTTGACGCGAACTGTACAAGACATTTATTTTGTTATACTTAGTCAAGGTTTTATTATGAGGTAGCTCATGTTTTGCCATTTATGGCGTACAAAATTAACCGCTCCGGCCCGGCGACACACCGGTTATCGGTGTCGCGAATTTAATGTTTATTTACCTATTACATAAGATTTACTTTTTTTTGGGAATTTTCACATGTCGGGGCCGCAGCGGTTAATTACACTAGGCAGCCAATATATTGGGACGATATAATCAGTCTGTGTGTCATTGATTCACTGTTGTTGTTGTTTGACTAAAGACATAAATTGAAGTTTCTGGTTAACTCTCTCGACACACAAAATGAAATCTGAATTCTTTTCGTTTGCTTCGAACCATCTGGAGCACAGAACTGCTTTTTCTATATCGATAGTTTCAGGCATCCTGACCCATTTATTTATTCCAAGAAATCAAACGAAAATCCTAAAAACAATTCATGTTATAAAAATATTAATCGATTCAGTTTCTAGTCTATTCAAGTTTGATCATATAAGCCGACAGACGTCCACTGTTGGACATAAGCCTCCCCCAAATTGGGGGTGTTTGCCATAATCGCCACGCTTGGCAGGCGGGTTGGGTATCGCAGTGTAGCTGTAGCAATGGACCTACAGAGAATGCTGCTGCCCATTCTCTGGTGATACAACGGATTATTTGTAAAATAAAAAAACACACCCCTTATGTTTGCAGATGACATTGAGTGGCCATCAGAACAAGATTTCCCCATCGCGGTGGAGGCGCGGGCTATCATCACAGAGCTGCTCGCGCGCAACCCGAGGGACAGGCTGGGGACTGGTGGCACGCATCAAGTTAAGGTAAACTTAATGATCTCACCCTTCTCTACAACTTTGCATATTGAATTTAATTTCCATTCCACCTTATTAAAACTTTTGGCCTTAGTGACCATCGTCGCAGAGCAAAAAAACTAACACGTAGAGTTCTCGTCAAATAACTTTGCCACTCTGAAGTCAGCCATTTGCAAAGATCGCCAGGTGTAGTCACGTAGCCGGGAGCAAGCGGGACGCAAGCATGCATCGAACGTAAACGTAAGACTGAGACATAAAGTCGCGCCGCCATAATCCCCGCCCCCATGTCTCTTGCGCATGCGTAGTTGCAGTTTGTTCGTAATTTTGACTACTACGCAGCCACTCGTAGCCAACTTCAGAGGGGCAAAGTTATTTGACGAGAACTGTAGGAAGCTGACATTTGGAAAATAGTTTATTTTTGAAATTTTCTGTGTTGCGGATTTTGTACGAAAGAGTAACCGCGGCCTTGGAAAACAAAGCGAGTAAGAGTCTGACACTCCCTTCCGTTCCAAAGCGGAAGGAGTCATTTCATGATTATCCATCCATAAAAAAAAAAGCCGAAATTTTCAACCTTAGCGGCTAGATAGGATTGAACTTTTTATTGTGTACATAATATACCCCTATCTACGCTTACCAGAGGTTCAGGGGCCTAACGACCAACTCTTGAAGCAGTATTACTTCAATATTACTTCCATTGGGAAAGAGACGGAGCTATACAGGACGTATAGCTCCGTCTCTTTCCCACTGGAAGTAATATTAAAGTAATACTGCTTTAAGAGTTGGTGGTTTAGGCCCTGGTCTGATGATCTTTTCGGATTGATTGTGATTCGTAACAGGATTCGGTGAATCAATATTTTTTACCATGTTACAGGATCACATATACTTCTGTGGTCTGGACTGGAACAACCTATTGAGGCGGAAAGCTGAGTTCATTCCGCAGCTGGACAACGATGAGGATACCAGCTATTTTGACAGTAAGCACTCTAAACCTTTGCTTTAATATTACTTGATAAGTCATCAGACTTTATTTGTCTCTTGGCAAGAACTGTTTGTTAAAACCTTACACCTGACAGGACGCTGGGTGCGCTGTGCGTACAGGATCCAAATAGATGAGGTTGTTTCCTGCCTCTGCTCACATCTATAATCATTATTTCAGTCTAAAGAAGTTCACATAGCTATCCTATCATGCCACACTAATACAGACTCGTCTGTTTGGTCGGTTTGGCCTCTTTTATTTAGCTTAAAAGAAGCAAAATGATCTGTCTCTCAGGAAATGTCATCTGCTACAATAGTTACATACTGTAAGGATTGCAGCAGATGACATTTCCTAGTGTTTGCTTACCCGCATGGGAAAAATACGTGGTTCTATGTTTCCACAAAAGTGTAACTTTTTTTGACTGGCCTGTTGGTCTAGTGGTTAGTGACCCTGACTGCAAAGCCGGAGGTCGTGGGTTCGATTCCCACCCAGGACAAACTTTGTGTGATGTGCATATTGTTTGTTCTGTGTCTGGCTGTAATTTATCTATAATATGTATGTATTTATAAATTGTATAAGTATGTATATCAGTTGTCTGGTTACCATAACACAAGCTCTGCTTAACTTGGGATCAGATGGCCGTGTGTGTGTTGTCCCAAGATATTTATTATTGTTATTATTATTATTTATTTAAAGTCTGACTTACTTATTCTTTCTCGTTTCCAGCCCGTTGCGACCGTTACAACCACAGCGAGGTTGACACAGACGAGGCGGCCGAACCACCAGAGCCTGCCGAGGAAGCTGGTCTCTTTGCTGCCTTCTCCAGCACCTCTCCTCAATGGAGAAGACACTACCATCACTCCTGCGTCGAACATGACTCTAGGGTGAGTACCATCAACTTGCACAGACTTATAGCCATACAGCTCAAAAACACATATTTCAATATTGGAACTATGGACACAGCTAATCTAGTCGTTTAGGTTAACTAAATTAATGCTGGAACCTCCATAAATATAGTTGGATGAAGATGGAGATGGAGATGAAGGTAAGCACTTCGCAGTATCGTTCTGCCTAGCCTTTTCCGGACAATATTGAGGTCGGTGAACAGGCTGGCGGGATGCTGCGTAATATACAGTGTACCTGACCCAAATTTGAGGCATGGCATATCAATCTTTGGCTATCAGGAGATTTCCGTCTTGTAGAGGATAGGCCTCTGCTTAAGAAGAAACCTCCAATATACTAAGGTCGTGTCTAGGAGGACGTTCATCTCTCCAAGAGTCGGGACACCATATACCACCACCATATAAAGGTATTAAGTAAATGTGTGCTTTTCCCAATGGCATAGAATTCTACTAGATATCACACGTAGACTCTATATTACCTATTTCTCATCGATTTATGTTATTTTGCTTTGAAAATTACTTGACTTTTTCATTTCATCATAGTGACTTTTCAATTACTTATAGTAATTATCAGCTTATTTTGATTGACCCCCTGCAGCGTAAGAAGTCCTCTTTTTTAAATAAAGATCGGGCAACATCGATATCATTAATTTATTGCTTGGAAAATCAAAAACTAAGACAAAGTCCGTTCAGAAAATCACTCGCGATTTCCATGAATACTAATACTGTGATACTAGTACTTCAGGAGGCCTACTATGAACTATTATTACGATACAATTGACGACCTAAAATAAACTCATTTGCTATTTCACACTACGACGTCATTAAAGCGATCCAGTTTAGGTTGACGCTAAATCAAGTCGGCAATTGGATCGCAAACTGTTCTCGTTCGTTCATTTTTCGTACCATGAGGTAACATTTCAACCTAACTTGGATAGCTTTAGGTGTCCAAGTAAGCGAAACAAAAAAAGTTGCTACTTTCTTGGCGTGAAGTGAATCGTTTTATTAATAACTGTTAAAAAATAGTGAAAATATACGTATTTCAGTTGAATATTTAGTGTTTCTTAAGTGATACGTAAAAAAAGTGATTTTTAGAGCTATTTTTATCGTAGATGTCTGACGAATTAGTCCTTTTTGAATTCATGGAAAATGATAATGAAATAAACACAACACGGCGACAAAAAAGACGTATAACACAGAAATAATATGACCCCTTTTTTTTCAATAATAGATTCTTCAAAACAAATCGCAACAATAAAACAAGAACCGCCTCCTGCAGTGTTGCCAACTGCTACCTTTACAGCCGCTTTCTATAATATATCTCAATCCCAATCTTGATCCCGATCCTTGTCTGTAACCAATCAACGGCCGAGTTTGTGTCCTTCACCACACAATCCTCACCTTTGATTGGTTACAGACAAGGATCGGGATCAAGATTGGGATTGAGATATATTATAGAAAGTGGCCGTTAGTCAGTAGCTAGACAATTTGCAAAAAGTTGCTAGATTGCCAGATATTTTAACCCAAAAAAGTCGCTAGAAGTAGCTGATCGCTAATTAGTACTGGTGGGAAGGAAGATAACAATATGTGGTCAAATTATAGAATAGAATAGAATCCATATAAGTTACAGAAAATAAAGATGAGGAAGACATTACATAGGGTGACACAATGGGCGGCCTTATCTCTGAAAGCGATCTTTTCAGGACAACCTTTGAATGGATTTTAAAGAGAAAAGGAAATACAGTACTGTAGGTAGTCTTAGGTGTACTATTTATAAATACAATAAATACATAATATATACAATAATAATTATGGAATAATAAGCATAGAACCGAAGTAAAAAACGTTTAAAGAGAGAGGTAGTGAGTTTTGACCATTGTTTTAAAAGTGGACAAAAGATTGAGCACGCCTTACCGACACGGGCACGGCATTCCATAACCGCACCGCTTGAATCGTAAAAGATTTATCGTAGAAGCTAGTGGAATGCATCGGCATCTCTTGTCTCAAGTTTTCCGATGACCTCAGATATCTATTATGTGTGTCATGAAGGAACTTGAAACGTTTTTTAAGATAAGAGGGGGTTGTAGGATTGAACACATTATAATCACGTTTTACATATTGGGTTAAACACAGGAGTCAAAAACTTCAGTATAATTACTGAGATAAACGTAGTAGGTAATTACAATTAATGTATTATGTAGTATGTAGTAATAACAATGCCGATAATCAATTAATAATAATAATATAATAATAATAATATAAATCTTGGGACAATCAACACCGCCATCTGATCCCAAACTAGGCAGAGCCTGTACTATGGCAACCAGACAACTGATAAACATACTTATATATTTCTAAATACATACATATTATAGATAAATTACACACCCAGATACGGAACAAATAATCGTACTCATCGCACAAAGATTTGTCCTGTGTGGGAATCGAACCCACGACCTCCGTCCTAACAGTCAGGGTCACTAACCACTAGACCAACAGGCCCCCAACTGAAGAGAAAGATGTCGATGGCTGAGGTTCATTATCTATCTTTTTGTGTTGGAGTAATTTTCTTCTGTAGGTACCCATTTTCTTGTACTTATTTATTTTGGCAAAACGCAACATTGATCACTTTTCAAAAGCATGCATGTCATTTAAAGAAATGCTATAAATTGCTAACAAATTTAGCTACAAGTTTTATTAAATAGTAGCTGCCTGACACCGAAAAATAACTAGATCTAGCTATAAAGTAGTTATGTTGGCATCACTGGTCTCCTGCCAAATTAAACATGAGTGGAGGTGCGTTCTAAACTTAATCAATTTATTTTTAAGACAATACTAAGCAAACCTTAAATTTCTATTAGAATTATATAAATTACCTACTATTATTTAATAAATACTAAAAAGGGCTTATTGGTATATAATTTGACACTTAAAAGCGATATTTTAAAATATATTTGTTGTTATTTTTAACACAAAAAAACGCTTAAATCATATCAACTAGGTTTGTAAACGCAACGCACATGGTTCGAGTAAAAGAGACAAACTTATGCAACGAGTAACGACTGTACGGCGTCATCTCTTTCTCACACCGCGGACCACAGACAAATTTCGTTCGTTCATTCCTCCGTGAGCGATTCAAACGCCAGTTAGATAAAGGTACTTCATGGTACGAATCTTAGCGATTCAGTTTAGGCACCTAAACTGGATTGCATCGGAATTGGATGGCTAAGTAAAAGTTGATGGTAGGCCTACAGTTCAGAGATAGAGATTTTATCATTGCGGATTACAAACGAGTCGTTGCAAAACAACGTTCTTTGTTATCAAAAATATGCAAGTGCAAATAAGGCCTATGTCTAGCAATGGACAGACCAGAACTTGCCCTGGTTAGGTTAGTCGAACAGTGAACGTACAAAATATCTCGCCAGACCTATATAAGCCGCGGTAACAAAACCACAGCGACTTCTAACTCGACGCCAACGCCATCTAGTTACAAAATGAGAACTAATTTGCAACTTGGGCGGTTTTTAATATTTTTTTTTTATAAATTATGTTCTTTGATTCCTTATTTTATTTGATAATATGTAAAAAATATTCCGGGATATTTTATTATGCAAATTAGGGGTTTTTATTGAAAATAGTGATGTCAAGTTATGGGAAGTTGGTGAACGAAAATGCTTTTTAAAACATATTTTAATGAAGGATCGGGGCCTATTACTCTGGAAATGTATGGTGTGAAGACATATATTCATATAAAAAAAAATCAAATCAGCTTGCTGACACATTATTTTCTAGTTGGGCTAGGTACGAAAACATGAATATATTCTACTTTTCCCTATTTCATAATAAGCACTATATTTTAATGCAGTTGCAACTACATACTCAAACTTTGGAGCTAGATAAAACGTGAACGTCAAAGTTTGATTATTATCAATCTTTGTGAAAGCGGCGGATAGAAACTAAAAAACATCACTTATTCAAAATCTCGCATTCAATGGGAAACAAATTGAGCAACAGAAGCGAAACATAAAAAAATGTTCCTAGATCAAAACTGAAAGCATTTCAATTAAACCATTAACAGGCAGCTTTGAATTTGTCAAGGTCGTTCAGTCAAAGGATATACATTTTGCTCAATTTTTGTTCCTCAATGACGAAGTTAAGTTTCAAACCTAGATAGTCACATTCTCACCAAGTCTTAGTTCAGTAGCTCCATGTTTGCTTGCGACCTCTTTGTTTATTTGCCGTTATTCGTTAACAGAGTACGGACAGCTGGCCGGGGACCCCGGACAGTGCGGGGCCCCCCAGCACCCCCACTGCGCCCCCGCATCACCATCCTAAGTGTCCGGTAAGTGGGCTTTAACTATTTTTGTAAGTTAAGCGAACATTTTATGGGTTTATTGTTATTTAAGGAATCTTTGGTTGTTATTGTGGTTATTTTGTGAGTTTAGGATAATTCATATACAGGGTGTTTGGGACATTTGAAACGAAAAGGCTACACTTAATGCCATTAACCAAATTGTAGAAGTCATTAATCTCGCTAATGATCGGTTACAGAAATTGACATTTTTGAGCGCGCAATGTATTGGGAACAATGCGATCTACACGCGCGAGACCGTTGTACGTGGTTAACGTAGTACGTCACTATCTACGTCTTGCAAACACACATACACAGGTCTGTGTCGCCGCCGCTCCCGGCGCCGCGCTGCGCTTTAATGTAGGTACCTACGCATATCGCGTATTGCCGACAACAATAATATCACATGAAATCATTTTAATCACTCAGAAATACCTACCGACTGATGGTAGGAACATGTTTAAGGAGAAGTTAAGAGAAAAAAAAGGAGCCATAAGCTCAGTCTCCTATAATCACAATTCCTATAAGGATTTCGATAAGCTTAGAAGTACTAGCTTGAGATCCGGTAACGTAGGTATTATCTAATGAACTACTAAACCCACTGAATGCAGGTACGAATATCGCCGATTTCAATAATATCACATAAACTCATTTTAATCACTCAGAAATACCTAACCTACTGATGGTAGGAACTTGTTTATGCAGAAGTTAAGAGAAATGGAGGAGCCTTAAGCTTAGTCTCTTTAAATCACTATTCCGATAAGGATTGATAAAAAAAGGTTTTAACTATGTAAATTGAGATCCGGTAATGATGTAGGTATAAACTAATGAACTAGCTAACTCACCCCTAAACAGTTAGGATTCAAACTGGCCACCCGTCGCCTGCTTGCTCGTGTTTCGCACGAGACCTACATAACATACATAACACATTACCATATTACCGTATTCTTGGGCACTGTAGTAATCGTTAAATCCAGATTACATTTTTAAAACACACTCACAAAAACAAACAATAACAGACACAAACACAGAATTAGTTTTGCTAGGTAGTTATCAAACGAAAACTTATTTTGTCTCACGCCACATCACGTCAAGTCCCGAATTCCCGAATTTTGCAAAAATAATACACTCGTTCGCTATCAAGGTCTTCAAGAAACTGACATAAAAATCCATTAAATACGGCTAAATGTAAAAGAATTTTTTTTTAAACTTTCCTTTGACTTCGCCGACTTTTGGCGGCATTGTGTTCAAAAGGACGCCGCGCTACAAACTGCCCCCAAACAAAAAGGGGTCTTATTGACACGAAACTTAGTAACCTATTTCCGACCTTAAGTTGTTTAGTAAATGTCGGAAATCGGTTACCCTGCTTTGTGCAGATGCAGATGCGTTGACCTTTTTTACTAAACAGCTGAGCAGATGCCTAACTAGTTTTATTTACATTGCTCTTTTTAGTGAAAGTAGTGAGTTAATTGTTTTTTTAATTAAAATCACGTTGGGTTCGGTAAGAATAACGATTATGAACAGTCTAAAGTAAAAAAAACAGCTGAAAAAATTTGGAAAATGAGGAAAAAGCCGACGAAAAATTCCAACGCGGGGGCGTCCAGAATCATGTCCTGAACTCATGGTATCCGTTTGTGCGTCGATGTCCCTTACACGCTGTATGTATGAAGGATACTATCTCGCCATTTTGAAAACCATGAGGAGTGAGGGAGTAAATATTGTATATGGCCCACAGCTATTGCAATTACGCATTAGCTCTGTTCCCTATTCAATATTCACTCTCTTTTAACCGATTCTATATATATATACTAATGAGCCTCTACAAAATTGTAACAAACTTAACATCACCAAGCTACACCCATAGTGACTCAAAATTACTAGTTTAATTATAGCCAAGAATTTGGTGTGAAGCTTAGCTATCACAGTTTCGTGTCTAGAAACACGAGGCGGCTGTCACAAACTATGGTCCCGTATACGAGATTCAAATAATCTGAAATCTGCTTAACAAAAGCGTAATTCTCTACCAATTTTCTCTTTAAAATTACAGATGATAGGTGGCACCTCAACAGCAGAATCTTCACAAACAGACAGCGACGATGTGTCCCCCGCAGCGCGTCGCCGCGCAGCGCTGCGCCCGCATCACCAGCACTCGATCCACACACATCCTCTAGCGCACCCCACGCATGCGGGCCCGCACCCGCATGCGGTGAGCTTGCTAGCAGCGCACCCGCCTGTGCCGGCGACTTCGATGGCGCTTGTGCCGAGACTGTGAGTAACTTCATAACTATTACTTTTATAAGACTGATTGTTGAAGATTACGCAAAAATTCATGCCGACTGGGAGCTTAAAAATGCTCTGCTATCCATGCGAAGCCGGGCGGAATGCAGGTTTAATATAACTTCTAACAATGTATCTATTTGTTTCGCAGCTCCGACATATCAAAGAAGGACGAGCACAAGAGCGTCAGCCTAGACCGGCCCGACAAGCCGGACAAGCTGGAGCGCCCAGAACGCCCGGAGCGCCCGGAGCGCCCCGACAAGTCCCGGCCCGCCGCCATCGTCGCCAAGTCCATGCGGCGCTCCGCCAGCACGTCTGGCCTGTCGCTGGTTATACACCCAGGTAAACTTTGTGAAAAAAAGTGGTTACAGATTAACTTAGACTTTAATTAGACTAGGATTTAAGCTTGCCCATGGCAAAGACATCTTTATCTCTGAGGAGCATACCTACTCTACTTTTGACACCTACTGCGCGAAAATTGTGTTCAAGCCATTAAGAGAGGTGCAGGTGCAGTTCGCGTGTCCGAAGCAGTGACCCCGGCCCACCAATAATATTGTACTGTATTTTTTTATAAACCGCCGGGGCTATGTGATTTCAATTTGGAACCTAATTGTGAGTATTACTTGGCAGATGACAGCACGCTGAGCGTGTGCGCGGGCTCGCCGTGCGCCGGCAACACGTCGTCCACCAACTCGTCGCGCGACTCGTCCCCGTGCCGCGACCCGCCCTCGCCCTTCGCGCTGCCGACCCACTCGTGAGTATTACTTGGCAGATGACAGCACGCTGAGCGTGTGCGCGGGCTCGCCGTGCGCCGGCAACACGTCGTCCACCAACTCGTCGCGCGACTCGTCCCCGTGCCGCGACCCGCCCTCGCCCTTCGCGCTGCCGACCCACTCGTGAGTATTACTTGGCAGATGACAGCACGCTGAGCGTGTGCGCGGGCTCGCCGTGCGCCGGCAACACGTCGTCCACCAACTCGTCGCGCGACTCGTCCCCGTGCCGCGACCCGCCCTCGCCCTTCGCGCTGCCGACCCACTCGTGAGTATTACTTGGCAGATGACAGCACGCTGAGCGTGTGCGCGGGCTCGCCGTGCGCCGGCAACACGTCGTCCACCAACTCGTCGCGCGACTCGTCCCCGTGCCGCGACCCGCCCTCGCCCTTCGCGCTGCCGACCCACTCGTGAGTATTACTTGGCAGATGACAGCACGCTGAGCGTGTGCGCGGGCTCGCCGTGCGCCGGCAACACGTCGTCCACCAACTCGTCGCGCGACTCGTCCCCGTGCCGCGACCCGCCCTCGCCCTTCGCGCTGCCGACCCACTCGTGAGTATTACTTGGCAGATGACAGCACGCTGAGCGTGTGCGCGGGCTCGCCGTGCGCCGGCAACACGTCGTCCACCAACTCGTCGCGCGACTCGTCCCCGTGCCGCGACCCGCCCTCGCCCTTCGCGCTGCCGACCCACTCGTGAGTATTACTTGGCAGATGACAGCACGCTGAGCGTGTGCGCGGGCTCGCCGTGCGCCGGCAACACGTCGTCCACCAACTCGTCGCGCGACTCGTCCCCGTGCCGCGACCCGCCCTCGCCCTTCGCGCTGCCGACCCACTCGTGAGTATTACTTGGCAGATGACAGCACGCTGAGCGTGTGCGCGGGCTCGCCGTGCGCCGGCAACACGTCGTCCACCAACTCGTCGCGCGACTCGTCCCCGTGCCGCGACCCGCCCTCGCCCTTCGCGCTGCCGACCCACTCGTGAGTATTACTTGGCAGATGACAGCACGCTGAGCGTGTGCGCGGGCTCGCCGTGCGCCGGCAACACGTCGTCCACCAACTCGTCGCGCGACTCGTCCCCGTGCCGCGACCCGCCCTCGCCCTTCGCGCTGCCGACCCACTCGTGAGTATTACTTGGCAGATGACAGCACGCTGAGCGTGTGCGCGGGCTCGCCGTGCGCCGGCAACACGTCGTCCACCAACTCGTCGCGCGACTCGTCCCCGTGCCGCGACCCGCCCTCGCCCTTCGCGCTGCCGACCCACTCGTGAGTATTACTTGGCAGATGACAGCACGCTGAGCGTGTGCGCGGGCTCGCCGTGCGCCGGCAACACGTCGTCCACCAACTCGTCGCGCGACTCGTCCCCGTGCCGCGACCCGCCCTCGCCCTTCGCGCTGCCGACCCACTCGTGAGTATTACTTGGCAGATGACAGCACGCTGAGCGTGTGCGCGGGCTCGCCGTGCGCCGGCAACACGTCGTCCACCAACTCGTCGCGCGACTCGTCCCCGTGCCGCGACCCGCCCTCGCCCTTCGCGCTGCCGACCCACTCGTGAGTATTACTTGGCAGATGACAGCACGCTGAGCGTGTGCGCGGGCTCGCCGTGCGCCGGCAACACGTCGTCCACCAACTCGTCGCGCGACTCGTCCCCGTGCCGCGACCCGCCCTCGCCCTTCGCGCTGCCGACCCACTCGTGAGTATTACTTGGCAGATGACAGCACGCTGAGCGTGTGCGCGGGCTCGCCGTGCGCCGGCAACACGTCGTCCACCAACTCGTCGCGCGACTCGTCCCCGTGCCGCGACCCGCCCTCGCCCTTCGCGCTGCCGACCCACTCGTGAGTATTACTTGGCAGATGACAGCACGCTGAGCGTGTGCGCGGGCTCGCCGTGCGCCGGCAACACGTCGTCCACCAACTCGTCGCGCGACTCGTCCCCGTGCCGCGACCCGCCCTCGCCCTTCGCGCTGCCGACCCACTCGTGAGTATTACTTGGCAGATGACAGCACGCTGAGCGTGTGCGCGGGCTCGCCGTGCGCCGGCAACACGTCGTCCACCAACTCGTCGCGCGACTCGTCCCCGTGCCGCGACCCGCCCTCGCCCTTCGCGCTGCCGACCCACTCGTGAGTATTACTTGGCAGATGACTCGTGACTCGTGAGTCAACTTTCATCAATAGATTTGACTGCTAAGCCGTTGTCCTGCGCCTGCGCCTGATCTCTTCTCATTCGTGGCGGACTGCCGTCCAATCGGACAATACACGGCCGTACAATCGGATTGCTAAATCCGAAACTATGAGGATTAGCGAAAACCACTGAAAGGAGTCTCGAGCCCGATTTTGATGAAAACTCAAACTGCATCATTGGATTTTTGAAAAAATGGTATTTCTAGCCAGCCAGCCAAAAAACAACCGGTTCGACTGAACCGGTGGATTTTTAAAAACAGGAGCAATTTTTTTTTTAAATCGATTCGTTCGATCTCTGGCTAGGAATACCAATTTTTCAAAAATCCAATGGTGCAGTTTATTTTCATCCATAGCTAAAATCTTCATCTTTCCTATGATGCCGATGGCAACGATTTATTCTTCGCAGTTTAGTAATCTTTCATATGTCAACAGATTGATACAGTCGTCAAAGCCGCCGATAGTGGTTCGTCGCGGGCCGCGTGGTTTCGGCTTTACCATCCACACAGTCCGCGTGTACTACGGCGACACTGACTACTATACTATGCATCATTTGGTTTCGGTGAGTTGGACATATATATTCGCGCGATGATCATTTTATGCTGGTGCCTTAAACTATCGTTATTTCTTCATCGGTTTTCTTCCATATGTAAGAAAATCGTGGCAGGTAACCTTCTGTTGTTTCTGTTCCATTAAAATAAGGCCTCATTAGCGTGTAGCAGGCACCGCCACAAAAATCAACGTAGCGGAATCTACATTGCAACAATGAGACTCGCAGCGTCATCTATCTCGACAGCTGCGAATACAAAATTCTTATTTGCGATATCAGAGCTTACCTTGCGATTTGAACAGATACAACAGCCCGAATATCAACTATCGGGCAGTTGCCCACCGGACACAACAACCGTCCGTCCCTTTTCAACTGAGGTTTGCGGGACTTTACTCTGTACCGCATACTCTCCAAAAGCGTATTGAAATAAAATATAACGCCGTGATAATGTTACGTTGATTGTCCCTAGACTACTACTGTTCATATTATCTAAAACCACTGTTCTTCATACACTAACATTGTTTTATTTTTTGTAGGCGGTGAACGAGCAGGGCGCCGCTTGGGCAGCCGGTCTACGCGCCGGAGATCTCATCACCCAGCTCAACGGAGAGTCCGTGCAGGGCTTGTTGCACACACAGGTACCTATGTTGTTCTTTTGAACTTTTTAGTTTTTCCATACAGAGTTTCAGAACCCAAAAAAATAAGTGACTCTACTTATTCACTCGCAAAGGTCGATCCTTATGGAGAAGAACGGACAAGAAACTTCATGTGTTACCCTTTCCCCTTTAAAAACTATAAAATACATGGGAATATAATATAATTTACCTAAAATCTACTGTCTTCTTGAATAACTCAAATGTGGAAATATTATAAAAAGCTGTACGTTTAAAAAAATCTTTAGAATAGTGAAATACCCTTGATATTTTGGTTTTCTGAGTTTTATCTTTATTTCCAGGTTCTCAGATTACTGCTGGCCGCTCCTCACGCCACGCTTCGAGCTACTCCTCTAGACCAGACTACTATTCAGGTATGATTCGATTATTATGATTTTAAATCCATAGATATTTTGGGATGCATGAAGGAGCCTTTTCGTGTAGCGCAAAGTGTTCCATCAGGCACCAGCTGACGGAATCAAAAGATGAAACACATGCAAAGCTCCTTTCACTCCACTCGGCGATAATGAGTACAATATTGCAAGTCACAGAGTTAATATAGTTATAAACAAATGTAGTATGAAACTGTGTGGGAAGAACATCACCTACCACCACCCGACCACTTGAAACCCCCTTTTTTTTTTTTTTTGTTTGCGCTGGGAAAAAATGCGTTACGCATACCCTCAAATTGGGGGAATGGGGAATTCTTGGTATGCGTCATGCTTGGCGCAAATAAAATCTTTTTCTTTCTTTCTTTTCTTTCTATGTGGGACTCCCCGGGCTGACCCGGTATACTCACTAAAACAACCCAGCGGCATTCCCGCATCGTCTGAGTGGAGGGGGACTGGGAGATCGGCGCAGCCTTTGCGTCCAAACCTCCTCCGACGTCCGCCCGCCTACACGGCGGGCCCTTCACGCCCCCCCTTGGGGGGAAGGCCGGGAATGACCGGCGGAGGTGGTGTAGAGTGCAATGCGGGCAGAGGCGCCCCCGCGCCTGTCGCCCGCCTATCACCACCATGAGGAGGGAGAAGACGACGTCTTCTCCGACCTTTTCTTCACCTTCGGAGCGGCACAGCGAGAGGGTCGTCCTCCCGCGCGCGCTCCGCCGCCTCCTTTTGCGAGATGACGTCCTCGCAAAAGGAGGCGACCGCTGCCCAGGCCCCCTCACTCTCCAGCATGGAGTTGACCACGCTGGGAAGTGAGAGGTTCTGTCCGATCTCCGCAGTCAGACTGCGGCGCGGCTCAGACCAAGCCGGGCACACCTCGAGGGTGTGGTGTGCCGTGTCCTCCGCCGCGCCGCAGTCGTGGTACGCCGGAGTCTCCTCCCTCCCGATCCGGTGCAGGTGCGTGCCGAAACAGCCGTGGCCTGACAGCATCTGCACCAGACGGAATGAGAGGAAACCGTGGGGCCGCTCGAGCCAGTCTTGCAGGACAGGACCGAGCGCGTCCAGGGTTCGGCGGCTAAAGGTGGCGGAAGCAAGGTCCTCTGTCCAATGGACGATGATGGCGTCCCTCGCCTCCCGCCACACGGCCTCCGTTCCGCTCCTCCGTGACGGGGCGCTCCCCGAGCTCTTTCCGTCGCGCCGGCCATTCATAGAGTCTGGCGAGTACCCACGTCTCCAACTCCCAAGGAGGGGTGCCGGCCAGAGCGCACGCCGCCGAGAAGCCCACCGAGCGGTAGGCCCTCGCCACCCGCAGAGTGCAATGGCCCTTTGGGGCCTGCGCATCGCCGTCGCATTCTCCCTCCTGTGGAGGGAGTCCGCCCAGATGGGGGCCCCGTATAGGGCCATGCTCCGCAGGATCCGCATATAGGCACCGGCATCGCGCAGTGCCCCCCCCCCCCAGGTTCGGGAGGAGCCACGAGAGGTCGTCCGCACCCTCCTGAAGTGCAGGCCGAAACGCCACCTGCTGTCCAGCACCAGACCCAGATATTTCATCTGGGTCTGGACCCCTACCCTGGCGCCCTCCATGACAATGGGGTGTCATTGGGGCAGCGCTGCCGAGGCCCGTGAAAGAACACTGCCTCGGTCTTGTTCAGCGCCACCTTCAATCCCAGGCGGCGGATCCTCCCCGCCACCAAGGATCCGCCAGCAGAGGCCAGACAGGTCGCCTCCCCAAAGTTCGTGCCCTGGAGGAGGGCTCCGCGCATGAGCCAGTCGAAGCCGATGTTCCACAGGGGGGGTCTTAAGACTGACCCCTGCGGAACACCAGACTCCGCGCCATATCGCCGCAACCTGGCCAGTTTGTCCACAAGGAGGACCTCTCGGTCCTCCAGGTAGCATGCCAGGAGGCTCCGCAGGTATTGGGGCACTCCGTGATACCGGAGTGCCTCCAATATGGTCGAGTGGAGCTCGGAGTTGAAGGCGTTGGTTGTGTCGAATGACACCGCCAGCACTCCGCCCCCCGCCTCGACCGCCCCCTTTACCTGGCCCTTGAGTAGGGCCAGCGCGTCGATGGTCGAACGCCCTTGTCGGAAACCGAACTGGGCGTCCGACAGGTCCGGCCCTACCCTCCGCAGGTGGCTATTCAGCCGGGAGGCAATGACCACTTTAAACCCCTGGAACACGTCCTGCCACCTGGACGTTATCTGCAGTGGTCCGTATGGAAAGCACAAGTGCGCTGCGGGCACAACTTGGGTGTTATAGACTCGTCGGATACCCCATGTGAATGCGATGCTTAGAACAAGAGCCACACAATGGTGTACTTCAAGTAGTTTAGTTTATTTGATTACCGTGTTGATAAACATAATGTTCCGTCGCCAGGCGGGAGGCCGGCGCCGCGCGTGGTGCGGGCGCCGCGCTACAGCTCCGCCGCGGCCCCGGCCCCGGCGCCGCTGCTCGCTGTTCCGGAGGATATCCACCAAGAGAGCGTCGCAGGAGATGCACCAGGTTAGTTCATCCTCATCATAATGTTCCGTCGCCGCGCGTGGTGCGGGCGCCGCGCTACAGCTCCGCCGCGGCCCCGGCCCCGGCGCCGCTGCTCGCTGTTCCGGAGGATATCCACCAAGAGAGCGTCGCAGGAGATGCACCAGGTTAGTTCATCCTCATCATAATGTTCCGTCGCCGCGCGTGGTGCGGGCGCCGCGCTACAGCTCCGCCGCGGCCCCGGCCCCGGCGCCGCTGCTCGCTGTTCCGGAGGATATCCACCAAGAGAGCGTCGCAGGAGATGCACCAGGTTAGTTCATCCTCATCATAATGTTCCGTCGCCGCGCGTGGTGCGGGCGCCGCGCTACAGCTCCGCCGCGGCCCCGGCCCCGGCGCCGCTGCTCGCTGTTCCGGAGGATATCCACCAAGAGAGCGTCGCAGGAGATGCACCAGGTTAGTTCATCCTCATCATAATGTTCCGTCGCCGCGCGTGGTGCGGGCGCCGCGCTACAGCCCCGCCGCGGCCCCGGCCCCGGCGCCGCTGCTCGCTGTTCCGGAGGATATCCACCAAGAGAGCGTCGCAGGAGATGCACCAGGTTAGTTCATCCTCATCATAATGTTCCGTCGCCGCGCGTGGTGCGGGCGCCGCGCTACAGCTCCGCCGCGGCCCCGGCCCCGGCGCCGCTGCTCGCTGTTCCGGAGGATATCCACCAAGAGAGCGTCGCAGGAGATGCACCAGGTTAGTTCATCCTCATCATAATGTTCCGTCGCCGCGCGTGGTGCGGGCGCCGCGCTACAGCTCCGCCGCGGCCCCGGCCCCGGCGCCGCTGCTCGCTGTTCCGGAGGATATCCACCAAGAGAGCGTCGCAGGAGATGCACCAGGTTAGTTCATCCTCATCATAATGTTCCGTCGCCGCGCGTGGTGCGGGCGCCGCGCTACAGCCCCGCCGCGGCCCCGGCCCCGGCGCCGCTGCTCGCTGTTCCGGAGGATATCCACCAAGAGAGCGTCGCAGGAGATGCACCAGGTTAGTTCATCCTCATCATAATGTTCCGTCGCCGCGCGTGGTGCGGGCGCCGCGCTACAGCTCCGCCGCGGCCCCGGCCCCGGCGCCGCTGCTCGCTGTTCCGGAGGATATCCACCAAGAGAGCGTCGCAGGAGATGCACCAGGTTAGTTCATCCTCATCATAATGTTCCGTCGCCGCGCGTGGTGCGGGCGCCGCGCTACAGCCCCGCCGCGGCCCCGGCCCCGGCGCCGCTGCTCGCTGTTCCGGAGGATATCCACCGAGAGAGCGTCGCAGGAGATGCACCAGGTTAGTTCATCCTCATCATAATGTTCCGTCGCCGCGCGTGGTGCGGGCGCCGCGCTACAGCTCCGCCGCGGCCCCGGCCCCGGCGCCGCTGCTCGCTGTTCCGGAGGATATCCACCAAGAGAGCGTCGCAGGAGATGCACCAGGTTAGTTCATCCTCATCATAATGTTCCGTCGCCGCGCGTGGTGCGGGCGCCGCGCTACAGCTCCGCCGCGGCCCCGGCCCCGGCGCCGCTGCTCGCTGTTCCGGAGGATATCCACCAAGAGAGCGTCGCAGGAGATGCACCAGGTTAGTTCATCCTCATCATAATGTTCCGTCGCCGCGCGTGGTGCGGGCGCCGCGCTACAGCCCCGCCGCGGCCCCGGCCCCGGCGCCGCTGCTCGCTGTTCCGGAGGATATCCACCGAGAGAGCGTCGCAGGAGATGCACCAGGTTAGTTCATCCTCATCATAATGTTCCGTCGCCGCGCGTGGTGCGGGCGCCGCGCTACAGCTCCGCCGCGGCCCCGGCCCCGGCGCCGCTGCTCGCTGTTCCGGAGGATATCCACCAAGAGAGCGTCGCAGGAGATGCACCAGGTTAGTTCATCCTCATCATAATGTTCCGTCGCCGCGCGTGGTGCGGGCGCCGCGCTACAGCTCCGCCGCGGCCCCGGCCCCGGCGCCGCTGCTCGCTGTTCCGGAGGATATCCACCAAGAGAGCGTCGCAGGAGATGCACCAGGTTAGTTCATCCTCATCATAATGTTCCGTCGCCGCGCGTGGTGCGGGCGCCGCGCTACAGCTCCGCCGCGGCCCCGGCCCCGGCGCCGCTGCTCGCTGTTCCGGAGGATATCCACCAAGAGAGCGTCGCAGGAGATGCACCAGGTTAGTCCGTGTTCATCATCATCTCAGCCAAAACACGTCCACTTCTGGACATAAGCCTCCCCAAGTGTCGCCACATCTCATGCTCCCGTGCGTGTCACATCCAACGGGTTCCCGCGGCTTTCGCCAGGTCATCGGTCCACTTTGTGGGAGACCAGCAACATTTCGTCTTCACTTCCACTCCAGAACCTTTGACCACCATTGACTAAGCAAAGACATTCCAAGCTAACACATATTGTCTAAGGGTCATGTCTACAGTAATCTGAGAATTTTATTATATTATATGAGGTATCGCCCGAAGTTACCATAGCTTTCTAGCTAGTGGGTCGACTTTCAGCCTTGTAGATGTACAATTGCTGCTTCGTCAAGACTAATTTGTACTTTATAAAAGCAAAGAAATATTTGCTTGGTAATGTTAACAACAAGTTGTGTTACAGATGGTATCGTCAGGCGAATGCGCGTCGTCACCGTCGCCTGCGCCCGCGTCGCCGGCGGCCGACAGTCCGCTGCACAACACCACCACCACACATTATCAACGGTAAGTTATAACTTTTTAATAACAATTGTCATAAACATTTCATATTGCTAAGCCACCCTGCCACCCTAATACTCACCTTACTTTTTATAAATATTTGTGCACCATACGAAACAAGTATTATTATATGTAGTTATTCTAATATCCTAAAGGGGTAAACTGGAAGTATGTATTTTTGCCGACGGGGTAATTCATCGGGCTCGCGGCTTTTTCTTCTAATAATATTTAAAAAAAAATCAGATCACAATACCTTAAAAAATCTTAAAAATATCTTCATTGCGCAGCCCATCATCCCTGCACGGGCTCAAACACAAACTGGTAGCCGGCGGCGCGGTAGGCTCGGGGGGCGAAGTCCGACGCGCGTCGCTGCAGCACATGCCGCTGTCGCCGCTGGCCCGGACGCCCTCGCCCTCGCCGCAGCCGCAGCCCGCCTCGCCTACGAGGTAACGAGAACGATCATACATACACTAGATTTATGGAAAGACTAACAGTTGAAAAGCACCAAAGAACAGATCGAATCTAAACTTAAAGGCGGCTGGGAACACTCCGCGAGTCGCTGCGCAGTACGCAGTAGGAAATTCATGTGACAGCGGGATGTGGAGGTGGAGTATTACGCAGCGAACAGCGAACTTCACAGACGTCGTTAAGTTTGAATCGTTGATTTGAAATAAGGTGTAGGTACACCTCTTGAGATGAGAGCCAAAACTGATTTAAAGTCTTGTAGGAGTAAATTAAAAAGCCTCATGAGCCGTTTTACTTACTAAAGTACTTATTATTTTTTCTATATCTAGCCATCGTTTACATATATCATGCTATCATGGGAAATAAATGTCTCATAATCATATTGCCTGTGTTTGTCTATGATCAATGTATGCGCATGAGTGACTAAAATTCAACTGATATTAAATTTATTCATAGTATCCATATTTATTACAAATCTCCAAATATTTATGAGGATCAGGAAACACCATCTTCAATATTATTGTTTAATTCCTCCTATAAATTATAATAACAGATTTCTAGATATACCATAATTCATATAGAGGGAATAATATTGGAATAAAATAGAATCATTAAGCACTTAATTCTTTTTTAACTAATTTCTGACTATGTGCCAATTCGTCCCGGTTGCCGAATCTTACTGTATAACTCTTCGCACATGCCATTTTAACTCTTATCACTCCTTGATTGAGTCGTTGCGAATGTCTAAGGCATTAAGTCCTCCATTGTATTTTTGAGCATAAAGTTTAAATAGAAACATTAATAAATTATTCATATTTATCCCACACAAAGTCCCAAATCTAAACCTCGTACTTGTAAGCATGTATAACTGCCACACACTCGCCATCCTCATTGACCACAAAGTAACCATCCATCGCTAGTCGCTGCGAGGCGCGCAGCCCTTCGCCCCTGGCGGCGCGCGAGGCGGGCGGAGGGCCGGGCGGGCGGCGCGCCTGGCCCCGCCGCGACCCAGCTTCGCCCCTGCTACGACGAGCCCTATCGCCTGACAGGTAAGGAGGACAGGACAGTGTACTCACTGTCTCAACTAAACCCGGTGGCGAAGCGTCCATTTCGTGGGAGTTGTCAAATACAAATTGTTGGAATGGTTGTTGCCGTTTGCACAGCTGCACTCGCGCCTCTAGTGTCAAAATTGTGAAGCTGTCTAAAAACGACACTGACGGTTTTCGTACAGCGTTGCCAACGTGTGGGGAATTCCTCAAACTGCGGGGAATCCCAAGTCGATTGGGGATTAGCATTATGCGGAGAAAATGCGGAGATTTTGAATATCGATAGTCCGGGCCAAGTTAGAACACTTTTTCAAGAAATCGAAATACTTATCTTAACTTTTTTGTTAGGTTACTCATGGGTATCGAATGACTCCCTTTTTCTAAATTAATTTATATCGCTCGACCGTTGCTTGCGAAATTTATGTATCTATTTAGCCTTTTTTCTTTTGTCCCACTGCTGGGCAAAGGCCTCACTCTCCCTTCCACACAACTCTGTCATTTGCTGTCGGGCCAATCCTTTCGGTAGGTAACATAGGGAATGTTGTCATAAAACAACAAAAAAATGCTCGTTGAGGGTGTCACGTTACAACTCGCTCCGTGTTTATATATTGTTATAAATTGATAAAAACGCTCTTATCCAGAATTTGTGATTGGAAATACAAAGTAACAGTTATCAGTGGACCATTGCATTGTGAATTTAGTTGGTGAAGTGTTTTAATACTACAAAATTTGTAAATAACATTTGCAATACGTTACAATCCACTACCTCGGACAATATTTAAAAAGTAACTCAACGGAACGCGTAAGCGACGAGCTACGCACGGCGTTTACGTCCTTTTTCGCGCGACCTTCTTCATATGCTGAGCAACGGATCACCACAAAAAGTTAAGAATATACCTTACGTTACTTAAATCTCAATCCTTTGTTTACTTTACAACGAAAAGTCATCATAATATAATGGATCATTCTGTTAAGTCGCTGAGTTCTGGACTGTTATGGGGATGTTGTGACCAAACGGCTGATAATGGAAAGCATGCGAAATGCGTTAAATGTCTTAAGGCATATCATTATGCATGTCTTTCGTTGCCTGATGATTATAAGGTACCTGCTGAGTGGCACTGTCCTGAATGCCTTAATCTGAGACCGAAGCCTGCCAAGTCTGATAATACTCCTTTGCGTAACATCTCAACTACCAGAGGCAATAAGAGGCAAGCCGTTGGTTCTCCACCTCAAGCGCCTGTTGAAGTTGTCTTAGCACCTGACGACATTCGTCAGCTTATTCAGGAATCAGTTGAAAAGGCGCAAACTGAGATGCTTACCAAGTTCATAGATAACATGAAACTTACCCTCAACCAACAGTTGCAACCAATTAGAGATCAAATGGAGAGTATGGAAAAGTCAATGACATTTATGAACTTACAATACGAAGATCTCCTAAAAAAGTGCACAGCGTCTGAGGAAAATATGAAGGAGTTGCGAAGGGAAAACTCAGAGATGAGGGTGTGTATGAGTGATTTATCTTCACGTATAAACCAATTGGAACAGCAAACCCGTGCAAACAATGTGGAAATTCAGTGCCTGCCAGAGAAGAAGCAAGAAAACTTGATAGATATTGTATCACAATTATCAAAAGTTGTAGGGAGCGGCATTCAAGACTACGATATTAAGCATTGTACAAGAGTCGCAAAACAAAATGCCAGCAATACTCGCCCGCGTGCCATTGTAGTACAACTTGCCTCCCCCCGCAGTCGTGACCAATTTCTCGCAGCTACGATAAAATTCAACAAGTTGAATCGAGATAACAAATTAAATACGACCCACTTGGGATACACCGGGCCTAAATCCCCAATCTATATAACAGAACATCTGTCTACCACCAACAAGGCACTCCATGCGGCCGCTAGGATCAAAGCCAAGGAAATTGGGTATCAATTTGTCTGGGTACGGGGTGGTCGTATATTCATGCGGAAGGCACAGGAATCGGAACACATTCTGATTAGGAATAAGGATACATTAGATAAGCTGGTTTAATTTTAATTTTTGTTTTAGTCAATGTAACAGTAAATGTAATTTGTTATCATTCTCGGACTTAAAGATATATTACCAAAACACTCGAGGCTTACGCACCAAATGTCACAATTTTTATCGTCAAGTTTGTTGTGAAAACTATGATATAATAATATTAACAGAGACATGGTTAAATGATTCTGTGATGAGTTCAGAGCTATTTGATAATAGATATGTAGTCTACAGGCGAGATAGGTGTAACAGAAAAAAAGATGGAGGGGGTGTTCTTATAGCCGTATTAAGGGGTTTAAATTCAAAACGCATGTTTCAATGGGAAAGCAACTGTGAGGATTTGTGGGTAACAGTAGACGTCTCAATTACAAGGTCTATCCGTCAACTGGCTCTGTGCGCAGTTTATTTGCCTCCACCTGTACTTCGTTCAGCCTTAGAACACTTCTTGGACTCCTGTAATACCATACTAGAACAGTCAGGTTCGAAGATGTGTATAGTTGGTGACTTTAACTTAGGAAATATTAATTGGAACTTGGTAAGTGAGTCGGATAGTGGCTATATGGCACCGGGTATTGGTCATTTGCTAACTGATTTTAGTCATATAAACAAGTTAATTCAACTCAACAATATAACAAATAAGTCGGGACGCATACTTGACCTTGCGTTGACTAACTTAACTTTCGGTTCCGTTTGTTCTGCTCCAAATCCCTTAAGTATAATTGACCCTTTCCATCCCCCTATTGAAATTAATTTAAAGTCAAATAATGACAAAAGACTTCCTTATAACAGTAACAAAAGAATAAATTTTTACAAATTAGATTACGACATAATTTGTAAAAGCTTGAGTGAGATCGACTGGAACCTTTTATTTGGTGGCACGCACGATGTGAATGATATGCTCGGTATGTTCTACGACAAAATTAACAATATTATAGCAATGCAAAATCCCCCTGCCGTACGTAAACATAAGACGCACCCTCCTTGGTTCGATAAAAATTTAATAAGAACTTTAAGAGAAAAGGAAAAGGTACGCCAGCGATTTAGAATATATAAAAACCCGATGGATGAGCTCGAATTGAAACTGCTGAGTAAACGGTGCTCTGTTATGGCTGCCTCTTGTTACAATAAATATGTCAGTGATCTGGAGACTGTAATAAGCAAGGATCCAAAACGATTTTGGGCTTATATTAAGGACAAGCGAGGTGGAACTAGTTCTTATCCCTTAACAATGACTGACGGCATCATATCATCATCAGATGGTGTCAGTATTTCAGAAATGTTTGCTGCTCATTTTTCTGCCATGTACAGTCAACAAAATGTGACTAATCATTCATCTCCATCAGAATACATGCAGAACATGTTAGCTTCCAGTTTACCTTTGACAGCACCTATAATTGACTTTGAAACCTTGCTCAACAAATTGAAAGCTCTGGATCGTCGAAAAGGCGCTGGACCCGACGGAATCCCCCCTTATTTTGTTTCCATGTGTGCTTCGTCTCTGGTGGCTCCCTTGTTACAAATATTTAATAGATCACTTGCCACAGGAATTTTCCCAAATTTTTGGAAGGTAGCCCAGGTGGTACCAATTCATAAAAGCAGCGATCGTGATTATGTAGGTAACTATAGACCTATCTCAATATTATCTACCTTCGCCAAAGTCTTCGAATCCATGATTTGTCCCTATATTCAGTCTCATTTGAAACTTTACCTCAGTAACTCTCAACATGGCTTTGTGAGTTCCAGATCTACATGTACGAACCTAGTGACTTTCAAGGAGACACTGGTTGGTGCCATTGACTCGGGCAAACAGGTGGACGTGATATACACCGATTTTAGTAGGGCCTTTGATCGTGTTCCGCACAATATACTTTTGTATAAATTAAACGCTTACGGCATCACTGGCTCCCTCCTTGACTGGTTTAATTCATATCTTGATGGTCGAACCTTCTTTGTTGCCCTCAATGGCTACCGATCGGGCTCCTACAAGGTTACATCTGGTGTCCCCCAGGGATCACATGTTGGTCCAGACATGTTCAACTTGTTTGTTAATGATCTCGCAAATGAACTAAAATTCTCTGAGTGTTTCATGTATGCTGACGATTTAAAATTTTGCAGAGTTATTGAATCGGATCTTGATGTTGAGTTGCTGCAGAGAGATATTGATACGTTAGTAAAGTGGTGCGATGATAATGGTATGCGTCTAAATATCAACAAGTGCTACCATGTCAAATTTACGAGAAAAATTAATTTAACACAATCTACATATTATATATGTGGCACACCAATACAGGAAGTGGAGCAGGTGAGGGATTTGGGGGTTTTATTCGATAGGCAGTTAACATTTATACCCCACATTGAAAACGTAGTTAAAAAAGCCTCTAGAATGCTCGGGTTTGTAATAAGGAATGTTACCTGCTTTCGTCGCTTCAGGACTAAAATCTTACTTTACAATTGCTTGGTCCGTAGCACATTGGAGTATTGCAGCACTGTATGGAGGCCTCATTATGCCACCCACACACTTAGATTAGAAAGGGTTCAAAAACGTTTTCTGTGGCACTTGGCTTACTCTTCTGGGATAGCTAAAAAGAAACGATCGTACAAAGAGAGACTCCTGCATTTTAAGATGATATCCCTACAAAAAAGAAGAGATTTACTAGATGCAACATTATTATTTAAAGTGCTGCGATATAAAATAGACTGCCCGCAATTGTTGAGCATGTTTAAACTCCGTGTGCCTACAAAAATCCCACGAACTCCTATAACCCCATTACGTCCTCCCTTGCGCAGAACCGTTCTAGGTGCTAACTCTCCTGTATCTCGTCTGTGCAAATTATTAAATAACTGCAGTAGTCTGGTCGACGTGCACTCTGACTCACTTAGTAGGTTCAGAAGAAGTATTATGGACATGTGAAATCTTTCTGTGAATTCTTTTTGGTGACATGTTGGTTTTTATTTTTAATTTGTATTTCAATCTTGTTTATGATTTTGATCATGATTGTGTTTGATTTGATTTTTGATTATGTTTCTGTCTAATTTTAATCTCGATCGTGATTTTAATTCAATTTGGTTATGTTATCCGTATAAATTTAGTTCGGTTATGTTTTTCGGTTATTTTTTTTTGTTTTTAATTATGATTCTGTTTAATTCATTTTGATTATCTTTCTGTTGGATTTTAATTTTGTTATGTTTTAATTACTTTGAATTTATTTAATTTTATTATGATTTTAATTCGATTTGAATTTTATTTATTTCTTAATTTTGTTTCTGCCTATGATTTTTAATGTTTTATTTCAATTTTTAGTTTTCTATTTGACTTGAGGAGCCTGATTGTTCTTTGTGTATTTAAATACCCTCTAATTGTTAGTAGCCTTTATATAATTTCAATTAACCCAGTATGTAATGCATGATGTGCTTATCTATAAGGGATTGATACACTAGACCCGAATTTGACTGTATGTAACCCATAATTGTATGAGTGTACTCAATTGTTGGTGAGCCAAATAAATAAATAAAATAAAATAAAATAAAAAAGTACGTAGTAAGTAGTAGTTGTTGTATTTATATGATAGCTGTTGCCTGCTTTAAAGTTTTTAAGGACACTAGCTTTTCGCTCGACATTTTGAACGCACAAGAACCACCGAACGGCTCCCATTAAATGCCAAAAGACATTGCGACAGACCAAGGCGAAGATGGTACATAATTAAAAACAGGGCGACAGTGTCAAGTTTACTCCATCGAGAAAACGGTTTGTCACAAAAATATGGAAAAAGTGTGAAAAAAAATTTAAAGGTGTAATAAGGAACAAAATCTAAGTAAAAAAAGTCTAAGTTGAAATTATTTCATTTCCTAAAAATAAATTGAGGGGATTTTGTGGGGAATCAGTATTGTTTTTCTCCAAATTGGCGAACTTGACTTAGATTTTCGGAGAATTTGATAAATTTGTGTTGGCAACGCTGCAAGTGTCGTTCTTAGGCAACTTCTAAATTTCACCGCTAGAGGCGCGCGCGTAGTCTTTGCATCCCCAATAAACTTTGGACGACAAACGTCCGAAGGAAAGCCTTTAGGGATCGAGTTGTATGGACGCTTTGCCCCTAATAGATAGACCGTTAGTTGGGTAAGAACTTTGCACACCTCTGTACCTGTTTGGTGTATTAGTCTAATATCGCAGGGAAGGGGTTCTCAGAGAAAAGGAGATTGGGCAATCAAGTGTTACAGTCTTATTTAAAGAGATCTCGAAACAAAATGTTATTTATTATTAGAACAGTTTCTGTATTGAAAATTTATTTTAATAGGTGCAACTGAACACCTGAGCAGATTTAGAGATTTTTATGAATACTGTTTTATGCTCACGACGTTTCACCACGTGATGGCAATAGGGAACATGCAATGTTTTCATTTTGCTTTCATTTTGAAGAGTTCAATGTTAAATAGACTAGACGAATAGATAATTAAAACGCTTCAATTTATTGTCAAAATTGCGGTTTTCATTCCTGTCTGTCACTGGTCATGAACTGTCATAACTCAAACACTTAAAAGACTCGTTGTCATGACAGTAGTAACCTCACTAGATACTGATTGTTGTTCTTAAATACGTCCCGTTTCACGTTATTTTAATTCGTAATTATTGTTAAAAATCAATGTTAACCAAAATTAAAACGTTGAACAAAATGTTCATAAATTCTGTATTTGCATCTTCCCTGTTAGACCCAACCCTGTTCAGAAATATTTAATAAAAAAATAAATGAGTGATGTCCAGTTTCCTTTATGTAACGTTTTTCTGTGAGTATGGTTTTCCGTTTGCTCCAATCATCAGAAAATAAGGTAAGTTGAATTTAGTTCAAGTAAATTGTTTGTTTAATTGAATGTATTTTATACCGTTATTAATTGTTTGTGTATGCTTTTGTGTGTACATTTTATGTGCTTTAAATGTCTGTGTTAATCGCATGCTTTTCATGTCTGTTTTCATTTTAGATATATATATATTTTTTAATTTTAAGTCTTTAGGAGATAGAAAGAAAAGTCATGTGTGGTCACTGTCTTGTTTAATTACTTTGTAGGCTTTTAATATAATATTTATCTAAAAGTCTTTTTGTAAAGCACTTTGCAGAGTAAAACAATTCACTACCAAGGCAAAAATAAATCTGTTATGTCCTTTTTAAACGATACGATTTTCAATAAAAGAGAATCACAAGAATATTGAATCCTTACCGCCGTCGAGTTTATCGCTTTGAATGTTAAATAATATAATTTAAGATACAATATACAGCACGCTTTTTTATTAGCTTACAATAAGTCGGCGGTAAGGGCCCGATATATTTGATTTTTATAATTTTATCGTCCAATTTCAAAACGAAACAATATCTGAAACGCCATCTCCACACCGACAGACTACACCCCCGCTCTGCCGAGTCCAAGTGCTCGATCTCGCCGCTGTGCTGCGGCGGGGGCGGGGGCGCGGGGGGCGCGCGGCGCGGCGTGGTGTGGCGCGCCGCTGCGCCCGCGCCGCCCACGCCGCCGCCGCCGCCCGACAAGCAGGACGACGCGCCGGCGCCGGCGCCGCTGCCGCGCATCGCGGAGGAGAAGGACTCGCCCACGCATCATGCCAGGAACTTGCCCAATAGGTAGGGAAGCTTCAAGTGATATCTAAAAGGTCGTAATTATTAATAGTTTTATTAAAAAGTATCTTTGAGCTCTCAAGTACCTGTGAAGCTAATTCTCTGTAAAGAATATTGTGAGCACATATTATAATATAAACAGTTCAGAGAATTTTGTGAATAAGGCATCGTCGTAATAAAAAGTGATAGTATAGTGTGAATACACGATCTTCTCGTAAATTTGTTCGCCATTTGTATTACGACAACGCCTAATGCTTTGTATAGAAATAACTCACAGTATAAAGTATTCCTTCTTGTAGTGAAATCAGGGTATTCCAGAAGTTTGTGGTCATAATTAAAAAAAAAAAAGTTTGATGCAGTTGGTCACATCAAATTAAAATTCAAATTATTTATTTCAAATAAACCATTTACAGGCATTTTTGAATTGTCAAGGTCGGTTAGTCAAAAAGATGAAGCTATTTGCACGTTCCAAAGCGTAGATCTCTATGGAGAAGAACTTGCAAGAAACTCCACGGACACTCTTAATTAATTTTTATTTACAATTTTATGGTTACATCATTCGTGTTGAAATTAAACAAACATATATGTGAGAACGATGTAGAAAGAAATGCAGATAAAAGTGTCCGGAGAAAGCACCATTCGGCTTAACCATATTAAAGGGAGCCAAATAATCTGTTTGAATGATGAGTATCGTCGGCAAACAAGACCATGTTTAGTTTGTTTTGCAATAAATGGGGTAAATCATTGATATAAAGTAGAAATAAGAATGGACCGAAAATCAAGCCCTATGGGACGCCCATTTTCACGTTTAATCCCGACGAATTAACACCGTTTATTTGGACTTATTGCTGTCTATCATTCAAATAAGATTTTACTAAGTTTAACGCTGTTTTGTTTAGTCCGTAATGCTCGAGCTTCATGAGTAATGTTTTGTGATTTACGCAATCAAACGCCTTAGATAGGTCACAGAAGAAGCCTATGGCGTCTTGTGCCTCTTCCCACGCATTAAAGATATGCTTTAGTAAGGTGACACCGGCATCAGTTGTACAACGTCCTTTGGTAAATCCATACTGTTCATCTTGTAAGATGATATTCATCATCATCAAATCTATGATTCAACCAGTTAATACAACAAACTGGAATAAACTGCTTGAAAAGTTATTTGTTTCGAACTTTTTAGCCGCATCGATTTTTTAAAAAATACTTTTTTTTTGTTTTGCTATTTTTTCCTCAATGTATATTAGCTAACCAAAATCACTCTTAAATATGACCTCGCACTTCTGGAACACCTTGTATTAATAATGTTTTTAAAAATAACTTTTAGTTATCTGTGGCTTATAATTCTAATTTCTAAAGCTATTACCATAGGAACTAATCATTGTTTTTTCTCAAATAGTCAGAAACACTTTTGTTTTTCAATTCGTATAACTCTACCATCTTCTTCAAGTTATGAATATGTTATATGTGTTCGGTTTATGAAGGTTCAGGTTATGGAGAATTTGTGTCGACTTACTTTTTTGAAAATATTCTATAGCCTATGTCCATCACGGATAATGTAGGATTCTACTGGTGAAAGAATTTTTCAAATCGGTCCAGTAGTTTCGGAGCCTATTCATTTCAAACAAACAAATCTTTCCTCTTTATAATATTAGTGTAGATTATCGGAACCTTTAATTTGAGATTTGTCATCATGTTAACTTTTATTTAAAACTCGAAATTGTCAATGCGTTTCTGATAATTTGAGACAAAACACAGCCAATTAGTATTTTTATGAACCTGTAACAATAAGCTTTAAAAACCAACACCCAATATTAATCACCCACCCCTAACAGGACGCCCGCTAAGCAATCCACCCCTGCGATCTTCACATCCTCGCCCAAGACACGCCTGGACAAGTCTTCACTCGACACGTCCACGTCGTTCGCGTCGCTGTCGCTGTCGGACGAGTCCTTCATCGACACCTCGGCCGACCTGTCCCAACTGGATACCTCCAGAGACCTCTATTTGGGTAAGTCATACAATCCACCAAGCTAAGTTTGCACCTCGCTGGAATGCGGCGCCCCGCCCGCTTCCCCGTTTACCTTCCCGCGATCGCCCTGTCGCGTCAGTACGGTCATACGTGTGACGTAATCGACGCGAGGTGCAAACTTAGCTTGGTCGAGTTGTACTTGTAAGTTGTCTATAAGACGCGTGTGGACATCTCGATCTTTTTTTTCGCGATTTCAGTGTTGTCCCGTAGTAAAAGTTGTTAATAATCATGAGTACTGGGTATTATACTGGATCAGCGTCTGTCTTGGCATTATCACGTATCATTGGTTGGTGATCGTTTGAGAAAATTAGTCTGGATTTTCAAAACACTAAGACATGTTACATCATCAAGTCTAATCAAGGAGATTTACACTGCTCTAGCCCAATCTGTTTTAACCTACTGCATTCCTATCTGGGGAGGTGCCTCAAAAATTAAATTCCTTGATGTTGAAAGATCTCAGCGTGCCCTGCTCAAAACTATTTATTTTAAACCGTATCGCTTTTCTACACTCGAGCTCTACAATCTGTGTGATCTCTTAACTGTTAGGAAGTTGTATATTTTGAATGCAGTCCTAAAGATGCATAAAACAACAGTATTTGATTCTAATCTTTTTAGGAAAAGAAGAAGTCACTGTCGTATAAATGTGGTCAGAGTTCGCACTGCATTCGCAAGGCGGCAATTTATTTCTCAAGCTACTCTCCTGTACAACGCTATAAGCAAAAAAGTGGCTTTTTACGAACAAACACATTACGAATGTAAGAGAACCCTGACTGCATGGCTAAAGAACCTAAATTATGAAGAAACTGAGTTGCTTTTGCATCCAGTTACATAGTCTACTAAGTACACATGAAAAGTATATATATAATATAATGTATACTATAATATAATGTAGGTATATAAATATGTAAAATGACAACTATTGCTTTTGTGTTTAAATAAATAAATATGTCTACTACAACAAAACATTTATAGTAAGCTAAGTAAGTGGGTAAGTTTTTGGATACCCTTTATGTCCTACTCGCTCACACACACACACACACACACACACACACACACCATAACACACTTACACTCCACACTAACACTCCACATTCTACTGTCCTTGGAATCAGAACTTGGGCAAATTATGTAAGTTAGGAATAATTTATATCATTATCTGTGGTGGCGATTTCAAGTTTGCACCCAATTGCTGTTTTCATTTTATCTTTAGTATTGTTATTGTTTTATATAAGTAGTGTTTTTGTATTTGTACCTCCTTTGATTACCAATGTTTCATAACAGGCTCTGTATACATAGTACATAGATATGAAAGAGTGGGGTCTTCTGTTACAGGTATCTCTATACTTAAAAGAAGGCCTCCACAAAATACTTGTAAAACCTGTTGTTTACGAAAATAAATTTATTAAAATTTATTATTAAATTTATTAAATTTATTATTAGTACAATGACCCCTTAAGACGTATTGCGTTTATTCTGTTACACGTTGTATATCTGTCCCTCTCGCCTTTTTCTGTGGCAGTTGTATAGGCGTCATGGTATTTGACGTCAGAGTTGATATCGGAACTCTCTCTCTAATTGTCAAGTATGAACTTTATAACTTCACCGCTGATGAAGGTATTTTAAAAATTGTTAACTAAAGCTAATAAGTATTTTATTTTCCAATATAAAAATTGTATGCTCTTTTTCTATTACTAGGTAGACTTACCCATGATCAACGTGAGAGGTTAATTTGGGTATATTTTGCTTAATATCCATCAATACTTTATAGATAAAGTTAAGAACTAATGCCACCAAAAAAAAATACTAAGAAAGATTTGTTAGCAATCCTACGACAGTGGTTCCTCTGCTGGGTCTGAGGTATTCATAGACGAGATAGGTTTACGGTCATCTAGATGCGCTAACAGCAGTATTATTTATTCATTAAAATTTCATGCTACACAAAGGTACAAAGGTTGCCTTAGGTCTGACGTAGAGTGCCTTATGTAAGCTTTTTTCTTTACTGAAAGAGCTTGTTGCAGGCGTCATTTATACTGTGAATTAATTGTTAATATTCCCTTTTATACAGATGACAGTCAAGCAAGTACAGACACAAGCATAATAATCGAAGAGAAGCCCAAGAAGCAAGCACCAGTCCAAGAGCAACCCACCGTAGAAGTAGCACAGAAAGCCAGAAAGAAGTCCGACTCAAGCCTCAAGGACGAAGACTTGAAGTCGAAAGACAAACAGAAGTCGAAACAGGACAAACCGGAAATGAAAAAACAAGACTCCTTCCCTGAAAAAAATGAAGAGAGGAACTATTCTGCTGCTTTGAAAGAAGATAAGGCGAAGGAAAAGGCTATGGAAAGGACTGGCTCTATCAAAAAGGTGGAGAAGCAGGAGAAAGATAAGAAAATGGAGAAAGAGAAGAAACAGGAAAAGATGGAAGCTAAGAGGAGTGAGTCCGTGAAGAGGACTGAACTGAAGAAGCAGGAGTCTGTTGACACGATTAAGGTGGGTTTAAGCATTTAAATTGCTGTAGGGGTGAGTTCTGGTCTCGGGGTCCTAGGTTTCCAGGTCGGGCAAAAAGTGTTGTTAGGGTTTCCATTACAAAAAGTGTTGTTGGGGTTTCTATTACAAAAAGTGTTGTTGGAGTTTCCATTACAAAAAGTGTTGTTGGGGTTTCCATTACAAAATGTTTCATTTCGTTCCTTTTATCAGGAGTTTGGAAGCTGGTAGTATGGCATCTCCGTAACTCAGAGCGCATATGTTTGTATTGCTCCCTCACCGCAATAGGGATGATTCCTGGTTAACAAAATATAATTATGATTCTAAAGATATTGGACACGTATTTTTTTCTTTTTTCAAATCTATAAAAAATGACGAAGATAAAACGCAACAAAGATCAGGAGTCGGCTGGTGACGTCACGTGTACGTAAAAAGTGTACATACAAGTGACGTCACACGAGTTTTCAACGTAATATGTCATTTAAATTTTTTGTTTAAGTACGTGAAAAAAGAAAAAAAATACGTGTAATGTTTTTTTTGAATTAGATTTTTTTAGTCATCTACCCTATTGTCAGTGCGCTAAAGAAGCAGAGAGTCCACTTGTGTGTGAGCATACACTTGTGCATTATAATATCGCCATATTTGAACTGTGGTGTGTGTTTAAGAAGCTGTAAATATAGATCATAGATCCCGTAACTACGAGTATATTGTATTGTTCCACTACAATCATAATAGATGCTCATTGACTGATCAGGCTTCAAAAAGACAGCCGGTTTCTTTACTGCCAAGTCCAAGTTTCAAAGTTCTCAATGTGACCTTTCCACAGTCACCAGAACCACTAGAATCCGAGGGTCGCAGCAAGAACAGTATGGTGAGCAAGCTCCTCGGTGTAATGGGGCGCAAGGGCACTCGCGACAGAGATGACGACGAGCACAGAGCCAGCAAGAAGGCGGACAAGCACGCCAAAAAGAAGGTAAGAACACTAATTCCAGCAAGAACAGCATGATAAGCAAGTTGCTCGGCGTGATGGGCCGCAAGGGCATCCGCGACAGAGATGACGACGAGCACAGAGCCAGCCTGAAAAGTCTCAGCCGATGGCGCTGCGCTTTGTGTTCCACGCGCGCCTCATAGAGATGTCAGCGTACGGGTAGAGCCGGCCAGGGTTGTGGAATTGTTCGAAAGAGTTATCGCAGGCTTGGGAGCCAAAGGTTATTTGAAGGAACACTGGTAGGTTTTATTCAGTAAGTCTGACACTCCCTTCCAGAGCGGGAGAAGTCATTTGATCCACAAAAAATTCAAAAACATTTACTGCAAGTTTACTAAATGTATTTATGTTCAAATGTATTTTGAAGTCATAAGTATTTGAAATACTAACTTCAAAATACCTCAGCGTCCGGTATTTGAAATACCAATTACAAATTACATTTTTAAGAAGTCAATTAAATACGAATACCAAATACGTATTTGTAATTCGAATACTTTCCAGCCCTGTTACTACATACTAACCAGCATCCTTCACCAAATTTCAGAGCGGCAACCTGCCCCCACAACCGACTCAACCAGTCAAACAAGAACCGTCTCCTCAAGAGAAACCTTCAGAGAAAGAGTTCATAGACGACAAGCGAGGTAAAAAAGGACGCGGCAGGGCTTCGAGTTCCTCATCCGGAGAGAAGTAAGACAGACATACGTGATCCTTACAAGTGCGAGTGACATAGACATATTTTTGACTGTTCTTAGAAGGAATAATTGTGAACGTGTAAAGGGATTTTAGTGAACGTAAGTGTGAGTGAAACAAGCATATTATATCTGTTAGTTCGCTATCATGAATATAAGGCACTAACCTTATAGGACTCTACTAAGTGCAAGTTAGAAAGAAGATAGACACTTCGCTGTCAAATTAAGCTTTTAAGTCATGATGTTAAGTAAGTTTAGTGAGGTCGCGATTTAGATGGGTGGGGGATATTTTAGCGTCATCTATCGTATTTTTAGATGTGTTTAGCTTTGCTTGATTGTGAATGTAGTGTGTATTAAAATTAAACTGAGTTATTTCTAGTTTTTCTTTACTGAGAAAAAAAAAAAACTCTTTCCTATGGTTTTGTTAAAATTACATAAGAAGTCTTAATTTTAATACACTCACTGTATAAAAAAATAAAACGACTGTATATCAAAAACAGTTATTATGATCATCATGGCTGCTTAGAGGAGGTAAGCAGATAAAATTTAATCGCAAGACAAGTAGTGAGAAGTAGGCTAAAGTTCGGTTATGTGTTTACTACGTGTTCTATGATCGTTCGTATTTACACGCCGGTTTGAGGGTAGTTCGACACTTTTTTTAGACTGTGTATATAGATTTTTTAGATAAATTAATAGGCAGGGATTCGGGTTGTTTATCATGATTTTCAAATTCGCTACTGTCTCAAACCATAACTATTTTTCTACTCTTAAATAATTAAAATTGACCAATTCTGAATACTCAAGTAAGCACTCTTTAAAAAAAATAAATAATCGGTTTGTTTCTTCTTGAAATTAAAACTTTATTTAAAGTCTCGTTTCTCTGCGTATCTTAAAAGTAATTAGTATAAAATTGAATGATAAATAAAAGTGTGTCAGATTCGTTCGTCTACCAATAAACACTTATGAAGATTGAATATTATCTTGTAGTAATAATCATGTCTGTTGGTTGCCTAAGCGTCCGTTCGTCCGTTGATAATCGCCACGCTTGGCAGGCGGTTGGGTATCGCAATGTAGCTGTAGCAATGTACCTACAGATAATGCTGCTGCCCATTCTCTGGTGAGTCGCTTAGTCGCCTCACCAGACACCCACGGGAAGTGATGGGACTAAAGATGATGTTACTAAAGAATTATCAAGTATTCATAAGTGTTTCAAACCGGCGTTCAGTGTTGTGATTGAAAAAAAAAACTAAATAAACTAAAAACTATTGTAAAAAGGTGTAAGCTTCATTTAGACTGTTCATAGTGTTAGTTAATTAAAGGAATTAGATAATTGTTCGTGTTGGTAGTATATTTTGTGGGATGGCAGGGGAAAACAATGGCTATTAAGATGACAAATGGACACAATCAACCGGTATCAGTTTTATTCCAACCAGCCTACCCCAACAGGCTGACAGACTTACAATTACTAAGGCTGAAACTACGGACTTCGGGCTCAGAGAGTAGACCCCCTGTTTCTGGCTTAAAATTTATTATGCCTCTTACAAGAATGGTGTCAGATTGTCAACTGGATACTGACTTGTCAAAGCGTCCCCCAAAGTGTTGCCAGCACGAATATTAGCCGCGATTTAATTTGTAAATGTCGCTTTTCAGTATTACAATGTTGAGGCGTTTGGTAAAACACAAAAAAAATACATATTTTTATTTAATTAACTACCTAAATCTATTTTAAAAACATGGAGTTTGTTCGCGCACTGATGTTATTATCATATTTTCTTGTGTAAGTTTTTATTAAATCTCATTTTTTAGTTTAGTTTTTAGCTTGTAGTGTTATATTTTATAGGCTTTAGTTTTGTCCTGTTCAATGGTTTGACACTGAAAGTCGCTTTTCTTTTGTAAATAATTTATATTAAGAAAGACAGACAGACAAACGAATAATTTTAATCATACAAAACAGCAACGGTAGTCAATATTAGCAATGCATAAAAATCTAGATCTCATTTTCAAGTCGACATCTGCATACGTAAATGCATTTCAAATATTCACTACTGAGTCTATCTGTCCCAATTTATTGCAAGCGACATATTTAGTGTTTGACATGTCTGAACAGGACCTGTGACGTATGTGATATATTTGATAATATGCTTTCTTAATATCTTTTAATGCAATATTTTTCTACCCCGGTTTTAGTTTTGTAGTTTCCGTCTTTTGTGGTGTACCATATTTCTTATATATTGAAATAAAGAAAAACATGTAGGTAAAGTAAAATTGGTAATCAAATAATATAATCCCTTAGTAGAAAGACTTAGTTTCCGAAGCGTTAAATAATTTTAGCAAAATTAAAGTGGCTAATTCAAATCGAATTGTCAAACTTGCGTTAGCTGCTCTCATTGGTTGAATTAATTTTCGATAGCCAATCGCATCACTTTAACGCTTTGTGAAGCGTTGATTCTTTTTTTCCAGATTTCGAGGGTAAGAAAATATCCTAATATTAAAAAAACCACTTCATCCATATTTGTATACACCACAAGAGACAACGGTTTATTTTTGCGTTTTTAAACTAAAATGTATATGTATATTAACATTGTTATAATGTTTCATTAACAATTTGAGTTGAAACTAAATAACTAATATATGTTTTAGACTTCTGCTTACCCAATAAGCGAGGATATCTTCAATGTTAGTCAACATTCCACTAAGTTAGTATCAGTGCCATAGAAAGAGCCTCGGTGACTTTGTAACACCTTGTCATTTTACTCAGTTTGTAACATTAAAAAAAAACAGTTCAGTGCAGGAGCTTGTTCATGCAAAAAATATTTTAAGAAGATTTTTTTTAAGAGTGGAGATCATCACATTTTTTTAAATTATTATTGATAGGCACGCGCTTGACCACTATCTCACCTGATGGTAAACGATGATGTGGTCGAAGATGGAGCACGCCTGCCTAGAAGTAACCTATTCACTCTTGACTTAAAGATTCCCATGTTGTAGCTATCAGGAAACAGACTCTGGCAGGAAATTCCACTCTTTAGCTGTATGCACAATGAATGTATTCACATCTTTGCAATTTGACATTCTAACTATATCATTGCTATAAAACTGTTCAGGCATAAACGTAAAAAAACTGGTCCTTGCATTTCTTTCAAGATTATTTTATTGTAGGACCATCTGAATGCAAAAAATATGTTTCCTGGGAGACAATAAATTAATCTTAGGGTTATTATTAACAACCCTGAGATTCGTTTTGTGTCAATCATCGGCTATTTAATTTTGGCCTATAAGCGCAGCATTATAGGTGATGAATTTCTGTCACTAGTTTTAACAGAGTCCTTCTGAACAATCGGTAAGGGCCAATGAAAATGCAGTACTCCGTTTCGTCATACGACTTTAATACATTCAGATCTAGGTTCTCCAACGAACCCGTCGTGAATGCACCCGTGATATGATGTTACAAACTGGGTAATTGGCAACAATAAGTGACCCAATAAATACTAATGAAATCATCTATTTACTAGTTTTTTTAATGGAGGTATCAGTAACTGTCTTCCGAAAGATGAAATGTTTTGTTATGAGTTAAAGTTTAGCTCTGTTGTCAAAATGATGCGATAATATTCATTAATTTGTGTATAACGGTATTATACATGGTTATAAAAATAATATCTGTTTTTGGTTGAATAACATAATTTTAAAACCAATGTGAAGCTAATAATTTAAATTAACAAATGCATTAAATCATTGTTTAATACATTAAATAAAAAAATAAAACATTCCGTGAAAACAAAATGTTGAAAATAGAAGGAAAAAAAATATTTCAATTTAATTAAAAAATATGATTTTAATTATCATAATAATTTTAATTTGATGTTTATGAATGGGCTACTTGTCTATTTCTTGTACGTTTGCAAGATTGAATAAGTGGTCGATTCATGTTTCATGAAGTTATCAGACTAACAGCTTAACAGAAACACCACAACGAATATGTTAAGAGAATGTTCGGTTATTATTCACATGGTATTAGTTAAAAGTTTAGTTTTACACGAATTATATGACTAAAATATTGTGAAGAACCGTGATTCAGTTTTTCTGCCCATTCAAACTATAAACTAATGTAAAATGTATTACCTAAGTTCTGAATGAAAGTATCCTTTTGTCAATTTAAAACCAATCAATATTGATAGTAAGGACAATTTTTGTATGTATCTAAAATCGTTATAAAAATGCTTTTTGGACATTGTTTGAGACTAATTTCGTTATTTCGTTTTTGTAATACTCATCGGTTATTGTTTTTGTAAATTAAGTCTAAATTTAGTTTTTTGTGCATGGTAACACAGGGTGGAAATATGATTACCCATATAAACGTTAGTTTCACGCGCTTTGAGCAATTATTATTATGGCAACTATTTTTTAAAATGAAGACCAAAATGTAACAATGAATTTTCTGTAGATTCTTTTTGAGCATATTGTATGTATGTATAAATTGCTTTCGGGACCACTACTTTGAAAACTATGTTATTTGATTATATCATAATTATTTCTTAATTGATTGTATGAAAGCAATCTATATTATGGAATTGAGCATGCATGAGCAGCTTTGCTCGCAATTTGTGCAGATGAAGCAACAGGCGTGTTCATGTCTAAGGGTCGCAACAGACGAGCGACTAATTCGTCGCTTTTATGTTGCGCAGTAGTTTACTTTCACATTTTTAATCTTCATGTATTGTGTAGTCTGCCATACAAAATAAATTGTACTTCAGTAATAGTTTTAAATGTAAACTTAGCGTTTAAAATGTTAAATGTGATTTATAAATAAACGAGAAATATGTTTAGTGAAGAAATATTTTCTCTAGTGTAACGATTATGTGTATGAATTGAATGGATAATGAAATAAAGTCATGGATTTAACTGTTCTTATATTGTGTTTTAATTTACCAGGGCATGCTATCCGTCAAATTTACTATCCTGATATTATAATACCTACTGCATACACTCACATTACTCTCCAGATAATACGGATACTTAGTACCAAGGACTTGAGAGAGGTTCTTGGTAGCAAATTGCTTTGCAAGAACCTAAAAAAATACGGAATTTTATTCTTATTTGTCATTCTGCCTGTGCTCAAAACCGCAGAAAACAATTTTTAATAAACACGGTAGGTAACCAAATGAGTATCACATAGCCGTGGAGAGTATATCGTTACCAACAGAATCACACTTCTGTGGATCAAGGTTCTTGGCAATGACACTGGAGACGAACTTGCGAAGAGGTTAGAGATGGCAGTGCTAGGTCCTTATCAGTGGGTAGGCAGAGGAGTGCCCCTGCCTACCTTTGTCACAGTTTCGTACATAGATTCGCCAGATCAACAGAACTCGCGGTGAACATCAACAAAAAATATAAAATCTGTATGTGAGTGTGTGTTTATTTATTTCAAACTAGGTATTGCCGAGTAGATTTATTCATAGGTTTCTTTCTGCCTCACAAATAAAACGCAATAACATTTTCAAATATTTATTTAGGTGTCCATTTTGATGTTAACAACTGAAAATTAACACACGCTATTATAAACCCGTAGCAAAGCTAAAAATTTTGTAATCATTATCTGCTATTGAGGGATTTATTACTAGGTCCGTACTGGGCAGGGCTTCACACATACACCATAGATGAAAATAAAACGTTTTGTGCGAAAACAAATAGACATTTATAGAAACTTACATAAAAACAACTTCTTTTAAAACTGATCAACAATTGGGACCAACTTGGGACCATAAAATTATTGGGTAGCTATCTATTAACAAAATCGATTCAGGATATTTAGACCATTACATTTATTATACTTATGGTACATACATTTCTAGATTACAGTACGTTTTTGATGGTATTTCCGTACGTTTAGTTAAGTACTTTGAATTTTAAAAGCGGCTGAAAATCACATCCTTTTGGGTTCACAGCAGATTTAATACTGTTATTGGCAAAAAGTTTCTACATCTCTGCTTATCCTCCTCTTGATTATTAGATGTGAAGAATCTTGTCGTATGCTTATAAGTAGGCCCGAGCAATGATAGATTTTGTGAACATTATTAGATAGAAGATAGATTAAGTCCAGATATTAGCATAATAATTTCAAAGTACTTAACTCCACATAAAGGAGCAAAAAGCTTTAAAAATAATGATATATTCGTTTGAACAAATTATTAATATTTTATGGAAGGATGCGAGAATGGACTTCGATAGGAACTAAATTAAAAATATTACTTTTTACTTTATATCATTCTACACAATTGAGTACATTTCTTACAAAATGATGCTCACAATTCCATACAAATCCTAACATTTTTTGTATGAGCTTTCAAATCTATGGGCATTTCTTTCATGGTGTTAGCACATCTAGCTTATTATGTATAGTAAGTAATAATAATTATGCTGAAGTAGTGTTTAAGTCTTGAACTGAGTGAAGGCTAAATTAGGACCTAGAATCTAGACTGACAACAGTCCACATATAAGTGGTTGTGGAAAAACACTATGAACATTTTCCGGATATATTCAATCTCCACTTTATTAAATATATTCAATCAAAATCTCCACTCAGACCAAGAAATAATAAACAAGAAAAAAATATATAATAAATCTAAAATAAGCCCGTATAAAACAGAACCTTTTTTTGAAGTCGGTTAATAAAAGCAACATCTACAAGTACCCTGTCTCTACGGAATTCCTCTGAAATCATTATTTAATTAAAATATATTCAATCATTAATGTTTAAAATTCTAATAAATTAATAAAACAAACATAACAATGACATTGTAAAATTATAAACCTAGAGAACCTATATTACACTTTAAATAACACATTTTACATTATATAAATCATTTATATAAAGTGGTCTAATTATGTATTCAAAAACCTTTTGCCTAACTGTGCAAACAGGGAGCGAAACAACTAAATATAAGTGTACAGGCCATCCAAACTATTCTCAACCAATGGAACTCCTGAAAGCCAGAACCAATAGTGGCGATACCTGAAGAGTGTCCAAGTTAATTTGTTAGTTCATTTTGACTGCCTTGCTGACCTAGTCTGAATATACATGAACTTTCTAGGTAACATCATACGAGGAGCTCATAGCTTAATTATAACAGCCACATAGGCCACTTCACTTCACGGTAGAGGTTGGTCTGTGGATGGATGACCATCGTAACATACCGAGACTCCTCCATGGCCCAGATAACATGTTAAGCCGTTGGTCCTGGCTGTCATTTGGAGATCTTTGGCAGTCGTTACTGATTGTGAGAAGCCAGAAAATCTGACACCAGTCTTGCCAAGAACTAGCGTGTTACCCAGTTAGTGGGTTGGAGAGGTTTGGTAGGCAGCCGCTTCACATAAAATACTGGATTCAGCTGAATCCGGTTTGACTGAGAGCCGACCCCAATATAGTTGGGAAAAGGCTAAGCAGATGATTTAGGTATCATCACACCACAAACAGAACAACTTACTAATCTATGAGGAACTATTTTCATGTCTTCACCTATTTCATCTCTATCATCAATTTATAACTAGGTACAATCATTATGCCAGGAACTTCCACATTGTTAATTTCATAAATCAACTTTAGGTTTATGCCGTCTAGTAAAAGTTTTGGTTAATTTAAAAACTTCCTAAGAATGTTAGCCAATCTGTGAATAAGTGACTTCTCGCTGTCAATATCATATTTTTAATGTAAAAATAGTTACGACAGGATGTGAAGCCATACAATTGGAATTTATTCTTTATATAAAACCTAATATTATAGGTTCCTAATAAAATGCTATAATAACATTCAAATACAAAGTTTCTCTATGTTACATTTGAAAATCAACCTTATTTTGTTAGAATTTAAAGTGTAATATAGCTTAAAACATAAAATCTAATAATCAGACCGTCCAAAACATTTATCCCTGACCCTTTTAATAATGTTATCATCTGGAGTCAGTTTCCAGTCTAAAGGCTTAAGGTCGGTTTCCTCTACATCTTGAGATTGTGATTCAAACAAGTCTCTGGAATGATGCCGGGGCCTCTCAGGCCTGTATTGTCTTTTCAGCTTGTCATTTTGTCTCAATTCATGTTTTTCTACTTCCTCCCTTCGTGGTTTTGGCGTTTTCCACACAGGCTCTTCCTCAGAACGTTTCACTAACATGTTTGGCGGTGAGAAATATGAAAAGAACGGACTAGATGACTTCGGCTCCTTTTTCTCTTCGTTGTCAAGGAATGAGAATGTGTAGTCTGCGTCATAGACTTGTTCTCGTACATACGACGCAATCAGCCGACGATTGACAGTATTTTCTACTTTACGCTGCGGTTCGACCAGTTTCATCTGTGATTTCTTTATAAACATAACAAAATCGTAATACCTTTCAACGTTTTCGGCGCATCTGTAGCAGATCGTGTTCAGAAAATCGGCCTCTTCGATCACTATTTTAAGACAAACTAGGATTTTGTCTACCATGTTTGTTCTTCGGCCGTAAGTACTGTATAGAGACGCGTTGAATTCGGTCTCGTTTAGACATAAACGACACGACTTTCGTGATATTTCCATTTTATTTTGATTTTTAATAAAATTTCACTAAATAATTTATTTATTTTTGTTTGTTTAGCTTAGTTTAGTTTCCCGCCAAAATCTAATAACCTATTTGACAAGCGCTATGATTGGCTAAATTTGAATTAAGATGCGTTCAGAATCTTATTTCGAAAACTGAATTGACAACTAATATTAATTTTCGCCAATAAACACTACATGGACGGCTTTCAATTATGTTATGTATACTTTGCCCTTGTTTACTGTATTTTGTTAAGATATCTTATTAATTGCATTCCTTTTCATTGGAAATGAAATTAACTGAAGTGTACTTGACAAAAATCCTTTTGATTTATTTTCGAACGTTTCGGTTGAATCAGTAGAACGTAACTTTTCTCGTTTGGAATGTTTAATAAAAATAAATAAAATTTATACACACTGGGGCTAAGCTTTGCATGTAAAGCTGTAAAAATCGATACATCTTTATAAAATAATCTCAGGTAATATGTACTAAAGTTTAACGTTAATTAATAATATTTACCTACATTTCAACAATTTCATTAAAATACTTTAAGTAAAACAGGACAGCAATCAGAAAGTAATAGTGTACCAAGTTTTAAGTTTCAACAAGATTAATTTTTGGGTCTTATCCTAAAAGTATTTGAATTGAAAATCGGTCATACGTCGTTATAAACACAATAAATTAAGTAAATAAATGTAAATAATAAATACAATAATTAATAACTATTCATCATCATTACTACTATCACAAGCCACCACACTCCTATTAAATAGACAGTGATTTTATTATGATAATAAATATCAAAATAATAGTAAATACATATTATTACAGTCGTCGTTATAAAGCGAAGCTTTTTTTCATATTTTTATTCGGTTTTAAACACTGCGTTTAATTTTTCCCTACTTTTATTGATTTTCAACTTTTCTGAGAACTGTGGCTAATGGAATTAAAATTAGGTAGCTAAGATCGTTAAGTTAAAGCTTTTATATTATAATTAACATATATTTGTATCATGACAATTATTTTGACTGAATACTAAGGAGCAATTATTTTAACTTGTGATACAAGTAAACGTTAACATTAAATTTTCATGAATATTCCATTAAACCACAATCATCAATGAAAAGCGAATCTAACTTCGCAACGACTAAACGTTGTCCTCTTCCTTCTTGCCCCAGAACTTATCGAACCTCGTACGAGCTCTGTCTAATATCTCCGAGGCGGTCAGACCGCCAGTATTGGGAGTTTCATTTACCACATTAGTATCAACCACTCCGGGAGCTGTCTGGGTAGCTTCAGTCGACTTCTTGATCAGTTCCTTCTCTTGGATAGGATCCTGGGTTGGAGTTTCGGGGGTAATATCATTGCTGTTCACGCCATTGACGCCGTTAACGCCATTCATTCCATTGATCCCGTTAACTTTGTTCATATCGAGGGCCTTGGTCTCATCGATGGGAGTTAGGCTTATCGGGGTGGTGGGTGTCTTGTCTATGCGCTTGCTCAGGCTTGTGGGCGATTCGCTTTTTTTCAGCGAACGTATTGGCGACATTTGCTGGTGATGAATTGGAGCGATTTCTGGAACAGTTTAAATTTTTGTTAGTTATTTGCCCTTGGGATTAATGTTTTTGGGAGTTGCAAATGTTTTATTTTGTATTCTAATAGAATAAGTAGATTTTTTACTGAAAAAAGAATGCTTTATCTTAATAACTGATGATTTATTTGTCGATTCAAGTCTGTTAGTAATATTTCACATGTTGAAACTCCCATTTTACACCAATTAAGCACATACAAGGTATCTTTCATTACCCTTTTATCTTATTTTTATTTAAAAGCTGAATTTAGTCATAAAATCATATGACAAAAGAGGCATTTATTAAATGTTTTATAAAGGAGGATGAAAGATTGACAGGTTGAGATGTCTCCTAGCCTGTTATTGTAGGGTGCTCAACTTTTACTTTTGGCATCTATTTCTTTTTACTCACCTACGTTTCCTTAAGGGACAGCAATATTAACACCTAATTTATTAGGCATTTTAGGAAATACTTTCCACTTGCTTGTGGACTCTTTTACTCCACCCATACATGCTCCCGTCTAATACTTGAGGACCCTAACAAGAGATCATGCGTATTGCTTTACTAAACTTTTAAACGCTAATAAATAGCTCGACTAATTTCTTATATACGAAGAAGACATGCAAACTATTCTTTTTATTAAAAATCTTCATGAATATGCAGTAACAATATTAATAACTTATAAGAATATACATATATATCAAAGTACATAAGACCTACAGACATAATATCCTAATAACTAGCTCAATAACGTTGTAACTGACAATAGGCCACATGAGTCTAACAGTCTACTCTCATGAAATGGAAGCATACACCGAAAGTTTCCCATAGATAGAAGGACAGGCAGCATGCAAAAGTGAACGATTATAATGGCATGGGAAAACAATAAGAATTCGGGTGCCATACAGTGACAGTGTACGCAAACATCGAAACAGACACACACAGACAAGTGAATACATACGTGGTCGACGCCTCAGCGGAGTACGGTCAAAATAAATAAAAGCATCTCAATTATTGGAGTAACACAATTTAATCATGAACTATTCAATAGATATAATATAAAACAGATTATATATTTTTTTCTGGTGTCGATCGTGTGTCGTGCTTATGTGATAGTGAGCTCTATTTGTTAGCCAATAGAGTTCACTGTCGCATGGTCTGTCACACTCATTAAAGGGTGTATGGCCGATGGTCTAGGCGGTGGCTGTGTTCGTCGTACCTGCCGGCTTCACGGTGGCTTCTTCGGCAACGGAGCCACCCTTAAACTCAGAGCTAGGGCGCTTAATGCTCTCATCTGAAATGGTGAGCGAGTTGTATGGTCGGATGAAGTGAACTAACGTTACGTTCTATGTCCACGGAAACTGACAGTTACTAACTTTTTATGGCAAAGGTATTAGTTTGTGGAACCTCTAATGTCATATTGTTTTTTTTATTAGTTTTGTCGTTGAGTCAAAAGTTGCCGTTGTCATTTTCATTGGATTTAGAACAGTAATTAAATAAAACACTTGTTGTGTACGAACAAAAGATGTGAAATGTTCAATGATCAGAATGAGTGTTTCCCTCTATTTCGTATCAATGCACATGATTTTATTGTGTTCAGTTGCGTCAGTGTTGCAAGCTCTACTAGTTCCGTACTAGGGTGGTCACACTTCAAAATGGTTGAATGATCATGATTCCTTCTTGCTACCAGTGTCGTGACATGATAGTGTGATGGCTTATATTGATCTTCAAAATTATTTCCTAGAGCTTACCTACAATATTATAACAAGTCAATGATCTTATATTTAAGTTTAGAATACTGTTCATTCGAAGAGTATCTTATTCGTGAAACGTTGATAGAATCGAAATAAAGTGCGATTTTTTACATGGCAACACCATCACCATAAGTAGGTCCAATCTAAAATTACCTACAAAGAGAAAAAGATACTCCTTTGTACAATAAAAAGTGAAACTAATCTTACGAAGGGAATTGAGTTTTATTGGAACAATCTCTTATTACTTATTTTCTAACTCAACGATTTTTTACTCCTTCAAACTATTGTGAACCTTGATTATTTTAGTATCCTGATAATTATTTTCCATAACAAAATTCTCAAATTTATCCTCAGAACTATTCAAAACTTTAAACATAAATTTTTCAATTTTGACAGAACGTTCTAAAACCTTCCTAAAATCAGTTCCACCATCTTAACTCCTATTAAATCTAACTACATTTCCCGCCCAATCTGAGTAGAGTCCTACACTCACCGCTTTTAACATTCTGGGTGACAGTGAAAGTCTTCCCTGTGTCCAGGGGCACGGTCCAGTTGACGGGGTCGGGAGACCTCATGTTCATTTGCTCCGGAGACTTGACCCTGGTCGGCTCAGGGGGTGACTTCACCACGGGAGAGTCGTCGAAGAAGTGATCCTTAGCTACCGATGCGCTGCGATGAGAAGGAATCTCGTCGTCTGCAAAGTTAGGTTGGTTATAGTTTTTGGTGGAGTGTGGGGTGACATGTATCGTTACAGTTGCCTGGGAAACGCGTCGCACAGAAGATTTTGGGAATTTTAGGGTACCTATAATCGTCTGCTAAAGTTAAGTCGTTCTTAAAATATTATCAGGGGTTTTTTAAATGAATAAGTATATTTTATATTAAACGCAAACTTTTATGATAAAATCTTCTATTTAAGTAGTAAGAAGTATTTTTTTAAGGTGTCTTTATTAAGCACTTAGGAATTAATTAAAATACCAAACTAGAAGACGATTTAATCAGCCTTTGACTAGCGAGACTGTAAACCTCTGACGTCCTGCCGGATCCAACTGGCTATACTTATTGCGAACTGCCCTTGAGCCCAGGTGGAAACAATTGGTTCCAGCAAACCGCGGCTGATTTCAACATTTCTTGTACCTATGTTTCTTACGGTTTATTTTCGTTTCTGAACGATTGTTCTCTGACTTCTTTATATTTTTTTAGATTGGTCCTTTTTTCCTATAGCAATCTTCATAGCGACTGTGCGGCACGCTTGTACGAGAGCTATGACAATTACAGATGGAAATCAGAAACCTCTGTTTTTTCCCCATCGATCGAGCAGGTAGGAATCATATTGCCCCTTTTAGAAATAAATGACAAAGGAGATCCATGAAAGGCAGTGAACACTTAAAGCGACGGTTACTAAACAACTTTAGTTTACTTTTTAAGAATAAAAGTAGCTAAAAGCGATAGCTTCCATCAAAATATTGTAAAAAATTAAGGACTTACGTATTAAGGCCTCTGTAACGGTACATACCACAGTACATAGAACGAAGTGATTATCAAAATATTGCAGTGATAACATTTATAATTAATTATTTAAATATCTTACATGTCACCTTAAATCCTCGGTCCCAGAATTGAAAATTTGGAGTTAAGACTTGTCAAATTCTTCTTTAATGAAAATAATGATAAATTCTCATGCTAAAGAAGAGCTTGACAAGCATTCAATTTCGAATTCTCAATTTAGAAACTGTTGGATTTACTTAGTAAACTAAATTATTCAGTGTTGGTAGGATAATATGGAGTGGTTCATTCATTGGGAATGGAGAGGATTTTTAGGTAGCTACAACTACGTTATACTTGTATGATATAGTACTTATAAATAATTATATTAATTATATTTTATTTTTCTTGACAGTCTTTTATTTTTTACTCTATTCATAGAAACATATTAGATTTTATTCCAGAATAAACTGCCGAAATGATTGCAGAATTGAGATTTGGGTATAAAATTATTGCCCGTTCAACTCAATTTTACGATTTCTTTCCTGAAAAAATGTCGTTTTTTGAAATAGGTTGAAAATAAAGTTTAAACGTTCTCTTTTTTCTGGGATGTCTTGTCTAATTCACGGTTTTATATGCTTTATTTTAATCTCTATAAGTATTATAGATTCTAATTTATATAATATAAGAACGTATTAAAAAAATTATTTGTACATATTTTTTTAAATAAATATATAAAAGTAGGTAAATACTTAAAATCAGTATAAGTAGGTACACATTGTTTTGTATGAAGAGTAGGTACAAAAACTAGTCTAAGAAACATTCAGAAACTTGCCAATTAGCTGAATCTAAGTAAATGTACACATCGCATGCAAATTAAAATATTGTCAAACAAGAACACTAGGTTTTTGTGAAATAAACATCTAAGTAATCACACCACACTAAAAGGACAATCACAGAAAACATTAATATTTTGCTCCTAAAGATTCCTAAACTATTTCTTTTAAATTCGATTTTTCTAACAATTAGGAAATGTAGGGATCCAATTTACCCCAAATAGTGTGGTCTTTCGGGACCGATTTGTCCCAACTTACATACCATATGGACCAACTTGCCTCGAATTCCCTTATGTGAATAATTTAATCTTTATTCATACCTTTTGTAAGAATAACCCTTTTTACATGCCCCAACTCCCCTTAAATTATTTTGCAAGGCTTAGAATTAATATTGATTCTGCATAGCTAATATTGTTGCTGAATCTAAATCGTAAACTTGTACAGCTACTGGTGGGTGTGCAGGGTGATCACACGGACGATACGGACATACAACCACACCTGGTGACGTGTCAAGCCATTCCCATTGTCGGTGCCAATGCGTTCTCCAGTGATCAGACGTTGCGTTGACGCACTAACCAAATAACATACAAAATAAAGCTCACAGAAAACACGGAAGCTTCAATCCAAATTCCAAGTTTAAAACATATTCCTGATATGTGGGGCATTTCGGAAAAATAATGGCTATGTTGCCCCAGCGGGAAAGTGTTGAATTTGACAGCTGGGCAAAGGGGATAGTGATAACGTGCTGATTGTGACCCCATAAGTTAAGAAGGACTATGTTTTAAACTGATATTCTTAACATTTTCAAATCAATGCCTTTACTATCTCTCTCTCTTTACCAATAAAAATAAGATTCAAGTAAAACATATTTCCAAGAACACAAAACATTTAACAAAAACACTTTTCGATTAAGAAAGAGACAGCAAAAACAATTAAAACATCAATTCTCAAAGCCACAGTAGGCCAAACAGAACAGAGCCAATCGTAACAGACCAAGACAGAAGCACCACGGGCTATAAGCATTATTTTAGAACATAGAGCGTCGACGCAACTTAACTGTCACCTGTATAGTTACGCACCCAACTTTATGCCAACTTTGGACACGCTTCGACTGCGGCGGCCCCGGCCTGGAATCCCATTTGCCCCTGTAGCCCCAGTTGTTCCCGTTGCCCCAGTGGCCCCTGTTGCCCCAGTTTTGCTCGGCGCTGACGGCGAGCGTCCACCCCTTGATGTCGACCTAACTCTATTACTACTTCCTCTATTCAACTGCAAACCTACAGAAGAAAGTTTTTTTTTGCTACTATTTTTGGCTGGAGAGAATCGGCTCTTGGGTTTCATAAATTAAAAAACAAACTCAAGAAAACAAAATGTTTTTTGCCATTCCATTTGTATTTTGCCCTCGGCCACAAATGATTTATCCGCCGGCAAGGCATTTTATATTTTTTTTTTTAAAAAGCAATTGAATCTTTATTTAAAATTCTATTTGAATATTTTTTTTGAATGTCGAGAGCCAAATTCTCACAAGTTAGCCACACAGGAAGGGGACAGGCATCAGGCAGGATAACAACAGATTAGTACACACATCGATTAGCTGGTTATAATATCTAGACTTCTAGACACGGAATCTAGTAGAAAATAGAAACAGAAAGATTTTTACTACTTATTAGCTTGTATATTTTTGCTAGAAACTAAAGTCAAGGAAAAGGAATGAGAGAATATTCATCTATTTCTATTAAAGACAACGCTATGTAATAAATTAATATTTTGATCTATGGCCACATATTGAATCAACCTTCGCTTGCCAAAATGTTATAAAATATGCATCGGCAAGTTTGAAATAACTAGACATAGGTACAAGTATTTCTAAATCACTAGCTATTTTCTACCAAAAGACTGAGCTAACCTAGATAGTAGGTACCTAGATATGAGCTTTCATTTTATTTTTGAGATTTAGAATTTCATATACCATTCGATCTTGTTCGCGGTTTTCATCAGATTCCAGTAATATTTCGTATAGATTTATATATCCAGCATAATAATTGACTTCACGTTGAAATTAAATATGTCTATATTTGTTTTTAGAGACCGGTAAAGCCAAAATGACCACCTAAAATTAGTACGTCATCAAGTTAAATATTACCGTTTACCTTGATGATAATATATACTAATGATGACCTACGAAAATTATGAGGAGTTTCTCGAAAGGTAACTTAAGCTTCTAGCTTTAAGGGACTTGTTGTCGATGGAGGTCTATGTTCAGGACTTGAAGGCGATAGGCACAAGCAAAGTTTTCTTACCGGTAGGCTTAATGGGCGCCGGGTGAGGCTCATGCCCGTTGGCTAGCAGCTTGACATGCGCTGCGGCGGGCGCCGGGTCGGCCGAGCGCGGGCGCCGCCGCGGGGACCTGGAGGCCGCGGTGTCTCCTGGCTTCGGCCCTGCGACAGTGGTGGTTAGGAGGGCAATGTCATTGGTGACGTCCTTAATAATGGCTATAAGAAGCACAACATTGAGAGAAATAGAAGGCCTTTGCCCAGCAATCAAAATCAAGTCATTTATCACAGAAACAGAATAGTAAAATAAAAAGCCATTAAAAAGTTAAGCCAACAAAGATTCGTTTTTTTGTCAATTTTAACGCAACTTCGGCCGTAAATAAATAATAAAAGAAGTGTAAAATCTCAAAAACAAAGTCGGTACCGACAAACCTCAATTGTAGAAGAGTTCAATAAACTTTATTTGTAATGAATTTATTCAGTGGTTTTTTCATAAAACTCAACCTTCCAATAGACTTTTCGTGCATCGTCTAACGTTGTTTTCGTTCGGAACGGTGTTTTGAGCGTGGAAACTAGACATTGTGCGTTTAGACTAGCATCTAATGCTCATCACTAATATTGTCTCTGTCGGGCACGATGCCCGGTGAGCAGCCCCGGATCTAGGGGGGGGCAAGCCGGGGCCCATGCCCCGGGCGGCAACAAGGGGCGCCAAACTCACATGTTTGAAAAAAAACTTATTCGATGTGGGTGGTAAAATTATTGAGCTTTCTACATTCGCTCTTGAATTTCGCATTCTCTTGAATCTCTATTTTTCTGCATTTAAGTCGTAAAAGTGACTCCTAAGCAAACTTTGGAAACGTTTTCTTTTCCCCTTTCAAGGATCTAAAATCGACTGAATGTGAGAGTGATCAGAGTTATCTATATAGACCTACTTCAGTAATACAAAAGCAAAATCTTTGTACCTCTTTTTACGAAAAAAACGCAGGCACAGATAAAGTCTATGGAGAATGACTCCAGAAAGCTAATATTTTTTTAATAATGCTTAAAAAATTGATAAATTATTAAAAACGTATGGTCGAATTTCGATCACTAGTTAAAATAGTTATCGAAAGTTTCATAATAATAATGTATAAATAAGCAGATGACCCGGTGAAGATCGATTACCTACATATATTTGTGTAAGAACTACTCTAAACCTAACCTACTGAATATACACACAAAATTTCATAAGAATCGATCAAGCCGTTTCGAAGGAGTTTTGTAACAAACACTGTGACATGACACGAGAATTTTATATATTAGAAGAAGTGTGGAAGAGAGCAGGGCGCCACTATCAAGTTTTTGCCCCGGTTTGGAAAAATCGTAGATCCGGGACTGCCGGTGAGATAGCGTGCTTTTGGCCACGCTTAGCAGCGAGTTCGAGCCCGCGACTAGTTCAACCTTAAAGAAAGTTCCCGTCACCAATGCATGTGACAAGTTGACAACAAAGGCTTAATAAAATCATTTTGTTGGTAATTGTGGCCACCAGGCAGAAAGTGCGTATTTGTTGAACTTTTTTTTTTTGTTTTGTACAGTTGTGGGGATTTGCACGAGCTGTTATTACAATTGAAGCATTTCAAAGCGTACAACAACTCAGAAGACTTTTTGTATAATTTAACTGTTGCAGCTCAACTTATTTTCAAACTCACCATCCTGGGTAGCACCTTCATCGAAGCTATGTCCCTGCAGCTTCTTCCTCTGCTTCTGGGGCGAGGTCTTATGAGGCGAGCGTTCCAGCGCCTTCGTCTCTTGCAGCTTCGCGTGGATCGACTGGTGGGGCGCCGACCTGAATGACCTGAACTTCTTCGGGGAGTGGCCCTTGGATTCCTTTCCATCCTTCTCGTCACGAGGCAGTGCCCTGGAAAGGAGACAGTGTGATTTGAGCAGAAGAATTGACGGACAATAAGTTGGATGCACAATTTATGGTTCCCTATTATTATTCGTTGGTAGATAATTTTGTCTTGTTCAATTTGTACCGCTGTTGCTGTGCAATATTCACAGTTGCTTGTGCAATGACCAATTTGATACCACGTGTAACGTTTTTGGAAGTCCAAACTGTTCAAAATTCCTTATGCATTTCCTCTTTCCACTTACCAACCCTAGGGCCCATATCGTGCTCCCGACTCACCTCTATAAAATAAAACTAAAAAGGCTGATGATATCTACGCTACGATTAGCATGGTATACCGTGGCTTCCGTCCGCCATTCAAGCCATTCTTTGATTGCATCAGCCTTATTGCCACTAAATATACTTATGATAAGATAAAAGCTGATTGATTCATCCGGCTCGAAGGACCAGAATTCGCATATAATTCAAGCTTATGTGTTCTGGACCAATTTTTTACATCAAGCCATCTTGTATTCAAGAGTTCTTATACAATTCCTGTATATTGCTACTGTCTATAAACTATGTACAGCGGTCCATTATATCTCCTTAACAAAGTTACATTCATAATGATATTAAACGACCTGTCAGGTTGCATTTCCTTGACATACATCTATAAATAACCTATGAGTCAGACGGTATTTATCATTGCGTACAAAATTATAACGACCATATCCTAATCGAAACCTGAACCGAATATACATTTCTATATGCTTAAATAGTGCTGTGAATTTGGAATATCCTGGTCCCAATAAATCCTTCAGAACTGGTCCTTCGTTCCGTATAAGCCAATCGCTTAGTGCATCACTTACTTGTGATTTGTGGAAGCTAGTGATAAGGCCGACAGCGAGGATCGGCGGGACACTTGGTACCAGAGTTCGATCTGCTTATTGTAAAGCTGAGTGATGTGTTCTGGCGCCATTTCTGTCCCCCAGCCGCGGTACTGTCGAAATATTGCCAATATTGAATACCAAGCATGATCATGGTAAAGCATTTGATACGAATGTGTCTGAATTCCATGGTAACTGAACTGATTGACCTACCTAGTTTAGGACTAAGTTTAGAAGTTTTTTTTTTAAAAGGTTTTTGGAAGCATAGGACAGAGAAATTTTGAGAGGTGGTTTATTTTAAGTAGGTATTTATTTATTTTGTTAAACTTAAGTTACCGTAAAAGGTTTTATGTGTTTGTACGTACGTTTGTATGCATCAAACCTGAACTGCGGTTTCCGGCTCGAAAGAAAACTTCTCTGTTCTGTGTCCATTATCGTTCCAATCAGAATTTTGTTTCATTTGATCTCGGGACCTATTCTCAGGTATTACATTAGTATGTGTCAGGCGCAGACCTTGTACTCGCCGGCGCGCTTGCGCAGGTCCAGCACCTCTCGGTACCAGGAGTCGCCCTGGGCCAGGCCCAGCGGCTGCAGGCCGGCCGCGCGCAGCGTGGTGGCGCTGTCCTCGGCCGCGTCTCCGGCGCCCGCTACCCCGCCCGCTCCCCCGCCCGCTCCCCCGCCCGCTCCCGCGCGCCCCCCCGCGCTCGCCCCCGACACCCCCTGTCCCGCGTCCCCCAGCATCCTCTCGCTCGCCTCCTCATTGGCCTTCCCTTTCCCCCTGCATTTCGTAAATGTCCCTTTAGACGCCTCGTACACGTATTGAGAGAACGGTCTAAATTTCTTTTTGTACTCGCTTTTGTAACGTTTCCTATTATCTTTGGAACGATCCTCCCCGTTGGATATGAGGGCCGATAGCGCGTTACGGAACGTCGATTTTCTGGAAAATTCCATTTAAGTCTTAGACGCCTGGTGTTGTTGTCTGAATGATGATGTGGCAACAGAAACGACTCGCGCCGAGCCGGTTAGTAGTACAGACATGCTTCAAATAATTGTCAAGCTCGCAATGGTGAGGTTAGGATGTCGAAACCTAGAAGAGTCTAGAAAGACCGACAGAGTGCGGGCTGCCGCCCTGTGCCCTCTCACAAACTAACTCCAGTGTTCAAGTGTGGTGATACATCGACATACAGGTTCTAATAAAACATTATCATGAACGTTCACATCGACAAAAGTGCAGGACACATTGAGTAATTAAAAAATCTAGCTTTCATTCCGTACTAATGTTAGTTTTTGTTGAACTAAATCTACTCGGCCTAGACACCGCCACCGTGAGGAGTTATGTTAAGCAAATATCAAAAACGAAATTTAGACTTTGTTCTGCTTTGAAAGGCTTTGAGTAAAGAATTGGGGGCAGAACACGGCCGTGAAGGAAACTCTCGTCTGTCTCAGTGATCAAAGAAACCAATACAAATATTTATTGGGCTTTCTAGTAATGATATTGTTTACAGATTTCTGTAACATCAATCTCTTGCAAATTTTAAATACCAATCGAACTTATGTTTAAAAATTACAATAGTTTACCATAATCTGTAAGTTTGCTAAAAATAAATTTATTATTTGATTTATATATATTGAAAATAATAAATTCGTTGAAATTACAGACGTAAAATATTCTTGTGCTCAGCTTCCATGTCATTTTGAATTTTGAAGCAAAGCGAGATAGAGTATACTCGTATAATTTCAAATTTAATCCTGTAAGTTTAAAGTTGTTAATGACATTATTACGGAATTAGTGTAAATTCTTAAAGTAAAGTGTGGTGTTTGTGAAAATAGTAAAGTTAATAAAGAAAGTCGAAACACAGAGTCAGTTTTTAAAACTGATGGTGATGATGTTAGAGCCCAAGTTAGTAAAGTCGTTTGTAAAATAAGAAAATTATTAGAAAAAGTTTCCTTCATAACCAGGTTAGTTACACAAAGCTAAACACATAGAAATTTGAAAGCTATAGCAATTTTAGAAAAATAAATATATCAAAACTTGTCTTCACCTGAAAAAGTTTTGGGATTATTTCATTTACATTTTTATATAATAATAAGATATGTACAAGATCTAATGGTTGATATAAAAGTATTATATAAAACTATTGTGTTGAGTGTACATGTCCGGATTCTCACGGATTTTTACGAAAGTTATTAAGTGTGTGTTAATTTGATTTCTGTGTTTAAAATGTTTTTGGTGAAGGTGTTATTTCGAAACTCAATAATTTCGATGTTATTGTTAATGACTCAATTTGCTAAGAAGCTGCTGCTTTAGCGAAAGCAAAGCATTTTTGTGACAATGATCAAATCGTCATAGTAGATGATTATAGACTGTTTCTCAATGACTTTACTGTTGAGTGTCAAGTTAAAAATCATGCTGATAATAATATAAAAAATAATAAAATATGAAACAATCTATAAGTAGACTAGAAGATATGGGAAGCTTTGGTCATTATGGAAATGTGAAAAGCTAAAGCTTGTATAAGTGGAAATGTTTTTACGGAATTTCGTAGTAATTCTGTAGAAACATTTCAAGTGTTAATGTTATACTAAGATATTCGTCTAGTTATTAGTTGAAGTTGGTTTATTTCGGATTAAGTTCGAACCGGAAAATGAAACAGCTTGGAAGGATGTAGAACTTTTGAATTATTAAGGATTAACAGCAAAATTGAATCAAAATTTGGAAGACCATTGACGTAAAGTTCTGGCAAAATCATAATATCATCGAGATAAACCAACAATTGACAGTAGACGCAATCTATACAAGTGTCATAGAAGTTATAGTTTGACACCCACCTCTGGACTCCAGGCTTCTGTCCATTCCAGAGATAGTCTTCGATGTATCGCTTGTGGTCATCGTGATCACCGTCCACATGGTTCATGAGCGGTTCTGCTTCTACTAAACCTGGAAATTTTCGGATGAAGGCATCAATATGGGACAACAAAATGGTGTTAATATTTATACTGAAAATATATTGACGTAATATACACATCAACAACAACATCATCATCATCATCGACGACCACTGACACATTCGACGATCATTGACTGCATCGTATCATTGATTCTAAAATAAGAAAAAAATAAAGAAACAAACAAGATTTGAAAGGTAAAAACAAGAAAATAAGATAATATTGACCTCGAAAATATATATATTACGTAAAAAAGAAAAACTTAATATTGATGAAGACAACAAGTCAACAATTGCGGGAATAAAAATTATCGCGATATTTTCTTGGTAAGGTGCCCCATATCAATTTTTCATAAGATTATAAAAGTTTAGATGTACCTAATAACTCAACTACAGAACGATTTTTTCATCCTACTAATATTATAAATGTGAATGTTTGTATGTTTGTATGTTTGTGTTTCAATCAGGCAAAAACGGCTGAAGGGATTTGGATGAAATTTGGCACACATGTAGTTCATATCCTGGAATGAGACATATGCTACTTTTTATCCCGGTAAGTGGCATGGATCAATGAAGACTGAGGAGGAAGTGGAAATTCAGAGCCGCTGCTGCCTTAGTACTACAGATTTACAAGTACCAGGAGACCAAAAACATCAAGTACTAGGAAACCAGAAACATGTCATAGTATTTTTTGGGCTGGTTAGGATAGGTGTAGGGTAGGTGTAGGGTAGGTGTAGGGTAGGTGTAGGGTAGGTGTAGGGTAGGTGTAGGGTAGGTATAGTGTAGGTGTAGCGTAGTTGTAGGGTAGGTGTAGGGTAGGTATAGGGTAGGTGTAGGGTAGGTGTAGGGTAGGTGTAGGGTAGGTGTAGGGTAGGTGTAGAGTAGGTATAGGTAGGTGTAGGTAGGTGTTGAGTAGGTGTAGTTACAATACAAATCAAGAAACCTCCCTATTTCCGATTTTCACGCGGGCGAAGCCGCTGGTAGAAGCTAGTAAGATTATAAAAGTTTAGATGTACCTAATAACTCAACTACAGAAACCTGTAATCCCTAAGCCATATCACCAATCTTCAGAAGTAGAAGTTCATTTCTGTAGCTTCCGAGTTTCGAAATAAAGTGCTCACAAAGGAACAGGGTTGTTCAACTGAATAAACGTTGCTTTTATATCACTTAACCGAGAAATACTTCTTTTATATTCATTTCAGTACTAAGTGTACTGAAATGAATGGAGGAATAATGTTACAATTAAAATTTTACAGCATCGTTTACTTCCGTTAAGTTATTATTTGTTCATTTTATTGGGCAGTCAGCTGTTAATTTGGTTTGCAGTTTGTCCTTTTAATGACCGTCGTTCTTCGAGTCTTTTGTTTAATTTATTGTTTTCATTATTTAACTTTGAGTGTCTCTTTTATGTTGTTTTGTTTGACATGCCTGCCTCTTTGAGCGTTGATACTAATGCCTCTATTAGCAGGTTTTGCTACAAATTTTTCTGACATGCTCTTCTTTTTACTGGAAAAGAACCAGTCTATTGTCTATTCTATGTAAACCTACCATCATTATATTTATCGCTGGTGTTATCAACTTAGAACATTTTTAATTACTCTTTAGCATTACTAATAGGACCTTCGTGCTAAACTTTGCATTATCTACATTATTAAAGTGGAAAACAAAAGTCATTCAGTCTTTTACAAAACCTAAGTGACCTACAATAATTGACATCAAATCTGTCTGTACCTCTCTGTACCTACCTACATTACAAATGCAAAATCTCGTCTGAATGACCTCGTTGAAACACTACCTCTTAAAAATGGCGCAATTGTTGCATTATCTCAGGTCTTTGACATTGATCTCCATTTATAAACGGAATTCGTCGAGTGAAAAAAATGAATGTCCGTTTTTGTCAACTTATTTCACGGCGTGTTAGAATTTGTAATCTATTATCTGAGTTTGGTAGGTTTTTTTTAACGTTTTGGCTTTTTGCTAGAGCTTTGATTCAAGAGAATGCTTGGATTCTTGTAAATGTTGACATGCACTATTTTTACCATACAAAAAATGTCTTCAATCATGATTTTTATGTATTTGTGTGATTCTTCTTTGTCGATCGATGATTCGAAATTAAATCACTTTTTACCAGTATGTTCTATTTAATCTCCCGCAAAGGTCTTTTGTAGTGCAGGTGTTATTGCAGTTAGATATGAAGCACTGTTTGATATGTTGAAGACGTAAATTAATATTTTGTTTCATTCAGCTCCTTTACCTTTCTTCATTACCCTGCCTTCATTTTCATTTGATTACTTTCATTGTACGTACAAACGTCTTTAAATCAAGAGTGAATAGGTTACTTCTAGGTTAGCATGCTCCATCGTCAAATAGATCATCGCTTGTGTACGTCACTGTGAGATTGAGGTCAAATGCGTGCCTATCAATAATAAAAAAATCCCTTGTGAGGATATTTTGTAAAATCACAAACAATACAGCTCCTATCATTTTTTTTTATGGATGGGAAATCATGGAAGAAATTCTGTGTTTACAACAACTTTATCAAACCACTAGCGGCCATTTTGTATTTTGGGGAAAGTATTTTTGTTATTTTTACCCGACTACGGCAAAGGCAAAAGGAAAAATTATGATTTTAGTTAAAGTTTTATTGGAATGTAGTACCTATGCAAATTCTATAATAACTATTGCTTGTATTTCAGTATGTCAGGTAATTCCATTAATTAATTTCTGTTTTATTTCGAGATTTTTTTGTATTGATGGGAAATCATTAAAAGACTCCTTCCGCTGTGATCGGAGCGGAAGGGAGTGTCAGACTCTTACTGACTAAAACCCATCCGTGTTCCTCCCAATACCCTTTGCGATCCAAGGCCGCGGTCACTTTTTCAAACAAATTCCACCAAACCAGCACCAAAACAGCACCTATCCTGGAAAGTATTACCTCATTTACTACAACATTTCGTTAACATTCCAGAAACACAAACTATATTCCATCACCATTCTACAGCTTAATAGCAGTAATAGCACCACCATTCCTATTGTTATTTATTTTATACTCAAGTACCATTCTCGGCAGCAGTCTGAGTAATTTGAATAATTCACAAAATATTTTATGGGAACGAGCTTCGACTAATAAATAATGCATTTTCCTACAGCCATTGTTTAGAGTTGTGGAACTTATCTGAATAACTCAGGAGTTTCGAGGATAGGGCTGCTGCGTCAATTTGAAGAGGTGCACTTATTATAGGAATTGGAATTTTGTGTGAGCTTTGAAAACAAAATTGTTGTTGTATAAAATCCAGTTGTTTTTCAGTACATTTATCAGATTTAATGTTTTCGCTGATAGAAAGCTAAAATAGGCTACGGAGAGGGACCGTAAAACGCTTTTCACAATGTGCATTTACAAAAATCTGAGTGATTCTTTGGTTACTTAGTTAACAACGTCATCTATCACAATATGATAGAAATTCAAAATAGAAGTGATGATCCTATACAAATTAGCAGTAGAAATGAATGTCCCCGATAAACTTTTAAGGATAAAGCAAATGACAGTGAAGCAGCATCCCTATTTCCAGGTGTGAATGATTAAGTTTTTGACGATAATGCTGCTTATGCTGCAGAAATTAGAACTTTAGCCCTGATTATTTGACGTATGCACTTAATTAATAAATGGACTGTTCAAGGGAACGTGCTATGGAAGTGCGTATGCACGAACTTAAAACGTTGGATGTTTTACGGTAATATGAACAGCCGGTCTATTCATAGTTTGTAGAATTTTGTTTGTATAATTATTTTGTAGTCTATTGGCGATGCAAAGATTCTAACTAGCGCCTGTAGTGTCAAATTGTGAAGCTGTTTAAGAACGACAGTTTGACAGTTTTCGTACAGCGTTGTCAACGTGTGGAGAATTCTCCATTCTGCGGGGAATCTCAAGTTGATTGGGGATTGGCATTATGCGAAGAAAATGCAAGGATTTTGAATATCGATAGTCCGGACCAAGTCAAAACACTTTTTCAAGAAATGGAAATACTGATCTAAACAGTTTTGTTAGGTTACTCATGGCTCCCTTTTTCTAAATTGATTTATATCGTTCAACCGATGCGTTCGAAATATATCTATCTATCCAGCCTATTTGTCCCACTGTTAGGCAAAGGCCTGCAGGTCCCTTTTTCAGACAACTCGTCATTTCTATCGGTCCAGAGGGGATTTTGTGGGCAATCAGTAAATTTTTGTTCCAAAATTGGGGAATATAACTTCCATTTTCGGGGAATTTGATAAATTAGTGTTGGCAACGCTGCAAGTGTCGTTCTTAAGCAGCTTCTAAATTTCCCCGCTAGAGGCGCGCGCGTAGTCTTTGCATCGCCAATATTTAATATGTATGTTTTTAGTTTTGTTCTCAAGTAAGTGACATATTTCTTTATTGGGAATACATTTTCTTTAAACCGATTCTGTAAGTTACATGGAAACTTATGTTTAGTGAAATAGATGTGAAATGTCATTCGGCTCGTACCACCTTTATTGTATTATATATTATTGTTATAATAAATTATTATTATTATTATTGATCGACAGTTCACGTTAGAATTCACGGTGAGAGTTTAAACAGAAAATATCTACTGTTCGCGATTTAAAGAATGATGATTCTTAGAAGACAGAGAGTCACTCAAACTATTTTATAACACCTACCTTGCACCTACCACACACCGTACCGTAGCCGTTGTGTGTTGTGTACAATTAAACGTATTTAATTTGAATTTTCTTCAAAACGAGTGCTGATCAAAATTTAAGAGTCATATTAGTGTTATTTAATTTCTTAGTTTACGTTTTGTTTATTTTGTTGATTTTTACTTTGTTATCCTTATTTTGTGTGTACTTTGTGTGTTAATGTAATTGATCTACAAAACCGTTTTAACATAATAAAATAAATAAAATAAATGACACTAAAAGAAAGGGTCTTTATTCATGTTCTGTTGGACGCATGAACACCAGTAACTTCTGAGGATATGGCACATTTAGAACAAGATGAAAGAGTTCCTGCCATAAATGAGCATTTTGGAAATAAATACGTAATAAACGCTGTAGGCGACATTAATACCGCCACAAAAAGTCAACGTAGCAGAATCAAGAAATGAGACTCGCAGCGCCATCTATCTCGACAGCTGCGAACTAGCTTGACAAAATCCTAAATCGCAATATCAAAGTTTACCGTGCGATTAGAACATATACAAAAAGCCCGAATGTCAACTCTCGGGCAGTTGCCCACCAGACACATCAACCGTCTGGTCGGAGGATCCTCCTTTTTCAACGGAGGTATGCGGGACTTTACTCTCTGTTCCGCTACCTCTAAACGCAATACCTGAAAAGGGGTCATTGTACTCATGATAATGAACAACTTTAAGACAAAGCGGTGAACATAAAACGACTTTTACCTTCGGCCACAGCGGCTTTTTTCAGGGCCCCCATAGAGATGCTCTTCCGGGGCGCGTCGGTGGTGTCCTTGGGCCACGCGAACTGGTTCCTGTACTCCGTGCTGACTATCTCCGGCTCCTTGGCTGCTATCACGTCGCCCAGTGCGGTTGACGCCTGCAAAGAGAGTGGTGGTTGGTTTAGAGACATGTTGTAGAAGAATGGGTGTTTTTGACAGAGTTTGTATTGGTAAAAAAGGTTTTAATAGAAGTAGAGGACTAGATCACAAAGATCTATGCAAGGATCACGTCGGTTTACGTTACGTTTTATGTTTTTTTTTTTTTTCAAATTACCCATGTAATTGACGTATTTGATTTGATTTGATTTGATTTGAAATTGTAAAGTCGAAAATAAAACAGAAAGAGTTGAAATGACATTATAACTAATGCATTTGGTCGACTAATTATTTCATTCGAGGGAATTGAACCGCTTTCGTATTAACACTATTATAATCGATTAATTTTCATTATTTCTTGTATTTAAATAAAATTCGTCTGTACATGTGTTTGTAGCTAAAGATTTTGATGAACATATTATTGGTAGGTAGCGCTACAATCGGGTTCTAGAATTTTTTAACGTCTGTGGGGACCGCTAGAGTAGGTGCCAGATAAACTTGCAATAAAGTACATTGACCTTTCCCTAATATCCCTTCGTAGATACCCGAACAATACATTATGAACCATTTAACATTACTAGAGAACATAAAGGATCACGATAGAAGTAGATTCAGGACTGCTCTAAGTCTTTATTTATGTTTTTGATTTTAAGAAAGTCAATAAATGTATGTGGGTCAATGACCGTTATTGCACATTTATCTGGAATCTACCATAGTATTCTTATAACTTTCTTGACAAAAACGAAAATTGATTGTTTCTTAATCCGGAACTTCCTAATTCCGGCCATCTTAACGGTAGCAACCAGAGGAACATCTCGTTATAATTAATTAATTACAGATAATGTTTCCAGCGTGCATGTTGATTGATTGATGATAATTCGCCTGATTGCTATCTCTACGTCAGCCAGACGCTGCTTATGATTGATAAACTAATTATTTTATAATTAATTGCCTTCACGGTTATTCTCTTTTACGAGATAAACTCGGTTGCTTACCGGAACGGATTTGTTTAGTATTTATGACTTAATTTCAGAGTATTGGTTGGGAAACGAGATAGGCAGTCGATTCATGTAAAATACCCGTACAAAAACGAAAAAAAAAATGAAAAAAAAAAAAAGTTTGGAACTTTTTAGAGTTGCCGATTTTTTTAAAGTCACTTTTTTTAGGGTTCCGTACCCAAAGAGTAAAAAACGGGACCCTATTACTAAGACTCCGTCTGTCTGTCTGGCACCAGGCTGTATCTCATAAACCGTGATAGCTAGACAGTTGAAATTTTAAATGATGTCGTATTTCTGTTGCCGCTATAACAACAAATACTAAAAACACAATAAAATAAATATTTAAGTGGGGCTCCCATACAACAAACGTGTTTTTTTTTTTGCTGTTTTTATAGATAATGGTACGGAACCCTTCGTGCGCGAGTCCCACTCGCACTTGGCCGGTTTTTATTTTGTTTTGCTATGTTTTTCTTAATGATTACCAGCTACCTAACATCACCCTTAAATATGACCACGCACTTCTGGAATACCGAGTACAGTACACCCACATTTCCTCCACAACACAGGTATGGGTACCACAATATCTACATGTACCCACAAAAGAAACAAAATGCTGGAACACACAATCAATAGTTTAATACCCCTTCTTTGCAGTTGCATAAAAACTTTAAGTTGCGTAAAACCCTATATTCGGACAAGCTCGTACGAACGGGTATCCGTGCCAAAAAGTCTCTCTTGGGCATGACCCAAGTACAGAATATAACTGCATAGAGTGCCAAGCGTTTACCGCAGCTAACGAGCACGGAATTAAGTGCCCCTGTTAATTACTGCTATATTATTTCGATACGGTATGGCGGATGACCTGCGAAGTATGAATATCGGTGTCATTATTCAGCATTGACTGCATATCCGTAATAACGCTTGTATTGCAGATATTTGTAGGGTAAAATGAAATTATTTACTCTGTAGAAATGTGATACTCCTGCCCGGGTCCCGGAATTTGTTCGAAAGAGTCACCGCGACCCTGGAACGTATTTGGCATTAGGAGGAGCACGGATGGGTTTTAATCAGTAAGAGTCACTTGGTCCCGCTCCACCCAGAGCTGAACAAGTCATTTGATGATTTCCCATCCATATAAAATGAAAAAAAAAGACATGTGATACAGGGTCTAAAGTCCCGGAAACCTACATAGAAACGGGAGGATCCTCCGACCAGACGGTTGTTGCGTCCGGTGGGCAACTACCCCATAGTTAATATTCGGACAGTTGTATACGTTCAAATCGCACGGAAAACTCTGATAACGCGATGCAGGATTTCGTTGGTAGTTCTTTTTGTTGCCATACAAATTTTGCTTCGTTAGTTTTTCTTGTGGTGGCATTGATGGCATCTACAATACGTATCAATCGATATGTTGGGGAAACTCCATTGTGTGTAGGCGTACAGCTAAGGTGTGGAATACCCTGTCTGAGTCTGTTTCCCAAAGGCTACCTTAAGAACGTTCTCCTTCCACCTAGGTATGTCGAAAGTATGAGAGGTTTCGAAATCGTGGCTGTTCTCAACAATATCATGGTCAGAGCTGGGTAAAATACATACTTTACTTTAATTAAAATACAAATTACAAAATATAATCTCGCATGTATTTGAACTACGAAATACACAATACTTTTAAGTCGTGTTTTTGAAATGTAAAATGCAAAATATCAGACACAATAGTAAAACAATGGCGTCATAGCTGAATTAGGTGTCACGACAGTCCAGAAGGATTGCTTTTTGAAATGTATATTGAAGCCATAAGTATTTGAAATACTAACTACAAAATACCTCAGCGTTGGGTTTTTGAAATACCAATTACAAATTACATTTTTAAGAAGTGATTGAAATGCAAATACTAAATACGTATTTGTATTGCAATTACGCATTTTAATTACAAGTCCCTTATTTCTTTAGTCACAATCATAAAAAAAGAAAAAAAGGTTTCATGGATAAAAGGTGTATCTATATAATATATGTCGCAGCCAACTAGCTAAATCAGCCATTTCATCAAAAGTCTAGCCTTTTCACTAAACTGCGCCGTTTAATCAGCGACCTAAATAACATGGGCAAGTCATTAAACGATATTGAACAAAAGATGTCACTTAGGTCGTTGAAAAATCGTCACATTTAAATGAAAAGGCTAGGCAACCAATTAAACGGCCGATTAAGCTAATTGGCTGCGACATATATATCACGAGACCAACCTGATGATTAGGATAAATCCGGCCAGCCATTACGATGACCACTGATAACACTATCACTTGTAATATTGTCACTTGAGCACGACGCAGGAGATTATCCTCACTGATACTTTGAAAAGATAAGAACTTGTTTTCTTTCTAAAAGAAAGCGAGTGTGACCGTGAGAGCTGTGTACCGCCTGTTTGAAATAATGTGAACATTGGTATAATGTGTCTGATTGTCTGGATAAAGGTTTTTTTTTGTGGATGAGAAATCATCAAATGACTTCTCCCGCTCAGAACGGAGCGGAAGGGAGTGTCAGACTCTTAGGTAACTGACCCACTCGTGTGCCTTCAAGTGCTCTTTGCGTTTCAGGGCCGCGGTAACTATTTTGAAAAATTCCGCAACTCTGGCAGTTCATTAACGGCTAGAGAGCACCGATTAAGGGAGTTTTAGAGTGGTTTTAATTAAATTAAATTAAATTTCTTTTATTTCAGACTACAGTGTCCATACAGTTTTAGTAAAAACTTAAACAGATGTTAGTGTTACAAAAGTGCATCCATATAGGACTTTCTATTTTTCCAGCAATTACCTTCAGGTAGCTGTTGGAACTGTCCCTCACCCTGCGCATCAGCGATGCCGCTCGCTTACGGATGATGGCATGGAAAATGGAAACCATCCACTTGTGCGTCCGCAAACATCGCTGATGCGCTACAATAGCGAGGCAGTCCCATCAGCAACCAGAAGGCGTTGATGTATTGGACCTGTAGGGCGCTGACTAAAAAAAAATGTATTTTTTAATTATACAGTATTCTTCCAAAGCGGCGAATTTTCTTCTAAAATATTCCAAATGGCGGCTCATGACCGAAGCTACAGGCTAGAAATCTGGCATCAGCGTGTGACCCAGTTACTATAGTTGTGGAGATCTAAATCGTTTGACTGGAAGCCGACCCCAATCATCATCATATCGGCCGAAAGACGTCCACTGCTGGACATAGGCCTCCCGCACATGGGGGGGGTTTGCCATAATTGCCACGCTTGGCAGGCGGGTTGGCGATCGCAGTGTAGCTGTAGCAATGTACCTACAGAGAACGCTGCTGCCCATTCTCTGGTGAGTCCCTTACGACACCCAACCGACCCCAATATAGTTAGGAAAAGGCTAGGCAAATGATGAGCTACAAGCAATGCAAAACAAACTTCCCAGACGTTTATTAATTACTAAATGTTAATCAACTACAGAGTTCAAATCTGCATGGCATGCTAATAAATTATTTAATCGCCACTATATTTAATACTGAATTGACCCAGTTCTCTCAACCTGAAATACTAAATGAAGTGTCAGTCCACGTGAGGTATGGTTGCCGTTGAAAGGTATTTCATGCATACTGGATTATAGGTACCTACCCACTTAGTTATTAATTAAAATAATTAGAAACGATGATCGATTGCTTTTTTATCGGTTTTAAAAAATAATTAATCTTAGGCACCTATGAGGACTGATATGACAAATACGACTTCTTCATCAAGAAGCAGTCGTATTTTTTTTGTTTTTCAAAACTGATTGTGTCGAAGCTGAATAGTTTGTTTGTTTGAACGCGCTAATCTCTTGAACTACCAGTCGGATTTGAAACATTATTTTTGCATATGACAGCCACATTCATGAGGAAGGCTACACGGTAACGACAAATTCCTACGAGAACGCGAAAAAAACGGGATATACACGTACGAAGTCGCTGGCAAAAGCTAGTATACGATAAATAGCAAGAAGATTATTATTATAAACACAACCAAGTATCAGAAACACAGTGTCTTTTAACCAATAAACATTATTTCTAAGGACGGTATTGTTTCACGTGAGCCAGGCCTCACCGGGATTGACATCAACAAACCACTCACGAACTAAACTCGGTCCTATCAGGCCCCAACTGAACCGAAAACCGTGTTCACACTGATTTTACTTTCTAAATATAATGATAACACTGCACAATACATAATGCATATACATAACACAAGATAAGATTATATCGGGATTGGTAAACAGTGAAAATGTTTGCAGTTTTTCATGATTACGTCATGGTTCAGTTTGGGATTCATTCTCGGTAGTAATGTAATGTGTGTGTACCAATGTTTGAATTGGTTTTAGTTGCGAGAGATTTCAGTATTTTCTTTTGTCGTTTGCGAGAAAGAAGACTAGTTATGAATATAAATGTCCCCCGTCCACATTTGGCAGGGAGAGGAGCTGTGGCTAAATTATAACAGCCACACAGACCGCTTCAAGGGTAAGCAACACATGCCGAGGTTGCTCTGTGGATGGGTGACCATCTTAACACATCAAGACTCCTCCGTGCCTCGGATAGCACGTTAAGCCGTTGGTCCCGGCTGCCATTTGGAATCTGACACGTGAATACCATTTTACCCAGTTTATGGGTTGTGGAGGTCTGGTACGGTCAGCTGCTCCACGTACACCACTGGTACAGCTGAAACCGGTTTGACTGGAAGCTGACTCCAATATAGTTTGGAAAAAGGCTAGGCAAATGGATGGGGAAGGAGAGGGAGGCCAAAGAAAAGATGGATGGATTGTGTGAGGAGCGATATGAAAGCAGTTCAATGAAAAGGCAAGGCTTTTAATGAAACAGCTGATTAAGCTAGTTGGTTGCGAGCGATAACCTACAAAACGATTTTTTCATAATAAATCGAGAAATTTTAGTCTAATAAAGATTTATTACAATCTTACGAGGTTTGCAATTTTCCGGTGACATATATTACAACTCATTTCATTAGTGAAAGGCTGCTTTAATCAAATTATTTCCGTTTTATTAGCAGAGGCGTAGTCTATATTTTTCTCCAGATAGATCAGTGAGGAAATCTAATAAATAATAACTGCCTTGGTACACGCGAGCGACTGAGATAATAAGTTTATTGTATGGTCGGTAAGAAATAATTGAGAGCACACAGTCATGCGAGATCCGTTTCGTATGGTGTTGGACGTAAATGAATAGCACCATCCCATCACTTCCCGTGGGTGTCGTAAGAGGCGACTAAGGGACTCACCAGAGAATGGGCAGCAGCATTCTTTGTAGGCACATTGCTTCAGCAACACTGCGATCGCCAACCCGCCTGCCAAGCGTGGCGATTATGGCAATTCCTCCCATTTGGGGGAGGACTATGTCCAGCATCTGCCTAGCCTTTTTTTTCTAACTATATTGGGGTCGGCTCCCAGTCAAACCGGATTTAGCTGAATACCAGCATTTTGCGTGGAGCGGCTGCCTACCAGACCTCCACAACCCATTTAACTGGGTAACACGGTACTTCTAGGCAAGACTGGTATCAGATTTTCTGGCTTCTGATAATCCGTAACGACTGCCAAAGATCTCCAAATGACAGCCGGGACCAACGGCTTAACGTGCTTTCCGAGGCACGGAGGAGTCTCGGTATGTTAAGATGGTCACCCATCCACAGACCAATCTCGGCAAGCGTTGCTTATCCTTGAAAATCGGTCCGTGCGGCTGTTATAATTTTGCCACGAGCTCCACGAGGCCTATGTCCAGCAGTGGACGTCTATATGATTTGACTGATATGATGATATGATGAATCATGCGAGATGGCTGGTAGGTGGTACAGTGGCTGAGTTGAGGGTAGGCATGGAATGGATAGCGGCTTCGATTGCTTCTAGGCCGTGTTTCGAGGTGGGGTTGCTTGCAGTTAAGCAACTCTATTAAATAATCTGGAACATCTCTAAGCCACAGTAAGGCCACGTTTTGACCTGCAACCAGCTGGTATATGAGTTGTATTACATTGTGGACTACCGAGGTATAATGTGGTCAATCTCTTGATCTCAGGGTGTTTCAGGTTTGCTTTTGAATATGAAAGAGTCACCGCGGCCCTGGAACGCAAAGGGCATGAGGAGTAACACGGATGGGTTTCAGTCAGTAAGAGTCTGAAACTCCCTTCCGCTTCACACCGAGCAGAAGAAGTCATTTGATGATTTCTATACATAATAAAGGTGTTACAGAAACAAAGCAATTCCTGAAAAGTGGTCCATTTATTCTGATACACTGAAATAAAAGTGTTTGCATATAAAAATAGTATCAACTTAGAATTTAGTATGGTGAATAACCCAGTTTCCAGAGGGTAGTATTTAAATGAGTAACTGTATAATAAAGTTTTAAGTGACAAAAATAATTAATTTACGTTATAGTATTACTAAGTGAGCGACTGACTGCGAGTGACGAGAAATTAACAGAACAGCAACTTACAAACATTAATTTGAGTTATTTAAAATACAAATTGAGAAGCTTCATAATATTTGAGCGACCTAATGTTTATTTGAGTGTCAACGTTACGTCCTGCATTTTTTCAATATTTGGCAAATGATATTTCTGGGTGTTTTAAAAAAAAATAACCACGAAGGGGATGGCGGGGTCCTTCTAACCTAACCTGTCCGAGTCGGGGTGCCCCAAATCCCGAGCTCGCTTCACTCGCTCTTGCGCACCAAATAAAACACCAAAATGTTAAAATCTCGCACACTTAGTAATTTAGTCGCACGGCTAGAATTTTAATATCTGAAAGGAATTAATCACAACCCAAATTTGTAAGCTCGTTCTGGATTTTATTATTAATCAATATTCGTCGTTAGTTTAGTTTATTTTTCGCTTACTCAAATTCATACCGCTCAAGTTATTAAAACAGCATCTTATCATCAGTCGCTATTTTTTTTTTGTACGTACGTTTTATAATTTTCCGTTGTGTGTGGCGACATTTTGGTACGTGACATGCGAACTACGCATTAGAACTGACATTACAAAGATCTTGCATTGTACAAGTAGAGATATCCGCGCGATTAAAGAGACTACCCGTATGGTGGGATCCTCCAATAACAATGACAGAAAGAATCAAAGTTATAGAGATTATTTGCGCCATTTTGGATTTCGATTTTGACCCGGTAATAGTTATTAGCGACCCCGAAAACCATGAAAATGACACCCATGATGAAAAGTTGTCAAATCTCGTGGGCGCCATCTTGGATTTCGATTTTGACCCGGTAATCGTTATTGGCGACCCCGAAAACCACGAAAATGACACCCATGATGAAAAGTTGGCAAATCTCGTCTACGCCATCTTGGATTTCGATTTTGACCCGGTAATCGTTATTAGCGACCCCGAAAACCATGAAAATGACACCCATGATGAAAAGTTGTCAAATCTCATAGGCGCCATCTTGGATTTCGATTTTGACCCCGTAATCGTTATTAGAGACCCCGAAAACCACGAAAATGACACCCATGATGAAAAGTTGTGAAAACTCGTGGGCGCCATCTTGGATTTCGATTTTGACCCGGTAATCGTTATTAGCGACCCTGAAAACCATGAAAATGACACCCATGATGAAAAGTTGTCAAATCTCATGGGCGCCATTTTGGATTTCGATTTTGACCCGGTAATCGTTATTAGCGACCCCGAAAACCATGACAAAATATTTTTTTTATTATTAACAAATATCTTGCTTTCTATAAGAGAGAGAGAGACAGACAGAGAAACATGCGACGCCGCACAGCTTACAATAGCTTACTATAGCAAAAAGTGTCGTGACAACTTTTCGTAAGAATTTTTTTTTTTTTTTTTTTTATTTATGAATGGGCTAGCTCTTGACCTCGATCACGCCTGATGGAAAGCGATTGATGAGGTCCATGATGAAGCGAGCGTGCCCAGAAGATGCCTTGAGGCACTGGTACTCCCACGCGTCGACGAAACACAGCAGGCTGCTTGACGCCGAACTCCGGTGGGAGGGTGGTCGCGAACCAGGCGGGTGTTAGCCCTACCACCGCAAGGGAAGGATTGGCCAATCTTAGAAGGTGTTAGGTGAGACTGTCCAGGATGCGCCGAGCGCTCGGTTCAGTTAAGTGTCTGATGGAACAAATTGCGCTACACGAGGAGGCTCCTTCATGCATCCCAAATTTTTTCCGTCTAGCCCCCTTTCACAACGTGCGATAAGGAACTTCGTTCGAACCAATTTACAAAAGTTGTGCATGTTCGGAAGATGTGATGAGGATACACCATGTTCCTCATTTCTCTAAATATTTGAGTTTGAAGAGAGAGACATAAAACTAGTTTCCTCTTTCTTGCACCAAATTATATTATCAATCATCGCCCCCGTCGTGGTAATAAAGAAGATTGTTTACGTTTACGAGTGTCCTTCCAAATAATATCCTCATAATACTTAATGGCTGCTGAAATTACATCCCAGGTCACAATGGCTAATGTCCTTTGTTGGAGAAAAAATTGTTTTTTTAAACGTTGCCCCACTCTAGGAATTTCTCCTGTACGTCGGTGCGTTTACAAACATACAAAACTCACATACACAAACAGCTAGACCCGGAACAACTATCTGTACGAGTAGGCCATACGTTCCACGCAGCGCAGCAGTCAATTGCTCAACCACTGCGCCAACCGTGCCGTCAAATCTTGACAGTCCCGTCTCCAGCCGTGGTTGCTGGTGCGTCTCGGTGGTCTGCGACAGTGACAGTACCTTGGGTTCCACGGTGTCGGTCCAGCGCGGCTGGCGAGGACCCTCGGATTTGCTGCGGCGACCAGCGCGATCAGCATCGTTCCTCTGCGCGCTCTGTACACAGAAACAGAAATAATTTGAAACCAAAAAACTGAAGACAAATGAGTCAGTGATACTAGAGGCCATATTTTGTAGTTCAGTCGAGGCAGATGCTGTAATGATAAAAGGCCACATGTATCAAACATCACTTCATTACGAACCTAAAAGCGGTGGGGTAGGACTGGTTTTCGAGTAACTATGTTGAAAAGACTGTAACACTACACTTGAAATCGTGAAAAAGTGAGAGTATGACATTTACCCAGCAGTGGGAAATAATAGACTAGATAGATTAGGTAATGCATAGACAGGGGACAGTTTTTACTGTCCACTCTCTCCTCCCAAAAGTTCTGCCATTTTCACACAAAATGTCGTTTGTCGTTAAATGATAAATGATGTTTATTTTGTAAGTAAGTTGTAAATAACACTTTTACACGTCAATATAACACTTTTACACGTCAATTCACGTTGTTTGTAGGTACTAATGTAGGCGCCAGATAAACTTGCAATAATGTACATTGACCTTTCCCTAATATCCCTTCGTAGATACCCGAACACTAAATTATGAATTGTTTTTCATTACAAGAGAACATATTATTTATTTCTGTTTTTGATATTAAGAAAGTCAATAAATGTATATGTGTCAATGACCGTTATTGCGCATTTATCTACCATAGATGAAGTGACTTGCGAGTGATATCAAACGCAAAGCAGTTCTGCCTCTGTTTATCATAGGTTTACTTTTTTGAAACGCTCACTTTCAACTCTGACAGTTTCCATAATTTACTGAGTTTGTAAAGTTTAATACTTGATAAAAGAATCCAGTCAAATGCTATAAGACTCATTGTTCTACTTTCAGTTGAGTGAGTATCATCAATATTTTTTTAGCAGCCTTCTGAAACATGTTAATTTATTAAAATTATACTATCTACTCGTACCTGTTATGTTTTTCATCGTTATATCAAACGGTATGATAATTTGCTTCAGCGGCGATCATTTCAAACTCATTAGTATCTTTGACTAATTCTCCTTGCTCAAATATGTCTGGACTGTTGTGCCATGGCAGCGTTTGTTGATCTTGTCTGTGTTGATTCAAGCCTGCAACAGTATCCCGCATTGACGCCTCTATTTTGGGTGGGACAAAGTAGTGGTGACAATGGGGATAACTGTTTGTTTCAGGTACTTTTTGCTACCATGGACTTTAGACTCGCCGACTTTCAAAAATGTAGTTTAGTCCCAGTTTGCAACATCCTGTTGAGTTTATTATGTGAAGTGGTTTTGTCTCTTCTGCCTGGTCGAAGACGGACGTCTGCTGGGGTCGGATGTCTTCAACGGGCGCGGGGTCGAACAGCTCGTTCGTCTTATACGCCACGCTGAGGTACTGTTCTCTTTGGTTAATCAAACACTGGAGGATCTTACCCTGGCGCGGTCGAAAGCGGACGTCTGCTGGGGTCGGATGTCGTCAGCGGGCGCGGGGTCGAACAGCTCGTTCGTCTTGTACGCCACGCCGGGGTACTTTTTGCGACGAGGCATTGCTGGTTCCATTGGGCCTGGGGCAAAATGGTAAAATTAATAAGTGTTTATTGATTGAAGAAGTTGCAACGGTTTTAAAGAAAGTTAAGGTTCTGTAGTGGCTACCGCATACTGAAAGATGCAGCGTTGAAAGGCCTCTCGTAAGGTTATTCCATAACCTGGTGATCCCGCACAGGATCAGTCGATGTGGCGGCCCTTGGGAGTGGCATATGACCAACAGTGGACAGGCTGAGATGATCAGGATGATGAATGAATAAAAACAAAATGGCTAGCAGTTATTCCGAAACCCTGGCAGTGATTTGGAAATTCTATAGTTTTGATCAACGAAAATACCATTTTGGAAAGGGACCACCGTCACGTTTTTAGTCGGCTGTAATACGGACGGTTTTATCAAATTACATTTCATCCAACAGATCATTGATCAATGTGTCTAGAAGTAACCATGGCAAACGCCTTAATTCACCATTTATACCGGATGACAAATAGTAGTAGATCGTCACCTGTCCTAATAAAAGTAATGGATGAGGGCCTGTTCTATAGACTTTTACAAAAGGATAACCTTTCTTTTTTAAGGATGGGAAATCATGAAACCCTTCCGCTCTGGGTGGAGCGGGAGGGAGTGTCAGACTCTTACTGACTAACTAAAACCCATCCATGCTCCTCCTAGTGCCTTTTGCGTTCCAGGGCCGCGGTACAAAATCCGCAACCCTGGCAGGCTCTGGCCCTAACGGGCCCCATCTTCCATGCTGACTTCTCCTTTCGGCGCGCGTAGAACATAGCGCGCCGTCGACCCGGGCCTGTTTGGGTCGGAGGGCGCATCAATCATTGCGCCATGTTCTGGAGCATCAGTTCCTGAACGGCGCAGTGGCTGACGTTCGTCAGGAGGAGGCGAAATGGGGCCGTTATTGGCATTCCATTTCAGCCCCCTCCGGAGCCCCTTGTGGGGCTCTAAAAAGGATAACCTTCACTATTTACTCTGCCTTCCTGTCTCTTTATCGACCATCACTAAACAGCCGCAGTGCTTAACTGTAATGTAAGTGCAAGATAATTAACGGAATTTTGTATCCGCCCTGTTTATACAGGGTTATTTGTAACACATTAACAACCTTTCCGTGGGTGAAAGTACTCTTGATTATAAAAAACTTTTGCTATGACACCAACCCTGAAAATTAGAAAAAAATATCTGCTGCTTCATACATTTCCATCGGGTGAATATTGCATTTTGTATGAAACAGCTGTTTTTTTTTATATTTCAGGGTTGGTCTCATAGTAAAAGTTGCTTAGAATCATGAGTACTTGCACCCACTGAAAGGTTGTTGGTGTTTTACAAATAACCCTGTATAATCTTTGAGGTATACTTTAGGAGTGGTCAACTGGTCGTGTGTGTTAGCTGACTGCTACTTGGGAGTAGCAGTCCTTCCTTGCAGTGGTCCAGGGAAGTTGTTTCCTGGTTCCCAGAAGTGCATGGTCATAAGTATTTAAAGGTGGTGTTCTGTATCTGCTTTATAAAGTTAAGGAAAAGTATGAAAATAAATTATATTGACTTTTTGAAAAAATCCGACCTCAAAAAACGACTAAATAACGACCGGCTGCTTATCCCATTCTTCTCAAAAGTGGTTCAGGCAAGCTGTCTCGTGACTTATGGCTAATAGTAGTTCAGTCACGTCTACAAATTCGCGCAGAAGACATACGAGTATTAGTGCACAAGTATGTGTGCAAACAATAAATGATTCTCTCTATGTGCGTGACCCATCAGGCCTATCGACCCAATTGCATTCGATCGGTGAGAGATCACCGGCTGTACGTGCTTTCCTATGCACGGAGGTATAACATCACCAACTCCTAAACCCGTAGTGTCGCTGAGTCCTGCCTATTTGCTTTGTTATTTGCCTATTTTATTTGCCCTTTCATGGCAGCCTGCTGCTTTTTCCGTGCTGGTTCTGACAAGCTGTCCCCTGGTTATAGCTGTAAAGGCTTTATGACCATACGTCCTGTTTTGAACGGGACTATCCCTTTTTTCGTTACTTCGTCCCGGTGTCCCCGAGAAAAGCTACGGGACACAGAATAGTCCCGTTTTCAGTGACAGAAAAATATAGGGACACAAATTTAAAATAAAAATATACCTACTTAAAACATTTTCTAAATATAGGTACACTAGGTACCCATAACTAATCAGTCTTACTCTAAAATCGTCGAACTATCGTGAAATACCATGTGAAAATTTATAATTTCACAAAAAAATTAAAATGAAATTTGGAAAATAATTTTAATTTTTTTTAAATATCATTTTTTTTTATATATTTTATAATTGAAATAAAAAAAATTGGTCACGTTATGTATGACTTACCCCTCTGTATGGGCAGTGCTGAGGGAGGCGTAGGAGCTGGCTGCTTCACCACGCCCTGCTGCTGCTCCTTGTACTCGTGCCATTTGTACGTGCTGCGGTATTCCGAGTGCAGCTGGAACAAAGAAAAGGTAATGTTAGAGTTATTGAGAAGAAAGGTAAAGATAGAGTTCGGAAATGAGTTCCTGGATCAATCAAAACATGTGCATGTGTCAAATTGTTAGGTATACATTCACATAGCCTCAATTTTACACATTTTTCACGAGGGTTTCGTGACATCAACAAGCAGTTAGTTGACTCTTCACGCACTGCAATTATTCAATGTGGCAAATTCGCCAGTGTTCTGGTTCTGCACTTTTCCCGTAGACGATTTTTCAAAGCCAAATGAGTTCTTCCTCTCCCCTTTTATCCCGCTTTTAAACGTAATATTTGTAATTAAATAGTCTGTTTTTATCTGTTAATAAATACAGTTCCCAAATATTTGTCACGTAAGGAATAAAAAAAAATAATGAGAACGTTATGAGTATCTAGCTTAAGTAATTATATCGACGTTAGCGTACTGGCCAAACAGTTTTTGAAAACCTCACCAGCCGAGCTGATGCTCCATAAAAAAACCTGACGGGATGCCGCGAGGAGCCGAGCGAAAATCCTTGCTGCTCTGGATATTGAATCATACTGTCGCGATAGGATATTATGTGAAAATAAAACAGGTTTAGCACCCCTTCAAAAATTTTCAATGCACGAATTCAATGAAACTAGATTTCAGTAAACGATAATTCAAGTTCCTAAAAAAAACAATTACGGCAGATCTAACTGTACGCGTTTAGTCACAGTCAATATCATGACGTAGCGTAGCAAGCTAATAACTATCTGATAAAAACTTGGTCAATAAAATAAGCCGCTATCCGCCCTTTGATGAAACAGTTTTCGGCGAATCGCCAGGATATTGAAGTAAGATGTCGTGCAAACTAATCATTCGTCAGCGATGGGTTCGATGTGTTCGGTGAAACTTTTCGAGGAAACGGATTCGGAGTTCGTTTCAAAGTTTTAACTGTGCATAGTACTTTAGTGCTTTAATAGGAGGCCAAGAGTCTTACCATTACTATAAACTCTGCCAGCGTCTGTGTTCCCTTCCACATATATAACCCGTCTGTCTTCAAAGCAAGAGTGAACAGGCATCTTCTGGGCACGCTCGTTCCATCATAGACCTCATCTATCGCTTTCCATTAGGCGTGATCGAGGTCAAGGGCAAGCCCATTACTTAATAGAAAAATAAAAAATAAAAAAACTTGAAGCAAGTTTAGTTTAGTAGTCCCGAACCCGAACTAAGAATGAATGACAACACGATTTGACATTGCTCTTAGTTCGGATTCGGGACTAATCGTAAGTCATACGGAGTAGAAAAAGCCCGACACTAAGGCCGAAACTACGGACTTCTCATTTCATTTGACTTCACAAGAAAAAGTGTATTCGCCTTAATAGAGACAATAAGAAAAGTGCCAATGGACACATTCTTAGTACGTAAAGACAATATTTTTAACAGTTTAAGTTATAATTAAATTACTTATTAGTCTATATACAAGGCTAGATTGTAATAAGATTAGGGTCCATCATTATGATGAACACTAGGATAAGGGAAAAAAAAAAAAAAAAAATTTGATTTCATATTTGTAATATTTCCAACTTAATTTCCTCTTTTTAATTGCTAGTTGTCTAAACAAATTTCCCTGTTAAATGCATTTTGCTTAGACCTAGAAGACCCTAAAACATACAAAATAAAACAGTTTACCCCTTTTACGTCCAACTACAACATTGCCTACATACCACTTTTCTAAATGTTTATATAACCGCAAGAATACTATGTCCCCTAACCCCCAGACGTCCAATTAGCCCCAAAATAAACAGAGACCCATCTGAGAGTCCAACGAAGCAAAAACGGCAATATCCCTTTTCCCCGCTTCCACTACAATCTATTACTCAGGACATATAGGAGACCATAGATAATATAGATAGGAAGAGACGCAACGGATAGTGCGCAGAAAACCGATCACCGTATCGATTTCGATAGGAACGTACACGTTGACTTCGTTTAAACCTAGTGATGTGATTATGGCGTATCGATATTCCTGTAATAAAATTGTTGTATGTAGGGTAATAATATTTGCGTATCTTATTTTCTGCTTGCTTTGGCGTTCTTTATATTCATGTGTGTGTGATGTTGGAATTCGATTTTCAACGCATTTCGTATTTTCGATCAAAATGTAAATTGTTATACGTATAACTCAAGGTGTATTGAGCTGTATGGCTGAACTTTTTAATGAACGTTATTGCCTTTTACTGTGACTCTAAATGGTAACGCTTGCAGACTATAGCTATTGATTAAGCTTCCGGGGTTTCACTTACCTGATTTGAATAAATATCAAAACAAGGCAGGAAATTATTATGTTTAAACAAAGAAAAAGAAAAAGTTTAAAAGTTGACTATTTGTAAGAAAAATCACCTTTTCATAGACGCGTACCTGAGTGGCAACATTGACAGTATTGATTTCCTTTAATACGTCAGATAACCCAGTTTCTACTACCGCTTCAAAGAAACCAAAGTACCCCCCTATCAGACTTTCGCAACAAAATCTTAACACCATAAAAAAACTCGTAAATTCAAAATGCCCCATATATTCGATTTCGCCCCATAAAAACTGCCAGACATCAAATGCGCCGAAAATAGTTTTAAAGCTATTCGCCGCCAACGAAATCGATTTGTGTACATTTAATATGGTAAAGTAAACATGCTGGCACGAGGTGGACATCACGAGGTGCTCATCAATTATTCTGAACACGACGTATTGGATAGTAGGGTGACCGTGTGTAAGGTAAGTGGCAGGATTTCGCTGGAGTCTGTTGGTTTGGAAAATATTTATAGTTAAGTGTTTTTGAGTTGAGTATCTTCGCTTATCAAATTATGCCGCTCAAACTTATTGTGACTAATTTTATATTAGAGTGCAAAAACTGTTATATTCTCTTTGTAACTAACCGACTTTCCTCATCATCATCACCATCATATCAGCCAAAAGACGTCCACTGCTGGACATAGGCCTCCCCCAATGGGGGGTTTCCATAATCGCCACACTTGGCAGGCGGGTTGGCGATCGCAGTGTAGCTGTTGCAATGTACCTAATACAGAGAATGCTGCTCCCCATTCTCCGGTGAGTCCCTTAGTCGCCTCTTACGACATCCACGGCAAGTGTTGGGATGGTGCCATTCTTTTACGTCCGACACCATACGGAACAACCGACTTTGACGCTGTGATAATTATTTGAATATCCTATGATTTGATTTTTATTATTATCGATTTGCATGCGTTTGCACACAATCTCACCTGCTGGAAAGCGATGATGCGGTCAACGATGGAGCATGCTTGCCTAGAAGTAACCTATTCACTCAGTTCTAACTTAAAGACCCTCAGGTTGTAGCTGTGGCGACTTTACAATTCAGCGAAAAAGCTTTTGTGACTAACCAACTTCAGCGCTGTGACAGAAATTTGAAAATCTTAAACCTTGGTCGTTCGTAAAAAATGTTATCGCAGTTCGATCCGCGACAAAGAGTTTTCAGTTAAATTCAAGAGTAAAAACTGCCAATTTTCAAATATTAATAACTAAGCCAAATAATACCTAATCAGGGTTGCGGATTTTGTTCGAAAGAGTACCTGGTCTATCGTATTAGTTGCGGAATTTGTTCGAAAGAGTCACCGCGGCCCTGGAATGCAAAGAGCACTACGAGGAACACGGATGGTTTTAGTCAGTAAGAGTCTGACACTCATCCCGCTCCACCCAGAGCGGAAGGAGTCATTTGATGATTTCCCATCCATAAAAAAGCCAAATGTTAAACATGATAAACATATACTGATTGCGGAAATAAAAACAAGAACTGCGAAAACGTCGGTTATTTCGGTAGTTTCTTTTATAGTCATAAAAAAGAAAGCTAATAAACAGAGCCAAAAGAAAATTAAATTTGGAAAGTTTGCTTAAAACTCCTACACTACACCTACATTGTTTTGTTTAACTTCAGACATTTAGCGAGTTACACACGAGCTTATAGTAACTTTTGCTTCACAAAACTGAAGGTTGATTCAATTTTAGTTAGTACTCAAACATTTGCTTTTAATTAAAAGCATGTTTACTAGATACGAGGTGCTGGGAATTTCTAAATTTTGGTTTAACGTATGAAATTTCACTTGTTAGTTGTTTTGTTAGACAAGAATATTGAATGAAGACTGAAGCTAGTGGAGAAATGATTAATTAATGAAAATATTAACGTTAATATTTTATATGTATGGGTCTATGTTGTCTGAAATAAATAAATATATACCTAGGTATATATTTATTTATTTCAGGCAACATAGACAGAGCCTTGTTTTTGAGACCGAGACAAAGACTTGCTTATTTATTTAAATAAAATTATTATTAAAAATTATTATATTTAGTACATGGAGGACTTCATCATCATATCAGCCGAAAGACGTCCACTGTTGGACGTAGGCCTCCCCTTAATGGGGGGGTTTTCCATAATCGCCACGCTTGGCAGGCGAGTTGGCGATCGCAGTGTAGCTGTGGCAATGTACCTACAGAGAATGCTGCTGCCCATCCTCTGGTGAGTCCCTTAGTCGCCTCTTACGACAACCACGGGAAGTGATGGGATGGTGCTATTCTTTTACGTCCGACACTGTACGGAACATGAAGGACTTACAGCTATTATATTATATTTATCCAAATGAACCGCCACTCGTCCTTCGAAAGGTTCATTAGGAAACCAGCGTCAGAAAACATCAGTCTGTCACACATCGCTGAAATGGACCTTTTTAGTGCAGCCGTGAGACACGTACTTAGTTGTTGGCATATTACCATTTTTTGTAATTTCTATGTACCTACCGTGCGAGTTTTGTGCATGTGCTAATAAATTTTACTCTTTCTTTCTTTCTATTCTTTGCTCAAAACGCGCACAAATATAAATCTTTTGAAGGCTCAACTTGGCTTGTAAAAATGATAAGCGTGAACTGGGTTAAGTAAATTTTGATATAAGCTGTATATTATAAATTCAATTTAAAATATATTATTTGACATGGGGACTTATAGAAAGTCAGAAGCTACTGCCCGGTTCCAATTGGTCGTTTACTAAGGAGAAGGATCGGCAAAAAACTTCACGGTTACTCTTATTAAATTTATTTAATAACCATAAGTTACGGTTAAAATTAAATAGGTAACGGTTTAAAATGCACCACTGCATTCAACCTTTCACGACCGCGCGTTCTGATGCAATATTAAAACCTCACGAATAAAACTTTAAAATATCGTGACCAAACAAAAAATAAGTAAGAGGTTTTTAAAACTAACCTTGGCTCTAAATGTGTAGTAAAAATCCAATTAAAATGTTATTAAACTAAAAAAAAAAACAAGAAATTAAACAGAAGGAAGTAAGAGGAAAATAATAACCAACATTTAGTTTATGACTTACAAAGTTTCCGTGCGGAATTCTAAAGAAATTGAAGTAGTTTTCAGATAGTCATTTTTTTCAATTTATAAATCGTTATTTCAGAAGATGTGTGTAGAAGAAGTACCGGGTAAAACGGGGTGGATAGAAATACAGCAGCGCCATTCTGTAAACATGTCGACTCCACCTAAGTGTACACGGTGAGGATGCCGACAGAATAGACCGGCTGGGGTGAATAAAAACGAAACTTTGATTCGATTTCTCACGTCATTTAAAATTATTGTTGCAAATTTAAAAATTGTTATTTATTATATTGTTTGCAGCAATGAAGAACTCCAATTTTTTATATATATTTTTTTAAATGGACGCTTTGTGAGCGACTTATATTATAATAATATGGCATTGAAGTGAAATTCCCAATAAAAGTTTCGTTTTTATTTACCCCTGCATTTCTATCCACCCCGTTTTACGGTTAGAGGTTCATAAAGAAATCAAGTAAATTAAGTTTTTTTAACTAGCTTCGGCCAATGGCTGTGTGACAAACATCAAAATCCGTTCGGAAGTTTTTGTGTGAAAGAGTTACAAACATTAATCCATGCATTTTCACAATGTTTGATGTACATTCAAATAAAAACAAAATTATTTGAGTAAGCCAAAACCAAAACGTGCAACATTTAAGCATGTGTTGTTCTTGTTACACATGCTGTCAATAACACTCAAAGGTTACAAAATATTGCAAAACAATACATGTGCAAATTGTAAAGTATCATAATAACATATATTCGTTCAGACAATGCTTGCTTACATTGCTTGAGAGTTGAGCCAATCCAACATCAAGGGTTGCCAACTGTATTCTAACATAACATAGAGTATTGATTAGTATATATTATAATTATGATGACCAGGGGCCCGTCATGACGTGTTAAAGCGTGAGTAGTTCGAGCGAGAAGGAGGGATGGAGCTATATAGAGTGTATAGCTCCATCCCTCCTTCTCGCTCGAACTACTCACGCTTAAAGACGTCATGGTAGGGCCGCAGTGCGTGTCGCCAGTAATGACTTACAGAACCGAAACGTGATCACTCACAATAGGCCTCATCAGAAGGCTTAAAGTCACCCAATATATGATATATCATATATTCTTCTGTTCTCAGTTGGCAACCCTATATAATGGTGGCAATAGATAATCCGGCTCGCTTTTTATACGTCATGGCACGTCAATTTGTCCAACTAATTGCTCAAGAAGTGTGTTATCTGTCGCCATAGAGTTATAACTTATGTTTTCTTCGAGTTTATTAGAATGAGATATCGTTATGTTTTAGTATGACTATTTTCCACGCGGGGATTATTGCTACCTATATGCTTTCGATAACTAGCTAGTTTTTTTTTACAATTGCTTTAAATACACTGATTTCAGCTGTTTTGTTATTTACACAGCATAAATAGGAAACACACCCAAAAGCGAAGTTACTTAAATCATAAGATCAAAATTAAGAAAAAAAACTTAAATATAATTTTATACAAATGTACTTTTACACTTATAGTTACATTAAAACTACACTTATGATAAAAAAAAACTTCCCAACAATAGTATAACAGAAAAAAAAATAGGGTTTTTATTTAATATTTATTTATAGTAAGTAATAGTTAGTTGAGAGTTTCACGTTTGTTGTTTATAAATAAATCCCTTCTGAATAGCATAACATTTTTTATGGAATCGATAAATGCATTCTGGTCGTATCCTAGAATAACAGAACGTCTGGCCACCCCATACATAATGAAGCACTCACACTAACAACGATTAAACACCGAGTTTCAACGCCCCACTGAGCTGATAACCTGATTCTCTCACTCTACTAATAAAATGGACAAACAGACAAATTGAACGAATTACTAAAAATAAGAACGAATGATCTGATCTCGATTTGACTGAACTAATTAGGAACCACTGACTCGATTCCGTATTTTTATCCGTAAGGATGTTACCACACCGATCGATCGATGGTAGAATGAATTAATCTACGTCGATCGACAGTTTTTTCTTCAAATCAACTAAAGCTACCACACCAATCGATCAACGTCGATCGATGACATCGATCAGCCGGTAACCGTCGATCAGCCAAAGCTGCCACACCAATCGATCAACAATCAATCGATTGATAAAGTAACACCCGAAAATGGAATCAATCTATCCAGCTATTTTGGGGTCGGCTTCCACTCCAATCAGATACCAGCTGATTACCAGTAGGTATTTTACATGGAGTTATAAAAAATAAAAAAATAAAATAAAATCCATTTATTTCAAGTTTCCACATAGTTATTTGAATTACATTAGAACACAAATAATAAAAACAATGTCAACAAATCAGAAACCCGGTCAATAAAATTAAATCAGTCGTTTGGGGTTGAAACTCTCGGGTCGTGGGGTCCGAGTGCTCATTACTTGTTTAAAGATCTGTCAAGACGCTTAGTTGACACTTCGCGTGACCCTAGGGCTGGCTTTTACCTCGGACAAAGGATAAGAGCGTGTACGCCGTATGTCATTTCATACAAACTTTCAAGTCCTTATTCTTCAAAATGAATGAACCGACTTTAACGAAACTTGGTATACATACGCTAGATATCTAGATCTAAATAGTTATCAGAAAACATTTTTGAAAAATAGTTCAGGGAGAAGGATATAGTGATTTTTCACTTTCTTTAGAAAACTTAAAATCGCTCTCTCTCTCCCTCTGAAATCTTTTTCAAAAATGTTTTCTGATAACTATTTAGACCTGGATATCTAGCGTATGCATACCAAGTTTCGTTAAAATCGGTTCATTCATTTTGAAGAATAAGGACTTGAAAGTTTGTATGAAAAGCCGTACCGCGTAAACGCTCATAAGCATTGCCATACAATGTGGCAATGCTACCAGCCTTTTGGGTACATTAACAGTGGCCTGCGATGCGGAGGAATTTTTCGACGCCATGTTTTAGCTTACTTTTAGTTTTAGTTGAGTCTTTTATTTAAGTGTGTGTATATAGTTATAGTTACAATAAAGTAATCCCTCGGAAATTACATTAATTATTTAAAATAAGAGATAAAAATAAAAGTTTAGAAACAAATTTTGGTTAAAATTATATCATTAATTAGTTTTCATGCTTTTCCGCATACCCTCCATGCGGAAAAGCATGAAAAGTCCCGCAAACCTTAATTGAACAGGGAGGAACTTCCGACTAGACGGTTGTTGTGTCTGGTGGGCAACTGCCACCCGGTGCGGATAACCTGGTGTCACCCCACAAATGGACCCCCCCTCCCGAAATAATTGGGTATGGGTTGCTTCCTTCGTTTATTTTTCGTGGGGCTGCTGCATTTGTGCTGCAGATTTTTGCAGTAATCTTCTTATATCACTGTTTTTAAAGACAACATACACTGGTCGATGAGAGCATTAGAATTTCCGTGTGAGCTCGAAAACTGTTGCACCCCGCCTCGGATAGGTTTCATTTTCTTTTAATTTTTCATACATATGTCGGAGTGACTTTGTTGACTTTAAACGGGTGTCACCCGGGGCGGGCCGCAAATTTAATTGAAAAAAAAAATCGAATTGTCAACTTTGTTGCTTTATAACTTTATCGCTGATGAAGTTATTTTAAAAATGATTACATAAGTGCTTTCTAAAGCTAATAAGTGTTTAATTTTTTCAGTATTTCATGAAAGGCCGACCCGTGCCGCTGTTGTTATATTATTTCGCCACGAACGCGTTTCCGCGTTCGAAAATCGAATATAGAAGAAAATTGGATTAATGTAGTGTTTTTAGCCAGTTTTAAATTGGAATGTTTCCAGAATTTTCTGGAACTTTCAGCTGAATCAAAGTATTGTAGTTGTACGTGAAATGCATAGCTGGCAGTGTTATCGCATTTTCAGCCGTTTCTAGTCAAGTGTGGAGACTTGGCAAGGCTTGGTCTTACGGGAGCATAAACAAAGTGAATTGTAGAGGGATTGAAATGGTTGCGGATTTTGTTCGAAAGAGTCACCGCGACCCTGGAACGCAAAGGGCACTAGGAGGAGCACGGATAGGTTTTTAGTCAGTAAGAGTCTGACACTCCCTCCCGTTCCACCCAGAGTGAAAGGAGTCTTTTGGTGATTTCCCATCCACAAAAAAAGGGGGTATTCAAATGCTGCTAAGTCACAATGTTTTTAATTTGATAAGATTAGTACTAATCATATGATTCTTGTCATTTCAGTCTGTCAGTTTGTTATGCTTAACCGCTGAACAAATTGCGATAAATTTAGGTAAGGACATAGATTTGACCTTATTATAAAATACTTCTCATCTCAATTTTCGTTTAACTTTCGACCTTCACGCGGACACGACGCCGCAGGCAGAATCAATTCCTTTATAATAATAAGTGTGTTGAATTTAATAAATAAGGTGCTAGTAGCTAAAGTATAACAGCCGCACGGGCCGATCTTCAAGGGGAGGGAACGCTTGCCGAGGTTGGTCAGTGGATGGGTGACCATCTTATCATCCTGTGTGCCTCGGAAAGCACGTTAAGCCGTTGGTCCCGGCTGCCATTTGGAGATCTTTGGCAGTTGTTACGGATTGTCAGAAGCCAGAAAATTTGAAACCAGTCTTGCCAAGAAGTATCTTGTTACTCAGGGATGTGGAGTTCTGCTAGGCAGCCGCTCCATCTAAAATACTGGTATTCAACTGAATTCGGTTTGACTGCAAGCCGACCTCAATATAGTTGGAAAAAGGCTAGGCAGATGATGATGTTGTAAGTTTACGTAGCTCGCTTCGTTTAATGTCGGCGGAAGATCTCGAGCGAGAGTGGGTTATTTAGTGCATGTTTATGTCGAGGAACTTGTGTGCAATGGACGTCTCGGTGGCTTTGGAACAGTTGATTTTTCAACAGCTTTGATTACTGTCTATTTTTGGTGCTAGTGTCATCAGACATTTTTTATTACTGTAAAGCGTTTATTACCCACGGTGTTTTATAAGAACTTTTGAGTCCTTACTTAACTACGTACGTCGTACATTCTTTTAGAAATGAATGCACCGATTTCAGAGAAACTTGGTACATAATTATACGCAAGATGCTTGGGTCTAAAAAGAGTTAGGAGGAAAATAGAGAGCTATTTTAAAGTTTTCTGTAGAAAGTGTTTTTTATTGTACGCATACCTACTAACCAAATAATGAACCCAGTCTGAAACATAAGTTTTTTTAAATCACTCTCTCTTTCCCTCTGAAGTGGGTCTATTATATTGAAATGGCAAAAGTATACCTGATACAGCATATCCTATGTGTTTCAATAAATTAATAGCTTCCTCATCTGAAGTTAGTCATAAAGGAAATTTCTCATTTCCTCCTAAGTTTTCCAAACCTTTAAAAACATATCACGTAAATCTACGAAAAAAGTTTTGATTACAAAATAAAAAAATAAAACATGAATTCCTCAACATCGATATAATACCCACCCTATCGACATGTCCCCACCCTATTATTCTGCAATTTTCAGTACGCTTTACCGACCACAATAACTACGTCGCTGTACGGTCACGTAGCTTGCTCTAGCTACGTCACTACGTAGCTATGTACGTCATATTTACGTGATCTCTACGTGGGTGGTGTAGTTTAGAGGAGATTCGTGATATTACCTATGTTGTGAGGGAAGAAATGAATGGAGGATTTTGGAGTGATTTTCTTTTGATTACGTTTGGGTGTCGATAGTCTGAGGATTGTAATAAATCTTTATAAGATTATAATTTCTCGATGATGAAAAAATCGTTTAGTAATACTGAGTAATTTTTTTTCTAGTGCGCAAACTTTAAGAACCACTTCTGCCCATGTAAATGAACAACTTTCCCCAAGAAAGCCATAGTCAATTCCTAAAAAAAAAATTGAGTCTCCCATACAAATTGTGGTCAGTTGATGACAATTTTGTATGGGAAGTTCAAATTTTTTTTTAGGAATTGACTATGGCTTTCTTGGGGCAAGTTGTTCATTTACATATGAACAACTTTCCCCAAGAAAGCCATAGTCAATTCCTAAAAAAAAAATTGAGTCTCCCATACAAATTGTGGTCAGTTGATGACAATTTTGTATGGGAAGTTCAAATTTTTTTTTAGGAATTGACTATGGCTTTCTTGGGGCAAGTTGTTCATTTACATGGGCAGAAGTGGTTCTCAAAGTTTGCGCACTGGAAAAAAAAATATCCAGTATAATAAATCCCATCCAAATTCCATAGTTCATACATGAGTGTCTTATTAAGAAAAAATAATTTACAATTTCACGCGATATTTTACAATCTTACGGCGTTTGCAATTTTCCGGTGTCACATACAACCGTGTAACAGAATAAACACAATACCTCTTATGTGGTAATTTTACTCATTACTTATTTTGAACAACTTTCACTATGGGATCAACACTGAAATCACACAGACAAAATGTACTGAATAAGTAGCTGATTTTTTTTTGCGATTTCGGTTTTGGTCCCATAGTAAAAGTAGTTCATAATGATTAGCACAACGACCCCTTAAGAGGTATTGCGTTTATTCTGTTACAAGTTGTATATTTCTATAAAGTGTTAAATGCTTCTGTAAAGTGTAGAAAACGAAGTACGTGATCAATCTTAGGTAAACTACGCTTGAATTTAAACGCACACATGCTATGTTTATTGTTGTTAGCAGTAAATTAATTAATATTTTATATATCATTATTGGAAAAACATAGCGTACTATCCTAATTTTTAAGATCTTTTTATGTAAATACCTATATTTGACAAATAAATAATTCTATTCTATTCTATTCTAATTGACTGAAGAAAATGTAGCAACATGTAATCAGATCTAAACTTACACCCATTTTTTTCTTTTTTTTTTACGGATGGGAAATCATCAAATGACTTCTTCCGCTCTGTTTGGAGCGGGAGGGAGTGTCAGACTCTTACTGTCTAAAACCCATCCGTGTTCCTCCTAATGCCCTTTGCTTCTCAGGATGTGGTGACTCTTTCGAACAAATTCCACAACTCTGGCATACTTTCACCCTAACCAATCCTTCTGGGAAATACAGTCATGAAAAAATGTCCTATTTTGACGCCCTGAAAATAATCCACTACCGGCCAATGTAACAGCAGCACTCCGTTCCAATTAATAGAATCAATACAGTGTATTTATTTAGCATCAATTGGCGAGCGTGTCGGGGCTGAACTCAATTATCTAACGTCAATATTTACGTCATTTACACTATTTGTGAGGACTATTATTATTGTTGTTTTACATCATTTTGGTGGGTCAACCACTGGGCCTAAAAATGTAAGGCGTTAACCATCGACTCGACAAGGAGAAGAAGGTAACCAATTTGGTTAACCTTTTGTGTTTTCTAGTAGTAGTAACCCCCTACCAGGGTTGCGGATTTGTTCGAAAGAGTTACCGCGGCCCTGGGAAGAAAGGCACTAGGAGGACTAAAGGGTGGGTTTTAGTCAGTAAAAGTCTGACACTCCCTGCCGCTCCACCCAGAGCGGGAGGGGTCATTTTGATGATTTCCCATACTCGAAAAAAAAAAAAAAAAAAAAAAAAAAAGTAGTAGTAACCTATAGTTAGTGTTATTATCGGTATGTAATACAACTGTGTTAATCCTACTTATTATTCATCATCTGCCTAGCCTTTTCCCAACTATATTGGGGTCGCCTCCCATTCACACCGGATTCAGCTGAATACCAGTATTTTACGTAGAGAGGCTGCCTGCCAAACCACCACAACCCATAACCGGGTAACACGGTACTTTTTGGCAAGACTGGTGTTAGATTTTCTGGCTTCTGACAATCCGTAACGACTGCCAAAGATCTACAAATGACAGCCGGGACAAACAGCTTAACGTGCTTTCCGAGGCACGGAGGAGTCTCGGTATGTTAATATGGTCACCCATCCACAGACCAACCTCGGCAAGCGTTGCTTAGCCTTGAAGATTGGTCCGTGCGGCTGTTATAATTTAACTACGAGCTCCTTATCCTACTTATTATTATGTATTGTTTAATTAATCGTACCAATATTATACACATACATAATATATTATTATCTCAGATAGTTTTAGTTCACGGGGGCGAAACCAACTCTCGGCTCGAGACAAGTGAGATTCTGTCAACGGTAGCGTGGCGAAGGCGATTGTCAATACTTCAAAAATGTATGGGATTGACAGATGCTATCGAAATGTCACGTGATCAAATTCATACAATTTGGCATTTCGACAGCCGCATTCGCTAATTGAATTGCACATTTTCTAGGGTTTCTGGACGTCTTGGGCCTGTCGAAACCAATACCTGAAACCTGGAAGCTGGAAGCGCAGCACAGAATCTATAGATGAGGGAACACTTTGGAGAGACTTATTTATGTCTAGCTGTGGACATAGGACCTATTTCGCATGAATTGATGATGAATGAAATCTGTGTACTTAAAAACTCTTATTCCAGTTGAGACGGGAATAACAGTTTTTATACTCTTTCACCACCATTAACATCAGTATGTCGTGCAAGACGTTCCATAAACAGCTGTTATATTCACGAGTGCTCACTTCATCAAATAAAACAGGCATGACTGTGCTGCTAACTACCCGCTAATCCGTATAATTTACTAACATGATGTCATGTTAAGCCAATTATTAAAATTCACAGACCACAAGAGGAGACATTAACACTAACATTGCACGCACAATTGGGTTCTAATGGCTCAATGATTAGGCCAAGTTTAAATAGGCTTGTTGGTGTGTGGTTCCGTATGTGGAATTGTATTAAGCCTATCCTACAATCCTATGTTTTTATTTATTAAAACTTCATGAAACACACATCTGTGTATTCAATTTGATAGAAAAGGTAAAAAATGTTGACTCGCGTCAGGACACGTGACCTGATCGAAAATTCGTAAGACGAATAATGTATTATGTAATACAAACTGTCACGTTTGTATACGATAGCGCAATAAATGAATATTGTATTTAACCACATAAATGATAGTACTTTTATACTGATAAATAAAGCAATTCGTGCGAAATTATTCCCTAACCATTCCAAAATGCACAACGTTAATGTTCAAGTTTTCACTTCTGCCGGCACTCCCGGAGTGCAACCCATTGTTTTTTTTATATTTTTTCTTTAATGTATAGCAGCAGAACACCTCCCTTAAATATGACCACACACTTCTGGAACACCCTGTATATACCTACTAATATAATATACTAAATATATACTAATCCTACTTCCTAATAATATTATAAATGCAAAAGTTTGTGAGGATGGAAGGATGTATGTTTGTTACTCTTTCACGCAAAAACTCCTGAATGGATCTTGATGAAATTTGGCACAGAGGTAGATTATAGTATGGAATAACCCATAAGATACTTTTTATCCCGAGGGTATGTTCCCTTGGGATAATTATCGACATTCACGCGGGCGGAGCCGTGGGCGGCAGCTAGTAAATACTAAAGCTGATCAGTTTGTTTCTTTGTATGAACGCGCTAATCTCTGGAACTCCTAGTCGAATTTGGATATAAGAAGTCGCAGGAAAAAGCTAGTTGAATAAATAAAAGAGTTTACTTTTGGTTTGTTGTCGAGTAGCTCGTAGCAAAGTGTTGAAAGTCACGCCATGTCACGAAAAGTTTGTTGACAAGAAAAGTCCAAGCAAGAACTTGGGAGATAATCACGCAAACCAGAAAAAGAAGAATGACATGAGAAAAACTTAGTGATTAGATAAAAATTTGGGAGTTTTTGTAAGTTACTTTTGGTTTCTTAGTTACTACTTGATCTGCAGATTAGTAAAGAAAACACTTTTAGCACTGAGCGTTTACGCGGTACGGCATTTCATACAAATTTTCAAGTCCTTATTTTTCGAAATCAATGAACTGATTGGAATGAAACTTGGTATGCATACGCTAGATAACCACCACTGGAGAGTGGTGGTTACGGACTACAAATAATGTTAAAGTACTATAGTAGGCGCCAGATAAATGAAGAATAACGGTCATTGACCATTCCTTAATATCTTCGTAGGTATTCCCGGACAGTAAATTATGAATCGTTTTTCATTACTAGAACAGTAAGGATCACGATAGATGTCGCTTCAGGACAGCACACTTAATTTCAAAAACAGAAATAATGACATAAAGTCATTATTTCTGTTTTTGAAATTAAGTGTGTCAATAAATGTAGGTGTGTCAATGACCGTTATTCTTTGTTTATCTGGCACATACTATAATAAAAAGCGTAAATTAATAAACAAAAAAGTTAATATATTTGTTACAGTCCTATTACTACTTAGCTACTTACGTTTTCTGCATACAGAACCCTAAAATTTTCGCATTAGTTTAATAATTTAATGATGGCGCCTCATCTTAATAAGGACAAGAAGGTCAATATAGTTCATTCTTCGATGGTTTTATGATAGGCCTTAATATGATGACCATAAAGATCACATCAGGGTCGATAAACCGCAACAATGATAATCAGTTGTGCGTTTATTTGGTTCTTATTCTTTTCGCTCGGAGCTCGTGGCTTAATAATGATAGCCGCACGGATCGATCTTCAAGGTTAAGCAACCCTAGCCGAGGTCGGTCTGTGGATGGGTGACCATCTTAAGATACCGAGACTCCTCCGTGCCTCAGAAAGCACGTTAAGAATAAGCATTGCCATTCAACCTGGCAATGTTATCAGTCTTCTGGGCACGTGTCCATACGAAAGCGATGTAGAGGAGTACTTCGACTCATAGTGTATTTTGTTTTTCTACCCAGTCAAACCGGATTAATCTGTGTACCAGTATTTTACGTGGAGCGGCTGCCTACCAGACCACCTCAACCCATTAACTGGGTAACACGGTACTCTTGGCAAGACTGGAGTCAGATTTTCTGGCTTCTGACTATCCGTAAGGACTGCCAAACCAAAACTACAAATGAGAGCCGGGACCAACGGCTTAACGTGCTTTCCGAGGCACGGAGGAAACTCGGTATGTTAAGATGGTCACCCAACCATATACCTTCAAATACATATATACGTATCATATTCATCATCTGCCTAGGAATACTAGAATCCGACCCCAATATAGTTGGGAAAAGGTCAACAACATTGGGGTCGGCTTCCAGTCAAACCGGATTCAGTTGAATACCAGTATTTTACGAGCCATTTATACCTTCATATATGGATAAATTAATGAAAACTCAGAAACCAAAAACCTATCACTGAAAAATAAATAAAAAACAGCCTTTCCTAGAAAAAACTCCGTCATTATCAGACCTCTTCATTAATATCTCGGAAAACAATGGAAAGTAACGACAAAAAAACATTCTCAACTGACCTTCATAGACCGACTACCGAGCTTGTATTCAACTGTCTTTTAACCCACAGAACATATTTTTTCTTTCCCGCTTTAATCTCGAAAAACAAAATGGAGGCGAAAATTTTCTACTCGTTTATCCAAGTCGCCTCCTGAGGAATTAGGTCAGTGTTCTTAGTGTCATATTACGGTGTCTAGAGCGCTAGAGTGCTCTCCGAGTGTCGGTGTAAGTGTCGTGACGAACATAATGGCGTCTGTGCTTTTTTTAGTTTTGTATACATAAGCCAGTTGTGTCTGTTTTCGTGAAGTTAAGGACAAAGTTTTGCTTATTTTGGGGGATAAGTTTGCGTGAAGTTCCGAGGGTTCTGGCTTAACTTTGAGGATTTTGCCATGTGTCTTCTGAGGTTCAAGACAAAAGTTGAAAGGTCACACTACTTTACTAGTAGTCGCCTTATTTTACTACAAGAGTTTACTAAGAGACTAACGAACACAAATATTAAGACAAAGAATGCAATTTCAAGGAATAAGAGTTACTGACATTAAATTCAGGCCCACCGCTGTGCAACCCTCCAAGCCTTCTATTATTCCCGGATCTGTAAAATTAATAAGGGGGACGAATCAAGTCGTTCCACTGTCTCCGACGTAGTCTACCGCGGCCATGTCTCGCTATTTCGAATAATGTGATGATTATATTACGGGCCCACCGCTCGATATGATAGGAATCAAGATGAAAAATGTTGGATGCAATATTTTCACAACTGAGACCCAGGTTTCCTCCCTAACCTGGAGCTCAAGTGTGAAAATATTATAGTCTAATGACGTACCAATTACCCAAGAATCTGATAGGCTCTAACTGCAGTTTACCAATCATCTAATCCCATAACTAGCGGTAGCTTACCGTGGCTAATGTTAAATACGAGCAAACTTTCTTTTATATTAGTTCGCGTGACTGCATCGAATCAAAGTCTTATAGAAATCGGTCAGCTTTAGCTCTAGTGCATACAAAATGGAGGTCGCTCCAACGGTACTGAGAAGTACTTGGATTTTTATGTACCTAAGTGCAGTTTAGTTATTCATAATTGGGGTGCTTGGCGCAAATAAACTCTTTTTCTTTCTTTTCTATTGCGGTGCTGTCGGTACGTTGGTAGGCACTTGTAAAAACTTACCTCCTACCTAGTCTCTGATGGGTCTCGACTTCAAATTCGTAAATTAAAAAAAAGTACCTATTCATATAAGACGTGTACTGCGTTATCTAAGTTCATTCAATTTCGCCCATTCAATCAATCAACTATTTAACTACTACTTTTCTTTGGCATAATGTGACTGAATCCTTCAACTGTGCACGATTATTTAACATCATCATGTGCCTAGCCTCTTTCCCAACTTTATTGGGTTCGGCTTTCAGTCAAACCGGATTTAGCTGAATACCAGTATTTTGGTGTAGTGTGGTAGTGGAGCGGCTGCCTACCAGACCTCCACAACCCATTACCACGGTATTTCTTGGCAAGAGGAGTCATATGTTCTGGCTTCTGACAATCCGTAACGACTGCCAAAGATCTACAAATGACAGTTGGGACCAACAGCTTAACGTGTTTTCCGAGGCACGGAGGAATCTTGGCATGTCTAGATGGCCACCCATCCACTTAACAATCCCGTCAAGTGTTGCTTAACCTTGAAGATCAACCCATGCGGCTGTTATTATTTACCCATGAGTCTTAATTGGTGAGTTTACTTTTAGTTACAGTCTTAAGGTACCTAAGTAAAGTTTTAGTCCTGATAGCTACCTGGGGGTCTTTAAGTCAAGCAAGAGTGAGTAAACAAGTTACTTCTAGGCAAGCGTACTCCACTGTCGATCACATCATCGCTTGCCATTAGGTGAGATTGTGGTCTAACAAGAGCCTATCAAAATCGACATATCAACAGACATAAAGGTGACACAACTGATACTGAGAAAACTGTTGATGAGACCTGATTCTTACAGACCAGGGAAACAAGGCACGAAAGGCAGGAATGTGATTCGTCAAATCGTTGAGCTCCCTTAGTTTCTAAGTTTGAGCCACACAATAACTGAGAAATGCTTGCTTTGTCTGAACAGGTCCACTCAAATATGTGTGGTACTTTCTTCAAAAGACCACCTCAGACATTAACCTACATGGTTCTCATATGATTTGACCAGTAGGTACAAATCTATGGACTTCAAAAGAGACTGACCTCTGAGTTTGTTTCGGTGCTTCTTCTCAGGGTAATCAGCAAGGAAACACCGGCCTCATCTAGTTTAAAACGACCAAAAAGATTGACGTGTAAAAGTGTTATTTACAACCTACTTACAAAATAAATATCATTGATCATTTATGAGCTACGGGTGGAGCAGCACTGCCAATGATGATCTGAGGGCCTAGCACGAATATTTTGAACGACAGTAACGTAAGAGTATCGTTAACGTAAGTGAATTTTCAATATAAAATGCGACTTTTGTATTATACAAAAATATGAATATAATATCCAATTCAAATTAATATTATGTGTGAAACGAGTAACGTATTTACTAGAACGAATGTGTTTGACGTATAGTATATGTCAAAAATATTCGTTCTAGTAAATACGTTACTCGTTTACGTTAAACGTTCTGGGATCGATTCCCAGGTAGAACAAAAAGTGTTATTGGGTTTTTCCATTAAGAAATATATTAAGAAGTTTGTTTTTATCTCGGGAGTATGTTTCCTTGTGATGATTCCTGATCTTCATGCGGGCAAAGCCGCTGGCAGAAGCTTGTGATAAGATAACTTCCGTAAACACAGAGTGATCATAGTGTAAGCCTAAGTAATAAATGTCCGTCGTCAAATACACACCCGTTTTCATAACCATTTCCTTTTCAAACTCGATTTGTATAACCTACTTTGTCAAATGGTATGTAGTGACCGGCTTACTGCCTCATCTCATGGGTATTATTAAGGGTGCCTGAACCATTAGCGTCAGGTAAGGTTGGCGCCACCTGCGTCCGTCGGCCATTTTGTGCGGTCGCCATTTTGAACTGCTAAGCTTTGTGAATTGGCATTATCTTTGGGATACAGGGACGAATTATGACCTGCATCGTTTTAGGCTAAACATATTTCATATTATAAGTATGATTTGTGTCTGTTGAATAAATGTGACAATTGTTTCAATTATGTGCAGCTTAGATTTGTTTAGTGTTTTTTTAAGTACCTACTCAGTCCACTGCCTGCAAAAACATTGACCGTAATTGTGGGAGGTTTGAAGCCAGAAAGTATGACACGAGTCTTGCCAAGAGAAACCATGATACCCAGTTACTGGGTTGTTAGTGTTTTTTTAAGTACACAGTCCACTGCCTGCAGAAGTATTGACCGTCATTACGGGAGGTTTGAACCCAGAAAGTATGACACTTGTCTTAGTACGAGAAACTGTCATACCCAGGTACAGTGGAGATCAGATAGCAATGTGATTTATGGAGAGATGTAGCCACATCTGATTTGACTGGAAGCTGACCCCAACATATTTGGGGATAGGGTAGGCCGATTGACTTCCAGCAAAAGTTAGAAGACATCTGTCAGAAGAAGTTCTTGCCAAGAATTACCGTGTTACCCAGTTAATGGGCTGTGGAGGTTTGGTAGGCAGCCGCTCTATGTGAAATACTGGTATTCAGCTGAATTCGGTTTGACTGAAAGCCAACCCCAATAAAGGTGGGAAAATGCTAAGCAGAAGAGTTTCTTCATTTCTTTATTGTATTTTACTGGTTTCCAAGTTTTTTCAGGGCAACTGCTTCATTTGTTTAATTACAAGCGTCAGCGGTAGCGTGCCAAAGCCGATTGTCGAAACGTCAAAAATATAGGGATTGACAAACACAGACGAAATGTCGAGACCTATGACCGCATTGGTGGTGTGTTCGGCCCCTGTGGGGTTCCATAGGGACCAAACACACCGCCAATGCGGTCTGTGTTCTGCGGTCGAGTTCTGCGTTCCACCTGATGTAAAGCGATAGATGAGGTCTATGATGGAGTGAGCGTGCCCAGAAGATGCCGGTTCACTCTTGCTTTGAAGGCAGACGGGTTATATGTGGAAGGGAACATAGACGCTGGCAGAGAGTTCCACACTTTAGCTGTGCGCATAATAAATGTGGAGGAGAAGCGCTAAGTACGACTGGTTGGGATATCGACCAAGTGCGGATGGTAGGTACCCAGGAGTACATCTGGTAATCTTGGCCCTGCTAGCAACAAAGAAGTCAAAGTGCTCCTGGGTCAAATAAAGGTTGAGAGCCACTTGAGCCTCAGTTCATTATGACATTGGTTTCATAATTATTATGATATTTAATGAGAGGTACTAATTTGGTAGGTAGTGAGAGTGACCTCATACTTATAATGATCTCATAGTTTCAAAATAAATTGAAATGGACGGTGACAGACTGGAATGCTAATGAGTATGAAACAGTTCTGAGTGTCATCAAGGATTCTATCAAGAGTGAAGATATTATAACACTTATATGTTTTGATTGGAATTTCAACGATTCAGGGTTTCGATGTCCTTACTTTAAGGGTTTATTTCCTGTCCTATAAAACAGGTACCTAGTCTTATCTTAGAATTATTCAATACTGAATCATTGTTGAAATATTATTTATAACTGAATTAATCGAAACGAAATCACCCAAACATCCTTTTTATCGAAAAAGTTTGTAAACATTTTCTTGGTCAAGGAAAATACGGAACCCTAACGATCAGGAGCGGATTTTCCATTTAAATAGCAGGCTGTAGGGTGAAAAGGCTTCTTCTGGGTAAGCTCACTCCATCATCGACTTTGTCTCTGTCATCTCTGACCTAGACTAGAGTCAAGAGCAAACACATTTCAAATAAATAAAAAAATAATCGAATTCAACAATTTGAATATTTTTAATCTTGCTTATGGATCTTATGAATCCCAACTTGGAAATATGAGAACTTATTTTGGACAGAAAATGAGAGGTAACAAAAAAAATAGAGGTTCATGATAAATAAACAAGGAACTGAACCACACAAGTGTATAATATTGTATGGCTGCTAATAATATGATTTAAAATCTGAGGACTTACATAGTATTGTAAATCATATCGTTTGGCAGCACTACCTTACCTAACCACTACTTTCAACGTTGCTAAAAGGCACAAATAGTTTTTTAACCATTAGGTACATAGGTTATTCCAGTATAACTTAGGTAAACGAGCAGGAAAGAGGAAAACTCGAACAAAACGTTTTGGGAACACATTCATTGTGCGTAGCGATAGCTAAAGAGTGGAATTCCCTGCCAGAGTCTGTGTTTCCTGATTGCTGCAAACTGGGAGTCTTTAAGTCAAGAGTGAATAGGTTACTTCTAGGCAAGCGTGCTCCATCTTCGACCACATCATCGCTTACCATCAGCTGAGATCGTGGTCAAACGTGCTCATAATATTCTAGCCCATCCTACTATCCTACTAATATTATAAATGCGAAAGTTTGTGAGGATGGATGGATGTATGTTTGTTACTGTTTCACGCAAAAACTACTGAATGGATCTTGATGAAATTTGGCACAGAGGTAGATTATAGTCTGGAATAACATATAGGATACTTTTTAGCCCGGGAGTATACCCTTGGGATAATTTTCGACATTCACGCTGGCGGAGCCGCGGGCGGCAGCTAGTCCTAGACAAAAATAAAAAAGAAAAATACCGTCCTCCTCAGGGAAATTTAGTTCGTTCTAGTAACAATAAATCAAAACTGATATAGAAGCGTGCTGGTCGACAAGCTTTAAAGAAAACCAAACTAATTCCAAAAAATGGCTGTAGTTGTAGATTCGCAAAGGTAGATTCATAGAGAAGAATGGACAAGAAACTCCATCAAGTAGTTTTGACTGCAGTGTAGTATGTACTCACTCCGTTAGCCTAACATAGCCCGTAATTATAGTTTGAGAGTTGCTAGTAAAGGAGGAGGCGGGCCGCGTGAGGGAGAGACAACCCTCACGCCGCAGACGCCGCAACATAGGGAGACGCACCGGGTGTCGGGAGTCGCAGGGCGATTCCCGGCCACCGTCCGGCGGGTCTGTGGACGGCGAGCGTTGGGTAGCTCACCGTCCGATCAAAGCCAGGCCCTGGTCGATGGCGCGTTGTGTTCCACGCGCGCCTCAAAGATATGTCAGCATAGGAGAAGGGGCCCGTCAGGGCCAGAGCCTGCCCTGGAAAGCAAAAGGCACTACGAGGAGCACGGATGGGTTTTAGTCAGTAAGAGTCTGACACTCTCTTCCGCTCCACCCAGAGCGACAGGAGACATTTGATGATTTCCCATCCATAAAAAAAAAGTTTTTTTTTTCTCATTGCCCATCATAATAACGAAAACAAACGTGTTCTCTTCATGAGAAGCCATTGTTCCAAAGAATTATGTTCCCATAACTTTCGTCCACATTGTATGAAGTTATTGATCGCTCTCACGGCTGAATACCAGACATTGTTAGTTTATTAAGTTATAATTACCTTGTTCGCTTGTTTTCTATTAATTTGGTCTTGAGTTTGTAACATTCTGTTGGTAAATATTTGTTTTTTGGTTGGGTATTAATTCGTTTCAGAAGATTCATTAAATGTAAGTTATTATTTTGGAGTGGTATGTTTTTGTTTGTTTGTTTGTTTGAAGGAGGTTTTTGTAAATAGAAATAAAAAAAATACATTTTCATTTAACATTCACTTAAGTACTTGTTTGAATTGAATACTATAAGTATTAATATTATTGTGTGATACAAATTGTGTATGTCGCATTGTTTTTTATAGATATTCAAAATTCGTTTTTTTTTTCATTCAAAATTCGTTAGGTAGGTACTATCGTCAAAACATTCGTGCTAGGCCGTCTGCAGGCTTTTTACCTCAAGGTCTTTAGTCTGCAAGGTCTAGCGATATTTTTTAGTTATCTATGGTCATCATTATCATCATCTGCCCAGCCTTTTCCCAACTATATTAGCGCCGGCTTTCTGTCTAACCGGATTCAGTTGAATCCAGTATTTTATGTAGAGCAGCTGCCTACCAGACCTCCACAACCCATTAACTGGATAACACGGTACTTCTTGGTATGACTGGTGTTAGAAATATTGCTTCTGACAATCCATAACGACTGCCAAAGATCTACAAATGACAGCTGGGACCAACGGCTTAACGTGCGTTCCGAAGCACGAAGCAAACTCAGTATGTTAAGATGGTCATCCATCCTCAGACCAACCTTGGCAAGCGTTGCTTAACCTTGAAGATCGACACGGGCTGTTACTATTTACCCACGATATCTATGGTCATCAAAGCATCAGAAATTACCCTAATGAACAAGAAGGGCTAGAATCAGAATTATTTATTTGATTGGTTATATTTTACAGCTTTATTCAATTTTAGTTTGTAGAAAAAAAAAGGATTCTCAACACCTTTAGACAATTGTAACAAAGATTGTTTTAGAAATAAAATATAAGAGTAGGTATCTCGGTTTTAGATATACAAACTGGGTCTTACGAAAAGGTCACAGTTTATGAACCTGGGCAAAAAGGTCACATTATGACCTAAGCTGTCATTTGCTTACCACTTTCCAGACTTTCACGAAGTCTACTCAAAGTAAATACCTACCTAAACAGAGACATAAAACTACATTTAATACAGAAAGGCTATTTACTGAGTTCCCAGTGATCTGAAACATTAATCATTTTGACGAAACAATGCGAATGGCCGTGTCAGTCTTTATTAATTGAATGAACATTCTGTTTTAACGTCATCAAACCACTGGAGCTAGCGGCCATTTTGTATTTTGGAGAAAGTATTTTTGATATTTTCACCAGACTACGGCAAAGCTTAAAGGAAATATTGTGATTTTTGTAGAAATTGTTAGATTTTATTGTAATGTATATGTACCTATGCAAATTTCCAACTATATATTGCTTGTATTTCATGAAATTCAAGCAATTTGTAGTTACATAAATTGGAATTTTCATAGGTACACGGAACGGTTAACGGAAAATTATACGTCACCGGTAGGACATGGTCCAGCCGCAGCCGGTCGATTTTGTCGACATCTCACGATGTACACCTAGGCGGAGTGAACTACAATAGAGCTGTCATTCCATCTTATTTGTATGGTTTGACAAGTCACCCGTCGTGAACCCCGCCCGGGTGTTCACTTCGACATGGTTACAGCAGTGCGATTCTGCAGTGCGATTCTGTAAACATGTCGAAGTGAACACCCGGGCGGGGCGCACGACAGGTGAGTTGTCAAACCATACAAATAAGATGGAATGACAGCTCTATTGTCGTTCACTCCGCCTAGGTGAACACCGTGAGATGTCGACAGAATCGACCGGCTGTAAACATGTCGAAGTGAACAACCGGGCGGGTCGCACGACAGGTGAGTTGTCAAACCATACAAATAAGATGGAATGACAGCTCTATTGTTGTTCACTCCGCCTAGGTGAACACCGTGAGATGTCGACAGAATCGACCGGCTGAATCGCGCTGCAGGATTGTGGAATTTGTTCGAAAGAGTCACCGTGACCCTGGAACGCAAAGGGCATTTGGAGGAACACGAATGGGTTTTGTTAGTCAGTAAGTCTTAGTCAATAAGAGCCCTTCCGCTCCGAATCATTTGATGATTTCCCATCCTTCCAACCACGTGTATAGCGCTATTAGTGGAATTCATTGGGTCTTCAATGTTTTAAGTGTATGAGCACTTCGGAAACTCCAACAAGTGGGCCATGTTTCGAACGGGGGGCACCGCACTCACATTTGGAGTCAAACGAGTCTAAAACCCAATTTTGCCAGTTGTATCACCCATAGAGTAACACAGGCCACCGGCGAACCGGAGCCGGTGGCCCGTGTTGCTCTATGGTATCACCACACTTGGACATTTTATTAGTGATCCACTAACCTACACGTTTTAAGTTAATTCTTTGCTAAATATTACACTCTCATACAGTCACGTCATACATTACACAAACCGTTTCAATAAATTACCATTGCCTAACACGGAAGGACTAATTAACGTGCAACGAAACGCCAGATTAAACAGTGTACCAACATGAGTCGCCTTGCGAAATAGTCGTGTTTTGAGAAAGATTACGTGCTTAAAACAATCTGAATAGTCTTTTCTCATTTGTATCAATGTTTTAAGAAGATATTGTTACTATACATTTTTGACCGATTGCAACTGACATGTTGATGCGAACGTTGCTCAAAAATTAGTCGAATTAGCACTCTTGTCACTGCCCTTTTTTTTTTTTTTTGAGGATGGGAAATCATTAAATGACCCCTCCCGCTCTGGGTGGAGCGGCAGGGAGTGTTAGACTTCTACTGACTAAAACCCACCCATGCTCCTCCTAGTGCCTTTTACGTTCCAGGGCCGCGGTAACTCTTTCGAACAAAATCCGCAACCCTGGTAGGCACTGGCCCTAACGGGACCCTACTCCTATGCTGACATCTTTTGAGGCGCGCGTGGAACACAACACCGCCCTGCGGCCCTACCATGACATGTTAAAGCGTGAGTCTTTCGAGCGAGAAAGAGGGATGGAGCTATATAGGGTGTATAGCTCCATCCCTCCTTCTCACTCGAACGACTTACGCTTTAACACGTCATGGTAGGGCCGCCGCTGGCCGCGCGTCCTGTCCGCTTTGTAGGAATATCAAGTCCCTTCATGTGCTTTCCGAGGCACGGAGGAGTCTCGAAAAGCATAGGTAGGTAATTTAGTCATGACTAACAAGGAAATATTCATTTTCGACACATTTGCTCAAAAAATGCATTTTCGAAGCCTGTATGCATGGTTCGAAAGTTAAAAATTATGCACTACACAATGGAACGTGCGGCAAAGTAGGTACTCTCACCTAAGTACATACTTTACCGCAAACTCCGTTGTATGGCGCCGTGCGTATTCTTTACGGTTTTTTTTTTAATTTCCATAAAAATATATTGGAATTTCACCAAGGAGTTTCACATTACAAGAATAAATATGCTGAATGATTGAACCTCCTTGGACGCGCTTTTGCACAATACGTTTGTCTCACTTTAATACTAAAGAGAAAATGAGACGAAAGATGTAGTTCCATTTACAATTTGGCGCCATTTTCATATTCAAAACGTCAAAGATTGTTGCGACTTTCCGACTAATATCTCAAAACAAAATAATATTATGAGTTCAAGCGAGGAATCCGATATTAATATGAAATCTACTCCACCTGATATCTTGAATGAGGCGCAAATTGCAGAAAATGGTCTCTTACCGCCAAAATCGCGAGAACGTTATTTAATGACTTACAATAATTTTATAACATGGAAGACTCGAAGAAATACTCAATCATTCTCTGAAAATGTTTTGATGGCTTATTTTAATGAATTACGTGTGAAGTATAAGCCGTCCTCGATGTGGTCAATATACTCAATGTTAAAAAGCACTCTTAAAACTAATAATAACATAGATTTGAAAACATATATAAAATTACATGTATATTTGAAACGTCAGTCAGATGGCTACAAAAGCAAGAAATCAAAAGTATTCACTGCAGCTAACGTAGAAAAATTCTTAAATGACGCGCCAGATGATAAATATCTAGTAACTAAGGTACGTTTTTAAAACTTTTTTTACAACCTTTATGTAGGCACTTACAGACTTACTTGCTAAAATAGTTTATTAATGCAATGCCTGTATACATCACATAAAGCATACTTAAATTACTTGTATTTTATTCCAGGCTATATTCATTTTTGGTGTATCTGGGGCGTGTAGACGACAAGAATTAGCCAACATTAATGTGAGCGATATCGAAAACCATGGGGACTTATTGCTTGTCAAGATACCTGACACCAAAACCAAAATACCCCGTACATTCACCATACATGGTGAGTTTTACGCAATTGTCAAGAAGTATCAAGCTCTGAGAATAACAAACGCAAAGAGTAACAGATTCTTTCAGAAGTACCAAAACGGTAAATGCATGCGGCAAGTCGTTGGCATTAACAAAATCGGTAGTGTACCGAAAGAAATAGCCACATTCTTGAATTTGGAAAGTCCGGCTAGTTATACCGGTCACAGCTTTAGAAGAACCTCTGCAACATTACTAGCGAATTCAGGAGCCGATATCATAACACTGAAACGCCACGGAGGATGGCGCTCTAATAATGTTGCAGAGGGTTATATTGAAGACTCGATGCACAATAAAATTGAAATAGGCAACAAGATAACAAAGTCTATAAATATAAATAATGCAGTGGAACCGCGCCCTTCTACCTCACGCGAAAACGTCCAGCCAATGCCGCCGCCGCTGCAAGTTCCGCCGCCACCGTCGTCACCGCCATCTTCGCCGACTTTTACGCCTCATTCTCCCGTTCAACATAATACGTGTGAAGTTAATAATTTCAGCCAGTCAGTTCAGCTTCCAAAGCAGCAAATTTCACTGAATTTCAATAACTGTTCAAATTTTACTATTAATTTCCGAGAGTAGCTTATCTGTGTTAGGTACCTTCTTACTTTTATTTGCTATTAAAAATAGTCCCATGAAAAAGTTTGTTTCATTACATAATGTTCTGTTTTCTCGCAAATGTGTCGAAAAACGTTGTATGACACACGTGCGGATTTGGTTTTTACAAACTCGTAACTATGGTAAGCCCTCGACTTCGTCTCGGGCTTACATTAGTCTACTCGTTTGTAAAAACCAACTTACCGCACTAATATCATAAATAACTATTACGTGCACGCCAGATTAAACAATGTACCAACATGAGTCAATTTGCGAATTTGCCGTTTCATAGAGTTTTGAGAAAGGTGTCTTGGTTTTCTTTTCAAAATGGTGGTTAAATCTTTATTTGCGCTTATAGTGTGACTTTATTTGGGCTAATGTGTCAGTGAAGTGTGTGGCTTATTGTTGACTAGTGTTTGCCCGTGGCTTTGCTTTTTCAAAAAACGGTAAACCGTAGCTCGAATTAAGACATACTTTCTCGCGAGATATATTTCAAAATTCTTGCGGATGAAGCGGCTGGAAGATACATAACGAAATAAGAAATACTAGGGGAAATCTAGACAGCACAACAAATCGTTTTGTAAGTGCTTGATCACTTCAAATGATTGCTTTGACGGTCTAGTGGTTACAACCGCTAATGCTGAGTGACTCGAGCGAGGGGCGATCGATCCCATCGCAACCAAAGTGTTATTGGATTTTACTATTAGCAAAATTATCAGTTGTAACTTGGAGTCTGGATTTGTAAGCAGTTTGTGGTATTACAGTTTGAGACTTGTAACAGTTGTAACATCATCATAAAGGCCGATTCACACACATCAGTGAAGTCACAGTTCCGGCACAGTACCAAATAGTAATTGTTCTTTCATACAATCTCTTGAACGCGTCCACACATGTCAGTGTCAGTGACGACAGTGCTCTCAGTTAGAACTGCGACTTCACTGAAGTGTGTGAATCAAGCTTTAGGCCCTATTCCAAAACGTAAACTCCAACTCAACTCCAACTCCATCGGAGCTTGTCATAAATTGAAGTTTTGCATTTGTTTGCTCATCTCTTGAGTACGAAAACGTAAATTAGACAAGTTTTCATTGACATTTTCGTGCTCATGTTGGAGTTGGAGTTTACCTTTAAGAATATGGGCCTTAGTGTCTACAATTTTGCCAACTAAGTTGAGCTCGGCTTCCTGTCGACCCGGATGCAGCAGAGTGTACCAGAATTTTACCTGGAGTAAATGTTTATTTGACCTCTACAACATAACTGGGTAACACGATATGAAAAAGCTTGCTAAAGCTGGTAATGGGTCTAAAAAGCTTACAACTTCGGGAAATACGGGGATGCCGCTCGGCAATCATCGCATTTCCGAATATAAACGAATGCTAATTTCCAAGTACATCAATTATTAGATTTATCGTGTAAGTATAATAATTTGAATTCAGAACTTTACTACATTGTTGTTTTGTTTTGATTTCCCTGTGAACTACATTATAACAATAAAGTAGGTATTTAGTTCTGAATTCAAAATATTATACACGATAAACATCGATCTCTGATAGAAAGTAGCATTCGTTTGTATTCGGAAATGCATGGTCACGGAGTGATTGATACCACTCCATTGCAAATATGGTTAATTGTTAGTAACAAAATAACAACTAACTATGTTTGCAAAGAAATAAATGTTTTGATTAAACATGTGATGCAAATCCAGCATCTGTAGAGAGTTAACGACTTGATTGTAGGTCATTGTTTATAGTTTAAAATGTTATTGTGTTTATGCAATTTTAGTGTCTGTGTACTCTATACCTACGGCATTGCAATTTAGACGGTATTTTGTTTGACGCAACGTTTTATATTGCTTTTCTACGAACATGTTGTGTAGTTCTTGTTTTTTTTTCAAATCGTGCTGAAAATAGTTTTTTTTAACAAGTGTCATGGTAAGTGTGATTATTTGATAGTTATTGATAATTATCCATCATTATTAAAATTACCTCATAATTTGGTAAATGTGAACATAACATTGAAATTCATCGATTTTTGTAGTTGTTATTAATAACTAGCTTCTACCAGCTGCGGCTTCGCCCGCGTGAATATCGGAAATAGCAAGGTTACCTGATTTGATTTTTACTCAGGAAATACCCACCCTACACCTACCCTACACCTACCCTACACCTACTCTACACCTACCCTACACCTACCCTACACCTACCCTACACCTACTCTACACCTACCCTACACCTACCCTACACCTACCCTACCTACATAATTATACCAGCCCAAAAATACTATGACATGTTTCTGGTCTCCTGGTACTTTATGTTTCTGGTCTCCTGGTACTTGTGAATCTGAAGTACTAAGGCAGCAGCGGCTGTGACTTTCCACTTCCACCTCAGTCTCCATTAATCCATGCCACTTACCGGGATAAAAAGTAGCCTATTTTTTATTCCAGGATATGAACTACATGTGTGCCAAATTTCATCCGAATCCCTTCAGCCGTTTTTGTCTGATTATTACACAAACATACAAACATACAAACATACAAACATACAAACATACAAACATACAAACATACAAACATACAAACATACAAACATACAAACTTTCACCTTTATAATATTAGTAGGATTCACTACTCTTGACGGTACAAGTTATAAGACTCGAAGTTATCTATTTGTCCAGTATTTCGATTGGTTTATGATGTCTTAGTAGATCTTCAACTTCAGAAAGACGCTTAACGTATCTTATTTTTAACCGACTTCAAAACGGAGGAGGTCATCAATTAGGTTTTTTTATGTATGTTCGAACATACAACCGTCATATCTATCGTAATATACCTCGGTGGATTTGAAAGTTTTTTTTTTGTTTGAAACTTTTATTACTTATACTTAAACGGTGTCAAGAAACGGAGAAACCACTCCAGAAACACAGACTTCCAAAATCAAAATTATTTTGTACTTACCGACCTCAACTACTACAGTTTTTAATTGGAAGTCAACTGTAATTTTTTGTGAAACGTTTTTTTTTAATTATTTTACCTACACACATAAATATATTCATACTTAGGTATATCTATGATATGATATATTATATATAATATAATAAAGAGGTAAAATTTGTAAGTTTGTATGTAGGGGGTAATCTCTGGAACTAATGATCCAATTCTAAAATTTTTTTCACTGGTAGAAAGCTACATTATTCCTGAGTGCTATAGGCTATAAATTATTTTTATAACATGTATATTAACCGAGCTATCACAACTTTAGTCTAGCAAGTCGGAAAGAAATACCTCAATAAAATAGAATTATTTGCATGCATGTAGGTGTAGGGTAGGTAGTTAGGTAGCCAGTTGACGGGAGTGAAGCCGCAGGGGACAGCTAGTCTATGATACAAGTGTAACTGTAAGATATCAACAATCAGTCCAAAGGCGTAGCTAAATTATTTTGAGATCTTTTTTAATCATAATCCTACATTAAGCTCAATAGTGTTCCTCTCTTATTTTTAAGTGCCTGCATGCATCACATTTCTTTTATCTGTGTTGTTAAAATAAGTGCATCCGTCGATGAAATGTGTTTATACTATTTTTAAACTCGGATTCAATAAGCACGAATTTTTGGAGCGTTTAAGACGTACGGCATTTCATACAAACTATCACCTCCTTATTTTTCGAAATGAATGAACCGATTTTAATGAAATAGGTCATAGCTAGGTCTAAATAGTTAACGGAGAAAATTTTCGAAAAATAGTCTTACAGCTAAATTCGACCGATTTTAAAATTTCCATAGAAACAGACATTTCCATTTAAGTAACTTTTTTTTTTAATAAAGCCCTTTTTTTTCTCTGATATTTTTTTAGACGGTCTATGTATCCTGCTTATGCATAATAAGCTTAATTAAAATCGGTTCATTCATTTCGAAAAATAAGGACAATTTTAAAATTAAAATTTGAGCGTGAACAAATTAAAATGTTTATTTATCTAACAAACACAGGCATTTTATTGACAAAATGACGTGTAAAACTGAAATTAAAAAAACTTACATATTAAATAACACGCACGCACGCACGTACTTAGGTACATAAATTTATTTTTGGTAATCAGGCAAATTGTATTCAACTAGCTTTTGCCCGCGAGTTCGTACACACAGTCCGTTTGTGCCCATTCCCGCAGAAATTTCGAGAAATCCTCTCTTAGTGCTCCCCTATACTCCCCAAGGAACCTACATGCCATATTTCTGCGTTCTACGATCAGTAGTTTCGGCTGTGCGTTGTCTGTCAGTCACTCAGTACCGCAAGAGTTTTATGTAATACTAGCTTCTGCCCGCGGCTCCGCCAGCGTGGATGTCGGTTATCGCGTAAAAAAGTAGCCTATGTCCTTCTCCATATCCCAGGCTATATATCTGCAAATTTCATGACGATCCGTTCAGCCGTTTTAGCGTTAAAGCGTAACAGACAGACAGAGGTTACATTCGCATTTAATATTAGTACGGATAGGGGTATTGATATTGATTAATTTTAAATAATTTAAAAGGGTCTTTATGTCAAGAGTGCATAGGTTACTTCTAGGCATGCGTACTCCATCGTTGATCACAATCATCATCACTGTTCATCAGGTGAGATTGTAGTCAAACGCCACCCCAACAATCAATGATATTCTAGTAAACTTAGACTTACTTTACTAGAATATCATTCATCATCTGCCTAGCCTTTTCCCAACTATATTGGGATCGGCTCTCAGTCAAACCAGGTTCAGCTAAATACCAGTATTTTACATGAAGCGGCTGCCTACCAGACCTCCACAACCCATTAACTGGGTAACACGGTACTTCTTGGCAAGACTGGTGTCAGATTTTCTGGATTCTGACAATCGGTAACGACTGCCAAAGATCTACAAATGACAGCCGGGACCAACGGCTTAACGTGCTTTTCGAGGCACGGAGGAGTCTCGGTACCTATGTTAAAATGGTCACCCATCCGCAGACCAACCTCGGCAAGCGTTGCTTAACCTTGAAGATTGGTCCGTGCGGCTGTTATAATTAAGCCACTCCTCAATAAAAAAAGCATTGCCAACAATGAAACATTAAATCTGAGGATGAGTCATACATAACACCTTGTGGGAAACTAAAGAAAAATAATCACGATGAAACTTCCAGGACAGACAGAACTACTAAAATTGTTTGTCTGTCTGTTGGGACCCGAAATGAAAGTAAAATAGATACCTACCTAACTAAAGATTACCAAATTCTGTAAAATCTTTTGGTGGTTAAAAGTGGGTTGTGGTTTGTTCAAAATGGAGATAAATAAACAACTCAGATGGTTTGGTAGGTTGGGGCTAAAATAATTAATACAGAATCAAGGTAAAAGTTCAGATATACCTACGTTGATTTCAACAAGGCCGTTGTCCACGAGCCATTACATATTAGCTCTAAAGTTGAACAAAAACTGCGAAACCGCGAACATAAACTAGTGCTATTATAAAAGAATGAAAAAAGTCTCGAGACCAAGAGATCCAATCCATTGTGTATAACAGATTATAAAAACAATGGTTGAGACAGCACCAGAAAATAAACACGTTTGTGTGTGTTGGTGTAATAAAGAATCCCATTCACATTTATAATTCAGACGGTGAAGCCGCAGCTTTACACGCGAGGGCAGAGGTTGTCTGTTCGTAGCCTAATAAAAAAATTGAAATTATGAAAGTGGCGGCGCGCGCCCTTTTTTGACATAACGAAATGTTTATGAAATTAAAATAAGATGTATGAGTATGAGAAACAGTAGGTATCATTACTTTTATACTATGCTTTTATTCTAGCAGAGTGGTAAATTAGAATATATTATTGTAATTTTATTAAATTACGCGTGTTTGTGTAGCTATATTATAAGTACGTGTAATTATTTCAGTCTTTGTTATTCGATACTGGGTACTGGTTTTTAAGAGCGCAATGGTTTTATTTCTTGGTTAAATAGTAAGTAGTTCATTTGACAAGTCATTATCAGTACCTAAGTATTGAAAAACTAGGTAAGTATCTAGTGATAAAAATGACAAATCATTAACTATGAGTTGCAGACATCTCAGTCATCTAGTAATAAAAAATGGAGACCAACTGTTATGTAGACGAAGGCAGGTACTTATCTATTTTTATTCAGAAGCTATCAAAACAGACTATTCATGGGATTTCCCATTAGGAATTTCTCAGAAAAATATAAATAGGGTGGCCCTCGATTAAAAGCGACTTTATGAATGGGGGGACCTAATACGTTTGTAGGTAGGTATAATATTAATTACTGTACGCGTTAACCAAAGCCATTGTTATGTTAAGCCCGCGGGTTCGCTCATATTAAAGAAGCATTTAACTGTCGCCAGAGTCATCTAAGTCTGTATCAAAATAATTCATTAAAATCGATTCAGTAATTTAGGTGTGTACAAAAAAAACAAGCTCAGTTTCGCATTTATTAAATTAGTTAGGATTGCAGAAACTACCTTTATCAATTAGGTACAATTACACCCCCTCATTGATAAACGTCTTATTAAATATAGAAGCCCTACTACAGTTACTAAGAAGAGTAAATTGCCCCCTCACTTCTTTGACATTTAAATGACAAAGGCCAAAAAAAAACGTCTAAGATTTAAAAAAAATGTAAGTACTTAATACTTTTTGCAAACAAACATGATAGATGGTTGCAACAATGTGTTGAAAGTGTATGTAACCTTTAGCACGTGACCTTACTGTATTAAAAAATGAAATCTGTAAATAGAATGTCTGAAGAATGACGCAGATTAGATATATTGTCTATAGTAAGCATACTCACATCAGAAGCCCACTGAACGTGCCTCGGCTCCGCCAAAACACTTCTTTCCATGATAAGAACGTGTAAAAAACAATCACATTTCACAACACTAGTCTAATCAAGGCACAACACTAGTCCAAAGGCACACAACACACAAAAAAAGTCAATTCGAAAATAGAATATCGATAAAAAATCGTTACGTTTCGTTTTCTAGGCAGAAGCGCGTTTATCTGTTTTGAATTTAGAAAATTGTCGAAGCAAAAAGTGTAATTGGTCGCGTCCGACGCGGCGTCCGTCGCTGACTCACTCCGTCGTCGCTAACTACCACTAACTACCTGAATGACGTGATACTATGCAAATTTTCATGCATTTTCCCCCCTTACGCGATAAAAAACACCCGCAATCTCACGCGGACAGACACAAACAGCTGATAGATAAGTACTCGTAAGAAAAATCTGTTAGTACGCTTGATCGGGTTAGTGTGCCGCGCGAAACGAGAATATCACCCCTCCCGCTCTCTCCAAAGGGGGCTAGATAAGTGGCATGATAATAATTTGCATCTGATAGACCGCTGATAATAATTTCCTTTTTGCGATCTATTGTTGCAACGGTATGTAGCGGTGAAAGCAATTAGATTGTTACCAGCCACAAATTAGGTCTCGCGTTTTGTTTATGTTCGACAATATTGTAATTGAATGAACACTGAACTGTTACGTTTTAATGAGAATGAACGTTGAAAATTCAGGATAATTTAAGCTCTAACGAACGGAGTAACAGACGTGCAATTACGAAATTTAATGCCGTAAATTGAGATAATGCCTGACATCCAAGATCCAGGTCGACACGAGGTGAGTCACTTCATTGCGCGAACAATTACAAACTAAGTGCTAGCAACACTGTTTTCGGCACTAAAAACACTGATCACTTGTGAAACACGTGGTGAAGGAATAGAAAAAAAAGTATAAAAATTCAAAATTTGGCGAATCGAACACTTGAATTCGCGGCACAATTTTGTACGTCAAACGCACAGAATGGCGCGAAAATTGACAGGAGATTTATTTTTAAATTGTTTTCTTTATTGTGTTTTATTTGAATGTGGTATCGTGTCGCGGGGCGATGGCCGACTAGAAGAAGTTAGTGTAGCGGGTGGGAGTGGTGGCCGGCAGTCGGCAGGTGGTGGGATCAATACCACAGTCTGGGGCGCACGCACTGACCGCCGACCGCGTCGCGTGGTTCACACTCTATATTTGGATCGTAGGATAGCCTGGGTGTGTCAATGACTGTTTATTAAATTGTGGGGCACATGTTAAGGCTGTATGAAATTGTGCCTATGCCTACTTACATCATATTTTTTTGACTTTTGATTTTTTTTTTCTTCTTGTTCTAAATTGTTCAACCTATGTTGAACAATTTTGCATGCCGTAAGGTAAAATGTATGGGACTTTCCACAAAATTAACATATTATATGTATACCTACATTATGAGCAAATAAATGATTTCTTTTTTTCTTACTAATCTAATAAAGCTGAAGAGTTTGTTTGTTTGAGCGCGCTAATCTCTGGAACTAACAGTCAGATATGGAAAAGTTTATGATAGCCATTTTCATGAGGAAGGCTATTCTATACGGAAACGGGAAAAATGAGATATGTGCGTGCCAAGTTACGGACTAAAGCTATTAGATATTTAATAAGTATATGAAGGGACGCAACAATCGTATATATAAGCTATTTTACCCACAGGGTACAACTGAAAGAAGGCATTTCCTGAAAAAAGGACATTGAACTCATTATGATGATACCTACATTTTTACTATGGGTCTACCCAAAAATCAAGAAAAAAAACAACTACCTCGTAGGTACATAATATTAGCATAACCCAAAAAAATGTACTAAACCTACTGAATTGCTGATTTTAATTTTCCCGATCTTATGGTTGATTCCATAGTAAAAGTTCCATCAACGACCCCCTTTTCAGAAAATGCGGTATATCGGATACACCTTATATAGTTAAATATTTCCTAACCTAGAGTTCAAATAAAATGATTGGTTACCATTGAAACGAACAAGTTAACCAACTAAACGGAAAACTTGTAAAGCAGTAGGCAGTAGGTCATTGTCAAAACGTATAAAAGTTTACCTACCAACTCTTGTAATAACAAACTTTTTGAAATGGTACAAATAAATTGTGTTCGTTAGTTTTACAGCTAATAAGAATATAAACTGGATTTTACCTTGTATTATTTCTACTTTTAGCCGTGAGTGGTTTGAACATGGATGTTTGCTTGACCATAGATAATGAGAAGGTATGTACCTAATAATGATCGTCAAGGAATCGCACAAAAGAGTGGTTGTTGATGGTCAAACAGTGGGGCAATAATTTGGATAACAAGCATTTTCATGACTTTTTCTTTTTTTTTTCATTTAATATTATTCCGCCATTTTAATATGAAAATTGCCTTTTTTAGTCTTCAATAAGAAGGGGAATTAAATACGGCCTATGCTTGGGTAGTAGGCCAAGTCGAGCTGTGGATGACAATCATGATGTTTTAAATGGGCCCTTGATTTTTATCAGAAATGGCTTTTGAAGCCACCGACCATAGAGTTCAATTCTTCGTCAAGAACTGTTCTGAACATGAGAAAACACTTTAATTAATTTAATACCTTAGGCATTATTGACTTTCATTAAACGTAACACGAGTAATACCTAAATATTTTATTACCTACACTAATACACGCACGTTAGCAATTTAATACATAGACGTAGATGTTAGCACATTATAATTTATGTAACAGTTTGTTCTACAAGCCCACTTTGTATGAAACGACTTTATTATAGTCAGCATGATAAATTATGTGAAATATGCAGTTTTACTAACCATTATTTTTAATTACTTGTTCAATCATGTGCAACTATGGCTATTTAAAGTAGGTATGGGTACATTTTCACCATTATTTATAAGAATAAAACATAATAATTATTATGATTAGTTTAGATACCGGTTGGCAGATTCTTAATTCAAATTCTGTATAGAGAGACTTTTATTGTATCCTATTTTTATATATGGCAAGCAAAGCCGATGTTGTCTATGATAAGTATTGTGTGTGTATTCTGCCAATGTTCAATTTATAACGTATATTTTGGAGAAGCATCTGTTTAATGAAAATTGAATGTAGAGTCTGCTGCAATATAATCAGAGTTTAAAATAATGATCTATGTGGTTAGCTTTGTTATTACTCCCTTTTTATATTTGCAAACTTGCTGCCCTTCAACCTTATGTAGGTTCGCAATTAATGTTGTTTAATTTTCAAAATGAAACGCATGTCTGTCGAATGCCCATTACTCTACGGGTAGTAGTTATGGTCGGATTTCCCCTTAATTCTTGAGCCAAACATTCTCTCTACTCCCTAGTAGGTATAAACATAGATAGGTACAGAGTGACTGGGTGGCTAGGGGTGACTTAGCTTAAACGCTTGACAAACTAGTGGCGAGTGCAAGTTTAGGATAAACACTTATGTAGATTCAAGCGCACACTGAAATGTTTAGAATTGGACTCAGGTTTGGTAGAGCATTTTGACTGTAGTGATGTAGATATTTGTCGAGGATTTGATTTGGTCCCGAATCGGCGAAGGAAAATATCTTGAGGAAACCTGCTTGTCCTAGAACTAACGACCAGAACGTAAAACTAAGACTCCACCTCTCTCTCTAAATGAGGAGGTAAGGATCACAGCAGGCCAGGGTTGCGGATTTTGTTCGAAAAAGTCACCGCGGTCCTGGAACGCAAAAGGCACTAGGAGGAGCACGGATGGGTTTCGTCAGTAAGAGTCTGACACTCCCCCTCCTGCTTCACCTAGAGCGTAAGGGGTCATTTGATGATTCCCTATCCATAAAAAAAGGATCGCAGCAGTGGGAATACGTGGTTTTCATCAAGAATAATGTCTAGGATTTTTTATGCTCTTCGCCCGCAATGGTAATATAACTGTTGCGTTATTTGATATTTTGTGGTTGAGCTATTTGATATTTTGAGAGTTTTTGTAATCAGTCAAACATTCTCTATCGATCAGCCTAAGCAGTATTTTTCTACAACAGATTCCCGAGATAAAAAAATAAGTCACCGTGAAGTTCCTTTGATTTCTATGTATTCAGCGCTGTTTTTTGTGTGTTACGGCATAATAACACTATGTAGGACGACAGTATGGTCATTTGCGACACCAAAAGATGAGCTGAAAATGCGTTACGGTTCCAAAAATAAGCTCCTCTCAAGCGCCTGTGAAGACCCAAGCATCCGTACCCTTTAATCTAGAACGCAGCAACGATGTTTAACGGTAGACATAAGTATGAACCTAGTACGTCCCCCATCGAACTTCTACACAAAGAGCACTACTACCATTCTACTACAATTTCCTGCTGTCCTAGTTTTTAACTAAGTCTAGCATAGCAACCACAAACAACAAACTATGTTTAAGAGATCACGGAAGTGTATAATGTTTTGATAGTTCACCAGGGCATATATACAGGCATAGACATGGAGAATGAACAGAGCAAAACCTGAACAAAATTGACCACTATGGAAAGAGACAAAGTGACTGAGCGGCCAATACCTGTCTCTTTTCTGTAGGTTACAGTGACGGGCACACTGCCAACTACCCTCCTCAAATCCTGGGATGGAGAACTACTAGAGGACGATCACTTGATTTCTCGCATACTTTTCTAGCGAAAAAAGCTAACCAAATCTAGAATGAGATGGTACGGTCATGTAATGCGGAGACATTATGACCAAGTGGTGAAAAGGTGCCTTTCCATGACACAAAGGAGAGGGTGAGGTAAACCGCTAACCTTTTGGATGATGAGTCTTCAGAAAGAGACGATCAAATGCGGTCTGTGTACTGACGATGCTTACCAGCGGAACACGTGGCGCTGAGTAAAAGAAGTGGCAAGATGGAAGCAGCAGAAGAAAACACTTAGCTGCACGCTTCGACTTCACACAGATAAAAATGAATTAATGAAACAAATCTTTTTTATTTGTGAAAGCCGTATTAAAATCCGTTACGTGGCCTAGAAGAAAAAAAGCGAAGACACAAAGAGAGACAGATAGCGACTTAGTTTTACACACCTTAGACATAGGGAAGCTCACTTCATTCTCTCTGTCTGTTGTTACAGGTGCTACACAACACGGTAACCCACATTTTCCGTTGCCATGGTGATTTTAAAAGCAACATGGAAGATGTTATTATGGCCTTCAACCTGACATTTGCCTTGTAGTCGTTATCTTGTCTTACAAAGGTAAGGTCTTGGCAATAAGATGTTAAGTAGTGTTGGTAAATATTTCGTGGCTAAAACAAAGGTATCTACTCATTTCTGAATACCTTAATATGTTACTTACATTTTAAGGTATTCAAATATAAGTACCTTGGTTTACTTGGTTTCTACGAAGATTTAACACTCAAGAATGAAATTTCAATTTGTGTTCAACCAAAATCATTTTCCTTCACTTCTTTATCCCATTTATGTGAAAATGAGATATTAGATTATGATAATGGCGTTTGGCCTCTACAGATTTTAACCTCTTTCAATATGGCTCCTATTGTGTACCAAACGTTTACTTGATATGAAATTACTGAAATCGTTTCTGATTATTCTGTGGTGTTAACTTTTATATTCCTTAGTAAAGCGCGGTGAAGCAAATGAAGCGAACGCTCCACTGCTGAAAATATGCCTCCCGTGAGAGTCTCATCGAAGACTTCCAGAATTCCCGCGGCCTTCACCAGATCTTCTGTCCAGGGGGTCGATTCTGCTATTGCAATCGTGTCTCAATGACCGGTCAATGATCGATTTTTGACGTATAACGTCAAACTTTTGACACATTTCCCATACAAAAACTGTCAAAGTTGTCAAATATTCGATCACTGACCGGTCATTGAGACACGATTGCAATAGCAGAATCGACCCCCTGTGTGGTGGACCCACGGTTGCATTCCAATAAATTTTGATCCCATCGACCTCTTACTCTTCTTTTTCTTATATATTATAAGGGACCGAAAATGCATGGCGTTTTGCCGCTCGCCATTTACTAAAAAAATCCAGCCAAATAAGTAAGTACCCTATTACTGGCCGATGAAAAATTACCATTATTACCATGTTTAGCAGACAGGTCATTATAAGCAATCGAGACGAACTTTTGACCTGACTTTTGAGGGTTAAGAGTTCAAAACCTTTAACCTTTTCTAAAAGTGTTTGCGAATACAGAGGTGGTGGTCTATTAATACAAGGAGAATATAAAAAAGGAGATTATACGTTTACCAAAAGTAGTGCTTTCCATGTACATTACTTGCCATCATGACTTTAATTATAAGGGTAAGGCAGAAGTGTGCATCTACAGTCCTCCTACTATGACGAGTAATTGCCATCATGATTTCAAGCAGAAAAAGGGATGGTGTTATTTTTCTGTATCGCGCCGTCTCTCTCTCACAACGAAATCAGGATGAATCATGAGTCATTAGCAAGTAATTCACCACGTTTATTTTTTCCTTCTTCTCTGCTGTTATTTCGTTGTGGGATCTAAGATAGTTGATCCGTTTCTCCGGGACTCGTCGAGCTATATTGACTCGGCGTTTTTCTGGTGGTCGCCACTGTTGATTCTGGTTTTCAGGAGTTGCAGTGTTTGTATTGAGGTAGGCGGTAGAGAGTAAAGTCCCGTAAACCTCCATTGAAAAGGGAGGATCCTCCGACCAGACGGTTATTGTGTCTGGTGGGCAACTGCCCGATAGTTGATATTCGAACCGTTGGCGTTGTCTACGTTGAAATCGCATGGAAAACTCTGATACAGCGATTCAGGATTTCGTTAAATTTTGAACAGTTGAATGTGTGTCAAAGTCAAAGTCAAAACGTTTATTTCAATTAGGCCATTAAACTGAATTTTTGAACGTCATCATTTACATTAAAAATAATATAAAGTGACTCTACTGTCCGTTCACAAGGGTAGATTCTTATGGTGAAGAACGGACAAGAAACTCCATAGTTACTCTTTTCAAATCAATGTTTTACAATATTTTGAGTACAAAAGTGTGGTGGTATAGTCCCAACTAATAAATGTTGTTTAAGTTCTCAGTAATGGGGAGCGAGCCTGTTGACATCAGCCAGGCACAAATCAAAGTACCGGGCTGTTACTGATCAATTTTTGATGGAAGAACTCAACCTAAGATCTCGCACACTGGTATTATGCTGAGCGATGACCGTTTTTTTAGCTTATTCGTGTGTTCGTGTTGTTAGCGTAGTTAATTAATTATTACTGTTATTTATTTTACTTTTCTGTTTGTCTTGTGCGAATCCCAAATAAACATTAAAATCTTTCTTTTGCTGGGATGTGATATGGATGTGACGCATATTTCCGCAATCCACACAAGTAACTAATTTTGTTTCTTTTTAGGGTTCCGTACCCAAAGGGTAAAAACGGGACCCTGTTACTAGGACTCCGTTGTCCGTTTGTCTGTCTGTCTGTCACCAGGTAGTATCTCATGAAGCGTGATAGCTGGACAGTTGAAATTATGTTAAAAAATATGTTATAAAATAATAAAATGGTAAAAACAGAATAAAATAAATATTTAAGTGAGGAAACAAACGTGATTTTTTTGCAGTTTTTTTTTTATGGATAATGGTACAGAACCCTTCGTGCGTGAGTCCGACTCGCACTTGGCCGATTTTTTATGGTATGTGTCACACCTAGTTGACGCAAATAGACTTTTTCTATTTTCTTTTCTCTCACACTCACCAGTACCGCTTGCGATCAGTAGAAATAAACCCCATTTGTAATCGATAAATATTACATTTATTACAAAAGCGTATAACATTAGAATTTTTCACAACAAAATTACGGAAATCTAGACTGCCGTAAAACCTGTGATGCCCCGCGACATTGCCAAGTCGACAAACATTTTTTAGTCTGGCAACAATATTGGCAACAAGCGGGAAAGTTCCAAGCAGTTTGGCATCCGCACAAAAGTGTTGCCAGTTCTTATCTTTTTATTTGTTAGCAATACTGGCTATCTTAGTGATTTATCACTTTATTTGATGTAGCTAACTTAGATTAATATAATGTGATCGTATCAATAAATAATGTTATTATTCGATAGGTATTCGTATGCAGATTGTGTCTGCAATATTGGTTCTTTATTGGGGGCAGATAAGTGTTTTTATTTGGATTGTAAGCGTTAGGTAGTTTATTTTTATTTTAAGTATCTATTTCGTTGGTCTGTTTCATATAATGCAATGCTTACCAAATATAATTTATGGGAGTCATACCAACGTCAGTTCGAAACTTCATCATATCAGCCGATAGACGTCCACTGTTGGACATAGGCCTCACCCAAATGGGGACGGGTTTGCTATAATCGCCACGCTTGGCAGGCGGGTAGGCGTTCGCAGTGTAGCTGTAGCAATGTACCTACAGAGAATGCTGCTGCCCATTCTCTGGTGAGTCCCTTAGTCGCCTCTTACGACACCCACGGGAAGTGATGGGATGGTGCTATTCTTTTACGTCCGATACTATACGGTTCGAAACTTCATTATTCGAATTTCATTAGTTCGAACACTTCTCTGAAACTATAGGTAGATCTACTTTAGTGCGAAGCTTGTTACATCGACACACTTTAGTTTCATTTATTGACCAATTTCTTCTTTTATCTTATACTAGCAGTACGCCGCAGTTCCACCCGCGTAGTTCCCGTTCCCGTGGGAATACGTGGATATATATAATATAGCCTATGTTACTCCCTAATCATGTAGCTTTCCATTGGTGAAAGAATTTTTGAAATCGGCACAGTAGTTTTTGAGTTTATTCATTACAAACATACACACACACAAACATAGAAATCTTTCCTCTTTATAATATTAGTAGGTATAGATAGATATAGATAGATCGTATAACAGAATAAACGCAATACCTCTTAAGGGCTCACTATACTCATCATTATTATCAACTCTCACTATAGGACCAACATAGAAATCGCGAAAAAAAAAATCGACTGTCTCATACATCCCACTTTTCTGTCTCTAGTCTGCTGGAAGAAATTTCTTTTGAAATAAGCAGTTACCTTTGTGCTCTTTTCTCTTGAATAGGTACAATTTTCTTTTCTTAAGTTTATTGTGTGTACATGAATAAATAAATAAATTAAAAAAAAAATAAGTACGTTTATGTGCGCATAACTCGACAAAATGTACTAAACAGCTGTTTTTTTCTCTCGCGATTTAGGGGTTGACCCCATTAGCGAAAGTTGTTCATAATGATGAGTCCAATGACCCCTTAGGTGTGTTGCATTTATTCTGTTACACATTGTATAATTGAGCATCATACTAAGATAATTAGTAAGTAAAAATGTACTGTAGTATTATTACTGCATTCTAGGTAACTTACGACGTTTTGTTTCACCGTCATTCAGTGTGAAAGAACTTTGCCTTTTAACTGAACTTGCTACGTTGTTTCTAAGAATAAGAAACAAATTAAAGACTGAGAAGAACTTCTGAAAACTTCTTCGCAATGCAATTAGTGACCAAAGTTGGAGGATTCTATTAAAAAGAGAAAAATATATGAAAGCGGGTACCTACTGTGAAAACTTTTTATCTGTTATTTAGATTGTACCTATTTAATCAGTCGTAGTTGATACTGCAAAATACTGGATGAGTTTTTTTCCAGTGCGCAAACTTTAAGAACCAGTTCTGCCCATGTAAATGAACAACTTTCCCGAAGAAAGTCATAGTCAATTACCTACTAAAAAAAAAATTGAGTCTCCCATACAAATTGTGAACTGTTGATAACAATTTTGTATGGGAAGTTAATTTTTTTTTTTAGTAATTGTCTATGGCTTTCTTCGGGAAAGTTGTTCATTTACATGGGCAAAAGTGGTTCTTAAAGTTTGCGCACTGGAAAAAAACTCATCCAGTATATTGTACTTATCCAAGTTATTATAATTTGTAAAATATATGTCGCGAGTTTTTGTCTGTCTAGTCAAATCAGTATTTCAAAACCGATTCGGATACCAGCCGCCAAATGGCGGTCGTCAAACCATGTCAGAGGCCCTTGAGGCGGTTTAGAAACTCTGACACTAGGGTGTGTGGGGTCTTTGGACCTTACTGCCCACACGAAGAAGAACAAGAAGTATTTCAAAACACAAAATAGTGAATAGAAACTCTAATCCGTGATGTCGCATACCGTACGACTTGCGACTAGCAACGCCATCTATCTTCAAACTCAAGCACTAAAGTTACGCGATTCGCCTCGATTAGAAACTTAAACGTTAACGTACAAGTTTCAGGTTACCCTTCGAAGTTTGATGTTAAAGTGTGAAACTGCGATACGTGGTTATAACTAACATTCATATTATAATTTTGCTTGATAACTCTGCAACATAGTCTTTCTTACTAAAACGTTGGTGTTAACTAGATCTCTAGTTACGAACAGAGTAGTTTCAGTTAGTTTAATAATTTATTTATTTTATTATTTGTATACACAGAGTTATAGGTAGTAAAAGATACCATGTTTTTTTATGTCAGGTGGTTTATTGGCAAATAATACTTAGTCAGATGTCGAAATAAACCTAATACAAATATGAAATCATATAATTCAGTAGTAGTTGTACTATTCTTAAGTAATAATATGAGTACAAAGGAACTACTTATTTCTAATGAAATTTATTTCAGCAGACCTGCGAAAGGAGAAATGAAAAATAATGTAGACATTAGTGTGATAAAACAAGAGAAGACGAGTATGTATGTAAAGCCTAAACTAAATTAAACAATCAGAAAATGAAATACGAAAATATACTTATAAAATATATGCCGAATGCTGTACCTACTTACCTATACTGATAAAATAAATATTGTTGTTAATATCATCTTTATACGTTATACGTCCTGTATAGCTCCGTCTCTTTCCCACTGGAAGTAATATTGAAGTAATACTGCTTAAAGAGATGGTGGTTAGGCCCCAGTTCGTGCGTGAGGCAGTTTAATGCTGTGTTTCTTGTATGGTGAACGTGTACTAACAATCTTTCGGAAAGCTTCTTTACTATTGAAATCTATTGCGTAGCAGTCGTATTATAAAATTTTAAAGCAAAGTCTTTATTGATCCAGATTTCCTGAACATTTTCTTAAAGACTAGGTTTAAATTTTGCCAGGTTTGCGGATTTTGTCCGAAAGAGTTACCGCGGCCCTGGAAAGCAAAAGGCACTAGGAGGAACACGGATGGGTTTTAGTCAGTAAGAGTCTGACCCTCCCTCCTGCTCCACTCAGAGCGGAAGAAGTAATTTGAGAATTTCCCATCCATTAAAAAAGGGTATATTTCAGCATTGCTAATTCTTAAACAAGGTCAAAATAACGTAACATTCCAGAACTCGAAGGAAGTCATTTGAAACAACAACAGTACATTAACAAACAACTTTGTCCGTGGGCGTATAAGAAAATATTTATGTTGCCTAAGTAAACGGCACACAATATCAAATAACTAATAAGTAGGTCAACACAACCTTTATCCCAATACAATTTTGGGATGCATGAAGGAGCCTCCTCGTGTAGCGCAATTTGTTCCATCAGACACTCAACTGAACCGAGCGCTCGGCGCATCCTGGACAGTCTCACCTAACACCTTATAAGACTGACCAATCCTTCCCTTGCGGTGGTAGGGCTAACACCCGCCTGGTTCGCGACCACCCTCCCACCGGAGTTCGGCGTCAAGCAGCCTGCTGTGTTTCGTCGACGCGTGGAAGTACCAGTGCCTCAGGGCATCTTCTGGGCACGCTCGCTTTCATCATGGACCTCATCTATCGCTTTCCATCAGGCGTGATCGAGGTCAAGAGCTAGCCCATTCATAAATAAAAAAAAAAAAAAACAATAAATCTTGAGAAGCCTTCAAAAAACCTCGCAAGTATCAAAACCAATTTGTCCCATAATTCTCAACAATTTGCTCACAACATGGGGTGTCCATACAAAGTACAGGGAATCAGGACAAAGGGCGTGACTTTTATACAACACTGGCTAGCTACTTCACAAATATCCGAAGAATATACAATTGTCCGAAGGAAACATACGGTCTACTTCCAGAGTAAAAAACCTATGTGCAATTCAAGACTATAATCTATCTCTGTGCCAAATCTCATTCAGATCTGTTCAGCCGTTCTTGTGTGATTAAGTAAGAAACATCCATCCATTCAGCTATTCCTCCAAATTTATGCCCATGGCATTGCATTATGCTAAGTGCCCCGTTGCCACAGATACAACATGCATTCTAGTTTATGTACCTTTCCATTTCTTTCTTTTGTTTTCTAAATATTTGTCTATAGGTACTAACACAGTTTAACGACAGTAGTTTAAGTTTTAATCCTAATGTTTAAATTCTTCCGTTACTGATTAACTGACTGACAACGCACAGCCCAAACTTCTGGTCGTAGAAAGCTGAAATTTGGCATGTAGGTTGGGGAGTGTAGGGGAGCATTATGAGAGGATTCCCGAAACTACGGGAACGGAAAAAAAAACGGGATGGGAACGGAGTCGCGGGCCAAAGCTAGTTTAAATATGCAAACAGTTCTGTGACCATAAACACATTTTTTTTTCTTTCATTTATACCTAGTAGTAAGATTCTGAACAATATGGTCAAAACGGTATGTCCACACAAAGTACAGGAAACCAGGACAAAGGGCGTGTTCTTAATGTAACATGGCGCTTGACAAATACCGATTAAATTACGGGTTTTGTTACACTCTGATTGGTTTCAATGTCTTGGAAAATAAAATGTTTTTTTTTGGTCACGAAAATAAAAGGAGGGTAGTTCGGTTACTGTTATTAATGGCGCCCAGCTGGGACCATTGTCCGGAACACTTAAACGGTTTTTGGTTTCAGTATTTGAGATGATCTTTAAAAGATCGCTTTTAGCGATAAGGGTGCACTATGTTGTTTTCTTCATCTATCGTTTCTGTAACTTATATGTTGTAGGCTGTAGGATCCTATTCTTAATCATTACTCAAATTAAAACGATATTTAACCCGCGTGTAATTGGTACTAACACCAATATCTGTATAAATTGTACCGAATGTGCTATTCTGATGCATAAAGTTTAAAATTTCATCAAGATCTGTTTTTGCGCGAAATCGTAGGTAATAATCAACCTCACCAACTTTCGCTTTTATAATGTTATGAGGAAGTAGGATATGATTTACGTAATTTTAATAAGATAAAAACAGCAACGTAGTTGAACTTTTTGTCTATGCTTGCTTTACCAAAATACCGATTTCAATAACACAGACGGAAGCACACAGTCCTGACTGACGGAAAACAGATCCTTCATTAAAAACCGGTCAAACGCGAGTCGGGCCACGCGCAGTGTAGGGTTCCGTAATTGCTACTATCTATTAATCGTTAACTTCTAAAGCTTACTTAGCTGTGATAGTTTTCCTTTTAAATTCGTTATACAGCGTGTAACAGAATAAACGCAATACCTCTTGAGCAACTTTCACTATGGGCCAACACTGAAATCTCGAAAACACTTCGAGTGCACCATACATTTCTGTGCGCATAACTCGACAAAATGTACTGAACAGCTGTTTTTTTTCGCGATTTCGGTGTTGGTCCCAGTAAAAGTTGTTCATAATGATGAGTACAATGATCTCTTAACATGTATTGCGTTTATTCTGTTACACGTTGTGTATTATGCTATACTATCATGATTTTTTTACGTCTCCAAAAACAACCGTTTAGCTGGCAAAGGGGGGACAGTTGATTAACAAAATGACCACTTTAAAGTATAATATTTCGCAAACAGATCCTTGGATGGAAAAATGGTTTTGGCACACCCTCAATATTTTTAAACGACCTATTCAACGACGTTTGTTTTATCAATTTTTCGGCGTGATTAATATATGTAGGTAAGTATCCATACCAAATTCCAACTTTCTTGTGCTAAGCGTCTCTGAGATAAAGTGCGGACAGACAGACAGACGGACATGGTGAAGCTATTAGGGTTTCTTGTTGACTACGGAACCCTAAAAAGGAAAACAATTTTCATATTCCTTTGCTTGAACAAATAATCGCTATACTGACAGCCGCTTTGCACAAAAGGATTACTGAAAGGACTGTGGGGAATCTTTTTTCAATCCTACCCTGGCTTTTAATGTCAAACTTTATAATAAGTACTGAAGTTTTATCTTGCAGGACTATGTGGTGTTCATAAAATTTGATTGTCTAGTTTAAATAGTTTTAAATACTAACATGACTTAATTGACAAAATAAATCACTCAAAACTCAATCAAATCTTTCATCTGCTTGCTTGCTCAATCAAATCAGCTCTTTCGAAATTAAAGTTGTTTTGTACCATGTAGTGTGTAGTGTTTTTTTTTTGTTTTACGCAATAAGCTGCTAGCGGGGCGAGAGCCACGGGAGCCTGTTGGATGTAAGAATCGCAGAATCAGTCTATGTTGCTATACTTGGGGTAGGCCTGTGGACGCCTTTCGGATGATGAATAGGTTCCCATTTGACAATTATCTTGTGATGGTAAAAAATAATGTTTGATTTTGCAGTTAACAGTTTGAGTATTTATCGAACTACTTGAGCTAGAAGACCTGTGAAACATTAGCATCAAAGTAGGGATTGACACGTTTTGTGATTTTAAAGGTTTTTTTTAACTATTGATTGGCACGCGTCTCACTATCTCACCTGATGGTAAGCGATGATATGGTCGAAGATGGAGCACGCTTGTCTAGAAGTAACTTATTCACTCTTGACTTAAAAACTCCCAGGTTGTAGCCATGAGGAAACACAGACTCTGGCAGCGGATTCCACTCCATAGCTGTACACATAGTGAATGTGTTCCCAAAACTATTTGTGCGTGTGGGTGTGCTGTCCACCATGTACCGGAGGCGCATCGACATACGTCTTATGGTCCGATGATGGAACGGGCTTGGCGGAATTAAACTATGCAATTCCGTTGCACACTCCCCAAAATATAACCGATCGAAAACCGACAGGCTAGCAACTCGGCGTCGATGCTCAAGACTTTGGAGCCTCGACTCAACGAGACTGTCATTGCCGATGAACCTCTTAGCTCGTTTCTCAGTCGACTCAAGGGCATCTTCATATCTGGCAGAACCAGCAGCAAGGTTAGACCATAGATAAGATTGTCACTTTTCATCCCGGATGGACGTTCCCGAGCAATTCCGCTGGTCAAAGTTATTCAAATCCAATGGAAATAAACGTCCTTTTTCGACAAGAGGACTGTAGCAAATCCTTTTTCAATCCTCCGCTTTTTAACGTCCAACTTTATAATACTAGAGTTTATCTTGCACAAACAGTGCGGTGGTGGTCCGAAGCTCATTGTCTGGCTTCAAATGGTTCTGTGCAATGGGTACTTGCATTGTTTGAATGGAATTTCGAGTATTATAAGGATTATATTTTTTCTGCTGGGGGGTGTAATTACTTATTAGTATGTATATTCAGAATTGTTCCGTATGGTGTCGGACGTAAAAGAATAGCACCATCCCATCACTTCCCGTGGGTGTCGTAAGAGGCGGCTAAGCGACTCACCAGAGAATGGGCAGCAGCATTCTTTGTAGGTACATTGCTACAGCTACACTGCAATCACCAACCCGCCTGCCAAGCGTGGCAATTATGCCCCCCCCCCGTCTGGGGTGGCCTATGTCCAGCAGTGGACGTCTTTCGCCTGATATGACGATGATTCAGAACTCACAGAATAAACATAGTACTTATTTTAAATTTGACTACAAAAACTACAAATCTCATAATATCTTTTCCAAACAGACCCAGGCTAGTTCACTCATTACCTAGTTAAATTTAAATTGGCTTTGCAGAAAAGCTGAATCAAATGCTAACATGAATTCAACATTTACTAGCTTTACTCGTTCAACAGATTGGTTAGTTTAAGTGGGTTTAATTTAACTTAATTGAGAACTAGTAGATTGAGTGGAATTACCTTGTGATTAGACTTTTTCTATTCAGGATACTAGAACGTTGGACTGCGTTTTAGGAAAACATCTTGTAGGTCACTCAGATTAAAAAGAATGTGGAAAAAGCCACATTGTTTATTAACGTATTTACAAACTTTTGCTGGATTTAAGAGCGTGTACGGGCCCCTATGTCATTTCATAAAAACTTTCAAGACCTTATTCTTCAAAATGAATGAACCGATTTTGATGATACTTTATATGTGTATGCTAGATATCCAGATCTAATCAGTTAGTATAGAACATTTTCGAAAAAGAGTTAGAGGGAGCTATTTTAAGTTTTCTATAGAAAGTGAAAAATCATTCTACCTTTCCCCCTGAAAAATAAGGACTTAAAAGTTTGTATGAAATGCCGTAGGGCGTAAACGCTCTACTTACATATAACCGGGATAATCTTATATCCTTATCTAGATCATTGATCTGCCTTTGTTCCACATTTCATTCAAATCCGTACAGCTGTTAGACATGAAGAGGTTACAAACAACCTCAATATTTTGTTATATCAGTTGTGATTAAGATACTAGGACGTTGGACTTAGCGGACTTTCCAGGGCCGCGGTGACTCTTTCGAACAAATTCTGCAACCCTGGCAGGCTCTGGCTCTAACTGGATTATTATAAACTTTTTTTTATGGATGGGAAATCATCAAATGAATCTGGCGGAGCGGGAGGTCTTGTGTGTCAGACTCTTACTGACTAAAACCCGTCCGTGCTCCTCCTAGTGCCCTTTGCTTTTCAGGGCCGCGGTAACTCTTCCGAACAAAATCCGCAACCCTGGCAGATTATTATAATCCTGCATTTTACTTTGCTGAACAATTTCAACAAAAACTTGATTTCCCTTCTCAAGCTGTCCAAAAGTACTTTCTGAATAAGCCCAATATAGAGATGTAGAACTTTATTGTTTGTTGGTACAAGATAATCTCTTGAAATCCACACGCTATCGCTGTTTGTCATAGGTCATTTTTATTCTGGAAAAATGTATAGTTCCTGTGAGATACCCAGGCCATGACAGTCCAAACGCGGACATTAGGTTAGATGACTAAAAAAATATAATTAGTCTGTCAGATAGATTTCCCAAAAATATTGGACACGTATTTTTCTTTTTTCACGTAGGTTTACAAAAAAATCAGATGACATACTGCGTTGAAACCTGGCGTGACGTCACGGCATTCTAAACTTTAAACAGAAGTGACTTCACAAGCCCCCACCCCTGATCTTTGATGCGATTTATCTTCGTAATTTTTTAATGATTTGCTAGAGCAAAAAAATACGTGCCCAATATTTTTCGAATAAGTATCTAACTTTTTTTAACTCTCGGGTCGTGGGGTCCGAGTGCTCATTACTTGTTTAAAGAACTGTCAAGACGCTTAGTTGACACTTCGCGTGACCCTAGGGCTGGCTTTTACCTCGGACAAAGGATAAGCATTGCCATACAACGTGGCAATGCTGCCAGCCTTTTGGGTACATTACCAGTGGCCTGCGATGCGGAGGAATTTTTCGACGCCATGTTTCAGATTACTTTTAGTTTTAGTTGAGTCTTTTATTTAAGTGTGTGTATATAGTTATAGTTGCAATAAAGTTAATCGAACACTTTTTTTTAATTTTATATATGAATGGGCTAGCTCTTGACCTCGATCACGCCTGATGGAAAGCGATAGATGAGGTCCATGGTGAAGCGAGCGTGCCCAGAAGATGCCTTGAGGCACTGGTACACCCACGCGTCGACTCGCACGAAACACAGCAGGCTGTTTGCTCCGGTGAGAGGGTGGTCGCGAAACAGACGGGTGTTTTCCCTACCACCGCAAGGGAAGGATTGGCCAGTCTTAAAAGGTGTTAGGTGAGACTGTCCAGGATGCGCCGAGCGCTCGGTTCAGTTGAGTGTCTGATGGAACAAATTGTGCTTCACGAGGAGACTCCTTCATGCGTCCCAAAAACTAGTAACTGACGGACTAAGTAGAAACATATTTTTTTACTCAGGAATCATCCTGTATGCAGAATGAACACATTGTCATAGCAATTTTGACTTTATAAGTCTTTCAAAAATAGAAGGATCATCCAAAACTTACCAAGCGTTGCACACAGATGAGAATTCACCAACAAAACCCTGAATCCGTCTCAGGGTTGTCAAGTCCTTTATGAATACCAAATTATCTTTCACAAACAGAATATTTCCACTATTCCAGTACAGTCTAGTCTAGTTTGAAAGAGAATAGTTTTAGTCAAAAACAAAGAGCATAACTAATATGAATTGTAAGGTCTTCTTTGAAGATATACATGTCGGAGGAGTGAAGTAAAAGGCTTGTTTACGTACCTACTAGTAGCGCCATCTATTAAAGTTTGAGATATCGTTGTCGATGAATAAAATCGATAACAGCTGTCATTGAGTCAGTACCAAGGAACTTCTACTACAACCTGGAATGAGCATTGTCAATTTGACACCAATATAAAAATAAACCTTATGTTTATGAAGCTAAGTTCTATTACAGACAATCACTTGGTCAAAGAGAAATCCGGTCCGAGGGAGAAAGCGCTTGGAGAGCCCTGTGTCCCTTTCTAAAGTGTTGCCAGGAGGATTATTCCCGAATTTAGTAGGAATGGTAGGAAAAAATAATATTGTCGTGTCTTATTAAAAAAACATTAACTTTCGTTCTGATATATTTCTAATATTTTTAAATTATCTGTTAGAATGAGAACATTTTTTTAGCAATAATTTAGAGACTGTATTGAAATGTAATTAAAAAAGAAAAGATTATTAGTAGAATATATAATTATATAAGTTAGACTGGTAACCCACCAGCCATATTTATTTGTTATAAAACAATCAATTTCTTTATTCGGATGTAATAGAGATGGTTTAAAAGTGTGCAATTCAAAAGCTGTTCGGTTGCAAAAGCGAATCCTATGCAGGATGCGGTGTTTCTTTCTTCAAGTAAGTATATTGCAATTCTTGAAGTAGGGTGCCCATAATGAACGAAATTATAAGATTATTTACACAATGCAGCATATAAATAGGAGGTAGTCTTCAACGTAAGCATAATAAAACATTATATGTACCGTATACCGGTGTACCGAATACTTAAAAGACGTGATCATGAAATTTCACATTTCCCTAGGAACATTGTAGGGAAATGACAAAAAAGTTTCAACTTCCCATATTAATCGCTGATTTAGGTGTGTTACTTCGTATATTTGAAACAAATTTAAAAAATATAATTTCAGACTGCCTGGAGAAGAATCAGGGAGAAAAAATGGCTTGATGTCATTCCAAGTCATTCAAATATCAAAAATTATTCCGTTATTTGCAGTCTTCATTTCAGGCCCCAGGATATAATAAAACATAGTTTAATGCGTTTTACTTTAATCCATCCTTATAGCATAATTATTATTAACTTATGAAATCAAATTATTGGTTAATATATTTTAACCTGTCCGGCCCCGGCAACACACCGGTGTGTCGCGAATTAATCGCGAATTTAATGTTTATTTACCTATTACATAAGATTTACTTTATATTAGGGAATTTTCACATGTTGGGCTTGAGCGGATATCCTAATATATTAGTCTCAACCTACATTATATTGGTTGGTCACCCTAATGAAAGGGATAGAGGGCTCTCGCGAAGCTATCTCCCTCGGACCGCGTATCGACAGCCTGTGCACATTCCAGGTTGTAATAGAAGTTCCTTGGAGATTAATGTGTTAGCGACACGTGTGACATGACCATATTGACATCCAGAGCTCGACCGCGCCGGGTGTGCGCACTGATTCAGCCGGTCGATTCTGTCGACATCTCACGGTGTACATCTCACAACGTCTTCACATCCTCATTCGACCGGTCCTGTCACTATGCTATAATAAGGATGATTCCTAAAAAGATCTAATTAGTCCGTCAGATAAATTTCCAAAAGATATTGGACACGGCACGACAATGAAAACAATACAGTGAGTTGGAAACTCGTCTGACGTCACAGACCGATGCACTTTTTACCGAAAAGTGACGTCACAAGCCCCTACTCCTGATCTTTGATGCGTTTGATCTTCGTCAATTTTTATTGATTTTATGAAACAAAAAATACGACGGACTAAATAGAATCACATTTTTTACTCAGGAAACATCCCTGTAATAAAAATAAATAAATAAAAAACTATGACTTACTTTAATTCGCGCTAGGTTTTTGTTGCATCAAGCTTATTTTTTTATTTTTTAGGAATGACCACTAGCAAGTTAACACGCAAGGGCTATTAACTGCTTAACCGGACTAACCTGTGGTGGCCTCAAATGAATTTAAGGCCCCCAGCCAAGTCAAGAAAACTAGCTACAAGCTAAAACTACTGACCGCTCGCTAAGGCATCCCCTGTGGGATACGACCTCGGCTTAGCGGCGTCAGTTCGGGACAGCACGGGACAACAGGCTGGGTCGCTATATTATTTTGGGCATCAAGCTTACATATCGCCGATAATTATGTACCTGCCTAAAATAATTCTGTATTCCCTTAGCTTACTTTACGACTTATTATGATTAACTTCGCAAACAAAAAATAGTCTAGTCTGGCTGAAAAACAAATAATAGTTTCAGTCGACATCAAAATGGGTAACTAACATAACATTCTACCTAAGTACCCTCTGCGGACTAGCTGAAAGTGGGTAGTTCAATGCGCCATGTTGGTTCATTTATCCCGATTGGTTGGTTCGATATACTGGATGAATCGGATTAATTGCATACTACAGGACCACGGCGAAGTAAAATGTATAGAGCTTTTTTATTTTTTGCCCACTTCAATATAGGATGGGTGCCTGTGGGTGTTGCCAGTTCACTGTTCACATCAGGGGGTCTCGGCCTTAGTGTCGGGCGTAAGAATGCATGACAACACGATTTGACAGTGGTTTTTAGTTCGAGTTCGGGACTAATCATAAGTCTGTAGGTGATACGGAGTAGAAAATGCCCGACACTAAGGCCGAAACTACGGGCTTAGAAAGTATACCCCTGGCACTGAAAATATGTATTCGCTCAGAGAATAGCTTCATAAGAATGAAAGTCACCTAAAAAGTAATGAAGAGGCTTGTGTCACAGGTGCGTTTCCCTAAATGATTGAATCCGGCTCGAAGGACCAAGGCAATTCACATAGCCTGAAAACTTGCACTATTACTAAGTACCAAAAGCTACTATTTATTCCTTTTAAAAAACGACTTTTGTGGGATTTATCACAAGTCCGAAGCCTCGGGAAAAAATGAGTGTCTTATTTTCTAATATCCCCCCGGGGACACCTAGATAAGTCCAGAAATAAAACATCGACACGGCGAAGATAGATCAGTAGGTACTTATACGACCCCGCCCAGATTGTTCGCGACCCCGTTCGTCCTATAACCCTTAGCTCCTGGCTGGAATCGAAGACGTATCTATTCTTAGGAACACTGGAGGGTGTCAAACGTAATAAAACGAAGGAATGGTGTAAGTTACATTGAATGTACTTACAACATACATGGAAAGAACATTTCCAGATATGTGTATATAGCCCGCTGATAGACAGATGGATGGACGGACAGACAGCGGAGGCTTAGTACGTAGTACGTACGTTAACCTAAAAAGAGGTTTTTGCTTGGTAACAATGATGTCTATATGTGTGACAAAAATTAACAATTACATTAAATAAAAAATAAAACAAAGTAAACAATTAAAATCAAACATAACAAATAGGTACTTAGTGGCGAAGTCAATGCTCTTTGCGGAATAGAATTAAGAACACTAATTAACTAAGTCTGTGTTGTCGGTCTAGGAGCTAATTTAGATTAAGTACTGAATCTTCTAAGTAAAAATACAAAGTAGTTTCATAAAACAATTCATGGCTTTGGCTATTGAAGATACGACACGTTGTTAGAAAATACGTTTGATAAATGATGTAGAGTAGCACCTTATACAACGTATAACAGAATAAACGCAATACCTCTAAAGGGGTCATTGTACCCATAATTATGAACAACACAGAAGAAACTACTGGTCGTAAATAGCTGAAATTTGGCATGTAGGTTTCTTGGGGAGTGTTTACGAGCAGTAATAGAGAATTTCCCGAAATACCTACGAGAACGGGATATGCGAGGACGAAGTCGCGGGCAAAAGCTCGTAAATGATAAAGAGAGGCGCTCCAAGCAATTTAAAGTGTTCTATCTAATCTAATATTATTTAGCCCGTTATGTCCCACTACTGGGCAAAGGCCTCCCTCTCCCTTCTCCACACACATCTGTCCTCTGCCATTGTGGGCCAGTCCTTCCGGTAAGAGTCGAGTTCGTCTCTCCACCTTGGTCTACCGCGATGTCGTCTAGCATTGAAAAGGATCCACTTAGTGGCTATTTTAGCCCACAGCTCATCAGACATACGATAAACATGTCCGGCCCAATCCCACTTAAGACAAGCAGCTTTCCGGGTAACATCGTTTTCTATAGAAATTAAAAATGATTCTGACTTTCTGTCTTAATTAGTTTTCGAAAAAGTATTTAAGTAACTTTTAAGCTATTGCATAGTGTGGAGACCGAATCCAGAAATTCCGTAACGAAAATAACCTAACACCCCCCACTCCGAACAGCTTTTGTTTTTTACTTTATTGACTTTTTGAAATATCACGCTTGTCTCTTTAGTTCTGCAAATCGCCTCTAGATGGCATTGGTTGTATATTATATAAATAATAAATAATTATAATTACATAAGTTGATAAAAAATGCTATGCAATAGCTTTACCGCGGCAGTCTCCGAGTGCCACACGTCTTTTTTTTTATTTTGACCTAAGTATCTTGCGAATGCCTATCAACTTTCATTTAAAATCGGTTCATTCATTTCCAAGGCCTTGTCTTTAAATGTGGAGAGTAAATGATAGGTAAGTTATTTCATTATGCAACTAAATCCCTCATGATATATTACCTACCAGAATATTAGAGTAATAAATCAAACTAGCATACAGTCCGAAATTGCAATGCGGAAAACTAAATTACATTGCGCGCAGAACAATGAGGTAGGCTAATTTTCCAATTTTGCTTACTTCGCTTTTCATTTTACGAGAGTGTAATAAAAACTTTTTAGTATTGGCTGTACACAGCTGCCTTTGCCGTGTTTTATAGCTAAACGTGACGCAACTGAAGTTTTTTTTTGGGTTTTAGGGTTCTGTATCTGAAGGGTGCGAAATGTTGTCTTAGTATGAAGCCTCTGCTGTCCGTCCGTCCGTAAGTCTGTCTGGTAGCGGGCTGTATCTCATGAACCGTAATAGGTAGAGGTGGAAATGTTCACAGTGTATGTTTCTGTAACAACAATTAATAAAAAATACAATTAAATAATTAAAGGGGCTTATACAAGAAACTTGAACAAGAAACTTTGGGATACATGAAGGAGTCTCGTCGTGTAGCGCAATTTGTTTCATCAGGCACTCAACTGAACCGAGCGCTCGGCGCATCCTGGCCAATCCTTCCCTTGCGGTGGTAGGACTAACACCTGCCTGGTTACGCGACCACCCTCCCACCGGAGTCCGGCGTCAAGCAGTTAACCGTGTTTCGTCGACGCGTGGGAGTACCAGTGCCTCAAGGCATCTTCTGGGCACGCTCGCTCCATCATAGACCTCATCCATCGCTTTCCATCAGGCGTGATAGAGGTCAAGAGCTAGCCCATCCCGCAATAATAATTAAAAAAAAATCGCTTTATGGTACGGAACGCTTCCTTGTTACCTAGTTACTGGCTGTGGAGGTCAGATATGCAGTCGCTCTACGTAAAATAGTGGTATTCAGCTAAATCTGGTTGGTGATGGTACGGAACCCTTCGTGTGCGAGTCTGGTTCGCACTTGACCGGTATTTGTTTCAGGTTTTGCGGCGTTTTGTTGAAGGCTATGGCTAAATATGCGACACGTTTCACGTTTGTGACGGATGATGTAATGGCTGCCGTTCTATTTTTGAACGCGTGAACTTTTTTTAGATCAGTGACTAAAACAGGCAGCCTTGTTTTGTGGTGCATAGCGATTTGCGATGGAATTTTTGTGTGCATGGAATATAAATGGTGGATATTTTTTTTATTTGTTTGAAATATGGTAAACAGAGCAAGGATTCGCTGTGAATTAATGATCAAATATTTCTGAACGCTTGTAGTAGGTACAAACAGACAAAAACTCTGAACAATATTTCTAATGAAAATCCAAAAAGTAATTTATAAAAAGTAAGTTAAATAACAGAAAGGCACGAACAATGATCGTTAGAAGTCCTTGAGGAACGACTAGGTTTTCTTCAAACCCGCAGGAAAGGTAGGTAACCATGATAGAAAATATAGGAATTTTCCAAAGCAAGCAGCGTTAGTTTTGCTTCTAAGAGCGGATTTCACCAATGAAACTGAACGCGATCAGTAGGTACATCTAAACTGCGTTCAAGAGCTGTCAGCGTCAACATCCCACAGAAAAATAGTGACACTGACAGCTCATAAACGTGGTTTATACACTGATCGCGATCAGTTTGCAGTTTGCAGTCGGACAAAACCCTACCAAGGTTTTCCTTTTAAGGAACGGCAACCCTAAAAATAATTTCCGATAGTCCATCATGCAAAAAATCTATGTTAATAGACCTATAAAATGTTAATTAATTAATGGATTACTCGCTAATTGGGTCAACCTCCTACAGGGTATGTTAAAGTGTCCATCATGGCCCATTACCGTCCAGTTTTAACGACCACTTCAAGTCTGTAGTTCGCCTGAAGTGAGACAGATGGCGTAACTCTAAGAAAAATTAGAAAAAAAGCATGGAACTACTCTGTACGTACCAATGTTGTACCTTACAACGAAAAGTCAAAGTGATTAGGTAAGCATTACTCAAAAAGGATCTTAAAATTAACCCAGGAACAAGCGCCTATGATTTCAAGCCTCTCGTTTTATAAAATTAAGATAAAAAGCACAAAAGTGTCTCCATTACGTATAATCTCATTTTTTACAAAGAAAATCCTCCTTTCAGCTTACTCAACGAAGCACTTACGTCTATGACTCATCTTCATCAAAGCAAAGCCTTGGAAAAAAAGAATCAATCTAAAAACGACCTTTTGACACACAGTTCAAAAGTTCAAGGTGATAATTCGCTGACGAGGTCGTTGCCCGCCGCCATCGACCAATAGAACCGCGGCGCCGCAGAGAATCGACCAATCACGTGCCACTGAGGCACGGGCGAGGCTATCTGATTGGCCCACATTACGAAGGTGTAAGAGAGCGGGAAAATGGAGAATTTTGAGGTTAAATTAAAATGCGAAAAGTTTTTGTGTGTTTTCTAATAGCTGGAATTTCTTTTTCGTTGAGTTTGAATTAGGTATGAGAGGAAAATAAATAGAAGGAATGGTTTAGGGATCAAATTGAGGACTCTTGAATGTTTATTTTTTTGTTTGTTGGCAGTAAGGATTCTTTTCGCGTTTTGCTCTGTACGAATGTTCGAGACGGTTGCCACGATTGCTGGCACAGACCACGTTCTGCAGTAAATATATTAGATTTAAAGTTTGCCGTATTGCATAAGAAATGGTACCTAGGGCGTTCACCTTTTCAGTTCAGAATGTTAGATAATCAGATTTGTTGGAACTCAGATAGCTTTTGGAGTTGTTTAGTGTAATATGACTGTTGTTTAGCAAATCAATTTTATTACAAATTGACTGCCCATACTTCTGTTTGTATATAACGTGTAACAGAATGAATGTAATATCTCTTAAGGGGTCATTACACTCATTGGAACCAACGCCGAAATCGCGAAAAGAAAATCAGTAGTTCAAGAAAATGTATATAGGGTAGTCGTTTTTTTAGTGATGTCAATGTTGGTCCCATAGTGAAAGTTGTTTATAATGATGAGTGTAATGACCCCTTAAGAGATATTCCATTTATTCTGTAACACGTTTTATGTCGTTGCAATATTGTATAATTGGTCATTTCATGATGTGACCTAGGTTAATTTAGGTTAGGTTTGAGGGAACATAGAGTTCCGCGCGCCAGTTCTTCGTCGTAGAGTTTAAGTCTGAGGTGGCCAACCATGAAGTACCACAATATGGCTACGATATACTTATTAAGGTTTTGAAAATATTGTTCATTTGTTAAGTTATTCAACCAGTTTCAAACTTTCCTTCAATTAGACTTAAAAAAAGATGTTAGGTATTCATGAACGAACTGCTTTAAAAAATACACCCTTTTTCAAAAGCAGTGTCTATTCGGCCATTGTTTTAAGGCTTGCTAACAAGCCTTGTTTTATAAAATAACCTTTCTGTATGTAATGGTCTATTTGGGAAACATTCCGCCCAGGCCCTGACGTCATATATTTAGGACAATGGTACTCAAAGTTTAGCTTTATGCCCCCAATGTGAAGTAATTTATAAGTCAACGCCCTCGTTTTTTCTAGAAACTTTTTCAGGAGCTTGGGTCCGACAATATTTGGCTCTTATGTATGAGGTAAAATATGAGTTAGGAACTAATTATTAATTTAATTTTCGATTTCGCTTTACAACATTAATCTTACGTAATTGGAAAGTAATGCTTGGTTTCTGATAATTCTAATGATCCCGGAAAGCACGTTGAGCAGGTAGTCCTGGCTGTAATATATGAACCTTTAACAGTCGTTACGGGTCAGAAGCTAGAAAATCAGACACCAGTCGTAGCCAGAAAATCGGACACCAGTCGTAGCCAGAAAATCGGACACCAGTCATCTCGTATTACCCTGTTACTGGTTTGAAGCGGTCAGATAGGCAGTCATCATCAGCATCATCATCATCATCATATCAGCTGAAAGACATCCACTGCTGGTCACAAGCCTTAGGGGTTTGCCGTAATCGCCCCGCTTGGCAGGCGGGTTGGCGATCGCAGTGTGGCTATTGCAATGTATACAGAGTACTACAGAGAATGCTGCTGCCCATTCTCTGGTGAGTCCCTTAGTCGCCTCTTACGACACCCATGGGAAGTGATGGGATGGTGCCTATTCTTTTACGTCCGACACCAGACGGGGCGGTTGTTCCGTATGGTGTCGGATAGGTAGTCGCTCCGTGTGAAATACAGCTGCTTGTGGTTACGGGCCCGTTTAAATGTGTGTTTGCGGCCCCTTTTTTATGGATGGAAAATCATCAAATGACTTCTGCCGCTCTGGGCGGAGTAGAAGGGAGTGACAGACTCATACTGACTAAAACCCATCCGTGCTCCTCCTAGTGACCTTTGCTTTCCAGGGCCCACCCAGCCGACACGAATATAGTTGGAAAAAGGTTACGCAGACAGCAGTAAATACCAGTCTTGCCAAGGGTTTTTGTATTATCTAGCTACTGGGTTGTGGAGGTCTGGTAAGCAATCGCTCCAAGGAAAGTTGTGGTATGCAGCTGCATCCAGTTGACTGGAAGCCAACAGAAATTAAGTTGGGAAAAGGCTATGCAGAGGAGGAGGCTTTAATTCTGATTATTCACCAGTTACATCAAGTAAAGGGACTAAACGTGATCCTAATGTTGTCATTGACGGCTTACCAAATGAAAATTGAAAATTCGAAATTAAAAAAAAATGTTTTATTTCACTAAAGCCTACGTGCCACCTTATAAAATGTCAGAATCGAGTACACAATCCGAATTGGTCGTTGGTGAAGAACTTGCAAGAAACTCCAGGTTTAAATTTAGAAAAAGAATATTACAATTTTTAAATATATTTATGTAAATTGTACAGAATCTGTGTTGCTAGTTGTTAATGAAGTTCCACGACGAAAAGTCATAATTATAAGTGGTAAGTTTAAAGTATCAAAAAAATCTGATGTATTTAAAATAAAAGACCCATTATTATTTTAAGGATCCTTCACGCTCCAAAGTCTAACTTTAGATCGCAGTATTCTCAATCTAGCAACGGAAAACCGACATTATTCTCCTAACCAACCTATCAAGTACAAATCACATAAAAGAAAGGATTCTTTGTTTCCCCTGAGGCTGAAATATTCCATCGGTCGAGACATTAGTCGCAGGCCGAGAGCCCATGACGTCAGTTATCGAGGGCAAAGGCTCTCAAACTTTTGTTATACGACCCCGTTTTTAAGAGGACATTTTGCTGGGAAAAATAGAGGCATTTTGTTCACGCTTTTATCGCGAGATTGAATTTAATATGGCGATCATTTTCAGGTTATTTTGCAGCGTAGGTATTTATTGTCTGTGTTTAGAGCGTTTTATGTATATTCAGTGTTTAGTAAAAAGGGGTTTGTTGTTATATGAGAGTTTTAGTATGTGATTCTAGAATGCTTGTGAGGTGTTGAAAAGTATCTTAAAAAGTGACTCAACTTTGGTAATTTCTATAAACAACTTCGCAGGGTGAAAAGTAATTTGTGGTGCCGGTTTTTTTCAGCATATTATTCTGTCAGTGACAATATCAGTGATACAATTTTCAGGTTCGGATTAGTACTTCCAGAGATTAATTCATACAAACAAATGAACAATTTTGTCTCTTCATAATATTAGTTTAGACAAGATAAGAATTGCTAGGTAGTACAGAAGAATGCAAGATGGCCGCTAGCAAGTTTTATTGGGCAAGTTGACGTGCACAATAAACTTCCGCTGTGAAAGAATTCACTACAATTCGACTTGATACAAGTTTCTACAACTAAAACTGTCCAACGAACAATTTACAATTTTATGCACTACTTCCAAGTCAAACCGTAGATATATAAAGACTAAAAAACTACACATAAAGACTATGTATATAAAGACTGCTATTGCCCGCGACTTCGTATGGACATATCCCGCTTTTTCCCGTTCCCGTATGAATTTCGTGAAATCTCTTAACGCTCCCCCTTCACTCTCCAAGGAACCTATATCGCAAATTTCAGCTTTCTGCGACCAGCAGTTTCACCTGTGCGTTGCCTGTCAGTCACTCATGCTCGGTTTCTGAGGTTTTTATCGGTCGTTTATCTGTCAGTTGTTTAATGGTTAGCGGACAGATAAACGACAGATAAAAACTTCACAAACTGGGCATTAGCACTCAGTAAGTAACCGAAGAGCTAAATATATATTGATATATGGAATACTTTTTATTGTACATAGTTTACCATGCAAGACTTTCCAAATATTCAGGAAACCTGTTTCTTAAACTCTCGATAAATCTTACCGATTGCAATGTAGCCTTTTCAATAAAACTTGGGGACGGTCATCATACAGACTTTATTGTTTATAGAGATTTTATGGACTATTTTTGGAATCTTTATTTATTGGGGTTGCCAATAAAGAGAATGACCGTTAAAGACCTAACCGAATCGCACGACCGTACATTGCTACAAACATAAACTGAGAAAAAACTTTTTCACAAAAAAAAGAAACCGACTTCCAAAAAAACTACAAAGTTCAAAATAACTTTAATTTCGGAAGTCGGTGTTTTCGGTTGCTTCTTCGTTATTTGACACCGACTTCCGAAATTAAAGTTATTTTGAACTTTGTAGTTTTTTTGGAAGTCGGTTTCTTTTTTTTGTGAAAAAGTTTTTTATTTTTCACTTTTTAGTGGTACCCCACACCTAACAACACCACAGGAAAGTCACAGGAAAGCAAAAATATGCAATTTCGTATACATGGATGATTTTTCCACATATTTTTTCCAGCTATTTGGATTTTGATAAAATTTCAATGGGACCATTTGGGAAGTATACCCTTTCCAACAAAAAAAGAATTTTTCAATTCGGTTGGCAAGCGACAGAGTTATGCCCGAACAAACATAAAAAAAAAAAAAAAAAAAAAAAAAAAATACAAACATCCGAATTGAGAACCTCCTCCTTTTTTAGAAGTCGGTTAAAAATGGATGCTATCTCATTCTTTTGAATACCAGTGGATTGTCGTAATCAAATCTATACTTAACTGTCAATTGAAACGTTTTTTATTGTCGTCTCAAAATATCATTCATTCAAAAAAGTAATGCTGAAAAAAAATCAGTCTCGAACTGGTTCATAAAATTTTTTAGGGCCGGTTTTCAAATATACAGACAACTTTTGCCTTAGTAATAAAAATGGCAGTTTGACAGCTTTTGTTTGGAAACAAATGTCAAAGCGCTAACTTTATTCTTTCGATAAAATTACCCGAGTGTTGAATAATCAGCTCTAAAAGCCATAATAATCACGTTGAATTTACAGACCAGCAAATTAAATCCTTTAATAAGTACTTCTTCTTAGACAAAGGAATGAAACGAAGAAACTTTTCTATTATCTAAACGTCCAACGACCTTTAAGTGAGAAAAGATTGATTGTTTTATAAGTAATTTAAATTCCATTGGACTGGACGTCTGTCGTCTGCGACGTGCTGTGACGTCAGTCTTCGATCAGTGATACTCAAACTTTTTGCAGTGTAGTACGCTAGAGTAACGGGAAAAGTTTTAAAATCTTTCCACTGTAGAAAAATGACGATAATATGTGATAATAGCATCACACGAGTGTTTTAATACCTAATTATATGTTGCATACACTATTTTAACCTACTAAAGTTTGCACCCGTCTGTCGGGCTGTTAAAATAATGAATAGCATCTCTCAACGGTTGGATATTTTTTCCTGCTCATTGGCGGAATTCCTGAGAGTGACAGTTAGTGTGTTGTCCTCTATATAACTTATGTTGGCATGCGGAGCCGTTACTTAGGACTGGTCAAACATGGACTCGAGTGGGTGGGTGATCAGTTTGTGAGGGGCGTCTCGGGATGTCGCATTGTATGACTACTTTTATTATCTTGGGTTCTGCCTGTAAAAATAATTGTATGTGTAAATAAATAAATAAATATAAATATAAATTTTATCTTCACTCATACAGTTGAAATAAAATAAGTGGAAAAATAGTTTATTCCAATATGGCGGATATTCTCATTGCGTATTCGAATGACTGCGTAGCGCGCGCATCCATAGACAAAGATAAAACTATTCTATAACGAAGTTACTTTTTAATGAGGGTGTATTTGAATTTGTGTTAATCACGTCTCAACGGCTAGATATTTTTGATGTTTTGGGTCACAGGTAGTCCATGGTTTGGTTTAGGATACTGAATACTTTTAATTTAATTACTGAGTATCGTAGAATAATGGGGCCATACTCGTAGCTAGTGATAAATTAAACCATTGAGACAGCGCCAGAACATTCAGAAATATGATTGAAAAGAATAATTATTATGAAAACCTTTCTTATTATTGTTAAGTTCACGTTAGGAAACTATCTCACTATATGAGAAACGACGGTATGGTCGAGGATGAAGCTGCCTGCCTAAATGTAACTTATTTACTCTTGATGTATGGACCCCCAGGTTGTTCATTTGCCACTTTAGTCAAAGTTAAACAAAGGCGGGCGAGGGCAAAGCAAAACAGGAATGACGAAAACCTTTTCTTTCCTCAACATCTCTAATTAGAAAATTCTGCAAAAAATCGTCCGTTGAAATTATGTATCTTCGAGTTCACAAAGGCCTTGGTAAAGCGTCATATTCCTAATTACTTTGAAGCCAAAGAGGTTTTTTCAACAGCCCTCTGTCGTTTGTTAGGCTGTTCCTTATTAGCAAAAAACGGTCCCAAGTATGTTTTTGCTCCAGTTTCACTTATACCTGTTAATATTAGTTTTTCTTGTAAAATATCGGAGTGCTATTTTTTAACTTTTAATTTGATCACTTCAAACATCACCTGAACTTACTTCAACAAGAGGTAAAAAGTTTATTTGTTTATAAAGTTTCTGTAAAGTTAATTTCTGGAAATATTAATCGAATCACAAAAATTCTTCGGACACTAGTATGAAAACGATGGAAAAAGCCAGTAAATAAAAATACTAAAAGAGGAACCTCTACAACAACGAAAAAGTAACCGCAACATACATCACAATTAAAATAAGTCTGACGCCACAGTAATTGGCTTCAGGCAAATTGCCTGTGCTCATGTTTCCCACAAGAGGTGTAAAAGTAATGACGCTTTATAAAAAATAATGAATACCCACTATTGGACAACGCCGGGCCTTTTACAGTGTTGTAATGTTGCAGTGATGAATGGTTATTTTGGACTCAATGATGACGCTTCATCATATCAGCCAAAAGACGTTCAAACGGGGCGGTTTGCCATAATCGCCACGCTTGGCAGGCAGTTTGGCGATCGCAATGTAGCTGTAGCAATGTAACTACAGAGAATGCTGCTGCCCATTCTCTGGTGAGTCCCTTGGTCGCCTTTTACGACACCCACGGGAAGTGATGGGATGTGCTATTCTTTTACGTCCGACACCATACGGAACATGATGATGCTTCATTGCTATTTATATTGATTTGATGGTATCTACGAGGCTTTGACTATATTTTGGTCAGTCGTATTTTATTTTTCAGACTAATAGGAATGCTGTGAAAAAATAGCTTTTCCTTCTGAGGCTGCAGTAGTGAAAACTACTATGAACACTATCACGTAATGATTTAAATGTGAAAAAGCGTGGCCTGCGAGTGATAACAAGTAGAATCTAAAAGCCGAATTTAGAAATAAGAAAACTGCCGGAATTAACTGAAGTATGAAGGTCCTTGAAAGTGCCTAAATTAATCTTCCAGCTTTTCCAGAGTGGGGACTTAAAACAACAAAGGTGTTAACAAAAATTACGGTTGAATAATGCTGAATTTGGGGTACACAATTTCATTGTGGTGCGGCGGTACACTAAGCCTGATGAAAGTCTGATTAAACTCTTAATCGCCTCATGTCAGACACCCACGGAAAGTTGCCGACGTGAATTCTAATTTATAGTCCCCAAAGAATTAGTAGGTTCGCAATTAATGTCAAACTTGATGTATAACGTTTGTTTTCGCAACAGGGTAAAAAGTTTTGTAACGTTTTCATTTAGTTATATCGTGTTTATTTCAGGAAAAAAAGATATAGGTACATTTTTGACTTGTAAATGTTTTATTTGATTTGCTGATGCTCTTTATTGCTGAGCTGTCACACTTTATAATCTGAAATCTACTTTTAAACCGTGATTTATGCCGACGTTTTATAACACAAGCCCCAAGAGCTCTAATAAATTCAGTTGAAGTACGTACCACACTCTTTTCCAAAAACAGCAGTCTATAGAAATCTCTTTAGATAAACACAAGTTTCTTGAAAATAGTTCACTTATTACTTGATACTCACAAGTTTCTTACATTATTATATTTAATTTACAACTCGATAACCCCAAGTTTCTTTGACAAATATTTCACTTATCACACAAATATTAGACGATCGAAAGTGACTCCCCGTGGGGGTCCAATGGGAGTCAGTTTAATTTTGAGAAACGCTGATAAACACCAGACGCCAGTGCGTCGCCAGTCTGCAAACATACATGTTTATGGTGTCTAAGCGAATTGCAATAGTGAAAGAGTTCGAGCGAGAATATACTGAATAGTTTTACGAATACGACTTACTTTTAAGAATATGATATCAACTTACTAAGCTGTTATTTTTTTGGTTGAATGTATTAAACTTAAAGCTCTGTTTGATGCGTTCGTTTATCCTATTCCTTTGCCTAACCTTTTCCCAACTATATTGGGGTCGGCTCCCAGTCTAACCAGACCTCCACAACCCATTAACTGGGTAACACGATACTTCTTGGCAAGACTGGTGTCAGATTTTCTGGTTTCTGACAATCCGTAACGACTGCCTAAGATTTCCAAATGACAGCCGGGACCAAGAGGCACGGAGGAGTCTCGGTATGTTTAGATGTTCACCCATCCACAGACCAACCTCGGCAAGCGTTGCTTTACCTTGAAGAACGCGCGGGCCGATCTTCAAGGTGAAGCAACGCTTGCCAGGCTGTTATAATTTAGCCACGAGCTCCTCATATGGTGATAAAATAACTATCATACCTTTTAAATAATCCGCAATATACCTAATCATATAATATGTCGACCATAACTTTACAGTTCTTTAAAATCCCATAAAAAAATAACACCCTTTGATTCGATAACTCTGCAGGAATGAGGCTTTTACAATTTTATATGTAAACTCAAATGATTGGAGTGGCCAGACGTGCTGGCTTGATGCCAGGACCAAGGAGCACGATTTTGATGTTAAATCATGTTGCATTACAGAGGGGAACCTCTGCTTATCGTGATGCTTGAGTTTTGAAGAGGATGTCACTGAACGAACGATGAGTTGGCTCTTTCGTGCTGTTTGCTTTTGATAGGGAATTGTGCAGATTTTTAGTAAAACTACCCAAAAAACAACGTTAAGCTACCCTTTTGTTGTTGTTACGTTTTGCTGCGATTTTTTTAAGTCTATGCTTTATAAAACAGTTTCAATGTTAGTCAATCTCAATAATAGACTTCCATTTGACCACTATCTCACCTGATGGAAACAGTTTTGAGCGAATGTGACGCATATCATCCCAACTTGTATAACTTTTGTGATTTTGTTTATTTTTGGTACGCGTCATGCTTGGCTCAAATAAACTCTTTTTCTTTCTTTCTTCTTTCATTGTACCCAGGTAGGTATATAAGCCGATCGTGGAGATTGAGACTGTTATCTTTTTTTCCTAGTTCATTGTAGTAGTAGGGACTACTACAATGAACTAGGAAAAAAAGATAACTGGTGTGGTCAAACAACGTACAAAGTATAAAATAACTTTAATTTCAGAAGTCGGTGTCAAAAAACGAAGTAGGTAACAACCAAAAACACAAAGTTTATATTTCACGCTTTTTGGTACTCCCTCGTCTACACTGTATCATTTGTCGTAATTCGTAAAGACCAATGACGAACTGCAGTGCGATTCTGTAAACATTTATTTATTCACTCTAAACATACAAATATGCTTACTGCGCTAGACCTAATGCAATATAGTTGCACACTTAAAATTTACATAGTTCCACTTACACTTACACTTTTACCATAACAAATTCTATAGGTAGCTATAACATGTCCATGAACACTAAGACGAAGTGCACGACAAGTGAGTTGTCAAACCACACTCCCCATACCTTTTTGTTTTGCGTTTTCGGGGTTGGTCGCATAGTAAAAGATGTTCATAGTGACGAGTACAATGACCCCTTAAGAGGTATTGCGTTTATTCTGTAACACGTTGTAGATAACTCAACCTTCTGTACAACTATTTATTCTACCAGAGCACTAAGCGTCCTTAAATTCTCACTACGTATACCTATGAATACGGACAGCACACCATCATGTCCGAAATACACCAAAAACCTAGACTAAACGCTTAGCCCATTAATCCTTTACATAACCGTCGCTGGAAACCTTAGGAAGCAACATAAAATTAGCCGCTTTTGGTTGGATCGATTCAGCTTAATAAAATCCTACAGCGCTGCAGCGCAACCCAGGAGAAATCAAGCGGCTTTTTATGAAGCCTTGGTGGGCTAAGTGAATAAGTTATTTAAGGTTTTTCAGATGAATGGAGGTTGGTAAAGAAAAATGGCTGTGTTGGTACAGGATCGTTATTTTGCGATTTTTATGTAAAGATGTGATTTTATAGAATAAAGTATTAAATTTTTTGTTCAGAAACAAGATTAGTAGTCTTGCTGCTATGACATGCCATTATAATTCTGAGAGAGTGAGATGGAGCTATTTTGGGGGTTCTTCCCGTTAACAAGGGAGGATCCTCCGACCAGAAGATTGTTGTGTCCGGTGGGCAATTGCCCGACAGTTGATATTCGGGCTGTTGTATAATGTTCGAATCGCACGATAAACTCCGATATCGCGATTTATGATTTTGTCAAGTTAATTCGAAGTTGTCGAGATAGGTGGCGCTGCGAGTCTCATTTGTTGATTCTGCTATGTTGATTTTTGTGGCGGTATTAATGCCGCTACACTGTAAGTGACGAATAGCACTATCACAGAGTCATGATAGCATTGGCACGTCATAGTAGGGCCAGATATCAGCATGACAAGAACAGTGGTGAACAAACAGTAAGTTATCACCTCCATATTATGAAAAGGTATCATAGACGTGTTGGTATTTCAGAAACTGAGCTGAGATATGTACGTCGCAGCCAACTAGCTTAATCAGCCAATTGATGGCCTAGCCTTTTCATTTAAATGCGTCGATTTTTCAGCGACCATGTGCCTGTAACTACATCGACATAATATACAGGGTGTAAGATTGGCACAGAAACTGAAGTAAACAACCGCATATTTTTTTTTAATTTGGAAAAATCAGACCAAAAATTTCACGAACTCTTGAGATGTACTCTCAAAATATATTCAGAACTTATTTCACGAGCCAGAAAACATTTTGTCATCTTTATCATTCAAAGACTTTGTTCTTTCAAAGTTTCTGTACGTTAAACGCTAAATGGTGACACGATTGGCTTGTATGAAAACTGTTGATAGTACCACCTCTAGGTAACAGTGGCTTTCAAAGCGATCCTTTGCTCTCCAAATCTTGCATAAGTCATAAGTCATAAGTCATATTGCAGCGGACAGTCAACTTTACATTCAATTTGCTCTACCTTACCTTATCGACGGGCATAGAAGGGCACGCTCGGCACAGGTTCCAGAATGAGCCGATCATCTGGGCACGCCTCTAGGCCGGGGACTGCGCGGGGGGGCACTGGTTCACGCCCTGGGGGACACGGGCTGCTGGGGCATTCGCTGCTGGAAGAAGAAGAGGGGGTTAGATTGGGGTCATGTGAAAAGTAAGTTTTAGAGGGTTTTGACACTTATTCCAATGCGAATACAGCTGTCAATTCAAAAATTTTGATGAAGTAAGTGCGAAGTTAAGTCAAATTCAAAACGTTTTTTGCAAACTAAGTGTACGAAAAATTTGGGCTGGCTCGTTCTTTGCCCAAAAAATTAACATTGCCATTCAACGTGGCAAAGCTCTCAGCACGTTTCCGGATGACAACGATGCGGAGGAATACTTCGACGTCTAAGTGTATTTTGTTTTTGTATCATATTGTGTATACAGTTAGGTTTAGTCTACATATAAATCGTGGGGTCCTAGTACTCATAACTTGTTTAAAGATCTCTTAAGATGCTTAGTTGACACTTGTCGTGACCCAAGGGCTGGCTTTTACCTTGGACAAAGGATAAGCATTGCCATACAACGTGGCAAAGCTGCCAGTCTTTTGGGCGCACTTCCAGTCGACAGCGATGCGGATGAGTTTTTTGACGCCATATTTTAGGGTTAACCTAGTTAGGATTTTTATTTTTTTATTTTTAGTGTACACAAATAATATTCTTTTTACTTCCAGATAAAGATATATTCCATTTTTTATCTTAATATAGTTAAGTTAGTTTAGTACTTTATTGGTGACCTAAAATAAAAGAACTTGTTGAGTGTACTTTTCTCAAAGTGTGGTTTCCACCTCTATTTCCACCACGCACAATAAGATGTTACGCCACATCGTGCCTAGTACATAACCCAAGTACTTTCTCACATAACCCTTAACATACAAATGCGTTGATACACTTCCTTCTCACACATTGTGGTTAATGTCCTGAGAACAGATAGCATAAAGCTATATTTTGTGCTACATTACGCAAACCTTAGAAGCTTAATTTTGCGTGACACAATCAACATCACCCAGCCCCGTTCTAAGTGTTTTGGGGCTAAAATCAGGGCTGCGCGGATGTGGCTTTGGTGTTAATTATCAGATTTAGCCCACGGGTGCTTATGGGGTGTAGCTTAGCATGGCGTTAAATCCATGATAATACCTAGGAAAGTTATTATAAAGATAACCAACTAAAGAGGGATGAACTATGTGGATGATGATAGAAATATGATTAGACAATGACATAGGGTAATAACGTTTTAGCTGATTTATATTTAAAGAAGAAAACGTACTGCTCAGTGGCCTTAGTGCAATTTTTTTAACGTTCTCGATCGAGTTAGCGTTAACGTCAATTTGTATTGAAACTGAATAAACGCCGTCTAGTGACACTCACGGAAAACCTGTTAATTTTCTATACAATTTGGCGTTTACGTTAACGCGATCGAGTACGTTAAAAAACTCACACTAAGCCCTCTGACATCAAATCAATTTCCTGAGGACAGGAAGATGGTAATGCTCACTAGGCAGTTTCTATTCTAAGAGAGCTATTACAGTGACAGTTACTTAACTTTTAATTTTTACTGATACAGTACCGTCAATCGGGGTGAATTGGAACAGAGGGGTGAATAGAGACAAAACTTTGATGAGGCTTTCATTTTAATATCATAATATTTACAGCAAATTTATTTCATTTCTATCAATAAAGTAAAATTGGAGACCGCAAATGCTGCAAACAAGATTTAAATAACGTTAACATTCCCTTCAAAGTTTTGTGCCTATTCACCCCATTTGTAGGTAATATATCCAAATAAACTCGCTTACAATTTGTTCAACATGGGTTACCTAAGATCCAAGAAGAACACACAATTTGTCGTCAATGATAAACAGAACCACTCCTTTTCCTACCCTGCCCAAGTAATCTCGTAGATGATTTAATAACAAAATTCGGTAGCCTCCTTGATAAGTTGGCGTCTTTCCAAAACGTCTAGCCGAGTCGTAGCAATCTCGTTAGATCTTAAAACTAAAAGTAGTAATGTTGTCAAAACAGATGTTTAGGTATAATGCAGCTGGGTTTAATTGATTTGATGTAATAAAATTTAATTCCGGATCTATAAAACTTGTTGTAAAATAAATCAAGATTGTTTTTAGAGCCATAGTTGAGTTGATTTGGTTCAATTCATTATTATTGACTTTGCAAATAAACTTCTCTGGAGAAATTTCTGTCACGACCATGGGTCGGGGAGGAAAGAAAGAAAAAGAAAGAAAGAAAGAATAAAATTTATTTAGTACATACATGAAACACGCACAGGCGCGGGAGGGTTGCGGAATTTGTTCGAAAGAGTCACTGCGGCCCTGGAACGCCAAGGGCATGAGAAGGAACACGGATTGGTTTTAGTCAGTAAGAGTCTGAAGAAGGGTTCTGCTCCGCCCAGAGCAGAAAGGACTAATTTGATGATTTTCCATCTTTAAAAAAAATGGTCGGTGATAGGTACCATGTTCTGGATTAGGACATAGTGTATTTTTAAATATATTCCGATGGGATGATATTCGAACTGAAGTGGCAGTGGGCAGTCACATTGGTCGCAGAACAGATGGTCGATGGGGCCGAAAATTTCTTGAGTGGCAACCGCGTACCGGAAGACGCAGCGTTGGAAGGCCTCCCACAAGATGGACCGATGACCCGGTGAGGGTCGCGGGTAGCCGATGGATGCGAGACGCACAGGACCGGTTGTTGTGGCGACACTTGGGGCAGGCCTATGTCCAGCAGTGGACGTCTTTGGGCTGATATGATGATGACGATGATGGATATTTGAAAGAAGCCAGTGATATTTATAAATGTGAATATAACTCTGTATGCCTGCTTGGCTACCTTTCTGTCTACCTCTGCTCTAAACGGATTTTATGAAACTTGTCACACGAGTAGACCAGGTCCTGGATGATTAGGATATAATATGTTAGGCACTAGAAAGCAATAAAGTACATTGACCTTTCCCTGTATATACCCGAGAAATAAAATATGAACCGTTTTTCATTACTAGAGAACGTAAAGGATCACGATAGAGGTCGATTCAGGGCAGCTTATATCCTTATTTCTGTTTTTAACCGACTTCCAAAAATAGAGGAGGTTCTCAATTCGATTGTATTATTTTTTTTTGTGTCGTCCTCATATCTTCGTCATTTATGAACCGATTTGGAAAATTCTTGTTTTATGTGAAAGGATATACTTCTCGATTGGTCCCATTTAAATTTTATCAAAATCGGTTAAGCAATTTGGTTTTTAAATCCAAATAGCTGGAAAAAATATGTGGAAAAATAATCCATGTATATGAAATTGCGTATTTTTGCTTTTCTGTGACTTTTCAGTGGTGTTGTTAGGTGTACCACTAAAAAGTGAAAAATAAAAAACTTTTTCACATAAAAAAAACTAACTTTTAGGGCTGGCTTTTACCTCGGACAAAGGATAAACATTGCCATACAACGTGGCAATGCTGCCAGCCCATGGTACATTACCAGTGGCCTGCGATGCGGAGGAATTTTTTGACGCCATGTTTTAGATTGTTTTTAGTGTTAGTTAGTTACCTATGAGTTTTTTTCAAGTTGTGAAAATAAATACAATGATTTAGGTATATCGATTATAGATACGAACTTTCAAAAAGTTAAACATAGAACTACTCTTGTAGCTGTGGTAAAGTTTGGCATGAGAATGCAATTCCTGTAACTAACTTCAGTATTTAACCACTCACGGTTTGCAACTAAACTAAAACTTTACAGACTCAATTTACTGCAGAGCTAGTTAGTTAATTTTAGAGTTAGTTCAATCACTAATGTATCGAAGAGTGATTAGTTTACCTACGTTAAAATTGGAGCTCTCTTCAACGAAGCAGAAATTACCTCTGACGCCATTTTGTTTTGACTGTCACATACGAGTAGAATGGTAAAGGTATTTTTAATTTTAGATTAATTTATTAATTCAATGAATAATGTATCAATTAGTGACTTTACGTAAAAAATAGAGCTCACTTCTACCTCTTCTTTAGGGCCGTGTGATTTCTGACGCCATTTTGATTTAAGTAAGAAACAAATAAATAAAGAAAAAACCGGCGAAGTGCGAGTCGGACTCGATCTGTAAAAACGGGAAAAAAATCACGTTTGTTGTATGGGAGCCTCACTTAAATATTTTTTTTATTCTGTTTTTCGTATTTGTTGTTATTTTTGTTAGAAATACATCATCTGTAAAAATTTCAACTGTCAAGCTATAACGGTTCATGAGATACAGCCTGGTGACAGACAGACGGACAGAAAGACGGACGGCGCAGTCTTAGTAATAGGGTCCCGTTTTTACCCTTTTTGTACGGACCCCTAAAAAGCATATTTGAGACTCACACAGCACAAATAACATAAGTAATAAGATTAATTAATAGATAACTAACACTGATTTCTTTTAATGAAAAATAATAACATAAAAAGACCTGTCATGATGATGATGACTTGTCATTGCCTATTGGCGTCCAGTTTAACATTGGTTTAGTAATACCAAACCCCGTAGGAAACTTCGGACGGTGACGAAGCCTTTTTAATCCCCTGTTTTTTTTAAACGAACGATTAACCTGATTAGTAGAAAGGGTCGCACTCACAACTTTAAACGACCGTAATTTTTAAATATAATACGGAAACTTTGAGCAGTTGAGAACTTGAGAGGCAGTTCCATCGAAACTAGTCCCCTAATCCTAAGAGCGTTCACGCCCTGCGGTATTTCATACAAACTTTCAAGTCCTTATTTTTCGAAATGAATGAACCGATTTTAATTAAACTGAGTATGCATACGCTAAATATCCAGTTCGAAATATGTAGTTAGTAGAGAACATTTTCGAAATTCTACTAATTGGGGTTCCGTACCCAAAGGGTAAAACGGGACCCTATTACTAAGAATCCGCTGTCCTTCCGTCCGTCTGTCTCCAGCCTGTATCTCATGAACCGTGATAGCTAGACAGTGGAAATTTTCACAGATGATGTTGGTATTTCTGTTGCAAATACTAAAAACAGAAAGAATAAAATAAATATATGTAGGGCTCCCATACAACAATCGTGATTTTTTGCCGTTTTTTTTTATAGATAATGGTACGGAACCCACCGTGCAGGAGTCCGACTCGCATTTGGACCGTTTTTTATTAAACAACGTTGTTTAAAAGTTAGTAGAATTGGCACGTCCAAATCGACATCAAAAATGAAGAAGATAATCTTTTTCTATGAAGTTGGTTTAACAGCGTTAATTCGTTTTTCTTAATATCTTTGTTAATTTTATCTATGTATGTATGATCGTATTTTTTTTCCCTCTGTTTTTCCTTTAAGTTGCACCTGCCATGTTGTCTCTGCACCACCCAATGGTCGACTGGTAGAAAATGCCTATGGCATTAAGTCCGCCTTTGTACAGTGTTTTTACTAGTGCATAAAGTTTTAATAAATAAATAAATAAATAAAAGCGTCTGTCCACCATACTTGCTAAAAGTTACACGAAGCTACTTTCCATTCAAATATGTATAATACATGATATGTCGTGATACTAAATCATTAGCTACTCTATTCCGTGTTCTAATTAACAAACTAATTTCAGTTGTCAGCGAATTATAATTAATACAACTTTATTAAATGAGCGAACAACAAAGTCGCTGAAGAAACGTTTGTTTGAAAACGAGATTTCGTTTGTCATCACAATTTAATACTGTGGGATATCCAATGTGAGAGTGTGGTGCCCGTTTAGAATATTCAGCCGGTCAATTCTGTCATCAACTCGTCGTGTAAACTTCGACGGAGAGAGCGTGTAGTGAACTGTTATTCCAACTTGTTTTGTGTAGATTGACAGATTCAGATAAATGTATTTGCAAAAACACGTGTAGATAATATACATGATAATGATGCTTATTATAGGTGTGACAATTAATTCTTTGGCTCAACATGTTTGACTATGGCTGGTGTACAAATTAGGAATAAGATTTACAAATACAATAATAATAGACAAAACATAATTAAAAAGTAAGTACAGACAATGACAATAAAAAATAAATGCATGAACAATTGACATTAATCTTAAATTTAAAAAAAAGCTAAATAGTCATGCAATTCCGATTAAATAGAATAGATAGTAAGTATCTCTAGAACGATTTGTCATTTAGAAATTCATTGACGTTTTATGTAATAGGCTTTTTCTGTCAGTATTTTTTTAAATGTTTTCTTAAATTGACAAGTAAACCTATTACACCGTGAGTGGTTTATAGCATCGCACTGCAGAACATGAGCCACATGTTTAATTACCCCAAGTGCACATGAACTTGTGCTTTGGGGGATTTAATTTATGCCACCGATGCTGTAATTAACGTAGCCATCTACTGGGCCTAAAAAATCTTAACGTTATCCATCGACTCAAAAGGAAAAAGAAGCACAAATGATAATATTGTGTATGTGTTATATTCCTTTGCATAAAGTAGAGAAATAGATAAACAAAAAACCGGCCAAGTGCGAGTCGGATTCGCGCACGAAGGGTTCCGCGCCGTTATTTAGAAAAAACGGCAAAAAAATCACTGCATGCAAATTGTATGGGAGCCCCACTTAAATATTTATTATTTTAGCGACAACAGAAATTATAAATCATCTGTGAAAATTACAGCTGTCAAGCTATCACGGTTCATGAGATACAGCCTGGTGACAGACAGACAGACGGACAACGGAGTCTTAGTAATAGGGTCCCGTTTTTACCCTTTGGGTACGCAACCCTAAAAACGATGAAATTGAAAAGTAAAATGTCTTAGACAAAATTGTAGCATGGGATACAATTTTGTCTATGACATTTTACTTTTTTTTTACAAAATAATGGAGAAAGTCTGTCGAAAAATGATTGAAGATCAAAAGAAAGATTACAATCCTGCAGTTCCAAAGTTCCAATTATTTCAAGAGTTATCCTTTTCATCAATCAAATCTATCATCTATCAATTATTTTCAGGATTTGACTTTTGTTTAAAATACTGAATATCTACTTCATTATTTAGGATACCAGTAATTGATGTATCACCTATCTTATATACAGGGTGTAAAGGTAAGAAGTACCTTTTTTTTCATTACAAAAATCTTTGGCCCATTTAGATTAATAACTTTCTTCAAGGTAGTAAAATTTTTTATCTATACTAATTTTGATAATCTGATTATAACTTTGTATGGAGAATCAGTTTCTGTTTCAATATGACTAAGTACACCTTTCCGTTCAAAATCCTGCCTAATCTGCCTAGCCTTTTCCCAACTATATTGGGGTCGGCTTCCAGTTAAACCGGATTCAGCTGAATACCAGTATTTTACGTGGAGCGGCTGCCTACCAGTCCTCCACAACCCATTAACTGTGTAACACGGTACTTCTTGGCAAGACTGGCGTAAATTTTTCTGGCTTCTGATAATCCGTAACGACTGCCAACGATCTACAAATGACACTGGGACCAACGGCTTAACGTGCTTTCCGAGGCATGGAGGAATCTCGGTATGTTAAGATGGTCACCCATCCACAGACCGACCCCGGCAAGCGTTGCTTAACATTTAAGATCGACCCGTGCGACTGGAATTGCTTAGTCAAGAGTTCAAAATTCTAAATATTGGGCACTTATAAAACGCCAGAAGCTAGTAATCGGTTCTGATTGGTCGTTTCATATGGAGGAGAACCGTCGTCCATAAACTCCCCACACTTTACACCCTGTATACCTTTTGGTTCTTTAACCTACTGGCTGACCTATTGTCTAACCTGTGTGTACGTCGTACTTGCCTAATGTTTGTTGTTGGTCCAATTTAGTTGGGCCAATAATGACTGTGAATGACTTGCTGTGATTCAACGAAATATTTTGCCGCATTGGGGAAATGGTTCGTAGGATATTGACGTAACCGTGAGAGTGCTATAAAGGAGTTCGTTCTTGGCGACATGTATACTACCACATACAAACGAGAGGGCCGTCAGGGTCACCTGAGGGCCCTCTCGTTTTTATGGATGATTAGAATCTTAAAACTCTGTTCCTGATAACAATGTATTGAAGTGATGATCCTGAACCGGCACTGGAGACTTGACACGGAGGCACAGCAAAGAATCTGTGTTTTTCACCCTGGCAGTAATTGTCCGACACAAAAAGCAGCGTCAATAGTACCATACAGCTTCTTTGGTAAGCTGATCAGGCTTTTTTAATTGTTTTATTTATGAATGGGCTAGCTGTTGACTTCGATCACGCCTGATAGAAAGCGATAGATGAGGGCAATGATGAAGCGAACGTGCCCAGAAGCTGCCTTGAGGCACTGGTACTCCCACACACACACAGGTGCTAGCCATACTAGAAATGTGGTTAGTTCTGGTAACACAATACAAATTTGGTCAGATAGAGGTAAGGGTATAACCATGTTTCCGCTTGTTCAGAAATCTAAGGAATGCTTTTGTACTTTTTTTTTTGAGGAATGGGTGACCTCGATCATGCCTCATGGAAAGCGATGGATGAGCTCTATGATGGAGCGATCGAGGGATCACACCTCATGGAAAACGATGGATAAGCTTTATGATGGAGCGAACGTGCCCAGAAGATGCCTTGAGGCACTGGTACACCAAGGTGGAGGTCTGGTTCCAATATAAGCGCGTATGTTTCGTGTGGATGCCACACACAAGAGCAGGGGCTCGAGTCTGCTATTGCAATCGTGTCTCAATGACCGGTCACTGATCGAATATTTGACAACTTTGACAGTTTTTGTATGGGAAATGTGTCATAAGTTTGACGTTATACGTCAAAAATCGATCATTGACCGGTCATTGAGACACGATCGCAATAGCAGAATCGACCCCCTGGAGTATTATTTTGATGGCATGTGCGGAGCGGAATTACGGAGGACATTTAGGTTAGCTTAAGCTACCGTAGCCATGTGGAAGGTAAGCTTTCGGTCGAATGTGTAGTGTGCAGCTCGCCTTACCTTATATTTGTAACTGCACACACTAATTATTGGCTTTAGTACACGGATCGTCTAATTGAACAGTTCTCTTTTATTTTGCCTACATCACTCTAGCACATGGCGACCCTTAGCCAGCAATTAAAATTCCCAGACTCCCAGACCTTTCAAGGCTGTTGACTTTGTGATAGTGTTATTATTATTAAATTTTTTTTTTTTTTTTTTAAAAACGTTGCCCCACACTAGGAATTTCTCCTGTATCGTGGGTGAGTTCACAAACATATAAACTCACATACACAAACAGCCAGACCCGGAACAACTATCTGTAGGCCATACAAATATTTGTTCCGTGCGGGAATCGAACCCGTGACACGCAGCGCAGCAGTCGACCGCTCAACCATTGCGCCAACCGTGTCATCAAATTGTAATAAATTGTATCCAAAATTCACTGGGTGCTGGTGATAAACGCGAACCTGACAATAATTCGTACTAATATAAATGCAAAAGTAACTCTGTCTGTCTGTTACGAATTCACGCAAAAACGGCTGAACGAATCGTCATGAAATTTGGCATACAGCCTGGGATATGGAGACATCCACGCGGGCGGAGCCGCGGGAAAAAGCTAGTAATTATAGCAGTGGACTATTTACGAATATAGGCGGGATGTCGAGGGGTAGGTACTTATAAATATTATAAGGTCAAGTCTAAACGACTTGCTCATTAGGAATTAAGATAGAGGTTCACGAGAACTGGAACTCGTTATATCTACGTTAAGCGAGGTGGGTTCCTGGACGAACGTAAACTTTATGTTAAATCAGGAGCACGTTATAATTTAATCTGCAATCGTTATGATCAATGTTTGTTCCTGCTCTGCTTATAAATATCTGTTTTCCCTTACACAATAGCAACGCAAATTGTATCTAATTTTCCTTATCATACTCTGAGTTAATATTAAAGATAAAGTCTTTCCTCAGGAATTTAATACTGGGCCTTTGTTTCGTTTATGAGAGAGAACCATTAACAAATAACATTTAAAACACAAAGCTGAGCTTCGTATTTACCGTTAAAATCCTTCTATTTCCTGTAATTTCGTGTCCTTGAGTTAGGTCAGGGTCGTCTTCGATTGAAATTCTTTCTTTGACCTTGGTGGGTACTTTTAACTAAAAATCTGATTTTCAATCAATCTGCTAGACTTTTTTTAAGTAAATTTAGGTCAGCTACTGCCGATCTTCAAGGTTAAGCAACGCTTGCCGAGGTTGGCATGTGGATGGGTGACTATCTTAACATACTGAGACTCCTCCGTGCCTCGGGAAGCACGTTAAGCCGTTGGTCTCGGCTGTCATTTGGAGATCTTTGGCAGTCGTTACGGATTGTCAGAAGGTAGGAAATCTGGCACTGCAGTCTTGCCAAGAAGTACCGTGTTATCCAGTTTAATGGGTTGTGGAGGTCTAGGAGGCAGCCACTCCACGTAAAATACTGGTATTCAGCTGAATACCTGGTTGCTGGAATGCTGGTTTGACTGGAAGACCCTAATAAAGTTGGGAAAGGCTAGGCTGATGATGACTGATAGGCACGCGCTTGACCACTATCTCACCTAATGGTAAGAGATGATGTGGTCGAAGATGGAGCACGTTTGCCTAGAAGTAACCTTTTTCTTCCAGTTTGTAGCTATCAGGAACCCAGACTCTTGCAGGGAATTCCACTCCTTAGTTGTACGCACAATGAATGTGTTCCCAAAACGTTTTGTGCGTGTGGGCGGGATGTCCACCATGCACTGTCAGTCTGTCTGTAACGTTTTCACGCAAAAACGGCTGAAAGGATCGTCATGTAATTTGGCAGATATATAACCTGGGATATACAGGGTTATTTGTAAAACACCAACAACCTTTCAATGGGTAAAAGTACTCATGATTATAAATAACTTTTGTTATGAGACCAACCCTGAAAAATCTAAAAAAAATCTACTGTTTGTCGGCACGGTTGGCGTAGTGGTTGAGCTATCGACTGCTGCGCTGCGTGTCGCTGGTTCAATTCCCGCACGGAACAAATATTTGTATGGCCTACAGATAGTTGTTCCGATCTGGCTGTTTGTGTACGTGAGTTTATATGTTTGTAAACGCACCCACGATACAGGAGAAATTCCTAGTGTGGGGCAACGTTTTTTAAAAAAAACACAAAACACAAAAAACACTGTTTCATACATTTTCATCGGGTGAATATTGCATTTTGTATGAAACAGCCGATATATTTTTTGATATTTCATAGTTAATCCCATAGTAAAAATTGTTTATAATCATGAGTACTTTCACCCACTGAAAGGTTGTGGTGTTTAACTTAAATATATGGTATTTGGTTCGAAACAGCAACTTGTTAGATTACCTCTATCATTTGATTTAAAACTAAAGGGCGAGCCTATTGAGCGAGTGTATGAGGCAAAGAATCTAGGTCTTGTTATGGATAAAGACCTTCGGTTTGAGAAACACGTAGCAGGTTCTGTACGAAATTGTTTTTATCGTCTGAGGGTTTTATACAAAATGCGGCCTCATTTGTCAGTAAAGCTACGGGAACAGCTAGTGGAAACCCTGGTTCTCTCTAGGTTGAATTACGCAGACACGGTGTACGGCCCACGCCTATTAGCTCGTACAGATCGGCTCATCCAAAGGGTACAGAATGCTTGTGCTCGGTTTTGTTACGATATTCCTCGTAGAAGCCATGTAACACCTTTTTTAAACAAGCACGATACTCTCAAAATGAAGTCCAGACGCAAACTACACCTAGCCTGCCTACTATTTGGTGTAGTCAAGTATCAGAAACCCGACTACCTATTCGACAAGCTGAGTTGGATTACAAGTTGACGAGAATGCGGTAGAAGACAATGCTCACAACAGCTTTCAACTCAGCCTCACTGTACAGCTGCTTTTAGAGGCAGCTTTCGTTACGCAGCTTCCAAGGTGTGGAATAACCTACCACCTCCTATTAGAGCAATCAACACGATAGGTACATTCAGAAGACGCTTACGGCAGTACCTGGTTGACACACAACGGAGGCTGGATATGATAGCACTAAATGTCTCAATTATATGACAACTTAGAGTGTACTGCAGTTGTACAGTTGATAGGAATTGCTCACCCATTCGGCTTGCACAGGTTGATTTCCATAAATTATACACTTTCTTTATTATTTATTGTTTTTTTTTTGTCGCGCTTTTTAGAAATTATACCTACACATTCTTTATTATCACACTCTACAATGATACTTTTTTAAAGTTTTTAATTTATTTTAAGTATGCAACACTATCTCAAGACACTAAGCCCCGTATTAATAAACGGCCCTCAAAAACGTACTCAAGTGCGTTATCATTTGATACGCCATTATGACGTCATCAGCATCTCAAGTTTATTGCTAATTAATAGACACATAAATACAGTATCTCAGTAACCAAGATCAGCATCTCACCTAGTTGTACTTGATGGCTTGATCTCGTGAACGATGACGTCACATTGACCGAAGTTTTGAAAATATAACATCAAAAAATATGAAATTTAAAAAAATATAAGGCTGTAGTGGAAAATAAGGACTCCGATGGTGCGTCGCTAAATAATGAATGAATTAATCGATAAAAATGAGACCTGGAAAATAATAAGTGCAGAATACACCGCTGGTCCGCACGCATCGACCCTGGTAAATAATTACATTATTTTAATCTTATTATTTTTATAGTCCGGTTAAGCAGTTGATAGCCCTTGCGTGTTAACTTGCTAGTGGTCAAACCGAAAAAAAAAAAAAACTTATTATTTATACATTAGTACTCTTTATTTTACTCTGTTGACCACAAACAAGCTGGTTATTTTAAAAAAAAATATCCATGTAAATCAAAAGGATTTGAAGCATCCCTTATATAATCTTTTGGTAATCGAAAACGTAAAGGCCACAAAATATCGTCATAGTAGTCTATTTCATCGTAATAATTAACATTACTTAAAATATTTTCAAACTCCATGTTTCGCTCCACGCTAATCACACCTCAAGTCACGGACTGTCTGCACTCACGATGTAGCATCTCAAGAACCCGCGCTCGTCGTATACTTAAGGGTCGAGTTTCGTTTATTAATCAGTCCATCACTCGGTTGATGCCGTAAACCTAATCCGCAACTTGAGAACGTCAATAATCACGTTTATTAATACGATCAGGATCTCATCATTCATCTCAAGTGCGATCTCGCGAGCTGAGTAACGTTTATTAATACGGGCCTAAAACTGTTTTACGTCCGTGACACCTCAGGTTCAGTTGAAAACCAGCGTCAGGCACTAGTTGCCTGGCATTTTATGCTGAACTGGACCTATTTGGCGCAGCCGTGAGGCGCACACTTATTGTTTTGACTTCTGTTCTCAAAGCCACTGTTTTATTTTTATTTGTTTTTTTTTTGGGAGGCCTTCCAACGCTGCGTCTTCCGGTACGCGGTCGCCACTCCAAAACTTTTCGGCCCCATCGACCATCTGTTATGACCTATGGACTCGAAGCGTGGTCGCTCACAATGGGCCTCATCAGAAGGCAGAAGTCACCCAAAGGGCAATGGAGAGGGCAATGCTCGGAGTTTCCTTGCGTGATCGAATCAAGAATGATGATATCCGCAAGAGAACCAAGGTTACCGACATAGCCCGAAGGATCACCAAATTGAAGTGGCAGTGGGCAGGGCACATTGCTCGCAGAACAGTATACGATAAATCTAATAAATTGATGGACATGGAAATTAGCATTCGTTTGTATTCGGCAATGCCATGATTGCTGAAGGAAATTAAGAAAATAGTTGTAGGTACTGGAAGCAAGCAGGCGACGACTCCATCGAGAACCTGATCGTGCAGGGAAGAGTGGACGGCACCATAGGACGAGGAAGGTCATCTCTTCGATGGATCGATCAAGTTAAGGCAGTTCCTTGCAGAGGTGCACCAGGATATCGGGTAGCAGGGAGGAGGAGTGGCGATCATGACGCGAATTACATCAAACTTGCAGAAATTGCGTCGTTATGATCACGACCAACAGAGCTCTATGAAGAGTGTCACGACATAGAAGGAAAATAATCAAGTAAATAGGTTTTAATAACGACCCGAATTACGAGTCCGAGTAGGTCATGGGTCCGAACTAAAACTTTGTGTACTTATTTATTCACCACAGCTGTCAAGTAAAGAAAAAATATGAAGGAAAACAGTGTCAAAAAACCTGAAACCTAAAAATCGAAGAGATATTATAACTGGCGCCCGCATTATACCCGTGTGGTGTATGGGCAACCGCCTCTCACATAGATAAAAATGATAAATATTATTTAATTATTTAGGTTAAAAATATTCTTTTACAGGACAGGCTTTTTGGCCAAGCAAGTGTTTCCTAGCTAGCGACTGCCCAGAAAAAAAAGACAAACTCAGAGGTCAAAGTCTCTTTTAAAGTCGATACTTACAATTAATTTGTAATTTTATTTCTCATTTGGGTACATGGTTATATTTAACTAACTTAACTAATTACATCTACTAAACCTAACTATGTTATATTACAAACTAGACTAAAAATTGCCAAATTGTGTACAAACGTGTATAAAAATAAAATAAATCATTGGGCATCAAAAAATTCATCCAAATCGCTGTCAATGACAAAAGTGCCCAGAATACTGGCAGCGTTGTTATTAATTTGTTGGTCATACGAAAACCATGTAGGTTAATACGTTAGGTCCTGGTGGTCTTTTGAATAAAATTCCACATCGATTTAATGGGTCCAAACAATAGGCATTTGTCGTTATAGCACAACACAGAACTCTTTTTTTCTATGGATGGGAAATCATCAAATGACTCGTTCCGCTCTGGATGGAGCGGGAAGGAGTGTCAGACTCTTACTGACTAAAGGCCATCCGTGTTCCTCCTAGTGCCCTTTGCGTTCCAGGGTTGCAGTGACTCTTTCGAACAAAATCCGCAACCCCGGCAGGGACACTGAACTCTTAGGAGCTCAACCGCCGTAGCAAAGTAAGGGAATTTGGTGATACACCTCTATAGACCGATCTAAAACTTCCAGACTATCATGAAATCTACCCGTGCTACAAGGTCATAGTCTCAAATCCATAATATGAAATGGTATTTTAAGTAAAGAACCTTACAGATTTGAATGAATCTGTCCAGTCAGTGCAATTACTTGAGAAAGGGGACTATTGTTCCAGCTGCAGTAGGAACATTAAAAGCTGATTATGTGAACAAGAATTGGGGACCACATTGATTGTACTGGCTTGGTTTCCCAAAAATACAGGTATTTTTATTCTAATTGAGTCTAATTATCATACCTTCGAAACCGTGTTTCTTCGCAGGGAATTACTAAAATTTAGCCCCTCCAATTAAGGTCGCTTTTGTGAGGAAATTTTCTAAAGCTGAATTTTCTATAGTCAGAACACGCGTGATTCGTAATTTTCCGTTTCTGTAATCAATCCAAATTCTGTGGCATGTTTTAGCATAAGATGCCAAGTGATTGGAATAAGATAAACATGAATTAGTGCTATAGCATTTAGTATACACGGTTGTTATTTATATAACATAACATTATATGACGCCGCAATGGAGAGAGAGATGCTCGGGGTTTCTCTGGTGTATAGAATTTGCAACGAAGTCGAAATGCAGATAATAGGTCTTTACCTAGGCCGCGTGGCTAGCCGCTTCTCAATATTATTAAGGAACCGCTTGTGATCGTACGCACTTAACCTATACATTACAGAAAAACCCATAAGAAGTAAGTGATTTTAAAGTAACATGTCACAACAATGAGATTCGTTCGCAACCCACTAGAGTCCGACCCTCACTTGAGTTTTTTTTTTAGTTTTTTAAAGTCTACTGTGATATCGTCCAACCTGGTATTAATTCAGACTCTGTAAAAATTATAGATAAGCCCAATACCAATACTAACATAAAAAAACCCAAACCCAAACACACACATAATATAAATAATAAAAAATCCAAATGATCTAACCTACTAGACGTATATATTCATCCTGCAAGTATGATGGCGTACCTAAATATAATTTAACTTTATATGTAAATAACAACATACACACTGAATTTTTTGAAAATTTTAACTATCCTGTCATAAGAATAAGATTGCTTTTTAAATCTTAAATGCTACTCAGCTTCACTTAAAATTGCTTCTCGCATCAGAACTCATTGGGATGCATGAAAGAGTCTCCTCGTGTAGCGCAACTTGTTCCATCAGACACTCAACTGAACCGACCGCTCGGCGCATCTTGGACAGTCTCACCTAATACCTTACGAGAAAGGCAAATCCTTCCCTTGCGGTGGTAGGGCTAACGCGCGCCTGGTTCAAGACCATCCCACCGGAGTCCAGCATCAAGCAGCCTACTGTGTTTCGTCGACGAGTGGGAGTACTTGTTGCCTAAAGGCGTCTCATCCGTCTCCTCATCCATCGCTTTCCATCAAGCGTGATCGAGGTCAATAGCGGCCATTCCTCAATAAAAACAGAAACTCACAGCCTGGGGAGCTACAACCCGAGGGTCTTTAATTAAGTCAAGAGTGAATACTTCTAGGAAAGAGTACCATGGAGTACACTTTCCTAGAAATATTCACTCATGTCACGTCGCCGGCATCATCGCTTTCCATCAAGTGATATTAATAATAAAACCGGCCAAGTGCCGGTGGCAATTTTATTATCGTTTTTACCCTTTGGGTACGGAACCCTAAAAACACCATCTCAGACATAAACCACCGGCCAGGGTTGCGGATTTTGTTCGAAAGAGTCACCGCGGCCGCGGCCCTGGAACGCAAAGGGCACTAGGAGGAACACGGATGGGTTTTAGTCAGTAAGAGTCTGAAACTCGCTCCCACTCCACCCAGAGCGGAAGGAGTCATTTACTGATTTCCCATTCGTAATAAAAAGACATAAACCTGAATAAACATATGATTTGAAATTACAAGTTAATATGTATGGCAACTTTAAAAGAGATTTTGACCTTTGTCACATTTTGTCGGTATTTGTTTTCAGCTAGTAAATAATAGTATAGTATGGGATCACTCATCGATCCAAAAACTGACGAGAAAGTGTTATTTATAAAATTAGTAAGTAGTAGTAAATTTAAAACCAACGAGTACTGCAAAACGTGACACAGCGAACGGATAAGTATTGGCTAGTTCCATGAAATTATACGTTGGTAGTTAGGTAATGCAGTATTTTTAAATCCCGATAGTGCTTCAATCGTCATTTTAATAGCAAATGCTTCCAATAACAAACAATGCAAGAAAGATCTAAGAGCGATGAAACTAAACAAATGAGCAATATCACTCAAATACAAATCGTTCAAGGACACCAATCTATCCGGCTCGAGGGACCACAAAGTAAACCCACAAAAAGAAAGCAGGAAAAAGATAATTTAAGGACCGCAGAAAGAAAAGATAAAATCGAAGATCAGGGTTTTCATCCGGGCGGGTATTCCGGATAACCGCGCATGCCTCTTTTCAGTTCACTGAACAATAGAGATCAACTCGGTTGAAAAAGGTCTACCACTTATCTGTGAACGATAAGATTGGGTTGATGATGATAATGATGATTGATTAGTTTTATTATGATTTTTTCATAAATGGTAGTGTCGCGTTTGACATCAACTTCACTTACTGGAAAGCGATGATGTGGTTGCATGTTAGTTGAAGTAACCTATTAACTCTAGACAAGCTTGTAATCACATTGATCAGAGAATCTGCTATTTTTGAAGAAGCTGTAGAAATAAAACAGCCAATCAAATATTTTATTGATAATGATATTAGTTAGAAACTGAGCTATTTACGACCTACAACACGAGATCCTACGTACGACTATTTACGAGAAACAATAAATATTAAGAAAGGGGAAAAAGGCATACCTACAGAATTCACGCTTATTTCAACATGCTCCTATTAAATTGATTGATGACTTAAAAGCTTTCAAACGATTACTTGAATTTCAAGGCATGCTTGCATTACCGATAACCTAATGTTTATACTGCAATGCCGATATTATCAAATGCTTTGTTATTTATATTGGCATCGAATACCTTGGAATTTGCCTGCAGAGTACGTTGGCCATTTTGTAAAAGATTCAAGGTAGCAAAGAATTGTTGAACAGTTGTTTGATGACTATGTGGCGTGTTAATTAAATGATAAGGTGGTATATTGCAAAGATTAATAGACTACTGGTTGTAAAAGCAGATAAAATATAAATGATAGAATTACCTTACTTCGATTCAGCTCAACTGACTGTTTTCGATCACTTTTCCATCATTGCCGAAACGCGAAATTTATTCAAAGAAATCGATGCCGTCGCTGAGTCGTATAGATTTATCCGATCCTTTATACCTAGATGAGGCAAGGCTTCTAGACCAGTCTACCTTCTCAACCATATCAATTGGATCTCCCCTAATCTAATAAGGGATAAGACAGTTCTAGTAGAAGATGTAGATCATGGCCATTAATATTCCAATAGTGGGAATTAATCCAGCCATATTAAAAGTAATGAGGTTTAGACCCACAGGCATCTCGAGGGACGTGAACAAGGACGAATGACGTCACCATGGTGTCACTAACGATCTGTGACGTCATGGACATCTCCGCCTCACCAAGATCTGTCCTATCCACACTATACATTACACTATTGATTCGAGGGAGAATATTGAGCTCCATATACATCCGCCAGTGTATATGCATCATTGAGATTTAATCAGTGGAGGACTGACGTGCGAGTGATTTGAACGTGCCATTAGATTTAAAAATAAAATATTAAAATAAATAAAAAACAAAATGAACGTGCACCACGCAATGGTTCGGACCAGATTTTTGAAGCCAATTGGTTTAGATAAATTGGTAAGTCAGATTTTTTGCTATTTATACTGTTCAGTGGAAAATTATTGTATGCAATCATCGTAAATATTTTTTACTTTTTGACGTCTAATTAGCTGCACGGCTGCGCCCAACAGCTGATAGCAATTAACATAACACAACAGGCGATACGCCTTAAAAATCACAGACGGAATAAAAAACACAGAAAAAGACGATAGAAAGCCCCCAACGACACAGAAAACGTGATTAAAATGGTGCCTTGGAATAAAAATGTGACAATTGAACCATCAAACACTTACGAAATGAGTTTTCCAGCACAAAAATCTCCACACAAACAACTGATTTTAGAACGAATTTAACAGAAATCGGTATATTGAACTGTAAAATATGAATTTAAGATAAATAATTGTGTTTTTTGTAAAAACGCGAGCGCGATTCGGATGTGTTTTTCGCGCTGAGCACCGGCGTGTTAGGCGACTGCCGCAAACTCCTTGAAAAATCAATAACTACCCCCCGACAGTGGCCGCATGCGGAACTCGCCACAAAACTTAACACTGCTCACCCATTTCCGTATTATGTAACTGAGCGCGACAGAGACAGGCATACGTCCGCCCGTTCGCCGCTCAAACAACCCTACCGAGCGCGCCAATAAGCTCGCGCAAGATGGCCGCTTGACGTTTGACGTTTACGCGCCAAATGTGACATTTCTGCGTGTTAATTCGATTCTAAATTGTCTTTTCATCGATTCTATTGCTTCATTTGAGTCGTAAAATTGCAAAATAATGGTTGTTGATTGAGGGCAGACGTCGGATGTGTATTTTTTTGTTTGCACGCGTGTAATGGTGTTGTAAAAATCCTAATCAATTTTGGGAGAATGTCAAAATCGTGTCGAGATGAAAATGGCGATTATAATTTGACAGATAATAAACGTGTAGGTGAGCTGTGAGGCGTATAGAATGCAGGGTGAATGACTTTTGTAGTATTTTACCTTGTGGTTCTTGTGCTAGTTTGAATGTTGCGCATTGCAGCTGATTTTGAGCCATAAGCTGCAATGCTGGAAATGTTTTAGGTCATACCAAGGAAAGAAGCGACAAGTCGTTCCTTACCCATTATGAATTATTCCTTTTTGTACCTTAGGTACGTGTGTGAGGCCTCTTTTGTGTTTTTCACGAAGAATTCCTTTGTATTTCTACGACCTATGAACTATTTTCAGGATTGTGAGCCTTGTAAGGAACGGAATTTTTGGTCCTTTACATTCGAATTTCCTTTTCATCAATTTTCTAGCAGCAGGTACTTACAAACAGAACGGAATATTTATAATACCATTTCCTTTCATACCCATAGCTTTAACTAAGTTACTTACATACGTAAAATCACAACTTCTGAAAACTCCATACAAACAGGCAATCCAATTAGGATCAAAGCTCTGTTTCCTCTTGAAACCATGTTTGGCATTTAGTAGCCACATGTCAGGGTGGAAACCAGGGATGTTAGGGATATGAAGTTTCGGATCTGGATAAGGACACGGATATAGAAATTATATAATACCGGTTACGGATATTAAATTATTTCGGATTATCCCTTAGTTTCGGATATTAAATTTTTTAGAAATTGTACCTAAAAGTAAAACACAAAATCGGCTAGTGCCCCGGCTCGGCCGTGCAGAAAAACAATCGTAACTGTCTCATTTGGACTCCGCCCCTATTCGAAATGATCAGAAACTTTCAAATCGGATTTGGTTACGGTTACGGATAGATTTTTATTTCGGTTATCCGATAGTTTCGGTTACGTTTACGGAGCTCCATAACATCTCTGGTGGAAACTCGATAAAATCTTGTTTTATAAGGACAGGAAGCCAGTCCTTTACCTCGCCTTTAACTTCATTAAATGGAGCAAGTAACTCTTGACTACAGTTGACTTTAACGACTTTTGAAGGTGATTTAGAAGGTTTACGTTAGTTTAATTTAATTTTAGTTTGGAGTGTGAAGGAAGTGCAGTGATCACATACATAGTGAGTACCTACATAATCAGAATTTAATGTTCCTAGGGCTGCTGGGACAAATTCTTCTCTAACATAGGCCTCCCGCAATCACTGATAATAATGCTTGCACTGTTGTGCAGGTCTATATAAATCTGTGTGGTCCTTTTGTGAAAAAGTTTTATAATTTTCACTTTTAAGTGGTACCCCAAACCTAACAACAGCACTGGAAAGTCACAGAAAACCAAAAATACGCAATTTCGTATACATGGATGATTTTTCCACATATTTTTTCCAGCTATTCCAGAATTTAAAAACCAAACTACTAAACCCATTTTGATAAAATTTCAATGGGACCATTTGGAAAGTATATCCTTTCCAACAGAAAAAGAACTTTTCAAATCGGTTGGCAAGAGACGGAGTTATGCGCGAACAAACATAATAATAAAAAAAAAACGAACATCCGAATTGAGAACCTCCTTCTTTTTTAGAAGTCGGTTAAAAATTAAACAAAGCACAAAAAAAGACTACAATTAACAAATAATTTTAAATCTACTTTTAATATAAGTAAATAGCTTCATAACAGTGTCAAAAATATAAATAGTCATTATGTAAGTAGGTGTCTTACGACATAAGCATAAGATACAAATTAAAATGATTCACGTTACATGAGAACCATGATAAAAAAATACTTACTTACTGCAAACACTTGGTCATAATTTATTTTTTCTTAGTCTCTAAATAGGTTACTTAAGTTAGTTTGATTGCCTACATTATAACATGCTAAAGAACGTGTATGAAGAAAAACTTGACATTGAAAATATCGATTATTTTACATGCTATTGACCTTTAGTTTTCAGTTAAGTGAACCGCGAATAGAGAGCTTCAAACTTTCAAGTTATGTAACTTTTACCTGCTGGAAATAGGTTTTTACACTTAAAGGATTAACTTAGTGAAGGCCCCTGGTATCTATGGCGTGATGTTCCCTCCATTAATCAGTTTTTACTTCGTGTCGCCTTGTTCTTCTGGCGACGTGATGGGTAGGCGACATTGTTGCCGTCGAGGATAACCTGAAGGAGGCTGGCACAGAAATGTGGGGAATGGCACAGAAATGTGGGGAATGGCACAAAAAAGAGAGGCCGATGCTCAGCAAGTCTGGCTGTGGATTATGATACTGGTAATGAGGTGTGGTTGATGCTGCCTCTTGGTTTTTTTCTCAACGATCTTGAACGCTGAACAAATTGATATACCTAGTTACGTAGGTAGGTAACCTACCTATATCAATATGTATATCAATGTGTGTATTGGGTGAACACCGAATGTTCACCCAAGCTTCCACACGGTGGTGTAATCTCATCATTCATTCATGGACTGCTGATGCTATAAATTGATACTTCTAAATTGGTCAGTCTTGTACAGAAACGGTTCCACTCTAACATTTTTAATATTCAAACATTTAAGTCAGACTCCTGTTTTTACCAAATAGTTTGTCGCTGACTCTATGATCTTTTAAATTTGCAGAATAACAAAAGTAGTTAGAACCTTTTACTAACTGCCTCCGTCTAACCGACTGTGAAGATAATGATAGTGGTACCTATAAGTTTTAACTAACTTTAGTTAAGACTAGCACTTCGCCCGCGACTTCGTCCGCGCGGATTTAGTAGGTACTCCACAAACTTCAACGCCCCCTATACCCCCTTATAAAGGTTAGTTTTGGAAAATTAAGCACAGCGATTTTCATTCATTTACATTTATTACTTAGCCATTTCTACTTATTCTATGGTCTTAGGTTCAGCGCAACTGTTCACCCCGTTTACCTCGTCAGGAGCTGATTATGCAAAAATTGTTAGGTACATCTGTTTCAGTAATTCCATTTTTAGTTTGTTCATAGCATCCCGACGTAAATTAAAGCAAGCAATAATGTCCTCCCCTAAAAACTTAATCACCCCTGCTTCACCCCTTATTATGTAGGTATGTAGTTTATTTGCGAAAAATCCAAACATTTGTTATTCTTATTGTTTTATCGAAATCATTTTCAACTTCATCGGACCAAGCATTGTTATGATTCTCCCCAGTTCGCTCAAGCCGCGACATTTTTCTTACTCCGAGCATGTTTATTACCGTCGTAACTTTTGAACGAAAGGTCCGATTTGAATAATTTAAAGTGTAATTTACACGGAAATAATCAACCTTAATTATCAAACCATTTAAACGGATAAGGATTGATATCATGATACCGAAATCACCATTTTTTCAAATCACCAAGGATTTGCTTGAATAATTTGAACAAAAAGCGGTCATGGTGACTTAACCATAATAGTTAGACATATGGTATCGCGGACTTTTTTGTAGACATTGATGACCTCTATAAAACTGTAGTACATCACTTTGCTCTATTGTCAATAGATTCCGCCGCGTATGCGATATAAGGATTTTTTCTCACACCTTGGGTTACATTATCGAAGTTTTCATACGGATCCCTAACTTTTTTAAAAATATTATATAGCCTATGTCCATCATCGATAATGTACAATTCTACTGGTGAAAGAATTTTTCAAATCGGTCCATTAGTTTCGGAGCCTATTCATTTCAAACAAACAAACAAACAAACAAATCTTTCCTCTTTATAATATTAGTGTAGAAAAAGAAAAACTAAGTAGGTACGTTACTTTAAAGATAAAAACTTTGCTGTCTCAAAAGAAGAGGCTGCTTTACGTTTTAAAATTTATTATGAGAGCCAACACTAGCTTGAGCATCGTAAATAAAAGAAAAGGCTGAGAGAAAATATAATATTATAGAGAAATTATGAAGACAGCGATATTTGTGTCGCAATCGGAAGTTACGAAGATGATGGATTTATTTGACCAACTCACATATTGTTAGAGATTATCAATGATGTCAGAAAACTAGTGTAAATGTTCAGAAATCAATCAGTTGTAAGAACAATAATAGGTAATTTATTTAAAAATAAAATATTTATGTTTACTAACACAAGTTATTTTACACAATTGCAAAAGTAGAAAATTCTGAAATCGAATTTTTATACCCAATTGTTTTGGCATTAAGTCTGCCTCTGTACATCTGTGTGCGTAAAGTGTAAATAAATAAATAATAAATTGTTGTTAAATTCCAACGTTGCAATGGCGACCTCGTTTTCCATGTCATGGGAAAACTGTTCTTTTTTATGTTCAAGCGCAGCATCTTAATCTATTGGGATAAAAAATGTCGGATCACCGTGATACAATGTAAAAGGTTGACCTAGATCCATTGTACCTAGTTGGTACTAGAATAAAATATTCTTAGGGGAAATAGACGTAACTCCTGTAAGAACCTACCTACCTACTCCTCATATAGGTAGGTACCTACAGCAGATTCTCGTAAGATTCTGCATTAGGTATGTCATATTTAAGGGAGGCCTACAGTACATTTCGTTACGGTGATATTTGGGGGTCAAAAAAGTCAAAAACTGAAACAATTGTTTTAGTTTTTCGTTAATTTAAAGTTGTGATAACATCAAATGGTCATCAAATATTTGTCACAATTGATCATCATGCTTTTCCAGCGCGCTGACGTGCATCGGATTCGTTTTCTAATATTTTGTAGGATCGTATTGTTAGTAAAAGTTTTGCAGAGCTTGCGCCATCTCACTATGCATAACAGTACTACATTTGTGTAAAGGAGACAGCCCGTTGGCGAACGTAATGGTTTCTGTAATGTTTACTAGATGGCGCTGTATTCAGTTTCAAAATATTTTGTCCTCCCTTCGAAAGCAAACCAGCAAGCTGTTGTCGTAGGAAAGCTACTTTGTACTAGATGGCGCTGTAATAATTTGTCTTTTAGAGCGTTTGTATTCTGAGGGGTGACCAAAAGTCACAAGTAGGTACTTTTTTTGGGAAGACAAAGTCAATAGTTTTTTTTTTGCTAATGCTTTGATTAATATCACGAATCATTTCTAATACTTGTGGACTTACAGTAATCGTTACGAAACGGGAACATTAATATTTACGACGTTAATTTTAATGGATCAGCAGTGACGTAACGCAGTTAACCTGACCGCATCATAAATTGCGCATTGTAAACATTGTTTTGTGAGTTTAGGAACTTGTAAACAAAATGGTCTGTTTTTATTTTTATCATCTGTCAATATATTTAATTAAAAAAATACAACCGATTTCAATTCAATTCAATTCAATTTATTGCAGATAATTAAATCCATAATCTATACATATAATAAAACAGTAACGAAAGAAAAACTGTACATTGAGAATTTTCGAGAAAAAATAAGTGGCTTTTGTTAGAAAAACGTAACTGATGACAAAAAGTGACTTTTTAGAATTTTTGTCTGTTTGTCTGTTTGTATGTGTGTATGGTACGGCTTCACGCCAAAACTACTGGATAGATTGAATTGAAATTCAGCGAAAATGTTCTTTGTAAACCAAGGAATACTTTAGGCTATATATTATCACGCCGTATGTTATGGGAGGTAAGCAATATTGATTAAAAGGTTTTTGTTCGTAATTGAATGCACAAAATAATTGAACGCACAAAATGACATGTTAGTTAGTTACAAAACCATTTAGATAATTTTTGCACATAAACCTGATACGAATTGTAGCAATCTGGAAAAAATTAACTTATTATCTAAATAATTCAGATACCCGTAATGCCATCTGTTGACCGAAAAAAGTACTAACTATCAGAAGCATGAGAATTACACCAAAATATATTTTTTTGTTACTTTTAAAACGTCATAAACAGTGATTCTTTGATACAAAACTTACTTTTTTTATGTTATGTATCAAATGCATAACATTTGATACATTACATAAAAAAAAGATTTGGTCTGATTGCTCTACTGACGTTATTTTAATTTTTTTGTGAACGGTTAATTCTCTCCACTCAACCTGTAAAGCACCCTGGTTGCTTTTGTACACTTGGACTGAGCTAGGCCGGCAAACTTAGCCAGGACACCTACCTACGCACAACGGAGTTACTACTCTACTCTATCCGTTGCGGGGTTTTTTTTATGGGTGGGAAATCATCAAAATGACTTCTTCTGCTCTGGGTAGACTGGAAGGGAGTGTCAGACTCTTACTGACTAAAACCCATCTGTGTTTCTCCTTATGATCTTTGCGTTCCAGGGTCACGGTGACTCTTTCGAACAAATTCCGCAACCCTAGCAGGCTCTGGCCCTAACGGGCCCCGTCTACTTAGCTGACATTTCTTGGAGGCGCGCATGGAACACAACGCTTCGTCGACCCGGACCAGTGGCGCTATATAGGGTGTATAGCTCCATCCCTCCTTCTCGCTCGAACGACTCACGCTTTAACACGTCATGGTAGGGCCGCTGGTTGTTATCGGGCCGCGAGCCACCCAACGCTCGCCGTCCACAGGCCCGTGCCTACGGTGGCCGAGAATCGCCCTGCGACTCCTGACGCCCGGGGCGTCTTCTTCTGTTTCGGCGGCTAAGGCGTGACGTTTGCCTCTCCTTCACGCGGCCCGCCCCTTCCTTTACTAGCATTACTGTTTCGCAAAAGGAGGTGACGGCTTCCCACGCCTCCGCGCTCTGGATCATGGAGTGAACCAGAGCCGGTAGCGAGAGGTCGCCGTCGCTAATCGCCTCGACGAGGACACCGCGATGCTCCGCCCAAGCAGAGCAGACCTTCACCGTATGCTCCGCCGCGTCCTCTGCGGGGGTTGACTTCTCTTCTGGTTGGTTTTCCCATGGACAACTTTATGTAGCTCTATCGCGTGTTAACAAACTTAGCAAGTTTCATCAACATCGTGTATCATCATCATTATCCACAGTCCAACTTCGCTCACTGCTGAGCATAGGCCTCTCTTTTCGTGTGTTAATCCCCACGTTCGTGTGCCAGCCTCATCCAGGTTCTACCCACGATGGCAACAATATCGTCCGCCCATCTCGCCGCCGGTCGACCAATACTTTTTCTTCCAGTCCTCGGACGCCACTCAGTCACTGCCTTACTCCACCTATCATCACCGCGCCTTGCCAAGTGTTCTGCCCTGCTCCACTTTAGTTCTACAATTCGTTTTCCGATGTTGAAAACCTTCGTACGTCTTCGGATTTCGATGACTTACCTCTACCAAGCATGGAACGCTCCATGGCTCTCTGTGCAACTATCAGTCTGTAAACAGCCACCTGCGTTAGCGTCCATGTAAGTAAGTAAGTCATGGTGAGAAAAGCAAACTGGTTATAAACGCGGGAATTCAGACATTGCGGAATTTTGGCAGGCTTCAGAATGTCGTCCATTTCGATAAAAGCGGCCCATTTAAGGTGTGTTCCTCTCGATACCTCCGTTTGTTGATTTTCTCTGCCAATTGAAAGGATATGGCCAAGATAACATATCGGTTAATCATCTCCAACAATTAATTTCCAGATTTGAATCGCTGAAGGTGTTTGCCATAACCTTCGTCTTGGTCATATTCATCCCAAGACCCAACTTAAAAGAAGCATCTTAAAGATTTTGAAGCATTTTCTGGGGGTCATCGAAGTTCTCAGTGAAAACCACAAAGTCATCTACAAATCTTAAGTGAGACAGTTGGGCAGAAAATTGACGTTGATACCGCTATAGTCCCAATTTATACCCACATTTTGAGACACAGAAGAGGTGATACTAGACGGCGCGTTGTATTCCACGCGCGTCACAAAAAGATGTCAGCATAAAGACGAGGCCCGCTAGGGCCAGTGCCTGACAGGGTTGCGGAATTTTTTCGAAAGAGTCACCGCGGCCCTGGAACGCAAAGGCCATTAGGAGGAACACAGATGGGTTTTAGTCAGTAGGAGTCTGACACTCCCTTCCATTCCGCCCAGAGCGAAAGGAGTCATTTGATGTTTTCCCATACATTAAAAAAGAGGCAAGCAATGATAGATATTGACTGTTCGTATTAGATATACGAACATATAGATCTTACCTAGCCACATCATTTTACAATACATACACGCGAGCGAAGTCGCGGGCAACAGCTAGTATTACATAAAAACATAAAGATGAATATAAATTTAAAACTACAGAAATTAAAAAAATTAAAAAAATTTATCGTAAATGCCAAATAATAATAACAATCAAATGTAATTTAAACAGTAACAGATAGATAGTCAAAACACATAAAATATTATAGTACCTATTATAAGTATGAGGGGCCGCTAGCGTGCAGTCGCATCCACCTCATCAACATTGGTGAGTCCCACCTCTGGGACAATGCGTTAAAAATCCCATTCGGGCTGCCACGCACACGCCTTAACAGCGAGGCGCAACTCAGCAAACATATCGGAAGCACTACAAAAACGTGGCAGCCCCAACAATATCCTAAGCGCATTGTTATACTGGACACACAGAGCACTTGTCCCCCCGCAATGTAAAATTAGTCCATAGGCTGCACGTGTAGAAGGTCTGACAGTATGCCTTGAATAATGTTATCTTTACTTGAGTAGTGCAACGTGCAAACCTACGAGCCAACATATCACACCGGATGGACAGCGCCCGGCGCTCCCTCTCAATGTCCTCATTGTCACACAGGTTTTCGGTCACCCAGTGACCCAGATACTTAAAGGGACTTACCTTTTTAAACGCATGCCGCATAGATTTACATGAGGAACATAGGAGTAGCCTTTGCTTCCTGACTTGAACAACATGAACTCACTCTTATTCGCGTTGTATCTGAGCCCATGGGCTTCCACGTACGATTGGCAGATGCACACCAATTTCCGTAACGCTGCAATCGATGGGCTCAGTAACACCATATCGTCCGCGTAACTTATGTTGTTAACACTTACTCCGTCTATGGAACAACCAATACCAGTGTCACTGAGCTCACCGATGAGTCGGTTCACGTATAAATTAAAGAGGTGGGGGGAGCTAATTCCGCCCTGCCTGCCTGGGGGGAGGGGGGGGGGGTAGGGGAGTGTCTCTTACTGACTAAAACCCACCCATGCTCCTCCTAGTGCCTTTTGCGTTCCAGGGCCGCGGTAACTCTTTCTAACAAAATCCGCGACCTTGGCAGACACTGGCCCTAACGGGCCCCTACTCCTATGCTGACATCTCTTTGAGGCGCGCGTGGAACACAACGCGCCGTCGGCCTGGGCCTGGCTTTGATCGGACGGCGAGCCACCCAACGCTCGCCGTCCGCAGACCCGCACCTACGGTGGCCGGGAATCGCCCAGCGACTCCCGACGCCCGGTGCGTCTCCCTATGCCACGGCGGCTGGGGCGTGAGGGTTGTCTCTCCCTCACGCGGCCCGCCTCCTCCTTCACTAGCATTACTGCTTCGTAGAAGGAGGTGACGGCTTCCCATGCCTCCTCGCTCCGGACCATGGATTGAACCAGGGCCGGACGCGAGAGGTCGCCGTCGCCGATCGCCTCGACGAGGACACGGCGGTGCTCCGCCCAAGTGGGGCAGACCTCCACCGTATGCTCAACCGTGTCCTCCGGGCGATCCTCGCAATGAAAACACCCGGGCGTTTCCTCCCGCCGAATCCGAAACAGGTACCTCCCGAAACAACCGTGTCCGGTGAGTACCTGCGTCAGGCGGAAGGTGAGGACGCCGTGGCGCCTCTCCAGCCACTCCTCAAAGAGGGGCACTATCGCCGCTATTGTGGCGTGCCCAGCACTGGGTTGCGACAGTCGCTGACTCCATACCGCCATGGTATCTTGCCGGAGCTCCGTCCGCCACGCTGCAATTTGCCGCGGCAGCAGAGTTTAGCCCCGGCTTAGCGCCTCCACGCGCCATGCGTAGGCGTACGCGAGGGCTCTCGCCTCCAGATCCCATGGTGGCAATCCGGCAAGGAGGCTGGCCGCCTCGCGGGGGACCGTGCGGTATCCCCGGATCAGCCGGATGGCCATGACCCTTTGGGACGCGTTCAGTTGTCGGGCTGGACGCTTCTTTAAGTCCAGTACCCACACTGGGGCCCCATAAAGGGCCATGGACCGCACCATCCCCGCATAGAGCCTCCGGCAGGAGGCGTTTGGACCCCCCAGATTGGGCAGAAGCCGCTTGAAGGCAGCCCCGGCCCGCTCCAGTCTGGGAGCCAAACGTCGGAAGTGCTCGACGAAGTTCCACCGGCTATCGAGAACGAGTCCCAGATACTTGATCGTTGACCCAACACCGATGTGAACCCCTCCTACCGTGATTTGGGATCCCGGTGGTGGCCTGTTCCGAGGACCATGAAAGCACATGGCCTCGGACTTGTGCAAGGCCACCTCGAGACCCAATTGCCGGATCCTATCCACGACTATCGCAACCCCGCGTGTCATGAGCTCGACCGCCGCCTGGTACGACCCCCCCTGAGCCAAGACGAGCGTGTCGTCCGCGTAGTAGATCACGCTGACGCCGCTAGGGAGGTCGGCGCGCAGCACCCAGTCGTAGCCGATGTCCCACAGACACGGCCCCAGAACCGAGCCCTGTGGAACACCGCACGACATCTCTCGCCGAATCCATTCTCCCTCGTGACCGGGGTAGGTGACGGCCCTATCCGTCAGATAGGCCTCGACCGCGCGACGAAGGTAGGTCGGCATCCGGTGATACCGGAGTGCCTCCCTAATGCAACTCCAGGGCATGGTGTTGAAGGCACTGGCGATGTCAAGAGACACCGCCAAGACGACCTTGCCCCGGGATACCGCTTCCCACGTCGTGAGAGCTCTTACGCTTCCAATGATACCTCATTTGTCAAATTATGTTAAACGGTTTAGAAGTTATAAGGGAACATACGAGTATATGAACATACATACATACATACAAACCGGTCAAATTCATAACCCTCCTTTTGCTTCGCCGTAGTCTGTTAAAATATTCTCAACTAACTATTTACTTAGACCTGGATATCTGGATACGCTAAATACGCTATCATACCAAGTTTCAAGAAAATCGGCATTTGGAAAAATTAGGCGTACGGCGGAAATGCTCATAATATTATTTTGGAATAAACGTAGTCAGTTGGTAGTCGTATATCGGTATACCCCGCCTACCGCAGTTAAGCTGGCACCGACCTCGAATATAGTTGGCATTATTTACTTTAGATTTTTAAAAGATAAAACTTTTATTTCTCACTTTTTAAGTTTTTTAAATACCTACAATAACCGAGTTGGCCATTCTATTTTCGAGGCGTTTAGGTTGAAACTTTTGGACCGTGGGGTCCGAGTGCTTATGCGTTATTAGAACTCGCTAAACGCTTAGTTGACACTTCGCGTGACCCAAGGGCTGGATTTTACTTCGGACAGAGGATAAGCATTGCCATACAACGTGGCAATGCCGCCAGTCTTTTGGGCTCACTTCCAGTCGACAGCGATGCGGATGAATATTTTGACGCCATATTTTAGTTAGGAGTTTTCATTTTTTATTTTATTTTAAGTCTATATAGTTAAATTAGTATTATATTGTAAATAAGATTTCTACACATAATTATAATAAACCTAGCGAATAACGTACTTAATAAATTTAAATAAATTACAGTTGTGAAGTTGGTTTGATGTTTTCAGGTTACTTTTTATCATTTAATTCATTTTTTAAAATTACAGTTGTAATTGAAACTAAAAAAAAATTACTACAATTCTGTTAATATATTAGGTACCTACATACAAATGGGTTGAATTGATAACCACACACAGGCATCTTCTGGGCACGCTCGCTCCATCATAGACCTCATCTATCGCTTTCCATCAGGCGTGATCGAGGTCAAGAGCAAGCCCATTCCTCAATAAAAAATACCTCCTGTTTTTAAAGTCGGTTAAGAAAAAATATAAGAAGTGGTAGCTAATACGTATACGGTTTAAAAGCGTAAAAAAAACATATTCTTTATAACAAATGTAATATTTGGCAGACGATAAAACTTTATGGTTGTTTATAATAATGTTACTCATGATGCGCGGAAGTCTTTTGTTTCGCTAATATTTATAAACCCGGCTATTAATTTAAACAGAAACAATACATCTGCCATATTAATCTAGGTACTAGTATTGTTCTGCAGCTTCGTTCCAGAGGGATCTTGCATTTATCGGGTTATTGAGTGGCACTTTCTTATTTTTATTTATACAACGTTTAACAGAATAAACGCAATACATCTTAAGGTGTCATTGTATTGCTCATCATTATGAACAACTTTTACTATGGGAACAACCCCGAAATCGTGAAAAAAAATCAGCTGTTCAGCACATTTTGTCGAGTTATGCTCACAGAAATGTACCTATGGAACAGACGATTTTTTTTTTTGCGAATTCAGTGTTGGTCCCATAGTAAAAGTTGTTCATAATTATGAGTTCACTGACCTCTTAAGAGGTATTGCGTTTATGCTGTTACACGTTGTATATAAGGTTATGTACGCACATTGAACAAGGAGATAGATAAGAAGAAGGAAACAGAATATAGGCTATATAGGCTTATTTCTAAAGAAATCTCTTCCAGCATACCTTCGAAACGAGAGTCGAATAAAAGAGATGTAGACACCATGTCATTGTGTAAAAGTTATAGGTACCTACGAAAAAATAAAAACAATAAACTTTTTTACTACTTTCTTCCTTTCAGTGAAAGAGTGTTTGAAATCGGATCAAGATGTTTTTTAATATTTTTTTTAATCGTGCAATTTTTTTGTATTTTGATATAGAAAATAATGACAATTTTTTCAAACCATATCTCAACTCCTTACATTTGGGCCCATTAGTTTCCGTCTCCTTTAAAGGTATTAGTATCAAACTACACTGAAATTTCAACCAGTGCTACTGGTGCGGTATTGCACTATCCCCAGGTTTAAAGTTTACCTTTTGTCCTACTAATCCTACCTACTGTCGTATCCTATCTAGTCCTACTAATATTATAAATGCGAAAGTTTGTGAGGATGAATGGATGTATGTTTGTTAGTCTTTCATGCAAAAACTACTGAATGGATCTTGATGAAATTTGGCACAGAGGTAGATTATAGTCTGGAATAACACATAGAATACTTTTTATCCCGGGAGTATGTTCCCTTGGGATAATTTTCGACATTCATGCGGGCGGAGCCGCGGACGACAGCTAAGTAAATATCTAAACCAACAAACAATTTCTCTAGTTCTACTATTTGCTAAGATTTATAAGCTACTAACTTTTGCCCGCGACTTTGTACGCGCATTTCCCGTTACTGTCAGAATTTCCCGTTCTCGTATAGCCTGCAGCCTTCCTCATGAAAGTGGCTATAATAATACAAGCAAGATCTTTTAAATCCGACGGGTAGTTTTAGAAATTAGCGCGTTCAAACAAACACACTCTTCCCCTTTATTACATTACTACCTACCTATATAGATTTTGATCAGACACAAAACATCCACCAAGTTAATCTATTGTGTTTCATCATATACCTCTGCACATGGCTTTTACAGGATATATGAATCAATCAAAATTCAGCGTATTATTATTAGGAATTATATATTTATTATTATACAGTTTGCTGTTAGGAAAGGCTCTATTATATTGACGGACCGAAGTAGCCGTAGTACTGTTTGTATGACCGCTTTCGCATAACCTCGGATTCAAATCGGAGATATCCAAAGATGGCCCCTAAATAGCTTGGATTTGGATCAGAGATCGCATTAGTGCGTAAGGCTTATCCGAATTCGGTCCGAGTTTTTCACATCTGTATTTTCATGGACTCAGATCGGATGCAGTGCGTAACCGCACTAAGGAGCGTGGAATCTGTGTTTCTTGATTGGGACAAGCCCGCCACACACTCCCAAACCTGTGCAACTCCTGAAAGCCAGAATCAAAGTAGCGACCACCAGAAAAACGCCGATTCAATGAAGCTCGGCGGAGTCCAGGAGAAACGATTCAACTGTCTTGGATCACAGCGGAGTTTGTTTCCTAATAGCTACAATCTGGAAGTATTTCATTCAAAAGCAAATACCTAGTATATTTCTAGGCAAGCGTGCTCCATCGTCGACCGCATCATTGCTTACCATCAGATGAAGCAGTGTTCAAACGCAAGCCTACTCGGAACAAAGAAACAATAAATCTATTGCTTTTACTCAACAAGCATTGTCCGTTCTGCCAGGAAACGTACTCCATCGAATCGTTACAGGTTTCCCTAATCATAAAAATCTGTCATAAAATGCCCCGCTATTTTATTGGTACTCTACAGATTTGAATTCTTTGGATGCTTGTGATGGCTTTATGATTGGTAGACAGTACCTGCGGTTCTTATGATGATTGGAAGACATGACCTTCTCCTCTAGTATGTTTAGTAGTTCAGTTTTCGCGCTGAGCGGTGATTACTCATGGTATTTCATACATACTCGCAAATCCTTAAACTTTAAAACGATTTTAATGAAACGCAATTTTATGAAAGACACTGATCTGTCTATGTCTACAAAGTTTCAATCAATCAAATACGTTTATTTGTGTACACAGGTGAAAAAGGTGGAGTGTCCTGCCACAGTAGTTTATCATAATCTTCACAGCCGTAAGACGTGCCAGGGTTGCGGAATATGTTCGAAAGAGTTACCGCGGCCCTGGAAAGAAAGGCACTAGGAGGAAAAAGGGTGGTTTTAGTCAGTAAAAGTCTGACACTCCCTCCCGCTCCACCCAGAGCGGGAGGGGTCATTTGATGATTTCCCATCCTCAAAAAAAAACTTCCGCAAGTGTAGTCACATCGGTCAGTCCTTTGCGTCTCGCTTCCAGCGGATTCCTGCGGCCATCACCTGAGAGCCAATTCTACTAATGTATAAGCAACGTTTGCATTCGCGTCTCAGTCGAAATTTGTAAAAAATTATGGAAATTTACGCTTTTTTGACAGTTTGCGATTGACATGGCAATGCGAACGTTGTGTTTAAAAATTAATAGAATTGGCCCTCAGGGCCTAAACTTTTAAAGCAGTATTACTTCAATATTACTTCCAGTGTGTTAGAAAATACATAATTATATTGTTAGAAAATACATAGCTATATTTATTTAGACTTATTTTGAATTATATTAAAAGTAGGTCAAATGATCTGTTCAATATTTTCTTTACATCGACAATCCTATTATAAAGAAATGCAACTCGTTTAATTATTGTTAATTCATTATACTATTTATCATGTTATCTTTTAATTATTTCAGTAAGTTCTATTGTATTTAGTTCCTTTAAGACATTTAATGAAAAGTGATGTCGGCCATCTTGATTCAATTCTTTGCTGGTAACGGACGCGCAACGGTGAAGTTTGTTAGTGTTAGAACTGTGCTCTTTGGTTAAGAATAAATGTTCAGTTGTAGTAAAAGTTGGTTTTAATTATCAAGTGGGAAAGAGACGGAGCTATATGTCTTGTATAGCTCTGTCTCTTTGGCCCCAGGTTATCGGTCCACCTTGTAGGATGGCTTCCGACGCTGCGTCTTCCGTTACGTGCAATGGTATCTGATCTGATCTGCCAGCCTGATTTCTAGTCTTGTTAGTTAGATAAAAACTTTTCGAAGTGTGAGAGAGAGACAGAACGAACAGTTTCAGGATTCTATAAAAATTACTCTCATCGATTTTTTATTTTTTTTCTCTTCAAAATATCAAAAGTAACGCACTCCTCTCAAACTTTCTCATTGTATGCGTGTAACTAATGATAATACCCATGATTAAATCATAAGTATAGAACGCAGCAGAAAAGAAGAAAGAAAGAAAGAAATCACGTATTTTCTGCCACATTTGACGCACAAAAAACAAAATAATTAGGTATCTTAACAACTAAAACTTACAAGAGTGCACATAAATTATATCTTTTTTGTAGAGATATACTTTTTTTTGTGGGTTTCATTATCTCTAGTCTATAGCTGGCTTCTCACGGCGCGTGAAACCACGATTCACGCCGCGCCGAGCTTTCTCGAGCGAGCACACCCCACATGGCGAGCCTGCGCCACCACTTTTCACTGGCGCGCGGCGCGTAAGAATTAAAAAGCAAAAAAAGCGCTGGTGGATGGCGCGCACCCGCTTTTTAAAGTTACCGACATTTAGCGAATCGGACCAATCGATGCCATCGATCAATAATCGATCGTCATCAGATCAATATTTTTTATACCATTATTGCTATATTACTTCGACGATACTTTTGTCTCTGCTAACTACAATATCGTTACAACCGTGATATATGCGTGTGCTACGCTGCTGTCAGTCTTCGTCACGTGCGCACTAAATCACTGCGTCATACGTTACGGGAAGGAGGAACTTGTGGTGCTCGGAAGATTGTCGCTCTTGAGGAGGGGACAATCGAGTGAGATTCATAGATTATTTCAAGTTTCTAGCGAACAAGTGACAAGTATCAGTCTCGTCAAACGGTAGGAGAGAGGTCGGACTAAAAAGTCGGATCAGTCGACCGGTTTTCTGCTCAATTAGTTTTTCAACCTATCTGGCTCTGCTGGGATTCAAATGTTGACTTCCTAGCGTGCAGTGTGCCAGAGTGACTGGGAGTATTTTCAGTATCACAGAGTACTGCGATCTACGTAAACGCCGCTGAGTCTACCAGAAGTGAGATTGAAGACGTTGACGTTGACGTTGACGTTGTTGTTGTTGTTGTTGTAGTTGTTGTTGGATAGATAGGTAGTATAGGATATTAGAATACTAAAGAAGAAAGTCTGAAATTGGAGTTTTTAATTGAATATTTTAACCTATTACTAAAAACTCACATAGTTCACACTTTTGCTTCCCTAACCTTAGTAAAGAACTCACAAAGTTCTCACTTTTCTCTCCTTAAATCTTAATAAAGAACTCACAAAGTTCTCACTTTTTTCTCCTTAAAACTTAGTGAAGACCTCCCAATGTTCTCCATCTACCTTCCAGTATTAAAGTGACTTCCCATAGTATCCTCAAGCATACTGTGTGTCGGAGAGACTGGGAGTATTTTCAGTCCCACAGAGTGCTGCGAACTACGTAAACGCCGCTGAGTCTGCCAGAAGACGCGCCGTGGTGTGCGTGACCACGCATAGATTGAAGTGTTGTGTAGATGGACGGATAGGTAGTATAGTAGGTTTCTAGTATGACCTACTTTAAAGAAGAGAGTCTGAAATTGGAGTTTTAATTGAATATTTTAACCTATTACTAAAAACTCACATAGTTCACACTTTTGCTTCACTAACCTTAGTGAAGAACTTACAAAGTTCTCACTTTTCTCTCCTTAAATCTTAATAAAGAACTCATAAAGTTCTCACTTTTCTCTCCTTAAAGCTTAGTAAATACCTCCAAATGTTCTCCTTCTTCCTTCCAGTAATAGAGTGACTTCCCATAGTATCCCCAAGCGTACTGTGTGTCGGAGAGACTGGGAGTATTTTCAGTCCCACAGAGTGCTGCGATCTACGTAAACGCCGCTGAGTCTGCCAGAAGACGCGCCGTGGTGTGCGTGACCACGCATAAATTGAAGTGTTGTGTAGATGGACGGATAGGTAGTATAGTAGGTTTCTAGTATACCTACTTTAAAGAAGAGAGTCTGAAATTGGAGTTTTTAATTGAATATTTTAACCTATAACTAAGAACTTACATAGTTCACACTTTTGCCTCCCTAACCTTAGTGAAGAACTCACAAAGTTCTCACTTTTCTCTCCTTAAATCTTAATAAAGAACTCATAAAGTTCTCACTTTTCTCTCCTTAAAGCTTAGTAAATACCTCCAAATGTTCTCCTTCTTCCTTCCAGTAATAGAGTGACTTCCCATAGTATCCCCAAGCGTACTGTGTGTCGGAGAGACTGGGAGTATTTTCAGTCCCACAGAGTGCTGCGATCTACGTAAACGCCGCTGAGTCTGCCAGAAGACGCGCTGTGGTGTGCGTGACCACGCATAGATTGAAGTGTTGTGTAGATGGGTAGATAGGTAGTTAATTCTTGAAAGTATAATTTATACAGGGGTATCCAGAAAAGTGTGGTCATATTTAAGGGTGATGTTGGGTAGCTTATATAAACTATGGAAAAATGTCTAAATATAAAACATGAGATTTTATTCGAAAAATTCGAGCAGAAAAAACGACTGAAAAGTTACGAAGAAATTATTTTTCAAGCAGTTTGTTACAGTTGCTGGAATTTACTTTTTTTCAATCATAGACTTGATGTCACCGACTACAGCGGACTGCTTGAAAAGTCATTTTTTTGGAAGTTTTAAGTAGTTTACCCTGGTCGATTTAATAAAAAAAAACCATTTTTTATGTTTTGACATTTTTTCCTTAATGTATATCAGTTACCTTACATCATCCTAAAATACGACCACACCTTTCTGGAACACCCTGTATTATATAAAAAGTATAATTATTTTTTCAACAAATATTCAAATTGTAAAAGAATGGAACTCTCATCACTTAAATTAGCTTAAAACTTAACGGTCTTTTCTGTCAAAATCTCACCGTGTAATCTAAGGTGGAGTTGCTGACATCCCATCTTGATTGGCAACTCATTTTGTGTCACTTCAGCTTAAACGACGAGATGTTTCCAGAATCGGACTGCTGGTGCATTTTGGATCATCCAAATAAATTACAATTACAAGGCAGCCAAAAGCGATCTCTATTGAGCTTGTCTAAAAATGGTGGTAACTAAAACAAAAATGTATCATTTGTGTGGGACGCTACTTGTGTCGATACTTTTGCGCCATCCTACCTTCCTAGCTCTTCGTGCTGTTCTGGTGCTGCCGCTGCGGCTGCGGAGAACCTCAAGCGGCGGAAATAATAATAACCTCGTTGGTATATTTTCGAGCCGATTGGGGTTGAAACTCTCGGGTCGTGGGGTCCGAGTGCTTATAACGTTTAAAGATCAGTCAAGACGCTTTGTTGACACTTCGCGTGACCCAAGGGCTGGCTTTTACCTTGGAGAAAGGTTAAACATTGCCGTCTATTTAATATATTATTTATTAGAAAGAGGTAAAGTTTGTGAGTTTGTGAGGGGATAATCTTTGAATCTATTGAACTGATTTTGAAAATTGTGTTTGTGTATGATAGCCACATTTATGAGGAAGGCTATTACGGGAACGGAATTTGATTTTTTGAATTTGAAATTGAATTATTAATTAGCAGATTCTTCATCAACATTTTCTGACAGAATTTTCTTTAAAATCCGCAAATATTATATCGCAGTGTTTTTGGTTGCTTCTTCGTTATTTAAGACCGACTTCCGAAATTAAAGTTTATTTGAACTTTGTAGTGTTTTTTGGAAGTCGGTTTCTTTTTTTTGTTCAAAAGTTTTATATTTTTCACTTTTTAGTGGTACCCCACTCCTAACAACACCACTGGAAAGTCACAGGAAAGCAAAAATACGCAATTTCGTATACATGGATGATTTTTCCACATAATTTTTCCAGCTATCTGGATTTAATAACCAAACTACAGAACCGATTTTGATAAAATTTCAGTAGGAGGACCATTTGGAAAGTATACCCTTTCCAACAAAAAAATAATTTTTCAAATCGGTTGGCAAGCCACGGAGTTATGCCCGAACAAACATAAAAAAAAAATACAAACATCCGAATTGAGAACCTCCTCCTTTTTTAGAAGTCGGTTAAAAAGCAAAAACCGTATAAATACTCTGCTTACATAACATGCTTAACAAAATCTACTTTCATATATTATGCCATCACTCTACCAATCAAGCTTACACACAAAACCACTTGACAATATTATCTCGTCTGAAACTTTTATAATCTTTGCCCCTGTCCCTACACCACTGCGCATGTGTGGGTGGCGCCATCACCCGCCATTTCTAACCTAAATCCGAATTCCGAGGTACGCGGGCAAGCGCGCTCCCGGCCGTCCGCTAAAACACTTATAAATAAATTCTACCAAATTTTTACACACGAAAAACCGAAAAAGCCATCAAAAACCGTAAAAGAACGCATTTTTTTTATTTTTGTGGATAATGTTGGGAAATAGTGCTGTGTTCAGTGCCAGTGTTGTGTTTTCCGTATTTAGGTGACGAAATTTTTACGTTTTTTTTGGGGACAAATGTCTAGTGATTTCGTGTTAGTGATGAAGAAAAGAAAGTGATTCGAAAACATTACTGGATTTGTTTCTCCAGAAGAGTCTTTTTACGTTTAGGTAAGGCAATGGATTTGTTTTATAACCTTCAGTTTATGTACAGCAATTTATGCTGATTTTTAGCAAATAGTGTGAATCAATTGAGATGAGCTTTTCGTTTTGGTGCCAAAAACATTGGTGTCTGCTAGAGTTTTCTCGGTTGTAATAAATAAAGAGATTACGTTTCGCATATTACTACTGATTTTGGGTATTTTCAGGAATGCTGAAAAGCTATGTAGGCAATGTATTTGTATTGGCAAAACTCACTTTATTTTGACAGTCAGGGTTAACAATGAGGAGGATATTGTGGACTTAATCAGATTATTTGACAGTTTTATTTAATTATTTATCTTGTTATGTGGTCAGTGGCGTAACGTCTCATGAATAAGGGGGTCATTGATTACATTTTTGTCTGAAAAAACAAGTTTTAGTTTTTTCTTATGGCTTTCTTGTATGTTATTTGCGAGAATTTCCTACACTTTTAATTTTCTACACTTGGATGTTCGTGTATCCGTTATTGTTATTATTAAATTTGTTTTGGGCTCTTACGTAAAATCTACGGTTGTAATATTCTCTGGACTATGTAAAATCTATCTGGGAGATTACTAAATGTTACTAACTTTGAAATAGAAAAGGTCCCTGAAATGTACAAACAATTAAATGTACGTTACAGCCAGGCCAGACAAACTACAAGGCTATTTATTAAGAATACTTATAACAACTTACAGGCATATTCATAAAACAAATTCTAACATTAAGATTATTTAAAATTCCTACTGAGGTCCAATTCTACTAATTATTGAACAATTTTCGCATTCATATGTCAGTCGCAAACTGTTAAAAAGCCTTAATTTCCATTCATTTTTGTCACATTGCGTGTGACATGTGAATGCGTACGTTGCTTAAAAAATTGTAGCTAATGATGTTGAATATCAGAAGGCCAATTAATTGCGATACATTTTCGACAGATTTTGACTGACATGCGAATGCTTACGTTGCTTTCGAAAATTTGTAGAATTGACACTCAGATGGTCAATTCTTGTACTTTAAAAACGTTCAAATTCGATTCGCAATATCATCTCAGCTACGCTTAATGTCAAAAACTTGTCAAAATATGGGAAAATAATTTTCCCATAATTACACCGTTGCACAGATCAACAAAATTCTTGGTTGTGTGAACGCGATATACTGGCTCCAAGGAACGGGAAAATTCTATTTTTCCCATACTGTGATTAGTCCCGAACCCAAACTAAGAATAAATGACAACACGATTTGACAGTTGTTCTTAGTTCGGGTTTGGGACTAATCGTAAGTCCGTAGGTGATACGGAGTAGAAAACACCCGACACTAGGAGAGCCAGGTGCTGGACCTGGTGCGGCAGGAGATGGCTGCCTTCCAGGCGCGGTTCTCCGTCCTGGAGGGCATCGTCCTGCGCCCCCCGCTAGCGATTGCGGCGAGTGGGAAGGCCCCCCCAGGCCGGAAAAAGGCGGGGACATATGCGGCCGCCGTGGCTGCCACACCGGGGTCGTCCGGCCAGGACAAAGGGTCCGGGCCCGCGAAGCCGGTGTCGGGAAAACCGGACCCGGCCCCGGGAAGGAAGAGGAAGGGTGGGGTGGCTGCACGGATGGCGAAGGCTCCTGCGCCAGCCGTGCAGCAGCTCCCCCCGGTTTCCTCGCCTTCTGAACTTCCCCCGGCTCAAGCCGAATGGCAAGTGGCCGGGGAGAAGAAGAGGGCGGGAAAGGCAGCCAGGGCGGCAAAGAGGCGGGAGAGAAGGCGGCGGCAGAGAGCGCGAGGCGTCGCGGCTGCGCTCCGCGCCCCGAAGACCGCGGCTGTAGTGATAACGCTGCAGCCGGACGCGGTGAAGAGGGGCGTGACGTATGCCAACACGCTCACCAAAGCCAAGGAGGCCATCAACCTCGGTGAGCTTGGCATCGTCGGGGATCTCCGGCTCAGGGTCACCATGACCGGGGCCAGGATGCTAGAGATCCCTGGAGCAGACAGCGGTCCGGCCGCGGACGCTCTAGCCGAAAGGCTTAGGGCGTCCTTGGGCGCGGATGACGTCCGAGTGTCCAGGCCCACGAAGTGCATAGACATGCGCATTTTGGGCCTGGACGACTCCGTCACGGAGGGGGAGGTGTTGGCCGCCGTCGTCAGGACGGGGGGGTGCCCTACAGAGGAGGTGAAGGTGGGCACCATCCGTCCTGACAACACGGGCATGCGAACCGTAGTGGTGAGCTGCCCCGTGTCGGCGGCCAAGAAAGTTTCGGAGGGCCGAAGGCTCTTGGTGGGCTGGGTCTCCGCGCAGGTGAAACTGCTGGAGCCCAGATCTCTGAGGTGTTTCCGTTGCCAGGTTGGCAACCACGTCGGAGCACTCTGCACCTCGGAGGTGGACCGCAGTGACCACTGCTTCCGCTGTGGTCAGCCCGGTCACAGGGCCGGCTCGTGCGACGCCGCGCCGCACTGCTTCGCATGTGCGGCAGCTGGCAAGCCGGCCGATCACTGGGCTGGGGGCAAAGCCTGCGGTCCACCCGCCAGGGCCGGGTCGAGGAGAAAACCCTCCTCCACCGCCGCCGCCGTCGCTTCCGCCGCAGCCGCCGCTACCGTCGCCGCCGCTGCCACTGCTCGGGAGGGGGCCGAAATGGAGTGCCAGTAATGGCCCCATTTCGCCTCCTCCAGACGAACGTTAGTCGCTGCGCCTCTCAGGAACTGACGCTCCTGAGCAAGGCGCAGTGACTGACGCCTGCGGACAGCGAGCAATGGGTAGCTCGCTGTCCGATCAGGTCAGGCCAGAGTCGACGGCGCGTTTCACTCCGAACGCGCCAGAAAGAGCAGTCAGCAACGGAGACGGGGCCCGCCAGGGCCAGAGCCTGCCAGGGTTGCGGAATATGTTCGAAAGAGTTACCGCGGCCCTGGGAAGAAAGGCACTAGGAGGACTAAAGGGTGGGTTTTAGTCAGTAAAAGTCTGACACTCCCTGCCGCTCCACCCAGAGCGGGAGGGGTCATTTGATGATTTCCCATCCTATAAAAAAAAAAAAAAAAGGCCGAAACTACGGACTTCGGGCTTAGTCGGTCTACTCTCCTGGTCCTGGGGGTCTCCCCAGGACCAGGACATCGTCAGAACCCACCACCACAATTACACCGCTGCACAGGTCAACAACTGCGATGCGAATGCACCTTCAAAATAAGAGAATTATCTTGGAAGATCCCTTTGATATTGAAAGAATAAATAGATCTTAGATCTATTGTTGAGTGATTCCCGTATTTTTAACCGACTTCAAAAAAAGGAGGAGGTTCTCAATTCGGTTGTATTTATTTTTATGTTTGGTACCTTAAATCTTCGTCATTTATAAACCGATTTGAAAAGTACTTCTCGATTAGTTTCATTGAAGTTTTATCAAAATCGGTTCTGTAGTTTGGTTTTTAAGTCCAAATAGCTGGAAAAGATACGTGGAAAAACCATCTATATGGACGAAGTTACGTATTATACTTTCGTGTGAATTTCCAGTTGTGTTGTTAGGTGTGGGATTCCACAACAAAGTGTAAAATAAAAAACTTTTTCACCAAAAAAAAAACCGACTTCCAAATAAAAAAAACACTACAAAGTACAAAATAACTTTAAATTCGGAAGTCGGTGTTAAATTCCTTCCGAAATTAATGTTATTTTATACTTTGTTGTGTTTTTTTTTTGGAAGTCGGTTTTTTTTTGTTAAAAAGTTTTTTATTTCATTTGAAAGTCGGTTGTATTTCTTTTTTGACATTGATTGTCGATGAAATGCAAGTGATTGCTATTAATTTAAACTTCTTTTACCAGAGTCTCAATTCCGCAATGTTTTCGAAAAAAATAATAATTATGAGGTCGACTTTACAAAATATAAAAGCTTTTAAAAAAGTATTGATTCCATCTAAAAACGTGAGCATATTACATGAATTTATGTAGCCCCCAGTAATTTACAATACTATTATGGAAGAACGCGTCAGCCCCAATACAAGTAATACAAGTATTGGGGCTGACGCGTTCTTCCCTTAGCACATAGCTGAACAATGTTCAATGCTTGCTCTTCTACTACTAGTTTCAAACAATATTATACAACCGCATACAAAAATATCTTTCTTCTTTCAGCTTCAGTGGAAACCAGTCCAAATAGTTCACCAATAATTATCTTTTAAAATCTATTTACTCGTGAGTCATTGCCACACTCCGCAAATATTTAATATTGTTTCGTTAAAGCTGGCCTTACAAACGTCATCAACGGAATGATTTTTAAATAAGAGTTTCATGAAAGACGGACGTACGAGCCAGTATTGAGTTATAACTTATCTAGGTTTGGCCAGCGGCTTTGTTCGTTTTTAATACAAGGCGTTAAATATCAACTGCAAGTTTTTTAAGGAGTTGTTTAGAATAAGAAATAAAAATTAATCACGAAAAAAATTGTATACAACGTGTAACAGAATAAACGCAATGCCTCTTAAGGGGTCATTGTACCCCAGACCTCTGAGGTGCTTCCGGTGCCAACCATGTGGGAGCTCTGTGCACCTCGGAGGTGGACCGCAGCAGTCTCTGCTTCCGCTGTGGTCAGCCCGGTCACAGGGCCGGCTCTTGCAACGCCGCGCCACACTGCGTAGTGTGTGCGGCAGCCTGCGAGCTGGCCGACCACTGGGCTGGGGGCAGGGCCTGCGCTCCACCCGCCAAAGCCGGAAGCAGGAGGAAGCCCTCCGCCACCACCGCCGCCACTGCCGCCGCTTCTGCTGCCATCGCCGGTTCTACCGCGGCTGCTGCTACTACAACAGCCGTGGTAGAACCCCCACAAAGGGCTTCGGAGGGTGCTGAAATGGAGTGCCAATAATGGCCCCATTTCGCCCCCTCCTGTTGAACGTCAGCCACTGCGCCGCCCCGGAACTGTTGCTCCTGAGCATGGCGCAGTGACTGATGCCTGCGGACGGTGAGCAATGGGTAGCTCGCCGTCCGATCAGAACAGGCCCGGATCGACGGCACGCTTTGTCCCACGCGCGCCGTATCAGCAGCCTTCAGCAACAAGATGGGGCTTGTTAGGGCCAGAGCCTGCCAGGGTTGCGGATTTTGTTCGAAAGAGTTACCGCGGCCCTGGAACGCAAAAGGCACTAGGAGGAGCATGGGTGGGTTTTAGTCAGTAATAGTCTGACACTCCCTGCCGCTCCACCCAGAGCGGAAGGCGTCATTTGATGATTTCCCAACCTTAAAAAAAGGGGTCATTGTACTCATCATTATGAACAACTTTTACTATGGGACCAACACCGAAATCGCGAAAAAAAATCAGCTGTACATTTTAGCAGCATTATATTTTGACGAGTTACAGGGATTATTTTTATGTCTCAGTTGCTCGTTTACGTTCGATGCATGCTTGCGTCCCGCTTGCTCCCGTGTACGTGACTGCACCTGCGCGATTTTTGCAAATGGCTAACTTCAGAGGGGCAAAGTTATTTGACGAGAACTGTAGAAATGTATGGAGCAGTCGATTTTTTTTCGCGAGTTCAGTGTTGGCCCCATTGTAAAAGTTGTTCATAATGATGAGTACAATGACCTCTTGAGAGGTACTGCGTTTATTCTTTTACATCGTCACCAAGAGTCCCATCCATCTACCAATGCTCATCAAAATCCGTTCAGTGATTGAGGGGTGAAACAAACAAACAAATAAACAGATTCATTTTCTCATGTATAATATTTTAATACAGTTAGGATGATGAGCGCGCTATTTTTGTTTGGATTGTCATGAAAAAATATTTTCGGAGATCAATAAAAACTGTTTTGTATAGACGGCTGTTTCGATTGTTGTCTGGGCTTTGATAAAAATAACTTTTGGATTCTTTAGATGGGGCCCGAATTATGAACAGTATTTTCTTTTGACCCGACTGCGTCAGAAGGAGAGTAATGTTTTTCGAGCGTATGTATGTATGTCCATTTCTTTGGCACGCCCAAACGGCTGGACGGATTTTGACATATGAGGTATCGTTGAATTCGTCAGAATTGTGGTAGTGACTGAAGCCAGAAAATCTGTCACCAGTCTTGCCAATGTTTACCTAGTCACAGGGTTGTGGAGGTATAATGGGCAAAGTTAAAGAAAAAGAAAAAGAAAAAGAAAAAGAAAAAGAAAAAGAAAAAGAAAAAGAAAAAGAAAAAGAAAAAGAAAAAGAAAAAGAAAAAGAAAGAAAAATATAATGTCACAGAACTGACGTACATCTTACTAATATATATGTCGCAGAATCGACACAGATGCACAATTATTAGAATCGTTATTGAGTATTGTTAATTTAGAATAGCGCCATCTATCATCGTTTGTCGGAAACGTCAAGCAGTGTGCTTGGGTGAGGTCGATACAGAGCTTGGCAAGTCTTGTTGACAGCTGTCAGTTGTCATTGTTTGACATTGGACGCATTTGACTTGGGAGACTTCACTTTTTGGTAAGACACGAGCGCGAACGGTCGAGCGGTCGTGCTGCCAGCCTGTATCGAACTTACCGCGTTTCCGTTCTTTATTCCATTTCCATCGGCTTGATCAATTGAGATTTTGTTATTTTGTTATCAGAAGTGAATAAATAGGCGGTTGTAATCAGTGTTGAGACTATTATTTCGTGCCTCCACCATGTCAAACTTGGACTCTATGTACCCCTACTACTACGATGTACCCCTAATGGTTGAACTACCCTCGTCATATAATAAAGCTGATGAGTTTGTTTGTTTCGGGTTTGGAAAATTATTTTTGTAATTATGATAGCCACATTCATGAGGAACTTTCATTTCATAATAGGAACGCAACGAAGAGCTTTTATCCTGAAATCAACTATGTAATCCATGATTGTCGTCTGTCCTCCAGAATACATAATAAAATATTATTAATAAATCATCTCAGACTCCTTGTCCTTGACTCAGATAAAGTTTGGCTTTCATTCATTTAGGGTTCCCCTTGAGATACGCTCTCAAAAAAAATTAACTTCTCGCGTTATTATAATTGATGTAAAAGGGAAATTGTCTCTTATCATGGACTGAAAATAAACTTTTTACAAAAAAATACAACCGACTTCCAAGTTAAACTCATTACAAAGTAAGTGCAAAATAAGTTTGATTTTGAAAGTCGGTGTTTCTGGTGTGTCGGTTGTTGATACCGACTTTCATAATTAAAGTTGTTTTGTACTTTGTGGTGGTTTTTATTTGGAAGTCGGTTGTATTTTATTTTGTAAAATGTTTCTTTTCAGTCCACGATAAGAGACAAGTTCCCTTTTACATCAATTATAAAAACGCGAGAATTATTTTTTTAAGAGCGTTCTCATAAGGGGAACCCTAAAGAAATAAAATTTGTAAAAAAAGTTTCTGATCGGTTTTTTTAGACAAATAATTCATCCCCGCAACATTATGTCTTCTACTTCCTTGTTGCTAGGGAGTTTGCTGCGCCACTTCTTCTTCTCAGTTAAAACACTAGGAAGTGGTGACGGGCGGGCGATTTGGGGGACTCTCTTCATGCAAACTTTGACGTTCAAAAAGTGCCAATTTTCAGCCCAGTTTGAATAAATGACTTTTGTCTTGTCTGTGACTTCTCATATTTCTCTATTAGTTGTCATTACAGTAGTCACTAAATTTCTTTCATACCATCCATCCATAGCAAAAATAGCCATATGGACTTCCCAGTCAGCAGAACTGTTATCAGGGGAAACTTTATGTGCGTCTGGACGTCAATTAGGATCGTCGTTTGTAGTGCTTCTTTTAATGCACCTGCAAACAAATTAATATGCATTTTTATGATTTTCCTCCACTTCAATTTATTTATCATCCCATCCGTTTGAAGTTTTCAACAGTTCAATTGTATTTTATAGACAATAAATTTCTTTTTTTCATATTATTTTTTTACTAAAAATTAATCATCATCTTTCTGTCTGTCCACCTTTTCTCAACTAGGTGGGGGTCAGCTTCCAGTCTGGCTGAAGTAAAATACCAGTATTTTACATACAGCTATTGCCTACCTGACCTTCACCACCCAATTGCTGATTGACAAGACTGGTGACAGATTTCCTGGCTTCTGGTTCTTTGTTATTGAAGTAGCGACTGTCTACGATCTAAAAATGACAGTTGGGACCAACAGCTTTCCGAGGCACTGACGATATGTAATAGATGGTCACCCATCCACGGGCTGACCTCGGCAAGAGTTGCTTAACCTCAAAGTACAACCGAAAATATAAAAATAATACTTCCACGCATCCTTGTACAATATTAGCCACGAGCACAAACGTGACACACTTCGCGATCCTCTTTCGAACAGAATGCAGCGTATTTGTCGCCATTTTGATGACATAATTATGTCAATGACGTTTTAGAAATAGCGCGGGAACTGTGAAATCTGCGCAGACGTGTTTTACGCGCAAACAAATACGTTTTACGTGTGTATAACGTGATTTTGAACTGTTTCGTGAGCAGTTTCACGGTTGTAGGTATGTCTGTTTGTTACCAGAAAGCGGATCACACTTTACTTCAACATAATCATCATCATTTCAGCCATAAAACGTCCACATCAGAACTATTCACCAACGTTGCCAAATCGACCGGTCTCTGTGCGTCTTGCATCCAATGGATTCCGTGGCCTTCACCAGGTCTAACCATCTTGTGGGACGCTTACCAACGCTGGGTCCTCCAGTACGCACTCTAGAACCAATCGGCCCTATCGACCATCTATTCTGAGAGCAGTGCCACTGATGTTTAGTAATTCTTCTGGCTGTGTTGGCAACTTAGCTCTTTAGTTAGTAGGTACTTACAGTTGGGGTTTAAGCCGCTTCAGTGGGACACTAATGAGCTCTAAATATGGGAAAATAAAAAGCATGTTGAGACAAGTTATTTGTACTACTCACAGTGGATATGTCGCAGACAATTAGCTAAATCAGTCGCCAGTCAGTCAGTCAGTCAGTTGTAGTTGGTGGCCTGGCCTTTTCATTTAAATATGCGTCGATTTTTCAGCGACCTCAGTGACATGTTTTTGTTCAATATCGTTTAATGACTTGCCCACTTATATCGCTGATTAAACAGTGCATTTCAATAAAAAGGCTAGGCATTTAATGAAACGGCTGATTAAGCTAGTTGGCTGCGACAGATACATTGACCAGCCGTAATAGTAATCTCTAGAGAAGTCCTCAACTAAAAACGACATGTAATCTGAAATTTTAAATTGTACCAAACCTATTTCATTCAAAACCCCTGATTTATCAACCTGCCTGAGTAATTAGGTATGATTAATGACAACATTAAAAATTTCAACTCTACGGAACCATGCCATTAACAATCCGTTCGTCCTTGACAGCTTTCAGCAAAGCTTGGGTTGAAAGCCCATCTTGGCAAAGTCTCAGTACCATTCTGAATTCTGCTGAATATTTATGTTAAGGGGGAGATTCTGATGTAGTGGGGGACGCCCCTACCTCCCTCTCTCCTAGTCTAATCAGTTTTCGATAACAAATTCTATTTCTAGTTGCGTCGAGACGAATCGATTTAGATTTAGAAGATAGTTATTGGATCAGAAAGTTGGTGGGAGTGGGTGTTGTGAAGGAGAGGTCTTCGTCCAGCAATCATCATCATCATCATCATCATCTCAGCCGAAAGACGTCCACTGCTGGACATAAACCTCCCCCAAGTCTCGCCATAACACCGGTCCCGGTCACCGGTCCTGTCCTTGAATGCGAACGTTGCTTAACCCGCGAGCACTCGCGCTACGAGCATTTTGCTCACAGTAAATTTAAAACACGCGCCATTTTGTCAAAATTATGCGTACGTACATCGTTCATTCGGTAGCTGAGTTTTGTTCCGTCCCCCACCCCTGGATGCAGTTCACTTCTCGCCAGAGTGCGCCAGTCGCTCGGACGAGGTGGTTTGTTGCGCCATGTACCATCAAGCGGCGTTTTGCTCACCACGCGGGTATCGAAGTAAGTACTTTTTTTACTCATATCTTTATATTTTTCATCTTAGCGACTATTTTACTGCTACTTGTATGCAATATTATGATTTTAAATTACCGAAATAGTAATCTATCCTATGTGTTTCTATTAAAGATGGATCGTGATCGAAGGGATGAACACGTTTTGGCATGGTTGATGGCGGAAGATTTGGAAGACATTGAGGACCCGTCTGTAATATATGTAAAGCCGCGAGCTTTACACATATTACAGACGGGTCCTCAACATATTTGACGAAGATTAATTATTTCTACTTATTTAAGTTTGCATTAGAAAAGATTTTTTTTTGTTTAATTTTTTCCCTAAGACTGCCTTAGAAAACTGGCAAATTAGTTCCTATGACTGTTAATTAAAATAAACAAGATTATTATTGTTTACTTTTCGAATATATATTTACGAGAATAAATAATGTGTATTTGATTTAATAAAAAAAAAAAAGTATTGGTAAAACTTGCATTTAATGACATTCATAAACGTGAGCAAAATGCTCACAAGCGATTGCCCGTGTAATTTTTAGAGGCGCGAGTGATGGCGGGTTAAAAATTAGTAGAAACGGCCCTCAGGTACAGTCGAGGCGTCTCGTTGCTTGTTGTTCAGACCAAAATTCGACAAACCATTATTTCCTGCCATTACATAACAATGTCAGTTTCCCCAATGTTTTGTCTATGCCCAACAGATATAGGGAAGCTCCCTAAATCTGGTGGGTAGACTAAACTGTGACGTCAATTGTCTTTTTAGCAAAACAAGCCAGCATTGTTCGGTTTCTAATGCGTGTTTGGACTTTTAAAATTAGTTTTAATGGATGTATTTTCCCTTCGAGAAAAATGATGAATTTCTGACTAAATACCTGGAGGTATTTAGGTGTGCTCTAAGGTCCACCGCGAGTTGTGTATTTCTGTTGGCGCTATAACAACAAAAACAAATTTAAGGGGGCTCCCCCACTAAAAAGGTGTTTTATTTCGTCTTTATAATAGCAACAGGTAGACACTTGTATTACTTACAGAGTTTGTTTTGCTATACTTATCCGTTTTAAAAAATATACAAGGTGTAACAGAATAAACGCTATGCCTGAAAAGGGGTCATTGTTCTCATCATTATGAACAACTTTTACTATGGAACCAACAACGAAATCGCGAAAAAAATCAACTCTTCCGTACATTTTTTCAAGTTACGTGCACATAAATGTATGGGGCAGTCGGTTTTTTTCACGATTTCAATGTGGTGAAAATGTATGGCGTCTGGCCGCACCCCCGGCCCCATAACGCTAATTATATTTCGTTCTTAGGTTTAAGAACAACTCTATTTCTCTTAAAGAATTGTATACAAATTCACTTACTCAGAAACAATATCTAAAACTAAGATTTATAATTAGAGCGCACAGATGTACGTATAGAAAATAACAAAACAAAAAAAAGTGGGTAAACAAACAATCACAACATGGATCTACGAATTTTATATTTGCTAGATGTGGCATTGATGGCATAGTCTTGTATCATTAGCAAGTTTATTATTTTACGACTATTTTATTTTAGTTTCTATTTATATATTTTGGGTACTTTTGACGCCATACATTTTATTTTGTCAGCGCCTCTGGAAAGACACATACAACCCTAATCCCTTCAAAGTTACAGTGAACAGGCTTCTTCTGGGTAAGCTCACTCCATCGTCGACTTTGTCTGTCATCTCTGACCTAGACTAGAATCAAGAGCAAACCCATCTCAACTAAAAAAAATACATACATGCAGGCACGAAAATCATTTCTCTGATAGACTGCCACAGTTCATTAAGTACCATCGGCCATTTTTCATAGTTTTGTAGGGTAGGCAAAGAGAGCGAAGCCAGGGATAAGAACTAGTTTTATTTAATATTGTTAAAGGAACCAGTGGTCTTATAAGCCTACGTCTGGTCCTTTTAATCAAGACACTGGCTCCATGCCAGAAATAACCAAGAGTGGAGCAGAGACATTCGCTTTTACACTGGCATATAATAAAGTATTTTATTTAACAATGCTTAAATACTGATATAACAAAGGCACTTTACTCTCCACCAAATTAAAAACCTTGAAGATTCTCGAATAAAAATACATTTTATTCCGGAACGTGAAAGATAAAAGGGAGAGTTTATTGATAGCACAGAAACACATAGTAATAATATATATGTCGCAGCTAAATAGCTTAATCAGCCGTTTAATTGGTTGCCTAGCCTTTTCATTTAGCTGCGCCGTTTTTTTAGCGACATCTTTGGTTCAATGTCGGATAATGACTTGCCCATGTCACATTATGTCGCTGATTAAACAGCGCAGTTCAATAAAAAGGCTAGGCTTTTAATGAAAAGCCTGATTAAGCTAGTTGACTGCGACATATATAAGAAAGATAATAATATATAAGAATATATTGTTATCTTTATCTTATATAATTATTATTCCAATTTATTTGGGCTCGATGCAGGATGTCTTCTTCTGTAGTTCAAGAGCTGACAGATCACTGTAGCTTATGTTTGTATTGCAAACTAGCTTTTACACGCGACTTCGTACACGTATATCCCATTGTTTCCTGTTCCCCTTGGAATTTCCCGTTCCTAGATAGCCTATAGCCTTCCTCATGAATGTGGCTATCATACACAAAAATAATTTTCAAAATCGGTTCAGTAGATCCAGAGATTACCTCCTACAACCTCACAAACTTTACCCCTTTATAATATTACTAGCTGTGCCCGCGACTTCGTTCGCGCTTGCTTTTCGTATTTAGGAAGATATTAAGTACACAAACTCACTAAATGTATATAGGTACTCATCGTGATTATGACATGACTTACAAAATTACGAAGAACGAACGAATATTAACACTTAAAAAATTTCTTTGTAAACAATATTACTTGTTATGTGATATTCATCAGTACGTATACACAGGCTTTGCGCGCTGCTTACATGCGACAAAGCGACATACAGCCTGACCGTGCGAGATACAGGACTACCGCAGATCCACACCAACACGACTAATAGTTTGTCCTTGAGCTTGATTAATGGTCATGCCGAAACTATCAGAAGATAAGTCTCCGCAGAGGACATGGTGGAGTATACGGTGGAGGTCTGCCCTGCTTGGGCGGAGCATCACCGTGTCCTCGTCGAGGCGATCGGCTGCGGCGTCCTGGTTTACTCCATGGTCCGGAGAAGAATATAAGAATGAATGACAGCACGATTTGATAGTTATTCCTAGTTCGGGACCAATCGTAAGTCCGTAGGTGATACGGAGTAGAAAACGCCAAACACTAAGGCCGAAACTACAGACTTCGGGCTTAAGAGAGTAGACCCCTCAGCCGCCGCAACAGAAAAAGACAACCCGGGCGTTGCGTCGGGAGTCGCAAGGCAATTCCCAGCCACCCTAAACGCGGGCCCTCAGATGGCGAGCGTAGGTTGGCTCACTGTCCGAACGGAGCGGAATTTGTTCGAAAAGTCACCACGGCCCTGGAACGTTAAAGGCATAAGGAGGAATACGGACGTGTTTTAGTCAGTAAGAGTTTGACACTCTCTTCCGCTCCACGCAGAGCAGAAGTCATTTGATGTTTTCCTATCCATAAAAAAACCCACAACGGATAGAGTAGAGTAGAGACTCCGTTGTCCTGGCTAAGTTTGCAAGCCTAGCTCCGCCCAAATGTACAAAAGCCACCAGTGTGCTTCACAGGTTGAGCGGAGAGACGACCGATAATACTCAACCCGCAAGGGAGTGATAATCTGAGATAAAAGTCAGCTCAATCACTTAGCACTCACAAACCTATATTTACCACCTGTATATGTACATTATGGATTGCAATAAACGATTTGATTTGAAACCTGCACCTCACCGTTCCGAGAATTTTTTCACGTCGGAAAGTCATGGCCAGGATGACGTAGCCGGCGTCGAAACAACCTCCGCAAATTGGGGTGTCTGTAGTGCATAAGTTAAAAAAATTTAAGGGCAATGATCCGTAATAATAATCCCTATTATTACGGAGGTAATTTTTACTCAAGCTGAGAAGTCAATTAGTTAGTCACGTTTATAGACTTGTCATTGCCATTTTTCACTTTTTTCACCATTTGTTGTCATGAAGTCCAGTTGTTCTCTGGCAAATTCATGCACGAAACTGTGTGAAAGAAAGAAAGAAGGAGGAGCGGGTACGGGTCCAGCACTACCATCTCGAAACCTATCTTGGCGAGTTCTTCTGTGGCGTCATTGCCCAGGGATCCACAGTTCCCCTTGAAGCTCTGGAGTGTGAAACCCGCTACTGGTAATTTCTGGCCCTAGGCTGGTCACGACGAATCACCAGCTGTCTGGGAATTGAACAGTTTTGTTTCAAAATTAACAGAAAATAATTAGGAATGAGGGAGATCCTGGGAAAGAAATTCAAGAGGTGAAAGTCTTGAGCATCGAAGCCGAGTTTTTAGCCTTTCGGTTTTCTATCGGTTGCATTTTGGGGAGTGTGCGACGGAATTGCATAGTTTAATTCCGCCAAGCTCGTTCCATCATCGGACCACAAGACGTACGGCGGTACGCCACCGGTACACGATGGTCCTCACACCCACATGAACAAAACGTTTTGGAAACACATGGCGTGGAATTCCCTGACTGAGTCCGTGTTTCTGGATTGTTACAGCCTGGGAGTCTTATCAAGAGTGAATAGGTTACTTATAGGCAAGCGTGCTCCATCTTCGATCACATCATCGTTTGCCATCAGGTGAGATAGTGGTCAAACGCGTTCCTATCAAAAGTAAAAAAAAATGAAAACAAAGTCAGTGGAGCAATTTTATTTTTGCATCAAATGCGTAACGCCTGGTAAGTATCAAAAGAATCTTTAACTAAAAAATACTTTTTGGTGTAATTCACGTGCTGTTGATGGTAAGTACAGTTTCGCTCAACAGATGGCATTGCAGGTGTCATTAAAGATACTTACCCCTACTTACTATGCATGTAGATAATAAGTTGATTTCTTCTAGATTGCCATAATCCTATCAGGTTTATGTGAATGTTTTCTACATTAGTTTTGTATTTTTTATCGCGATGCAAACGAAACATAATACATATAAACAAAAAATAGGTTCTGCTTGTCTTTCTAAAGAGATATGCAAAATACAGCAATAACATATTATTAATATTTGAAAATATTAGGTTTGGTAGGAATAAAAAAATAAGGAAATAAATAAGATAAAAATAATTCAAAAATAATTACAAAATTTGTGAGATTTGAACCCAAACCTAGTCTTTCGAGAAGCAGGCTTTAAATCAGACGGACTATGAGATCTGTTGACAATTGATTAAAATAGCTGATAGCTTAGCTCCCTGAAAGGGTTCCACATCAGATGCTCTAGACCTTCATTTTTTTTATGTCGACAGACAGTACTCATCATGTTGACCAACTATTCCTAAAGCGGTATATTAATATCTCTTATAGATTAGCCGGGCTGCTAAGGTTCCACGTCTTGTATTCAGATCTTCAAAATAAATTATAGCCTATATGTTGGCGAGGACTAATAGCTATACAACAAAAAAAGTTTCATTAAAATCCGTCCAGTGGTTTTTGCGTGAAAGACGAACAACAGACAGACAGACAGACAAAAAAATAAAAAAAAATATTTTTGGCTTCTACTGTTTGTATAAAGCACCCCTGGAGTATTTTTTTTAGTTTATGTTCAATGTACAGAATTGACCTCTTCTACAGTTTTATTATATGTATAGATTAGTATAGATTAAGTGTAGATTCACTACTTTATCGTATAGCTACAGGGGGTGGAGAGTGGTGGGGGAGGGGGAAGTGCATGGTCATATTTAAAGGTGATGTACTGTAGCTGCTATATACACTGAAATCGCGGAAAAAAAATAGACTGTCCCCATGCAATGACAAAATGTACTGACCAGCTGGTTTTTCTCGATTTTGGGGTTGGTCCCATAGTAAAAGTTGTTTATAATGGTGAGTACAATCACGCCCTAAGAGGTTTTGCGTTTATTCTGGTACATGTTGTATGTATTATAATTTTAACTTCATGTCAAAAGTGCAAAATCAAGCGGCACGAATTTCAACGTAGAATTTTGTTTGGTTGTATGATGAACACTGTAAATATTGACATTATGAGTTTTGTACAAACTACGTGACACAATCCTCACAAACGATTTCAACGAGTTATTTTGAAAATGAAAAGTAAGTGGTGCTTTTCTAATCGATTTTGTAGGACCAACTTCAGTTAATAACTTCGTTAATTTAGCCTTCAAAAAAATACCAAACAAACAGAACGACTTGCATTTTAAAATATTTGTCTGAATCTAGAGATGTCAACAACGGGATTTTATGAATCCCGGATTATATCTCGGACTTTCAAGTTAGCAAATCGTCCAAGTTTGCGATATGCTTCGCTCGAGTTGATCACGAATTCAAATAATTTTTCGCAAAAGTTTCTAGCGATGCTAACTTTTTTCAACTTTGTATTTAATTTTACTTCTCGATTTTTCCTTGAATTTTCCCCGGACCAGATTTTATATTTGTGACTAGTTTATGGAAATAAAGCTCTAGCATTATTATCTTTGCAAATCTTAAAGGTTTGGTAGAAAATAAAATGGAGTCCGCCTCTGTCCTGTGTGCTAAAAGTATTAAATTCTAGTACCTTTTCCCAATTAAATTGGTGTCAGTTTCCAGTCAAACTGCATACAAGAATTTAATATGAAGCGTCTGCTTATGTCACCTTCACAACCCAATAACTGTATAACACAGTAACATTGGTGTACACAGTAAACGGTAAGACTGGTGACAGATTTTGTGGCTTCTAACAATCCGTAATAATGACTCATCATCATCATATCAGCCGAAAGACGTCCACTGCTGGACATAAGGCTCCCCCAAGTGTCGCCACAGCAACCGGTCCTGTGCGTCTCGCATCCATCGGCTACCCGCGACCGTCACCAGGTCATCGGTTCATCATGTGGGAGGCCTCCCAACGCTGCGTCTTCCGGTACGCGGTCGCCACTCCAGAACTTTTCGGCGTCATTGACCATCTGTTCTGCGAGCAATATGCCCTGCCCACTGCCACTTCAGTTTGGCGATCCTTCGGCCTATGTCTGTTACCTTGGTTTGCGGATATTATCATTCCTGATTCGATCACGCAAGGAAACTCCGAACATTGCCCTCTCCATTGCCCTGTGGGTGACTTAAAGCCTTCTGATGAGGCCCATTGTGAGCGACCACGTTTCGGTTCCATAAGTCATCACTGGCAACACGCACTGGTCATTAGACTTTCGTCTTTTCGTAATGACTATCAAATGAGAACCGCGACCAACGGCTTAACACGCTTTCCGAGGTACGGAGGAGACTTGGTATGTTATAGTCCCATCCAGCGACTGCCCTCGGCAAGAGTTGCTTAACCGAAATGATTGCATTGAGATATCCCGTATGGGAAGACAGACATGATGTCATCAGTTTTCATCTTATCAATATAAACGGTTTTTCTCGAAGACTAAAAAATTATGTAAACACATAAAAATTCATTGTTTTCTAGTAAACGTTCCAGAGGATTTGTATAAAACGAGGTTTGTTTTCAATGAATAGTTTTTGAATAAATATTAGTTTTATAACGCGGGTTTTGGAGAAAAATATATATATAAATAAAAATACATTGCCTCACGATTAGTTTTTTTTTTACTATTGTTAGGCACGCTTTTGACAAAGAATATGGAGCACGCTTGCCTAGAAGTGACCTAAAGACACAGGTTGGAGCTATCAGGCAACACCCTGGAACGCAAAGGGCATTAGGAGGAACACGAATGGGTTTTAGTCAGTAAGAGTGTGGCAAAACGGAACGGATTCTGCTCCGCCCAGAGTGGAAGGAGTCATTTGATTATTTTCCATCGTTAAAAAAAGGGAAAGAAAGTAGAAAATATTCTAAAACAGAATAGACCAATTTGATTATAAAGTGTTATGTAAGTATGAGAGGATTAGCAGTATTTACTGCTCGCTTTAATTAACAGGTCGGGCAGACCTCCAAGAGGTACAATGTTCATTGTTTTGGCAGCTCAAAAGGTTTCGAAATAAGCTCTACTCATCAGGATATTAAGCTAATTATGAATTTCAGTGTACAGTCGTATTTCAATTTAGTTTTTACATACTGATATGAGACCACCGTCACCATTCCTTCTATAACAGATGTATATGTAAACTAAGAACTGGAACTGTTTTTTTAAGGATGGGATGTCATCAAAATGTTTCCTTTCGCTCTGGGTGGAGCGGAAGGGAATGTCAAACTCTTACTGACTAAAACCAATCCATGTTTCTCCAAATGCCCTTTGCGTTCCAGGGCCGCGGTGACTCATTAGAACAAATTCCGCAACCATGGAAGAACTGGAACTGGAAATTCATTTCAAGACCGATTTTAACGTCTGCCTCATCGAAAAATGAGCAGCAGCATTCTCTGTTCATTGCAACAGCTACACTGCGATCGCCAACCCGCCTGCCAAGCGTGGCGATTATGGCAAACTCGCCCCTTTGAGAGAGGCCTATGTCCAGCAGTGGACGTCTTTCGGGTATATAATGATGATGATGATGACTGGGAGCCGACCTCAATATAGCTGGTAAAAGGCTAGGCAGATGAGATAACTTTCAATCAGCTGTGAGAACGAATTGCTTGACTCCTTCTATCTTTAAATTCTTGTAAAATAAATACAAGAAACATTTGATTGTTTTCACTGCATTGTTATTGCACTAACATTGGCTCTAGGATTGAGAAGTGTGTAAATAGTGAAATGCAAAAGATAAATTCGTTTCTTTGCTATTTTGAAGTTGAGAGTATTCTATCGTTATTGGGAACACGTGTATTGGCTTCCCCTTCAGACATTTTATCATTGAAAATTGTTTCCATTTCATCTTTCTTTGTAAGAGCTTTTTCATTTACTGTTTCTTCTACCTACTTCGAAACTATCGATTCGGTAATTACATAAGTCAATGGTCGCTACCGTTCATTCCTGAAGAAACTCTTGTTTGGTTCATATACATAATGTTTATATTCTCTTTTAGGGATGAATAAAACACTTGCAGGGTTTAAAAAAAGGGTTTCAGGACTGTGGTCTTAAAATTCTAAATTGAATTCTTTCCAGTTCAATTCGAAGTTTGGCATACGACATGACGTATATTATTTACCATTGCTGTTTTTTTAAGATTAATTTCGGGTACAACGACAGCTGAATCGTTTCTCAGGGTCTCCTCGAGATGTATTGACGAGGCGTTTTTCTGGTGGTCGCCAACTCGCCACTGTTGACTCTAGCTGTCAGGAATTGAAGTGTTCGAAAATAGTGTGGAGGGACTGTGTAAAAAAATGAATATTGGCTCCGAAAAACCAAATACAAAATTCACAAGTTTCTCCGTATAACATAAATTCTCCTGAAAGTCGGTCAGCTCGTCAGAAAGTTGTAGATACTTGCATATTCCAAAACGTAGATCTCTATGGAAAAGAACATACAAGAAACATTTTAATCCATTTTGATAGTAGAATACCTTATAACTAGGGTACACAAACAAGGATAAAAACAAACAATGAAGATGTCTGAAGCAGGATGTACAGACAACGGTAATAAAGCCGGGAATAAGCACCCTGACCATTCGCTCCACATGGTGCCTCATAATAGGGGAGTAAGGACTCTCCACCACTTTTTTCAGGATGCTATTGTCACTGACCCGCGTTCGACGAATCAGTGATGCGATTATGGAAGCCTGGGGTTCTACTCTCCTAGCCCGAAGTCCGTAGTTTCGGCCTTAGTGTCGGACGTTTTCTACTCCGTATCACCTATACTACGGACTCACCATTAGTTCCGAACCTAAACTAAGAACAACTGTCAAATCGTCGTGTAGTCATTCATTCTTAGTTCGGGTTCGGGACTAATCGTAAGTCCGTAGGTGATACGGAGTAGAAAACGTCCGACACTAAGGCCGAGACTACGGACTTCAGACTTAAAGAGTAGACCCCCAGAAACGGGGCAGTTTCAACAGCATCCTAAAACATTATTGTATTAGACAAATTGTATTGGATAGCAATAGCTTCTCATCAGTTAGGGTCAATGTACGACAAAGTCACCTAGACGTCCTTCTATAAATTAAGAATATATTTTAGGTGTTAGACTTGGTAATCTGATTGCCTTTTTTATGGATGGGAAATCATCAAATGACTCCTTCCGCTCTGGGTGGAGTGGAAGGGAGTGTCAGACTCTTACTGACTAAAACCCATCCGTGTTCCTCGTAGTGCCCTTCGCGTTACAGGGCCGCGGTGACTCTTTCGAACAAAATCCGCAACTCTGGCAGGCTCTGGCCCTAACGGGCTCCGTCTACTTTGCTGACATCTCTTTGAGGTGCGCGTGGAACACAACACGCCGTCGACCCGGGCTTGGTTTTGATCGGACAGCGAGCCACCCAACGCTCGCCGTGCGCAGGCTCGCGCTAATCTGATTGCCTAGAATTCAAAATCTGTGGATTAGGATCGTTTTCTTTGTGCATAAGATGTAAACAAAAACAGAATCGTTCCTGAGTTTATGGGTTCACAACCTTGCGCAAATGTGACTTAGTACAATGTTAGATTTAGGTGATAATACCTCGTTAGTTACTGTTTGTCTATTTTCAGATTTAATAATAAATACTTGGCGATCGCCAACCCGCCTGCCAAGCGTGGCGATTATGGCAAACCCGCCGCCCATTTGTGGGAGGTCCAGTATTGGACTTCTTTCGGCTGATATGATGATGATGATGAATACTAAATTAGAAAAGTCATTGAAAACCATAAAAAGAGCGACGAGTCGGACATGAAGGGTTCCGTACCTACCATAAAAAATACGTTTCTTGTATGGGAGCGCCCTTTAATTTTTAACTAAATTTAATATTTATTATTTGTTGTTATAGCGATAAAATAAATACATATTCTGTTAAAATTTCAACTGTCTAAATGTTACGGTTCTTGCGATACAGCCCGCAGACAGACATTAAAAAAACAGGAGGAAGATAATGATTTTTGATAATGATTTTTCACTTTGCCATAGTAAACTTAAAATCACTCTCTACCTCTCTAAAATCTTTTTCGAAAATTTTCTCGATTAACTATTTAGACCTGGATATCCAGCGTATGCATACCAAGTTTCATTAAAATCGGTGCATTAATTTCGAAAAATAAGGACTTGAAAGTTTGTATGAAATGCCGTACCGTGCCATTAAAGGCACGGTACGGCATTTCATACAAACTTTAGACCACTAATTTCTGGAACACCCTGTTTTTGCTTTATCTACTTACTTACCACTTTAGGAGTATAATCATGATAATTTATGGCGTGATGTTATAAGTAATTTATCATGTAGGTATTGCTTATTTTGTACTTGAATCGATGATAAAATAACGCCGACGACGACGCGCCAAATACTCTTTATATTTTTTTGTTTTTTAATGACCATCATTTAATTTATTTAGTTTTTTTTTTAAGTAACGAAACAAAATACATACGATTAGACATCAAAGTTCTACTCCACATCGTTGTCATCTGGAATCGTTTCTAGAATACTGGCAGGATTGCATATTGAACGGCAATATTTTTTTTTTATACAAAAACCGAATCAGCCCTCTGGGGCTCGAGACAAGTAGGATTCTGTCAACAGTAGCGTGAAGAAGGCGATTGTCAATACGTCAAAAATGTATTTGATTGACAGATGCTATCGAAATGTCACGTGATCAAATTCCTACATTTTGGCATTTCGACAGTCGCATTCGCTAATGGAATGGCACTTTATTTAGGGACTCTTGTCTCGCAAAGTCTCGATCCGTAGGCGATAAATATCCTTAAAAGGAGACGCACTCTCGGCCCCGTGACCCAGCGTTTCGACCCTAAAATATAAGCTGCACCGCCAATTTACAAGAACATTAAGAGCGTGTACGCCGTATGTCATTTCATACAAACTTTCAAGTCCTTATTCTTCAAAATGAATGAACCGATTTTAAGGAAACTTGGTATGCATACGCTGGATATCCAGGTCTAAATAGTTATCAGAAAACATTTTTGAAAAAGAGTTCAGGGGGAAGGATATAGTGATTTTTCACTTTCTATAGAAAACTTAAAATCGCTCTCTCTCTCCCTCTGAATTTTTTTTCAAAAATGTTTTCTAATAACTATTTAGACCTGGATATCTAGCGTTTGCATACCAAGTTTCGTTAAAATCGGTTCATTCATTTTGAAGAAAAAGGATTTGAAAGTTTGTATGAAAAACCGTAACGCGTAAACGCTCTTAAGAAGCTTATTTTGCAAACACAAATTCTGCATCATTATGACGCAAACCGTCAGCCAGTGACGTATAAAGATCTGTACACCTACTCGAAAACGAGTGAGTGTACAAAAACCATAACAGATTTTCCATTTAACGTAATTTCAGCGACTCACTTTCCCCGGCATAAATTACGCCTTATTACCTCTGGCGTCACTCTACCGAATAAAACAGTGGTATGCGTTAGTTTTTACAAGTCATACGTTTATTTGTACATTCCGAACTCTGTAACCGAACTATTTGGGGCTCCGGTCTGCGTCTTGTCAGGGGTCGATGATCTTGGGGCACTTGACTTCCAGCCTGGTATACGATTTATCGATATGGATAAGATTCTGTGAGAGACTTCGCCATGATTGAGGTAGCTCCGTATGAAGATGGATTGAGTGGTGTAGAAGTTAAGCATTTTGGTTTTATGCTACGAGTATAGTATTCAACATTAATGACTGTTTTTGCAGATAGAAAACACTTTCATCATCATCATACTATCAGCCAAAAGACGTCCACTGCTGGACATAGGCCTCCCCCAAGTGTCGCCACAACAACCGGTCCTGTGCATCCATGGCATCATGGCTCGCATCATCGATCCACCAACAAGGTTGAGGGGCCTTCCAACGCTGCGTCTTTCGGTACGCGGTCGCCACTCCAGAACTTTTCGGCCCCATCGACTATCTGTTCTGCGAGCAATGCCCACTGCCACTTCGCTTTGGCGATCCTTCGGCCTATGTACTTTATCATACACCAAAAAGCATCTCTTATATACAACCTTACTTTATTTAATTATTTAGCTTTTATATTCAATCTGTGTGTGGATCAAGGGGTTTTCCCGGACCTTATGAAATACAGTAAGGTAATTCCTTTATTCAAATCCGGGGACAGTAAAGATACTAATAACTATAGACCCGTATCTATGTTGCCAGTTTTCAGCAAGGTGTTTGAAAAGGTAATGCTTAATCAAATGCTCAGTCACTTTAACGCGAATAACATCTTATACGATAAACAATACGGTTTCACCAGGGGACGTTGTACAACTGACGCTGGTGTAACGTTACTAAAACATATCTATAATGCGTGGGAAGAGGCGCAAGATGCCATAGGTATCTTCTGCGACCTGTCGAAGGCGTTTGATTGTGTGAGCCATGAAACATTACTCCTGAAACTGGAGCATTACGGACTAGGCAAAGCAGCCTTGAACTTAGTAAAATCGTATTTGAATGATAGACAGCAGCTAGTGCATATAAACGGCAACAATTCAACAGGATTAAACGTGAAAATGGGGGTACCTCAGGGCTCAATTTTGGGTCCTTTTTTGTTTCTAGTTTATATAAATGATTTGCCCTATATTTTACAAAATAAACTTAATATGGTGTTATTTGCTGACGACACATCTTTAATTTTTAGAATAAATAGACATGCTAACAATCTTGACGATATAAATAACGCCCTAATGCAGGTACATGATTGGTTCACTGCTAATAATTTAGTATTAAATGGAAAAAAAAACGAAGTGCATTCGATTTACTTTACCAAATGTCAGATGTAGTGATTGTGACATAGTATTGAACAGGGAGAAACTAGAATTCGTCGATGAAACAGTTTTCCTGGGGATTACGCTTGACTCAAGGCTACAATGGGGTCCTCATTTGACATCTCTTGCAGGAAGGCTAAGTTCGGCAGCATATGCTGTTAGGAAAATCCGCCAATTTACAGATGTTGAAACCGCGAGACTAGTCTATTTTAGTTACTTTCATAGTATAATGTCTTACGGTATCTTACTATGGGGACGGGCTGCTGACATTGAGTCTATTTTCATTCTGCAGAAAAGAGCCATCAGAGCCATTTACAATCTCCGCCGGCGCGATTCTCTAAGGGAACTGTTTAAAGAAATTAACATCATGACGGTGCCTTGTCAATATATCTATGAAAATATCATGTACGTTAGGAAGAATCTGCATCTTTTTTGTAAACGAGGTGACAGACATAAATATGTCACAAGAAATAGGAACCAATTAGTTCAACCAGGTTTTAGACTTGCTAAAGTTGCCACATCTTTCATGGGGTACTGTTTAAAATGTTACAATAAAATACCTCCCCATATATTAGAATTAAATGAGACGAAATTTAAATCCTGTATTAAACGCACACTATGCAAGCAAGCATATTATAAGTTAGGGGAGTATATTGAAGATAAAAATGCTTGGCTCAATGCTGGTCCTGCTCCACAACGCCACTAGGTAGCCACTAGGGGGCTCGAAAGTAATGTTAGCATTTGATAATATTGTTGGTCCGGCTGAAGATTGTAAGAATGCAATATTTTTCATTGTATAGACTCCACTTATTTAGCAATGTATAATTTCATGCACATGTGTGAGTACTGTGTATCTTTAAATTATAATGATCATTTTGGGTAGGTCTGTGACTTGAATGTACCCTGGCGATTGGGGATGTCATGCTCACTCAAAAGTCTGGCTGATGGTGGCGCATGCGTTGGATCATTTGGCTCCCTTAAAAATGGTTGAGCCGAATGGTGCTAGCGTATGCGTCATGTTCGTGAACGGGCGCCGTCAGCTGAGACTGGTCATCTCTCGACTGCCATGGTTTATTTTAATTATTTCTTTGAATTGTTTCTTTTTTACTCCGGACTCTTTTATCCTGCACGTCTTTTACATCGTTCTCACATATATGTATAATTTCAATATGAATGATGTAACCATAATTTTGTAACAAAATATTATTTTTAAAAGAGTGTCCGTGGAGTTTCTTGTACGTTCTTCTCCATAGAGATCTACGCTTTGGAACGTGCAAATAGCTTCATCTTTTTGATCGACCGACCTTGACAATTTAAAAGTACCTGTAAATGGTCTAATTGAAATAAATGCTTTGACTTTGACTTTGACTTTGAATTACAAGAGTGATTAAATAATTTCGTTCTAGGTAGTCAATCATGATTGATATACCTATGCTTTCGTTTGAGTACAATCTCACCGCATGGAAATGATGTGGTCGACGATGGAGCACGCTTGCCTATAAGCAACCTATTCAATTTTGACGTATAGACCTCTAGCTTGTAGCTAGCCAGGGTTTTCTGTTACGAATTCAACTGCTATAGCAAGGAGAAGGTAATGTGTTAATGAAATCTAATAACATACTAATAACACACACAGTGTTATTAGTATCGTTGTGAAACCTGATGCTTGCGTGCCTACTAATTAAATCCTGATTTCTCATCATCATCATCATCATCATCATCATCATCATCAGCCGATAGACGTCCATTGTTGGACATAGGCCTCCCCCAAATGGGGGGGTTTGCCATAATCGCCACGTTTGGCAGGCGGGTAGGCGAACGCAGTGTAGCTGTAGCAATGTACCTACAGAGAATGCTGCTGCCCATTCTCTGGTGAGTCCCTTAGTCGCCTCTTACGACACCCACGGGAAGTGATGGGATGGTGCTATTCTTTTACGTCCGACACCATACGGAACAATGGAATCCTGATTTCTATTGATGTGAAATAGGATCTACTTGTACGTTACAGTATGTATGTGTGTATCTTTTTGTTTTGTGTATGTATGTAATGTTTTTAAATACGGACTTAGTCTGAATTAAATTGTACTAATATTGTTTGATTGGCATTGGTTAATTGGTCGGGGCTAGACCAAAACAAGTCATGATTCATTTGTTTTTTTTTACTGGATATCTTATCACTAACAATAGGGAAACTTATAAAAACAGTACAACTATTTATAAAAATATTTATCTTTCTAGACTTCGATAAAAAGGCCAGTATCATATTTTCTGGGGAAAACAAATAAAAACTATTTTTCATAACAAAATCTAGGAGACAAAAACCATGTCACATGACAAAGCCACAAATATAATATAGACGTAATAGAAATTGTGTGTCCATCAAAAAATATCTTCAAAGCAACCATTTTATTTCAGGCATTACGTGACTCACAATATTTTCTTGTTTGTCGGTTTAGCAAGTTCATTCTCATATAACAGGCGTATATGAGAGAATCTGAAAGTTCATTGACTTGCTACGTAGATAAAATTATGTTCATAAAGATTCTGTCGAGTAAATAGGTGTTTGGTTGAAATCAGGTCTCTCTCAAGTGGCTTTTGATGAGCTATTTATATTTATTTAACAGTTCTGGAATAAACAGGTCAAAGAAATTAAAGCAAGTTTGAATTGACAAAAGTGAAAGGAGTAAGCTTATTGAACTTATTGAACAGATTGACAGATGCACTTTTTATAGTAGACCATAAAAATACTAATGAATAAAAGCATAAAATAATAGGGTGTAACAATCCGCGGCGGGCGCCCCGGTCTGAGGAAAAGATGGATGAAATGCGTCATACTAAAGGTATTTACTTTAAGAGAGAGAGAGAGATTTCAGTGGAAACGCCAGGAATAAAAACAGCGGAAAAGGACATACAAAAAACTTTTTCACAAAAAAAACCGACTTCCAAAAAAACACTACAAAGTTCAAAATAACTTTAATTTCGGAAGTCGGTGACAAATAACGAAGAAACAACCAAAAACACCGACTTCCGAAATTTCCGAAAGTTTTTTATTTTTCACTTTTTAGTGGTACCCCACACCTAAAAACACCACTGGAAAGTCGCAGGAAAGCAAAAATATGCAATTTCGTATGATTTTTCCACATATTTTTTCCAGCTATTTGGATTTAAAAACCAAATTGCTTAACCGATTTTGATAAAATTTAAATGGGACCAATCGAGAAGTATATCCTTTCACATTAAGCAAGAATTTTTCAAATCGGTTCATAAATGACGGAGATATGAGGTAACAAACACAAAAAAAAAAATGCAGTCGAATTGAGAACCTCCTCCTTTTTGGGAAGTCGGTTCTTTAGAAAAGTCAAGTGTGTAGCCAGGCCAGAGGTAAGAATTTATTAACACAAAGAAAAAATAAGTATGTAAGGATCGTAGCAGGTTCCACTAGTTCTTGCCTAGATTCTGCCTACTCTCATGGTAAAAACGCGAGAGATTAAAGTGAACCATCATGATAAACAACACCTAGTTCTGATGTGGACATATAATACGATCAAAAACAAGCTTTCATAAACCGTATATAAGAAAACACCACTCACGTGTAACCTAACGAAGCATAATGAAAGATAATCCAAAAAGCCAATCAACTGCTATTGTTAAATAGAGCATCGAACCTAATGCTAAATTAATTAAAGGGATGTCCAAAACAACTGAACTCGAACGTCAGAGCCATAATCCATAGATTAGGGGAACGTGTATCGGACACCCACGTAATAATTATGATGGTTTGAAGTGGCAATAGTCAAATGTATATATAAAAGCAGTGCAATTCTGTAAACATGTCGAAGTGAAAATTAGGCGAATTGAACGACAAGTGAGCTGTCAAACCATAGAAACATAATGAAATGACAGCTCACTTGTGGTTCACTCCACCTAAGTGTGCACGGTGAGATATCGACAGAAGAGACCGGCTGCTATATGTACTATATGTATAGTACGTACTTGTTCTATGGTAAAAACGAAGCCATGACTTCAGGTTCCAATCCAAAAACCTGGAGGTTTCCAATCAACATCAAGAACAAACAAAAATTATGGAATGATGGTGATGATGAAGGTTGAAGTTTCAAAGTTTTGGTCAGCAAACTTTAAACATAACTTTTAAGAAGCTCGTGGCTAAGTGAAAGCAGTCGCACGAATCGATCTTCAAAGTCAAGCACCGCTTGCCGTGGCCTGTGGAAGGGTGAATATCTGCCTCGGAAAGCACGTTAAGCCGCTGGTCCTGCCTGTCATTTGTAGATCTTTGGCAGTCGTTACTGATTGTCAAAAGCCAAAAAATCTGATACCAAAAAAAAAATCTGTCTTGCCAAGAAGTACCGTGTTACCCAGTTAATGCTTAGTGGAGGTCTGGTAGGCAGCAGCTCCACGTAAAATACTGATATTCAGCTGAATCCGGTTTGGCTGGAAGCCGACTCCAATATAGTTGGTAAAAAGCCCTAGCTTTTTGATCAGATGATGAGACTGAAGCATGCAAACATTTAAGCACTTTTTTTTGCGCTCATTACATTAATTACAAAGATTTTTACTTTAAAAAATAAAACTCTTTTCACAGCAATGATTTTTGTACAAAATAATTTGAATAGGTTTCTAATGGGGCTTTTGTAAAGTTCGGAAAATCAAAATCCCCGGATTATTCTGCCACGTCTAGCGTATGCTAAATGAATCTCGCGCTAAAATTACTTCACTTGATGCTGAAGCAGACGGTTCTGACTCAGATTGCTTTCGTATCTGAAATCTTAGAGATTTTGGCCCAGGATTGACTTAATTATTTGAATACTTGCATATAGACAATTATACATGGTAATGAGCTCTGTCGCTATTTGATGCTCGGAAATTGCCAATGTGTTTTACTGATTATTCGTTTTGAATTCAGCAGCATTGTTTAAAACTGTGGATGTTTTTGATGTGATCTTTTAGTTTTACCTGTGATGTCCAAGTGAGATAAGATTCTTCGTAGCTCACTCATTGTAAGATTTAAAGTTGAAAATTCCTGTCTTTAAAAAAAATGTGCACGGCCTTGCCCAAATCATAATCTTAATATTCGTTTGAGAATTATTTTATATTTTTCACTTTTTAAACCTTTATGTTCAACTTGTACAAACAGTCGTGTCTTTTAAACTGTTCGACACATTACAAGTTGGAAGTCTTACAGACGACAACTGACCGCCGTTACATCTATGTAACCAAATTCGTCTGCACATCTAAAACATTTTGCAAATCTACAAAATCTAGCTATATATTTCTTGAACATTTGCGTCTTCTTCAAAAAGTTCGTCACTCTCAATATTGTCACCGCTTCCTTTCCACTTTTCTACAACTCCCGGATCAGCAGGCAAATGTATTTTTAGTACGTTATTTATATGTAGAGGCCAGGTCCCGATAACGAGTTAATTCCGATCGTTTGCCTCACAAAATGTGTATGTTTTGTGCCAAATACCCATTCAATGGTCAGTTTCCTTGTTAAAATAATTATCTTACAATCATCTGTCGTTTCTTTTATTTCGTGCGAATGTTTTGTCGTTTTCTTATGTAATGGGTTGAGTTCTCCTCGATGTTTTTTTTTCGTAGTGACGTTACGTTGCGAATTGGTCTGACGTTTTTCTGTTGCAGAATTTCTCTGGAGTTTGAAATGGTAATCATTTTGTCTTACTTAACTAACTTAAAACTATTTATGTACTCAACTATAAAATAAACCAGAAGACTGGCAGCGTTACCACGTTGAATGATAATTCTGTGTTTTGTCTTATTTTCTCGACATTTTGTCACTAAGGGTTAGGAAATATAGGGTTTAGAGATTTAATAATTCCTAGTATTGTTTTGTAGGACTGAAGGCTATGCAAGTGTCTGGTACTTATTAAGGTACTTTCTTTTAAAGAATACCTTGATACCCGCTTGATACCAACACGTTGAATATTTATCTATCTTCTTACTACTATAATAAATGCGAACGTTTGTAGTATTCCCATCTGAATGGGGGAAAAATGGGTATTTTTGCGTCATCCGTCGAAGAAAATTCCCATTTGTCCCCATTCGGGGACAGAATCTTACAATCACCATTGCCACCCACCTCTTCTTCTTTATACCCCTCATACACAACCTTAACCATATCTCCTATCTTTAATCCGACTTTGATATCTGAAAGCTAGCCGCCAGTAGGTACATCACCTGCCTAGCGTTACGCTACGTTATCAAGGTACACAGCAGCTAATCGATAACTCGTTGAACTTATCTCTCTGATAACATTTGCGTACAAGAGCCTTGTTGTCATGGCTTTGTCTTTTTCGAGAAATTTTCCATGGACTTTGAAAAAGTCCGCCGATAAAAAAGATAGATAAGGAAACTGTGTTTTCTATTGAGTTAAATCCAATTGGTAGGGTACATTTCCTGGCAGGGTTGCGGATTCCTGCCAGGGTTGCGGATTTTGTTCGAAAGAGTCACCGCGGCCCTGGAACGCAAAGGACATTAGGAGGAACATGGATGGGTTTTAGTCAGTAAGAGTCTGACACTCCCTTTCGCTCCACCCTGAGCGGAAGGAGTCATTTGATGATTTCTCATCCATGAATAATGGCATATTTCTTGCAGAACAGATAGTCGAGAAAGGTTCTGGAGTGATGAACTCGTACTGAAAGACGCAGCGTTAGAAAGCCTCACCTAAGGTCAACCGATGATCTGGTGAAGGCAGTTCAAATACATTCTAGTGTTCTTATTTATAAGACAGTGGAGACCTGCTCGTTTGACGTCGCGGTAAAAAAACAAACATCGCTGAGCTGAACTAAACTTGATATTACTAGATTCAAAAATATTAATTGAATATCATTGAAATCACTGATAGTCTGAAAGTTTACACTATATCCTATTAGTTAATCTGTGCTATAGCTGAGTGTGGTCACAGGCCTTTTATCCCTGAATACGTAGGAAATACTTCTAGATAATTTTAAAACACTAGAAGAACTTAACACTTGAAACACAACAAAAACACTTGACAAGTAGCCACAGTTTACGTTGAACTGTTTCACCACGACGACCGCTATTATCTTTAATCGCATTTACAAAATGGGGTCGATACCACTGAAACGGACATTTTCACCATAAATAGTAGAGCAGAACCGGGTCAGCGGCTTGTATTTATAGCTTGGTGTATATGCACGTGTTCACTTGGGAAATAGTTAGAATTTTAGCTCGTATTTGAACTAAATATAGCTGTATGTATGTATTTGAGTGGGCAGTGTTTGTGTTAGCGGTAACTGTTTGACTGTTTCCACTGGAAGGTGAAATGTGTCGGGTATGGGGTAAAGGAACGGTGTATATGAATAATGTTTGGTATGGGAAGGCAAAATTTGTTTATGTAAAATAAAGAAGCTGATGATTCACGCCATTTATTACCCAAAGGGTAAAAACGGGACCCTATTACTAAGACACCGCTGTCCGTCTAGACGGGCAGCAGTGTCTTAGTAATAGGATCCCGTTTCCGTCCGTCTGTCTGTCACAAGGCTGTATCTCTTGAACCGTGATAGCTAAAATTTTCACAGATGATGTATTTCTGTTGACGCTATAACAAAAAATACGTAATAAAAACAGAATAAAATATTTATAACAAACGTGATTTTTATGCCGTTTTTTTATAGATAATGGTACGGAACCTCTACTACTACACACAATAGGTACTACGAAAGCTAATTCACTTAAACCAATTACCTTAATGCCCAAAAATGGTTAGGGTAAGCACTTCACCTGACTAAAGATAATAAATAAGCCTAGTTGTTTATTCATCATAAATTATCCGTTTATAAATGACTAGTCTACCGTCTCCATGGTCTCATCTACATACCTATATCTGTACCAAAACTCATCAAAATCGGTTCAATAGGTTAGGTTGGTTTAGGCGAGAAAGCGTGACAAAAAAGAAACAGACAAACTCACTGACGCATTTATAATAATATTTAGGATTAGGATAATGAATCCCTGAAGACGTATCAAATGAAACCCGCCAAGTGCATGTCAGGCCACGCGCAGTGTATGGTTCCGTAGTTGCAATTATTGCTCGTTAACTACGGATTTCGGACTAGTCTATCTACAGAAGATGCAGTTCTGGATTTCACGCAACAAGTTGCCGCAAACCTAGATAAAAAATCGAAATGCCTAGGTATATTAGACCTTTCGAAGGCTTTTGACACAGTCTCTGTTCCCAAACTCATCATGAAGCTGGAAAATATCGGTGTGCGTGGATTACCTCTAGAAATTTTTAAGGATTACCTAAACAATCGTAAGCAATGTATTAAAATTGATGTTTACTTAAGTGATGAGTTTCTCGTGTCCTATGGTGTTCCCCAGGGAGGGATCCTTTCCCCAACACTATTTCAAATCTACGTGAATGACCTCTGCAGACTGAGTCTCTCAAACGGTAGAATTTATGCTTACGCTGACGACACCGCAATTCTTGTAGACGGAATCACTTGGGACGTTGTGAAAACAAATGCGGAGATGGCCATGGCTAAAGTTATGATGTGGTTAAACTCGAACCTTCTTACATTAAACCTTCAAAAAACGACTTATATTCCTTTTGCTATACGACGTAACGCTAAACCATCTCCTTCTTTTAGTATAAGTGCTCATTCCTGCACAAATCCGCCCACCCACTGCACTTGTCCACCGCTCGCAAGATCCGAAAGTGTTAAATACCTCGGAGTACAGATAGACGACGGACTGAGATGGGACCAACAAATTGACGCCGTCACCACCAGAACATTACGTCTTATACATATATTTAAGTCTCTCAGAGAATCCGCCAGCCTAAGCATTCTGAAGATGGTGTACCATGCACTATGCGAATCAGTGATTGGTTATTGCATAGTTGCGTGGGGCGGTGCTACAAAAACTAGCTTTTTGAGGGTGGAGAGAGCACAGAGAGCTATACTTAAAGTCATGATGAAAAAGCCCTATAGATATCCAACAACTGAACTGTTCTGTAACTGTAAAGTACTTACGGTTCGTCAGCTTTTTGTGCTGAAATCCACCCTTAGAAAGCACACGGGCCTTCCACCTCCTATTCCAAATAAACGAACGTACCTTCCTCCAAGTATCCAACACAAGACCTCCTTCGCTAAGCATCAATATTATATACTAAGTACCTACTCATATTTACATAAACATTAACAAACACCTAAATATTATAAATCTAAACTCACATGCACTAAAATCTAAAGTAACAGAGTGGCTGCTTCATAAGGATTACTCTTACACGGAGTCTTTACTCACCTATCTTGTGTAATACACCCACAAACACACCATCACACAACCACACACACACATTTACACACACCACTCACACATACAAACACAACACACCCACACATACAATTTTATTGTTTTTCTAACATACAGTAGAATGACACAGTCCACTTGAGATAAGTTTTTGTTGAGCATTGTAAAGATGGACCGTAAACTACCTCTTAAAATACAGGTATACCCTAGCTTAAGAGGTAGAGTATTTTTCTTGTACAGAATTTGCAACAAAACTAAATTATAAAACTGTAAACTGTATTTCAAACTCTGTATGATTTTTGGATAAATAAACTATTATTGTTATTATTATTAACTTGTAAAGCCGACTTAGCTGTAATAGTTATATTTTGTATTAGTTTTTTTTTGCACTGAAAAAATTGCACTTTAAAGCTTAATATTTCGCAAACGGATCCTTGGACGAAAATATGGTTTTCGCACACCCCCAATATTTTTAAACGACCTATCCAACGACAAACCTACACCATAGGATAGATAGACGATAAAAAAGAAACATCGCCCCTTTACGTGTAGTGCCCTAAAACTATTCTTATAGGTACCCATACCAAATTCCAACTTTCTAATGCTAAGCGTTTCTGAGCTAAACCGCGGACAGACAGACAGACAGACGGACATAGCGAAACTATAAGGGTTTTTTTTTAAGGATGGGAAATCATCAAATGACCCCTTCAGTTCTGGGTGGAGCGGGAGGGAGTGTCAGACTCTTACTGACTAAAACCCATCCATGCTCCTCCTAGTGCTTTTTGCGTTCCAGGGCCGCGGTAACTCTTTCGAACAAAATCCGCAACCAAACTATAAGGGTTCCTTGTTGACTTCGGAAACCTAAAAAGCTGTATCATAGTTACTAATTTAATTGATGAAGAGCCCATTGTTCTAATCAAGCTCGTTACTGTTGTTGAAGTACCGACCTTGTGAAATGATAGTTTTACAAAGCTCACCTGCTTTTGACGTGTCATATTGGATGTGAATGTTTTCAGGGTAATCTTATATTTAAGTTTAATGTTGTAATGTCAGTAGGCAGCCGCTCCGCGTAAAATACTGGTATTCAACTGAGTCCGGTTTGACTGGGAGCCAACCCCAATATAGTTGGGAAAAGGCTAGGTAGATGATGATGTTGTAAAGTCATTTTCTAAATTACCAAATACTTATACAACGTGTAACAGAATAAACGCAATACCTCTTAAGGGGTCATTGTTCACATCATTATGAACAACTTTTACAAATATAAATCACGAAAAACAAAATCGACTGCTCCATACATTTCTGGGAGCATAACTCGACCAAATGTACCTACTGACAAACAGCTGATCTTTTTTCAGCAAAAAATATCGCTTTACGCCTCTCAAAATTGTTTCTCAAACGCGTATGAAAATAGATATTTAAATGTGTATAATTGCATACGCAAGTAAAGAACATCTGTGCTAGAATGCGCTACGCACGTGCATACTGAGCAGTAATTAAACAATAATAGATGAGGCACGTGCCATGTGCGGCGAGGTTGAGAAATGGATGGCTAACTGGTGTGAACTTGCGTAGCTTAATTCCGCCAAGCCCATTTCATCATCGGACCACAAGACGTACGGAGATACGCCACCGGTACATGATGGACATCCCACTCACACGCACTAAACGTTTTGGGAACACATTCATTGTGCGTACAGCTAAGGAGTGGAATTCCCTGCCAGAGTCTGTGTTTACTGATAGCTACCCGAGTGAATAGTTTACTTCTAGGCAAGCCTGCAGCTCCATCGTCGGCCACATCATCGCTTACCATCAGGTGAGATAGTGGTCAAGCGCGTGCCTATCAATAATAAAGAAAAAAAAAGAACTGGAACACTGGTTATGTTTAAATTTTATTAGAGTTAAATTTTTACCGCGGCTCCGGCCGCGTGGTTGTCGGTTATTGCCGTAAATAGTAATCTATGTCCTTCTCTCAGGCTATATTATATCTCAGGCTATATTATGTCTCAGGCTATATATCTACCAAATTTCATGACGATCTGTTCATCCGTTTCAGCGTGAAACCGTAACAGACAGACAGAGTTACTTTCGCATTTATAAAAAAGTAGAGTAAGATTGAAGAAACGATTGTTGTCAAATTAGGATGGCTGGTAGAGAGTCTAGATTTATGAGAAGACGAAAAATAGAGGTACAGGTATGGAAGAGAAAGACATAACGACGACCTTGTAGCAGCAACAATGCCACCACAAAAAAACCAATGTAGCAAAATCTACATCGCAACAAAAAGAAACGCAACGCCATCTATCCCGCCAGCAGCGAACTAACTTAACGAAATCCTACATCGCGGTATCAGAGTTTTCCGTGCGATTTGAACATATACAACAGTCCGTATATCAACTATCGGGCAGTTGCCCACCGGACACAACAATCGTCCGGTCGAAGCATCCTCCCTTTTCTATAGACACCGCTCAGGCCCAACATGTGAAAATTCCCTAAAATAAAATAAATCTTATGTAATAGGTAAATAAACATTAAAATCGCGATTAATTCGCGACACACCGGTGTGTTGCCGGGGCCGGACAGGTTAACACTACGTACCGCATTCCTCTATAACCTTAAATTAATTGAGACAAGGGCAGGAAGTTGGTATTGTTGAAATAGTTTTGTCTGTGGTTGAAAGCTCTGTTGCTATATTTTTATTTTTTTATGGATGGGAAATCATCAAATGACTTCTTCCGATCTGGGTGGAGCGGAAGGGATTGTCAGACTCTTACTGACTAAAACCCATTCGTGTTCCTCCTTGTGCCCTTTGCTTTCTAGGGCCGTGGTGACTGTTTCGAACAAATTCCGCAACCCTGGCAGGCTCTGGCCCTAACGATCCCCGTCTACTTTGCTGACAGATATCGTGAGTGCCTCAGTTAGATTTCCAAGGTGTGTTTAACAGTGCTTTTACAAACTGGAAATTACAGAAAAGTTCTATAATTTTGCGTTATTTCAAAATAGGTGACTATTGCTTCCATTTTATAGGTCAACCTATTATTGATTGTTACAGTTTTTGCACTTACCAGTTTACACCGATACGTGTGGAAAGTCAAAAATCAATATTAATAGTTATTATTGCCATTCAACGTGGCAATGCAACCAGTGTTCTGGGCACTTTTGTCATTGACAGCGATGTGGATGAGTTTTTTGATGCCCAATGATCAATTTGTTTTTTACACTTTTTGTACATAATTTTGCAATTTTTAGTCTAGTTTGTATATGTGGTTAGGTTCAGTAGATACAAATAGTTAAGTTAGTTATGTACATTTATTACTTGATACCTAAAGCTGTTGCAATAAAGTGATTTGTTTTATATTAATAGTCGCCCCCAATAACATCTGTCTCGTCTTTTCCCAACTATATTGGGGTCGGCTTACAGTCAAACAGGATAAAGTATTTTACGTGAAGTGGGTGAGTGTTTTTTTTCGGTTTCTGGTACGGAACCCTTCGTGAGAGAGTCCAACTCGCACCTGTCCAGTTTTTATCGATACCTGCAGGTGGCTATCTCACCCAAACGCACAAAACGTTTTGGGAATACATTCATTGTGCGTACAGCTAAGGAGTGAAATTCCCTGTCAGAGTCTGTGTTTCCTGAAAGCTAGCTTGAGGATATTTTACCACAAGAGTGAGCAAGTTACTTCTAGGCAAACGTGCTCCATCGTCGACCTCATCATCGCTTTCCAGCGGGTGAAATTGTGGCCGAACGCGAGTTTATAAATGAACTAAGGAAATAGCCATAAAGTTAGAAAACAAAAATGCTTGACAAATAAAAAACATTCTAAAAGCCTTCTATACTGTTGAAAAGTCTAGAATGGGGGAGGGGCCTACGTGCGAGTCCACTTACACCTGAAAAAGCCCTGTGAGCGAGTATCTTATATCTAAATCGATAGTGCACATAATCTTATCTCAAAAAGATTGAGCGTTATTTAAATGTAATATATGTGATGAAGCATGCTGAAATAAATAGTTTGAATTCAATCAAAAATGATAAAAGCGAAAAACATCCTCAAGGAAAACCCGTGGAAATTATACCAACTCATCTGCCTCAGCCATTGCCGTCACCAAGAGATCTGTTTACCCTGCATCGATGATTCACGAATATACATTTCATAAATATATATTCGAATGTACGCAAGCAGAATCGCGAGAAAACATTAGCTTAGCACCAAAATAAAATTCTGGTATAGTGAGTCGGTTAAATTGAATTTAGTTTTGAGAGTGATCGGTTTTTCTTTTAGCCTTTGAACTACTTGAAGACATAAATAATGACTAACGGCCGCTTTCTATAATATATCTCAATCCCAATCTTGATCCCTATCCTTGTCTGTAACCAATCAAAGGTGAGGATTGTGTGGTGAAGGACACAAACTCGGCCGTCTCGGTCGTCTTTTTGAGAAATAAAGTTCTTAAACCATATTATAGAAAGCGGCCGTAAATAGGTAGTAATGGCATGTAATGGTATATATGTCGCAGTCAATTAGCTTAATCAGCCTTTTCATTTAAATGTGCCTAATTTTGAGCGTTTGTCATCTTTGGTTCAATACCTATCGTTTAATGACTTGCCCATGTCACTTACGTCACTGAATAAAAGGCGTAGTGTAATGAAAAGGCTAGGCTTTTAATCAAACGGCTGATTAAGCTAGTTGGCTACGACATATACAACGTGTAACAGAATTAATGCTATAGCTAAAAACTGCTAAAATCAACCCTTCCTTTTGAATTTGCCGTAGTTGAGTAAAAAGGGATCATTGTACTCATCATTATAAACAACTTCTACTGTAGGAACACCGAAATCACGAAAAAAATCAGCTGTACATTTTGTCGAGTTATGCGCACAGAAATGTATGGGTCAATTGTTTTTTTTTTTGCGATTTCAGTATTAATCCCATCCCATAGTGAAAGTGGTTCATATCATATTTTTCATTCATTTTAATAAACTTAGTAGAGATAGATTGAACCATGGAGAAAAACATAATGATGGTACTTTTATGCCGAGAGTTCGTTCCCTTGAGCGATAATATTCGACTTTATCGCATGAAAAACCGTTGATAAAAACTAATACGGTATGAAAACTTTCCCCTTTCATTTGAACCCATCCTAAACTCGCTTAGAAATAGCCAAATCATTCCAAAAGTTAATATGAAAATTCCTAAAAATACTATAGTATTTTCTATGGCAACCATGGGCTCCATACAAATGAGGGGCGGCAGTATAATGTGATGGGAACCCATATTACTCTGATATCATTTTATACGCCGGAGTATGGTAGTTCATTTACATTGAGAATAGGTTTTCTAACTTTTTGGGTGACCTAGACATTAGTAATCGGTGACCTAATACTAGTTTTTATGTTTGGAGTTTAGCAGTAAAATAAAAATTATATGGCTAGAGATGGAATGGATATTGAGATGAATGCTGATAGTGATCTATGAAAGAGGAAAACAAATAATACTAGGTATATGGCCCAATTGCACAAACTAGAGGAAATGAGCCTCCTCATATACAGTTCGCGTCAAATAACTGTGCCCCTCTGAAGTTAGCCATTTGCAAAGATCGCGCAGGTGCAGTCACGTAGACGGGAGCAAGCGGGACGTGCATCGAACGTAAACGAGCGAATGAGACACAAAATTGCACCGCCATAATCCCCGCCCCGCGCATGCGCAGTTGCAGTTTGTTCGTAATTTTGACTACTACGCAGCCACTCGTAGCCAACTTCAGAGGGGCACAGTTATTTGACGCGAACTGTAGCGCAATTTGTTCCATCAGTCAGACTCTCAACTAAACCGAGCACTCGGCGCATCCTAGACAGTCTCAACATATAAGACTGGCCAATCCTTCCCTTGCGGTGGTAGCGCCTGGTTGCGACCACCCTCCCACCGGAGAGTTGCGGTTGAAATTGGAATTCAAAATTCAAATAAAATTCGTATTTAAAAGCGTTTACTGCGTACGGCATTCCATACGAACTTTGAAAGTTCGTATGAAATGTCGTAACGCCGTAAATGTTCTTGTTTTTCAATATCAATGAACCGATTTTAATGAAACTTCAAAGCAGGATGCATAAGTATATATAGTTAGTTGAGAAATAAAATAAAATTCGAAATGTTATTTAAAAAAATATAATTTGAAATCTGTTTCTATGGAAAATTTAATATCGTAATACTATTTTTCAAAAATGTTCTTCGAAAAATCTTATAAAATGCCGTACGTTGTAAACGCTCGTAAGGCATTTTATTTTTTATTCAAAATTAGTTTTTTTTTGTTAAAAATATTTTAAAAAATCCAAAAAACATATATTTTTCTTTCTTTCTATCCAAAATGTTCTTAGGTACTCTAGATTTGTTCGTCCATTCATCGTTTCTTATTAAAATAAATGATGTCGATCCGTAATGATTATTAACGATTTTGAATTCCATACCAGAGATTTATTTCTTCAAGTACATAATGCTTCGAGATGAACTACGTATTATTAATAGAATTATTAATAATGCATTCCTGCAATTGCATCCACGTGTACCTCTTACAAATCTTGTTTATGAAAGAAATAATGAAGGTATGAATCGCATTTATTTATTTCACTCATCATTTGAATAATGTTATTCGGCAGCACAATGGCGTAATATAAAAATGAATGCAATCGACCGTACCTAATATATATGCTTTCTTTTGTCATTTCAACAGTATTACGATTTATTAAACACATGAAGCAATGGGTCTGAAATTCCTTTTGACTGAATTTGCACTAACCTACGTAAATCTTGACTTCACCCGGGTCTCCACCCGTTATAAAGCAGGAAGCAGGACTCAAGAGGTATAGTAGACACCAGAGTGCCAATTCTTCAAGCAACGTTAGCATTCCGATTTCAGCTCTGTTCTGTCTCCTGCTTAATAAGGAGGGAAGTGGAAATTTACAGGAGTAAATTTCCACTTCCCTCCTTATTAAGCAGGAGACAGATTAGCGGAGGACCGCTATTCTTTTCTGATTAATTTCGTTGCGGGATCCAAGACAGTCGAATCATTTCTCCAGGACTCGTCGAGCTTGATTGACTGGGCGTTTTTTTTGGTGGTCGCCACTTTTGATTCTGGCTTTCAGGAGTTGCAGTGGTTTGGGAAAGTGGTGGAGAGCTTGTCCCAAAAAAAAAAAATCGGATCTCAATCGCAACATGTCAGTTCCAGTAGTATCATTCCTAGTAGTGACAGCCAGAGTGCCAATTCAGAAAAAAAAAAGCCAGGAACAATGGCTTAACGTGCTTTCCGAGGCACGGAGAGAGTCTCGGTGTGTTAATATGGTCATCCATCCACAGACCGATCTAGGCTTGCTTGACCTGACGATCGACCCGTGAGGCTGTTATTATTTAGTCATGCCTATATTGTCCCACTGCTGAGCAAAGGTCTCCCCCATAGCCTTCCACTCTTCCTGGTGTGTTGCTCTCTCCGACCAATCCGTCATGAACGCCTCCAAGTCGTCATTCCAGCATTTCCTAGGCTTTCCTCGAAGACAAACCCCGGCCTCTGGCTTCCACAGCGTAAAGATTCTGGCCCATTTTTTTTAAAATGACTACTCTAGTTCAGCACGCTAGGGTAGGTTATTGTTTAACCGGACTATCCTGTTGTCATCATCATCATCATCATATCAGCCGAAAGACGTCCACTGCTGGACATAGGCCTTCCCCAAGCATCGCCACAACAACCGGTCCTGTGCGTCTCGCATCCATCGGTTACCCGCGACCCTGACCAGGTCATCAGTCCACCTTGTGGGAGGCCTTCCAACGCTGCGTCTTCCGGTACGCGGTCACCACTCCAAAACTTTTCGGCCCCATCGACCATATGTTCTGCAAGCAATGTGCCCTGCCCACATCCTGTGGTGATTTCAAATTAATTTAAGGCCCCCAGCCAGGGCTAAAAACTACTTATACCTTCACTAAATGACCGCTCGAGGTCCGCATCTCCTGTGGGGTACGGACCTCGGCTTGCGGCGTCGTCTCGGGGGGGCAGCAAGGGACGGGCTTGGTCATATTTTAATTATTAGAGGACTTAAAGCTGTGGCACAGAGATGCGGGTTGGCTCGTTAGGGAAAGATCGTGGGAGAAGACAGGGGCGTTGCAATGGGCCTCGGTGGCAAGACAGGAATTCGGAACGAGTCTGCATCTGTGTTTCTTTAAAGTGCTGGTTTCCCTACAGCTTTCTTAGATCTGGGTGGTCCTGATGCATCTTAATATATGACTTGCCCAGACTCACTACTACAGCCAAGCAGATTTGTGGCCCACATCGGCGATCGCTGTTTTAACTTGGAACGCTAAAAAAATAAGCACCACATTTTGGCAACGGGTGTCGACCACACTCTGTCCTGTTAAAGTAAGTCACTCCAAAAGCTTTTAACTTAATCGATGCTTTCGCTATACTATGTTGGTACTTACTAATCCAAAGTTCATCGAACGTGAATCGATTCGGATAATAATGTATTTCCACAGTTCTATGTTAATTTTATCAGATTGTTATCACCTACTGTTGAGCATACCATTGGTGTATTGTTTATTGCTGAAAATAGGTTCTCAATAAGAATTTATTCCTTGTAAAAAGTCTTAAGAAATACATATTGTTGTTTTGACATTGGCCCAAATAAGGCAAGTCTTAATCTTGGCTGTATGCTATATGTACAAGTATGTACAGGGTGTTCCAGAAAGGTGTGGTCATATTTAAGGGTGATGTTGGGTAGCTGATATAAACTGTATTATAATGTATATGTTATTTTGTAAGGTATTTTATCTATGGGCCAAAGTAATAAAGAGAATTATGGAAAAAAAATCGAAACATTAAATGCTACTTACTTACTAGAGGTAACCGACATACCCCGAAGGATCGCCAAACTGAAGTGGTAGTGGGCAGGGCACATCGCTTGCAGAGCAGATGGTCGATGGGGCCGAAAAGTTTTGGAGTGGCGACCGCGTACCGGAAGACGCAGCGTTGGAAGACCTCCCACAAGGTGGACCGATGACCTGGCGAGGGTCGCTGGTAGCCGATGGATGCGAGACGCACAGGACCGGTTGTTGTGGCGACACATGGGAGGCCTATGTCCAGCAGTGGACGTCTTTCGGCTGAGATGATGATGATGATAATGATGACTTACTTACTTACATAATTTTAGTGCAACTTCGTATTAAATACCTTCTTGAAAATTTAGATTAAATTTATTATCAATCAACATTATGTGTAAAGGCGCATGCCTTTACACATATAAAATAATCAAAATATGAAATAACTTTCATCGTACTTATTTTACATACATGCCTCTATAAAAGCCATTTACCCTAGCTTTATCAATACAGTATCCCACTGCGCTCCCCGTAGAGAACAAGCAATGTTGAGTACCAGTGCATTATCGTATGAAACATATTAACTTCTCGTCTAGACTACATAAACCGCCAACGCCCTTTTTAACCAACTTAAAAAAAGACGAATGTTCACAATTCGTTTGCATTTTAGAATTCCGTACCCACAGGGTAAAAACGGGACCATACTAAGACTCCACTGTCCGTCTGTATGTCTGTCCCATTGAAATTTTATCAAAATCAGTTAAGTAGTTTGGTTTTAAAATCCAAATAGCTGGAAAAAATATGTGGAAAAATCATCCATGTATACGAAATTGCGTATTTTTGCTTTCCTGTGACTTTCCAGTGGTATTTTTAGGTGTAAGGTAGGTACAAACTTTTTCACAAAAAAACACTTCAAAGTACAAAATAACTTTAATTTCGGAAGTCGGGGTCAAATAACGAAGAAGCAACCAAAAACACCGACTATCGAAATTAAAGTCATTTTGTACGACAAGAAAGAAAATGTATTAATTGTAAGAGAACTGACATGCATACTTCATAAACCTTAACTAATTACATCGCCTTAATGATGTTTAGTTATAGGTACTTAAATTATGATAGTAAAGACAAATATTGAACATTTGGTTGGTAAACAAAATTATCCAACAAGAGACTCGCTATTTAATAATAGACATACAGAGTATAATATAATACCTATGTAGTTGACGGCCATTTTTTATATCAAATAATGTAACAGTATGTGAACAGGACCCTGTAATCCAGTTACTAATGAATTACCAATATTAATTGCGAACATGTCGCCAATTACTCCTTACTATAGGTAGTTTGGAACACTACACTGTAATTAGTACCTAACTTTGTAAGCTGTAGGGGGCGCCACGGTGCTTTAGACTAGTCAGAAAAACCAATAAACCAACATAGGAAATCATCAAAGGACTCCTTCCGCTCTGGGCGGAGCGGAAGAGAGTGTCAGACTCTTACTGACTATTTCTAGGCTATCACTATCTGACTGGCCTGTTGGTCTAGTGGTTAGTGACCCTGACTGCAAAGCCGGAGGTCGTGGGTTCGATTCCCACCCAGGACAAACTTTGTGTGATGAGCATTATTGTTTGTTCTGTGTCTGGGTGTAATTTATCTATAATATGTATGTATTTATAAATTATATAAGTATGTATATCAGTTGTCTGGTTACCATAACACAAGCTCTGCTTAGCTTGGGATCAGATGGCCGTGTGTGAGTTGTCCCAAGATATTATTATTATTACTAGGCTATTTTCTAGGGCCGCGGTAACTCTTTCGAACAAAATCCGCAACCCTGGCAGAATCTGGCCCTAACGGACCCCGTCTACTATGCTGGTATCTCTTTGAGGCGCGCGTGAAACACAACGCGCCGTCGACCCGGGCCTAGCTTTGATCGGACGGCGAGCCACCCAACGCTCGCCGTCCGGAGACCGGCGCCTACGGTGGCCGGGAATCGGCCTGCGACTCCCAACGCCCGGGGCGTCTCCCTAGGGGTAAATACACCTGGCAGGGTTGTGGATTTTGTTTGAAAGAGTCACTCCCGCTCCTCCTAGAGCGGAAGGCGTCATTTCGTGGTTTCCCATCCATAAAAAGGGGTTAATCCAAAAAACTAAAGATATTTAAAATCAGTCTAGCCGTTCTTGAGTTAGAAATGGTGTAACTAAACCGACTTTGTTTTATCTATCTAGATTGTGTTGGTGACCCATCCAAAGACCGACCTCAGCAAGTACTGCTTAACCTCAAAATTCGAATCGTATGTCTGCTAATATTTAGCCACAATCTCATCACAAATCATAGATTCTACGCGGTATATTATCATTTATTCACCACACTTATGATCTTGAAAACTTTTGCGGAAGTTCCGACATTGCATAAGCGTCTTAGCAAAATAAACTTCCACGCTATGATTTCAGATGATCGCGAATAAAAATGACGGATAGCTGGTTGGCAATTAAACTGAAAAATTTGATGGCATCGTGCCAAGGCGTGAAGATTAAAATGAGTAGAAGTTAAGTGTGACTAATATATTATAAGCGAATGATTTTGTTCATTATTTCAAGAGTTCCGTGGTCGTAGACAAGCTTCCCCTGTCTGTTCGTTCATTTGTCTACCACAGAATTGTATCAGCTGTAGATGGGCGCGTACCATTTGACATGATAACAAAAGTTCTAACGATCACATGACCTAATTTCATTTAATATATTTTTTATTTAGTATAACGTTGAAATGATATAATGAATTATTGATATAATTTCAATTTACCTAATTTTATATGGTTTAATAAACATTTTTATGACACCCCGACTCAGAGTACCCCGACTCGGATAGGTTAGGTAAGAAGGCTAAGGCGGGAGCTCCGCTCCGCTTCGCTCCGCCTTCGTGGTTATTTTTTTGTTTAAACCACCCAGAAATACCTATCTTAGCACAGGTGGTATATACTAAATGTTATTAGAGCAAAAGAAGTTTATATGAAATGTAATATTAGATCACAATGATATTAGAGAGATAGAATCCGATACATTTTTGACGTATTGACAATCGCCTTCGCCACGCTACTGTTGACAGAATCTCACTTGTCTTGAGCCCAAGGTCATAATGGTACGGAACCTTTTGTATGCGAAGTCCGACTCGCACATTACTGTTTTTTTTAAATATCAATGTGAGTTTGATTTAGGTACAGTCTGATTGGGAAATAGTTTATAGTTATTTCGCTATTTATCTTTATTGGTTAGCGTTAGATGTACGAGCATGAGTGTGATGGCTATCCGTGTTATGGATGCTGTAATAAATTTTCCATTTGAGTTTATACTGTTGTGGCCAGTATCAGTGTTGTTGCTAAGGAGATTCTTTCGTCGTTTTCTTTTCCACTGAGGAATGGCTTCTACCTCAGTGGTTTGCTCACTGCTTACATCAGATGATTGGCTGAATTTTATTTTCATCGTTTTCATAGAAGGATCAACGATCTTCACCGAATTGAAATGGTATCGGTCCGGGAAAATATTCTTCCAAACAAAAAAAGAATCATCAAAATCAGTTGACAATTGGCGAATGATAAATCAAACACAAAAAAATACTGTCGAATTGAGAACCTCCTCGTTTTTGAAGTCGGTTAAAAACTTACCTAAAGATAGCGGGATACTACTTTTGAAAACGGACGGTTGATATTGGACATGGTAAACGTTTTAGCAATATTGCGGACGAAACGTTTACTCAAAGTGATCGGTGTAATTAGTGAACACGCGAGCCTTTGCCATATGGCCAAAAAAAGAAAAAAAAAGATAATTACTCTTGTGGGTAGTTCATTGCTTACGTGGTATTTTATCCTTTTTTATTTAACCGACTTCTAAAAAAGGAGGAGGTTCTCAATTCGGATGTTTGCATTTTTTTTTTTATGTTTGTTCGCGCATAACTCCGTCGCTTGCCAATAGATTTGAAAAATTCTTTTTTTGTTGGAAAGGGTATACTTCACAAATGGTCCCATTGAAATTTTGTCAAAATCAGTTCAGTATGTTGGTTTTTTAAATCCAAATAGCTGGAAAAAATATGTAGAAAAATCATCCATATCTACGAAATTGCGTATTTTTGCTTTCCTGTGGTGTTGTTAGGTGTGGGGTACCACTAAAAAGTGAAAAGTAAAAAGCTTTGGTGTTTTTGGTTGCTTCTTCGTTATTCGACACCGACTTCCGAAATTAAAGTTATTTTGAATTTTGTAGTGTTTTTTGGAAGTCGGTTTCGTTTTTTTGTGAAAAAGTTTTTTTAAATAGTCAGAAATGAATAAAATATTTTAGAAGGGGCCATCTTGTGCACTAAAAGCAGTCACAGCTTTATTTAGTAGATTCAATAGCGAGAAGTTTTCGCCTTTTTCGAATACTCATAAAGGATAAGATAAACACTGTGAAGAAAAATTCCGTGGTTAAAAAGTAAAAAAACTATTCGTTTCATCTCAACGACAATCAATGTCAAAAGCTTGTCAGAAATGTTGGAAAATTTGAGCTAATTTTTAACCGACTTCTAAAAAGGAGGAGGTTCTCAATTCGGATGTTTGTATTTTTTTTTTTTTTTTTTTTTTTTATGTTTGTTCGGGCATAACTCCGTCGCTTGCCAACCGATTTAAAAAATTCTTTTTTTGTTGGAAAGGGTATACTTTCCAAATGGTCCCATTGAAATTTTATCAAAATCGGTTGAACAGTTTGGTTTTTAAATCCAAATAGCTGGAAAAAATATGTGGAAAAATCGAATTTTTGCTTTCCTGTGACTGTTGCGAAATTGCGTATTTTTGCTTTCCTGTGACTTTCCAGTGGTGTTATTAGGTGTAGGGTACCACTAAAAAGTGAAAAATAAAAAACCTTTTTCACAAAAAAAAGAAACCGACTTCCAAAAAACACTACATAGTTCAAAATAACTTTAATTTCGGAAGTCGGTGTCAAATAACGAAGAAGCAACCAAAAACACCGACTTCCGAAATTAAAGTTATTTAATTTCGGAAACGGGTAACTATGTAGTGTTTTTTGGAAGTCGGTTTCTTTTTTTTGTGAAAAAGTTTTTGTCAGATAGAGACTGAAATAGATAGTTAGATACTCTTTATTAAACATCATAGCAAAATCATTCCTAAAAAATCCTAAATACAGGAACATTGGATTTCTTTTCAATTGGAAAAATAACTTTGTTGGAATGCAATCATCACCATCATCATCATATCAGCCAATTGCCGACCACTGCTGAACATAAGCCTCTCCCAAAGATAAAGATAAATTTATTTGTCAAAACATGCGTATACATGCAAATTAAGCATACAGGACATGTTTACAAAGAGCGCCAACCATCCCGGTCTTGAGCAGTCCGCATCCATCCGTTGCCAGACACCTTCTTCAAATCATAGATCCATCGGAATGCAAACTAGAATCAAATTATTTATTTAATTTTGTTACAGGTTTAAAAGGTTCTAGAATAGATAAGGACATATTTTATTCATATTCAGAGTGTTTATGCGGTACGGCTTTTCATACAAACTTTCAAGTGCTTATTTTTCGAAATAAATGAACCGATTTTAATGAAGCTTGGTATGCAAACGCTATATATCCAGGTCTAAATAGTTAGTAGAGAATAAGTCTAAACAGTAAGTAAATCGAAAGAGAGTTCAGGGGGAAATACAGAGTGATTTTTCTCTATAGAAAACCTAAATTCGCTCTCTCCCTGTTAACTCTTTTTTGAAAATGTTCTCTACTATATCTAGCGTATGCATACCAAGTTTCTTTAAAATCGATTTATTTATTTCGAAAAATAAGCACTTGAAAGCTTGCATGAAAAGCCGTACCGCGTAAGCGCTCTTCAGTTTTAGCTGAAGATAAGTGCTTCGAATCTGATGTTTACCCAGACTATATCTTTTACCATTTTAGGAATCGTTTTACGAGCAATAAAACGTTTCATTTGGTACATTTTTATATAGTTACTACGTATTTAATTGACACGAATTGATTCGTCGTTCGTCTATGTCGTGATTTAGTTATGACATTTCGCTCGTTAAGCGCTTTAGAGCTTGGCAGAGTACCCTTTGGTGGAGTTTTTTTTGGATATTATAGCAATCTTTGAACTCCTTTGTGTGTTGAACGTCTTTTTCTTCTAAGGCTTTTCACTAATTGGTTTTTGGGTGGGAGTTTAAGGGCTCCCATATAACATCGCTCGTGTGTTTGTCTGTCTGTCCATTTGTCACAGTCAATTTCTTCCGAATCTATTGGATCGTTTCATTTGAAATCTATATTATAATATAGTACCTAACTAGCTTAATCAGCCGTTTCATTAAAAGCCTAGCCGTTAAATTGATCTGCACCGTTTAATTGGCGATATAAATGACTTGGGTAAGTCATTTAGCGATATTGAACGAAAGATCGGCGCAGTTAAATGAAAAGGCTAGGCCACCAATTAAACGGCTAATTAAGCTTATTATAGAAGAGAAAGAAAGAAAATTGCATTTATTGTCACAACAAAAACACCTTCCAAATAGATAAGAACATCATCTGCCTAGCCTTTTCCCAACAATATTGGAGTCGGCTCCCAGTCAAACCGGATTCAGCTGAATACCAGTATTTTACGTGGAGCGGCTGCCTACCAGATCTCCACAATTCATTAACTGTGTAACACAGTACTTCTTGGCAAGACTGGTGTCAGATTTTCTGGCTTCTGACAATCCGTAACGACTGCCAAAGATATACAAATGACAGCCGGGACCAACGGCTTAACGTGCTTTCCGAGGCACGGAGGAGTCTCGGTATGTTAATATGGTCACCCATCCACAGACCAACCTCGGCAAGCGTTGCTTAACCTTGAAGTTTGGTCCGTGCGGCTGTTATAATTTAGCCACGAGCTCCAAATAGATATGATAATAATGTAAAAACAAAAACACAATATTGTGCCAAAAAGGCCTCAGCTCAGCAATGTCAGGTGTCAACACTAGGTATTACCAACTAACGCTGACTTTTAGCTGCAGCCCACGGGTGCCATATTTATTTGACTGCGACGTAAATAAAATTCTTCTGTAACTGGTCATTGGTAACGGAGTGACTGACAGACAACGTACAGCCGAAAGTACTGGTTGTAGAAAACTGTTGCTTCCCTAGACTCCACGGCAGTGTAAAGCGGCGTATCCACAGGCAACATTTGACGCGCGACATGTTGCACAACATGTTGCTCATCATGTTGAACGGCATCGAGGCAATTTTATTTAGTAACATTGCGCATTGTCACTGCGCGCCTGCTGACAACTTCGCGCGTTGTTGTGCAACGTTGCTGAACATGTTGGGCGTCACGCGTTGCGCGTCAAATGTTGCCTAGTGGAAACGAGGCTTTGATAGAGGATTTCCCGAAATACCTACGGGAATGGGAAAAGGGGTGTGCGCGTACGAAGTCGCGGGCTACAACTAGTTTTGTATAAAATATGAACTTCTGTGACTCAAACGCGGACGTTTCAAAATCCAAAATGATGCCATTATGACACGGCATCAATAGGCCTTTCTTTTTATGTGTATTGGAAAAGCCAAAATGCTTGAAAGTCTACTAATTATCGGCCCGAGTGTATGGCCAGAGGGCTGGCTTGATTTTTGCCCAATGAATCAGCATTGCCTTTCAACGTGTTCGTGGTAATGTAGTTCAACAACGAATTCAATGTTAAAAAGTAATAACAGTTTTTGAAAGACTATTTATTTATTTATTTGGTTCACCAACAATTGTTTATATGAACACCACATGAGCTAATTAAATTAAATCGACTGTTAGCTTAGATACATTTACAATTTACACGCCAACTTAAAGCTTAAGAGAAGATAATAATGTTATGACGATAATGGTTATGTAAGGACTTTGTAAACATAACTAAAACTAAAAAAAGATCAACTGAATGCTTTACAACAACTTTGATAAGCTGTCCAGGATTTTATGTTTCTGCTTAGTGAGAGAATCAAAATGGAGATACACTTTATCCCGCAACTATTTAAAACTCAACAGAACCTAACACGTGGAGAGTTAGATCCCAACATCGTTCTTCTCTGTACAGGACGAAGTATTGAGTATTGAGTATTGAAGTGGAGTTATGGGTTTACGTGGAATCCTCGAAGGAGTGCGAAATTTAATGAGTAGCGGCGGTGAGTCAATATTTATCATCATTTATCACAAAATCTTATAACATGTAAAACATACGACATTATAAGATCCGCAGTAATTCCTATGCGTATGTCTGGCAAACGATAGACGAAATATGACTGTTCTCTGACGTCATAGTGGGCATGTCCTCGAGACTATTCCCGTCTCGAGATGTACTAACACACCCCTTTACGAGAAAATTACACTAGATGTTGACTTTGACCTGTCTATATGATATTCAAACTCGTGTTGTGGGGTCAGTCTCGGGTCAAAGGGTACCGTATTACACAGTAATTGTCCCTTTTAAAATGATGGTATTCAGCAACATTTTGTTAGACTGGAATTATTCGGTCTATTTTTACAAAGTTTTTGACTCACCAAACTTTTCAGTTGGGAAAATAAATTATGTGTGTGTAGATGATGTGTTGTAGGATCAAAAGTTGGTCACCATCATCATGTCAGCCGAAAGATGTCCACTGCTGGACATAGGCCTCCCCCAAGTGTCGCCACAACAACCGGTCCTGGGCATCTCGCATTTTTCGGCTACCCGCGACCCTTACCTACCAGATCATCGGTTCACCTAGTGGGAGGCCTTTCAACACTACTTCTTCTGGTACGCGGTCGCCACTCCAGAATTTTTCGGCCCCATCGACCATCAGTTCAGCGAGCAATGTGCCCTGCCCACTGCCACTACAGATTGGCGATCCTTCGAGCTATGTCGGTAATCTTGGTTCTCTTGCAGATATATCATCATTCCTGATTCGATCACGCAAGGAAACTCCTAGCATTGCCCTCTACATTGCCCTTTGGGTGACTTTAAGCCTTTTCAAGAGGCCTGTTGTGATCTACCATGTTTCGGTTTAGTTTTAAAAGTTGGTGCTATGATGGAAAGGTCTACCGCCTATGACGTACCAATGGCATCCTGAGGGATAGTGCTATCCATCTTTTATAGCTCCGTCGCCTTGCCACAGCGTAATCATGATGGCATTAAGACGTCATAGCAGGGTCCGAGGTTGGAGCGTATACCTTGTTGCTTTTTGACGTTATTTTGAAGCCCCTAGCAATAGGTGGCATGCCTATTACCATTTACCGTATGCAAATCTGGACTCAGGGACGGGCTGCTATCAGGCCGATTCCAATTTTTTGTTTATTTTTTTTTATTTATAAATGGGCTAGCTCTTGACCTCGATCACGCCTGATGGAAAGCGATAGATGAGTTCCATGATGAAGCGAGCGTCCAGAAGATGCCTTGAAGCACTGGTACTCCCACGCGTCGAGGCACACAGCGGGCTGCTTGACGCCGAACTCCTGTGGGAGGGTGGTCACGAACCAGGCCAGTGTTAGCCCTACCACCGCAAGGGAAGGATTGGCCAGTTTCATAAGGTGTTAGTTGAGAATGTCCAGGATGCGCCGAGTGAGAGGATCATTTGTGTGTCTGATGGAACAAATTGCGCTACACGAGGAGGCTCCTTCATGCATCCCAAAATAGTTCTATTTGAAGCTACCTTTGATCTGGTCAGCTGTCCTAACATCTAGATAATGCATACAACATTTACCCAAATTAGTCGAACCATCGATCGGCACATCCAATTATCAAGAAAGGGTACGATCGGCATTCAAAATCCATTGAAACAAATTACAAATTCAACACTATCTCATCTAACGCCTTTTCATACTTGTGTTGGCTTCCAGTCGAACTAGATGCAATGGAATATCGATATTTAAGGCGCTGTCATAGCAAAAACTCGGTCACTCTCGGACTGTATAGTAAAGAAAGAGAAGCACGACGACGCAATGCTTGTGCATTTTATCGATTTACTCAAAGTTGAGCTATTGAAAATCTAAAACAACAAAGTTTTGCATTTAAGATTCGATTCATTATTTATTTTACCCGGCATAAGAATCTAGTAATACGGGATTTTTTTTTTAAAGGTCAAAGTTAGAGGTATCTTTGACAATCATTTTTATCAAGGATTATATTTTTAAACATGTTTCGGAAACAAAAAACTAACTAGCTAAAATTAGCATATTATTTTTTCTGCAGCTTAAAACTAAACAAATTTGGCTAACATTACGTTAGAAAACCAGCAATTTTTCAGTTTTTGCTGATCACGGCGCCTTAACATTGTCTACGTATTTGGCCTCCACAACCGAGCTACTGGATAACACAATACCTACCTAGTCTACGTTAACCAGGCCGTTTGTCGTACTTGCATGTGTAGAAAAGAGATCTAAAAAATGACCTTCGGGAACAATGGCTTAGTGAGCTTGCTGAGGCACGGAAGGACTTTTGTGTATGGATGGCCACCCATCCACATCCACATCCTCGGCAAGTGTTGCTTAACCTTGAAGTTCGACCCATGCGGCTATTATTATTCAACCACAATTCCTACAATCATCATTTCAACCGATAGACTTCTACTGTTGGACATGGGCCTTCCCCAAATGGGCGTTTATGGCAACCCGGGGGGGGGGGGGGGGGTTGTCACAATGCAGGCGGGTTGGGTATCGCAGTGTAGCTGTAGCAATGTACCTACAGAGAATGCTGCTGCCCATTCTCTGGTGAGTCGCTTAGTCGCCTCTTATGACACCCACGGGAAGTGATGGGATGGTGCTATTCTTTTACGTCCGATACCATACGGAACACACGGTGTCTCCACATGGACAAAAAAAAATCATTATGTATGCGTTTCATCGGAAGGACATCCAACTCCATCCATTCATCTGGCTTGCCAATAATATTGTCGAAACGTCCGAGTTTTACGAACCGGCGTACATCGCGTTTACGACGATAATGTCGTAAACTGCACATTAAGAATCCGAAGGCGTTAAAGTGAGTTTTGATATCATTTTTCTGTTTTCGGATATACAGCTGTGGAATTTTCGGCACGTTTCATTCGAGAATTGGAATTTTTTAATTACCAGTGAACATTTTTGCATTGGCAGCATTTACTAGTGGAACTCGAGTTTTACCAAAATATCATTTCTCTTCCAATTTAATAAATGCATTAATTTATTTTATTTTATTGTTTTATTAAAAAAATATGCACTAGTAAATAAAACACTGTTCAAAGGCGGAGTGGATACCTTAGGAATTCTCTATCAGTCGACCTTTTTTATGGATATGAAATCATCAAATGACTTCTTCCGCTCTGGGCTTAGCGGAAAGGAGTGTCAGACTCTTACTGACTAAAACACATCCTTATGCCCTTTGCGTTCCCCTGGCAGGCCAGTCGACCTTAGGGTGGTGTAGGGACATAACGTAGCAGGAACACCTCAACGATAAGACAACTGGGATGATTCCTGGTTAAAAAATATATAATGATTCTATTTAGTCCGTCAGTTAGATTATCGAAAAATATTTGACACGTATTTTTTGCTTTATCATATCAATAAAAAAAGAAGAAGATAGAACACATCAAAGATCAGGAGTGGGGGCTTGTGACGTCATGTGTATGTAAAAAGTATACTTACATGTGACGTCACACGAGTTTACAACGCACTGTATCGTTTTCATGTTTTGTTTATGTGAAAAAAACGTTTAATATTTTTTGGAAATCTGTCTGACGGACTAATTAGATTTTTTTAGTCGTCTACCATAATGAAAAAAAAAAAAATATAATAAAAAAATAAGTGAAAAACAAATCCAGAAAATCATCGCTGTGATGATTCCACAAACAGCATTCAATTCCACTTTAAATATTGTACCGACCTGAATATTTATTTCTTCTTTCCAGGTAAAAATGTCATCAGACCAGCCCCAACCAACGGGCGCCACCACTCCTGGGGCGGACAGCGTGGTGGACCCCACACAGGCCGCCGCCACCCCAGCCCCACGAAAGCAAGCCAGACCGCGAGGCAAACCACAGCCGGAGAAGCCCAAAAGAAGCTTGTTCTGCTTAGGACTTAAGAATCCATTGAGGAAATTATGTTATGACATAGTGGAGTGGAAGTATCCTTTGCAAAAACTTATTTATTTTCTGCCATTTCTATTCTAGGTTTACATAAATATTACAATGTGTAACAGAATAAACGCAATACCCCTTAAGGGGTACTCATCATTACGAACAACTTTCACTATGGGACCAACACGGAAATCGCGGGAAAAATAAATCGACTCCGCCATACATTTTTCTGAGCATCACTTCACAAAATGTTTTTTTTCGCGATTATTGGGTTGGTCCCGTAATAAAAGTTGTTCAATGACCCCTTAAGAGGTATTGCGTTTATTCTGTTACACGTTGTATATAAACTTGATAGTTTCTACTTCTTTCTTCGATCAGCAAAAGCTACCACACCAATCGATCAACATCGATCGATGGCATCGGTGGGTCGATCAATTGTTTACCTAAACAAAAAAAAAAAATACAAAATATAATCTCCTTAACCAAATCCTTTCAGACCATTTGAATATATGATATTGACAACGATTTTTGCAAATTGTATAGCTTTAGCAGTTTTCACGCCGTATCCGTCCAGTGATACTAATAATACTAATCAAATATTGGTGAGTACTTTTTGATATATGATTCTAAGTGGGGCTGATAACAGGCGCACGGGTCGACGCTTGAAGATGTCGGTCTGTGAACGGGTGACCATCTTAACATACTGAGATTCCTCCGTACCTCGGAAAGCACGTTATGCCGTTGGTCCCGGCTGTCATTTGTAAATCTTTGGCATTCGTTAAGGATTGTCAGAAAAGCCAGAAAAGTCAAGTCAAGATGTTTGAAGACGAGGTCGTGTTGGGATCTTTGATTCTACTAAATTATTGTTTAATCCAAAAAAAAGACAAGAAAAAGAAACGTATGACATTAAGCTTATTTAACAAAGACGTATGTGGTGGTTTTTCGGTAATTACAATATTATAAACCAAATGATTACTGGACAATTATACTAACGTCTGTGTCAGCGTACTGACTGAACCTCGTAACATTCAAAGGGAATTCTTTAAAAAACTGTCAGCGGGCGGAGCACTCGAAACTAGCAACGAGCGGCTCGCTGCATGCTCGCGTATTCATGCTCCTTTCCACGTATTGACTGCATGAATGCTCACTTTGTCGACGGCCCGTAACACCAGTCAGTACCCATCTTAAGGCGTAGTCCTAATACAATACGATCGTCGCTCGAATACGCGATCATTTGGACGGCAAATGAAAAGCGCCCTCTATCGACGTGGCATGCGACGACGCGATCGGGTTTTTCATAAAAATGAACACAACGATCGCGTTTAATTAAAGTTGTATGGATTGCAAAATACGAAAGGGTTTCGTTACTTATGTATATTTAATCAAATCCATTGATGCAAAGCAAAAAAAAAAATCTTATGACAAAACAATAATTGTTAAGCCTAAAGATAAGGTCCCTTATAAATACCTAGCAGCACGCCGCAGTTTCACCCGCGTAGTTCCCGTTCCTGTGGGAATACGTGGATAAAATATAGCCTATGTTACTCCCTAATAATGTCGCTTTCCATTGGTGAAAGAATTTTTGAAATCGGCACAGTAGTTTTTGAGTTAATTCATTACAAACATACACACACAAAAATATGAATCTTTCCTCTTTATAATACTCGTATTATATAGTATAGATGAGCCCGGTTAAAAGCAGAAAATAAATTCATTTACAAAGGGCAGAACTTTCCGCAGGTCTGTCAGTTTGCAGTTAAATTTGACAAAGTTCCAAGTAGTTGTGTGAGTAATTCTTTTGATTTCAGGAAAAAGTAGAATGGGTATTCATGGTGATATTCACGGGAGAGTGCGTGATGAAGATCATTGCGTACGGGTTCTTGTTTCATCCGGGAGCATACCTGAGGAATACCTGGAACAGTCTCGACTTTACTATAGTTACTATTGGGTGAGTTTTACTATAGTTTTATTACTATGAAGATGCCTACGGGTTCCGGTTCCACCCGGGCGCTTACCTGAGGAATACGTGGAACAGTCTCGACTTTACTATAGTTACCATTGGGTGAGTTTTACTATAGTTTTATTACTATGAAGATGCCTACGGGTTCCGGTTCCACCCGGGCGCTTATATGAGGAATACGTGGAACAGTCTCGACTTTACCATAGTTACTATTCCACTGCCGCATACTCTAAACGTTATAACCGACATAATTAACTGTTCGATAGAGACGTCAACGTTTCCCGAACAATGGAAAATTGCTTCAGTCAGGCCATTACCTAAAAAATCAAATCCAACCGAGCTCAAAGACTTACGTCCCATTAGCATTTTGCCATGCCTTTCCAAGGTATTAGAGAAGGTCGTCTGCCAACAATTAAATCAATTTTTGGAACAAAATCATATTCTACCTGACTTACAATCTGGGTTCAGGAGGCAACGCAGTACGTCTACTGCTTTACTAGACGTTACAGATAATATTTTGGCTGCCCAAGATCAGGGTCTGTGTACAGTGCTCGTCTTGCTGGACTTTTCCCGTGCATTTGACGCAATAAATATTCGGCTATTATTATCAAAGTTGAGCTATTATGGTTTCGATCCTAGCGCCGTAGAGTGGTTCCGTAGCTATCTCACGAACAGAAAACAGTTTGTCGACTTGCGTTTTGATGATGGAACTACACTAAGATCGTCACTTATTGCAGTAGAGAGAGGAGTCCCGCAGGGCTCCATCTTGGGTCCTATTATCTTCATCCTGTACTGTGCGGACATCATTAAGTGTCTCCATAAATGTAAATATCACATTTACGCCGATGATGTTCAGTTATACATTTCTTTTCGACCAGATGAGTACAGTAATGCCATCAAAGAGCTTAACGATGACCTCCAAAGAATTGCCACTTGGTCTGAGGAGAACTGCTTGTCATTGAACCCTACAAAAACCAAATATTTGGTGTTTGGCTCGAGACAACAGCTTGCTAAGCTACCTTCATTTTTTGACCTAAAACTGATGGGCGAGCCGATTGAGCGAGTGTATGAGGCGAGGAATTTGGGGCTGGTTATGGATAAGGACCTGCGTTTTGAGAAACACGTAGCAGACTCGGTTAGAAATTGTTTCTATCGCCTGAAGGTTATGTACAAGATGCGTCCTTACTTGTCCGAAGCATTGCGAGAGCAGCTGGTGGAAACCCTGGTTCTTTCTAGGTTGAACTACGCAGATACAGTGTATGGCCCGCGCCTGTTGGCTCGTACTGATCGGCTCATCCAAAGGGTACAAAATGCTTCCGCTCGGTTTTGTTATAATATTCCACGCAGAACCCATGTAACGCCATACTTGAATAAGCACTTTACGCTGAAAATGAAATCCAGACGCAAACTGCATCTAGCTTGTCTCCTGTTCGGTGTAGTTAAATACCAAAAGCCTGACTACTTATTCAACAAACTGAGTTGGCTTACGAGCCGGAGGGAATGCGGAAGGAGGCAATGCTCACAGCAACTTACAACCCAGTCCTGCGGTACAGCTGTTTTTAGGGGCAGCTTTCGTTATGCGTCTTCTAAAGTGTGGAATAATATTCCTCCACCTATCAGAGCCATAAATACGATTGGTACATTTAGAAGACGTTTACGGCAGTATCTAATTGATGCACAGCGAGAGCTGGACATGGTTGCGCACAATACCTCATTTATATGATGTATCCGTGCACCTGCCTCACGATAAGTTTGCTTGGGTTCCGTCTCCTACATCCCGGAGGCTGCTTTTACTGTTTTACTTACGTTACTCAAATTTGATCATCCTAACTCGTCAAGGTTTACCTACCCCCATTTCGAATCTTTTTTTTTTCTACCGTTATTTATTTTTATCTCTTTTTATTTATTTGTTTTGTTTATTTTGTGTGTAAAAATCACAACACTGCAAAGCGGCTTTGCGTCCGTTGCGTCACAACACAACACAGGTCAGTTGAAAACCAGCGTCAGGCACTAGTTGTCTGGCATTCATGCTGAACTGAGCCTGTTTTGATGCAGTCATGAGGCACGCAACTTTTATTGTTATCTTTTTTGTTTGTGCTGTTTTTGAAACTTTTTTGTTATTTTTATCCATTTTACGTGTTACCGAGCTTTTGTGTTTGTGCCTTATGCTGTACCAAATAAATTATTTTTCTTTCTTTCTTTCTTTTATTGGGTGAGTTTTACTATAGTTTTATTACTATGAAGATGCCTACGGGTTCCGGTTCCACCCGGGAGCTTACATGAGGAATACGTGGAATAGTCTCGACTGTACTATAGTTACTATTGGGTGAGTTTTACTATAGTTTTATTACTATGAAGATGCCTACGGGTTCCGGTTCCACCCGGGAGATTACATGAGGAATACGTGAAATAGTCTCGACTGTACTATAGTTACTATTGGGTGAGTTTTACTATAGTTTTATTACTATGAAGATGCCTACGGGTTCCGGTTCCACCCGGGCGCTTACATGAGGAATACGGGGAACAGTCTCGACTTTACTATATTCACTACTATTGGCTTGAGCTTATCTTAACTGTTTTAATTTTCTTCAAATCAAAAATTTTCAAGGTTATTTTATGTCAAAATATTTTTTTTTTGCTGGTTTAAAATTATTTGACTTCAGAATCAACTTTTTTTTAAATTTTTATTACATTTTATAGTTCAGCATATTTCAGTCTTCAATAATTTTTTCATTTCACTAAAGTTAGTGTAACTTGTGTATTTCAGTATAGCAAGTATGACCCTGCAGTACATCTCAAAAGACTCGTTCGACGTGAAGGCGTTGAGAGCCTTCAGAGTGCTTAGACCCCTCCGGCTGGTCTCCGGAGTGCCAAGTGAGTATGAATACTCCCATCTATAATGTTCACTTTATATAAAAACTATATTTTTTAAAGTAGATTATTACTATTAACCATAAGTTGATTGCTGCGCCTTAACATTATTAATTGTTGATTATTGTCCCTAAATAAATAAAAAAAAAAAAAAAAAAACAGGGTAATGTGCATGTCTCAGCCAATTAGCTTAATCACCCGTTTAATTGGTAGCCTAGCCTTTTCATTTAAATGTGCATATTTTTCAGCGATCTAAGTGATATCTTTTGTTCAATATCGTTTGATGACTTGACCGTGTCACATAAGTCGCTGATTAAACGGTACAGTTCAATGAAAAGGCTAGACTTTTCTCTTCTTTTTGGCTGTCGCAGCCAATTAGCTTAATCAGCCGTTAAATTGGTTGCCTAGCCTTAAGCATCGTCTGTAACTGCGTACCTATACATTGTGTGCAATATAACAAATACATAAATGAATAAATATTCGCCTTTAGATGGTTTTGTCAAAGCAATCAGACCACTTGAAGAACAGATTTGGCTATCTGTTTTTGATTATGGTCTTTATTGTGCACCACATAATATTTTATTTACTGGACTATAAAAAAGCAGCCACTTTGGCGGTGACTTTTCTTGACCTTTCTTAGTTAGCATAGGTACGTTTTCTGAAATTCCAATGTCAAGAACAGCCAGCTAGGTGAGATTGTTAAAGAGTTACGGTGACCCTGGAACGTAAAGGGTATTTGAAAGAATACGGGTGGGTTTTAGTCAGTAAGAGTCTGACACTCCCTCCAAGTCCACACAGAGCGGGAGGAATCATTTTATCATTTTTCATCATTAAAAAAAAGTTACTTAATTATAATTTTCTTCAAAAAGCAAAGAAAAACAAGATTAAAATTATTTGTTTTACTACCCTTTCCAGGTCTTCAAATCGTATTAAATTCCATATTGAAAGCGATGGTGCCACTGTTCCACATAGCCTTTCTGGTACTCTTCGTGATCATCATTTACGCCATCATTGGCTTGGAGCTGTTCTCCGGAATCCTACACGAGACCTGCTTCAAAAAGAATGCAACTAAGGGTATGTATTATGATTCAATTTTTGATGGTAAACCGCCAAGATATCCTCACTAAAACACGGTACAAATTTATACTGTGCTAAAAATGTCTTAAGTTTATGCATAACAACAAACATCATAATTTTTTGTCTGTCCACGTCCTGGGCACGGCCCGGGTGTGTGTGGATCAACGATGAAAAAGTTGGGAATAACCATGTGTGATTCTTCTTCTTCTTCGTGTCGATGGCACGACAGTTGGTCAGATTTGGGGGGTCTAAAACGTTGCCACCTCCACAGCATCGTTGGTAGCCACACAGGTCACTCAGGCTGCATGTCTTGGGGCACAGAGGGCAAGATAGCAGGTGGAGCATGGTCTGTGACCCCGCTCCACATCCACACCCTGCAGTTGATGTGTCACGGTAGCTCAACTTAGCGAGGTTCAAATTACACCTTCCTACTTGCGCTCTGAGGCGGTTCAGGGACTTCCAAGTGGACCAAGGAAGGTAAGACCCTGCGGGAAGATGTTCGCTTGGGCGTAAGTAGTTCATAGGTGGGGGAGAAGTATCCTGCTACAGCTTGCACGTAAGAAACGTACGAAACAACACTACGAATAATACACAACGTAGAAATGTTGTGCTGATGAAGTCACACAGCTGAAGCCCGAGCTGTGTGACTTTATCAGCACAACATTTCTGATGCCTACCTATCAAAAATAAAAACGCCTCAAAATCTCACGTGATGGAAAGCGATGCTCGACTATTGAGCACGCTTGCCTAGAAGTAACCTATTTACTCTTGGCTTATGTTATATAGTATTCAGCAGTGCGATTCTGTAAACATGTCGAAGTGAACACCCGGGCGGGGCGCACGACAGGTGAGTTGTCAAACCATACAAATAAGATGGAATGACAGCTCTATTGTCGTTCACTCCGCCTCGGTGAACACCGTGAGATGTCGACAGAATCGACCGGCAGGTTACATCTGGATTTGTTTACTATACGGATCTTGAAGAAACCAGAACGAAGTCCGTGCGTTCAAGTGATTTTGTCATACCTATTACTGGAATCAAAAGAAGTTGGTTAAGAAGCTCACAATTTAGGACCCATTAGTATTAGTGTTAATGTATAATCGGTGGTGCTTGGCAACTGGCCTTAACCCAGTTGTATATGTCCCTTGGTGCCTATTTGGCCTAGCTCTGTTCTGTCTCTCGCTTGATCAGGAGAGAAGTGGAAATTATATTTTTTCCTACTCCTTCGCTGTTGTTTTCTGATTAATTTAGTTGCGGGATTTAAGACAGTTGATTTGTTTTCCCGGGTCTCGTCGAGTTTCATTGACTCGGCGTTTTTCTGGTTTTGGCACTGTTGATTCTGGCTTTCAGGAATTGCAGTATGTGGCGGGTTTGTCCCAAAAAAAAAATGTCTAGAGCCTACAAAATTATGCTGATGATGATTTTTGCTTCTTTCCAGATGAAATGATAGACGACCCAATTCCTTGCAACAGTGAGACAGGTGACGTCGGGTACCACTGTCCCGACGAATATGTTTGCAGAGGAGATTGGCCCGGCATCAACTATGGCATCACCAACTTCGACAATATTGGCTATGCTATGCTCACTGTGTTCCAGTGCATCACTCTTGAAGGATGGACAGATATTATGTATGCTGTGAGTATTACCCTAAGCTCTGAGATGAGCTACACGATAACTGATACTTGCACTGTCTGGACAGGTCCAGTAAAATCTGTGTGGTGCTTTTTTCAAATAAAAGCCCGCTTCAGGCTGGACATTACGCCAAGGTTGTGGAATTTGTTCGAAAGAGTCACCGCAGCTCTGGAACTTAAATGGCATTAGGAAGAACATGGATGAGTTTAAGTCAGTAAGAGTCTGACACTCCCTTCTGCTCTGGGCGGAGCGGAAGGGAGTATCAGACTCTCGATTCATTTGATGATTTGCAATTGTTAAAAAAAAGCTGGATATTCCTGCCAGGATTGCGGATTTTGGTCGGAAGAGTCACCGCGGCCTTGGAACGCAAAGGGCATAAGGAGGAACACGGATGGGGTTTAGTCAGTAAGCGTCTGACACACCCTCCCGCTCCGCCCAGAGTGCACCCCGATTATGTAACGTTATAAAATTTTGTTAGTAAAAAATAATTACTGTATATTTCAGATCGCCAACGTCAAAGGCAACACATGGCCGTGGATCTACTTCGTTACGCTGGTCATCTTCGGAAACTTCTTCGTCATGAACTTGATTCTCGGTGTGTTGTCTGGGTGAGTTATCAAAAAACAGGTCCCGTAGTCGAAGAGTAGGTCTGTCGGAGATATATTTTTTTTCGACGAGTTTTTTTTTTTTTTTTTTTAAGTATGACCACTAGCAAGTTAACACACTTGGGATATCAACTGCTTAAACGGACTAACCTGTGGTGGCCTCAAATTAATTTAAGGCCCCCGCCAAGGCAACAAAACTAGCTACAAGCTAAAAACTGTCTCTCTGTGGAATACGACCTCGGCTTAGCGGCGTCAGTTAGGGACAGCAATGGACAATCAGGCTGGGTCGTTTCATTAATTAGGGGTTATTAAAGCTAAAGGCTCAGCGGCGCGGGCTGGCTCGTTTGCAAAAGTCGGGGAGGGTTTTGAATGGGTCGTCGCGACGGACCTCGGCGGCGAGGTCGGTATACGGAACGCGGTCTGTATCTGTTTATTCTAAGGGTGCTGGTTTCCCTACAGCTTTCCAGAATCTTTGTGATCTCGTCATCGGATTCGACGAGTGTATGCCGAGGACGGCGAATCTTACTAATGCGAGAGGGAGTGTACTGGGTTGCCTTTGAAATCAAAGGGTTTTGATGCTTTTCAGCGGATTCGAAGAAACGCTTTGTAAGGCGCTTCATAAACTGTTTTAAGGTCGGGATTTTAAGGTCGACATGAAGTCGTTCATTCCGTACATACCACGGGGCGCCCGTGGCTTTTCGGAGAAATCTATTTTGGATTACTTGCATCCTGTGGATTTGCTTTGGCTTTGTGTGTGCGAATACAGCACACGCATAAGTCATTATCGGTCGTATGCACGTAGTGTAGATGCGCAGTTTACATTTAAGGGATAGCTTGCTGCGTGCATTCAGCATGGAGTGGAGTCTACCCAGAGCTTTTTCGACGAGAACATCTTCCTGCCCTTATCCCATGTTACTTGGCATCAGCGCAACATGTTTTTGTCCTCTAACGTGCCCTGTCAACCTTCACGCTGTCACTTACTCCCTTTTCTTTCATATCACTCCACACACAATCCATTTATCACTTTTAAAAATATAATAACTTTTTACAGAGAGTTCTCCAAAGAAAGAGAAAAAGCGAAGAATCGAGGTGACTTCCAAAAGTCCCGTGAAAGACAGCAGTTTGAAGAAGATTTGAAAGGATATTTGAATTGGATAACAGTAGCTGAAGAACTGGACCTTGAAAATGACCAGGGTCAAAAAGAAGATGATCAAGATTCCCAAGGTATAAAAAGTGTTATTTTTTGCGTTTGAGCATAAAAGTAATAATACTAGTGTATCTTGTGTAACTCAAAGCATGTTGAAAATCATTCAATACGAGACCATATCAATATTCATCGAGATCTTTATACAACTTGATTTATAAAATGCCACCTCAGATATTTACCTACATGGTACTCATGTGATTAGACCAGAACAGATTGTATGGACGTTCTATTAGACTGACCTGTGAGTTTGTTTAGGTGATTTTTCTCAGGGTAGTCAGCACTGGCCTCATCTAATGTTTAACCTAATTTCAAAATAAATGCTATTTATATTTCAGGTAAAAAAGACAGAAAAAGCAACGAAGGATCTCAAAGCAATGTGAATGCGAGTACAGACCAAGGGCACGGATCAACTTGCAAAGTTTATTGCAGGAGGTTCGACAAGGTACTATCCTAGGGCCATTTTGTTTTAAAACTTAAACTTCTTTTATTAATCATTATAGGGAAGTACAACTTTTGGTATTTCTCTTCCGTTGCTCTCACAGTTTAGTATTGGTAAGACTCCAATAAGACCCAATTTTAAAAAAAAATATGAGCGCAGAATTAATGTAGCATATAAATTGTCATCGGCGCTACCTGTGAATTGTTGAATAATTTTTCAACAAACAATTGCACCAATTTACTAGCGCTGTTTCAGAAGTACGTGGATATTAAAAGGAACGAAGGGCTTTATAGTTTATTTCAACAATTAATTAACAACAATTAATTAAAATGTATAATTTCAGGTCAATAGACGGTTACGGAGAACATGTAGGAAAGCTGTGAAATCACAAACATTTTACTGGGCCATCATTGTGCTTGTATTTCTAAATACCTTGGTGTTAGCTACAGAACATCACGGGTGAGTTTTCAAAGTTGTATGCAACATGTAACAGAATAAACACAATACCTCTTAACAAATAAATAAATAATCTCTGTTTATTTCAAGTAACACGACTCATAAAAAAAACAAAGGATACACCCTACATAAATGGAAACAGACAGGATAACAAGCACAAACAAACACATACTCACAAATTTACAGATACATGTCTACTGCAGCATTGTCGGATGTAAGGGCAATCAAATCTGTTAGCGATCATCACCAGGACAGTGTTGGCGCTGCCCCGCACTCTGCGCACCAGAGATGCGCTACGCTTGCGCATAGTCGCGTGAAAGCAGTCGGTGCGCGCCTCTGCAAACATGCCCGAGGCGCTGCAGTAACGGGGCAGCCCCAACACCGCCCTGAATGCGTTATTGAACTGGACGCGGTAATGGTCATTCTACTCATCATTATGAACAACTTTTACTATGGGACCAACCCCGAAAACGAGTAAAAATTATCAGCTGTTCAGTACATTTTGTCGAATTATGTGCACAGAAATGTATGGAGCAGTATTTTTTTTATTCGTGATTTCAGTGTTGGTCCCGTAGTAAAGGTTGTTCATACTGACGAGTGCAACGACCCCTTAAGAGGTATTGCGTTTATTCTGTTACACTTTGTATAATAATATATATTATTTAACAATGTGAAAAAATAAATAATATAATTAATTTTAACTAGTTTTTTCTCGCTATTTGGAGCCGAGAACTGCTTATACGAGGTAAAATTTTTCTACTACAGCAGCATTAAATTCTGATGCATGAAAGCATGGGAAAGTCTCATTTTTGGCATTTTTTTAAACTCTTTTTATGATAATTTTATTAGTATTACCAACATTTCGAACTTTACACGTAGACTAAAACTGGTTCCAGATTTTTATTTATGCAATGAGGGCTGGTTTTTCAGTAGCTAGATAACTTTTAACAGAGAAATTACCATGCGTTGCTAATCCCTACTTCTCTACTAATATTGTAAATGCGAAAGTAACTCTGTCAGTCCGTCTACTACTCTTTCAAGCTAAAACAGCTCAACGGATCGTCACGAAATTTAGCAGATATTATAGCCTGGGATATGGAGAAGGACATACATACTTTTTTACCCGATAACCACGTGGATCTCCCAGCTAGTACTTAATTAATATACTTGACGTACTTTCCATACAAGCCGCCATTTTTATTCCTCACATAAGTCGTCTGACTATTGAAAAATCAGCCCTTAAGAAATCAAAAATAAAAGTCAGGATGGTGTAATTCTAAACATAAATATTTTTGTGCTGTTTACAGCCAGCCCCCCTGGTTGGACCACTTTCAGAACTACGCGAATTATTTGTTCGTGGTGCTATTCACTATGGAGATGTTGGTGAAGATGTACGCACTGGGATTACAAGTAAGTACTTATTATCCTGTAACCTACCCAACATCACTCTTAAATAACCACACACTTCAGGAACACCTTGTATAACTGAGAGCCACACGAACTTGTTAAAATGTAGGGAAATAAGAGGTAAAATTCTACTTATTTTTAAGCAACGTACACATTTGCATCTCAGTCGCAATCAGTCAATAAAGCCTAATTTCCATACATTTTTGACAGATTGCGACTGACATATAATCATCGGCACGAATCTTGAGCGCTGACCTTCACCTGCGCAGAAGCGAATTAGTGGTATGAGATGAGACGCGGGAGCGGTTGAATCATATCGCCGTACAGTGGCGAGTGGTCCGTCGTGCGTCGCGTCATAACCGCCAGTGTACGATGTGCAAAGCGATCCCCACTCTACCGCCGAGCGCTCAAGATCCGTGCCGGTACCTGTAGCGTTGCTTAACACTCTCCCTACCATGGGAACCGCCGGCGAACCCCAAAAAATTTTGTTCAGCAGGCCATTTCATGTAAACGCACGAGAAGTATCACATTTTCCATAACAGCACGCCAGTAGTTGTAAAAATTATTTGAATTTGGGAGGTCAGGGCGGATCCCACGGCGTCTTGAAAGATTTTTTTTTGGACCCGCCGGCGGCTACCACGGCCTCTTGTAATAATTTTAACTTTTGACTCACGGCGTTCACAATCAGTAAATTTGGGACCCGCCGGCGACCTCCATGGCCTCCTGAACTTAAAAAGATTTATAATATATGTTGTCGGCAGGGAGAGTGTTAAAAATAAGTAGAATTGGCCCTAAGATGATTGATTGATTGATCAACTGAACAACTGAAGATTTCAGGCTTTCCGTATTTTAAGATTTCAATTTATCTCTGTTTCTTCCAGGGTTACTTCGTCTCTTTATTCAACCGATTCGACTGCTTCGTTATGTTCTGTTCCATTGTGGAACTGGCGCTGACAATCTCAAATACTATCCCACAGCTGGGTATCTCTGTGTTGAGATGTGTCCGCCTGCTTCGAGTCTTTAAAGTTACTAAGTAAGTATTGATATTTATGAAGAAAGTATAGGGAACTTGCACGAGTTAAGTGTGATGACCCAAACTCTATTCGCTTTATCAGCAAATCCCCCTCCACTCAAAGTAGCAAATAAGTAGTTTATAAGAATATTGTTAACTTAGCAATAATTAAATATAAATACATGTCTCATTATTAGAATAATCATTACTATCTTAAGTACTGTAACGCTGTTCATCTAAATAAAGTTTTTTTTTAACTAATCAAGTGTCGACCACTTAATTGTCGCAGCCGGTAGGATCTCTGTAGTCAGTTTGCGACGTATACAACTCTATAAGCGCAGCTGGGCCCCAATTCTGCTAATTTAAGAATGGCTCAATTGAATATCAATTGGATCTCAGTAGCAGTTTTAACTAAATTTGGTATTCCGCTACTAATTTAAGACCAATGGTTTTCCAGTGACATTCCATTGAACTGCTATCGAAATATTTGCTAGTCTGCTCTTCAATCGTGTTACAATTGTAAATCGATTGTGGACTATACCGGTATTCTACTCTTATTTGACGTTTGTTTGACATTTATATCAATGGACACTCAATTGAATCTTAGTGTCAATTTCACTATTGAAGTACGATTGTGCAACAATAGATAATCTTAGGATTTTACAAGCCACTCAACGAAAAAAATATTACTGAAAAGATGCTGCGGTCATTGTTACGATGGCGTATTGTAGCATTAGCTAATGCGCAAGATCGCCGTCGACACCTTTTGGCTCAGCGCCGTAAAAAGCGGGCCTCGATGAGGGCAACAGTGGATGCCGTGGAAGATTTACCCAATGCGGAATTTATTAAAACATTCCGCCTTGGAGCAGCGGAAGTGAGGGCCCTGACAGTTAAGCTCACACCTTTGCTGCCACGACAACGGAGGAAAGATGCAATATCACCTAATTTGAAGGTTTGTAAAGTGCTATAATATTTCTTGTATTTTGTATATATATACTTTATTATAGGCCTCTTCTTTAGTAAAGGTACCTAAGCGACGGTTGTGTAGTGTAAAACTTCGATTGCAGATACTTATTGCTCTGGCATTCTATGCCACAGGCTCGTACCAGACCCTTGTTGGCCAGAGTGTGTTTCACAATGTGTCTCAGACCACTGTCTCAAGGGCTGTGAGGCAAGTAACTGAGGCACTTGACCACATCCTTCTGCAACATGTCATCTGGCCAAAGCAGGTTCAAGACCGAAATAAAATTAAGGCGCAGTAAGTATGCATCTGACTATGGGGAATTTCATTTACTTATTTGTATATACCTACCTATTTGATATTTTATGTTGTAGGTTCTATAAATTTGGGATTCCTGGAGTATTAGGCTGCATAGACGGCACTCACATAGCCATCCTGAGACCGGTTGAACATGAGGAGCGATATTTTAATAGAAAGGGATACCATTCCCTAAATGTTATGATTGTAAGTTATCTTCTACGCACACACTAGTGCACTATAATATTATTATCTCCTGCGTAGGTGGCTGATCTCCATTGAGATTGGCCACTATGACCAACCTTATCTTAATGTATTCATATCGATAAGCAATAACATTCGTTTTGAAAGCTATATTCATAACCTCACAATAATCTTCTACAGATTTGTGATGCTGAACTTAACATCCTGTATGTGGATGCAAGCAGCCCCGGGTCAGCCCATGATTCTAGTGTATGGCAGAGTAGTCCAATTTGTAATCACATGAGAGAGTTATGTGATGCTGGGGAGCATGTGTTTTTATTGGGTAATATAACATATTAATATTGACTTCCAATGATGAACAACTTATTTATGACATAATTTGTGAACATTTTATTAAAAGGTGATAGTGGATATCCTTTACGGATGAACATGATGACCCCAATATTGAACACAGTAGAGGGCACGCCTGAACACCATTACTACCAGCTCCATGTTACTGCCCGTAACACTGTAGAGCGCTGCATTGGAGTACTGAAAGCTCGATTCAGGTTTTGTATTTCAATAAATATAATATAAATTAACAATAAATGATGATGCAAGATGATAAAATATAATGATATTTACTAGGTGCCTGCTAGCTGCGCGAGCCCTGCACTATGATCCAGTTACTGCTGGAAAAATAGTCAATGCTTGCTGCGTGTTGCATAATATTGCAAATAAAAATAGACTGCCAGTTACACCACTCACACCTGAGGAAGCCCTTGTAGAGAGGCAACAACAGCATCAAGTAAGTTTTCACACCTTATTCCCATGATGCAGTCGCTGAAGAGAATAGGCAGTTACTGATTCCGCTATGAGTGTAATTGTTAGGTGCAAGTCCTAAAATATTGACATAGTTGTCAGAGAAAAGAGTGCCCTCCTTGACAGGTTATTAAGTCTGGTTGGGGTGCTTTCAACATTATCGGCAAACATCAAGCTGCAGGTCTGAGAACAATTTCAAAGGCATGTGAAGTCAGCCAGTCCGCATTGGGACTCTGTACTCCATCTATATGACGAAAGGCCTGTGCCTGTGTGTGTGTGATGTTTCTTAAGCTGATACTGACGATAATTGAAATTATGACTATTGTTACAGATTGAAAGAGATATTAGTGCAGCATCAGCACAGGGACTATTAGAAATGGAACCTAACCGCCGTGTCAACCATGATCTCCATCGAGGGAGAGTTCTACAAAGAGCACTTGTTGAGAGACTGTGGAGGGATCATAATAATATTAATAATTAATATTTAATTAAAAAAATGCTGTATTATAAATCTTTTTATTAATAATCATTCATTAAAATTACGATAAATCCTAACCTATTCACTATCCGAAGCAATAATACGGGTTCTTCTCCCTCTATGGTGTACCTGAAAACAAAGAATATAGATTAATATCAAAATTACAAAATAGTGATTACGCCATAGTAATAAATTTATTGTAACATGTGATTTACCGTTTGTGATGGACGTGGATCCTCCAATACTATTCTAATAGGCTCATTAAGCCTTGCCGCTAAGGCCTCGATGGCTGCGGCTAGCCTGTTAGTGGCTTGTGCACTTACATTTTCAATGTTTGCCAAGGTCTCCGTGGCACTCCGCAAAGCGGTGTTTTGATCATCAACTTCTAAAAAAAAACCATAATATAAACTGCACATAGTCTGCATATTGCATATTAGTAGAAGTGGTGGTAATTACTTACCAGTAATTTGTTGACGCCGACGACGACGTCGCCGCGGAGCAGACTGTTGGGACTGCTGCACAGCCTGAGAGCCTGCAGGCTCAGTCTGCTGGCCTTCTGTGGACTGCAAAGTCTCCCTTGAGGCTAGGGAGCTTTGGACTGCAGGTTCACACTCTCTTGGAGCCAGGGAGCTTTCAGACACTGAATTCAAAAAGGCCCAAGATCCTACAGGCTCAGACTGCTCAGGCTGCTCAGGCTCGACAACCTCCATTTGAACAATTCTGAAATTATAGGATGTTAAAAGTTATAAAGTACTTTTAAGATAATTAAATCATAAAAAAGAATTATAGTTACCCAGAAATGTCTTCCAACTCCTGTGAAACTTCGTAAGTCCTGGAAAATATAAATAATTTTACCAATACAGAATGGAAAACAGTAATAATTCGGTCCTTGTGGTCCTTACTATATACATATTACAAACGAAAAACTCTCCTCTAAAATAATAATAGGTATAGATAAAGATTAAGCCAAACAACACAAAATGAACACCACTTAGCCTAGATAAGGAAGAAAAGGAAAGCCATGACAACTCACACAACATTCACGCCATCATGATAAGATGTAGGTTCATTTTCAATTGGCTGCTAAAATGAAAAAAGAAAAACATGCAGTGCAATAAACAAAACCAAAATGAGTATAAGTGCAAGCATACTAAAATTTTCCAATAATATCCAAAGATTTCAAAATGGTTTTATGAAAGGAAGGAAACCTACACTTACACTGAATGGGTTATGCCGAACTCCTGGTAGAGGTTCACCCACATCACGCCCCAAAATGGTGTAAAGCCTCTCTTGAAGGGGTGTTAAATGAATTCTAGCTCTTGGTCCTCCTCCTTACAAAAGTAAAGTGTATTAGAAGTACATTATTGACAAACTGATGTAAAAGAGTACCTTTATTCAAATTACCCACCTGTAGCACTTCTTTCGCTCTTATCTTTTTTTATTTTTTTTAGGAGGCGATGCTTATATTCATTGTAGAACTAGAAATAAGATATTAAATTAAAATTATTAAACAATTATAAACCATGCATCAACAGTCACCAATGCCATCGTTCTCACCAAGCGCCATTGCTCTCCTGTCTTTTGGACGCAGTCTGACGATATGCTGTTGAGAACTCCGGCGCACTCTTGCCAAAGCCTTTTCGAAAGACTGCGCCCCTCTTTGGACCGTGAGCAGCGTCCAAGGGCTAGCTCCTTCTGCCCTTCTAAATACTCAATGAGAGCCTCAATTTGTTGGACGCTCATATTATAATCCTAAAATATAAAAGAAAACAGTAAATATGCTGTAATATACAATACTCATACAATAAAATGGATATTTTACAATAGCTACTGTAAAATGTTTTTACAAAGTTCTATAGATGTGAAAATATAATTTAGCGAGTACTTACCGATTAGAAATTTACTGTACCTAGTATCAACATCCAATAAAGTTCCAACATAAAATAATATTTTTGTTGATTTGGTAGCAGACGGAACTTCAAACAAATCCGATACTGGTAAGGCGGTAGGTAACAATAATTTTTTCGTGACATTGACATTGACGTGCAAGATGACAGATGTTTTTAGATAATTATGTAATACAGCCACCGTATTTGAAATAACTCTTTCTAACATCGTTTAGGTCATGTTTTATCGACAAGGCGATTCACTGCAGATAATATAGTTCGTAATTGAATCACAGAAAATTATAAAAACGTATATTTAAATCAAACCAATACTTCATTCATTCATTCAGCTTCTTGGTAGATTTTGAATGGCAACACCTATAACTGTTCAACTGAGAGTCAATCACACTTACACTACGATTCCATTACGACTCTATTGAGCTTACATACAAGTTTTTGCAGAATACCAAATTTGTTCTAATCGTAATGGAGTCGTGATTGACTCTCAATTGAATATCAATAGCATGTGAGTTAAATAAAATTAGCAGACTTGGGGCCCTGGACGTCTGTTTCTACAGTTTAACAGAGATTCCCGAACAAACAAATCTATTAAGTACCAGGCACAACGGCTGGCGCAGTGTTTGATAGTAGTCACAAGGAGGCGATGGGAGTAACTACAGGACTGTGAGTAAAACTTTTTCACTATCCTGTCTGTTTTCCTTTATCATTTTTCTCTTTGTTTTAATTGTATGTGTTATTAGGGGTTGAGCAATACCGTGATAACATTATTTTACTTTATTACGATATAACTTGCGTAATAAGATTAGTTTTAGTTAGGTATTTAGTGTTTTAGTTTTTTCTCTCCTCTCTCTTTCCGTTTTTGCGCCGACATAATGGATCAAATCGTGCAGGTTCCGTCAACAATGGCAAAAATTATTCCAGAGTTTAGTGGCGATTCTAGACAGCTCCCACTTTTTATAAAGAAATGTGAATACATCATAAACACATTTCAAGGGGGAGAAGCCCAAAATGAATACCTATTCCACGTTCTTACTAGTAGATTAACTGGGGAGGCCGCGAATCTAGTTGGGGAACGGGATAATATTCGTACTTGGTTGGAGTTGAAATTGTTATTGGCACAACATTTTGGTGACCCTAGAACCGAAGATTGTTTAGTATTAGAGTTAGAGTCTATGAAACTAAATTATAACGAAAGTTATTTAGATTTCTGTCATAGGATTCAAAATTTGCGTAGTATCTTGATTGCTAAAATAATTGAAACAGTAGACTATGCAAATTTACGTCAAGCCAAACAGCATATTTATATTAATTCGTCATTGAATGTTTTTCTGTATAATTTACCTCCTTATTTAGTCAGATTGGTACGATTAAGGAACGTGACGACTTTGGAAGATGCCTTGAAAGTAGTGTTAGAAGAACAAAACTTTCAGACGGTTTATGAATCTAGAAATAATAGAAATAAAAATGGTTCAAAACCGCCAGGAAAATCTCCAAACAATAATGGCAATCCCCAACGGTCACCCAATCCACAAAAACAACCTAGTACACCAGTACCAAATAGTTCAACAGAAAATATTACTCAATCGAATTCTCCACATAATTCAATTCAATCTAGAAATGCTTTTAGAAACCAAAATAATGCTCAAAATCAGTCGCCACAACAAAGTAGGTCAACGCCGTGGCCGAATCAGCAGGCCGCGTCGCGGACGTCATCGGCACAAAATGCAACGCCGGCAAACTCGGGTTCAAACACCGATGTTACCATGCGAACTGCAAACTCTAGACGCGTAAATTATACGAATAATGACTCACATATGACATACGATAATAATGAACGAAATATTTTCGATGACGAACCGCAAGCAAGCACGTCCTACGAGACCGAACAAATTGAGAATTTTTACCTGAGAGCAAAGTCAAAGTCAAAGTCAAAGCATTTATTTCAATTAAACCATTTACAGGCACTTTTGAATTGTCAAGGTCGGTCAGTCAAAGAGGTGAAGCTATTTGCACGTTCCAAAGCGTAGATCTCTATGGAGAAGAACGTACAAGAAACTCCATGGACACTCTTTTAAATCAATTAATTATTACAAAGTTGTGGTTACATTGTTCTTGTTGAAATTATTCATAGACATGTGAGAACGATGTAAAAAGACGTGCACGACAAAAGCAAAAAAGGAACAATTCAAAATACTAACAAATTAAAACAAACCGTGGCAGTTGAGAGATGACCAGTCCTAGCTGACGGAGCCAAATGATGAATGAAACACAAACTGCACCATCGGAGAGACTTGAGTGAGCATGACACTCCCAACAGCCAGGGCACATTAAAGTCTTACCCAAAAATTATAGTTTGACTTGAAGGTACACAGTACTCACACATGTACCGTTAATGCATGAAATTATACAATGCAAAATTAGTTCGAGTCTATACAATGAAAAATCCATGTTCTTTCAATATTCAGCGGGTCTCACAACTGCTAAAAATAAAAATAAAAAATAATTAAATAACTAATTTGTGCGCCCTAGTGGCTGTGGAGCAGGACCAGCATTGAGCCAAGCATTTTTATCATCAATGTAATCCCCCAACTTATAATATGCTTGCCTGCATAGTGTGCGCTTAACACAAGATTTAAATTTTGTTTCATTTAATTCTAATATCTGGGGAGGTATTTTATTGTAACATTTTAAACAGTACCCCATGAAAGATGTGGCTACTTTAGCAAGTCTGAAGCCTGGTTGAACTAATTGATTCCTATTTCTAGTGACATAGTTATGCCTGTCGCCTCGTTTATTAAAAAGATGAACATTCTTTCTAACGTACATAATGTTTTCATAGATGTATTGACAAGGTACCGTCATGATGTTAATATTCTTGAACAGTTGCCTTAGAGAATCGCGCCGGCGGAGATTGTATATGGCCCTTATGGCTCTTTTTTGCAGAATAAAAATTGACTCGATATCTGCAGCTCGTCCCCATGGTAAGATACCGTAAGACATTATACTATGAAAGTAACTAAAATAGACTAGTCTCGCGGTATCAACATCCGTAAGTTGGCGGATTTTCCTAACAGCATACGCTGCAGAGCTTAGCCGTCCTGCAAGAGATGCTAAATGAGGACCCCATTGTAGCCTTGCGTCAAGCGTAATCCCCAGGAACACCGTTCTATCGACGAATTCCAGTTTTTCCCTGTTCAATACTATTGCCTGTTCAATACTAGAGCCTCATACAGAGAGAAAAAATAGTTTTAAATTGTACTAATTATCGTTCTTTGCCTTACATTGTAATTCCAGAGCTAGGTAATGCAGTTTTTATGTTAGACTCTGGCAGTTCTAGATCATTTATAGGTCGGCGTGTCGCTTACCATTATTTTAAAAATACTATCTATAAAGAGCCTTTTGAAGTAGTCAGTATCCATGGTGTTAGTATGCATACAGAAGTTGTTTTAACTCCCTTGCCTAAAATATTTAAAAGTTCTGAAGGTCATAAGTTCTACGTTTACGATGTTGACAATAACTATGACGGTTTATTAGGCAGTAATTTATTAAAGCAACTAGATGCAAAAATTGATTACCAAACCCTAACTTTATGTACAAGGAATACTGACATACCTTTTGTTTATTCTTCAGCACTAAAAGATACTTATATTTTACCGCCATGTAGTGAGTTAAGGGTAAAACTTCCCGTAAATTTAACTAATGGCGAGGCTATTTTAGATTTTAAATAATTGACTAAAGGAATTCGAATGCCCTGTGCGTTAGTAAACTGTGTAAATGGTTATGCATATACGGTTATTCAGAACTGTAAGGACATAGAAATGACCCTCAAGGTCACTAACCCCTTTCAGGTAGAACCTTACAATCACCAAGAGATCTTAGTTAATCATTTAGAAGACAGAAACAGAATTGACGAGTTATTATTAAACTTACAAAAATTGAGGCTAGAACATATGAATAAGGAAGAAAGAACGATGATTAAGAATATTTGTGAGGAATATAAGGATATTTTTTATTGTGAGGACATACCGTTGTCTTTCACTAACGAAGTGAAACATAAAATTAGAACTGTAAATGAAGATCCCATTAATGTAAAAGCTTATAGGTTGCCGCCCGCTCAAACAGAAGAGATTAGGCGCCAAGTGGATAAAATGTTAAAGGACGATGTAATCCGAGAATCAAATTCTCCTTGGAGTGCACCGGTCCACCTAGTTCCAAAAAAATTAGATGCCTCTGGACAACAAAAGTGGAGGATGGTAGTAGATTATCGACGTTTGAATGAGATAACTGTGGACGATAAATACCCTTTGCCAAACATTAATGATCTTTTTGTTAAGCTAGGAAAGAGTATGTATTTTTCCACCTTAGATCTTGCATCTGGCTATCATCAATTACAAATTCAGAAAGAAGACAGACAAAAAACGGCGTTTTAAACACCATTCGGCTTATACGAATTCAACAGGATGCCGTTCGGTTTAAAAACAGCGCCTGCCACATTTCAACGTGCAATGGATAACGTCCTTAGAGGTCTGCAAGGTTTGCATTGCCTTGTGTACCTTGATGACGTCATCATATTCTCTACCAGTTTACAAGAACACATAGAGAAACTACGAGCAATTTTCGAGCGTTTTCGAAAAACTAACTTAAAAGTCCAGCTTGATAAATCCGAGTTCTTGAGAAAGGAAGTAATGTACTTGGGACATACAATAACTAGGGATGGTCTAAAGCCTAACAATGACAAGATAGAGGCTATTCTGAAATACCCTTGGCCCAAAACAGTTACAGAGATTAAAAGCTTCTTAGGTTTAATAGGTTACTATAGGAAGTTTATAAAAGATTTTTCTAAGATAACCGCACCTCTCACAGCATGTCTGAAGAAAGGAAAAAAGATTATGCTAGATGACGAATATAAGAAAAGTTTTGAAATGTGCAAAGAGTTGCTGACACATGCACCTTTGTTACAGTTCCCCGATTTCACAAAACCATTTATTCTTACAACCGATGCTTCAAACGTCGCAGTAGGTGCAGTACTTTCTCAAGGTACTATAGGATCAGACAAACCGATTGCATTTGCTAGTAGAAAACTAAGCGATACAGAATCTAGATACAGTACGATAGAAAAGGAGTTATTGGCCATAGTATGGGCAGTCAAACATTTCAGACCCTACTTATATGGCAGAAAGTTTATAATATATACCGACCATAGACCTCTGGCATGGTTGAATTCATTAAAAGAACCTAATAGCAAGCTTACTCGATGGCGTTTACGCTTAGAAGATTATAATTTCGAGATACATTATAAGAAAGGTAAACAAAATACAAATGCAGATAGGCATCGCGTATTAAAATTAATATAACAAAAGATGACTCGGAATCAATGGTAGTTAACGTAGATGAGAAGGAAGCGAGATTACAGCAGCATTTGAAAGAAGTGACGGATGAAATCGTAAAACTTAGTGTTAAAGAACCAGAAATAGAGACGATAGAATTATCTGATTCCGAAAGCGACGCCGCCACAGCAAATTCAATATCTAATAGGGAACATGAAGGTATTCCTATCCTTAATGAAGCGGTAGATACCAAAGCTAGGCAAATTCATATTTTCACATGGTACAAGGACGATATCTGTGTAAAAGATATTTCTAATAACAAACAAAAAATTTTTGAAGTCCACCTACCTCCTAGTAACAGCGAAAATTTAGTCAAAAATTTTCTTAAAGAATACATAGACTACAAAAATAAGTACTTCATTTACTTTGAGGACCATTGCCATAGAAAAGCATTTGTAGCTACGTCACTTTACAAAAAGGGAACTCAAAACTTTGTCGAATGTACGGAAAGGGTTGTGAATGTTACGGATGAAAGTGATCAGAAAGAGTTAGTTGTCAAATATCATCAAGGGAAGACTTGTCATAGAGGTATTAGAGAAACTCTAATGAAGCTGAAAAGAGCATATTGGTGGAGCAATATGAAAGAAACTGTTACAGCTATTATTAATGCATGTGAAGAATGTAAGAAAATGAAGTATGACAGGAAACCTCTAAAACCATTTATACAATTAACGCAAACTACAGACAGTCCATTCCAAGAAGTTTTCATAGATCTCTTATATATAGAGAAAAATCAATACTTAACTATAGTAGACTCATTTAGTAAGCTAGGTCAAGCAATACAGATTCCCAATAAAAGCACACCCGAGGTAGTGAGAGCTCTAATCAAATATTTTTGTATGTATGGAATACCAAAAAAAATAAGTAGCGATGCAGGTACTGAATTTAACAACGAATTGCTTAAGGAAATGTTAAGTTTATATAAAATCGAGCAACACATAGGGACACCTAACAACCCTAATTCAATGGCAATCGTAGAAAGATTTCATTCCACAATTATCGAAATATATAGATTAGCAAAATATGAACAATCTAGTTTAGATGCAGCTTCTGTTATGACATATGCGATCATGGGTTATAACAACACTATTCATAGCGCTACGAACTTTACACCTTGCGAAGTAGTTTTCGGACACACGGAGTCTGGAAATGCTTTTGATATAAACAGGGATAAAACTTTAATGCAAAATATATTACAGGATCATCGTAAACGATTGAAAACCCTTTATGAGCATTTAAGTAGTCAAATGATTGGGCATAAAAACTTAGTCAGGGAAAAGAAAGGAGGAGAGGACCCCCCAAAAATAGTGGAAGGTGACACGGTTTTTATGAAAAATACTAGGACTAGAAAAGCAAAAGAGCTGCCGCGATACGCAAAGGCAACGGTCACTGGAAAGCCTACACGTAATGTAGTGCCAGTTAAGCTTAAAAATAGAAATACTAAAGTAGCATTAAGAAATGTCAAACGCCCTCCACAGATGGTGGCTGATACTGCTCGTCCTAGCGGATCAAGGGACAACCCTGAACATCCAGAGGATCGACCAGAATCCGGGAATAGTTCCGATTCGGATTGGAACAGCTCTGATGAGGACTAACCATTGGGATATTATTAAGACTATAGATTTAAATTCGCTAAATGTCCAGTTGGAAAATAATATAGAAGCGTATAATAAGTTAAAAATTATAAGTCATAGTAATAGCGAGATACACAGGGAACTTTTAGGGTTGACAGTACAAATTGAATCATTTATCGAATTGACAAAAGATAGGTTAAAACAGATTCTACCCTCTAGCAGAATTAAGAGAGGAATTGTAAACCCATTAGGATCCCTTATTAAGGTAATAACAGGCAATTTAGATAACGAAGATGCTAGGAAATACAATCTAGAGATTAGTAATTTAGGAAATAGGGAACATTCAATAGAACGAAAAGTATCATTAATGCAGAAGGCTTTCGATAAATTACTCAATGTTTCTGATGACATTAACTTTAATACTAGAAATTTGGACTTCAAAATAAAACACTTCCAAGCACTTATTCAAAACCAAACCAAGTACTCTAACCTTTTAACCGTAATGAATAGTATGAATCAAGTTTTAAATAATTGCCGTACTATTTATTCCATTATTTATGAATTGGAAACTGCTATTGCTTTTAGTAAAATGCACATATTACATCCATCCATAGTAAATTCCACAGAATTATTTAATATTCTTAATGTCATAAGAAAACATCATAACTTAATTTACACATTAAGTTTAGATAACTTAGTAAAATTAGAAGGAAATATAGAAATTAAGGGATATATAGACAATAGTAAAATTATATTTGTATTAGAAGTTCCATTAACAGACAAAAACACATACAATTATTATAAAGTTATTCCTATCCCAATCTATAGCCAGATAACCCAAAAACCTAATATCATTATACCCCAATATCCTTACCTAATAGTGAACAAGTCGAAATACAGATCCGTAGTCGATGGCTGTAAGGAAATAGAAGACCAGACATATCTCTGTTCCGATGAAAACGTGGTACAGTATGCGGAGGAAACATGTATCCAACAGCTCATGTTAGTGCAACATAACTTCAGTAATTGCAAGCAACACCAGGTGCAGATAGAAGAAACCAAGGTGCAACCCATATCCAGCACTCACTGGTTGATATACACGGAAAAGGAAATTGTTGCAACGGAGCACTGCGAAGATGAGACCCGCAGACACAATCTACGAGGCACATATATATTAGTGCCAAGCCAGCATTGTACCTTACAGATTGCTGATATCTTTATCACAACACCCGTGAACACCAGCTTAGTCTCCTTCAGATTGCCACCAGTACAGATGCCCGAGCTACGCAGGGATGTCACCCCGTCAGCCAAGCAGATGGATCTAAGAGGAGTAGATCTAGGCGACATCAAGGAACTGCTGAACCAAGCCAAATACAGTGATAGTGTCAGTGATAGTGAAACTATTATAGTCAGTGACAAAATCAGTGTATGGACCATAATTGTTTACGCCATTATAATTGTATTCGTCATTGGGTTTTTGTTTAAAAAGAGAGAGTTATTGACTAAGAGACTTAGACGAAATTCTCTAAAGACTACAGAGTTGCCTTTAGATAATTTCTCTCTTAGGGAGGGAGGAGTTAAGTGTGATGACCCAAACTCTATTCGCTTTATCAGCAAATCCCCCTCCACTCAAAGTAGCAAATAAGTAGTTTATAAGAATATTGTTAACTTAGCAATAATTAAATATAAATACATGTCTCATTATTAGAATAATCATTACTATCTTAAGTACTGTAACGCTGTTCATCTAAATAAAGTTTTTTTTTAACTAATCAAGTGTCGACCACTTAATTCACGCTGTAGACAGTAGGTGGCATAGTCGTACACGTTATACTAAAGGCAGACGGTTGTGGTGTATGGTGGGCAACTGCTCGATAGTTGATATTCGGACTGATCGCACGGAAAACTCTGATACCGCGATGCAGGGTTTCGTTGAGTAGTTCGCTGCTGGCGAAATAGATGGCGCTGCGTTTCTTTTTGTTGCAGTACTTTCGCTTCGTTAGTTTTTCTTTACGCTACAGGTTGAGACAAAAGTGAACTTTCATTCCATCTTGTTTGCATCGGTTAACAACTCACTTCACGCTCAATTCACTATACACACCATGAAAGGTGTGTTTTTCACAAAATCGCACTACAGGTCTTACTTAGTTGTTTATTTTTGCAGGTACTGGCGCTCTCTTTCCAACTTAGTGGCATCTCTTCTCAACTCCATCCAGTCCATCTTCTCTCTACTGCTGCTACTCTTCTTGTTCATCATGATCTTCGCTCTGCTCGGCATGCAAGTCTTTGGAGGGAAATTTGATTACGAACCTGAAGAAGAGAAAGAAAGACACAACTTTGACTCTTTCTGGCAAGCTGTGCTGACTATGTTTCAGGTTACTACTTAACTGCATACTATTTTTGAATAAATTTTTTTAATCCATTGTCATCAACTTAAATATCGGCTTTAGCGATATTGTAATAATGGTCAATTAAAAAATGGATGTTTAACTGACCATCTTTTTAAATAAAAAAGTCCCAAAATAGTATGTTGCAATTTAAATTTGTTTTGTTTGGAATAACAAACTTTTTATGAACTTGTTGTTCCAAAATTCTACGATTATCTTAAATTCTGAGAACAAGTTTAGATATGCTCACTGTTTTGTTTTTTGTAGTGTTAATATCATCATCTTATAAAAACTAAAAATCCTAACTAAGTTAACCCTAAAATATGGCGTCAAAAAATTCATCCGCATCGCTGTCGACTGGAAGTGTGCCCAAAAGACTGGCGGCATTGCCACGTTGTATGGCAATGCTTATCCTTTGTCCAAGGTAAACGCCAGCCCTTGGGTCACGCTAAGTGTCAACTAAGCGTCTTGAGAGATTTTTATCATCTTACTCATCATCATGGCTGTAATGAAACAGACTGACTGATCTTTATTATATTTTTAATACTCAACTGTTATTTTCCGATTATTATCGTTGCGAAATCCAATAATTTTGGATCCTTTCTCTGGAACTCGTCAAGCTTCATTGCTTCGTTTATCCAGAGAGCCGCTGTTAATACTGCCAGACAGCAAGCTGCCAGTAGTTACAGTGACTGGAAAGTTCGGTGGGATTGTGATTGGCCTGTGTTTATGTTTGTTCTAGATATTGACTGGTGAAGATTGGAACGTTGTCATGTACCATGGTATCAATGCTTATGGCGGTGTTGGCACTCCCGGCGTGTTAGCATCCATTTATTTTATTGTCATCTTCATCTGTGGTAACTGTATCCTTTTCCAAGAAAATCATCGTTGTCTATAGGGTTTCGAACGACCGTATGTAAAAATCCTTATAAGATCACTCGTGTGTCCATCTGTTTGTCTGTTACCAACAATTTTCTCTGAATTAAAAAAAAAACATGTAAAAAATATCATTCGTTCAGAACTTTTTTTGATTCGCATTTGACCGGTTTATTTTAATTATTTGCATGAATGATACTTTGTTATGTAACATCATACATAAGTAGTATCTTGAGATAGTAAGATCATTATAAATTTCTTGTTTAATCAACAATCGTACCTAATATCATCATCATCTGCCTAGCCTTTTCCCAACTATATTGGGGTCGGCTCCCAGTCAAACCGGATTCAGCTGAATACCAGTATTTTACGTGGAGCGGCTGCCTACCAGACCTCCACAACCCACTTCACTGGTTAACACGGTACTTCTAGGCAAGACTGGTATCGGATTTTCTGGCTTCTGACAATCCGTAACGACTGCCAAAGATCTCCAAATGACAGCCTTAGCTTTCCGAGGCACGGAGGAGTCTCGGTATGTTAAGATCGTACCTAATATATTTTCCTTAAATTGAATTTTATACCGTTTAATCTATCACAATGTTAGCTTGTTGGAGATCCTTGGGTGGAATTATTTGTCCAATATATTTCGTATATTCTATGTCTCAATTGAAATTATAATCGAATTTATTTCCTTAATCATTTACTACAGATATCTTACTAAATGTGTTCTTGGCTATCGCTGTCGACAATTTAGGTGACGCTGAGGAGTTGGATGAAATACAAAAGGAGAAAGATGTAAGTTAATTTAGGACCGATATTTAATAACTTTTATCGGAAAAATAATAATAATGGCAGGTTGACTGTTTCAAAAAGTTACCGCGGCCCTGGAACGCAAAGGGCATGAGGAGGAACACGGATGGGTTTTAGTCAGTAAGAGTCTTACACTCCCTTCCGCTCCACCCAGAGCGGAAGAAGTCATTTGATGATTTCCGATCCATAAAAAAGAGGTTGACAGTAGCATAATTATGTTCCAAAGAGACATATTTACTATTCAATTAAAAAAGATCTGACTATTAAAAAATCGACTCTCAATTTGTAAATGATTTTTATTTTGTGTTTCATATTTGTAACTAGGCAGAAGCAGCAGAAAATACAGAGGCAGGTAATCCTCAACTAGATGAAGAGAGAGGCGAGACTGATGATGAATACGTGAACGAAGAGGAAGGATATTCCAGTGAAGGGTAAGTTAAAACTAAATTGATAAGAAACAAGCAAAATGTCAAAAGTGTCAAATCAATGAATGGTAAATACGCATACAAATTTTAAATTTGAGTAAAGCAGCGTTTTCACTTGCAACTGGCATGCAAGGTGCATTACATTGCGTGCTATCGTTGTAAAATGTAATAGATTGCTCGATCGTGCCGCGCAGCTTACATGCAAGACACTTGCAGGTGGATAGGCCCCCTAAAAACTCAAGTGAAGACTGTCAACTTTTTGTATTTTACTTTGCCTGATAACAATAATAATGTGTAAAATTAACTGTTTACTAACAGCCGGCCTTATAAGAAGTATAAGAGGGTACCCAGGTAAGAAAACATCTTTCATATACAACGTGAAACAGAATGAACGCAATACCTGAGAAAGAGGCATTGTAGTCATCATTAATGAAAACTTTTAAGCCGAATTTACATTACGAAACAAGTTTCATGCATGATAAAATTAATTTCATAACACTACTTTCAGTACCTGTGAAACTAGTTTCATTAAAAATAATAGTGTCGTGAAATCCACAGTATGTCTGTGTTCATGGCTCCGCCAACATCAAAGCTTTATTTTGCATTGCAAAATGTTGTCATACAAATGTTACAGTAAAAAATTAAGAAAAGTTGTCTCGAAAGAAAAGATGTTGGTGGATTCGAGGCTGGCTAGCAAGAAACCAAGCACGACTAAAAAACACACGTCCTATCAGCGCAGGCGCTTTCGCGACACTAGTTTCGCGTCGCGTTTATACGATGACATTAGTTCCATGACACTAGTTTTATTCAAAAATCGCGCGCATCACGAAACTGTTTCAGTGTCGTGAAATCGATGCATGCATTGTAAAACTTGACGTTTACACGTGAAATTGTTGGTGAAATTAATGTCACGAAACTACTTTCATGCCACTAGTTTCGTAATGTAAATCCGGCTTTAGGGTCCAACCCCGACATCGCAAAAACAAAAATAAGCTGTACAGTGCATTTTGTCGAGTTATGCGCACGTAAATCCGGGTTGGCAATTTTGTTATTTTGAAAGAGCATAATTATAAGCATTTGCATTGCTGTAGTAGACGTTCAAAACATCTCTAATTACATTGAATATCACTAAGATAATAATTATTACGACTTGAATTTGAATGTTTTCTAACCGTTTTAAAAAAAGAGAAGGTAGAAAGGGAAGGTAGTACATTTCGGCTGTAGCTTTTTTCCTTAAAAAAAAGGGGATATTTTTAAATGCACATCTGTATAATTTTAATGCATACCAGAAAAAATAATGCTGTGCAAAAAATCCCAATTGATTAGAAAACATGTCTTACAAAAAAAACTAAAAAAATCATCCAAAACGAGATGACCTTTTTATCGAATTCACACCAAAAATGTGGTTCATACATCGGATTTATGATTTATAAAACAAAAATACGAATTGTTTATCAAAAATACTAACTTGCACTCTAAATTGCACTTCCCTGAAATAGCAGGTGGTTATCATGGTTACAATAGTAGCCGGTCATTGGGCACCCCGACTCGGACAGGTTAGGTTAGAAGGGGATGGCGGGGTCAAGTGAGCGAGCGAAGCGAGCGAACAGACCCCGCCATCCCCTTCGTGGTTATTTTTTTTTAAACCACCCAGAAATATCATTAGCCAAATATTCGTTCAGTAAAACAGTTCTGCAAATACCATTAAACAGTATAATATACTGTTTAATGGTTTCACAAATTATGCACACTAAATAAATCATATTAGATATTATCTAATATGATTTATTTAGTGTGCATAATTTGTGTGCAAGTCAGTATTTTTGATTTAACTTTGAAATATTTTGATCGAAAAAAAGGAAAATACAGATATCGATTTAATTACATGCCAAAAAAAAGTACAACCTGCTATCGTATCGAGTAATAACATTAATTTCGGAAGTCGGTGTCAAAAACGAAGAAACAACCAAAAACACCGACTTCCGAAATTAAAGTTATTTAATACTTTGTGTAGGTAGTATTTTTTTAATTACAAGAATGATCATTGCTTCACTAAACCCTATCAAGTTAAAGCAGTAGGTACTAGCTTCTGTCCGTGACATCGTACCCACTTTTATTATCCAGAAAAATCTTCCTACTCAAATGAAAAGTCATCATCATCATCATCATATCAACCGACTGTTGGACATAGGCCTCCCCCAAATGGAGAGGGTGTTTGCCATAATCGCCACGCTTGGCAGGCGGGTTGGCGATCGCAGTGCATCTGTAGCAATGACCCTACAGAGAATGCTGCTGCCCATTGTCTGGTGTCAAAAAAAAAGTAAAAAATGAAAAGTATTCTATCCTAATCCGGGTCATTGCCGTTTGATCCCAGCATAATATAATATTACAAAAAATGTGCAGTTTAATGCTTTGGGAACCTAGACTAAGGCTTACGGTCGCTTCACAGTTCTATTTCTTCTATAAAGCTGGGTACTGGGGTCTACTCTCTAATCCCGAAGTCCGTTTCGGCCTTAGTGTCGGGCGTTTTCTACTCCGTATCACTTAGGGACTTACGATTAGTCCCGAACCCGAACTAAGAATAAATGACTACACGATTTGACAGTTGTTCGTAGTTAAACAAAACACATACGCACATGTTCGTGCTCCTTTCCACGCATGCACGAATGCTCATAACATGTTACATTACGCCCGTAACACCGGACCTTTAAAAATCGAATTCAGGCTAACTATATCTTTCTAAACATCCAAAAAGAGCGGTTGGTATGTTCTAGAGCACTGTATCCTGATTTTGGGTTGATTGATTCATTATGACCAATATGTTTTCAGGTCTGACCATGAATATGAGGAGACTGGTTCCGAGGAAGATGTTGAGGAACAGGAGCAAAACCAGGGTGTAAGAGACGAAGCCAACGAAAATCTAGTCGGGAACGAGAAAAAACAACAGAATGGTGAGTTGAGTTTGATTTAAAGACTAGCTTTTGCCCGCGACTTAGTACGCGCATATTTCGTTCCCGTAGGAAATTTCAGTTCCCGGATAGCCTTCCTGATGAATGTGGCTATCATATACAAAAAGAATTTTCAAAATCCGACTGTTAGTTCCAGAGATTAGGGCGTTCAAACAAATTCTTCAGCTTTATTAAGTCACAGACCATGCCCCACCTCCCATCTTGCCCTCTGTGCCCCAAGACATGTAGCCTAAGTGACCTATGTGCTGCTACCAACGATGCTGTCATCCAAATCTGACCAACTGTCGTACCAGTGACACGAAGTAGAATATTGTAGTATAGATTTTGACTGTATTTATCGTGCACTAGCATAATTTTAATAAAGTCTCAGAAAAGAGCTGAAAAGTATTACGACCGTACGTACCATTAATAATGCTTTTTTTCCGTAGGGATAGGAGAAAACTAAAAAAGGTCATCTACTCGAAACGATCCTAACATACAATCAACTTGCATGTATGACCAGTCATACTAGAATGTTGATTGTTACACCTACTACTACTTTCAAGAAGTTTTGTTCGTTTAAAAGAAGTTTAAACGAACAAAACTTCTTGAAAGTAGTTACCACAGAAAAGTGCATAAAATTGATGCGTGCATATACATATAATAAAACTGTAGAAGAGGTCAATTCTGTACATTGAATATAAACTAAAAAAAATACTCCAGGGGTGCTTTATACAAACAGTAGAAGCCAAAAATATTTTTTTTTATTTTTTTGTCTGTCTGTCTGTCTGTCTGTCTGTCTGTCTGTCGGTTGTTCGTCTTTCACGCAAAAACCACTGGACGGATTTTAATGAAACTTTTTTTGTTGTATAGCTATTAGTCCTCGCCAACATATAGGCTATAATTTATTTTGAAGATCTGAATACAAGACGTGCGGCTAATCTATAAGAAATATTAATATACCGCTTTAGGAATAGTTGGTCAACATGATGAGTACTGTCTGTCGACATAAAAAAAATGAAGGTCTAGAGCATCTGATGTGGAACCCTTTCAGGGAGCTAAGCTATCGGCTATTTTAATCAATTGTCAACAGATCTCATAGTCCGTTTGGTTTAAAGCCTGCTTCTCGAAAGACTAGGTTTGGGTTCAAATCCCACAAATTTTGTAATTATTTTTGAATTATTTTTATCTCATTTATTTCCTTATTTTTTTATTCCTACCAAACCTAATATTTTCAAATATTAATAATATGTTATTGCTGTATTTTGCATATCTCTTTAGAAAGACAAGCAGAACCTATTTTTTGTTTAGGTATATGTATTCTGTTTCGTTTGCATCGCGATAAAAAATACAAAAGTAATGTAGAAAACATTCACATAAACCTGATAGGAGTATGGCAATCTAGAAGAAATCAACTTATTATCTACTAGCACTTCGCCCGCGACTTCGTCCGCGTGGATTTAGTAGGTACTCCACAAACTTCAACGCCCTATACCCCCTTATAAAGATTACTTTTGGAAAATTAAGCACAACGATTTTCACTAATTACATTTATTACTTAGCCATTTCTACTTATTCTATGGTCTCAGGTTCAGCGCAACTGTTCACCCCGTTAACCCCGTCAGGAGTTGATTATGCAAAAATGGTTAGGTACATCTGTTTCAATAATCCCATTTTTAGTTCGTTCATAGCATTCCGACGTAAATTAAAGCAAGCAATAATGTCCTACCCTAAAAACCTTGCGGCAACCCCTGCTTCACCCCTTATTATGTATGTACTTTATTTGCGAAAAATCCAAAAATTTGTTACTCTTATTGTTTTATCGAAATCATTTTCAACTTCATCGGACCAAGCATTGTTATGATTCTCCCCAGTTCGCTCAAGCCGCGACATTTTTCTTACTCCGAGCATGTTTATTACCGTCGTAACTTTTGAACGAAAGGTCCAATTTGAATAATTTAAAGCGTGATTTACACGGACATAATCAACCTTAATTATCAAACCATTTAAATGGATAAGGATTAATATCATGATACCGAAATCACCATTTTTTCATATCACCAAGGATTTGCTTGAATAATTTTAACAAAAAGCGGTCATGGTGACTTAACCATAATAGTTAGACATATAGTATCGCGGACTTTTTTGTAGACATTGATGACCTCTATAAAATTGTAGTACATCACTTTGCTCTATTGTCAATAGATTCCGCAGCGTACGCGATATAAGGATTTTTTCTCACACCTTGGGTTACATTATCGAAGTTTTCATACGGATCCCTAACTTTTTTGAAAATATTCTATAGCCTATGTCCATCATCGATAATGTACGATTCTACTGGTGAAAGAATTTTTCAAATCGGTCCAGTAGTTTCGGAGCCTATTCATTTCAAACAAACAAACAAACAAACAAACAAACAAACAAACAAACAAACAAACAAACAAATCTTTCCTCTTTATAATATTATATATTATATATTATTATAGTATAGACATGCATAGTAAGTAGGGGTAAGTATCTTTAATGACACTTGCAATGCCATCTGTTGAGCGAAACTGTACTTACCATCAACAGCACGAGAATTACACCAAAAAGTATTTAATAGGAACGCGTTTGACCACTATCTCACCTGATGGCAAACGATGATGTGATCGAAGATGGAGCACGCTTGCCTATAAGTAACCTATTCACTCTTGATAAGACTCCCAGGCTGTAACTATCCAGAAACACGGACTCAGTCAGGGAATTCCACGCCATGTGTTTCCAAAACGTTTTGTTCATGTGGGTGTGAGGTCCATCGTGTACCGGTGGCGTACCGCCGTACGTCTTGTGGTCCGATGATGGAACGAGCTTGGCGGAATTAAACTAGGTATGCAATTCCGTCGCACACTCCCCAAAATGCAACCGATGGAAAACCGAAAGGCTAAAAACTCGGCTTCGATGCTCAAGACTTTCACCTCTTGAATTTCTTTCCCAGGATCTCCCTCATTCCTAATTATTTTCTGTTCATTTTGAAACAAAACTGTTCAATTCCCAGTCAGCCGGTGATTCGTCGTGACCAGCCTAGGGCCAGAAATTACCAGTAGCGGGTTTCACACTCCAGAGCTTCAAGGGGAACTGTGGATCCCTGGGCAATGACGCCACAGAAGAACTCGCCAAGATAGGTTTCGAGATGGTAGTGCTGGACCCGTACCCGCTCCTCCTTCTTTCTTTCTTTCACACAGTTTCGTGCATGAATTTGCCAGAGAACAACTGAACTTCATGACAACAAATGGTGAAAAAAGTGAAAAATGGCAATAACAAGTCTATAAACGTGACTAACTAATTGACTTCTCAGCTTAAGTAAAAATTACCTCCGTAATAATAGGGATTATTATTACGGATCATTGCCCTTATATTTTTTTAACTTATGCACTACAGACACCCCAATTTGCGGAGGTTGTTTCGACGCCGGCTACGTCATCCTGGCCATGACTTTCCGACGTGAAAAAATCCTCGGAACGGTGAGGTGCAGGTTTCAAATCAAATCGTTTATTGCAATCCATAATGTACATATACAGGTGGTAAATATAGGTTTGTGAGTGCTAAGTGATTGAGCTGACTTTTATCTCAGATTATCACTCCCTTGCGGGTTGAGTATTATCGGTCGTCTCTCCGCTCAACCTGTGAAGCACACTGGTGGCTTTTGTACATTTGGGCGGAGCTAGGCTTGCAAACTTAGCCAGGACAACGGAGTCTCTACTCTACTCTATCCGTTGTGGGTTTTTTTATGGATAGGAAAACATCAAATGACTTCTTCTGCTCTGCGCGGAGCGGAAGAGAGTGTCAAACTCTTACTGACTAAAACACGTCCGTATTCCTCCTTATGCCTTTAACGTTCCAGGGCCGTGGTGACTTTTCGATCAAATTCCGCTCCGTTCGGACAGTGAGCCAACCTACGCTCGCCATCTGCGGGCCCGCGCTTAGGGTGGCTGGGAATTGCCTTGCGACTCCCGACGCAACGCCCGGGTTGTCTTTTTCTGTTGCGGCGGCTGAGGGGGTCTACTCTCTTAAGCCCGAAGTCTGTAGTTTCGGCCTTAGTGTTTGGCGTTTTCTACTCCGTATCACCTACGGACTTACGATTGGTCCCGAACTAGGAATAACTATCAAATCTTCTTATATTCTTCTCCGGACCATGGAGTAAACCAGGACGCCGCAGCCGATCGCCTCGACGAGGACACGGTGATGCTCCGCCCAAGCAGGGCAGACCTCCACCGTATACTCCACCATGTCCTCTGCGGAGACTTATCTTCTGATAGTATCAGCATGACCATTAATCAAGCTCAGGGACAAACTATTAGTCGTGTTGGTGTGGATCTTCGGTAGTCCTGTATCTCGCACGGTCAGGCTGTACGTCGCTTTGTCGCAAGTAAGCAGCGCGCAAAGCCTGTGTATACGTACTGATGAATATCACATAACAAGTAATATTGTTTACAAAGAAATGTTTTAAGTGTTAATATTCGTTCGTTCTTCGTAATTTTGTAAGTCATGTCATAATCACGATGAGTACCTATATACATTTAGTGAGTTTGTGTACTTAATATCTTCCTAAATACGAAAAGCAAGCGCGAACGAAGTCGCGGGCACAGCTAGTAGTGAATATAGAATGTAAAATTCTATAGCATTTAGAATTCCCTAACTAAATCAGTGTGTCCAGGGATGGAACTCTCGACATAGTTACTATTGTTAGTTCAAAGTCAAAGCATTTATTTCAATTAAACCATTTACAGGCACTTTTGAATTGTCAAGGTCGGTCGGTCAAAAAGATGAAGCTATTTGCACGTTCCAAGGCGTAGATCTCTATGGAGAAGAACGTGCAAGAAACTCCACGGACACTCTTTTAAAAAAAATATATTTTGTTACAAAATTATGGTTACAACATTCATATTAAAAATAATACATATGTGAGAACAATGTAAAAGACGTGCAGGATAAAAGAGTCCGGAGTAAAAAGAAATAGTTCAAAGAAATAATTAAAATAAACCATGGCAGCCAAGGGATGACCAGTCTCAGCTGACGGCGCCCGTTCACGAACATTACGCATACGCTAGCACCATTCGGCTCAACCATTTTTAAGGGAGCCAAATAATCCAACGCACGCGCCACCATCAGACAGACTTTTGAGTGAGCATGACATTCCCAATCGCCAGGGTACATTCAAGTCAAAGACCTACTCAAAATGATCATTATAGTTTAAATTTAAAGTACATAGTACTCACAAATGTGCCGTTAATGCATGAAATTATACAATGCTAAATAAATTTTTTATCTTCAATATACTCCCCTAACTTATAATATGCTTGCCTGCATAGTGTGCGTTTAATGCATGATTTAAATTTTGTCTCATTTAGTTCTAATATATGGGGAGGTATTTTATTATAACATTTTAAACAGTACCCCATAAAAGATGAGGATACTTTAGCCAGTCTGAAACCTGGTTGAACTAATTGGTCCCTATTTCGAGTAGCATAATTATGTTTGTCGCCTCTTTTACTAAAAAGGTGTAAATTCTTTCTAACATACATAATGTTTTCGTAAATGTATTGACAAGGTACCGTCATGATGTTAATATTCTTAAACAGTTCCCTTAGAGAATCGCGTCGTCCGAGTTTGTATATGGCTTTAATGGCTCTTTTCTGCAGAATAAAAATAGACTCGATGTCTGCAGCCCGTCCCCATAGTAAAATACCGTAAGACATGATACTGTGAAAGTAACTAAAATAAACCAGTCTCGCGGTATCAACGTCCGTAAATTGGCGGATTTTCCTAACAGCATATGCTGCTGAACTTAGCCGTCCTGCAAGAGATGTTAAATGGGGACCCCATTGTAGCCTTGAGTCAAGCGTAATTCCCAGGAAAACCGTTTTATCGACGAATTCAAGTTTTTCCCCGTTCAATACTATGTCACAATCACTGCCTTTGACATTTGGTAAGGCAAATCTTATGCATTTCGTTTTCTTTTCATTTAGAACTAGATTATTGGCAGTAAACCAATTTTGGACTTGCATTAGGGCGTTATTTATGACGTCAAGATTATTGGTCCGTCTATTTATCTTAAAAATTAAAGAGGTGTCGTCGGCAAACAACACCATATTAAGTTTTTGTTGCAATAAATGGGGCAAATCATTTATATATACTAAAAACAAAAAAGGACCTAAAATTGAGCCCTGGGGTACCCCCATTTTCACGTTTAATCCCGACGAATTGACACCGTTTACTTGAACTAACTGCTGTCTATCATTTAAATAAGATTTAACAACACTTAAAGCTGTTTTGCCCAGCCCGTAATGCCCAAGTTTCAGAAGTAATGTTCCGTGATTTACACAATCAAACGCCTTAGATAGGTCACAAAAGATGCCTATGGCATCCTGTACCTCTTCCCACGCATTAAAGATGTACTTCAATAAGGTAACACCAGCGTCAGTCGTACAACGTCCTCTGGTGAAGCCATACTGTTTATCATGCAAGATGTTATTGGTGTTAAAATGATAAAGTATCTGATTAAGCATCACTTTTTCAAATACCTTGCTGAACACTGGCAACACGGATACTGGTCTATAATTGTTTGTGTCTTTACTGTCCCCGGATTTGAAAAGTGGTATCACCTTACTGAATTTCATTAGGTCCGGAAAGACACCTTGATCCACACACAAATTAAATATTAAAGCTAAGTAAGGCGCTATAGTCTCAATAATTGAGGTACAAACTTTGATAGACAATCCCCATAAATCCTCGGTCAATTTAACCTTGATTTGTTTGAAAGCTTTCATTACTGTTATGGGGTTTATATGCTTGAAATTAAATTCAGTCGGGCAGGCTGAAACGTTTGCCTGTAACAAATCAAAAGCAAGCGAAGGAGACGAATTCAAGGCTTCAGTAGTTTCAATTGGAATACTGGTAAAGAAATTTACAAATTCTTGAGCAACTTGTTGGTTATCACTAATAAGACCCTGAGTAGTCTCCAATGTGTAATCAGTGTTATGTCTTTTGTTCCTGTTTGTTTCATTATTTATAATTTTCCAAACAGTCTTTATTTTATTGTCTGCTGTTTTCACCTTATTGCTTATGTAAAAAGCCTTAGCTACCTTACAAGTATTTTTATAAATTTTTGAGTAGGTAGCTACATACTTATTAAAAGTTTCAGTGTTAATATAAGGCTTAAGGCCATATAGTTCATAAAGTCTATCTCGACTTTTTCTGAGTCCTTTAGTCGCCCAGTCACTAAATAAAAACTTAGGGCAAATAGTTTTAGTTATCTTTTTAAAAGTGTTATTGAACTCAGTTTGGACAACAGAAAAAAATTCTTTATATAAAATACTAGCACTTCGCCCGCGACTTCGTCCGCGTGGGGATAGTAGGTACTCCACAAACTGCGACGCCCCTATACATATCCCCTTATAACGGTTAGTTTGGGAAAATTAAGCACAACGGTTCTCATTATTGGTTCAGCGCAACTGTTCACCCCGTTCAGCCCGTCAGGGGTTGATTATGCAAAAATTGTTAGGTACATGATCTGTTTCAATTATCCCACTTTTAGTTTGTTCATAGAATTCCGACGTAAATTGAAGCAAGCTATAATTTCCTCCCCTAAAAACTTATTCACCCCTGCTTCACCCCTTATTATGTATGTACCTAGTTGATTTTCGAAAAATCCAAACATTTGTTATTCTTATTGTTTTATCGAAAACATTTAAATGCCGTGGGGTTTCAACTTCATCGGACCAAGCATTGATACGATTCTCCCCAGTTCGCTCAAGCCGCGACATTTTTCTTACTCCGAGCATGTTTATTACCGTCGTAACTTTTGAACGAAAGGTCCGATTTGAATGATTTAAAGTGTAATTTACACGGACATAATCAACCTTAATTATCAAACCATTTAAATGGATAAGGATTAATATCATGGTACTATAATCACCATTTTTTATTTCACCATGGGATTTGCTTGACTAATATTAACAAAAAGCGGTCATGGTGACTTATCCATAACAGTTAGACATATGGTATCGCGGACTTTTTTGTAGATATTGATGACCTCTATAAAACTGTAGTACATCACTTTGCTCTATTGTCAATAGATTCCGCAGCGTACGCGATATAAGGATTTTTTCTCACACCTTGGGTCACATTATCGAAGTTTTCATACGGATCCCTAACTTTTCTGAAAATATTCTATAGCCTATGACCATCACCGATAATGTAGGATTCTACTGGTGAAAGAATTTTTCAAATCGGTCCAGTAGTTTCGGAGCCTATTCATTTCAAACAAACAAACAAACAAACAAACAAACAAACAAACAAACAAACAAACAAATCTTTCCTCTTTATAATATTAGTGTAGATTACCATTGTTCATTGTGAAGCCCTGACTACTCAACTTGCTGCCTAAAGTGCTGTTAAATTTATTTAATTTACCGGCTGTTATTGGTCTTGATTGTATCTGCACTCTTTGTAATGGTATGGTAGACTCAAAAATTACCGTTAGCCCACTATGATCAGAAGGGATACAATTTACAATAGCTTTTTTTAAATAGTTGCAGCAACAAAAAACATTATCAATGCATGTAGCAGTCGTTGCCGTTGATCGGGTTGGTTCTATGAACACATTTGATAAGTTGAAAGACTTAAAGAGATTTAAAAAGCGACTGCTATCTAAATTACTTTCTAAAATATTTCTATTGAAATCGCCACAGATAATCAAAAGTTTATTACCAGTTGCAAGTTTTGCCAAAACATCTTCCATCACTGACTCAAAAACAGAATAGTTTTGATAATTAGGGGGTCTGTAAACGCACACTATGACATGCTTATCTAGCTCGACACAGGACAGTTCAATGTTATGTTCAACCGACAGTTCAACTATATCTTTTCGAGTTTTAAATTTTATAGACCGTTTAATTAAGATAAGTGAACCCCCACGCAGCATTGATTTTCGGTTAAAACAACTGCCCAAACTGTAATTATCATAATTAATTAACATTTCAGAATCCTTTAACCAATGCTCAGTAATACAAACAATGTCAAACATTGATTTTTCTAAAAATAATTCAAATTCCAATTGCTTCGAAGAAAAGCCTTGTATGTTTTGAAGGTATAAAGAAAAGGATTTCTGATTAGCTCCATTTTTATTAGTGCTAGAAGATACCTTGTTGATAAGTTGAGCTAAATTGCATGTGGTACCATCTGTTGTCTTATTGCCTAGTTTAAATCGTTTGAGCCAGCAACCAAGGCATTAGTACTACTACTAACTGTGGTGCTAAAACCTGAGTACTTCGACATACTAATTATGTCTGAGTTAATATTAAAAGCTAATAGCCTCGCTATTTGACGTCTAAAACTAATGGGCAGATACACAGTATTCCTTGTCGACTTAAGTTTATCAACAAAATTGTTGATATCAAAAAATAAAATTATAATTATAAATTAAATTATGTCGAGAGTTCCCACCCTGAATGCTGATAGCTATATAATAACAATTCGTTTACTCTTTGTAGAAGAACATCCACTACTCTCGATATCATGACGGGCGAGCATTTTTGGGGGCTGTCTTTTTGTAATCGTTGACGTTAAAGAAGTGCTGAATCAGCCTAATTTTAATAAATGTTTTTTTACTTTATCGTCAAGCCGTTATAGCAAGAAAGACCCATACGAGAAACTCATGGTAATCAAAATTTATAAACGTATAAATGTACATAATTTGTCAATTCCCTTTATTACAGGAGATATAAAGAAAGAAGATTCGCCGAAGCGCCAGTTAGGGGCCATGTCAGCGCGACCGCGTCGCTTGTCTGATGTCGAAATGAAGAACGAGGACAAACCTATCCCAGAAGGAAGCAGCTTCTTTATCTTCTCCAATACGAACTGGTACGTGCAATGTGCATACCATTCGTTGTTTTTTTTCTTTATTTGCTTCCATTTTGTTACGTTTTCAATTGCTTCATATAGAAAAGCGCATGTCAAAGGAGGACTATGTTTTCGTTAGAAATGAACAGGCTTCTTCTGGGTAAGCTCACTCCATCGTCGACTTTGTCTCTGTCCAAGAGCAAACCCATCTCAAATAAAAAAAACTTAAGCAGTGGCTTGAATGTAACTGACTGGAAATATTTCCACCTCAGCTATTTCCTGTTTATGCTGGTAAAATCCAAGATTTACCAAGTTTGAAATCAAGTTCTTTAAAATTTCTATGTTAATCGCTTATTTGAGAATTACCTGAAAACTCCCGGGAAACCATAAATTTTGTAAAATAGTCATGTCTTTGACATTCAATTAAAAAAAATAACAACAGATTTTTATTTCGGAAACATGCAAACTTCTTGTGAAATAGACCGATGAAACCTTGCGCAACACGGGAAAAAGCTAGTCTTTCACAAAATGCTCTCTATGAAAAATAATTTAAAGTTCTATTTTCTTTTTCAGGTTCCGAGTAACATGTTACAAAATCCAGAAGAATTCGTGGTTCAAGAATTTGATCTTACTGTGCATCCTGGCGTCTTCACTCATGTTGGCGATGGAAGACCCAGTAGGCACCAAGGATAGTGAATACCAGACAGAGGTGAATGGAACTCCCACAAACGAAAAAATGGAACATCTAGTTCCATTTTTTCGTTTGTGGGAGACAAACGGATGTCGGTCGTGGCGGGCAAATTTATACTCATGATAGATGAAAAATATTTATCACCAACATAGTTGATCGAAAAATATACAAAAGTAAATTACTAACGTTGAAATAAAAATCAATATTGATCGAAAAAAAAACGGGATACTATTTTTAATAAACATCCCTCTCGCAAAGAAGCCGTTTTCAATGGCAGCTGTACGGGCAACACGAACTCTGGCGTCACAGATTGTGTAGGGCTTCTCTTTCTAATTGGCAACTTTGGAATTGGACTCTTTATAACTTTATCGCTAAAATAACTTCATCAAAGCTTATCCCTTATTATATTTTTTTAATTATAATTATGCGTTCTGCCTTCTTATATAACAATTGACAGGCCCATACCAAGGCAAATCTTGATTTCTTTAAAATTTTGTGGCACTCTCAACGTATTCAAATGCAGACTTGTAAAAAATAATTACTTAATTACTTTTTATTGTATCCATTGAGGCTTTTGTTTGTTCTCCATAAAGTTACTTTTAAGTACAGCGTATTCTTCTAATATTTCCAGATCCTGCGTAAAATTGACTACTTTTTTACCACCGTGTTCACTTTGGAGCTTCTCCTGAAAGTCATCACTTATGGCTTCATCTTCCATAAGGATGCCTTCTGCAGATCTGCGTTCAACCTTTTGGATTTGCTTGTCGTCATCGTGTCTTTGATATCCTTGGATGGGTGAGTGGAATCCATATTTTTAACTGTCTCAGATTTTGTTATTTACATCAAAATTAAATTTGATTGTAAAATGAAAGGTACCTTTGGCAGCTTTTGTTTCTTTTTGCCCTAAAATCTTGATTAGAGAGGCAGAGAAAAGATGAGGGTGCAAAAGATAGAGGGAAGCCTTTGAACAGCAGAGGGATGTGGGATATAAAAGTTCAATAAATGGATAGATTTTTTGTGTGATGTTTGTCAATTTGTAACATGGCGTTTCTTTTTCTGCCAGGTCAAAGAATACGGTATCTTTTATAAAGATCTTGCGAGTATTCCGAGTATTGAGACCCTTGAGGGCAATCAACAGAGCGAAAGGATTGAAGGTTCGTTTTATTTGGAATTTATACTCTGAAATATCTTTTACCCAATTTATAGTCAAAGAGATGTTCAAATATTTTTATCAATTTTTAGCACGTAGTTCAATGCGTGATCGTCGCTATAAAGACGATTGGAAACATTCTGTTGGTGACAAATCTTCTTCAGTTCATGTTTGCCGTCATGGGAGTGCAAATGTTCAAGGTAGGGAGGAAGAAAAAATTGAAAAATATCATTACAATTTTTTTTACTCACTGAGCGACACCTTTGGGTCAATTTATTTACAATTACATAAGTTTGTGGAAGTAAGTATTTTTATGCACTCGGAAAATATTCTTGCACTAGTTTTTTTTTCTAAAAAATATATACAAAATCATCTGATTTCGTTTCTTTAATCTGTGTGAGGCTTATTTACGTGCAAAACAAAAAATTAGTATACTAACAAATTTTTTTTCGCTTCTGCCCGTGGGTCCAAAAAATTTCTCTTTTGTTTTTTTTTTCTATCTAGGAGCTTGCATGCTTCATATTTTTTTTTTCAATTTAAATTAGCCCAAAGGTGTTGTCTGATGTTTTTGTCAAGTTTTTTTTTCGAATTTTGTGATTTTTTGGACTCAAAGTTAAGTGCTTCGGTGTGTTTCTGTTGCACAATGCCCTACCTTGACATTTCACTCGAAAACTAGGAGTGAGGTACTTGGTTTATTATTGTGTTTACGTTTTTTATTATTGTTCGAAATGTCACTGTCAGAACAGGACACTGACGTGTCTGTACAAAAGCGAATAAAGTTTTTTTTTTGTTTCCGTAAAACCAAGGACTAACGCGATGTAAGTAGGCGACCTTTTCCCCAGTTTTTTTGTGATTTTTTTCCTAACGTTTATTTATTTTTGCATTCTGTTTTTTTTCACAACTCTATACAACGTGGTTTGCATACACCTACACAAACGCACATTGGGACAAATGGGTGAAAAATAAAATACAAAATATATTTTAAAAATACACTACGATTGGGTAACGTTACTGTTTTGCCCGCTTTAACATTTTTTGCATTATTTGTGCTTTAGTATGTCGTCAAGTGTGTGTTTGCTTCAATAAAGTCTATAGGGAATATATTTATTATAAATCATATGTTGCAATTTATGTTCGCTGTTGTTGGTATACAATTATTTAAGGTAATTTTGTTTATCTATTTTTATATTTATGGCTCACTCTCTCTGATGGCATTCCATCACATTTATTTTTTCTCTAGAAAGCAGAAGACCCCGGTACGTATATAAATATTTTTTCGTAGAAAGTACTTTTTAAGTAACTGCTGAAAGTACATGTATCGTCTTCAAACTCGACTATTTATATAGAACTGTCAACCATACTAAACTTTTGATGAAATAAATATCTAAAGGGCGTCCGGAAACTCAACGTCAAGCCGGTACCGGGCGAGAGGACAACCTATTTCTGTTAAAAATAAGAAAAAATCCATCTATCTTAGTTAAGTGATAACAGGGATATTTTAGAAAAATCGTCCGATAAGATCATTAGACGCACATATTTAGGTTAGAAATTTTAGCATATTGACAGTTGAGACCCGGTTGCCATTGATTTCAGGAAACCCTGATCCAAAGATTTTTGTTTATTTTGTGGTGAGGATGAAATCTTGCTGCATACGTTGCAGTTTTTACTCTTGATTGGTCTAAACTTTATAAAAAACAATAGTCTTTGTTTCGATGTAGTTGGATAAACATGTATGGTTGTCAGTATAAAAATGTATTAGTAATGCTGAAAAATAATGTAGTGCCAGCTATGTCATAACTTGAAATGTACTAATTTGTATTTGTTTTATGTGCTTGGCGAAGCGTTTTGTAGTAAGCGAGGTCAGGTGATTTAATAGGTATATGAAATAAACAACCCACATACAATTCAAGTGAATTAAAAAAAAACATTTTTAATTTAATTTTCTTTACTTAAACTCTAAAAAATGTGGCATGGGCTCCTTGACTAAAAAAGTCTAAGGCCCATATTATTCCAAAACATAAACTCGATCTCCAACTTCAACGTAAGCAAAAAAAATGTCAATAAAAGCTTGTCTAATTGACGTTTTCGTACTCGAGAGATGAGCAAACAAATGCAAAAACTTCAATTTATGACAAGCTCCGATAGAGTCGGAGTTCGAGTTGAGTCGGAGTCTACGTTTTGAAATATGGGCCTAAGTCTAAGTTAAAAGTCCAGAAGTGAATCATCTGCCTAGCCTTTTCCCAAAAAAGGTCTAGAAGTGAATAAGTACTTACCAAAATATTTGTGACAAAGATTTTCACAAATGTTTTGCTCATATTGACTTTAATATTATTATTATGATTTCAGGGTAAATTCTATAGATGTACAGATATCACGAAAGTGACTAAAGACGAATGCGCGTGAGTATACAAAAAATAAGGTTTTAAGGCATTAAACATGGTGATCATTTTTGGTTTCTTTGCCCTAAATTAGGGCAACGAAATCAAGAATCTTTGTTTGTATCATCTTTTAAAGGTGACCTTTTTCATTAAATTATTTTATAATATCATTAACAATCTTTCTCTGTCGGATATAACAGTTCCCTATACAACGTGTAACAGAAAAAACGCAATACCTCTTAAGGGGTCAATGTACTCATTATTATGAACAACTTTTACTATGGGACTAACCCCGAAAACTCGAAAAAAAAATCAGCTGTTCAGTAGTAGCTAGTCAGTACATTTTGTCGAGTTATGCGTACCTACATAAATGTATGGAGCACTCGTTTTTTTTTCGCGTAGTGAAAGTTGTTCATTATGTCACACATTTTATTATATCGAGTTATTTATACAAACATAAATGAAACAGAACAGTTGATTTTTAGGATTCCGTACCCAAAGGATAAGATCGTGACCCTATTGCTAAGACTCCGCTGTCCGTCTATCTGACTGTCTGTCGCCAGGCTGTATCTCATGAACCGTGATAGCTAGACAGTTGAAATTTTCACAGATGATGTAGGTATTTCTGTTGCTTCTATAACAACAAATACTAAAAACAGAATAAAATAAATATTTAAGTGGGCCTCTCCCATACAACAAACGTGATTTTTGTTTTCGTTTTTTGTAGATAATGGCCGGTTTTTTTTAAATATTTACAAGTAATTGATCTCATAATATTTATTTTGTAACCATGATTCTATAATGTTTTAAACAATTTCCATAGAATTAAGAGTCATTGAGTACTGTAAGAGCCTCTTTGCGCAGCATCTGGCTGTACATACCTCCTTTGGAAGTGGCTGGTAACAATTAGAATATTTGAATTTGGTAGAACGGTTTTTGTTTAGGCATGCAGATGTTATTCGACTCTCCGGGCCACGGTGCTCCATTACATGATAAAATAGTTAATACAGGATTTTTATTTATAATATTTGGTAAGTAGACCGCAGATATAGTTCTGTGGTCTACAGTACCTACATACTCGTACATTGCTTTAACTCAGATTTTTTATGATGTAGAAGATTTGGAGTCGATTTGTCAGATAACTTTTAACTGAGGAATTAAAATGGCCATATTTTTAACCGACGTCAAAAACGGAGGAGGTTCTCAATTCGACTGATTTTTTTAATCTTCAGAAAGTAATTTTTTGATCGCTTTATTCTGCCAGCGCCTTCACCCGTTTAAAGGACGGTAACATCTGAAGGGAATATACTTCTGGGACAAAGAGTATCTTATGTTCTATTCCTTGGGCGAACGGTATATCGTCTGCCAAGTTTCACCCAAATCCATGCAGCCGTTAATACGTGACGGAGTAACATACAAACAAACAAATAGACAGACAGTCAGAGTTACGGGTATTTCAGATATTATGTTATAGTATGACAGTATGATGTCGTCGAATCCGACTCGGATGGGCGGCGTTCGGGAAGTTGCGCGGTATCTTCTCGTCTCACATACCACAGTGTCTCAAGACGAAAGTCTATGACCAGTGCGTGTTGCCAGTGATGACCTATGGACTCGAAACGTGGTCGCTCACAATGGGCCTCATCAGAAGGCTTAAAGTCACCCAAAGGGCAATGGAGAGGGCAATGCTCGGAGTTTCCTAGCGTGATCGAATCAGGAATGATGATATCCGCAAGAGAACCAAGGTTACCGACATAGCCCGAAGGATCGCCAAATTGAAGTGGCAGTGGGCAGGGCACATTGCTCGCAGAACAGATGGTCGATGGGGCCGAAAAGTTTTGGAGTGGCGACCGCGTACCGGAAGACGCAGCGTTGGAAGGCCTCCCACAAGGTGGACCGATGACCTGGTGAGGGTCGCGGGTAACCGATGGATGCGAGACGCACAGGACCGGTGGTTGTGGCGACACTTGGGGGAGGCCTATGTCCAGCAGTGGACGTCTCCCAGTCTAACCGAATTCAGCTGAATACCAGTAGGTATTAACGTTTTTTTTTTTTACGAAGAACCTGAAAGAAAGCATTTGTTTTCCTTATTTTCAGTGGGACGTATTTAATTTATAAAAACGGAAAGCCTGATATAGAAGACCGATTGTGGATCAGGAACAAGTTTAACTTCGATGATGTGCTCAATGGAATGCTGACACTCTTCACCGTCTCCACCTTCGAAGGGTGGCCGGGGTAAGTTGTAATAAAGACAGAAAGATACACAACAAAACATAAAGGATATCATACCTCTTTCACACATATTCCTTTCGCTTAATAATAAATAATAAAAATGGCAGATTGACTGTTCGAAAATGTTACCGCGGCCCTGGATTGCAAAGGGCATTTGAAGGAGCACGGATGGGTTTTATTCAGTAAGAGTCTGACACTCCCTTTCGCTCCGCCCAGAGCGGAAGGAGTCATTTGATGGATTTCCCATGCTTAAAAAAGGGCGAGGCTGGTGTCTTTCTGACTTCTAACTTCTTTTTCTTCTTCTTCTGGATTTCCTGGCTTCTAACGACTGTCAAAGATCTTCAAACACGCTTTAATGTTGCAGACTGCTGTCAACATCCATGGATTCTAATGAAGAAAGCCACGGCCCCATAGAGAACTCCAGGCCTCTTGTGGCGTTCTTCTACATCAGTTACATTATTGTCATTGCGTTCTTCATGGTGAGTATTGTCATTATTAACTACCCAGCTTTTTCCAACAATGTTAGAGCAGAATTTCAGTCTTTCCGATTGCAGTTCCGTACCTCTATTTTTACTCGACTGCGTACTAGCGTATTTATGTATGTCCATTTCTTTGGCACGCCCTACAGCCCAAACAGCTCGACGGATTTTGACATAACAATAAATAATAATAATAATAAATTGTTTATTCAAGTAACCATGACTCATTTTTTTTAGTAACAGAAACTTAAGCTATTTTAGAGAAACAATAAAAACGAAACACAACATTAAAAGTACGGATATCACCGCTGCACCATCCCATGAGAAATAGCACAGCAGTGATTCACATATCTGCAGTCCAGTCTGCCTCCTATCATCGACAGTATGCTGTTGGAGCTCCCTCTCACTCTGCACACCAGGGATGCACACCTCTTACGCATAGTAGTCTAAAAACAATATACCCGCATTTCGTTGAATTCGTCAGAATTGTGGTAGTGACACAGGATATATAAATTTTCAAAACTCATTAAAATTTTGGAAATAATAGAAAAATTACCTTGTTAAAAAACTTGACCGCTAAAAACGACAAAAAAATCCTAAACAAGTCGCTTTTCAAGCAGTCTGCTGCACTACTAACTACTACTACCTACTTTACATTTCAGGTGAACATCTTCGTAGGTTTCGTCATAGTAACATTCCAGAAGGAGGGAGAACAGGAATTCAAGGATTGTGAACTGGACAAGAATCAGAGGAACTGTATAGAGTTCGCACTAAAGGCTAAGCCTGTTAGAAGGTAAGGAAGTTTAGATTTAGCAGTAGATAGGTAACCACACAAACCTCATGAAAAAAAAAACTTCGAAGATAAGGGGGGGGGGGACGGTAGGTTTTTTTTTACAATTTTCATTAAGAGTCGAAAATAAACAGCCTGAAAAAAAATAGAAAAAATGTTTGAGAATAAAAGCAAATAGCCCACATACATTTCGAGTTTTTAAGGCCCCTTTCAGTCCCTGTTGCAATAAAAAAACTATTTTTTTATTTCTCTCTTATTTGCAAAATAGTTGGCAAACGTTATCTTAAACTATTCCAAATTGCAAGCATTAGTAGTTCTTGATAAATCCAGCTGTGACAGACAGTACCTTAAGTACCTTGAGGATTCCTTTTTACTATAGCTATGACTGAACCTTTGGTCTCGCGGTCGCAAGTGCGACAGCCGAGCGTGAAGTCCTGGATTTCAATTCCTAAGTCGGGCAAAAAGTCTTAATGGGTTTTTCCAATAGGAATTTCCCAGTGACAGTTAGGAGTTTGGAAGCACGTTAAGCCGTTGGCCCTGCGCCAGATCTCTCTCTGGTCGTGTCGCGTTGCCATCCCATTGAAATATGAGAGGAATGGAAGAGGGAGTTGACCTGCATTTGCGTACACACTAGTGCACTATAATATGTCCCACGCCAATGGTTAGTCTCCGTTGAGATTTGTCGCCATGGCAGCAATCGGTCAGGAGGACTATATAGGTAATATAATGCACAATAAGTAGATGATCAGACGTGAAGATAAACGAAGCAAATGGAGTTTAACATAAGAAATTTAAAAAAAATGGTTGAGCCGAATGGTGCTAGCGTATGCGTCATGTTCGTGAACGGGCGCCGTCAGCTGAGACTGGTCATCTCTCGGCTGCCATGGTTTATTTTAATTATTTCTTTGAATAGTTTATTTTTTGCTCCGGACGTTTTTATCCTGCACGTCTTTTACATTGTTCTCACATATATGTATAATATCAACATGAATGATGTTACTATAATTTTGAAACAATGTATTATTATTTTTAAAAGAGTGTCCGTGGAGTTTCTTGCACGTTCTTCTCCATAGAGATCTACGCTTTGGAACGTGCAAATATCTTCATCCTTTTGACCGACCGACCTTGACAATTGAAAAGTGCCTGTAAATGGTCTAATTGAAGTAAATGCTTTGAATTTGAATCGTACTTGGGGTGTCCTGTAGTGCTATCGCATTATTCTTGTGGGCAAAAGCGTGTGTTTATGTATACTATGCACTTGATGAAAAGTGACTACTAACGCTTATAGTAATTCTGTGATTTCTACTTTTTCATGAAAACGTCATTTAGAAAGATTTTACTTAATAATTTTCACAATTGGTTGATAACCCGAGAGAGAGATCCGTACCAAGCGCTTCTTCTCTAATTTTATTATACGCCACAGCCAAATCGTGGAAATCTTTCCATCGTAGACAACTCCTAAAACTGAACAAGCATCTTTTACGCTTGCTTATTCCAACGTCGACCTCATCCGTCGCTTTCCATCCGGTGACTTCCAGGCCAATAGCTTGGCCATCACGAAGTAAGAAAAAACACATCTTGTGATTATTGATTCCTCTGTCATGATCTCTTCCAGATACATCCCAAAGCACAGGATTCAGTACAAAACCTGGTGGTTCGTCACGTCGCAGAGATTCGAGTACTTCATCTTCTTCTTCATTGTGCTCAACACCGTGGCTCTCATGATGAAGTTCCATGGAGCCTCGCCGGAGTACAAGAAGGTTCGTTATTTCTTTGTAATTAACTTTCACACACAAGTGTGAAGTTCTGGAGAGGCGACCGCGTACCGGAAGACGCAGTGTTGGAAGGCCTCCCACAAGATGGACCGATGACCTGGTGAGGCTCTCTGGTAGCTGATGGATGCGAGACGCACAGGACCGGTTATTGTGGCGACACTTGGGGAAGGCCTATATCCAGCAGTGGACGTCTCTCAGCTGATAATATGATGATGATGATGATGATGATGATGATGAAGACACACAAGTGATAGAATATGTGAATGCCTTTTGATGGATAATTACTTGTCGCTGTGGCTGACAGCTCTGTCTTGCACAAAAGTTATAGCATACGCGAACGTGGTGCATATTTTTCCAACTTGTCTACGCTGTTTAACTTCTTGTTTAATTTTTTTTATTATAATTTGCGTAATTGGCGAAAAGGAATTAACCAATGGAATTGCATGAAATCTTCCGCTGTGCTTTAGTGGACAGAGATTTGCGAACCAGTTTAAAAAATCATACAAAATCGGAAAGCGGAGCGAGGAAGCGAAGCAAGGAAGTGGAATAACCCGGCCGCCCGCTCAAATTACTCGTCGCGTGAACTCGCTAACTAGCTCTTCTCAGTCCGCTCCACATAAAGGACAGATGCTGTCCGCAACTCCGCTCCGCATTGCTCCCGCTCTCCGCTCCGCGCCGCCTCGCTACACGTCAGTAGACAGGCAGCCTTTTTCAAACCTTCCTTGCTCTATTGGTCTTTTTATTAGTGAAAACCGTTTCAATATCTGATTCGTGGTTTAAAAGAAGTAAGGGATACAGTCAGTGACTTCGTTTTCTACTATTTAGAGATTATTTTCTTTTTGCAGGTCCTTGATTACATCAATATGATGTTGACTACTGTCTTCATGCTGGAATTTGTTTTCAAGCTTGCTGCATTTAGATTTAAGGTAAGTTTTATTCCACGATTACTTTAGAACTACCTTTATTAATGTCATACTCTAATGTACCGCCTCGTTAGATTTAGTGGTTTTAAGCGCTACTATTTAGCATGAGGCCCTTGGTTTGATTCCTTGGTCTGAAAAAGCATTATTTGGTGAATTCACCTGGAGTTTCTCAGTAGAAGACCTAAGTCTGGATTCATGGTTGTTCTTCGAGAAATACAGGGGCCTATGAAGTGGCAGTGGTCAGGGCACATTGCTCACAGAACAGATGGTTGATGGAGCCAAAAAGTTCTGGAGTGGCGACCGCGTACTGGAAGACGCAGCGTTGGAAGGCCTCTCACAATTTAGACCGATGACCTGGTGAGGGTCGCGGGTAGCCGATGGATGATCGAGACGCACAGGACCGGTTGTAGTGGCGACACTTGGGGGAGGCCTATGTCCAGCAGTGGACGTCTTTCGGCTGATATGATGGTGATAATACAGGGTGTGAAAATACAGGGTTTAACAGAAATAAAACTTTGAAAGAGGTGAGCACAAAAACAGCTGTTCAAAACATTTTGTCAAGTTATGCAAACATTTATTGCTGTTGATTTTTTTCGCAGTTGGTCCCATTCTTAAAGTTATTCATAACGATGAGTACAAAAACTCTTTTTCTAGTTTTGCGTTGTTTCTGTTACACCTTTGTGTACGACGAAGACATAACGTTACGAGTAATAATTATTTTTTTGTGTATTTTTAGAATTATTTCGGTGACGCATGGAACACAACTGACTTCATTCTAGTTGTTGGTAGTATCATAGACATCGTAGTCACGCAGGTCAACGAGAATAAACCACCACCTGATGTAAGGAATCATTTTGCAATACCTTTTGTATACACGGTGTTCCAGAAGTGCTTGGCCAAATTTAATGGTGGGATGCTGTATTATTATTATCTCTCTGTATTCATTTATTTTAACTTACTGATTACATTTTTAAATATTTCTTAAAAATTACAAAAAGAAAAAACATTAAAAAATATAAAAAATAGTAGTCCGCCGGTGTCGGGAGCGGGGTCCTCACTATACCAGCCGTATCGAGGAGTACTGCCTTCTGTATCAGGTCCTTTACCCAACTGCGTAACGCCAGCTTCGACAGATGTTCCGTAACGTCAATCGGCACAATGACAGTCCACATTCCACATGTCGACAACCTCGTGTGCTAAGTCAAAATATTTGATTTGTTTCTCTTTCTCAGCTTTCACGAGGTTCTCGTCATGTGGAATAGTAACATCGATTATCATTGTGCGGCGCGCTAATCGGTCTATCACCACTATGTCGGGCTTATTGGCGACAATAGTCCTATCAGTGATGATAGACCGATCCCAGTACAACGTGACATGGTCATTTTCGAGAACTGGTTATTATTAGTATTATTAATTCATTAAGATTTCAGACATAGTCCATATTAATTATAAAAATTAAAATTCAATAAAACACATTCGAATTACAATGAATATAGTCATCATCAAATTATATAAATTAAAATCAATTCATTAAAGTCAGTCAAACAAACAAAATTGGACAGACACAACACAATTATAAAAAGACAAGTCAAATAATACGAGGAGAGGCGCTAACATGAAGCTGCATCCACCTCTGTATCAGGGACAGGTCCCACCGCTCGGACAACACCCTCAAGAGACTGTTCGAGCTGCTTCGTAGGCGACTTAATAGTGAAGCACTCCGCTTCCTTATGATCGCGAAAAAAATATAATCATGTATACCTTTGGATGTCACCGACTGCATTAGCATGCTTGAAAAGTGTTTTTTTTTTAATTTTAAGTAAATGTTCGAGGTTGGTTTTAAAAAAAGTAAAAAAAAAAAATATTTTTATATTTTTTCTTAACTCTTTAGCAGCTACGGAATACCACCCTTAAATATGACCACACACTTTGGGACACCCTGTATAATGAGTTTGTTAACGAAGAAAATTTTATTAAGGCGCTTAATACACTGCCACGCGCCACGCAGCGTAGCGCGTGAATGCGTTGCTTGTATAGAAAACACGCACAGTCCAACACACAGAAAATGCATCCACGCGCGTTCGCTGTTAACCGTTGACACGCAGCATGCAGCGTGATGCGTGGCAGTATGATAAGTGTGATAACCGCCTAATTGTAAATGTTGTTTCAGCTGCAGTATGGATTACACTTTCAACAAAACATCACCAAAGTTGTTAATAAAGAGGTAAGATTTTTTTAAGGATTGATAGAATCATGGAGAAGTTCCCTATTCCTTAAAGTTGTAAGTTTGAGCTACACGATAATTGACAAATGCTTGCACTGTCTGAACAGTGGACAGGTCCACTCAAATCTGTGTGGTACTTTCTTCAAAAGACCACTTCAGACATCAACCTACATGGTTTTCATATGATTTGACCAGTACAATTGTACGGACTTCAAAAGAGACTGACCTCTGAGTTTGTTTCGGTGTTTCTTCTCAAGGTAGTCAGCTAGGAAACACCGGCCTCATCTAGCTTAAAAACGACCGAAAATATTGACGTTTAAGTTTTATTTACAACCGACTCACAAAATAAATATCATTTATCATTTATTTTAAGAAGTTATTAACTAGTTTTTTCCCGCGACTTCGTACGCGCATATGCCGTTTTTCCCCGTTCCCGTTGGAATTTAAGGAAAATTCTCCCTTAGTCTCCCCTACACTCCCCAAGGAAACTACATGCCAAATTTCAGCTTTGTACGACCTTCAGATTCAACGTTTCAGCTGTGCGTTGTCTGTCAGTCACTCAGTCAGTCATCAATAACGCAAGAATTTTATATATTTATAATGAAAATTAATTATGACAAGATTTTTTTCTGTTTCAAGTCCAATTGAATCAATGAATGAAAAAGTAATAAGCTTTATGTATGTATCTGTTTCATTAACAAATCTGCCATTCCTTTGTTAGTGCAGATGCCCTCAGAAACAAGTTTTAAGCTGCTAGATAGCTTAGGCTCTCAATGACAATTTTTTACCATTGCAAAATAAATATAATTTATCATTTAAATCTTCTTCCAGGGATCCAACCTCCTCAAATACATAACCTTCTTCCGTCTGTTTCGAGCCATGCGTTTGATCAAGCTGTTGTCCAGAGGAGAAAGGATCAGGACTCTTCTCTGGACCTTCATCAAGTCCTTCCAAGCACTGCCTTATGTAGCCCTGTTGATTGTGCTTCTGTTCTTCATTTATGCTGTGGTTGGGATGCAGGTGAGGATCACTCTTAAATTTCACACCTGTGTTGTCCTTTTTCTTTTAATTCTTTTTAGCTTGGAAAAGGCGCAACTTTTCGTCATGATTTCGTCACTTCTTATATTCTATTTTAAAAATATTTTCTTACTTCCTGGGGCTGTTTCCAAGCAAATCATATTTTACTTATAAGTGGCAACGGGCAAAGCACATTGCTCGCAGAACAGAATAATCGAAAAGGCTGAAAGATTAGCTGGACGTGGGACCCACAGGACTTTTCGATGTGGCACTTGAGCGAGGCCTGTGTCCAGAAGTGAGCATGTTTCGGCTGAAATGATGATGATGATAATGATAATACTTTTTGCCTATTTTCAGTCTCCCTAATCCCAATTAAATTGCGCTGTGAGTTTCGTGTCCATTTCTTCGATATATATCTGTTTACTGTCATCAGTTCATCACAATAGCGCCTCCAGTTATATTAATTTTACTATGTTTTTTAGCTATTTGGTAAAATATACCCGGATGGAGATGTGATCAGCAGCAACAATAACTTCAAGACTTTTGGAGGAGCACTTATGGTGTTATTCAGATCAGCTACAGGTAAATTATTATCATCTGCCTTTTACAAATGATGTATAGCGCCTACCAGCTGCTATTATCTGACCTCTACAATTTAGTTACTGGTAACACTGGTTTCACGATACCCCTTGGTAAAAATGGTTGTCATTGTCAGACTTTTGTTACCAACCGTAAAGGCTGTGTTAGATCTACGAAAAACATCTACGACAAAGGGCTTAACGTGTTTTCCGGGACGCATCTAAGCAGAGTCCACCAACTGAGTTTTCAATGTGGCTTCTGATTGGTCGCTCCATAGTAGACGATGTCTACAAAATCAATTGAATTTGAAACAACCCTTGATTGGTTGTTAAACTCTCATTTATAGACAAAGTCTGCAAAAGTTAGGAGTTTAACGACCAATCAGAAGCCACATTCAAGACTCAGTTGGTGGACTCTGCTTATATGACACGGAGGGGTTTTAGTAAGTTTTTAATAATGGATTGAGTGATTTCTATCCATTTTGTGAAGGTCCTGAAAAGCTAAACAAAATATTATTTCTAAAAGAGTGTCCGTGGAGTTTCTTGCACGTTCTTCTCCATAGAGATCTACGCTTTGGAACGTGCAAATAGATTCATCTTTTTGACCGACCGACTTTGACAATTCAAAAGTGCCAGCAAATGGTCTAATTGAAATAAATGCTTTGACTTGACTTGACTTGCTACAATATTTATTATTTGAAGTTGTTAATATTAATAGTATTATTATTAACAACTTCAAATAAAGCAGAATATCCTCTTTGAAAAGGACAGGCAGGCAACGCATCTTACATTCACAGGCCGAAGTTGAAAGTTGTGGAATTTGATTGTTGCGGAATTTGTTCAAAAGAGTCAATAAGAGTCTGACACTCCCTCCCACTACACCCAGAGTGGAAGGAGTCGCCTGTGCCGTTATCAATATAGAGCAAAAACGAGCAAAACAAATCACGTTTGTTGTATGGGTGCCGCCCCCTTAAATATTTATTTTATTCTGTTTTTTAGTAATTGTTGTTCTATCAGCAACAGAAATACATCATCTGTAAAAATTTCAACTTTCTAACTACAGCCTGGTGCCAGACGGACAGACGGACAGCGGAGTCTTAGTAATAGCGTCCCGTTTTTACCCTTTGGGTACGGAACCCTAAAAAGAAGTTGGAAAGCGAAGCTCAATCAACGTGTCAAAATCGTTTACTGATATTTTAAAACCCCACATTTTCAGGAGAAGCCTGGCAAGACATTATGATGGCGCTGTCTCCGAACACGGACGAGCGACCCAATGAGCCTCTACATTGCATGAAGCCAGACCGCTATGACGGCGATCCGGAAGCCGATAAGGAGAACTGCGGCACGTGGATGGCTTTCCCATATTTTATATCGTTCTCACTTCTTTGTACTTTCTTGGTAAGATTTAGCAATTAATCACCATGTAATATTTGCTCCCTCTGATAAGCCCATATTTCGCGTATCGCAAATCTGTTGAGGCCAATTCTGGGTCGTCCTGGTTTACGCCGCGTCTGATTAAAACGACGATATCTCGGAAGTTAAGATAGTTAGCCCCGTACCAAACTAGTTATGTATGGATTTAATCATATAGTTTTTACATGGTTTTAATAAAAAATTGTAATTGTGTAAAAAAATATCTTTCTCTCTTACTCTCCTAGACTCTGTGCAAGTTAGAGCAAGATAGCTATAGCTTAAAAAAAACAAATTACGTCAAAACTTATTGAAGAGACAACGACGGCCCCTGGGGCTTTAGCCACAGACACGGAAAAAAAATTCTGTCTCCCGATGCTGTGCAAGTTTGAGCAAGATAGAAATAGTTAAAATAAGCAAAATTCGTCAAAACTGACGCGAAGCCTTAGGGAATTACGCCACAGTTTAAGTAAAAGCCGGAGCGGCCTTATCAACAGATGACCGGTTAGAGAGAATATGCCGTGATCACCGTGTAGGACTAGTCTGGGTTGTCAGTCAGTACCATCGACTTTTTTGACTCTAAAACATGCCGCTGGTCTCTTACGTCACCGTTTTGAGAGATGTAGTGATGAAATAATTTACACAAAGTAAAACAGAACTGCAACTCCTGAGTTCGTTACCACGTGGCCACCATATAACGCCACTGAGTCACCATTGTTCCTTGAAGAAATTTCTTTATTACATGCACCTATTTAAATACGGCCGCTTTCTATAATATATCTCAATCCCAATCTTGATCCCGATCCTTGTCTGTAACCAATCAAAGGTGAGGATTGTGTGGTGAAGGACACAAACTCGGCCGTTGATTGGTTACAGACAAGGATCGGGATCAAGATTGGGATTGAGATATATTATAGAAAGCGGCCGATAGCCGTCATCTCCGTTTTTATTCTGTATAGCTGCCGTAACCAATTAGCTTAATCTGCCGTTTAATTGGTGGCCTAGCCGTTTCATTTAAATTCGCCAAGTGACATCTTTTGTTCAATATTGTTTGATGACTTGCCTATGTCACTTCTGATTAAACAGTGCAGTTTAATGAAATGGCTGATTAAGCTAGTTGGCTTTGACATAGCCAACGTAACGGAAACTTTACGTGTAGTTTATTTAATGTATCGTCTAGTTTCAGTCATTCTGTTGATATAATCGATCCACTTTACGTAGCTCATTTTATATTGAGTGCCGACTTATTATAGGTAGTTGAATACAATGTTGACATTTATGTTTACAGATCATCAACTTGTTCGTAGCTGTCATCATGGACAACTTTGACTACTTGACCAGAGACTGGTCTATTTTGGGACCTCACCATCTTGACGAGTTCGTTAGGTAAGTACATACGCTCCTCTGCCGTATATGTATAAGCGCAGCCAAAGTGTCAATCCCAAGTGACACATGACCCGTGAACTGTCAGTTTTCAAGGCCGAGCACGCATCTTCTATGCCTATGATAGTGTCTACTATCATCATCCATGATTTATAATGCGGGATCAAGGTAACGATAAAAAAAGACAAAGTTATTAATTATTAGAGTAGGTTAATTTCGACGCATGTGTAGTTTATTTTGTCAGAAATCAAGGTTCTAAAGTTTTGTAAAATATTTGACAGATTATGGAGTGAATATGACCCAGACGCGAAGGGGAGAATCAAGCATTTGGACGTTGTGACGCTGCTAAGGAAAATCAGTCCACCACTAGGTTTGGATCTCATAAATAAAGTCAAACTTTTACATGTTTTTGTGTCGTCCATTAAGCTTTCCTTAATGGACGATACCTAAATGAATACCTTATTATGAGTACATGCCCGTTTCGACAAAATCTTTGATACGTCTTAATAAATGTCTGAATATTTATTTCGAAAACGGGATTACGATTTTCAAATTTTGGTGCTAAACTGAGCGAAAATCTAACAGCTTGCTTTTATTCGATTAAAGACAGTAATTATTTGAAATCTCAATATTTCCATTGACATTTGTTTTTTTTTCTCAGGTTTCGGCAAGCTTTGTCCTCATCGGACAGCCTGCAAACGTCTCGTCTCCATGAACATGCCGCTCAATTCAGATGGGACTGTTAACTTCAATGCTACGCTTTTTGCCGTGGTTCGGACGCAGCTACAGATCAAAACAACAGGTTTGTGAAATAATTTTAGTGTTAAAGATGGCTTTATAGCTTAGAATACAATAGAAAACCATTAATCGGCATGGATACAACACAACAACAAGAACCACGAAGTTAGAGAAATGAATAGAAGTAAACGTTGGATATAACAACGATGTACCGAAAGGACAACCAACTCAGCATTTGCTGGGCGTCACACATCCAGGGTCGGATTGACAGCATTGACTCCCCCCATGACACACTCCATTTCAATTAGGGCATAAAGTTGGCAGAAAATGCGAAAATCACCATGGATAAGTTAGATACCTGTACGATAATGCAATTTTGTTTCAACAAGGTGTAATCGACGAATGCAACACGGAACTTCGAGCGATAATCAAGAAAGTATGGAAGCGGACATCTCCGAAACTCCTGGACCAGGTGGTGCCCCCACCAGGAGACCCCAACGAGATCACCGTAGGAAAGTTCTACGCCACATTCCTTATCCAAGACTATTTCAGAAGGTCAGTGTGTGTGTTCAAAACATTAGTAGATTGAAAGTTGTAGTATGTCGTCTAGGTAGATTAAAATGTCGATTTGAAAAAGAAGTTTTAAACCGACGATATAATGCATTTAATAATTACTGTTATTTAATTAAAGTTGTTTACAGTAAGAAATACTAATTGCGATCTGATTCCGGATTAAAATCTAGACAAATGAGTATTTTTAAATAATTTGAAACTTGATAATAACCTGATGCGAGGTCTAAAAATTAATTTATCGCACTGCTATGTAGATAATTACGAAATTAATGATGTCTTATGTATTTCTCGGTTTTATCATATAAATCGTTCACTATAACAGGGGTCACCTCATCTCTCACATTCAATCAATTTAATTTATTTTCGTTGTAATCACTATCATTAACATCAACATTTCTATTTTTATAGGAACCATGCGTAAGTCGATTCACGAGTACTAAGCAACATTCGAAGATTTTTTTTACAAATGCTGTATTTATGCTTGCTTTCTTGGCAGAGTTACTAGTTTTATTGCCAAGGGGGCCGCTTGAGAGATTTTTTCTGAATTTTTGTTCATGACGTTATTTTGTTTTAATTTGGGATTTAGACTCATACGATCATCTGTAACTAAACCTTTATGTAGTAAGATTGGATTAGAAACCATTGGATTCTGTCTTGTACAATGTTTAGTTTGTTTGGTTACAGAATATCTTTCGATGATTGTATGATTCACAAGACATGTTATGTTGATTTCAGCTTCATCACCTTTTCTAAGGTGTTCTATATCGTCGAATCCAATGCATTTACCAAATTTATTATTTGACAGCATGACATATTTTAAGACAATTTTTTCGAGTTCTCCGAAGCATGTTTCCTCCGTGTAATAACTTGTGTATTTACAATCACTTGCTTAAAATGCACAGTCTTCATTTATACCTTTTTTCTGACCTATTTTGAGTGGAATTGGTTTAATTTTTGTGTTTTTTTTTGTCAGATGTTTGTTTATACGCATGGAAAAGGTGAGGGCTAAATAAATTGGCTTTTTAACATAAAGTGAAATAATTTTAGGCAAATGGTTGTAAGTTCGTGGCACAGAGAGACATGTTTGGTCAAGTTTGGGATGTTAACCACAAATCACCATTTTTGTGTTTGATTTCTTCACACTTACAAACAGAGGTTTACTTAGTGTTTGCTAAATGCCATTAAATAGCTCTTTGAGATAGTTGACTCAAATCAGATGTACATAAAGGTATGAGATGCTGTGTTGTGTGTATAGACGTGATAAGATTACGACAAAGACACAAAAAATGTCATGATCTAACTAAAAAAAACCTTGAAAACAAAAGCAGTTTCGCACACAACGAAAAAAAATACTACTAATATTGCTCTACTGCAAAAGATTTCAATGCTTGCCCGTCGACAAACGAACAGATTCAGGAAGCGCAAGGAGCAAGCTGCTGCAGCCTCCCTGCATAACAACCAGATGACGTTACAAGCTGGATTGAGGACGCTGCATGAAGCTGGACCTGAGCTCAAGAGAGCTATTTCTGGCAACCTGGACGAGTGCGTTGGAGAGGTCGTGGAGCCAATGCATAGGGTGAGTATAAAATACTCTTACTCTTAACTTTCACTCTAACCGGTAAGAAATACTACAATTGCAGTAACTTTTATCAGGGTAAATATGGAAACCGACCCCAATATAGTTGGGAAAAGACTAGGCAGATGATGCAGTAAATTTTATTAGTAGGTACGTTTTTTTAATCAAGATCAAGCATGATGACTGAGAGACAACAAACAAAATCAACATCCTTTTATTTAAGTTTTACTAGCTTTTTCAGTGACATCGCTCGCGCTAATATAGATTTATCTCTTCATCTGCCTCTGTACTAAAATTCATCAATTCCTTTCGGGCATAAAGGAGTTACACACTTTTTTACTGTTGATAGGCACGCGTTTGACCACTATCTCTCCTGATGGTAAGCGATGATGTAGGTAGTTGAATATGGAGCACGCTTGCCTAAAGGTAATCTATTCACTCTTGACCTAAAGACTCTGGTAGGTTATCGCACTACTGTGCGTACATTGAATGTGCCCAAAATGGTTTGTGCGTGTGGGTGAGTTGTCCACCATATACCGGTGGCGCGTCGCCGCACGTCTTGTGGTCTGATGATGAATCGAGCTTGGCGGAATTATACCTACTATAAGGGCAATTCTGTCGCACACTCCCCAAAATGCAACCGATAGAAAACCGACTGGCTAGCAACTCGGCGTCGATGCTCTAGACTTTGGAACTTCGACTCGACGTACCTATCTTTGCCAATGATCCTCGATGAACTTACTTTACGATATCAGCTGCAGATATTAATGATAAATTATTTTCGTTTTTCAGCGTAATCACACTTTATTCGGTGCAGTATGGACCAGTATCAAGAAGCATGGACGCGAGAGTTTTTATGGAAGAGATAGACGACCTGCGATGCAGAACTTGCCATCTCCCACGAACAATGTCAATGGTGGTAAGTTCTTATTTAATTTTGTGAAAAAATTTGGGTTTAAACTATACAATTCCGTTGCACACTCCCCAAAATGCAACAGATAGAAATCAGACAGCCTAGGCTAGCATCTCGGCGTCGATGCTTAAGACTTTGGAGCTTCTACTCGACGAGCCTGTCAATACTGATGATCCTCTTGGCTCGTTTCTTAATTGACTCTAGGGCAAAAAGCTAGTATCTGTCAGATCCGTCCCAAAGATGAGAGTACTCCATACATGATCAAACTTGCGCTTGATAAAATTTAAGCAGCTGTTTCGGCGTGAATTACTGTCACACCTTTGTAAGGATTCCCAACCTTTTGGCAGCCACTTGAGCCGCTATAAATGGGCCGAAATTGAGGGTAGATGTTAACGAAACACCAAGAGGCTCAAATTGGTCGGTTATTGACACGGTAAGATAGATAAATATAATATTTACTTTATGTTTTCTTTTTAGTTGACAAAGATGGTCAATCGTTGAGTACGATGATGAGAAGAGAACTCGGCATGGATGGCCAAATACCTGAAGAGGAATTGTAAGTAATTTTGGCATTGGGTTTTAACATGAAATTAAAAGTTTCGAAAATTCATCACGTTTTTACTTTTCTATTCAGAAAACATGAAGATGGCAACCAAAGCGATGAGGAGATCGCGATGCAGCCTCTTCTTCACGGCAAGGACTCCGAAAAGATATTCAAAGCTATAGAGTAAGTTGTATTTATTATCATTTGTATCAATTCTAGCAACTGTCGTACCAAACGCAATAGCTTCTTATAGTTTTATTCTGTGTCGTGATCAGTGTTTTAATTTTGTCTTAAATCATGGCACATTAAAATTATGTCCTAAAAAATGTTATACAGAACACCACTCAAATCTAAAAATAAAATGATCGGATACTTTAAATAAGCGCCATCTGTTATGAAAATAAACACGTCTGTCAGCGCCATCTAGCTTCAATTTTAGAATATACTTAGCGTTACAATGTTTTAAAAACGTTAAGATAGATGACATTACTACTGTTTTCAAAGACTTCAAGACAGATGGCGTAGTGAACTTTACTTGGGTTTCCTGTTGGAAAAGCGTCTGTATAATATTTTATTAAAAAAGAATAACTAAAACATAAAATTCGCAGAAAAACGTCCAACGATTTAATGCAGACTATGAGAAAGAACTGTAAGTCCGTTTTAGTGTGTTGTGATTGTGTAGTTATTTATTTATTGCTATGTTTTAACACAACGCTGTTGCATGTACTATCTCCATTTAATACGTGCAATTAACTTATATCAATAGGAATCAAGCATATCTAGCATGGTAATCGGACGTGTTAGTACCTGTATTACAGAAACTTCTTCCTCTCCAGGATAATAAAATTCTAAAGGACCTACAGAACACTTTTTTTCTGTCCTTTATGATCAAGATGTTGCACTTGAATGAAACTAAATAACATTGTTGTGAATGCCAGTTTATGCATGAACTTCATACAGGGCTGATATTTATTGTATGAATGAGATTATTTCCAAATTCCAAGGTTTGAATGCACTGATGCAGGTCTCTGATCATAAATCAACATAGTGGTGACTATCCAAATCACGAAATGAAATAATGCAATAGAAATATTATTGTCAATGAAAGAAAGAAAGAAAACTAGTTTATTCGGCACACACATGCAGGTACAAATAAAAGGAAACTTAATTTTAAAACAATAACATTGTGTGCCGCGCTGCTGCGCCTAATATGACTATGGTTATGTATGAAGCTGAAGAAATATTTTTACTTTCCAATGATATTATAAGTAAAATGGTGTAAGTAGATAGGTTATAAGTGCTCAGCAAGCGGCACGTCAAAATGTGGCTAATTAGCCACATTTTCTTCGCCACTCTTTTCCGCTCCCAATAATTACGACATGCCGTCCTACTTCTACGTGTCATCTTACAGTGGTGTGGCATTGTGCCGTTCTTGAAGATCGAATGTTGTTTCATCATCATTATGTTACTTCCAATGTGTTCCAGATCGTGACAAAAAGACGAGACCTCTCAGCACCGTGCCTTATTGCATAGAGAATCCAGCGGAGAATCTTATTACTCGAGTAAGTATTATCTTGGTTTTCTTCTTGTTCTTTAGTAATGGGGTTGCTCTTGACGTCGATCACGCCTGATGGAAAGCGATAGATGAGGTCTATGATGGAGCGAGCGTGCCCAGAAGATGCCTGTTCACTCTTGCTTTGAAGGCAGACGGGTTATATGTGGAAGGGAACACAGACGCTGGCAGAGAGTTCCACACTTTGGCTGTGCGCATAATAAACGTGGAGGAGAAACGCTGAGTACGACTAGTCGGGATATCGACCAAGTGCGGATGGTACCCAGCAGTACGTCTGGTATTCCGGCGGTAAAAGGGTGAAGGGCTTATAGTTTACAGTAATTTAAAGAAAAGCGTTGGCTACGCCGCGACCTTAACTAGTTTACCTAACTCTTGTTTTTTCCTGTGGTTTAGTCTATTAATAAATAAACTTCTTATAACTTCAAAGGTACAAAGGCGAGCTTATCTACGGTTTCAGAATAACGACTTTATAGTCGGGAACTTCTCAAATTAAAGCATAAGTATCTACTCAAGTTTTGCACTATTTTAACGCGCTCTTAATAACTTCAATGCTCAATATTTACAAACATATAAAAAAAAACTGGCCAAATGCAAGTCGGACTCGGACAGAGTTTGTTGTATGGGAGCTCCACTTATATTTATTTTATTCTGTTTTTAGTATTTGTTGTTATAGCGAAAACAGAAATACATCATCTGTGAAAATTTCAACTGCCTAGCTATCACGGTTCATGAGATACAGCCTGGTGACAGACGGACAGACAGACGGACGGACGAACAGCGGAGTCTTAGTAATAGTGTCCCGTTTTACCCTTTGGGTACGGAACCCTAAAAATGAATGCAATCGGACGCATACTCGTACATCTTTCATTTTAACATTGCAACCGTAATCATTGCGTGTTTTATGTTGTAGAGTAGATGAATTTTAAAACGTTTAAAGCAATGGTTCTGGAGTTTCTTTCGATTGTGAAATAATGTGATCCTATGAGTTACGCAATATTGAAAAGAAAGCATTAAAATAAAGTTACAAAAATTAATGACGTCTGCAGGTTGGGTAAAAATATGTATCACATTATGCGCGCAACGGCCTTCACTCAGCATAATTCTGGGACTCATGATGTTCTAGACAGAGCCAATGTTTATGGCTTAGTATTTATGATTTTAACCAATTTTGTCTTTTCAAGCTACCTCATGGGGCATTACCTAGGTATATTTATTTTGGTAAAAATTAAGTAAAAAGTAGTCTGCCGGTCGATTCTGTCGACATCTCACGGTGTTCACCTAGGCGGAGTGAACGACAACAGAGCTGTCATTCCATCTTATTTGTATGGTTTGACAACTCAGCCGTCGTGCGCCCCGCCCAAGTGTTCACATAGACATGTTTACAGAATCGTACTGCTGTTTTTTTATTACTTAGTTTTCATTAATTCATAGTGTTTGGTATCTAGTTTTTTTAGTTATTTCATGAATCCTTTTTTACCTATTTGAGATTAGAAAGCTTTCTTCTATTGGACCTGTTGTATTAACTCTAGTTTTCTTTTCTTTAATCTTACTAAATACAGGTACTTAGATAGTATTTCATTATCATTAATGCAAACTCGCGACTCCACTAGAAATAAACTGGTATCACTTCATCGCGCGTTGCTCAACACAATTTTTTACAATTTCTATGCAATAATCTTTTGATTGTGGTATATTATTAGAAAGATAATTTTGTTGACTTTCAACCTCTTTCATCATCTGCCTAGCCTTTTCCCAACTATATTGGAGTCAGCTCCCAGTCAAACCGGATTTAGCTGAATCCGGTAATTTAAAAGAATCCGGTAAAATACAGTATTTTACGTGGAGCGGCTGCCTACCAGACCTCCACAACTGGGTTACACGGTACTTCTTGGCAAGACTGGTGTCAGATTTTCTGGCTTCTGACAATCCGTAACGACCGACAAAGATCTACAAATGACAGCCGGGACCAACGGCTTAACGTGCAACCTCTTTGAATAAGCTAATAAAATTAACTTTTATTTTAATTATTATAAGCAAAACGCGATGAAGGGATTTCAGTTTATTGCTCACGAGTGTAGGTATATTTTACATAAGGACTGCACTACACCACCACCACCGATTCCTTATTGTAACACCCTTTTATTTTTAAATTCTTATTGCCATTTGTGACAATAAAGAGTAGTTCTGTTCTTTACTAAATTCAAATACAATTTTCAATGAACATCTTAGTCTATGCTCGCATGTTTCACCTTAGCCAAGTTATGACATGCCTCAAACCTGGCCCTGACATCATCATTGCTTTAAACCAATTGACGTTATGTCCACAGGTACTGACGGAACAGGGGCTCGGCAAGTACTGTGACAAGGACTTCATCCAGAGCACCTCCCGCGAGATGCAGGAGGCGCTCGACCTCACCCAGGAGGAGATGGATACGTGAGATATATACTTTTGTATTGCTTTCTTTACGGGTAGTTATTTTCTATTAGATGGGAGTCTAAGAGGGAGGTACGGCGAGGCCGTCCCAGGAAGAGATAAGTACAAAATAGAGACCAAGAAGGGAGGGGATGAAAAAACTGGCAAGAGCATATCCTCCCCTTCTTAAAGATAGGTATGGGTAGGTTTGCAAGCGTAAACTGTCACTGCTGGGGTGAACGTGTCCCCGACCCCCAGCAAGAAGTAACAACCAATTGTTATGAGTCAGTACAAATCTGACAGCCCCCGAGAGGTCTTCTAAGAAGCCGCGAACTGCTAGAAGATGAAGGAATTCTATGAGGATTGCCACACGAAGGCTACCCCAAGGTCTTTCAAGTCAGAACTGCGGAATTTGTTCGAAAGTCACCGCGGCCGTGGTTCTTAGTCAGTAAGAGTCTGATACTCCTTTCCGCTCCACCCAGAGCGGAAGGTCATAGATAATTTCCCAAAGAGAAAAGTTTTTTCAAGTACTTTTTATGTAGGTACGAATAACCATTAAGTGAGATTCAGAATAATAAAATATGAACTAATTTATATCGATGTTTACAGCGCTGCAAATCAAATAATATTACAAGAAAGAAGGATGGGAGCTGCCCAGAGCAGGCCCAACGATGTGGTAAGATACTTGTGTTATTGAAACATTACCATGAATTTAAGATACCAATGCGGCAACTACACGTTCAAGTAATTTGATTAAACAGGCTGGTTCAAACTGTTTGATCAAATAAAAATACAAATTTCATATCAATTCATGCCTTTGGTTTGTCGGTTTCGGAAAAAAATCGAGATCGTTACATCACTACTTTTAACATTATTTTAGAGAAAGTGGACACTCGTTTAATTAGAATTATAACTATGCCGACCGCGAATGGTTATTTTTAAACTACATAGATAATGTGATTGCAGTTACCAAACCGAATAATCTCGAATTTGTAACCTAAGTCTGCCGGTCGATTCTGTCGACATCTCACGGTGTTCACCTAGGCGGAGTGAACGACAAGAGCGCTGTCATTCTATCTTATTTGTATGATTTGACAACTCACCCGTCGTGCGCCCCGCCCAAGTGTTCACTTCGACATGCTTACAGAATCGCACTGCTGGATATTTGAGTCTCCTGGGCCTAAACCACCAACTCTTAAAGCAGTATTACTTTAATAATTACTTCCAGTGCGAAAGACCGTCTCTTTCCCACTGGAAGTAATATTGAAGTAATACTGCTTTAAGAGTTGGTGGTTAGGCCCCTTATTAGTTGTGATTAGAAAATCAATCTTCCTTCTAACATTTTTGAGTTTAAAATGCATTTGAAGTTATTTTTTTTCTTTACAGGAAAGCATATTGTCTCGGCAATACCATCCGTTCCACCAGCCTCCGATGCAGCCCCCACCGAGGAAAAAATAGACTCCACGACAAACAAAGTTGGATTAGTTGTTACCCCAGCGGTTGACTACCGCTAGGGTTTGTTGCCCACGCCTGTGCTTGCAGGTCTACTGCACCTCGGGCCACAGGAGGACAAAAAACTGATTTTTCGAAGAATATTTTGTAAATAAAGGTAGCTTTTGGCTTATGGTCCCGTGTTTTTTCTTGATATTTCCCCTATGGGGTTTGAAATATTTCGTGGTAAGGAGTGAATTTTTAAATGGAAAATTTTTATTATGTATAGTATTATAGTATACTGATATATTGTAATCATGTGGCTATGTGCCTTATTTATTATGGATAGAAAAGAAATTGTGCCAAAACATTTTTAATCGCCTTAAAATAAATATTGCTATATTTTCTGCTATGAAATAAATTTATTGATTACTATAATATATAGACGTGTTTAAAATGAAACTATTATGTAAAGTTGTATGGGTATTATTTTGAGTAAATTCTAGTCATAAATGCTTGCTTAAGTTTTAACGTAAATGTTTATTTAGTATGGAAAATATTTTAAATGATGTATTTTGTATGGAATTATACCTGTTATTGTGAATACATTGTTGGAATGGATTTGAGCAGTCTTGTTTTATTTCGGTTCAAATAAAAAAAAAACAATTGGTTCTGGAATCACTAAAGAAAAAGCTTTCGAATGTTCGGAAGGTGTTCTTGTTTATTTAGTCTACGTCATAAGTACTCGTATCATCGCCGTCATCCTCATATTCTCCCACGTCAACATCTGGTTCATTATCCACAGCAGAAAGTTCTTCTTTCTTTCCTTGTCCACTTTCCATCTCGGCTTTCATAACGCTTTCTTCCTGTCCCTCATTGTTAAGGTTCGAATAGAAAAGTTTTGGCATTATGCTGCCGGTACCACTGCTTAGACTTTCTAAATCTTCTAAGCCTAGTTCAAGGTTATTTTTTGTTATACCAGGGTTATCGATAATGTTATCAGTGATTATAAGTTGTGGACCGTTAGGGGTATTAATAGGCTTTAGTCTATTTTCTGTGGTTGTCAGGTTTGCTTGTACATAGTTTTTACTTTGTGAGTCTGTATTTGGTAAGGGTACATTGGTAGGGGCACTGTCCAAGCGGTGTCCTGCTTCTGGCTTATCTCTTTTGTCAGATTTTTCATCGTTGCTTACAAATGCAGGAATCGTTTGTTTTGTATTCATTGGGACCGAAACATTGGTTACGTTATTAAGGCTGCCTTGAGTTAAAACAACGACTTTGTTACTTGGGTTATTCAAATAACTATCGTCACATTTTTTTGGCTCACTCTTACATCTGGGAAAAACTTTCAGAAATTCATTTGAAAGGTTTTTGTCCATTTCATGTATGTCCTTAGAAATTGATTTTTCACTGTCTCTTCCAACAATTTTACGAATTCTTCTATTGATACATTTTAATATACTGTCCGACTTTGGAATAGCGTCACGAGTGACACTCTGCGTTTGCGTTTCGGGAATGTCAGAAGGGGTTGGCAGAGGAATTACTTGACTAAGTTCAGGAGTACTATTTCTATCAGAAAATAGGTTTTCTGATGTTTTCAGAATTGTCGCTTTGAGAGCTTCCACAGTGCTAGGTTCTGGTAAATTTCTGGTGATTTCTTCAGAAACAGTTTCATCTTCAGTATTAGCTTCGTTCATCTGAACATCATTTTCAGGTAAATTATTCGAAGATTCGGTATTTAAAATTATAGGAAAATTGTTTGGGGTATTGTCGTTAGCCTCATTTTCGTTGGTGATTCCAGAAATTTCATCATAACCGGTTGAGTCTTCTGGGTGTTCAATATCAGAATTTGGTTTGTTATCGTGATCAAGTGTATTTTTATCACTTGGACCAAAAAACTCTGAATTTTCATCACAACGGTTTATTTCAGCTTTAACACTTGAAGATTCAATTGATGATTCGATTGTAGATTCTATCGAAATAGTGTTTTTGGTAATTGGTTGATCGTTTTCTAATTCTGAATGCATGATACAATAATCAAATGCTTTTGACAACTTACTACTGATATTTTCTATGGTTTTTTCGGCAATTTCTAAATTATTGTTACTCGATTTTGTTGCGTCCTCCCATAGTGCTGCGAAATTCCATTTGACATCATGCAAAGCTTCTTTATGTTCATTTGTGATATTAGAAGAATTCATTAAGTTCGACAGACTCTCTGCGAACGTTTTAACTTCTTCCAAAAGACCATCATCATTTGTTATTTCGGGAAAGCCAGCATCACGTTCCGTCTTTTTTATTTCATTTATGATTTCAGGTGATGCTTGACTTACCCCATAATTGCAACAACTGCCATTTTCACTAGAAATAAAAGGGCAATAAGATATGGGTAAGGGCTTATTAGCCGATTGGGTCATCTCAACTATTTCAGCTTGTAACTTTTTTATGAGATTCTCTAATTCAGTTATTTCACCGTCGATATCTTGGTCATCTTCTTTAATAAGTTTGTTAGACGTCGATTGAATCATAAGCGTGCTGTTAAATTGCATACCTTCATGAGAGTCACTAATGACGTCAAACTTTAACTTTTCTATCATATTATTAATATTAGAGTTCGTCGTGTTGTCGTCTGCCATTATTCCAGGTATCTTTTCATCCTCTTTTTGCATTCGGCAATTCTTGCTCTCCTGTCCTGTTCTTCGCAAGGGTCAAGCTTTGGAGGTTCAGGTGGTGGTGGCGGTGGCGGACAACGGGGCCACGGCACTTCAGGTTTACGTTTTTTCAAGTCAAATATTTCCATGCACCGTTTATTACCAGGGAGCTGAGGTTTGACTGCACAGACAAACCGTGGATCGTCTAAAGCGTTCTTGGGGCCTACTGTTAGTGGATTTTTCACTCTCTCTATACAAAGACAGGGCATATAGTTACAGGGTAATTTCTTCACTGTTTCTGTTACTGGGTCACTGGGCGGTTTAACTGGTTTCTTAGGACATTTTTTCTTGGGTTTCTTTGCTGGGCAAACTATCGGTTCTGAAAATACAGATAAAGTTAGAGAACGCTTACTGTTAGTAACTCAAACGTGGTTGGCAAACATTCTCATCAAATATAATTAACGTCACGTCAGGTTATTCTAGGTTATTATGTGATATAGTAAGGGCTTATCAGTATACACCCTAGAGATACACTTTGTTCTAAAGGAGAAAGAGAAGAGAGTTTACTGTGGATTCAGATGTTTATTGTTACACTTTTAGAGGTATACTAAATCCTCGGACAGTCACTGTGATAGAAATTCAATTACCTTAGCTGAACTGCTATTTTGATGTTAAAAATCATTTAAAATATTCAATAGTTTTTATCGTCGTCGGAAGACTGGTTATCAAAATTGGTTTTCCGACCTTCAAATATGTAAGCATGGTGCTGGAGCAATAGTTTACGTGCTTTCCGTGGCACGGAGGGGTTATCAGTATGTAATATATGGCCTTGGTCACCCATCTAATAATCAACCTCAACATAACATAACCTTGATCGACCTGTACTTTTGTTAAAAGTTAACTTACCACAAGCAATAGTAGTTAAGACGAATCAAATTACCTTCTTTCGGGGGAGGTACTGGATCTGGTACGCATTTTTTCATGAACATTATACCGTAATTTCTTTGGTTTCCATTTTTTTGTAGTTTTGACGGGTATGATCACATGGTTGACATCTGCGAAATGTGCCAAATAGCCAAATATTAATGATGATGAGAATCATGTACCTGCCAGATTTGTGAAAGAGGTTCTTATGGAAGAAGTAAAACCTTAAATCCGACAGCCTTCAACTGGGCACACTCGTTCCCTCGTAGATTTCCTTCAATCACTGAAAGTGTTTATTTGCAAAATACATTTTTACGTGCGTGCGCCAACGTAGTGTGGGACGCCCTGCGGCACGATGGATCGATGATTTGAAGAAGGTGGCTGGCAGCGATTGGATGCGGACTGCTCAGGACCGCGATGGTTGGCGCTCTTTGGGGGAGGCTTACGTTCAGCAGTGGACGGCAATTGGCTGACATGACGATATCTTCTCGTTTCACATACCACAGTGTCTCGAGATGAAAGTCTATGATGCGTGTTGCCCGTGATGACTTATGGAACCGAAATGTGGGCGCTCACAATGGGTCTTATCAGAAGGCTTTAAGTCACCCAAAGGGAAATGGAGAGGGCAATGCCCGGAGTTTCCTTGCGTGATCGAATCAGGAATTATAATATCCGCAAGAGAACCAAGGTAACCGACATAGCCCGAAGGATCGCCAAACTAAAGTGGCAGTGGGCAGAGCACATTTCTCGCAGAACATAATAGATGGTAGATGGGGCCGAAAAGTTCTGGAGTGGTGACCGCGTACCGGAAGACGCAGCGTTGGAAGGCCTCCCAAAAAATAGACCGATGACCTGGTGAGTGTCAGTGTTTACAGAAATGACTCGCAAAATATCAGAATTAGTCGATCACTGGTTCAAAAGTTATAAAGGTTTATAGGTGGCCGATCTGATGAGTCTCCCCCAGCTTGGTACAATTTGAATCTGAAAAGCTAGCGCACCCTGTAGCTATGTACCTACAGAGAATGCTGCTGCCCACTCTCTGGTGAGTCCCTTAGTCGCCTCTTACGACACCCATGGGAAGTAATGGGATGGTGTTATTCTTTTACATCCGACACTACGGTTTTTTGGACTTATTTCGATTAATTAGCGACAATTTTATAATATAGCTTGAGAGGTAGTTTAAAACTATACGTGGTTTGAATATGAAATTCAAATACCTCGTTATAATTAAATAAGTACAGGAAAAAGAAAAAACCCCAGGGCTGCCAATCGAAAAATTTATTTACTCGGAGCGCACTGAAATATCATTTGTATCTTCAGCATATAGTAATAGGTCGTCTGCAGTTTCAGAAGACACCTTGTTAATTTTTATTCAAGAATTTTAGTTGCATGATTCTTATTTTTCAAAATTATTTCTGATCGTAGTTATCAGTTGAGCTTTCTTAATCTCAGATTTGCAGACAATGTATTCTTGATCGTGACTTCATGAGTATTTTGTGCTTGCGTCTCGCGCTCTTTGATTTAACAATAAGCATTTAATAAAATAGTGACGTGGACTCTTGGAAAACAATTTTCTTTTTGCGACACATCATTCATCTTCATATCTTTTCAGTCTTTGTCTGTACTCGGCTAGCATGGCTCGTCGCTGTTGCTCTTCGTATGGGTCTCGTTTGGATGGTAAAGGAGGGAACGGCTGTGGACTCCTTGGCAACGGCTTATCGGGATGTTTGGGTACTTTGTCATACATCATGTCAGATCTGGAGCGTCCAGGTAGCTCCCTGGTCACGATGCATGACGGTCTAGGTGTATTAACAATGTAATCTGGGTGTTTCACTTTTGCTCTGCTGATACACGCATGCCTTCTGCACGCTGTAGGCGAGTCTCCACTCACTGGACAGATTGGTAAACCAATCAAACTAGACATCTGTTCTTCAGTCTTTTCTTTATCATCTTCATCTTCTAATTTATATGGCGTGTCCAGGCTTGATGGAGCAAAATTTCTGGATTTCTTCATAAGATTATACATATTAATTTTTTCGAGTAATTTATTTTATAAACTTTCTAAAAAAATCAAAAACCATTGAAAACTAATTTATATATAACAAGAAGCTGTGGACTGCCTCGGACACCATGGCATTTATTTATTTATTTTGTAACAATTGCTTATTACAGGTACTTACAGTTTGCACCAAAGCAAGCCAACATAGAATTCATATAAACAAAAAAAGAAAATACAGAAATTGATCATCGATTTATGAGTGCATATTTATATAGACCTCCGGTTCCTGAGCAATCAGGGCGTTCAGTAAATTAATCGCTTGGGCCGTTAGGGTATCTCTTTCAGTAGAAGCACTGGTTGGACAGAACGGTTGAAACTCTAAGGCCATGGGATCCGAGTGCTTGTCCACTAGTTCGAGATATTGTCAGCAATTAGTCGTTTTATAAACGACCAAATTGCTGCCTTATAGAACAGAGATCTTGTATTTTACCTGATTCATAATATGATGTATTCATTATAAATGATTAACGTTTTTTTTGTAAAATTTAATATTTATTAGGTGCTTGATAGATGATAAAAAGTGACAGAATGACAGTGACATGAAATGACAAAAAAAAATTTGATATCCAGATTTTGCTGGTGAGGTCGAATTTTACTCGAGAATTAAACAAAAAACATTAAGTAGTTATTATTATTAGTAGGTATTAGTCGTGGGAGTTCGGTTCCCATGCAATTTTCAATGATGTTCATTGTCTTTGGCTCTTGCAGCTTCCAGTTGACGACGTTGTCCCCGATGCGATCTTGGATGGCTTTGACTCACTGGTTGGTACCAGCTAGGTGTACCCACTCCTGCAACGCGTCGTCGCACCAAACACGTTTTCCTAGTGATTGTTTTAGTAAACGGAATTGCAGGAGGAGCCGTAGAGGCCCATTGCTAGCAGTCGCGAGTTATGACATGCGTGCATGTTCGTCGCTTTCAAACCCAACCAGGCGCTTTCGCGTGGAGGCGCTACTTCACTGCAAATCTTCTTCACTGCAAATCTTTCTAATTCTGTGCAAATCGCAGCACGGGGGACGGATATCCGGCAAGATCTAGTAGCAGTAAGCAGAGAGCGTCGCAAATCGGCGCTGAGCATACCACAAGTAGAGGCGCTACGCTGGCCTCACCTTCTGCGTGACCTAGATATTCGTCGGACACGGTTGTTTCTGGAAGTACCTGTTTCAAATTCGGCGGAAAGACACGCCACGGTGTCACCATTGTGTGGATCACCCGGAGCACACGATGATGCATACGGTGGAGGTCTGCCCTGCTTGGCCCTTACGCTCCGTCCAGAGTGGAAGGAGTAATTTGATGATTTCCCATAAAAAAGCAGGCGTTTAGCAAAACCATGATCCACCACACCTGGGGCACAGGCTTCTTCTCACATGCGCATTTTTTTGTTAGCCTACATTTATTTGTCCCACTGCTGGACAAAGAACTACCCTATCTTGTTCTACATCTCTAGCGGACGTTTGGCCAAGTTTGCCCGGAAAACATGATCAGATCGTCATACCTTCGGCCTTTATTCCTTGTTAATTAATTATCACTACTCCGAAAACAACCATCCTGTCCTCATCTGCCTAGCCTAATCCTAGCCTATATTGAGGTCGGCTTCCAGTCAAACCAGATTCAGCTGAATACCAGTGTATAATTTTACGTGGGGTGGCAGCCTACGAAACCTGCACAATCCATTAACTGGGGAACACGGTACTTCTTGGCAAGACTGAAGTCATATTTTCTGGCTTCTGGCAATCCGTAATGACTGCCAAAGATGTAAAAATGAAAGCCGGCACCAACGGCATAACGTGTTTTCCAACACGGAGGAGTCTTGAAGACAAGTAAGATGGTCACCAATGTACTGGGGCCTAACCAACAAAAGCAGTATTACTTCAATATTACTTCCAGTGGGAAAGAAACGGAGCTATGCAGGACGTATAACTCCGTCTCTAGTTTAGGCCCAGACCGACGAAAACAGTCCCTAGTCCTATTTTCAGAAATATCCTAGAACCATGATTATGGAGACATGCAACCTCCACCAACTCGCACTCTGCATGGTGGTGGATTAACTCCGTCTCTTACAAGAGGAGGTCCCTTGTTCTAGCAATGGACTTTGTCTCTGTCATATCTGACATTGACTAGAGTCAAGAGCAAACCCATCACTAATAAAAAAAAAAAATAGAATCCATTATAGGGTCTATCTATTATAGAGGTATATTGCTGTGCCTTGTATTATGATGGTGACCAAAATCTGATTATGAACTGCTAATATAGGAACAACCGTGTGCTTGTGTTTGCTAATCTATATTAGGCTGCCTGTCCATTGACGCAGAGTGAGGTAACGGAGCGGAGTTGCGGACTGTGCGGTGCTAAGTTGAGTCCACGTGACAAGTAATTTGCTGCCGGCGTTTTCCCGTGGCCTCGCTCCGCTTCGAAGTTTTGTATGAATGTTAGTCTTGTTAGCAAATTCCCGTCGACTGCAATTTCACTGCTTAATATTGGCATAGCTCCGCTCCGCTCCTCTCCTCTCCGCTCCAATGAGCAGTCAGCCTTATTGTTCAGTAGCGTGATAGACTCGCCTGGCTACGGATTGCCTGGGCCCTCAGTGTGTGCCATTGAAACAAAACATACATAGAAGCCAAATATTTATATTAATCGGTATGAGTCTACTTATATTAGAGTCCAGATAGATCAGTTTTTAAATTCAGGGTTCTTGATTTTGTGGGAGCAAAAGCAGCAACTTGGACTCTTGTTTTCACAGGGTTTCTCAGGGTCTGGTGATTTAGCTGAGCACTGCTCGCATGATCCCACCTTGCATCTTGCTGTAAGAAAATTAAGTTTTGTTAGTTGAATCTCAGGAAGTACAGAAATCATGTGATGAAGGATTTAGTACACAGGCCTGATAGAGGAATTTTTTTTTTTACCTTTTGAACAGGTTAAGCCAAATTGTTTTTAAAAGGAAAAATTATTGGTAGTAATTGTCAAACAATGGGATTTAAAGACCTAGACCAGATGTGAACGATTCTTAAAAAATGTGTTTCAAATGTAGTATCAGGAAGAGGCTTCTACCTCCTATGATAGAACAGTTTTCATGGATTGAATAGAAGATATCTGTCACATTATTACATACGAGTAAACGCTTTTTAATATTTTGATGACACAACGCCAACCAATGGTATACCTAAGGCCTCGTTTACGGAGACGCGGGGAGGGGCGCGTCGTGTGTGGCGTGGCGTCTCGCGGCGCGTCGGTCATTCTTAGGGTTCCGTACCCAAAGAGTAAAACGGGACCCTATTACTAAGACTCCTAAGAGTCATCATAAAAGCGTTGCCATCCCAGCGAGCGGAGAATGCTGTTATCATTTATAACCTTAAGGCTGCGTTTCCACCAGAGATGTGCCAGGATGCGTAGCGAAGGATATGTTTGTTATGAACCAATAGAATCGCTTCATTTTACCTAGCCCCGCTCAGCACAAGCGATTCTATTGGTTCATAAAAACACATCCCTCGCAACGCATCATCGCACATCTCTGGTGGAAACGCAGCCTTAGCCCTGTTTGATGGTACATACTCGAATGGTTGTTTTTGTTTCCCAGATGGTGAAATATTGACCCAACAACTGTACCATCGATAATAAACATAGTATAGAGTAATTAAAAAATGACTACTTTACCAAATACTGGATTCTTTACTCTCTCAAAACAGATGTAAAACGGCACCTGACATTTACAATCCTCACCTCGAAAAAGGTTGCTATACTGTGGATAGCGTGACATCGTGGTTATTAGTCGCTGGAATAATTAATATATATATTGAATACACAAAAAATGCGGAACTGGAAGTTTTTAAACAGACCCCTCTAATGGTTGAGATGGAAATTTATAGCCTGTGATTTCTAAGTGCCCCTGGCTATTTTAATACTCGTACGGGTCGATCTTGGACACGCGTCGCTTACAGAGCTCGATTAGCACGTTAAGCTGTTGACCCCCGGATCTTTGGCATTACTATCGGATAGTTAGAAGCCAGAAAACCTGACACCAGTCTTACTATGGGGTAGTGTTACCCAGTTATCGGGTTGTAAAGGTCAGGTAAAATGCTGGTACACAGCTGCCCGACTTGTCAATTTAATTTTAATCGAAACCGTTCGCAAATGTGGTGCAAACAACGGGACACGTAATATTATCCTGCTTGTCTTGACACGTGCACGTTGTAAGATCTGCGGCCCTACCATGACGTGTTAAAGCGTGAGTCTTGCGAGCGAGAAGGAGGGATGGAGCTATATACCCTATATAGCTCCATCCCTCCTTCTCGCTCGAACGACTCTTTTGCTCACAAGAAAACTTTCGTGAACTCGTGAGCCTGTGCTACACGGTTTGAAACCAAGTTAAACACCAAGGTCACCTTGAGAAGAAGCAAGTGGAGCATTGCCGCCTACACGGTTTAATAAAACAAACTCCAAACTTCAGTTTGTCTAGAACGCTGCGCCGAGAGGATCTATTTACGCTCGTACCTTACGTTCATTCATCATTACAACAATGTCATGGCGTCTTGCCTATCTAAACTACAAAAAGTTGGGTTGAGTCTTGCACTTTTGTATGGCAGTGAAGAAAAAAAAAGATGAAGCGGTGGCTAAAGGAAAGATTAACCCTTAGTCATATAAATTTTGTGAACCTACTGGTCTTTGACGACATATTATAATAACTTCCTGAGAATGATTATTGGATATGGGCAGGCCATATACATATAACTAAAAAAGATATAAATATGAGATCAGCTATTGTTCAGCCATTTTGAGCGCAGAGCGATGCATGCGTCTGCGCTCGCCGCCTGCAGAAGCGCGACTGTCATTCGCGTGGTTTTAAACAAGCGGCTAGACGGTTTCAATCCAACATTTCTGCCACTGGTTTGCAACGCACGCTTTTCTACCAAGGGCGTTTAGAGATTATAGGTACCAAACATGGCTTAAAACCGCTGTCTACACTATTTCAAACCTCTGTTTGAAACCACCGTTTTAAACCATGTAGCACAGGCTGTAGCGTCGCTAAATTGCTAGAATTACATGCTAAGAAGGAAGAAAAGCAAAAGAACTTACCTGTATTTAAAGGGTCTTTGGTTTAAATTCAGTAGTCTGGTAAAGAAGTTGTATTTTCTGGTTAGGTTTATGCGTGTATTAATCTATGGGTTTATGGCATCGCCTGGTGGTTGGGTGCTAGTGACAATGGGACTTTCTATGTGGGTGCTGGGGTATCGGCTTAGCGCAGCAGGGATTCTCCAAAGTACACTGGCATTCTGTTGGCTCCGGAGGGCTGTGGGTCTGGTGGAATTTCTGAATCTGGTGTTTCTCCTCACTAAGCAACTCTTGAGGGTACGTTTCCAGGCAGGCAAGACATTTGTTCTTCCTTTTTTTGCAGTTCTTCGTGCAGGGCTCTTCTTCAGACATAAGGATTGGATTGATTCTTAACTTTGAGAAGACATTTTTCTAATGGAGTTTTGTTTGGAGATTCTTGATTTTGTGCTGTTATAAAGTTTGTGGCGTGTGTCATGAACTTATTGTTGAAGTATCCATAGATTATTTTGGCCAGTGATATTGTTCTGGTTTACTTACAAAGGAGGTTTGTTATGATGATTTGTGTGTTACTGATGCTTCCTCTGGCTTTATATTCCAGGAAAATTACCCTGTAAATTAAAACACACTCAGGCTGACAGTCTACTAAAGTGGCGAGGAGTGGAGCTGGGCCAATTTTAACCAATGGAATTGCATAAAATCTTCGCTTCGCTTCAGTGGAGAGGGATTTGCGAACGAGTTCAAAATAACAAACCGGTAAACGGAGCGAGGCAGCGGAGCAGAGCAGCGGTGTAGGGAAGCGGAGCGTAGAGACGCTCGCAAGCTCTTCTCAGTCCGCAACTCCACTCCGCACTAGGTAGTGCGGAGTGGAGTTGCGGGTAGGTGCCCGCACCAGTCGACAAACAGCCTTATTCTCATGGTTTCCGTGCCCTCCTTAGTCTCGTGGTGGTAAAAGTGACTGTTGAGTATAGGATTTCGGATTTTACTCTCAGGTTGCATATCAGGGTAAGAATAATCTGCTGCGTCTTTTCCAACAGTTGGGATTGGCTGACAAAGACCTCCACTCTGAGATTCAGAGAGTTGCCAGTCATTAATGGCAACTCTCTGAATCTCACGCACACTCGGTGAATGTCATATTGTCTTAATTGTCTTATTGTTCATGATTTTGAATTACAGCGGTGTCTTGAGCTTAATGTCAAGCGTGACTAATTATTGGCCAACCACCTGCGGCAATTAACCGTTTACATACATAGATGGTTTCCTCACGTGCCCGCAATTTGCGAGGATCTTCACAAAGAAGATTGGTAACATAAGCCACATGCGAGCTCACGAACGACAACTGCAGCGGATCACATCATCATCATTGCCTTAGAATTTGTGGTTTGTTTTTTTAATTTTTTCTTTTGCTATTCAAACGCCCTATCTAAATTGGAGCAGCCCTTTTGGGTAAATATTTAAGGTTGCTTTTTATCCCAGGAGTATGTTCCCTTGGTATAATTTTCGACATTCACGCGGGCGGAGCCAGCCGGAGCAGTTAGTATTATATACTAAAGCATTCCCTGAAAAATATGTATTTATATAAGAAAAATTTCATTCAAATCGAATCAAAACTTTCAGAGAAAATCGTTCATACAAACTCTCCTCCAACCCCCTAAATCCCTCCCCTCTTCCCGCCGCCCCCCTCCTTCCTTTTTTAAAGTCGGTTACAAAGACACCGATTTTCTATAATAATTTTAGCTCTAGTGTGTTCTACTATGATTAGTCCTTGACCGAAATATTGGTCAATAGGATATTATGAACCGTAAACGGCTATAAGAAAAAATCGGTTAACCACTCGGAAAACCACTAACTATAACGGTAACTATTTTGAACAAATTCCGCAACCCTGGCAGAAGCCAGGGTTGCGGAATTTGTTCAAAATTACCGCCAGTCACCGCGGCCCTGGAACGCAAAGGGCATTTGGAGGAACACGGATGGGTAGTCAGAGTCCTACACTACCTACCGCGAAAGGTAGTATCCTCTAATGCTTAAAAACAATAGTCACTCTTATAAAGTTATTGAATCACGGACAGACGACTGTGTTTCCATAGCGGGTAGACCTGAAGAAGGGTGGCACAGGAACGTGGGCATTGCCACAAGAAAACGCGTAACTATTAAATTAAATAGTTGAATTTTGAGTTAAGCGTTGTCAACCGAACAGCAATTTTCTTCAAGGTAGTGTCTGATTTTGCTAGTGTCGTAGTTAATGTGGAGCTACAAACTCGCACCAAACAAGCGTGGAAAATTCTCGTTGCTTTGGGAGAAAAGGTATTTTTCCTAAAGAGGAACGAAAGGTTTAGTGGTAAATAAAAGAAAAGCTCAGCTAACCCGAAGATTTAATCAATGATTCTGGTTAAAAGATCATCATCACTTTCAGAAGCCAAAGTTGTAGTGGATGACCTTCTGGATGATACGTTTGTTTTATCGTCATCGGTAAACATAGACCAAATCTTCTCTTTGATCGTTGAAAACAACTGCGAAGTGCCGATGCCGCCTGGAGGGAACCTGTTCTCCACATCTGTAGGGCTTTGAGGCTGCGATGGTCTAGGTCTAGGAACATCGTATTTCGAACTTTGATCATTAAAAGATCTTAACGGCCTTGGTAACTCGAAAACCAGTGAGTCACTTATCATCGATACGGCAGAATCTACTTTGTCAAATATAAATTCCAATGGGTTTTTCGTTGATTTTGGTGAGGGCTCTGGTGAGGGCTCTGGTGGGGGGGAGTCCGCTGGTGGTTCGTTTTGTTCTATAGTAGACGTGTCTAAGTTTACAATGCTGAATCTCCTCAAACTCGTGTTGCTGCGAGAATCGCTCACCTTTTTCGGCTTACAGTCAGTTTTTTCTTTGGTCCCACCAAGACAGTCAGATGATATATTGGATGCAGTTTTCTTAAGCTTTTCAATGTGTTTAGCACTTTCGCAACTGATGATATTTACAGCTTCTTGCGTTGACTTAAAAGCTTTGCAGACAAGATCTGTCATTGCACATTTGAGTGTTGCCATCGTTTCGTTATGTGCTTTCATGGCAGCTTGAAGTTTTTCGTCACTGGAACATACGCACTGAGCGTCGGATGCCTTTTTTGCTGGTGCCACTGAGGTTTTCGAGCCTGATTTCGAATTAGGACATTCGCTCGGGCATAAAAATTTTCTTGATGCTCTTGATTCACCACAACTGGACGATTCCTTTCTTTCTATTGTTAGTCCGGGGCAAGGTGGGGGAGGGCAACATGGAGGGGGACACTTAGGAGGGGGAGGGCAAGGTTCTGGAGGAGGACACTTAGGAGGGGGAGGACAAGGTGGCGGAGGAGGGCAAGGAGGGGGAGGTGGACACTTAGGAGGTGGAGGACATGGTGGGCAAGGAGGTGGAGGAGGACACGGCTGCGGGGGAGGGCAACAAGGACCTGGAGGAGGAGGACAGTTCGGTGGAGGACATGGAGGAGGAGGACATGGAGGAGGAGGACAGTTTGGTGGAGGACATGGAGATGGAGGACAGTTCGGTGGCGTGCTTGGTTGGTTCGGTGAGCACGGATCTGACATTTTCTGACACTTACAAACGACTGTCTCTCCTGTTAATCTTTTGAGTGATGTTAATAGCTGTTCTAGACTTGACGGGGGGGGCGGGCACGGATCGCAGCTGGGTTTTGGGTCGGGTTTCTTTTTATAACACGGTATCGGGCACTTAGGTGGGCACGGTGGTGGGGGGCACTTAGGTGGGCAAGGTGGTGGTGGGCACTTAGGCGGGCACTTAGGTGGGCAAGCTGGTGGTGGGCACTTAGGCGGGCACTTAGGTGGGCAAGGTGGTGGTGGGCACTTAGGCGGGCACTTAGGTGGGCACGGTGGTGGTGGGCACTTAGGTGGGCACGGCGGGGGTGGGCACTTAGGTGGGCACGGTGGGGGTGGGCACTTAGGTGGGCACGGTGGTGGAGGGCACTTAGGTGGGCACGGTGGTGGTGGGCACTTAGGTGGGCACGGTGGGGGTGGGCACTTAGGTGGGCACGGTGGGGGTGGGCAACGAGGTGGGCACGTTGGGGGTGGGCACGGTGGGGGTGGGCACTTAGGTGGGCACGGTGGGGGTGGGCAACACGGTGGTGGTGGGCACGGTGGTGGGCAACACGGTGGTGGTGGGCAAGGAGGCGGTGGGCACTTAGGTGGGCAAGGAGGCGGTGGGCACTTAGGTGGGCAAGGCGGTGGTGGGCACTTAGGTGGGCAAGGAGGCGGTGGGCACTTAGGTGGGCAAGGCGGTGGTGGGCACTTAGGTGGGCAAGGCGGTGGCGGGCACTTCGGGGGGCACGGAGGTGGAGGGCAAGGCGGAGGTGGGCACTTAGGTGGGCAAGGAGGTGGCGGGCACTTCGGGGGGCACGGAGGTGGCGGGCACTTTGGAGGGCACTGAGGAGGAGGGCACTTAGGTGGGCAAGGTGGTGGCGGACAAGATGGTGGTGGGCACGGAGGTGGGCAACACGGTGGTGGTGGGCACGGAGGTGGGCAACACGGTGGTGGTGGGCAGTATGGTTTCGGGCACACAAAACTGGGGCAAGTTGATTTAGTACACTCTATGCAAATTGTTGGTCCTTCCTCACCTTGACAAATTTTTAGACGATTTTTTGGCGGGCACTTAGGCGGGCACTTAGGTGGGCACTTAGGTGGGCACGGCGGTGGTGGGCACTTAGGTGGGCACGGCGGTGGTGGGCACTTGTAACAGAGCGGAGATACAGGGAAATCTAGGGTGCCTTTTATAACAGCATCTTTGAGTAGCAACTCTTTGGAATCGGGACAGGCAGGAGGATAATCTTGTAAGAATGGCTTGATAACTTCTTTACAATATCTGTATCTGTTTGTGAAGTCTTTATCATCACACGGCGAGTTGTTGTTCAGGGGGACCTCTTCAGAGATTGTTTCATTAATGGTAAGTGGTGACTTGGGGCATCCGGGACCATGTAGTGCTTCAGAAAATGTAATGGATTTTATTTCCCCTTCGTTGGCTTGTTCTAGTTCTCTCGGCAGAGGTAAACTGTATGTCTTCGATGAGCAATCGGTATTATTCACGGCGTTTTCATTAGTTTCAGTACATTGTTCTAGAATTTTGAAGATAGAATCAACATTAGGATCTTCAATACCCAATTTTTCCGGATGCATAATATTTTGGATCAAGTCAATCGAAATTTTGGCTTCTGCCTTGTGTGATTACATTTTGGTGGAGTTTAGCGGATGGTTTTATGAAATATATTTTTGTAATTTCGGATTTTCACGTCGGTGTTCATGGCTGCTTTTTATCGATGACGGTTAATTTTGCGTGACAATTGGAAAAATGTCAATTGTTCTCTTTATTGTTCTTAAAAATTCGTAGCTACCATAAAGTATGTCTGCTGAATTTTATTGATTGACTGGTTTTGAGGTAAAAAATAAATAACACGATACTGAGTTTCTATTTCATGTCTTGTAAGTGAACATGAATTAAAATAGCAATAGACTTCATTCTACTTCTTGTTAAATACTAGTCCTCCTCCTCCTTACTGTCGTACTCCTCAAAGTCAAAGTCAAAGTCAAAACATTTATTTCAACTAAACTATTTACAGACACTTTTGAATTGTCAAGGTCAGTCAGTCAAAGAGGTGAAGTTATTTGCACGTTCCCAAGCGTAGATCTCTAAGGAGAAGAACGTACAAGAAACTCCATGGACACTCTTTTAAATCCTCCGATGAATCAGTATCAACATCTTTTCCCTGACGATGTTTCGCCATCTCTGTCTATAGTGTCTATCCCTGGCCAAGTCGACTCGCTGAATGATACCTTGCAAGGCTTGTCTTCCTTCAAAACATAATAAACATCAATATTCTGCCGGGATTTACAGATACGCATGCCCAAGAGTATTTTAACCTATGCTCCTTCCATGGCTTGCTTCCCACACACACTCCCTACTCATCAAAGTGGCTCATACTTGGCCCATATCATGCTGAAATCAAACTTTTCTTACTTACAATTAATTGTAAAATACCAAAACAGGCTTACTATCGCACATTTACTAAATTAAATATAAATACACTCTTGGTGACGACTTACGGAACATTGATTTTAAACCGGTTTACAATTCTGGTGATCCACAGTTTGGTATGACATCTCTTCTCTTCTTCTTATATAAAATCAATTGCTGTTCGTTAGTCTCGCTAAAACTCGAGAACGGCTGGACCGATTTGGCTAATTTTGGTTTTGTTAAATTTGTGGAAGTTCAGGGAAGGTTTAAAAGGTAGTGGTGTAGGGTAGGTGTAGGGTAGGTGTAGGGTAGGTGTAGGGTAGGTGTAGGGTAGGTGTAGGGTAGGTGTAGGGTAGGTGTAGGATAGGTGTAGGGTAGGTGTTGGGTAGGTAGGTAGGTAGCCAGTTGACCGGAGCGAAGCCGCGGGGGACAGCTAGTACTTAACAGAAAAAGTGCAACACGCCATTCAGAATAATACAAATAGTATTCGATTGATTAATAAAAACTGAAACATCAAGCCGTGGATACAAGCGAGTCTTTTGCGTTGTATGAGACACAGAGACAAACTGCACATGAAATCTAAATCTAACCCAAGTAATCAAGTTTTGCAGGTCACATACAAAAGGTGCCGTAACTTTTGTAACAATCTGTTAAAGAAATTGAAATTTAATTACGATAAAATGACTCTAAAACAGGCGGGAAATAATAGTAAACAGATATGGAAATGTGTAAATAAAGTCACAAACACCGCAAAACAACGTAACTCGTCATCAGGTTCATTGCAAGCAAATACATCGCCGCTTATTACTGCTAACAATGCAAATAATTTCTTATGTGGGTAAATGTTTAGCTGAAACCATACAGGGGCAATTGGGGCATCAATCAAACAGCACTTTTAAGAATAGCAGCTCCTTAGCATCATTTTGTTTGCTTGATACCAACGAAAGTTAGGTAGAAAGTCTTATCATGAGTTTAAAAGATGACTGTGCAGTAGAATGGGACAATATACCAAATAAAATAATTAAGAACTTCAGATATACCCTGTTACAGCCACTGACCCATATATTTCAACAATGTCTTTCTACAGGTATATTTTCCAAATATCTTAAAAGAGCTGTTATTGTGCCCGTGTATAAATCTGGTAGGAAAGACCTAGTGACTAACTACAGGCCCATTTCCCTTCTGTCATCAATTTCGAAAATTTTAAAAAATATATAAATACGAGGCTTATAAAATACCTAGAGGATAACTCAATCTTATCTGACACAGTTCGGTTTTAGGTCTAAATTGTCAACTGCTGATGCCGTACATCATCTAACAGATTATCTTGCTCAAGAACTTGATAAAGGTAACCAAACTATAGGAATATTCCTAGATCTAAAAAAAAGCATTTGACACCGTTTCCATTTCTATGCTGCTGCGCAAGCTGGAATCTGTAGGAATAAGGGGGAATCAACTCAGACTCTTTACAAGCTACTTTGAAGACCGGACCCAATGCTACGGAATTCCCCAAGGATCCAATTTAGGACCAACACTCTTTTTGATTTACATAAACGATCTATGTAAATTAAAAATGACTGACGGTACAATTAAATCATACGCTGACGACACTGCGCTACTCTTTTCTACTAATTCGGAACATGAGGCCTGCAAGGTTGCGAAAAGTGGGTTTAACGTAGTTAATAAATGGCTTCAGCAAAATGTATTGTCTACTAACCACTGTGCTTGTCTAAAACTTAACCGTACTAAGCAACTAACATATTTGGGTATTATAATAGATGAAGGACTAACATTCAAACCACATATTGAAGCCTTAAGCAACAGAGTGCGCAAATTGATATTTGTTTTCAAAAAGTTACGGTGTATTGCAGACCCAAAACTTATAAAACAAGTTTACTTTGCACTGTGGCAGTCATTACTGAGTTACTGTATAACTTCATGGGGTGGTGCTGGAAAAACGCTACTACTACCCCTCGAATGAGCTCAGAGAGCGGTGCTCAAAGTTCTGTAAAGTATTAACAGTTCGGCAGCTCTTTATTATGAACATAGTATTAAAGCAGCACATATCCCTGCCCTATAACCCTGATTACATAAATAGAAGACGGAAAGACATAGTTTGCCCTCGAAACATTTTTACTCGACATATCTTTACATCCAAATTCTTTGTTTATGTTGGACCACTACTATACAATAGACTAAATGCTCTAAGGGACATTTATGCGCTTAAGTACAGTCGTTGTAAAGAACTCATAAAGGATGTCCTACAAAACATGGACTATGAAGATACCGAGTAGCTATTGTTAGTTATAAAGTAATTGTGTAAATCGAGTATTTTTTATTTACGTCATTTATAACGTTATATAATTTTAGAGTTTATATGTAAAAGTAAACTTGTTGTACCTAGTGATAAGCATAGACTATGTAAGTGATTGTTTTAAGAATGTATACAATATTGAACTTATTCGCCTAAAACACAGGACCCTCCTAGTTCAGGCGGCAGTGATATTAATACCTTTTGCTATTTTATGTACTACAGTGTAATTTAGAATTAATAATAATAATAATATTTAATTCAGACTTGGTCCATAAATTTGTTAGTAACAATGTTCTTAACCTAGTGTTAGTAAAAATACAAATCCAAAGTAGTTAGTAACAATGTTCTTAGCCTAGTGTTAGTTAAGGTACAAAAAAGTTATTGTGGTTAGGCGCTTGCTCTCGCGTGTAGGCCTATCCAGTGTGCCATCAGTTCCGAGTCCCAGCGGCCGGCACACGCGGCCAGAATGTCGCTGGGGCTGCCGAATTAAGAAATTTAAATAAATGATTTGATTTGATTTCAAGTGAAGCTCATCATGAAATTTAGTGTCAAGTGAAGAGTTAATCTGGTCTGACGATCGCAAAAGGCTGCAACCTCTTGGTCGTTTACCAGCCACTTTCCCGGTAACCATTGTGGCCGAAAAATCCCAAAACTCTGCGGAGATAGGTCGCGGAGAGTCTGGTCTTTATTTAAAGCTCGCGTAGGATAGACTCGTTGGTGCGGAATGCAGTAAATAGTAGTATTCAGCTGGAACTGGTGAGACTGTTAACCAACTTCAATGTACAGCGTATAACAGAATAAACGCAATACCTCTTAAGGGGTCATTAAGGGGTCTTAAGGGACCAAACTCGAAATCGCGAAAAAAAAATCAGCTGTTCAGTACGTTTTACGAGTTACGCGCACAGCATAAATGTATGGGGCAGTCGATTTTTTTTTTAGCGATTTCAATATTGGTCCTATAGTAAAAGTTGTTCATAATGATGAGTACAATGACCCCTTGAGAGTTATTCCGTTACACGTTGTATAAATAGTAGGGTTATTTAACAGCCTAGGCATGATGGAGATTAGATTTCAGAAACTATTTTAAGGGTTCCGTACCCAAAGGGTTAAAACGGGACCCTATCACTATGACTCCGCGGCCCTGGAACTCAAAGGGCATTTGAAGGAACACGAGATGGGTTTTAGTCATTAAGAGTCTGACACTCCCTCTTGCTCCACCGGGAGAAATCTTTTGGTGTTTTTCTATCCATAAACTTAAAAAAAAACCGGCTAAGTGCGAAATTGACTCGCAGACGAAGGATTCCGTACCGGCAATAAAAATACACACTGTAAACATTTCAACTGTCTACCAATTACGGTTTTTGAGATGCAGCCTGCTGACAGACAGACAGACGGACGGACGCACAGCAGGGGCTTAGTAATAGGGTTCCGTTGATACTCTAAAAAAGAGGCGACATGAAATTTTGTTCCAGTAAATTACTTCGTCTATTGAATTTATTTCAACCGATTTTCTTATTCTTGTTGAGACCCTTTGGCTCTAACCACACCGCACTATTAAAGATATTCTTTAACTGTTATTAACGACTCAACTAAACACTTCTTTTGCTTTAAATTTTGGAGAATATGTTAATACTGGCGACCCGCCCCGGCTTCGCACGGGTGCAATGCTGATACCACGCGCTATTTATATGCACGCGCCGCCCCCGCGGGCCACGGCCAGCGGCGGTGACTATATCCCTGCAAATCTGTAACATCTTCGAAAATATTCATTTAAATTACATGCTGCACAAGGCCATATTAATCTATATTAAATGCACAATGTATTTAAGGTACTTAATTAGATAAGAATTAATGCTGTAGCTATTCGTTAATAAGCCATTATTTCTCGTATACAGTAAAGGATAAAAAATGGTTAGACATAATTATAGCATCGCGGACTTTTTTGTAGACCTAGGTGTGGAATAATGTTGTACATTATTTTGATCTATCTCGTAGGGTTCAGCCAGCGTTTGCAATGTAAGCGCAAAAAAATGTGTTTATTTACGACATCACATTACGAGTAGAAACCTCTAAAATTATCAGTGTTTCTCTACTATATTATGCATGTATAAACCTTCCTCTTGAATAACTCTATCTATCAAAAATAAACCGCATCAAAATCCGTTGCGTAGTTTTAAAGATCAAAGCATACGTAGGGACAGACAGACAGCGGGAAGCGTATACAGGTATACTTTTTTCCAGTGCGCAAACTTTGAGAACCACTTCTGCCCATGTAAATGAACAACTTGCCCCAAGAAAGCCATAGTCAATTCCTAAAAAAAAATTTGAACTTCCCATACAAAATTGTCATCAACTGACCACAATTTGTATGGGAGACTCAATTTTTTTTTAGGAATTGACTATGGCTTTCTTGGGGAAAGTTGTTCATTTACATGGGCAGAAGTGGTTCTTAAAGTTTGCGCACTGGAAAAAAAATTACCCAGTATATACATAATATATTGATGTTGGAGCGTAATAACTTTCAGAGGGAATCACGTTTAAATACTGTACTACATTATTTAAAATAAATAAAACCAGTATTACATTGTTCTTATTAGGTATTATTTCATATTGTGTGAAGTATATTGTTAGTAATTATTTTGTCAAATTCTTATCTAGGTACTTGCATCTTCTCTGTTTATAAAATACCTTAAGCTAGGTAATCTCTTTTCTTCTATTTATTTATCTTCATAGGAACCATATTAAAAAAATACTATCGTTTATTAATTTCTACAAAAATAAGTTTTCAAGAAATGTCCGTTCAAGACCATTTTGAACGTTACCAGGCTAAATTAACATTTATGACATTGGGCAAATCCGGGGATATCCGCTGGATATGAGAGGTACAGGCGGTCCTCCCGTGGCCGGTCTATTCTGACAACGTCGGACCTTGTAAACTTAGGCCTCGTTTACGGAGAGCTGGGACGTCGCGCGTGGCGTGCGGCGTGGCGTCTCGCGGCGCGTCGGACGTTTTTTCCGTTTACAAACAGCAGGCCTAACCTGCCTAGACAAAAAACTTTTCTGTAGTGTTAACGTCATACGCTCATGACAAAATGTACCGGAATGACATTTGGCGATGACGTTTCCGTTCCACACCTAATGTACAGAAAAGATTTTTGTCTAGGCCCCCAGGTGGCGCGTGCAGCGGCCAGCATCATCACACGCACCAACATATGGCAATGTAACTACGATATTGTTTATGAAGATGCGGGGCGTGATGCGGCGCGTGGTGCGGTGAATAGTAGCGGTGCCCGCCTCTGCGCCCGCGGCGAATCCTCTCTCAACGTGTACAGTTCTCGTCAAATAACTTTGCCCCTCTGAAGTTGTGTCGAGTGGCTGCGTAGTAGTTAAAATTACGAACACACTGCAACTACGCATGCGTAAGAGACATGTGGGCGGGGCTCGATTTTATGTCTCAGTCGCTCGTTTACGTTCGATGCATGCTTGCGTCGCGCTTGCTCCCGTGTACGTGACTGCACCTGCGCGATTTTTGAATATGGCTAACTTCAGAGGGGCAAAGTTATTTGACGAGAACTGTAGCTTAGCATGCAGCGGTCATCGCTGCGGCGGACACGGCGGGCATTGGGAGCGGAGAGCGGGAGGGACTTTCGTTTTTTAATCCCAGACACTAATTTTAAATCTCAAGTGATTAGTGGCGGGTATCGCCGTATGTTCGTATTGACGCGGCCGCTTACAACGTGGCGATGTCATCCGCGAGCACAGCCTGCCCTCAAGCAAACGCGTGTAAAATTGCTTCTCCGTGAACGCTCTCATGTATGAGACTGCCATGTGTGTGCGGGCCGCATCACTGAACGCATCGCTCAACGCCCGGCGTGTCCGTAAACGAGGCCTTAGGTGGAGTAAGCGTGAAGTAAGTAGTGAACTGTCATTCCATCTTGTTTGTACGGATTGACTTGATATTCAGCGGATACCTGCTATATCTAGGCCTCCCTAAGACGATCGATCGACCGTCAATCTATGCCATCGATTGTTGGTAGAATGGATTCGTCGACGTCGAGCGATAGTTTCTAGTTATTTCGTCGATCAGCCAAAGCTACCACACCAATCGACCAACGTCGATCCATCGATTGTTGTAGTAGCACCCGTAGTGTCACCACATCGACACTGGTCGATATTCAGCAGCAGATAGCAGTGGATTTCTTTCGGCTGAAATGATGATGACTTCTGACGCCGTATTGTAATAACGCAAATAGTATTATTTTATTATTGGACGTTCAAAACAGTCTATTTTTATTTCTTCTTGTTGGCACAACTAGGTTTCTCTTCACAGGTACTACCCTTTTGTGAAGCCCTGTCCTGGCAAGATCGCCTCCCACGTATCCCACAAGCTTCCTCACTTAGCCTCTTTATCATTTCCTTCTGTGCTTCTTTGTCTTTAGCACTTTTACATTCCTTCCTTTTAGTTGAACCACAGGCTGATTTTTTCTTTCCAGGGCCACTTTTGGCTGAATCACAAACTTTCTTTTCGGGGACTGGCTCAGGAGGCTTTATTTCAGGGGGCCCGGCGTGATCTTCTGGTCGTTGTGGGATATTTATAGCTGAACCACAAGGTGATCTTCCAGTTTTTGGGGAAGTGTTTTTAGAGGGGCAGACGTGGCAACCTGGTGGGGGAATTTTTTCTTCTGAACATTTCTTATCTGCCATTACTTATTTCTTCTTCTTTTTTTGTTTCTTTACTTGTCAGAAGACTATGGGATGATTCAGGTATTTTGATATTCTTTACATTTTACAAATGATTTTGGTGTAAATGAATGAAAATATTTACTGAAAATTTGAGTGCACTGATGTTAGTATATAGATGGTTAGTAGGTATTGATCATAGTTGTTGATGATGACGTTTGTCACCAAATTGGCATATTTTCTGTGACAGCAACACAGAACATAAAATGCTTTCTTTATTTGAATCAAGGAGTTTTATAAGGTATATAATTGTACCTTTCTGGCAGTGCTTTGGGACCAAACTTCATTAAAACTGGAAATATGCGAAGCGAAGAGATGCTCGTGTTTCCACCGAAGTCATATGTATGAGACATCTCCTTTCAAGTCTAGTCAATTCTATCAACTGAAGTTGAAAGATGTGTTATTAAAGAAATTATATTTATTGCATTTATAATGTTACTTCTCTTCTCAATACATCTCGGCCTCGCTTTGGTGGAGTCAAGGCCGTTAATCATCAGCCAGATGATTAAAACATAAACATTTGGACTTGGTAAATATCTTTGACGATAAATGAAGAGTATACTGTCAAAGGTTTTATACCCTATTGACCAACTATACGCAGTGGGCCTAGCAGTCCAAGGCGTTAAGGCGTTTTTGTACTGCACTCTTAGAGCATTGCTATTAGAGTGCAGTACAAAAACGCCTTTAGAATTCTGGTGCGATTGCCTCGGTTTTGCATCGCCTCGGGCTGACTTTTACGCTGTAATGCCCAAAAATTCAGCCTCATTAATTTGCCGAATTCGAGGAAGTGGCAACGGAATCATAAAGATGATTGCAAAGAGACCTAAATCTGTTGTTGTAGGAAGGCTTATCAGGCTACATGTTGTCTAAGATATTTTTCTGACTAATATAGTTTTAAGATAATGTTACTAACAATTTATGGACAATATTAGTCTGAATTAAACGTATTTTATTTTTTACTAGCTTCTGCCAGCTGCGGGTTCGCCCGCGTGAATATCGGAAATAGCAAGGTTTCCTGATTTGTATTGTAAATTTTTTACTCAGGAAACACCCACCCTACACCTACCTTACACCTACCCTACACCTACCTTACACCTACCCTACACCTACCTTACACCTACCTTACACCTACCGTACCTACATAATTATACCAGTCCAAAAATACTACACTGACATGTTTCTGGTCTCCTGGTACTTGTGAATCCAAAGTACTAAAGCAGCAGCGGCTCTGAATTTTGACTTCCGCCTCAGTCTCCATTAATCCATGCCACTTACCGGGATAAAAAGTAGCCTATTTTTTATTCCAGGATATGAACTACATGTGTGCCAAATTTCATCCAAATCCCTTCAGCCGTTTTTGCCTGATTGTTACACAAACATACAAACTTTCACCTTTATATTATTAGTAGGACTAGCTTCTACCAGCTGCGGCTTCGCCCGCGTGAATATCGGAAATAGCAAGGGTTCCTGATTTATATTGTAAATTTTTTACTCAGGAAACACCCACCCTACACCTACCCTACACCTACCCTACACCTACCCTACACCTACCCTACACCTACCCTACACCTACCCTACACCTACCCTACACCTACCCTACACCTACCCTACACCTACCCTACACCTACCCTACACCTACCCTACACCTACCCTACACCTACCCTACACCTACCCTACACCTACCCTACACCTACCCTACACCTACCCTACACCTACCCTACACCTACCCTACACCTACCCTACACCTACCCTACACCTACCCTACACCTACCCTACACCTACCCTATAGGTACCTACCCTACACCTACCCTAACCAGCCCAAAAGATACTATGACATGTTTCTGGTCTCCTGGTACTTGATGTTTCTGGTCTCCTGGTACTTGTGAATCTGAGTACTAAGGCAGCAGCGGCTCTGAGTTTCCACTTCCTCCTCAGTCTCCATTAATCCATGCCACTTACCGGGATAAAAAGTAGCCTATTTTTTATTCCAGGATATGAACTACATGTGCACAGTATATTTTTTGGCCAAAATTTCGGACATGCCTTTTTTTCGTGATAACTTTGTTTGTAATCCTACTAATATTATAAAGGTGAATGTTTGTATGTTTGTATGTTTGTATGTTTGTATGTTTGTATGTTTGTATGTTTGTATGTTTGTATGTTTGTATGTTTGTATGTTTGTATGTTTGTATGTTTGTATGTTTGTATGTTTGTATGTTTGTATGTTTGTATGTTTGTATGTTTGTATGTTTGTATGTTTGTATGTTTGTATGTTTGTATGTTTGTATGTTTGTATGTTTGTATGTTTGTATGTTTGTGTAACAATCAGGCAAAAACGGCTGAAGGGATTTGGATGAAATTTGGCACACATGTAGTTCATAACCTGGAATAAAAAATAGGCTACTTTTTATCCCGGTAAGTGGCATGGATTAATGAAGACTGAGGAGGAAGTGGAAACTCAGAGCCGCTGCTGCCTTAGTACTTCAGATTCACAAGTACCAGGAGACCAGAAACATCAAGTACCAGGAGACCAGAAACACGTCATAGTATTTTTGGGCTGGTATAATTATATAGGTAGGGTAGGTGAAGGGTAGGTGTAGGGTCGGTGTTAGGGTAGGTGTAGGGTAGGTGTTAGGTAGGTGTAGGGTAGGTGTAAGGTAGGTGTAAGGTAGGTGTAAGGTAGGTGTAGGGTAGGTGTAAGGTTGATGTAAGGTAGGTGTAAGGTAGGTGTAGGGTAGGTGTAAGGAAGGTGTAGGGTAGGTGTTGGGTAGGTGTAAGGTAGGTGTTGGGTAGGTGTAGGGTGGGTGTTTCCTGAGTAAAAAATGTACAATACAAATCAGGAAACTGCTATTTCCGAGATTAACGCGGGCGAAGCCGCAGCTGGTAGAAGCTAGTGTTATATAAAATTAAAGAATAGAACTCACAAGCGCCTATTTCTCATAATGACCAAAAAAAAATTTTTTTTCATTTTTTATGATAAAATAGTAAATCACCCATATCTCTTGAAATATTACACGAATAGTCTTCTTGTTTTTCCTGTTATACAATAATTTTAAAACACATAATACTGATTGATTTATATATTTTTTAAACGAGTTTTCAGAGATTTATTTACAATTAACGTTTTTTTGATTTTATTTTTTAAAGTCGTATTTTTAATTATTTGGATTCTATTTTTCTATAGAATTGTTAGAAAAAAGTGTATGAATCGATGAAAAAAAATCAGATCCAAATATTGAAGGATCTCGAACTTAGAGGCTTCTAGTTTTCTATGGTAATTATGATTTTAGGGTTGTCAATATTTCTAAATCGAATTTATTGTGAAAAGTTACCATAACTTTTTATTCGTAAATAATAAATTAATTGGAGGTTGGGGCGAGTGCATGGGATCACTTTATTTATACCGGAAAATAGTTTTTAGATGAGCCGAAAAACAAAACACAAAAAGATTACTTTTTATTTAATTTTTGGATCGAGCTGTGGTTTAACACAGTTTTCCTAGACGTACTTAGATAGTAATAAAAAAAACTATGATTCTCGTTTGACCTGCCAATCCTGCCATTCTAATTTGGAATTTTTTGAAAATAATCTACATAATTATTAAATCTAATATTATAAAGAGGTAAAGTTTGTAGGAAGCGATCTCTGTACTGAAACTATATTGAAAATTCTTTCACTAGTAGTAAGTTATATTATACCACTTTACTTAATTGTTTTCTGATGTACATACCTACCTATTATTATTCTTCAGCCTAATCCGACGAAAGAATTTCTGTTACATTGTCGGTATATCCTTCAATAATTTCAAAATTTTCGTCATTTTCTGTTGCCACAAAATTGTCTTCTGCTGAGATTTCATACGGTTTCAGTAGTAACTTAATTACGCTGGGTTACATCGATTATTTATTTTAAAATCAAATCGGTTAATATTGAATAAAGAAAAATCGATTTTTGTTAAATAGATTTTTTTGCATTAATCTCACATCCCTAGAGCGCGCGCGCCACGCTGCCTAGCCCCCCCCCCCCCAATCACGATCTACTTTTAGCTAGGAGACCATCCAAATTGAAATTACGGAGTCAATTTTTTTTTTAATGTTACCTTTTTTATTTAAACAATAAATTTTTTTAATAACATCTAGCACTAAAAAAACTATTAGAATGTGATAAAAATGTCTTCCTGTATAATTTTATCAACATAAAAAATAAACTCAAATATTTAGTTTAATAAATTTATGAGGTGATAACCCTAACCAAAAAAGTTTGAATTAGAATAATTCTTAGATCCTGCTTAATTAGGATCCCTTTTTGTCAGATCATAAGTGTTAATAAAAAGAACATTTCAGTCCTAGTTACAAATCCAAATACGTAATAATATGGCGATAAAAAAAAGAAAACATAAATTTGCAAAATCAGCCATAACACTCTTATCTTGAACAAATAAAGCCTGATTTTTTTTTGCTATCGTAAAGACTTTAAGACACTATTCAATACCATCAGTAAAGCCTTAAAAAGATATCAAACTTTTGAGCTACAACTGTTTCTATGGTTTTTCTGGAATCCATAGATTTTTTTTTCAAGTACTAATTTTCTTTCTTTTATAACAAATAGGCAATCGGGTGTTCTCGTCTCGCATTTATAATCGCAAGTCCTAAGATATAAGATAATAAAAAAAACATGTCCGAAATTTTGGGCAAAAAATATACTGTGATGTGTGCCCTTCAGCCGTTTTTGCCTGATTGTTACACAAACATACAAACATACAAACATACAAACATACAAACATACAAACATACAAACATACAAACATACAAACAAACATACAAACATACAAACTTTCACCTTTATAATATTAGTAGGATATAGTGGTATAGTAGGATTATAAACAAAAAATATAATAAAATCTGCTCATTCGCTTTATGGCCATTTATTTAATCCTACTAATATTATAAAGGTGAAAGTTTGTATGTTTGTATGTTTGTATGTTTGTGTAACAATCAGGCAAAAACGGCTGAAGGGATTTGGATGAAATTTGGCACACATGTAGTTCATATCCTGGAATAAAAACTAGGCTACTTTTTATCTCGGTAAGTGGCATGGATTATTGGGAGACTGAGGAGGAAGTGGAAAAACTTGAAGATAATAATGCTTGGCTCAATGCCGGTCCAGCTCCACAGTTACTAGGCCGCACAAACTAATCTTTTGGCATTTATAAATATTGTTGGACCCGTTGAAGACTGTTAAACATTATATTTTCATTGTATAGACTCAATGTAATTAGCATTGTATAAATTCATTAATTAACGGCACATGTGTGAGTACTATGAACCTTATACTACTTTTATTTATTTTTTAATTGACTTGACTGCCCTGGCGGTTGGGAGTGTCATGCTCACTCAAAAGTCTACCTGATGGTGGCGCATGTGTTGGGTCATTTGGCTCCCTTAAATATGGTTGAGCCGAATGGTGCTAGCGCGTGCGTCATGTTCGTGAACGGACGCCGTCAGTTTGGACTGGTCATCTCTGGGCTGCCACGGTTTATTTTAATGATTTGTTATTTTAATTTGTTGTTGATTTTTATTTTTTTACTCCGGATACTTTAACGTGCATTTCTTTTTATATCGTTCTCACATGTATGTTTGTATAATTTCAACAGGAATGATGTAACTATAAAATTGTAAAGAAAAATAATTTAAAAGAGTGTCCGTGGAGTTTCTTGCACGTTCTTCTCCATAGAGATCTACGCTTTGGAACGTGCAAATAGCTTCATCTTTTTGACTGACCGATCTTGACAATTCAAAAGTGCCTGTGAATGGTTTACTTGAAATAAATAATTTGAATTTGAATTTGAAACTTTGAGCCGCTGCTGCCTTAGTACTTCAAATTCACAAGTACCAGGAGACCAGAAACATCGAGTACCAGGAGACCAGAAACATGTCATAGTATTTTTGGGCTGTTATAATTATGTAGGTAGGGCGGGTAGGTGTAGGGAAGGTGTAGGGTAGGTGTAGGGTAGGTGTAAGGTAGGTGTAGGGTAGGTGTAGGGTAGGTGTAGGGTAGGTGTAGGGTAGGTGTAGGGTAGGTGTAAGGTAGGTGTAAGGTAGGTGTAGTGTAGGTGTAAGGTAGGTGTAGGGTAGGTGTAAGGTAGGTGTAGGGTAGGTGTAGGGTGGGTGTTTCCTGAGAAAAAAAATTACAATACAAATCAGGAAACCTTGCTGTTTCCGATATTCACGCGGACGAAGCCGCAGCTGGTAGAAGCTAGTAATCAGATAACTTTTGCCTGAGAAATAAAATGGCGGTATAAAAGCTTTATTTACATAAAATATGTTAAATCACTATTTATTTATTTACTTCTTCTTCAGAAAAAAGATACCTTATGACTGGTCCACACATATCATTGGTCGGTCGCAAGTACAACTGCAGAGCACACTTTTTGCCCGGCCTGGAAAACGAACCCCACGTTCGATTTTCAGGTCGGGCAAAAAGTGTAACTGGGTAATTTTCGTAGTAGCACACCACAATTTTTAAGTTGGTGTTGTAACATACCTGTGCTTCTGAAAACAAAAAGAGCCTATAGACCTGCTCCTGATTTGGTACCTATCGTCGTCCCATTGGATTATGAGAGTAAACGAACAGAGAGTTCACCTGCACTTGTAAACTATGATGATAATAATGTAAACTTTGATTATTATAATGTCGATGTAAACTATAAAACCTCTTGATTATTATAGAGATTGGCTACTTAAACCGTAGTTCTGTCGAGTACTTCCCGATCTGATAGACATTTTGGTTTTAGTTTTAGGCTAACCGCATAGTGCGTAGGTAGCCTTAATATAATAAATTGCTACCCGCCACCCGGCTAACCGCAAGCGCAACCGCAGCCTGCGGTTAGCTGGACGGCTGACCGCATTTCGGTTAACCGCATAATGCATAGGTCGCCTTAAGCAAGCGATCAAGAACGAGACAAAACAAATTCAAATAGTTAAGGTCTTTATTAGTGTTCGAAATACTACCAAACTATTCAACGTATAATTTGTTCTTAAGAAACAGTCCCAGTCTAAAGAGTGTTAATGTTATTAGAATGACAAGCTGATAGAAAAGCTTCGAGTTTTGTCTTGATTCCTCTTCATCATTGTCATCCAGTATTCTAGCCTCATAAGCTTCTATGACAGATAGAGTAACGTAGATGATAAAATTTCTAATTAAAGGTGAGATCTTGAATGCAGAAATAGACATAATAGGTCTTAAAATAAATGTTTCATCATTCTTCTATAATTTTTATGTTTCCTCACTCTGTTACTTTTATTGAAAAGCTTTTTGCTCAAGACAGCTTTTACTTTGCTTGCCAGTAAACATATCTGTTTTGCTGTTGCAATGTATAATTCTGCCCAAATTTTCAGCAGCTCTTTAACTCTGTTGAACATGATTCTGGTTTCTATTTGTAGTTTACTTTTTGTAATTGTTAGAGGTGTATTTGCGATTTCTTCTATGGCATGTGTCTGGTTTGCATCTTCTATTTGCTGAGGGATCTGTAGTTCGGTAGCTTCATTTTCTTAACTTGATTGCGAGTCTTCTTTTTTCTTGCCTTTATGGAGGATAAGCTTCTTAGCTTGGTCAGGCCTGCCTCCTTGCCTCTTCTTTTCCGGATGCAAGACATTTTCTACAGCAGTATGACCGGGTCCATTTCGTGCGTCTGCTGGTGAGGAACTGGCTGGCAGAACCAGTGGTTTACGTTCATTCTTCTTCTTTTTAGCAGGCATTATGTCCCTTACCAGTCTTCTGCTCAAAAGAAGACAAGGACGATGTATGGGATCGAAGATAAATAGTCTTTCAAGTTGGATTTCGAATTCAGATAATGCTGATCCTGGTTACGTTACATTTTGGTTTGGTTGCAATTTAAGCCGAGACTAATTATTTTTTTTACAAAAATAAAAAATTTCACAGTTCAAATTTTCGTTTTGCCAAAAAATTCTTTTCTTGTTTGACGTTTTGACCAAAGATAAATTTAAAAAGGGTCAGCGTTATATTTTTACTTTTTTCTTCTTGACGATGGAGGTTAGCGGTGTTCTTGACAGCCAACTATTGACGAAGTTTTTATCAAGAGGTGTGTTTAATAAAAGTGTTTTTAATGTAACAAATTCATGATAATTTAAGAAACATATTATTAAATTTCATATATTTCGCCCTTCGCGTCCAATACAATAACGCATTCAGGGTGTTGATGGGGCTGCCTCAATACTGCAGTGCATCAGGCATGTTTGCTGAAGTTGATGCGGGGCAGCGCCAACAGCATCATGTCTGTGATAGCAAGCAGGCTGGATTATGCGTTTGTGAACCACTACTGCAAGGTTTCGGCTAGGCCTGTCACCACCTGCAGCAGTGATGACACAATCTGTTTTCTGTTTTCAGGGTTCCTAGAGTTTTTAGGGACCCTATTACTAAGACTCAGCTGTCCGTCTGTCTGTCTGTTGTTCAGATAGTTTGAACTTAGGCCACGACGACATTGCAGTATTACCACACTTTGTAAAAGTAGTGTTCAACAATCACCGATTTCACTGGATGTCTTCACGCTGCCATTTTCTTTCTGCTGATCAGGTTCTTCCCAACCAGTAAGTATATTTTCACGACACGGATCAACCAAGACATACAAAAACTTGGATTAGGAACTTGGATAGTTTTTAGGGTTCCATACCCAAAGGGTAAAAACGGAACCCTATTACTAAGACTCCACTGTCCGTCTGTCTGTCACTAGGCTCTATCTCATGAACCGTGATAGCTACTCAATTGAACTTTTCACAGATGATGTATTTCTGTTGCCGCTATAACAACAAATACTAAAAACAGAACAAAATAAATATTTAAATGGAGCTCCCATACAACAAACGTGATTTTTTTGCCGTTATTATAGATCGGATCTGACTCGCACTTGGCCGGTTTTTAGTTTTGTTTTTGTCTTTGTAAGTGTATCACTAACATACGAGTAGTTTGTAAGCATTGTTATGTAGCGGCATTCATGCCGCCACAAAAATCAACGTAGCAGAATCAACATCACAACAAATGAGACTCGCAGCGCCATCTATCTCGACAGCTGCGAACTATCTACAAAATCCTAAATCGCGATATCAAAGTTTACCGTGCGATTAGAACACATGCAAAGCCCGAATATCAACTCTCGGGCAGTTGCCCACCAGACACAAACAACCGCCTGGTCGGAGGATCCTCCCTTTTCAACGGAGGTATGCGGGACTTTACTCGCGGGACTTTACTCTCTGTTCCGCTACCTTCTAAAGTTACTTAGTGACCGTTCAAGTATTACGTAAGAGCCAAAGGGGTGTGGTGGTCTTTGCTTTGCTTATTTTTGATGACAAGGGCGAGGGGAGGATCTGACTGGTTATTACGTCAGCAACATTTATTTCCCTAATTACCTTGTTCCACTCCTTCACTTCTTATTTCCTAAATTCCTATATCACTATAGAGATTGGGCAAAATAGTTTATTGTTGCTTACTGGCTCTCATGCGGTGGTCTAGTTAAGTAGAAAAAATCGAAGTAGGGTAAGGAAGTACCTTCGGCGCTTTGACCAAAATTAACGTAAGCATAGGAGGGGGGAGGTAGAAACTTTGCTTACTATCACTGAAAAAGGGGAGGAGGGGTTAAAAATTACTACAATCCTGCTTACGTAATACTTGAACGGCCCCTAACACTATAAGTGTTGTTGCTCGAATGAAATGAATATTAATATTCATTTCATTCGAGCAACAACACTTATAGTGTTAAGGGCCGTTATTAATAATATAATCTTCAGTTGATGTAACATACACCTGAACTAAAACTTATATAAGATTTTTCAATCTAATTAACATTTATTATAAAGAAACCTAACATGAAGGGATACCTGCATAGGGTTGCTTTGCTCGTTCACTCTTGCTACCGTAATTAACTTCAAACCTATTAGTGTACTAAATCAGTGAATGTTACAACTGGTTCATTATATCAGTAAACGGGTTGATTTACGACTAGATTCTGCCAGCGGCATATACCATGGAAAATAAATAGCAGAAAGAAAAGAATCTTATGTCCTAATCCAGGTCAGTCCCTGCCAGGGTTGCGCAATTTGTTCGAAAGAGTCACCGCGACCCTGGAAGCAAAGGGCATCAGGAGGAACACGGATGGGTTTTAGTCAGTAAGAGTCTGACACTCCCTTCCGCTCTGCCTAGAGCGAAAGGAGTCATTTGATGATTTCCCGTCCTTAAAAAAGGTCATATTTAAAGTTCTATCTATCCGTATGCCTAGTTTCATCAAAATTCACTCAGCATTTTTACGTTTATTTATTTATTTATTTATTGACACACCAACGACTTATTCACTATATATATAATAAGTACTTATTAGTACTTATAAAGTGTGACTTTTACTGTTAAATACGTCGATTCTGATACAATATTAGGAAAATAAAACGATTTAGTTTTATAAACTCATATGCTTTATTTCGTACTGGTGCGTTTGCCTTACAAATATACTTATTAAAAAATTAAACAGAAAATTCCATGTTTTTTAATCATTCATCTATTATTATGACGATCACTTAACGATATGCTTCCAGAAATTAAAAGCAACACCAAATTATTTAATAAATAGGAAGATATTACAATGCAAAATATAATTATTATACAAAAATGAGTAGAATACTTTATACAGCTCAGACCTTTATCTAATAAATGTATAAATACAAAGATTTAAAGTAAAAAGTAATAGAAAATGATTATCACATAAGTTCAAAAAAATGATTTTAGTAATAGATTTTAAACCAAAGTAATCGAATAAATGTTTAAAAAAAATATTGTTAATTTAAAATGATCAAAAATTAAGGTTTTGTTATGTTTGTTTTTATTTAGGTTATGTTTTTATCAGAAAAAGGCCCGCTATTTGTATCTTTGGCGAAATGTTATTGCTTTCTTTATATAAAATATAAACTATTATTACACTGCACGGTATACTAAAGACGTTACAATATTTTTTTAAGTCTTTGGCGTTTCTCTAAACTGTATGACGTATGTTTTAAAATAATATTAAAAGCATGCTCATCGGATTCGAGAAAAATATTTACATTTAAAAAATCTCAATAATAACTTTGAGAAAATAATAATCAATAATAATAATAAATGGACGGAAACGATAAGATTTCATAACTAATATTTCTTCACAATAAAACAATTATTTGAACTTATTATTTTTATGTAATTATGGCATACAGCGTGCTAATTTGAACATGCCATACACTTATAATTAAGAACTAACCATTTTTATATAAAAAGTACAAAAAAAACACGAATAATCTCATAGTAATTTCAAAAATAATCTAAATAATATACTAAGCAGTTGACTTGCATAGTTTGATATAATGCTTCATTGGAAGCAGTTATATTAAATAACAATACAAAAGAAATAAATTAGATAACTTATATAAATGATAACGATTTTAAATGTATAATAAATGTAAAATCTTCATTCCATTGTGCACACAGGACAGCTTAAATAAAAATAAATGGAAGTTTAAAAATTAAATGTTACACAAAATTACTCACTACTTTGTAACTATGCTGAGGTAAAAAAAGAGAATAAATCTTAATCCTAATAATGACATTAAATGAATTACATATACTTTTCATTAAAATACATTATTTACATCTTAACGTAGTGAAGTAACTTTGGCTTTCTGAACGTTCATTTAATTAAAGATAATGAGTATAAATGAAATAATTTTCTTAATGTTCAAGAAAGCAAAAGTCAAAGCGGTACTGACCTGGTTAAAATTAAGAAAATAAAATAGAATAATATTATGAAGGATTGTACAAATATATTAATTTATCTACAAAAGGAGATTGTCTATAGGAAATAAAACTAAGTTCTCACATGATCGATCGATATACATTTATGTTTAGTGTCCGTTTTATCACTTATTTTTTTTCGTTGTTATCCGCCGACTACTATTCGCACGGCGTCCGTTGATATCTAGAAATAAAGATTATGTAGGTTTATTAAAGACCATGAGACTTTTAAATGTTCAACACTTTAAAAAAACAGTAGAAGAAATTCACAATAATGAGTAATTAGTGCAATTTATACGTAATTTAGTAAAGACGGTGTACTGTGGCTGATGATGATAATGCCAGACTTGAATAAAGTAAAAATTAGGCCAATTTATCAGTTGTAGTCTGGTATAGTCGTCAATAAGTAAGCCCTACATTTCAAAATCTACAATTTTCATATGAAGAGACGTACAGACGGTTTGCCTATTCAAGTAGGTAAGCATGCTAAAATTTACTGGTTTCAAGACCACATTTATTCACCATATCGATTTTCGAAAGAACCTCAATCAAGCTTCAACTTCTTACCGAACAATTGAATCTATGCAATCAATTCGTTCCATACATTCGCCATATTGAAAGCATTTCCCCTAAACTTTAAAAGTGTTCGCAGTGGAATCACTTAAACATAATGCGTTGTAAGTTATCCGAGCCCTGAGGGACTCCCGTGCCCTTTGTCGTAGTCCGTTGGGACAAATACTGGGACAGGGCAACAAATGCGATAGTGTGGGCCCATTGTGTCCCTGATTTATTTTTTGTCGATTAATTTAGTTGTAATGATATTTTTTTATGTGCTTGTGATGACAGGGTTGTTTTTGTTTGACTGTTACAGCTGTTATAAACTGAATAGAGTTTGTTTTAATTTTTGCGCGTTGTGCAACTATACTTGTGGGTGTGTGGATGTATGTAGCTGTAAACTTCTCTATGTAGCTTTAGACTTAAAAAATAACTTTTAGTTTTGAATAAGAAAGACATGATTTTCATAGATACTAATAGGTACCTAACGATTCTTAATTTCAGCTTTGTCTATTCAGAAAAAAACAGAGTTTTGACTATAAGCATTACTGTATTAGTAGGAGTAATTATCTATTGCAGACTAATCTTCAATCATTAATTCGCTTGAAAGCTTGAATGAAGCCATATTTTAAATATTAAATGAGTAGTGATTCTTTGAATGATGTCTTTAGCCTGCAAACCTAAACAAATAATTATATGCACATATTCAGATCCCTTTTCATATTATCACTACAACAAAGCATTTCTTCTACTCAAAAACATGTAAATCCATACAGAATTTGCGACAAATCCGACCCCATACGAATATCAAAACCAAAATATTTTGCGGTTACCAAAACCAATAGAAAGACTTTATCATCTGGGATTGAAAGATCATTTTCGTATGATATTTTGGTTTATTGATGCAGAAATAAGTTGGTATAGTACAGTAGCTTTGATGTAGCACCTATGGGATTGGGAATTTGTATGTAATTTGATGGTGGAATCAAAACAGTATATTGAACGAGTGATTCTTTATATTCCTATTGTCGGATTGTCAGTGAATTTTCCGAGGGATTTGAAAGGCAATGGGTTTTTATTATAGCTTTGGCAGATTTTGTCATCGAGAATTATGGCTTTGTGCCATGGATATTTCTTACGATTTTTCTTAACAGGCTTACAAAATCGATCAAAACAATTTTTCAGTGTCTTTAGTTAAAATAGTAAATTGCTTTTGGTTTCAATTTTGAAAGGTCTAATGTTATGTGAACACCCAAGAGTCTTCATAGATTGTTCTTGTTAAAATTATAATCCGATTGGAACACCAATAAAGTTATAAAAACAGCTTCCGTATAATTGCAATATAGAAAAAACCTGCAATCAATCCACACGGGATTACCAAAAGCCTCTGACAACACCACATACAGTCATTAACTGTTCACCGAATTTTAAAGCCTTTAAACCGTTGCTCGTTTAGCAGCCTCTGAGTAACAAATGGCGATGTGTTGGGAATAAATCTCACTCGTTTATCACTTAAACAGGTTGAAACGGTCAGTTTTTAGAGGGTATACCTAAGGGAAGCATTTTAGCACCTGTGCTGGTTCAATTAATTGGAATTGTAACTTTGGATTGTATTTATGGTTGTAAAATATTTAATAGATACATTATGTTGATGAGAATTCAAAGCGTTTATAGTTTTTTTTTGCAAAATATTTTCAAATAATATTCGAAAATAATTCATCTCCAAGAGCTTTTGAAAATATACTCTGTCATATATATCAGGCACAGAAACAGTGACAGTTGAATGGATTGATTGATTTTGACGCCTACGCTTGGTTTATTTTTCCAATTATGAGCTAGACTGATGCAATTTTCAGTCAGATATATCACATTTGGTGATGTTACTTTATCATTATCATCCACGTCCGCACTTGCTACAGCTCTGGACATTGGCCCCTATATTCATTGTGCCAATCTCCACGCTCCTGTACCATACCTTATCCAAGTTCAGGCGAGGACACACCTACCCATCTGGTTATCGGGCGACCAACACTTCTAACTAAGATTTTAACAATACTCGTAGTCAAGCGATACATACCACTTGGACAGCAGGCCGGTGGCGGCGGAATGCGAGTAGGGTCCTCCGTACGGCGAGTATTGTGAGTAGGGGGCCGCGTACGCATATTCACTGGCTAATGTTGTCGTGCCTGAAATATCAGAAACATAAACACATTAAAAAATAGATATTACTAAACCAAGCAGGTGGGAGCAGCTAAAGACTATATTTTAGATTTACTGAAATATACTTATATCCTACTATGATTTTTACAACTAAGTGAGAATCTCTAAGTAATTTATTTCAAAACATAATACATATTAATTCTGTATAACGAACTATATGATTTTTTACAGCTTCAGCCCAATTTAGCATTAAATCTTGCCCAATTATACGCATAACAACTTAGTATAATTAGCACCTCAGTAATTTCCTATCCAAATAAAAAATATACGTCCTGCCATACAACTACACAGAAAAAAAACGTTTAAAAGACAAATGTTTTTACTTCAGCCTGTCCTTCGAGTACTAGCTTCCTCCTTCCTTCATTGCCTTAAGGGGATACGTCATCAAATGATTAATGGGCTGTCTCTATTGTTCTCTCAAATTCGTTTAATGATATAATCGCTTTGGTAGGAGTCTTGAAAGTTTTAAGAAGTAGTTACTAGTTTTACAGATTTAAGTGTAGTTATTAAAAGTATACGTCATTAAACAATATAGTAGTTCAGTAGTAGTGTAATAGTTCATTCGCTCGCGTTTTATGATGGGTTTATAATTAGGCACCAAAAATCATCTTACTACGGACAAAATCTAGCATTTTATATGACATACGCATTGAACCTTAAATCTTTTGACACAAAGACAATACTCGTTTAAAGCGTCATTCGCTCTAGACTGGTATGTAAACAGAATGTTACATTACGCATTATTTACTCCCAAAATCAGCGATCTCAACGCAACCGCTACTTTATTTATTAACATCATCCAATTTGATCACTCAGAATCACCACTCAACATTAATAGGCTGTGCCCAAAGCGGCACGCCTCAAACAAATTTCACACTAACACGCCCCCTGCATACTTACGCGTAACCACTTGCAACCCCCTCCCACCCTCGGTTTAATATTTATAAACGTGAGCCTAAACCCGTTTGAGCTAGCAGCACTTCTGTTCCGCAGCCTCTTGTGCCGGTTCGTTAGCCCAGACAAAGCCCGTATGATCCCCCACCGTCTCCCCTCTAAAATTATTTGCATAGAGCCCCGAATGAGCTATTAAAGATGTCTGCGTACCCCCCTCGCCACCCTCTACCAAGATAAGCAGATTGCGGCAGATTAAAGACCAGAAGCGTAAAGAGCGGCCCCCACACAGCTCCCTGTGGCACTCCATTTTAGAATCTCTCTTTAATATGCATAAGTGCTAAAACTGTGGGCGCTGTATGAAATTTTATGATGTTATAACACAGAGAGTATTGCGGGGTCCAAGGAGAAAATTAGATTTCCGTCAGAGTGGCTCGGAGTGGCTCACTCGACTTTGTCGAAAGCTTTCCTGACTTTTTTCGCTTTTGTTTTCTCAACAGTGATTCTTGCTGTTTATCTGTTCGGCCACTTTTGTTTTAGCTTTCATTGTTTTATTTCTGTGCGTGGATCTTTATTGAGGGGGAGACGCAATTTATTTTATTTGTCGCTTTTTTGTGCTTTTGTCGAGTCTAAGCGGTAAGAGGATCCTAACATATTTTCGTGTAAATTATCGTCATTTTCACTTCTACAGGTGCTTTCTTTATTTTTTAATATTGGGACCATTTTGTAAGATATCGTAGACTAGACGCTCCATGCCATGCCTTCTAATTTATACACTGTTTTATTCTCAACTAAAGTTCTACGACCCTTACATTCTAGAATGTAGATGTATGTTTTATAACTATGAATACTTGGATGTTTTATGTAGGGGTTTTATGAATATAGCCTATTAAAGTAAGTGCCTAATTTAGTCTTTGTGCTCATTTTATACCTTGAGTACAGTCTCTGATCTTTATGTACGTAGTATAGATACCTACAGTCATTTGTAGAAAACGGATAAAATAAGATTGAGCTGCCTTTAAATACAGTTCGTGTAAGTCTTGATTCATAGTTTTGTCAAATAAAACTTAGTATAAAAAGTAAAATTAGTTTTAACCAGTGTTTGATTTAGCACTAGTAGGTACATATTTTAAGTGTCATGGTATCCTATGAAAAATAATACACTGACGAAGCATCAAATCTCAAGCGTCATGGATTCATGATTTTGTTAAAGGACAGTAAGGAGTGCCTGCTAAAACTCGGTCGTCAAGTAAAGTTACATTATATAGATAAATATGGAAAACTCACCATCATAATGAGCATACGGGGGGTATGGAGGTGCAGGTGGCTGTAACACCACCAACGCTGCTGCGTCAGGACTCGCAGCCGCCGACGGAGGCTCCCCTCCCGCACCTCCGTTCGAACCCGTTGAGTCGTTCGTTGCTGCAACAAGATCAACATTTAAGCATACTGCTCTATTTACATCTACTGCAATAAGGTGTAGTGCATGTTTCTTTACTTTTCGATTTGGTTAACAAATATGGCGGCCATGAGATTAAGTTACAATTACTATATATATTTTCCAGATGATTGATGATTTTGAAGTCAATGTTTCCCAATAAAGAAGATGTTCATATTACCTTCGAGTAGGAAAATTTGAGATTTTTGTTGGTACTGTGTTTGATAACCAAAACAGAACAAGTAAAGAAAAATACACTGTATATAAAGTAGCTTACAGAGTGGTTGAAGAGATGTTTGCCCTAACGTAGGCAGGCGATTGTGCGCTGCCAAAGAGGAAACCACATATTATTATTAATTTATCAATGTGTCCTATGGTGGACAAAGACACCCAGATATTGAGGGTCTGTAATACAGGTTACAAAATAGTACACAACTTTATTATATAACATTTACATCAGATACAATAAGTATCATCTCTACTATGGTGGTTGATGAAACTCAGCGCCGTCGATTGTTAGATTGTCCTGAGTCATGGCATTAGGTATATTGGGCAATGACCGATTCATGCTCGGTTGCGATACTTGGATTTATATACTGTTTAACTCTTTCAGTCACACTTTTACATATATAAGAAAATCATCAAAGTTTGTTCATAGTGGTAATAGCACAACAGCCGCACGGGGCGATTTTCAAGGTTAAGCACTGTTTGCAGAGTCGGTCTGTGAACGAGTGACTATCTTAACATATCGAGATTCCTCCGTGCCTCGGAAAGCACGTTAAGCCGTTGGTCCCGGCTGTCATTTGCAGATCTTTAGCAGTCATTACGGATTGTTAGGAGCCAGAAAATCTGACACCAAGAAGTAGCCAGTTAATGGGTTGCGGAGGTCTGGTAAGCAGCCGCTTCACGTAAAATACTAGTATTCAGCTGAATGCAGTTTGACTGACAGCTGATCCCAATATAGTTGGGAAAAAGTTAGACTGATGAAGATTATGATGTCCAGCCAACTACACGTATTTAATAAGTTAAAATACCGATTGGCAGCTAGTGTTTAAGTTAGTTAATCATTATTACCCTTGTCGTAATGTAACCATAGGATACCCTATGTCGCAGGATCCAGTGTCCCTCGACAGATATGGAGTAAAGGTAATAAATGCAATGGTTCCAGGATTATTCACTAAGATGCAACTTGTTCTGTGTGTGTCTTCTTCTTTCATACTTATCTCTTATTGATCGTTATCTTGATAGTCATTTCCGCTTGATCTCGGTAGTCTTTCTAGACATTTCCAACCGTATTTATAAAAATATAACAAATTCTAGTTTATTCTAAATTGACGTCGAATCAACGCGTCAATCTCACGCATTATAAAATCCTTATTGCTCAAAAATATCTCATTTACATCAGAGATATTATGCAAATCAGTTTTAAAGACTACAGTAATTGCATGAGCCGTACGAGTAATAACTTAATCACAGTTACAAGTAACGCATATTAATTTGTTAATTAGAGCTTGACAGTAATCGAGAATAATTATATCAACAATGCTAGTCACCGTAATTTATTGTCATTGATAAAGATTGGTCTTGAAACGTCAAGACTGGAAGATACCGGGTTTGAAAATAAAAAACTGCCACATTAATTCTTAAAGAGAAATATACATCAAGATCGTGCCTGTATTCTGAAATGGTTAGGAAGAAGTGGAGTGATGTGGAAGATACACTATTGCCATTAACTGGGCACAAATTCAGATTCCAGGTGGCTACTGAGGAATACTGCATAGAAAAAGTATACGTAGCAGTAACATTTTGTCGGATACGAGAATTGAACCCAGAAAGGAATGTTCAGCAGTAGCACAAGACCTAGATCAGTATTGAGTAATTTATTATTCAAAATAACAAAAGCATTTTCATCAACATCATCAATATCAACAGGCTGACTTTGCCCTCTGCTGAGAATGGGCATCTCTCTCGTCATGTATCAATCCTCACGTTCCAGTGCCAGCCTCATCCAGGTACTACCCACGATGGCAACATCATCATCATCATCATATCAGCTGAAAGACGTACACTGCTGGTCATAGGCCTCCCAAAGATGTCGCCACAATAACCGGTCCTGTGCGTCTCGCATCCATCGACTACCCGCGACCCTCACTATGTCATCGGTCCACCTTGTGGGGGGGCCTTCCAAAGCTGCCGGGCACGCGGTTGGTGGCAACCGCGTGCCCGTACAGAACTTTTCAGCCCCATCGACCATCTGCTCTGCGAGCAATTTACTCTGCCCACTGCCACTTCAGTTTGGCAACATTTCCATCAACATAATCCTACAAAAATCTTTCCCGAGTACAAGACGAAACAACGAATACAAAAATCTGCCTAATAAAATAGTGACCTTTCCGAGTCTCCGACAAAGCAACCGTATTTTAAATCGTTCCTGAAATACTGTTTGGGTCGAAAACGAATAGTTTTCAACTGAATCCCTGAAAATGGCTGACTTTCTGTGATTTACGTTGCCATCGAAGCGTTTTTTGCTCAGTTACAATTTATGTGTGGTCAGATTTATAAAGACTTTAAACGTTTTTGAGAGATTTATGCTTATTGATGATTTTTTGTGCATGGATGATGTATTTGCTGCGTGTGTGAGATTCTTTTATTGTGTTCTGCAATCCACTTGTTAAATTACATTGCTTTACAGTTGATAGAAGGTCGTACGTAACCTCTAGTAGTCGCATTTTATTTGACTGGCAGCAGGCGACAAAATAATCAGGAAACCAAAGGATTTCCTGATTATTTTGTCGCAGACTGCCAGTCACAGATTTCATTTGGGGGAACATTGAGAGAAAATGCTCTATTTCTAGTTTTGTAACCGATTTTATTTTTGTATACATTTATCTAATATTAAAATGGTTAGTATAATACACTTGGTGGAGGCCTTTGTCCAGCAGTGGACGTCTAGTAGATGCCTTACATAAAGTATGTAAGTCCAAATTGACTCAACAAGATTGTAGATGTTCGAACCTTTAAGTTTCTTTAATGACCCTTGTTTGTTACAAGAGGTAGTTGACCCAATATTCACTCAGGACTCCAAAAGGAATGTAACACTCGAGACATTCCTACTTCAACCAACGATGTCACCAAAGCCCATATTCCCATTAACCTAGACATTCCCCACAAAAATCCATGTCAAGCCAACAGTTATGGTGGCAATCCTCATGCCACCGCAGGCAATTTTCAGGGCGTGACAGACAATGGGGTAATGATGGCTCTTCCATGGTAAATTATGGAGTTGAACAAAATGGCAAGTTTGGAGCCGTTAGTTTTGTCAGCTTGATTGTTTGTAACTGTTCCTGATTGAATGGTTTGAGTGTTAACTTTGTACTTGACGTTTTTGTTTTTGTTGATTTGTGTTTTACTGTTGTTGTCGCCTTATTTGGTACTTGACACTGCGACATTACAGCGAGTGAATTGGTCTATGAATTTTACTTTCATGATACAATCCCATGTTTCTCCTATGATACAATCAATATGTAAAATCTTTTTCTTTTCTTTCATTCTTGTTTCTTTCTACAGTCTTGTCACATAGGCTGCTTCGACTATTAATGTTGCTCTTTTCAAAAGAATTAAGAACCCTAAATCTAGTAGGAATAAAAGAAGCGTCCGTGCCTGCTCCACCCCATTCTATCCTCAGTTTCATAAATGAATTCGCCAGACATGAACTGAAATTCATGACAAAAAATGGTTACGGGCATCAAACTGCAGGCAGTCTGCAGCAGACGACGTCGCAGTTAAAGTAGAAATAACCTCGCAATAATATTAGGGACAATTACGGGTATAAGCTCTCTAAAGAAAAAGTCAACACACTTATTACACAACAAAAAGATTTTTTTTTTTAGGAATGACCACTAGCAAGTTAACACGCAAGGGCCAAGGGCAAGTTTTTTTTTTTTTTTTGAGGACGGGAAATCATCAAATGACCCCTTCCCGCTCTGGGTGGAGCGGCAGGGAGTGTCAGACTTTTACTGACTAAAACCCACCCTTAGTCCTCCTAGTGCCTTTCTTTCCAGGGCCGCGGTAACTCTTTCGAACATATTCCGCAACCCTGGCTGGCAGGCTCTGGCCACACCTGCTGTGTGACCCTAGCCAAGGCAACAAAACTAGCTACAAGCTAAAACTACTGACCGCTCGCTAAGGGCATCCCTTGTGGGACACGACCTCGGCATAGCCGCGTCAGTTCGGGACAGCAAGGGACAACAGGCTGGGTCATTATATTTTGAGATTTTAGATGGTGGCTAAGCAAAGCGGGCTGGCTCGTTAGGCAAAAGACAGGGAGGGACAAATATATGAAACCAACTACTCCAATTTATACAGTAGGTAGACCGAAGTAAAGTAACAATATAAACCACAGAGCTTTTACCCAAGGAAATCGGCCGTGCACCTACAATAGAACTCGTGCGCATCGAGTTACATACGTCATGATATGCGCCAGCGCATCTTATGTTACTGAGAGGGATCTGCGCGATCCATTCACACACGAGGATGTGGTCGGCTCTATTTTGTGGGAGAAAGAAAGTAATTCTCTTTGGTTTTGTTTTTAGAGGGGTCAATGTATGTTAGTGGTGACAGTATTCAAGGAACAAATTAATTTTTAACCACCTTTTGATAGGTGTTGATGTCCTTTGCCGAGATAGGAAAAATTTTGGAAATGGGTGCCAGTTCCAACTAAATGTATCTGATTGTCAGTATTTTACTGAAAAATGCTTGATTTATTTTAGCATGAATGATTTTGGAGTTTCCTATTTCTGATAAATCATGATGTTTTTTGTAGACATCGGGTTGTTTATCCAAAATTTATGAGTTACAGAAGTCTGGAGTTTCCTTTGAAAATTTAAAAGTGACTGCTTTATAGTTGTCTAAATTCAAACACTTTAGAGTACTGTAACTTTAAATCCCAGTATCATTATATTATTTTCATTCATTCACAACAATTCTACGACCAATTCAAACAAAAGCAATAAGATACAAAATCCTCAATGAATGAACAAGACGTATGAATGAATGGAAACGACCGGTTCCCATCGCCTCCGCTTAACCGCAGCCCATTACGTGGTACCCATCTCAACAATCATGGTATTGATTATTTTACACCGTGATCATCATGTGGGAATATTTGTATCGCGAAATGGGTGTGATCTTGTATGATTATAATTTGTTGTGGTATCTTTGGTCAGGATGGTGATGTCTTTCCGCGAATAATCTACTTAGGTACATGTTAACAAGTTCATTTTGGTAACTTATTTTATTCAGTGTATCCGTGAGTGTATCAATGGTTTTTAGAGGAGCTCGTGGCTAAATGATAATAGCCACACGGGTCGATCTCCAAGGTTAAGCAACGCTTGCCAAAGTCCATCAGTAGATGGGTATCCATCTTAATATACCGAGACTTCGCCGTGCCTCGGAAAGCACGTTAAGCCGTTGGTCCGGGCTGCCATTCATAGATCTTTGGCAGTCGTTACGGATTGTCAGGAGCCAGAAAACTGACTCCAGTCTTGCCAAGAAGTACCGTGTTACCCTGTTAATGGGTTGTGGAGGTCTAGCAGGCAACCGCTCCAGGTAAAATACTGGCATTCAGCTGAATCCGCTTTGACTGGAAGCTGACCCCAATATAGTTGGGAAAAAGGCTAGGCAGATGATGATAATTGCTACCTATTTAAAACTAAGACCCACATCTCCAAGCATTGATGGTACTTACCTGAGTGTGGTGTATAATGAGGGTGTGCCGCATGCTCGTAAGGGGTGTCGAACAGTTCTCCGTAGTACCCCGTCGCCCCGCCAGCTGCCCCACCAAGCTCTGATAACAGCTTGTATTCGTCTTTTAGACTCCATTTTGAAGATGACCAAAGCTGTAAGAGAAAAGAATTGTTAGTCAAATAATACAAGTTTTTGGAGAAGTTTAATTCAAAATGTAGGTCTTCTTAATCGTTCCCTTATTACTGAGGATCGCGACCACATACGATGCATCACCAAGTCATGCGGTCTCCTACAGTGTGGACCCCTCGGTACATGCCGCCTCCAACAGCTTTCTTAACTACTTCTATCCATCTTGCCAGTGTTCTGCCTTGAGCGTTTTCCTTCGACCTGGCTCAATATCTTTTTTTTTTTTTTTTTTTTTTTTTTTTTTTTTTACATTTATTGATCCAATAACTTCAAATTACACACAAGAGCTAAACAATCTAGTATTATAGGTAGGTACAATAGATATGATAAGCAAGGAAGGCGCACATAGTAAATCTGTGATCAAAATCTTGTGTACAAAAATTGTTGTGGTTTTTTAATCTATGGGTAAATATTTAGTTGAGACCTTGGAACCCCAAACTAGGCAAGGAATGCCTGTATTTTGGGAGTCCATTGATTCCTCCCAAATAGCAATGTTTACTCACACTAATTTACAACAATATGGTATGCTATTACAAGTTGGATCTTAAAATTCGTACTAAACTTCTCTTAAATTTACAGCAATACAGCGATAAAGCTACTTGATAATGGTAAGAAGATATCATGAGCCTTTCCAGACTATGCTCAGATGAACGCATTACATGTCCGAAAAGGTTGACGGCACGCTTCTGGCATACTGCAAACAGCCGTAAGCAAAATGTTAACACTGTTTTTAAAGTCCTACTTTCTACGTAGTAAATCTGCATGTTTAGAAGCCTGGAAACTTATCAAACACGCTCCAACGAACGAATTAAAATGAAAAGCAACAACCGAAGCCATACTTTTGCATTATTAGTCGTGGTTTTATTGAGCCCCATAGAATATGATTGGATATTGTAACACAACTAGACCTCCATAAAAGTTTCATCATTGTGAAATTGCAATCGAGTATAGCTTACGAGTCAAAACATAAATGTTGTCTAGTCATCTACATTGCGAATCTCTCAATTCCATTCTTCCTTATCTCCCAATTTACTCAGCCCACCATTTACCAAAGCAAACCGTAAAGATAATTACAAAGACAGCCATAGATTTGCACAAATTAACAATCGCACTAACATCACATTAAGCCCGGTACGATCGTACGTTGGCGCGAATTGGCGCGTAAATTCAGCGGCCATCTTGTGCAGTGACGAATGGCGGCGGTCGAGCGCTAATGACGTCACTTCCGCCGGCCATTACGTGCGAATAAAAGTACAATTAAATCGTGCGTGATTTTTGGATGGTTGTGTATCGGAATTTTGTGGGTTCGTGTGGAATGGAATGTGCCTTTTTGTAATGTGATAGTGAGAGTGAATGGGTACTTTTTTGTTAAAAAGTGTTTCTAGATAATTGATGATGAAAATGAATGGGAAGAGGTAGACTTCAGTACAAAATCAAGCATTGCAACTTTTTTTTCAGGTCAATGCAGTCAGACAAAATAATGTTCATGGCAATTTAATTTCCATGAATTTGAATTGCACTCAGACTCATCATCATCATATCAGCCGAAAGACGTCCACTGCTGGACATAGGCCTCCTTCAATGTCACCACAACAACTGGTCCTGAGCGTCTCGCATCCATTGGCTACCCGCGACCCTCACCAAGTCATCAGTCCACCTTGTGGGAGGCCTTCCAACGCTGCGTCTTTCGGTACGCGGTCGCCACTCCAGAACTTTTCGGCCCCATTGACCATCTCTTCTGCTAGCAATGTGAGCACTCAGGCTATTTACTCTTATTCATAGGTATTTTGATGTTTCTAACATTTTTGGATACTTACGTTAGAGTATATTTGATCGCCATTGTAATGACTTCTTTGTCTCTTCACGTCGTCTTCTGAATGGCTGTTGAAGTCCCGGTTTTCGTCTGAAACAATATTTTTTATCATTAAACGTTTTTCTTTGCATAACGCGCTCTAAAAATATACACACATTGTTTTGCTTGAAGAATAATCAAAATGGTAGGTTGTTTGCTAATCATGCGAAAAGTATTGGGTCATCTCCTGAGTTCGGCAGCCAGAAGTGGTCTGATGCAAGTCCAGGATTACTGTAAACGCCCGATGACAAAGCGGCCATTTGATCTCTGTTTGTAACCAATTTATATAAAACTTTTGCGATACTGAGTGATTGAGTGACTCAGTGACTGATATACAACGCACAGCCGAAAGTACTAGTCGTAGAAAGCTGAAGTTTGGCATGTACGTTCCTTGGGGAGTCTAGAGGAGCACTAAGAAAGGATTTCCAGAAATTATTACAGGAACGGGAAAAATGGGATATGTGTGCACGAAGTGGCGGGCAAAAGCTAGAGTTTTATATTATAACATGTAATGATTAGAAAACATATTAACCAGTACCAATTTAACATTGTTTGTTTCTCTTGCACTTTTTACTAAATCCGAGTCCAAATCAGCATATAAAACCATCGCACAAAAATTCATAACTCAAAGTTGTTTATTAGCAAACAAGATTTAACCATATGTCGATGTAGTAGAGTCTCAATCTCAATAATGAATGAAATATAGAGTCAATTACAATTTTAAACCAGGAGTACAGTCAGAGACAAAGTTGAACAGTCTTTAAAATTAATCTCAAACTTAAACCCGTTTATCAAAACTGCTGCTCTACCAGACTCTACGTAGAGTACATAGGGAAAAGTTGTAAGTGATGTTAGTAGAGTATAGGCAGTGAAATACTCGCGACCTCCCCCGGCGAGGCTCGTTTTATGCCCCCTAAAGTTAATAGGGAGGTAGAGTTATCGATAGTTTTTATCGATGCTCTTGGCAATGGTTTTTATCTTTAGGAATTTTCAAAATAATTGAGACCGTAAATAATTTGTATAGTTTTGCGAATAACAACGAGAAACAATACAGAAAATCGTAAGAGACAAAAAATATTAGACAAGCAATAATCATCAGTCAAACTGATTATTTGTTGAATAAAATTACAGATTTATTGTATGTTTACTTCAAAATTAATTGATTATTTCTGATTATAATAACAAATTCATAAATCAAATTAATTTAACGGTTTGTCAGCCTACCACTTAAAATACCAATAAATAATATACCAGATAAAGACCAATTCTAAACAATTAACATCCGTTTCAATTATAAAACGACAATGAAATAATATTCTAGTTACTACAATCAACAGCTTACAACACAATATCGCAGAATCATCTTAGAAAAGTCGGATACCCAATGTGAGTATGGTGTTCAGAACCTGAGCCAGACCCATACTTTTAATTCCACCGATGCTGCAATTAACATAGCCACATAATGGGCTCAAACAAACTAGAGAGTCCAGTATCGACTCAAAAAGAAGATCTTACAAAATGTTACAAGAAAAATATCGATAACTTTTTTCGTTTGCACACATCACTAGCATCCTTTCAGCCGTAGTGGTGCGCACGAACCGAAACCGCTAAGATTTACTGAGCTATTAAGTTCGCTGCACAAATTGTGACCTTAATATTATAACTTCTATTAAATTCAACTCTTGAGTCACTAGAGTTGGGAGGGGACACTTTTAGAAGATGTAACTTATGGGAGAAGACGTTTTATAGCGCAAGAAGGGTTAAATTTGCTTGCAGAGATTTTTGTCGTAGTTTCGTAGTAGCAGGTCTCAAAACTGTGCTTTAATCTTTTGGTGTTTGTCTTTGCTTCGGTGTATCAGTTTACACAAATACGGCTGGCTGACTGAACGAGATCTTACCAAAACATTAACATCTCCTAAATATCTAGGGATAGAAAAAGAAGACAAGAAAGGGCCTTATTAGTTCGTGTTGCTTTTTGCTTTGCCTTACTTAGAGCTGGTTTCTGAATTGAGTATTTGGAGTTAAGGATGTGTCAAGCCCTGCTTTCATGCCAAAATTTTTCTATTCTCGCTAAAGCAGTGTTGGACTATTCTCAACTTCAAATTGTTAATTTGGATATCGGTGGTTAATAATTAACCCCAAATCTGAGAGGTTAATTATTGAACCACGAAAATCTTAGGGAAAATTATTGTCCCTATGATGTTCTTCTGAAATAAGTTCCTCGATCCGGATCTAAGGATCCGGCAGAAATTCACAAATACAAGTTTACACAGCAGCCTCCAACTAAACTTATGTCAAAATAGAATAGCTATTCAACTCACCCTGGTCCTCATGCCTCTTTCTCTTCAGCCCCGTGGCGTTCCCGTTATGCAGTCCTTCCACCTGCTCGATCCCCAAGATCCCATTGATGCTGTAGCTGCCGGTATTGGTGACGTGCTGGTCTGTCGTCGGAGAGAGGACTGCTGTCGTGCCGGGTGCGTTGCCTGCATGGGTTATCACCTGATGGAAGAAAAGTGATTTGTAGATGATTGTTTTGGGGGCTAAAGGGATTCTCAAGCCAAATACCTTGAGCGAATGTGACTAGGTGACTATGACGATGTGAATAACAATTTATTTAGTGAACGTCATATCGCTATGTCATAATCGTATTGAGGGTGATCAAGAGCCCTCTCAGTGAGAAATCTTTTAGAAACGCAACAATATTGCTAGGATTCTGCAAGAGCGTTTGTAGAAGGAATGTGTTACTGATTAGGGTAAATTTTATCCAACTTTAGACTATTGCCGTTAACAATACCTTATGCCACTAGGGCTTCTGCTTCCAGCCAGGGTTAGGGAAATATTCGAAAGAGTTACCACGGGTGTGTTCTAGTTAGTAAAAGTTTGACACTCCCTCCCACTGCGTCCAGAGGAGGACAAGTCATTTCATCATCATCATATCAGCCGAAAGACGTCCAATGCTGGACATAGGCCTCCCCTAAGTGTCGCCACAACAACCGGTCCTGTGCGTCTCGCATCCATCGGCTACCAGCGCCCAGGAGAAGTCATTTGATGATTTCTAATCCACAGAAAAGGTCCCAGAGGACCTAATGTCAAAAATAAAAACCTACCTGAAAAGTGCCACCTGAACTCTTTTTTTTATTGAGGAATGGGCTTTCTCTAGTCTTCGATAACGCCTGATGGAAAGCGATAGATGAGATTTATGCTGGAGCGAGCGTGCCTAAAAGATGCCTGTTTACTCTTGCTTTAAAAGCAGACGGGTCGCGCTTGGATAATAATAAAGGAATTTACAAGTTTCTATGTGGCAGGTATACTTACAGATACAACGCTACCCTGCGCTGAGCTGATCTCCTGTTCTTGCTGCTGTTGTTGCTGGTTGTGCGCATGTTTCGCCTTCTCCGCTGCTTTGTTGCGAACGATCCTGAGGACAAACAGAAAAAATATTATGTCAACTTCAGTGTTTTATAATTATTTTTATTTTTTTATGAACGCCACGGAGCAAACATAATAGAAAATTTGTTTGATCTTTCACATAGATTGATAGCGAGAAGTAGTGGCCTAGTGGTATCGGCCTCGATTTACGAGTTGCCGGCCGTGGGTTCGAACAATTATATCAACTTCTGTGTTTTATATTTTAATTTGATGAACGCCGCGGAACAAACGTAACAGAAAACACAGTGGTATCGATTTACGAGTTTCAGGCCGTGGGTTCGAACACAGACAGGCACTGTGTTATTTTCATTAGAACTGATCTCAAAACGGTGAAGAAAAACATCGTGTGGATAACCGGCTTGTCCTCAATGTCTAAAATACAACATCTACTGGGGGAGGGTCGTTCACTGAGAGTAGACCTGCGTCTTAGGAGTGAGAGCATTATAAGCATTATTTTGTTTTGGTTGGGTTTAGACCGCCGGTGTCGGGAGCAGGGTCCAAGCTACCGGTGGTTACGGCTCCAGAGAAAGGAACCTCCTCACAATACAAGCCGTATCAAGAAGTACGGCCCGTATCAGGCCCTTTATCTAACTGCGCAACGTCAGCTTCGATAGATGGTCGTCGAAGCTTTTGGCCATCAGACCATTGGCCGTAACGACAATCAGCACAATGACAACTTCGTATGCTAAGTCGAGATACTTGATTTGTTTCTCTTTCTCAGCTTTCACGACGTTCTCGTCATGTGGGATGGTAACATCGATAATTATTGTGCGGCGTGCTCATCGGTCTATAACCACTATGTCAGGCTTATAGGCAATACGAGTATAGACCTATAAGTGATCATAGACCGATCCCAGTATATCATCATCATCATCATCATCATCATATCAGCCGAAAGACGTCCACTGCTGGACATAGGCCTCCCCCAAGTGTCGCCACAACAACCGGTCCTGTGCGTCTCGCATCCATCGGTTACCCGCGACCCTCACCAGATCATCGGTCCACCTTGTGGGAGGCCTTCCAACGCTGCGTCTTCCGGTACGCGGTCGCCACTCCAAAACTTTTCGGATCCCAGTATATAAGATATTATGATTATTGTCGTTTTGCTAGGTGATAATCTGCCTACAGCTGGCCCACTATAGAACTACACTCATTTCATATAGAAAAATAAATTGCATTTATTACCAAACTAGTTCAATGCTACGTACAAAATCGTCTACGTTTTTCTTCCTTCACCACAACTCAGTAGAATCTTTCAAAGACCCCAATTAAAAACCTTATATGCATGATGCACAATAACAATTTGCCAACGACCGCTTTTTAGCGACAGTGCGCATCGGAAGCGCGACAAATCGCGGCGACTGCTCTCTATATTGCAAAAGGATGTTGGGTCGCGTGGCGCATAACTCATTGTGGCTTGCGGCATGCCGCGGGAAAATGTCGCAGCGACTTTTTAGTCGCGCAGTTCAGAAGTATTTTTTGAGGGGATTTGTAATGGATTATTCATGTCATTTGCTCTAATTATGGAAGATGATCATATAAGTTTTAGACGGGGAGTGGTTGGGCTATTAAAATGGCTGTGAAAATTGTTATAGTTGTGTAAGAAAAATGGGTTTGTTTAAATCGAGGCAAAGCGATTTTTATTGGGAATATTTTCCTATCTAGACAAAGGTTTTTTCATCGAGGTTTTGAAACGAAAGGCTATTCTAACCTTGAAAGTGTATATTTGGAATGGAGACTATTGCCACAAAAGTTGTAGGAAAGAAGTTCATTTGGATGTAGCATATAAACGAAGTTAGTGGCAAAAAGACAGGAATATCTAACATAATAGGCAGATATTACTAGATACTGAATTGTACGAGCTCTATAAGAAGCTTTGTAATTAATTAGTAGCCAGTCATTGAATTTTGGTAGCGAGGCTTCTTTGAGTGTTTCCACTAGATAGACTACGCATATGAAAACATATTTCAACTACTCACAAACACTAAAAAACTAGATGTTAATCATAAATAATCGTGTTTATTAATCTCTATTTACATTCCCAAGCCAAAAGCCCGCTAAAATTAGCCTACAAGAATGACTTCCATTTTATCCAGCCGCCATTTTGCCGCGAGTGACAGTTCATTCCACCATGATGGATCGCGCGCTCCGGTGAATTATTGCCAGCCTCCTCGGGGTTGACATATGCAAAAACTGTTTAGTAAAAGTTATCAAAAAGGTGTTATTAGCTTCTTGTAATAGAGTCATCAGTTTGAGAGGGGATTTTGGTGATTGATACTGTGTTTGTAGTTTGTTGGCGTGGCTGGGAGGTGATTTGTTTTATTATTAGGTATCTAGAGGGATGAGTAGTGTAATAAGTTACTGAAATATTATTATTAAAATGACTAGTGGGAATGTATTTACAGGGTTACTTGTATAATTAATTGGTAATATTTAAGGGAGTGAAGGTGAATTATTATGAACTATCAATCATAATCATGAAACATTTTTTTTATTACTATGGGGTTGACTGTACTAAATATAATACTGGCTGTCTCTGCTTCTTTACTTGTTCAAAAAAGATTAGCTGTTTTGCCAATTTTACTTCCGGTCATTCAGTTTATTTATTACAGACCCCATATTCGGATGGCTGCACAAACATTTGTCCACAGAAAAGCCAACGTGACCTTTTTCTGGCCAAGTAACATAAACTTGAATAATTTTCTAAAACCTCGTATAAACACTAAACCAGGAAGGAACTGAGTTGCCATAACCACGATTTTATCTTCCCGCAAAAACCTACGAATAAATTCGCGAAAAATGCAAAATGCCAACAATTGTGACCGCAAAAAGCAAGGTTATGATATCCGCTTCCGTTAGGAAGGGTTACCAGTACCGGCCGTGTTTTACCCTTTAATATTTTATTACCCCTCTTTTCATACGAGTGACTCGTTGGCGAATATTTTTGATTTATTTTGTCCGTTTTCCCGTAATTTGCTTTACATAATGTTGATTTAGAGAATTAAGTAGATGGGTTTCCGTTTTTTAAGGTTTTTATGTGTTACTGTGCCGAAAAGAAAATCCAACCTTTCCCACCCGTGATAATAACTGAATTTGAAGTTAAAGGAAGTTGCAGACTCCTCAAAGTTCTGAAGTCCCAGTGTTTGCTACTAACAACAAATTAATGTAATTTCCAACTAAGTATCCAACCAAATGTAACTAAACCATATGAGATTACGAGATTTTGTGTCTAGTTTCCACTGGCTATACGAAATAGGTACCTAAAATATAAAAGAATATTCAACTCAATAATCTTAAACGTAAGTTATTTACAAAATTAATTATTATAATAATTTTGCAACACTGCACTCAGACACTTACTAAGCATCATTATAAACACATAAATTCGTTATTATTCATAAACAAGTCTTATCTAATTTCACACCTAAAATAATCTAAATAGAACATGCTTTCATTCACGCGTTGACACCCTCTCAAATTATTTCCAACGTACTCGGTTTGCGCGGCAAAAAAATCTAAATGTCAAAGTGGGGTTGTCAGAGTTATGGCTTCAATTACCCGCCCGTCCCTCGATTAAAATGTCTTAGTGTTGCCTAGTAAGCTTTTTGTATTTTTTATTTTATTTTATGTTTTTGTTTTTAAAGGGCGGTTCATGGTTTTTCGCTGAGTTTTAAAATGTGAAATTATGAATTGGCAGTAAGGTCGGATGGGGGTTTTTATTTATTTTTTGGCACTTTCATTTTCTTTGATTTTAATATTATTATTATTCCGATTGACTCTTAAATTAATGTAGTATGTCTGTAATTGTTACTAGCATAATATGAATAGAGATGATGTAACATTTTGTGTTACATAGTATAACAATAGTTAACTTAGTCTATTGTTTAGTGTATTTACCCTCGTCCATGTGTCACTGCAGGATGCAAACTGAAAACCAGTACTGGGTGTCTGACGACCAGCCTGAGATGGTAACCCTTTCGGTATGCACGTTCAGCGCAATTCTGTGCCTACTATTATTATTTGTTTTTATTGCTGTAGTTTTGTGTCTGTGCCTAATAAATTTGGAGCACAATAAATTGTATTTATTTATATTTATTTCAATTGTAAAATACTGAATAATACAACTATTGAGCAAACCTAGAGCATTGTGGCCTATTTAACATTCAGAACTATTTCTAAATATGTTCGTTTGTCGAGACGGCAACCATTGACCTTTGTGCAAACAATCAATACAATCTGCGAGAGACGGGTCAGTGACCTTTGAATGTATTAGCAATATTGAAACTTAGTGCTCTGTATTGTTGTCCTGAAACTCGGTCTAGATTTTTCACAATACGGCCGTGTTAAGTTTAGCTTTTTTGAACCAGATCGCAGTTGAATACTTCTTTAATTCTTAAAATCTTTATGATTCGTGCTGGTCTTTATCGCCATAGATTCCTTCCGTGAAATGTGACCCAAAAGAAAAAAAAAATTAAAAAAACAAAGTTTAAGCTGTCCTTAGGTACCTTTTCAAAATTTAAAAACTCATGTGTGAACCAGTTTACAATGTATTAGGATCAAATCTAGCCCAAAGAACTTTGAGATTTTGAGCAACTTAAATAAATAATATGAAAATAAAGCTTAATACTTCGCTGTTTCAATCGCTTTATGAAGCTCGATAACAGACATTAAACATTGACCCATACTCAAAAATCAACACCCTTAATAACACTATATAAACACTTTTCCCAAAACTTCTCACTTCCACTCAAATGGTCACCATTGGGTCGCATGCGGTCTATTCCGAGTTCCGTCACTGCTACATTACGATCACGTGCCGTATCCGTGTCGTGACCGTGTTGGTCTCGTGCCGGCCGCGTGCCGGGATGTGCTGGAGCGTGCTGGGGTAGAAATCACCCTCGTATTGCAAAGGGATGGCTTTAAAATTGACTCTTGTGTTTTGGTATTTTTCACTTTTGACTAAAACTGATTTGTTTTGAATTTTGCGTTTTTAATTTGATTTGTTGGTGAGAGAGTTTTTTTATCGAACATAGACAAGACAATTTATAACTAGAGAGTATGGATGAGGTTCTGTCATTGAACCTTGTACGTAAGTCAAAGTCTTTATTTCAATTAGGCCATTAAACGGCACTTTTGAACGTCATCATTTACATTAAAATAATATGTATAAAAAATAAAGTGACTCTACTGTCCGTTCACAAAGGTAGATTCTTATGGAGAAGAATGGACAAGAAACTCCATAAAACTGTTTTTATTACCTTGAAACATTTTTTTCTTCCTCTCCTTTAATTATATCTTTTTTTTCCAAACAAATTATTTCAATAATTTAAAGTACCACTTTAGTATCATCTGTCCTTATTTAAAAATAAGTAATTTAACGAACCCAAGTTTATATCGATGCCTTACGGCCGAAAGGGGATAAGCGACATTTTTTGAGAAATTCAGTTATATACATACTTAGAATCGCCTTTTTTTTCTGCGTCGATTGGTCTAGGTAACGTTTGCCTACGTGAAACTTTTTGTCGGTTACGCGGTAGGAAAAATATAGACTTCTGTCAATTTATTTCGTTGTAAACGACTTCAATTTTTGTAAAATATTTTTCTTGGTGTTTGATCTACGAATTATTTAAGAATAAAGAAGTTACACCTTTTGGACTTTTTGTAATATTTTATTGATTGTACGTTAAACTATTTTGGCTGGAAGTAAAAATTCAGAAATATGTATTTAGTTTGTTACGCCTGTTCGTGTTTAAAACATAATTAGTCGTTTATTCCGTTTTGGCCGCATTTTGCAGACTCTGTTTGGTCTGTAGTCTTTTTTTCCTCGTTAAAAATAAATGAAAAAATGGAGGTTACTACATATTTACCCGCACACAAATATGTAATAAAAGTTAGCTTATCCTTTTTTTCCCTCCCGATATTTATACAATTTTGGCGGTTAGATAAAAAGCTAGACCAAAATCTTATCCTTATCCCAATTCATACTCTACGCGTTATGGCGCTTATCGAATTAAAAATAATTTAAATTGGCGGTTGTCGGTATCGTTTTCTGAAAACTACGAGCGCAAGCGGCAGCGGAACAAATTTTAGTCTCCAGGTGAACTCGGGGCAAGCACCACGTGCGCACGCGAGCCGTTTCGGCGCGATAAATTTAGTATTACTTATTATAAGGTAAGTTAAATTTCATGCTGAAAAAGGACATAGATTTATTTATTTCTTGTTTACAAATAGATTACATAACTAAAATTTCAAAGATATTGATTAATTGTGACTTATATTTCAGATTAACAACATGACTGCAAGAAAACGGGCGATGAATATAATTGACAAAGCACTGCACAGTTCTGACATAACATTTCCGACACCAAGAGTGATAAATTTTGATTTACCAGAACCTGCTCAGGTAAGATACTTCTCAAAATTATTGTAATTATGTATGTTTAGGTATAAAAGTAGTAGTAGATAGGTAACTTATCTATTCTATAGGTATAGGCACTAATATTATAAACTAGTTCCATTTTGCATAGTGCAATATTTGAATTTACTGATCCAATTTAAAAAGTGTTGCACCGCAAAATAGTTACGTACGATAATTTTGTGTGATTAGGTAGGTACTTAGAATAGCGCGGGCTGAGCCGCGTGCGATGTTAGGTATTTTTTTATTGTGATAGTGTTTATACGCGAGCGTGTAGGTATAAGTTATTGACATGTTCATTACAAATAGATTATGTACCTACTTACTATTTGATGTTGTTGGTCTAGTGTTCACAAGCGTGACTTCTGCACGTGAGGTCCAGGGTTCAATCCCGGGTCGGGCAAAGTGTTATTATGTTTTTCCACTAGTAATTTCTTAGTAGCAGCAGAGCCTGGAACTGTGCCTAGTAGGTGGCAATAGGCTCGCTTCCTTATATCTACTTGGGACGTAATTGGTGAAACGTTAGTGAACTGCACACCTTTGTCTAACCTTTCAGTGATTAAGGCGTGACATTATGTTTTGTACAAGATTATTATGTACCTACTTACTACGTACCGTAGGTATAGGAGATTACTCAGTTCCGAAAGAATGTACCTACATATTAATAAGGACAGTTTAGGTAGATACCGTCGGGTCTAATGTTGGTCCCTCTTACTGCTTCTAAATAAGGATCAGCAACGTATGATTTTATTGGTAACAGTTACCACCAATAAGCGTACCTACTATTTGTTTGTCTATGTTTAGTAATGAAATTATTTTGTTTGTAGGCCAATGTAAGACCACTCGATTATGTTCCGGTTGAAAACGTTGAGCCTGTTAATCAGTTGCTTATGGAGTCTGAAGCCTTGAAAGATCAAACAGTCACCCAGTTGTTGCCAGAACCGTGTATTGCTGAAATTGAAAGATCAATATCACCAATCCCTATATTTTCTGTGACGGCCGATGATTTACCATCAACGAGTTCTGGGCCGGACCCAAAAGTAAATAACAGTGGCATATCGAATCCTAAAAAGAAACGTAAAGCCAAACTAAACAAGCAATATTTTGATTATTATTTATCTGATGAAGAAGATTTTACAACTATTTTTGGAGGTGAAAGTGATTCTGATACATACAAGCCTACTTCAGATTCATCAGACTCTTCCGATTCTAATAATTCGCACAAAACAAGTAAAGGAAAAAGAAAGAAAAATAATGAAAAAGATGCTGGGAATACGGTATCATCAACAGATGCACCAGGGCCTAATATAGTAGGAGAGAATGCAACAAAGCAGCAGCGCAAGAATATTAAGAAAGAGAGACAAAAACTAAAGCAATCTGGACAAGCATATGTGAAGCATGATGGATCTGAGGTATCTTCTAAAGAAATCCAACCAAACCCATGCATAGGTAAAAAGTGCGGTAATGATTGTGGTTCTGTGTCAGATGAGAAACGAAAAAGTATACACACCTATTTTTGGAATTTATCCGTGCAACGCCGTAAAGATTGGCTTGTGTCTATGACCCAGAAAACAGTTGTGAAACGAAAGAGAGTTCAAAATTCTGATAAACGAAGCTTTAGTTACAAATATGCAATAACTGAAGGTGAAGGACAGCGAGCAGTTTGTCTGCAATTTTTAGCAGCTACTTTGGATGTTGGCCATAAATTCATCCAATACACCGTTCAAAATTCTACACTCGGACTAGCTAAAGAAGATAAGCGTGGTAAGTGTGACCTGCCTAACAAAACTAAGGATTCAACCATTCTGTCTGTTACTAACTTTATAAAAGGCTTACCTGCTGTGCCATCCCATTATTGTCGCAAGGACACTAGCCGTGTTTACCTTCCAACTAAAATGAAAAATTTGGCAAATCTATACAAAATTTACAAAAACAGTTATACAGAGAGAGGAATTGACATAGTAAGCGAAAGAGTGTTTCGCTCCATATTCAATGAAAAATTCAATATTGGTTTCCATGTCCCTAAAAAAGACAAATGTTTGAAATGCCTGAAATTTGAAAGAAATAAAGATAATCCTGAATTAGAAGAAGAAAAGAAGCAACATGAATTACAAAAAACAGAAAGTTACAACAGATTTAAAGCTCATCAGAATATACATAAAAGTGATCCTTCTACTTTATGTGCTAGTTTCGACCTCCAAAAGGTATTAAATACCCCATATGGAGATAGTATGCTCTTATTTTACTCTCGTAAATTAGCTGTGTATAATTTTTGCGTGTATGAAAATGGGACTCGCAACGTCTTTTGTTATTATTGGGATGAATGTAATGGAAAAAGAGGTGCCAACGAAATAGCAACAATACTCAATAAGTACATTCAGACGGTTGATGAACGTGGCACAATTAAAAATTTGTTGCTGTATGCCGATTGCTGCCCGGGTCAGAACCGAAACAGAATTATTATGGCAATGCTGCATACAACACTGCAAACATGTGTTAATATCCAGACTATACAGCTTAACTTCCTACTAACTGGCCATACTTACATGCCGGTTGATTCCGTTCATGCCGTGATAGAAAAAAATCTAAAAAATACAATCATTTATGCACCTTCACAATGGTATACAGTATTCACAACTGCAAGACAAGATCCAGAACCGTACAATGTCGAGCGTTTGCAGTTTTCAGACTTTAATAAATGGGATATAATCAGCGATAAATACTTTAAAGGAAATTTAACAGGAAAAATAAGTAAGATGCGTATTGTAACTTTTCGGAAGAAGAAGGATAATTTGATTTTTGTTAAAAACTCGATGAGTGACGATGCTGAATCTTATAGTATTGAAGTGCAACCAAAAACCAAAATTAGTCCACCAGCATGCTATAAATCTTTAATTCCTTTATCTAAAGCCAAACATGATGACTTACTTAAATTGTGTAGAGATAAGGTAATTCCTAATTTCCTCCATAGTGAATACAACAGCCTGATTAGTTCCAGTAATGTTAAGGATACACTCCCTGAGTCTGATATCGAGGATGACAGCGTAGAATAAGAAGCTCTGCTTGTTTACATTTTTTATGTGTATTTGTAAGTCAAAGACTGATGCAAGCAAATTGTGATACTTACAGTACATTGTATATCATAAGAATATTTGTTACTTTATTAAAGTTGAACTTTTTTATAGTTTTTAGATTAGGTACCTATATTGCAATTATTTGAATTGTTCTAAGTAAAAATATTGAGACAAGTGATTATGATGTTGAAAGGGCCACTAATTTTAAGAATTTGTTTTCATTATTTTGATAAATTTGATTTTAAACATTGATCTCAATGTGATACAAATAGCTGTTGCTTTAATTGCAATAGTTCTAAGTCTATTTGATCACGGTGATTTTTTGATACGAGGGTTTATTACAAACAATTGTTATTTAGTATGTTTTTAATTTGATAAGTGCGAGGTGCCATTTTTATGTTAATTAAAGACTGAGCTGATTACCTAATTAAATGGTTTTTTATTGTATACCTATACCTCTTGGGTGAACTTGAAATGTTAAATGCAGAGATAACAGTTTTTTAAAGTAAAATAATCAAAATACATCCACTAAATAATTGACATCTTTTAAAAAAATGTGCTTGATACAATTTTCCTTTCAGTCAACTATTGTTACATTGTTGGTTAGATTATATTATCACATTTTTTTTCTCTAAAAACCAAGACTTGACCTTTTTTTCCTTAATTTAAATAAAAAATGAGTTGAATTTAGGTCATTTTTACTCGCATCAGATAAGTTGATAATTCAATTTACGACATTTTGGGTGATTTTAAAATAAAGACCATTTGGGGATAACCGACAGTAACTGCTTCTTGCAGGCTGAATTACGTAAAAATAAAAACGCCATCTTATAGATAGCATGCTAAATATTATAAAAACTCATTTCCAGGCTTTCGGGAGCTATACTTAATTTTTTATGATTTTTTTTCCTTTATTTTGAACTTTAAATCACTCCCCTGTAAAATTTGAAAAGAGGCGGTTATCCTTTTTCGGCCGTAAGGCATCGATATTATTAGTGTACTACAACTAGGATTGGCTATTCAGAATCTATTAAAATATTTCAACAAATATTTTTATCAAAACGAAAATATTTTCCGCAAAACATTTTAAGTAACAAATACTGTCAATGAATTTTTCTTCAACTTCAAATTCAAAGTAATGCCATTTGATTCACCCCTCTGAACTATATTGATACCAATAACCGTGGCTTATTGTTCAATAATGGACCCCATTGCACCCCACTGGGCCCTGCACTTACGAGTGCATTTTGATAGACCAGCAAGAAAAGGGTTATTAAAGAGATTAGGGACAAATGGGACTGTAAAAGGTATCAGTTTGAAATTGTTGATTAAAATTCGTGGAAATTTGAGTTACAAGAATTATGAGATTGCATAGATTTTTTAACCTTACACTATTAATTTAACGAATTATGTAACATCAGAAATGTTCAGTACTCTTAAAAAAACTCTCGTAGTTTTGCCAATGTGTTGTGTTTAAACAAAAAATTAGAGACACTTTTAGGCCATTGCATCAGCTATTACTAACATTTATAGGTAAACAAAATTACTGCTGGAACCAGAATGTTTTCAAAAGGGTTGTAGTGTGTGCGTTACAATAAATTCATGCGACAAACTAAACTGAAACAATATTGATTAGTTTAATATCTCACAAAAATTATATTTTAATAAAACATTTACGTTATTTTTCCTGTCATTAAAAATTGTATCGTGGAAATGAATATTAAAAGATATATCCGGAAAGCACTCAACCTCAAGTATTGCCAGCTTAAATCCGCGGCTAATTGCGTGTTGCCAGATAAGATAATTCTCCCTAGATTATGGGGAGTTTTATCAATTCCCGGTTATTAGCTTGTCGACGCAGTTTAATCTTTTTATTTGATCTGTTATGCTACCGTTTATTAATTTAGGGTGAAGTTATCTTTATTTGTTTATCTGCTGATTGGGGAAATTGTTTGCTAGTGTGGCAATTTTATGGTTAGTTAAATGGATGGTGTTACAATGTATTAATTTCATTACTGATACCAATAGATGATAGGTACATTACTTGATTGATGATATTGATGATATTGTATAATTCAAAATATCGACTGAATAGGTAGATTTATTTTCTTGAAGATTTAAATACCAGAATAATGCATCCGACTACTATTATAAACACGAAAGTTTGTGAGAATGTATGAGTAGACAATATAAATACTTTTAAATGGAATTTTATAGTTACTATATACGTCACAATATCACGTAGGCTATAAATTATAAAAAAAAAAACTTTAAATTTACAACCGACTTTCAAATAAAAACCACTGTAAAGTACAATAAATAACTTAAATTTTGGAAGTCGGTGCTTCTCGTGTGGTTTCTTCGTTTATGACTCCGACTAATGCTACCTTCACAAAATTCCAATCAGACCATCATACTCATCATCATCATCATATCAGCTGAAAGACGTCCACTGCTGGACAAGGGCCTCCCCCAGATGGAGGGGGGTTGCCATAATCACCACGCTTGGCAGGCGGGTTGGCGATCGCAGTGTAGCTGTAGCAATGTACCTACAGAGAATGCTGCTGCCCATTCTGTGGTGGGTCCCTTAGTCGCCTCTTACGACACCCACGGGAAGTGATGGGATGGTGCTATTCTTTTACGTCCGACACCATACGGAACAATCAGTCCATATCTATTTAACCGTATATCTCCGAAGTTCTTCGAAATAAACCTCTTTCGAATAAAAAAAGAATTTTGCAAATTCGTCTTTATATGTTCGCTTAATAGTTTTTCTTAGTTTAAAATTTTACTAGTACTGATACACTAAGGATGATTTCCGAATTAAATTAAAAAAAAATATTAAAAAATAAAATAAATGGATATGACGGAGTTATGCACGAATATACATAAAAAATATACAATTTATAAATAAACATCCGAATTGATAACCTTCTCGTTTCTATAGTCGATTAATAAAGGGGTGAAGTAATAATATTTAAAGCTTTGCACAAGACCTTGAGTCAAGATAGCAGCAGTACTAATAGGGCTGAGAACTATTGCAATAACTCAAGGCATACAAATCAGATCACAAAATAGATTTATTGATATCTACTGAATGATGATGACCATTAATAACTCAACATCAAACCAACAATACTAATCGAAAACTCTTGTAACCGGTAACAGCATCCATAACCAATCATAGTCAAGAAAATTCTACCATAAATATAGAGCGACTGAATTCTATGGACCGACTCTACATTTTCACTTAACCATAGACGAGTATTTGTTGTAGAAATGTAGAGTTGGGTAGAGCATCTCTACAATAATGTAGAGATGTTAGAAGTGAATAATAATTCAATAGCAGCTAGGACGTCCGGAGCGCGAGAGCACGTGTCTCTACTTCCGGTACGCCATCTTTGCGCCCCCATCCGAGTCGTTTCCGGTTCTGATCACGCAATCCCTTGATGGGCTATGAAAAGCGCGAGTTGAGATTTGAGAAAGCTGTGTTTTAAGTAACTTTATTAATGTATAAAAATCCCTGAAATAAATAAAGATTTTTAAAAAGTAACTTTATTGGTGGTTTTAATTTGTCTGAGTATCAAAGTTGAATTATTTTGCTTTCTTTTATAAACTTTTAGATCTCAAAAGCAACTGTTTTGAGTTTTCATACGCCGCCTTTTAAATTAAATTAAGTCCAGAGTTGCGATTTGCAATAATCCCGCGACTTTTCCTTACATATAGTTAGTATTTAAATAATTTTCGTAACCATAACCTGAGTCCAATGCCCGAGATCCGAGTCTTTTTAACGGGACCCAATTATTGAGACTCCGCTGTCCGTATGTCCGTCTGTCTGTCTGTCACCAGGCTGTATCCCATGAAACGTGATAGTTATACAGTTGAAATTTTCACAGACGATGTATTTCCATTACCGATATAACAATAAATACTAAAAACAGATTAAAATAAATATTCAAGTGGGGCTCCCATTCAACAAACGTATTTTTTTTGCCGTTTTTTATAGATAATGTTACGAAACCCTTTGTGCGCGAGTCCAACTCGCACTTAGCCGGTTTTTTTTTAACTTTTGTAATTATTAAAAATACTAGCCCAATGTTAATTTTTTTTTTTTGAAATTCACACCTTTGTAGTTTACTATCGGAATGTGATTCTGCGACCTTGAAATTGATCCTAAAATAACTTTGTCTCAGACAAACATATTTTTAACATCTTTCGATTATATTATTGTTTAGTTAAAATTGTATAGAGATTGTGTAGATCATTTTCAACTACTCTATCACAGCCCGGCTAGCTCAGTCGGTAGAGCATGAGACTCTTAATCTCAGGGTCGTGGGTTCGAGCCCCACGTTGGGCGCAAACTTTTTGTGCCGTTCCTATTTTATAAAAGCTTTTTTTTTATTGTTACTAAGAAAAAGTGTATTTCAACCTGTTCCATAGCCTTTGTTTATTTATTTATTTATATATAAATCCATCTTTCTTTAAATCTATATTGGAATTTGTTTCTGAAAATAAAAACCTGACCAGAGTTTTTTACGTTTTCGCATTTTGCCTTATACTAAGTAGTAATAAAAACAAATTTTTGAAAAAATATTTTCGAGTAATTTCAGTATTTTTAGAAATATCAATATTTCCAAATAGGCATAAAAACACAGACAACGCATCAAATAAATTTTATGGCCACAAAAACACTTTATCTCCTGGCCTTCACCCTACAAACCAGACTCCACCGTAACACACACAACTTAGAGTTCAAACTTCAATACAAGCTGAAAGTTTTTCGGCAAACATTTAGAGAAAGGGATCTTTTCTTCGTCTTGTGGTAACATTTTAGCAACATTGTTATTCTTGCTACATTCCGAGTAAGTAGCTATAAAAACTATTGTTTCGTGGTTAAGAGTAAGTTCAGTATGTTTAGCAGTTTTGGTATAGTTTGGAACTTTCTCGAAATAACCATTATGTTATTTCGAGAAAGTTCCAAACTATACCAAAACTGATCCATAAGTGCGTGGAGTGGTAGCTGATTATAAGAAAAAAAATGTCAAAACATTCACATTAAAAAAAATATACCTACATCAGAAAAAAATACTTAAAAGTTTCGTAGTAATAATTTTTCAAGTTCAGTCTGATGCAGTTGGTGATATCAAATCTGTGATTGAACTAAAATAGATAGTACATTTAAATTTACTCATAATAATTTTTTGCATTATTTGTATTACATTTGAACGAATCTTTGCTTAGAGTTACTTCTATCCACAAACTTTCAAGTCCTTATTTGTTTAAATGAATGAACTGATTTTAATTAAATTTCTTACGCTGCAGGATTCAAATTCAAAATTATGTTCTATGAGAATATTAAAATCCGTCGAATTTAGCTGTAACACATTTTTTCGATACAAGAAGAAGTAGGTACTCGTACACCAGAGAATTTTAAATGAGACAAATAAAGTGGGTGTCGTAAGAGGCGACTAAGGGACTAACCAGAGAATGGAAAGCAGCATTCTCTGTACATTGCAACAGCTACACTGCGATCGCCAACCCGCCTGCCAAGCGTGGCGATGGCAAACCCCCGCCAGTTTAAGGGAGGCCTATGTCCATAGCCGCTGATATGATGATGACGATCATGAAATAAAGCAGTCTTTTTACAACCACTGCAACTCCAGAAAGCTGGAATCAACAGTGGCCACCACCCAAGAGCCCCGGAGAAACGATACAACTGTCTTGGTTTCCGCAACGAAATTAATCAGCAAAGAACAGCGGAGTAAAACTAGTCGATAAATCAAAACAGAATGTTAACATTCTACAATAAAGCCCACGCTATCGACAGCAGCATCGATATATTCTTTGATAGTCTGCCACAATTTAAATCCAAGCTAATTAAAATTGACCTGTGATCAGTCGCCTACTTCTACTGTTTTTTCTCCTGCTTGATGTCAAACTTTTTTTTTTTTTTTATGTTATTGTCAACTGTCAATCAAATATTCTGTAAATTTAACATATTCCATCTTGTAATTGAATGATAATGTTAACAATGTAATTTAATTGATTATTTAATTCTAATTCAGTATAATTATTATAATAATAATGTAATATCAATTTAATTTAAGTTAGAACATTCAATTATTTTAATTTTAGTTAGGACATCTATTTATAAATTATCCATAGTTTTTTTTTTATTCAATGCCTGTTTTAAATTATATTATAATAGTTAATGTGACACTTGTTTACACAGGATCCTGTTGTAAATGTTGGTATAAAATATTGTTCTGTAAACAAGTCGTTGGTGTGCCTATATTAAATAAATAAAATTCCCTTACCTATTAATACTGGACACGGAAGGCACGTTATCCTGGCTGCAGATGCCCTCACTTAGCAGTCTGTCCCGGATCTCCCACGCGAACATCGTCGGGTTCTCTCGTTTGTATGCGGCGATGGCGTCCACCACGGGTGGCGTCGCCACCTTCGGCTTGGAGCCCCCAATGACGCCGGCTTTGAAGCTGCCCGTCTCGTAGTACCTGGAAAGAAGATGAGGGGTTAGAAGCTGGTAGTAAGAATACTGAAATTAAGTATTATGGCAATATTACGGAAAAAAACATCCACAGAAACATAGACATTCCTGGTTTTCAAAAAAAGGAATGTTATGGTTCTTTGAAGTTTATATTAATTTATCTCAGAGATCAATGTGCCATGCTCACTGCCACTCAAGTTTGGCCATTCTTCGGGCTATTTCGATAATTTTGGTTCTCCTGCGGATATCTACATTTCGACCACGCAGAGAAACTTCGAGAATAGACTTTTACGTGGCCCATCGTATTGGCGATGCAAAGATTACGCGCGCGCCTCTAGCGGCGTAATTAGGAAGTTGCCTAAGAACGACACTAAGACTGACAGTTATTGCACAGCGTTGCCAACGTGTGGGGAATTCCCCCAAACATCAGGGAATCTCATGTTAGGGAAATTGACTTAGATTTTCGGAAAATTTAATAAATTGGTGTAAAAAAGGAGGCCTTTTCACTTTTGTTTTATAATTATGTATTTGTTCACTTTTTTAAAATTGCATTAGAGCTTTGTCAGCTTATAAGTGTTATATTTCTAGGAAAGAGCACTGTTGTCTGAGATAGATAACAATAAATTTATCTAATTCAGACACAGATGTCTTTTATACTTTGAGATTCAGCTTAAATGATTATTGAATTGTTATAAAACGTATGTAATTGAAATAAATTATTATGAATAACTAAATAAGGTCAGATAAGTAGTTTCTCGATGTAAAAAATACTGGTATTCAGCTGAATCCGGTTTGACTGGAAGCCAATCCCAATATAATTGGAAAAGGCTAGGCAGACGATGATCCTATTAAGAAAATAAAAAACTATCTACCATAACTGCATATCACTAAAAACTCAATCAAATATCGTCGACAATAGGGTACACCCTTCATGGGGTCTAACTCAGATCCAATTGTCATAATACCGGCCCTAGTGTTATTTTGTCCGACGAATTTAATTATCGTCTGCTAATGCCAAGTCCCTCAGGACAGGGGCGTGATGGTACAATGATGGAGGGACACTTGCTTGTTATTGTTTTGGTTATGAACTGCAATATGATGTGATTTTTTGGTCTTTTAGGACGGACTATTGGTGTTTATGAGGGAATTCAGCGTGTTTTGTGCTAAGCCCTAGACGCTGGCTCATCATACTAGCCAATTGCCGTCCACTGCTGAATGTGAGCCTCCCCCAAAGAGTAACAACCATTCGGGTCCTGAGCAGTCACCTTCTTCAAATCATCGATCCATCGTGCCGCAGGGCGTCCCACACTACGTTTGCGCATACGCGGTCTCCACTCTAGCACATGTCTGCTCCATCGGCCGTCTGTCCGTCTAGACATGGCCAGCCCACTTCCATTTAAGCATGCTGATTCTTGGCGCAATGTCGGTGACTTTAGTTCTCAATTAGACGCTAGCTAATTCAATTTTATTTAGATGTAAGTACAGAAAATAGTACCTATAGACCTATTTGTAATGGTATGTAATCAAATCGGTGGATCAAGAAACTGGTCGATGTGATAGGTGTTAGGGGAAGAACTTTAATATTCACCACTGGCCGTCTTTCGGCTGGAATGGTGATCAACATAATGCCGACACATCTTGAAATCACCATTTTTGTTTTTAATGGAGGTCTTCAAATGAGCCGGAGTGAAGGGGAGTGGCAGACTCTTACTGACTAAAGCCCATCCTTGTTCCTCTTACTGGCTGTTGCGTTTCAGGGCCGCGGTGACTCTTTCGAATAAATTCCGCAATGCTGGCAGGTCAATGCGGCACTTGGTCTTGCAGTTTCTGTAATTGGAGTTTGAATCTTTACCTTTTACTAGATTTACACGTGGGCTTCGCTCGCGTCAAGGTAGACTATAACCATCTAAATCTATCTCTGTGCCAAAATTCATCAAAATTGGTTTCACGTTTTTGTTGTGAAAGCATAACAAGAAAACTCACTTTCTAATTTTTTTTTCATTTTTTAATGAATGGGCTATAAGTTAGGATGGAAGTTGTGATACAGAAAAAAAAAAACCATGTTATATTATAATAGGCATGACCAAAATGTATCTACGCATAAACTTCGAACAAACACTTCAGTAAATTCTTCCTTATCTCTCCCGCAAATCTACAACACATAATAATGACAAGATTACTTAAAAAAAAAACAAGATAATCTTCGACTACCGCACTTAACCAATTTATTGTAAGGGTGCGTACTCACTGCATTGTAGAGCATTACAATCGTCGTGATAAGTCAATTACGAGTGCGATCACACCCTAAGTGAGTGGTGCTTTCGAGTACTGTGAGGTACAAAAGTGTTTGAGAGTGGCCGTTATTTTTAGGTGCGAACAATGACGTTTAAAACGACGTTACGAATGTAATAAAGTACGGTGTTATAAATATAATAATATGAATAGACTAGTCATGCACTAATATTAGAGCTCTATGATGTTTCATTTCGCAAGCACTATCTCGGTAATTTATAACCGATAGAAAAATAGCTACATATTTGTACGTGCGCTAGGTATATGATAGGTTCGTGGTACCTTTTTCATTGGGAGTGAAAGAGTACTTAGCTTGATTTTTTTGGGTAAACAAATATTAATCATTCAGATCAGATCGCGGCCGGAGAACCAAAATTTGATAAAATGTAGAAACTTGATTGGACAGACCGGATATTTCAAATAGCTTGAAAGAGACGAAATAGTAAGTTATTTTGTTTGTATGAATTTCTAAAATGATGACTATTCAAAAACAGCAAAATCGTTCAAAAAATTTAATGTCATTTATTAACCAAGTTACAGTTGTTTTATCTCACGAGTGCGGGCGAGCCATAGTTGTGTAGGTAAATGTACGTGCACATTGTTTAAGTGTGGGTATGCTTGGGAGCGACTGAAACGAACTTACACACACTAAGACAATGTGCACGTACATTTACCTACAGAACTATGGCTCGCCCGCACTCGTGAGATAAAACAACTATACTGTCTAAAAATATGTGTGCAATTTATACCGTAACACTTCTCCACGCGGCTACCCTCATATTGCAAAAACAAGGGTGCCTGTGATCCATGGGGGATCGCTAACATTATCGTACCGCTACCCTTGCGCAGGGGTCGGCAGGGTTGAAGGTAAATTTGACAAAATGTAAAACTGTACTTAGGAGATTGTGCACTTGCAGGCCTTTTTATCATTGGTGATTTTTGATCAAGAATATTTGCAATAGGCAAAAAAGAAGATGTTTTACACTTAGTATTACATACAATGACTCGAGAGACACACAACCACAGTTTTCACATTTAAAACGTGAGGCTATCAATATTAAATAACATAAATCAGCTATATAATTAGGTACAAATCCGTGATAATGACTCATCTCATCTCCATATCTAACATAGGACTGTTTTCCAAAATAATTCTGGAAGAACCAAAACCCTAAAGACTAAAAATTATCCAGAAAAACCCATACGCACTATGAAAACTCGATACTTATTTTTCCAGTCCATATCGAGTCAGTAGTTGCAGCTCAAAACGCCACAAAACTGCCATTTTTTTGATTGAAACGACCAATACTTTGCACATTAAGATCTTAAAATCATCTTCTACATCAACGACATCTCAACCATTAAAATAATAATCTTCAAAATCATTAAATCCTTCATTTCTACCTACCCTTTGCAACTCAACACAAACTGAAATCAATATCTCTTCAACATACTGGCAGCATCGATAGCCAATTTGTCGTTGATACAATGTGTAACATATTGGCAATCAAGATACCAGGATACCAGGCTGGCATAGGGCGATGGCTAATAGGCTTAAATGGGACTTAGTATGGCTTATAGATGGTTTGAGTGGCTCTGGGAGCTTACGGTAGTTGTTTTAAGCATGGTGTCTGATGGGAATACGATTTTATTGGAATGATTTTTTTTGTAAGTTATTTGTTTTTTCCATAGCCAGATATGTTTGCAGTGTTTTCTATAGGCTGTTAAACCGCCATTTTATTTCTCAGGTAAAAGTTATCTGAGTATATAAAAATCAGGTCTTTTTTTTTATACTGTCAAACATCCGGAACCGGTGCCGCTTTAGACCCCAAAAGAGATGGAGAGAAAAGTCAGACTCCTACCTAAAGGATAGGGCTCAAATTGCCCGATATAGATAGAAATGTAAAAAAGGAAGGGAGGCCTTTGCCTTAAAATGCCAGACCAATGGACTTATTATAATAACACTGGTTTTATTATAAAGTGGCTACTTTTTGTTTGCTATAAATAGTACCATTATTTTCATTTTTTTTATTTTATCTATAGTACCATTTTGAAGGTGTTTTTATCAACCCGACAAGAGACAGGTGACAATTCAATAATGTTATAAATTCTTTCTTGTATAGATTTCAATTTTCTGCTTTATTAAACAGCACTTATAAATATCTCACTTTTACAACTGTCATCTCTGACTTTGACTAGAGTCAAGAGCAAACCCATCACTAATAAAAAAAAATAAAAAATTCTGTCGAGTAGAGTAACTTTGGCATCTATAACATTAGCAAATAAATGTGGACTATCGTCTATATTGACATCATTTAAATCGCTTTTAAAAATTCTCTTAATTATTTTATTTGTTTTAACTTAACTGGGCTGAACTGTGTCACACACAAAATCACGTACCCTTAGTTTTTCAGCTAAAATACTTCTCAATCTACATTCCTACCGTCCAGCACAATATAATAAATATAAAAATAATAAAATAATAAAAATAATAAAAAATATAAAAATAATAAAACCAGCACACAAGAAGAGCATTATGAAAGTGCTATACAGTCCTGTATCTGTTTAATAATTAGTTAGTTTTTACATCGGTCTGCGCGGACGCAGAAAGCGTGACGGCGCTTCCGTTTGTGCGCGTGCGTTGATTTATTTTATGAAATAAATTGTAATAATGTTTGTTTTGAGTTTTAGGTCATTGAGGTGGAGGCGGACTGAGTGTTATTTTAAGGGATTTGATATAAAAAGCGCTTCGGGCGCGCGGCCAGGG